>CM057827.1:112412977-113612977 GCA_030068075.1 Paguma larvata
TTTGCCATTTTAAACATTTCTAAGTGTAGTCCAACTCCGTAGTGTTAATTACACTCACCATGTTGTATCCACTGTCACCGCTATTTCCAAAATTTTTTCCTCACCCCAAACAGAAACTCTGTGCCCATTCAGCAATAATTCCCCATTCTTTTCACCCACCTCATATGACTACCTATTTGCATATAGAAAATGGAAGCACAGGAAGGCAAAGTAAAATAACCAATGTAACATAGCTAGTTAAGCATAGAAGCCGCGATTCAGATGAGGCAGTCTGGTTCCAGAACTTACTCCCTAAATCTGGCATTGGTTTTTTTTTTTTAAAGCCCAAATTTTCTGGTTACAGCTTCTCCTAAGTTCTTTCTTTCATGTCTTAGCCCCAAAGAATGAAAGACTTTTCTAGAGAATCTTGTATTTTAGTCCCGAGTTCCCAAACCTGATTTCCTTCAAGAGAACTTAGAAGCTGTATCCGCTTGGGCTACAGGTGCAGGATCCAACTACTTCAAAGGGCCAATCTACCTGCCTTGTTTGTGTGGTCTCATAGGAGCCAAAGGTGGTTTTTAGGGTACCAAAGTCTCCATGAGATCCCCAATCCTGGGAGCCCTAAGGACGTTCTTCAAATGGGCTGAGATTGTGCCCGGCCACGAGCGCTCAGAGCTGAGGAGTAGGATTCTCTCTCTCTTTTCTTAAGAGAGGGAAAGCCAGAGTGGGGCAGAAGGGCTGAGGGAGAGAGAGAATCTTAAGCAGGTTCCACACTCAGCGTGGAGCCCGAGGCAGGGCTCGATCCCACAATTCTGAGATCATGACCCAAGCTGAAGTCAAGAGTTGGTGGCTCAACTGACTGAGCCACCCAGGTGCCCCCTCTCTCCTTCCACTTCTAAAGGAATGGCACTGAAAAGAACATGGCCTGTAGAGTCAACTCTGGACTTGAACCCCAGCCTTAGACAAGTTCTTGTTCCAATTCTTTCTGAAACTGAAAAGGTAACACGACCTCCCTTGCGGGGTTGTTGGGAAGAACAAATGGCAGCCTAGCAACACGCAGGGCCTCGGCGAGTGTTCAGCCTTGGAGGCTCAGTGCCCGCTCCTAGCTCTGGACCTTCGTACAGCACCTCACTGGGGACCGATCACATTGCCTGGTGCTGCTATTTCTCTGCTGGCTTGGAAACTCAAATTCAGGGATTCTCTCTAAACCCCTCCCTGTCCCAAGGACCGGCTGTGCCAACGCTGACAGTCTTTCAAAGGGAGCTTGTTGCCAGCTCCGCCACTTACTGGCTGTGCAATCTTGGGCAGTTTGACCCATCTCTGCCTCAGTTCCCTCATCTGAAAAGCAAGGGGATAATTGGACTCCCCACTTCATAGCACTGTTGGAAGGATGAATCAGATTAAAGCCCGTAAGCACTTAACGACTCTGCCTGACATCCTAGAGCCATTTGCTAGCGTCAGCCTTTCCTTGTTTCTCTACCAAATGCTGCCTTTCACCTGGGGGAAATGGAGAAGGCATACATAACAGCCAATCCGTTGGTCTTGGGAGTCTATTTA
Source organism: Paguma larvata (assembly GCA_030068075.1). Classification (NCBI taxonomy): domain Eukaryota; kingdom Metazoa; phylum Chordata; class Mammalia; order Carnivora; family Viverridae; genus Paguma; species Paguma larvata. Next base: position 112,414,514 of record CM057827.1, read on the forward strand.
TTCTCCTCGTGCAAGTCTCGGGTAAAAAGAGGTAGTCTCCCTACTCTCCAATTCCCTACCACGAAGACCATGTTTTCAGGAACCTCCTGGGCCTCTTCTAACCGCTAGCTGGCCAAGCTACAGGGTGATTATTTCCTTAGGCAAGCAAACAGCAAACACTTCAGCCCTCTAATATGGTATTTCCTGGGGCTGGATGATCAACAGGAAGTCCTGTGGGGAAGATCTCTGCCAAAACACTCATTCCGAGGAAGGGATTGGTAAACTGACAAATTTGCCCAGCCCTGTACAACATCCTGCAACCTCCCCACGCGCCCCTGTGGCAGGCTGACCACAGGCAGGTCGCTGGTGACCCAATTCTTTTCCACTGGATTCTTGGGCCAAGGAGCCCAGCTGTGAACCTACGTGAGAAAACCAGACAGGCAAACATTTGCTCTTACAAAAACAGTTGGGCCATTTATTGGCATTAGGAAAGCATTCCTTTTAGACACGGGTGGGGACCCTAAATACTAATCTCACTCATTTTATGAAAACCAGAGACCAAACTCTCCATCGTCTGTATACAGCTTAATCACAAAACAAGATCAAGTACTCGAGTTAAACAGGTTTAACCAAACCGTCCCGCTACAAGATAAAAAAGGGAAAGCTAGGGGGAGGGGAGGGGCTCAAAGTTCCTTCGCACTACAATGTTTCAGGCACATAATCCAACGCATCGGCAGCGTAGCACAAACCCGCTTCCCACTGTCTCTTAGATCAGTCACGTAATAATCAATAGTCCAAGGACTAAGAAAAGCTCATGGAAAACGGCCGTACCCTGTGGCTCTGTGCGTGGCCTGCTGCTGAGGGACCAAGTTCTTAAGAACCCACGACTGGCCGACACACTCTTGGCGCAAGCGCCCTCACACCATCTCAAGCATCAGGTCTCCGCTTTCCCCATCCACGAAAGGCAGGGACGACCGGCTAGGCCTCCAGATCGAAGTCATCGCGCTCCTCATTGTACTCCAGCACGTGCCGCTTGATCTTGGACGAGTCAACCCAGGTGACAAAGTCCTCCATGCTGCGCGTGACAAGGAAGGCGGGGTCGGTGACCACGTCGGGGCCCACGCGCACGTGGCCCTGTTCCACGAAGGCCACGGCGGCCTGGAGATGCTGCGCCATGCGCAGCTTCAGGAGCACGGTGGGCAGTCGGCGGCGGCAGAAGGACGAGGCCGTGACGAAGTCGCAAAGCTCGAGCGAGCCGCGCGTGGGCACCAGGCCGAGAGCGTACAACTTGTCCAGCAGCGCTGCCGAGGCGCGCACGCGGAACGGGTCGCGCTCGGGTAGGTCGCGCAGGCGCCGCGCCAGCTCGCGCACAGCCCGGCTCAGCTGGTTGTAGCGCGTGTAGTCCTCCCGCCGCTGTAGCCGATAACGCCGCAACACGCGCAGCTCGTGTAGGTTGTGGTCAGTGACTTCCCAGTTCAGGAAGTCCACCTGCTTCAGCAGTTTCTGCTCGTGGAACTTAAGCTTCCGCACCATGATGGCGGCTACCGGGTGCCGCAAAACCCGAGGCTAAGAGCGCAGACGGCCGCCCGCGCGGCTTCCGCTTCGGAGCCCGAAGAGCAGGCCGCCCTGGGGGCCCTGAGCCAATGAAAGAAAGGCGTAGGGCCACGCCCTCGATTTCCATTGGTCAGAGTGGAGCCACGCCCCATACCTCTATCTCGCGTTTCTTTTCGGGTCGGCGGAGGGAGAGTGGGAAAAGTACCGAAGAGTGGCCGGAGGTGGGGCAGCGGGCCGGGAGGCGACACAGCGATATGTTTTTGGTTTTGTTTTTTTGTTTTAAATTTCCGCGAGGTCTCAAGTTACCAGACATATACCCCCTAGTGCGGTAATCATTTCCTCTCATTCAGACTGAGGCCCTTTAGGGACTCTCAGGAAAGTCTGCCCATAGAAACTGAGGAAGCCAGTCCTGGGGAAGACGGGTGACCGCTGCGCCTGTTTTTTACCGTGCTAGTTCTTCGTCGGGTTCCTCCCACCTGGTGGGAAGTTTTCCGGAGCCGGGGGACCGGAGACCGGCCGGGTAATTAATTGCGGTCGCTCGCTACCGCCAGGTAGCCCTCAGGAGGGCGGGCGGATCCTCCTTGTCGAGGGGGGCTGAATGCCGGCGAACCTCTTAAAATACTGATTTCCGGGCCACATCTTTACACGCACAGAATCAGGACCTACCGGGGAGCCTCTTTGAAATGTGTATTGTTAGTAGGAATGCCGGGTGGTTCATAAAACCCAGCAAGTCTGAGAAATTTGGATATTAAGTACAAAACCAACTCCTTAGTTGAGCCCAAACGAATTAGCCTGATAGGGTGCACTTCTGTCACCCCCAGTACTGGTCACCCAGTACTGACCTTAATACACTTATCGCCATTATGGCTAGTTATAGCTGTAAGTTACAGTTGAGTGTAGCGCTGCAGGACTAACCTCTTTATTTGCCCAGGCCTTTGACGCCACCTAGCTTCTTCGTTGATCATTTTATTTTTGTACGGTTTTCATTGTCCTTTTAATACTTGGCATGTGGAAAATAATATACGTAACACATACAAAGTATAATGAATACTTATGAACCCAATAGCCAGTTTAAGATAACATCATCGGGACCATTTAATCTACCTATCCCGGCCCCTCCTCCAGCCAGAGGTAATGGTATCTATTCTGAGTTTTGTGTTTATTTTTCCCTTTTGCTTAAAAAGACAAAAATAGTTTTATCATTATACATGCATCTCTAAATACATTGAGAACCTTCTTACTCAAAGTGCAGCCAGTGGACCAGCAAAGAGCTTGTTGGAAATGCAGTCTCATTCCTGACCTACAGAATCAGAGTCTGCATTGAACAAGATGCCCAGGTAATGTGTACACACACTCATTTTGCAGATGTGATTAAATGGAGGATTTTGAGATGGTGAGAATATACTCCATTATCTGGATGGGTCGCATGTTATCATAAGGGTCCTTCTAAGTGAAAGGGGAAGACGGAAGAGGCAGAGATGGGGTGATGAGAGCTGAAGTCTGAGCGATATGATAGTGAGTTTTGAAGACGGAAGGGAGCCCAGAGCAGGGGGCTGGGGGTGGCCTGCAGAAGCTGGAAAAGGCATGGAAACGAGTTTTTCCCTGAAGCCTCCTGAAGGCACATGGCGCTGCTGACCCTTGAATATTAGCCCAGCGAGATCCAGTTTGGATTTCCGTAAAACCATAAATTTGTGTTGCTTGAAGACACTAAGTTTGTGGTCATTTGTTACAACTGCAATAGAAAACAAATACAGACTGTGTTTTGTTTTTTTTTTCTAATTGATTTGAGGATGTTCTTCATGTGTTACGGATACTAACCCTTAGCCAGTTGTATATGGAACAAATATCTTCTCCCAGTTTGCACTGCCTCCCCACCCTTCACATTCCCCCGAGCCTCACTCACTTCCATCCTCAACCCTTGCTCAGCATGTCTGCAGTACGGCTCTTGGTTAACCTCCTTCTCCCAGACAAGAAAAAATAAACTCTATGTTTTAGCAAGTGATAAGCATTAGGAGACAAAACTGAGCAGGCTGTAGGAGAGCTTGGGGTGAGGAAGGGCTGTAATTTTACATAGGGCATGTCAGGATAGGTGTTACTGAGAAGGTGATATTTTGTAGGGGTTTAGCCGGGTGGAAGAGCATTTCAGAAAGAGGAAACGGTGCGAGTGCCTTGAGACAGGTGCCTGGCACGTCGGAAGAGGAGTAGCAAAGCCATCCTGGCTGGAGCAGAGTGGGCGAGGGAGAGGAGGAAAGGGGGTTCAGATAACAGAGGTTCACAGGCCTTTGCGTACGTCAGGACTTTGCTTTTTGTGTTTTTCCGAGCTGAGGACACTGAACGGTTTTGAGCGGAGGATTGACTTCCAACATATTTTCCATGGATCGCTCTGACCGCCAGATTGATCACAGACTGTCAGGAGGCAGAGGGGGAAACAGATTGGTTGGCAGCTGTCGGCAGTGATCTGAGTGAGAAAGATGGGGGTGGGGACCAGGAGAGCATGGGTGAGATGTCGTGAGAGGAGTCCCGGGAGGAAGAGAGCCCAGGATGGCTCCTATTTTTAGCCTGAGAAAGTGGAAGAAACTACTCATCACTCGAGATGGGGAAGGCTGCCAAGTAGAACAGGTTTGGGGGGGCAATGTCCAATATCGCTTGGGACATGGTGGGTTGGAGGTGTCTGTTGGACCTCCCGGGGGAGATGTCAAGGCGAAAGACACTCGAGTCTGGAATCCTAGGTTGGAGATTTAAAAATTGAGGTGTTATTGGCAGATGGATGGTGTATCAAGCCAGGGCAAGGTCATCAACGGAATGAATATGATAGAAAAGACAAGAGGAGTGCTTTCTGTAGTCACTCTAGTTTTAAGAATTATTGCAGGGGCGCCTGGGTGGCTCAGGCGGTTGAGCATCTAACTCTTGATTTTGGCTCAGGTCATCATCTTGCAGTTTGTGGGTTTGAGCCCCATGTCAGGCTCTGTGCTGACAGTGTGGAACCTGCTTAGGAGTCTCTCTCTCTCCCTCTCTCTCTGCCCCTCCTCTGCTCTCTAAATTAAAAAAATAAATAAATGAGAGAATTATTGGAGAGCGGATGAACCAGCGAGGTAGAAGGAAAACATGGAAAGTATGGTCTCCACAATGCAAGTTGAAGACAGTATAGCCAGGGGGAAGGAGGGATCAGCCTGGTCCAGGGCTACTGAGAGGTTGAGGTAGGGGGGAACCGAGAATAACTATTAGGTCATCGATGACTTTGACCTTGACAAGAACAGTTTCAGTGGAGTGTGAGGGTGAAAGACTGCCTAGAGGGGTTTAAGAAGAGAAGGGGAGGAAAGAAATTGTAGGCAGTCAGTACAGATGACTATTTTGAGGAACTTTGCTCAGGCACGCAGAGAAATGGGGCAGTAGCTGGTGGGGGAAGTAGAATTGAGAATCTATTTTTTGAAGATGTGGGTTGACTCTTTCCTCAATACTCACAGCTTGTTGGAGGCCATTCCAGTCTATTCTACCTCCGTGAACTCCCAGATTTACTTCTCCCTAGCCCAGCACCCTCGCACTCTCTCAGGCTTTCGTCATCTCTTGTCTGCTTTGCCACCATGTAGTCCAGTGCAGCGGGGTCAGCCTGGAAACCACCGGCTGCAGTTCTCTTATTGGCTCTTTTCCTAAAGGAGGAAAGTTGGATGCGTTGGTGGGGAATGGATGCTGTTTGCCGAGCTCAAATCAGGGTCCCGGCAGGAAAGAGAGAACACACTCCAATTAGAATAATGTGAGAACTGAATAAAGGGACTTGGTCCTAAGTGAGGAGGCAGGGTGTAGGGACACCACAAAGTGCAGTTTCCTGAGACTGGTAGCTGGGGGTCTGTGTTACCCTGGGCTTGAAGGTCACTGGAAGGAGGAAGGGAACGGAAGATACCTGTACTGGACGGAAATCCCTGTGAGGTTGAGGAGAGTTTCCCCCAAGAACCTGGAAATGAGGGTGGTCCCTGAGAGTTAGAAAAGGCCACCCAGAACAGATGTGGGGGTAAACCCAAGAAGGCTGGTCTGTGAGTGTGTGACTGAGGTGTTTGGGAACCAACTAAAGACTAGGATCCTAGTTGGGTGAGCAGAAATCCCATTGATTGTATTAAGGGAGCTAATAATAAGGGTGAAACGTTTACAACAGTGTCTGGCACCTATGATGTAGTGGCTATTTTTAGGCCCAGCTTGGAGAGAGGCCATCTGAACCAAAGAGAGGTCACAGAGAAGGGGTATCCCAAAAGCAGCTGGGGGAAACATACTTGAGCTCTGGCTGTAGGAGGGACGAGGATGCCCTGAATCCTTAAGATCAAGGCTGGCCCTATTGCGGGGGACAAGGTCTCAATGTTTCTTGGCTGAAAACCTTGTCACACCATCCCCTCTTCAAGGGGTTTCCAGATTCACTGAGCTAACCTTCTGGTCACTGGCCTTCATGAGGAGGGCCCAAACTGCCTTGATCTGTTGATGCAAAAGTTCAGGTCTGCCTGACAGTTTGTACTTCCGTGCCGGTAACTATACTTACTGTGGTGAGCATTTGGTTATGTATATAATTGTTCAATCACTATGTCTACATCTGAAACTAATACAGTATTGTAGGTTAACTAAACTGCAATTACAAATAAAAATTAAAAAAATAAATTGATACCTGGCCTTCTGGGGTTTGTACACGAGCCTTTATTCAGGTCATATGCCGGTCCTGCATAAGGAATTGGATCTACTCACTGCACCAATGCAGTTGGGTTTTGGAGCCACAGGCCTGCGAATCTCACCCCGCAAAATAGCCGAAGGTGCCACACTTAATAGCTCCACCTTATGCCAATTAATCCACAACAGGTAGGAAGAGAGAAGGAAGGAAGGAAGGTCTAGCTAGAAGGGGTAGGCAAGTTTTCAGGGCACAGTCAGGAAGAGGAGTAGGGGCTGAAGCCTTCGGTTCACCTTAGGCCCTCCTCTCCCAGGAAGCCTTCCTAGATCCTTGCTCCACCCAGGTTGGGGTAGGTGCCCTCCTATGCACATTTCAGGGTGCTTGTCACACTGGGTAGGGAGTTCTCTGTTTGCTTGTCCCGACATGGCTGAGCTTCTGGAATGTAAGGACAATGTCTTATTTGACTTTGTAGTCCAGGAGGCCTGATACAGAACTGATTACTCAGTTAATGTTTTCTTGAGTGCATGATTTAATGGATGAGACAGACACAGAATAGATGAATTAAGGGCAAGAAGGTGGACTGTAAACCCTAGAGGGGTCACAGCCTCCTGCCTTCTTGTGTTGTAATCCCCAGTGCCCAGCACAGGGCCTGTGAGTGCCCAAAGTGTTCTGGATGGGCTGACCAAGGGGCAAATTCCTGTTACCTCGTCCCAGAAGGCTAGGCGGACCACCCCTCTTCTTGCTGCTGATGGCCTAAGGGAAAAAAATCCAGTCCGCGCGGCGGCAGAAAGCACCCCGGAACCGGGTCTTGCCTAAGCTTGTTCCCTGTTGCTGCCTACGTAGGGTCTTGTCTTTCCCTTTGAAGGAAGTCTCCCAGGGCAGCCCTGTCTGGCTAAGGAACTAGGACCTGCGGCAGCCAGTATCCCAGGCCTCTAAGGCTTCTTCCGAGAGGACGCGACGCGACGCGACGCCGCTGACTCTGGGGCCCACTCTGGAGAACAATCCTCAGGCCGCGCTAAGGCCCAGTGTCGCCCAGTCCCGCCGGAGTCGGGGTGGGGTGGGGGGCCCTCCGGAGAACAATCCCCAGGCCGCGCCAAGGCCCAGTGTCGCTCAGCCTCGCCAGATTGGGAGTGGAGGGGCAGCGGAGTGGGACTCGGGGCGTCGGCGACTCTCGCTCCTAGCACTCTTCCTCAACCCCCAACCCCGGGTCTCGGCTCTGGCGCCCTCCTCGCAAGCCCGCACTTTGCAAACTTTCGGAGTTTTCCTCCACTTGCGTCACGGAAAAGGCAGGAGGGTGACCGAGCCCAGAAGGCGAGGCGGCGGCGGCGGAGGTGGCGGCGGCGGCGGCGGCAGCGGGCGAGCTCGGCGCGCGGCGCTCGAGCCCTTCATGCGCTAGGTGTTTCCCCGCGAGGGCGGACGGGCGGGGGTCCTGGGGGATCGCGCCCCCCAGTGCGCTAGTAGCCGTCACTCTCCCCGCGCCCCCCCCCCCCCAGCCCCATCTGGGAGCGGGCGAGTGCGGGCGAGCGCCAGAGGGAAAGAAGCGAGGAGTAGGCGGGGGCCCCGGCTCCCGAGCCCCAGGCCGCGGGAGGGCGGAGCCGGGCCGTCCCTGCCCAGCCAGGACGCACGGAAGTGCCGTGGAGTTTGCCCAATTCCCCAGCCTGCTTTTCCTCCCTCCCTCCCTCTCTCCCCACCCCTCACCTCCCCCCTCGGCTATTCCCTCCTTTCTCCGGACGCCACCTCCCGGAATCCCTTTTTTCTGTTGTTTTGGAGCTAGCTCCTCGCTGGCGGCGCAGAGGGGCTGCGAGTGCTGGACGCGGAGGCGGGCTGGGGGCGCAGCCCGCCGCCCACCGGCCGGAGCCCGCGGGGCAGAACGGAGGACGGACGGCGAGCCGGCCGGGCGCACCATCTGCTCGCCGCGGCGCACTCTGCAAACTCCTGTTGAGTGCGTGCGTGCACCGCAGGGCTTGGGGGTCTGTACGACCTGCGCTCCGGGACCGGGTACCGCGGGGATTACCTTTGGACGAGGTCCTTGGACTCAGATCAGGGTCAGATCGGGCTCAGAAACTGCTGAGGAACTAGGCAAACAAAAGAGGCCACTCAGCTAGTGGCCAGAAGTAGCCAGAGCGCCTCGTCGCGCCCCCTTCTTCTCTAGGGTGGGGGCCGGCCACTTGGGAAGCGGGGAGAAGGCTCCTGAAGCGGCTGGGGGCTGGGGCCTGGGGCCTGGAGCTTGGGGCCGGGGCCGGGGCCGGAGCCGGGCCAGACCAGGCCAGGCCTCCGGGGTCCACGAGTTGGCGGCCTGTTGTGTAAGCCTCAGTCCGTGTTTTCCCCGGCCTGGCTCCTTGTGAAGCCGGACACATCCACCCTTGGACTCGATTCAAGAGGCTGCTGCTTTTCTCCATGCCCCTCTTGGATTTTCTGGATTTTTGAAAACCCAGTGGCCCAGGAGGAGGAGGAGGAGGAAGGAGGAAGGAGTAGATCTGCAGAGGAATGTGAGAGCCTCCCGAGGCCTGAGGAGCCAGAAGGAGCTGGGAGCCAGAGCTGCCCGGGGTTTCTGGAACGGGGTGGTTTCTGAGTGATTCTCTTCTATTTTAGAACATTGTTCCAGTGGAAAGTGTCAAGCGAATTCTTGCCCTCTCAGAGCCGATTTCTCCGAGTCACTTGACTTTTCTTCTGGGAGTGGGAGGAAGGAGAGACTCCCCCGTCTGGGGCTGCCAAGGGGAGGAGAGGAAGATTATGGACATGATCCCTCCCTGATCACAGGAGCATGCTGGGAGACCTGATAATAACAGGGCGGTTAATGGGCAATGGGCATTGCTTTGAATAGTGGGAGGCCGGACAGCCTCTGTGGGCGCTGAGACCCCAGCTGAGGTGCTGAGGGACCGAGCTGCCGTGACAGGCCTTGAGCTGCTAGCGCACTCTCGGTTCTGGGCAGGCCCCTCTCCTCTTCTTTCTCTACCACGGATCCGGCCATGGCGCTGAAAGGCCGAGCCCTCTACGACTTCCGCAGCGAGAACAAGGAGGAAATCAGCATCCAGCAGGATGAGGACCTGGTCGTCTTCAGCGAGACCTCGCTGGACGGCTGGCTGCAGGGCCAGAACAGCCGTGGAGAGACAGGGCTCTTCCCTGCCTCTTACGTGGAGATCATCCGTTCTGGAAGCAGCTGCAACCACGCCGACTATGCCAGCAGCCCAGGCTCTCTGGGCACCCAGGCGAGCCTGTATGACAGCTCCAGCGTGGCCAGCCCTTCCAGGAGTGGTGGCGGTGGTGGCGGCGGCGGCGGCAGCGGCGGCGGCGGCAGCTTCCTCTCGCACCAGGGCAGCTTCGAGGAGGACGATGACGACGATTGGGATGACTGGGACGACGGATGCACAGTGGTGGAGGAGCCTCGGGCCGGTGGGCTGGGCACCAACGGGCACCCGCCTCTCAACCTCTCCTACCCTGGCGCCTACCCCAGCCAGCACATGGCCTTCCGGCCCAAGCCACCCCTGGAGCGGCAGGACAGCCTGGCGTCTGCCAAGCGTGGCAGTGTGGTGGGGCGTAACCTCAACCGTTTCTCGTGCTTCGTGCGCTCCGGGGTGGAGGCCTTCATCCTGGGCGATGTGCCCATGATGGCCAAGATCGCCGAGACATACTCCATTGAAATGGGCCCTCGCGGCCCCCAGTGGAAGGCCAACCCCCACCCCTTTGCCTGTTCCGTGGAGGACCCCACCAAACAGACCAAATTCAAGGGCATCAAGAGCTACATCTCCTACAAGCTCACACCCACCCACGCGGGCTCGCCGGTCTACCGGCGCTACAAACACTTCGACTGGCTCTATAACCGCCTGCTGCACAAGTTCACGGTCATCTCCGTGCCCCACCTGCCAGAGAAGCAGGCCACAGGCCGCTTCGAGGAGGACTTTATTGAGAAGCGGAAGCGGCGGCTCATCCTCTGGATGGACCACATGACGAGCCACCCCGTGCTGTCCCAGTACGAGGGCTTCCAGCATTTCCTCAGCTGCCTGGACGACAAGCAGTGGAAGATGGGCAAACGCAGGGCGGAGAAGGATGAGATGGTGGGCGCCAGCTTCCTGCTCACCTTCCAGATCCCTACGGAGCACCAGGACCTGCAGGATGTGGAGGACCGCGTGGACACCTTCAAGGCCTTCAGCAAGAAGATGGACGACAGCGTCCTGCAGCTCAGCACCGTGGCGTCGGAGCTGGTGCGCAAGCACGTGGGGGGCTTCCGCAAGGAATTCCAGAAGCTGGGCAACGCCTTCCAGGCCATCAGTCACGCCTTCCAGTTGGACCCCCCCTTTAGCTCCGAGGCCCTCAACAGCGCCATTTCTCACACGGGCCGCACCTATGAAGCCGTGGGCGAGATGTTTGCCGAGCAGCCCAAGAACGACCTCTTCCAGATGCTCGACACGCTGTCTCTCTACCAGGGCCTGCTCTCCAACTTCCCCGACATCATCCACCTGCAGAAAGGTAAGGGCCAGAGTGGGCAAGCGACCCTTGCTAAGTCTGCGCTCACCTGGGCACTGGGGATAGGAGGACGGCTTAGAGGAATGGGGCAGCCCATCTAGGCTTTCTGTCTCATTCATTCATTCATTCGACAGTGCGTCAAGCATCTGCTACGCGGCGAGGTGCAAGGAGATCTTATTCCTGGTTCCTGACCTCATGAAGCTCGCTGTCGACCTTTTGTCGTCCACTTGTTTGCTCGTGCCTTCATTTTTTTTTCTGTTTCTGTCTCATTCGCTCATCTATCCATTATGTGCCGAGCCCGTCAAGGTATCGGGCTGAGTCTGGGAACGCGGCGATGACCGAGGCCCGGGCCTTGCCCTTGAGGAGCGCACAGGCTCGTGGGGGCTAGGGACACAGATAACAGGAGCACAGAGTGCGGCCTGCCTTCCCGCTCCTCACAGGCTCAACTCCCTGCCCTTGCGGCTTCAGACTGTTCTCCCCGCCGCATACCCTGTCTGTGAGCTCCCTGTCTGTGTGTGGGAGGCCCCCTGTCCCCGCTCTGCAGATGAAGAAGCTGGTGTCCTAGAAGAGTGGTTGCACAGGGAGTCCCTGGCCCAGCTGAGACTGTCCCTTCCTCCTGCGCCTCCCCAAGGACACGGCCGTGCTGGCCAGTTCCCAAGCCCAGCTGTGTTTTCAGTTCTCAGGGCCCCCCTCTGTGGGGGAGGGACAGGATGGGCCCCTGTCTGTTAATGTTGGGCTGTCAAGGAACTGCCAGGGAAGTGACTCATCCCGGGTCACCTAGGGGCACCCGGGCTGGTCTAGGGGAGGAACAGGGGTCCAGGGCACTACCCACATGGCCCCTCCAGCTCCCCCTTCCTGAGCCTGGGTTCTCTCGCCTGAGCAGCGAGTCAGGGGCTGACTGACTTGGCAGGTGGCTGGGTCCTGGGGACCCCCGGCAGGGCAGATGTCAGGAGAGAGGTGTGGTCCTCCCCGGGGCTGCTTGGTAACTCAGGAAGAACGTCTGCAGGGCGTGGGGCTGGCTCCCTGGCCCCGAGGCCCTGAGGTCAGGCCTGGCTTGGTGCTGGGTTTTCCTCTGGGTGGGGCCAGGAGGCAGACCTCTGCACTGAGCCTGGGGGACTGCAAACACCAAGCTCTGCCTCAGGATCCAGGAGAGTCGGGAGTAAGCCAGCCCTGCTCTGCTTTCCCGGGAGACTGACTTCTAGAACTTCTCCAGCTCCCGGACTCCTTTCTCCCCTCACTTTCTCTTCCTGCTTTCCATCTGTGCCGTTTTTCCTCACATTCTGCATTCTTCTCCTCCTCCTTCCCTCTTCTGTCAACTTCAGGAGACATGAGGCCTGAGTTACAGTTTTGGCTGTGTTCCCAGTTTGCTGTGTGTCCCTGGGAAGGGCCTTCCCCTCTCTGGGCCTTAGGTTCCTGATCTAGAAAAAAAGGGAGGCTAGATCTAGTGGGCGCTCAGGCCTCCAGGGGGCTGAAGGGGGAGACTCCTGGGGAGGGTCTGGTTGAAAACAGATGATGCTTTAGAGCTGGATCTGAGCTCTGGGGCTGGGACTTGACCGTGGATGGGCCCGGTAGGCTGGGGCCCAGTGGGGCAGGTGTCTCCCTGGGCGGAAGTGGAGCCACACTAAGCTGCCGTGCTAAGGCCTGGGAAAGCTGGTTCGGCCAGCTCCTTGGCATGTTTCTGTGTGGGCAGTGGCAGGGGAAAGCGGGGCCACTGTGCGGTGGCTGGGGACACTCACCCAGGGCAGAGCTGGGGGCGGGCAGGCAATCCCATACCCAGCCAGAGCTCCCAGGCTTGTACTGAAGCCGGAAGAAGTGAAGCCAGATGGGCCTTTCTGACTCTGGGGCAGGGAGCCGAGCTGAGAGAATTTCTACTTGAGGTCTTTTTCTGCAAGTGAGGGCCCGACAGTCCTCTGGGCTGGTGCGTTCAACCTTAGGCAGAGGCCTTAGGCAGAGGCCACCCTCCCTCACCCCGAGGACTCCTCCCCAAGAGACCAAGCCCATTTGGGCTTGCTCTTTCTCCTTCTGGGCTTTGCATGGCTGCTCCTAGGCCTGGGGTCAGGCAAGTTAGGGAGACAGGCTTGGAATCTGGCTGAGACAGAATTGGGCAGGTTTGGGGGGACCACAGCCTGATGGGGGAGGAGGGGTTGCATGCCGGCTGTGTGGGTGGGACCCTTTCTCTGAGAAAGGAGCAGGAAAGTTGGGCCTTGGGTCGCTAGAATGTCTGGTCTGTCCGGACATCTGAAAGATGGCAAGAATGTGGCAGAGGCCATGGAAGGCAGGAGACGGGAGGCTCAGGTGGGGTCAGGAGACCAGGATTTGGACAAATGTTGCCTCTGAGGCGACCGTGAGAGTGTTTTCTCCTCTCAGTGTCCACCTTAGTAAAATGGGTCGTGGAGCCTGGTTGGCCCCGAGATGTAGCCCGCCTGTCTCTCTGCCCGCTGGCCCGGCCCCTGGAGCTCAGCCCAGGAGTCGCCTAAGAGAAGAGGAACCGTGTAATTAACCATCTACACCAGAGGAGTTTTGGGGATGAAGCGGGCCCTAGTGACCGTCCAGGGCCCCTACCTGAGAGCCAGCCAGGGCAGGGCTATGCCCTACGGCTCACCACAAGCCAGGGAGGTTGCTGTGGTCCCCTCCGTTTTCCAGATGAGGTGCCATAAGGTGGGATGATATGCGGAGCAGGAATTGGGGCCCAGGGGTGGGTGTCTGACTGCACAGTCCAGGCTGCTTCCCCTGGCCAGACAGTGAGGAGCTCCCCAGGCAGGGGCGCATGAGCCAGAAGGGGAAGGGCGAGGGAGGCTCGGGTGCTCCAGCACTGCTCACTCAGCTGGCATCCCTGCTGGGCTGGAAGCAGGCCCACGGGCCGCAGAACCTACATGGAGGGGCCATGGGACTCACAGCTTGGCCAAGGTAGAAGGTCCCCTGAAGGACCAAGGGCTTGTCTGGGGGAAGAGCGGGCCCGACCTCTGTGTTCTGGGCTATGATCTGACCCTCCCTCTCCCTCCCCTCTAGACTTCCGTAAACAAAGAGAATCATGTTGCCATAACGCCCCCGCCAGCGCCAGCGGGTCGTTGCCGTCCCTGAGAAGCAGTCCGCACGCGGTTGCGCACAGCTTCCTGAGCCCTTATTCTGTCGGGTGCCGTCCACAGTGCTTTCTCCAGAGGAGTTCAATTAAACCTCACCTGTGCTGTAGGGCGGGCACCATTATCGTCCCATTTTTCAGTTTGGGAAACTGCAGAGCACTGTACCGCCAAGGGCAGTCGTCAGCAACATCAGACCTGGTCCAGCCTGTCCCTTTTGACACCTGGGAAACCTCCAGCCCAGCCAGAGCCGTGGCTTGCTGGAGGTGACACAGCTGGGACTAGGACTCAGACCTCTTGTCCCCAACCTGGGTGGGGACCAGGTAATGACCTCCGGAGGTGGGGACAAGACGGATTGAGGTAGGATCTTCGGAAATATGTCTGGGACCCCGGGGCTCTGAAGCTTCAGCTTCCTTTTTTCTGGTTCGTAGGATCCGGCCTACAGGACACCTGTCCAGGCAGGAGGCTCCCTGGGTCCTCAGCTCTCAGGCTGAGTCCTACATGCACTGTAGCAGGGATGCTAAGACGCGCCTGTGCTCTGCCTCCCAGCCCGTCTCTGGGGTACGTTAGCGTTAGCTGGTCCCGGCCCCAGATCTGAGTCACAGGGTGGAGAGGTGACAGAGAGCAGGGTGGGACCTCTGCCTCTGCCTCCCCCCGGCAGCTTTTGTCCCTCATCCCTGGCTCCCTGTGGATACCTTTCCTTCCTCCAAGGCCAGAAAAGCCCTCTTGAATACAGGTCCACCCTCGCTGCACCCAGATTTTTTCAGGCAGGTGAAATCCAGGCTCGTTAGTGTCTCTTCTTCAGGTAGGTTCCTTGTCTGTCGTCTGGGGGCCCCACACAAATGGGGTGAACCCTCTGCGGTAGAAGCAGGTACCCCCTGAGGAGGGGGACCTCTGGGCCAGGCATCCCCCGTGTGAGGGGCATGAAGGAGGCTGGGAGCCCCGAGGCAAGTCTTTCCTGTCGGGGCCTCAGTTTCCTCTGTACAGTAGTGGGGTAGGCGTGAAGGGCGTGGGGTTAGCAGCTGGCGTCTAGGGCCTCTTTAGCTCTGAAGTCTCTTATCGGGTCCTCGTCCCGGGCCTTGGGCTGAGCCCTCTTCTGCTGCCCAGGTCTGGGCAGTGGCGCTGGAACAGGAGGCAGGAGGTGGTTCGAGGAAGGTACCAGAAGGACTGAGTGGGTTGGGAACTGGTGACTGCAGAGTTCTTTTGAGAGCTGTGTGAGCGGCCCTGGAGATTCTCCAGACTTGCGTCTGTCTGCCCCAGATGCCATGATTAGCCGGTTGGCCGTGCCCTTGCTAACTCATACGGGGGCTGCTCCTTCTCCAGGCCTCTGGAGTTATTTCCAGCGTGCAGAGCCCTCGGCCCGACACGTAGCGAATGACCAAAAAAAAAGAATCCGAATGCATCGGACATCTTGAGCGCGAATAAAAAGAGTGCATCTTGAAGGCCTCCAGCGTGCCGTTGGTGTGCCCTGGATGCTTCGGGGGTGTTCTCGCCTCCGTGCCAACCCTGCCCACAGCCTCGCTCTTCTGCGCACAGCGGATTCCCCGCAGCCCCGCGAGGCGCGCGTGCCAGGCACCGGCGCACTGCCTCCTCCTCCCGGCACCTGTCCCCGCTGCCTCTGATGCACAATTAGTCAAACGCCTGCTAATTCAGAGCTGAAATCCATTCACCAACTGCTTGCTGATTCATTCCGATCTTCTAAATTGGGTCCCCTGCCCAGGTTCGTCCCCCGTCCCCCATCTGTCACCTGGTTATTACTAGGGCTTCCTCTGGTCCCGTGAGGCTGGTGTGGGGAGGGGCCGGGCCTGGTTGGGGGGAGACACACACAAAGGAAAATTCCAGGTGGCCTGCCAGGTGCTGTTTTAGACTTCATAGCGTGATGGGGGTGGGGAGAAGCCTGGAGAGGGGTCCGGAGGTATTCTGCCTCAGCGCCGAGGGAGGCTTTGGTGTGGAGGTGGCGCCGGAGCCTGTTGGGGGGGGGCTTAAGTTGTGCACAGAGATCTAGCAGGTGGAGATGCTAAGGCAGCAAAAAGCGGGGTGAGTTGGATGGCTATGGGGTCAGTGTGGAATGGGTGCAGGGGCCGATTCCCAGAGGGCCTCGCAGCTAGGAGAATGGGCGTGGCTTTGATCCACAAGCAGAGGGGGACCGGGGAGGGTCTGGAGCTTTGGGCGCCCAGCCGGGCTGCTCTTCAGGTGCCACGGAGAACCTCTCAGAGTCTGGGCCTGAGGTGGGAGCCCCTTCGGGGCCTGTTGTAGCAGTTCAGTGAGGAATAGGTTGAATCAGCTCGGCAGGCATCATACCAAGTGAGCTCTCCCGTGGGCTAGGCCTCGTCCTGGGTGCCGGAGACCTTGAGCTCAAGAGACCAGAGGAAGGCAGGCAGAGCAGCCACAGGGTGGTAAGAGCTGGGGCCGATGGTAGCTCTGGGAACACTGGGAAGTACCTAATGTGGTGGGAGTGCAGGGCAGGCTTCCTGGAGGAGGTGAGGTCTGAGCTGATTAGGAGCCAGTGTGAGAGATGATGCTTGTGTTGGGTAAGGACAGCCCTGTCCCGGAACTCTGTACAGCCAGCAGGGCTGTGACAGGCTGGGTGTTGGGGGCTGCTGGCGGTGCCCCAGGTTCGGAGGGGAGACGAGCTGGATGGAGGTGAGGGTTTGGGGAGCATCCAGCTGGAGGGTGGCTAGCCCTCGCGAGGGGGCTCATGGAGGGGATAGGGAGCAAACAGGGGAGACCAGAGCCCTAACTTCCCTTGTCCTCCTCCACTGTGCCCGTGCCAGGCGCCTTCGCCAAGGTGAAGGAGAGCCAACGCATGAGTGACGAGGGCCGCATGGCGCAGGACGAGGCAGATGGCATTCGTAGGCGCTGCCGCGTGGTGGGCTTCGCCCTGCAGGCCGAAATGAACCACTTCCACCAGCGCCGCGAGCTCGACTTCAAGCACATGATGCAGAACTACCTGCGCCAGCAGATCCTCTTCTACCAGCGGGTAGGCCAGCAGCTGGAGAAGACGCTGCGCATGTACGACAACCTCTGATCATGTGTACCCGGCCCCCACCCTGCCCCCGGGCCTGGTCGGCTCTCCACACCTCCCTGCACCAGCAGTGGCTGGGAGGGGCTGAGGTGGGCTCCGGAGGAGTCCCGGGTACCCCTGGGAAGTCTCCCAGCCCTTAGAGGTAGGGGCACAGAAGGGGTGAGAGTGGGGTCAGGAACCTTCTAGGCTGAGGTCTGGGCTGCCAGTCAGTTGCTTGAGGCCAGGCCACAGTCTCAGCCTCCCCTGGAACCTACAGTACTCGCTCACCTGGCTACCGCCCCCTCGCTCATTCAGCAGGCACCAGGGCCTGCTGCAAGCTCTGGGTCCCATGCCGGGTCCCCCGAGGCTGTGACACGCAGGGAGTCCCCAGTAGAGGTGGGGTCAGACACAGAAATAGACAAGGGCAATGCAGAATGACTGATGGTAAGTAAGGGCTTCCTGGGAGCTGAAAGAAAGAACCACTCATTCTGCCGGTCAGGGAAGGCTCCATAGAGTAGGTGACATTTGAGTAGTGTTTCGGAGAATGACAAAGACCTGCCAGACAGTAAATGGGGACAGTAGATGAGAGGCAGGAGGGGAGGCATTCAGAAGAGAGGAGTAGCATGGGCCAGGGTGTGGAGGCATGAAAACACCCCCTCCTCCCATCCTTACTTTTCCCAAGTAAGTTTGGTGCCCCCTCAGTGAAGATTCTGGCCCGTGTGACAGAGAGGAGGGATCTTCTTGCTCCCATGTCCCCGTCCCTGCCTCACCTTGTCCCCCCCGCCCCCTGAAGGAGCTGCAGGCCAACTCCCTCCTGAGTTCCCTCCACCTGCTGAGCCTCCATTACCCGTTGGTTAGGGGACCATGCAGCGTCTTTACCCTGGGCTCAAGGTGCTGAGACAGGCCACTGACCCCAGGACGTTGGTGACACCTTCCTGGAGAGGACACCCAGGAGCGACCAGATATTTGAGTTCACCAGCAACAGCTCTCCACATTCCGAGCAGGCTCGGGCCCCAGGCTTCCAGGCTCTCCGCCCCAGTGACTCCTGGAACCCTTCCTGTTGCACAGAGGGAAGGCCAAGGGGGGAAAGACGGGCCGGCTTGTCCACTGCCCCAGAAGGCCTGGGCCCGCATGGCCGCGGCCAGCCTCACTGTGACGTCAGCCCCAGCTCCCTCCCCGGCCAGGGCCAGGTCGTGCTCCCTCCCACCTGTGTTTACATCCTCCAGGGGACTCCTCCTTCCCCCCAGGCCTGGGCGTGGGCCAGCTGTGGGTTGGGGGAACTGACAGTTGCCACTGCTGGCCCCCCCCCCTTGGGAGGTCATGGCCACTCCTGGCTCCTGCTGCTTGAATCTTTTTTCTTTCTTGTTTTCTTGATAAACCTTTTGCAATTAAGACAACAAAAGCATGGCTTTTTTTTTGTTTGGATCCCAAAGGGACGGAGTGTGGGGGAAGGATGGAATCCTAAGTTTCCCTTGGGAGCTATTAGACCATGACGTCATGTTGGGCACAAAACCTCGGATGTTTGGGGGAGGACTGCGCTGTCAGCAGGTGCCAGCCAGCCGGGGACCTAGAGGTGGCCGTGGGCCCCAGCCAGACGCACGCCCCTCCCAGACCTCACTCTCTTCATCTCAAATGGGTGGAGTCCTGCTAGGGTTTGGCTGTGCTCTGGTTTGGTTAGGACTGAGGGTTGCCCGAGGAAGGGATGGGAGGCCATGCCCCGCACAGCCTAATCGTCCTCTCCCCAGGGAGGCACGCTCCAGCCTTGCCCCCAGGAAAGCCTTGGTCCGGGAGAGGTGGGAGGGGACTCAGAAACTGTGTCCTTCCCCGAGTCCCCAAAGAGGCCCGGGTGCGCAGGCCTGGGGTGGCTTCCATGTCGGAAACCGAGGAGATCTTCCCCAGCCGGGCCCTCGGCGGTGCCCCGGTCAGTATGAGCGGGAATCAGCGGGAAGGAAGGATGCTGGCCGAACCATGGTTCTCTTTCAGGGCTAGAGGGACACGGTGGAGGGAGGGCTGGCAGGGCCGGGGCCTCAGGGGAGGCTTTGGCCAGGCCAGGGGCCCCGGGAGTTTGTGGCAGTGAGAGGGGGGTAAGTAAGGAATGGCGGGGGCAGTGGGGAAGGGGCAGCAGAAGCTCTTTGAAGGTTGGGGATAGAACACCCTCCGAGGAACTTCTGGAATGGACCTCTGGCCCTGGGTCAAAATTAGGTCAGATTTGGGACTTTCTGTGGAATTTTCCCTCCCTCCTCCCTGCCCTCCTTCCTTCATTTTCCAACCCACCCAAGGACCTTCCCGCCCTTAACCTCTTCGCAGCTTTGACCTCCAGACAGCCTTCCTAGAGGGTACTTGACCGCAGCGGGGGGAGTCTCCTTACTGAGGCCCGTCCGGGTAGGAGTGGTGGGAATGCATGCCTGGAAAGTCCCCTGTCCGTGCTTCCTGCCCTGGGAATAGCACGACCCTCTTGTGTCCCTTCCTGGAGAAGGGGGGGTCACCTCCCATGCCTCCCAGCCTCAGGGTGTGGGAGGCAGTGGGACATTTTCCTCAGGAGGGGCTTGGACCTAGGAGGAGAGTCCAAGTGTGAAGGCTCGGGACCGGCCAGGCCTACGCCGCAGGCGTCCTGAGATCTCCAGGCTGGGGCAGGCCCGTGGGGAGTGCGGAGTGAGGGTGTCGCAGCCATTCTCTCGGTTTCTTTCCGCCTCTGTGTGGCTTGAGGTATTGGGGTCTGGGCCGACCCGGGCCCTTTCAGCAGGGCCCTGGGGGACCCGTTGGGGGGGGCGGGGGGAGCATCGTGGTGGTGGCGGAGCCTGCCGGCTGGCCTCGGTCACATGCCAGGCAGATGTTCCAGACTGAGCTGGGCCCAGCTGCCTCCAAGTCCCTCCCTCACTTCGCCCTGAGGGGGGAGTGGAGAACAAGGCCCGTCTTTCTGCCCTGGGCAGCTCTCAGGACCTGGGGCGGGGGGGCGGCGATCCTGAGCCCCGATCCCCGGTCTTGGCCCAGCCCGGGAAAGGAGTTTGCGTGGTGGCCACATGTGGGGGTTGGGGACGGAGACAGTCCTCGGGTCCTGCAGCCTGGGTCCTGGACACACAGGAGGGCCATGAACCACCGAACCACGGCTGCGCCACGGCAGTGCCACACCTGGAGCAGAGCCAAGCCTGGGGGAGGCGGGCAGACAGGTAGTTCCGGACCCAGCTGAGACCCCCTCCCCATCCCGTGGCACAGCCACGTGGCTGTCCGCATGTCCGCGTGGTCACAGGTGTAGTCCTCTAACCCAAGCAGGCACAGCCATGTGCAGCCACGCACCCTGCCCACGGGCACCCAGGCTCCACCTGGCCGGATGTACACTCGTGCAGTCATGCGCTCACACGGTTTCACTTCCAGCCACAGTGCCACACGCTGTCACACATTCTCGGCCACATCCGCACACGGGCCATCATCCCTTCACATAGCCATGTGCCACCCTCACTCGTGGCCGTACCGCATTCCTAGCCTCGCAGGGCGACACGCACGTATGCTCAGATGCACGGCCGAGGGTCGGACACACTCATCGCGAAGGTGTCACGCAGGTAGCTGCTTCTAGACTGCACCTGCACCACCTGCTGGGGGAGCCAGTGGCATCACCCATTGTGCAGACAGGGAACTGGAGGTCTTGCGTGCGGTTGGCTGTGCCACCCAGTGGGGCCAGAGTGTGTTCAAGGGCCTGAGCCCAGCTCCCGGTAGCCCCGCGGCCAGTCCCCAGGGCCAGTCCCTACTGCCTCCGTCGCCCCCTGGCTGAACCCACCCAGCAGAGCTCCAGGCACCTCCTATCTCTCCGGCCGACGGCCAGAGCTGAGGCTGCAGGGTCCATGCGAGCAGAAGCCAGGATGCGGTGGGCAGGGCCCAGGCCTGGGCGGGAGGAACATTCCTGCAGCATCTCCTCCCCAAGCCTGCGAGCACTGGGCCCGCCCTGCCTGCCCGCCCGCTGACTCAGGCCTCCTGGAGCCAAGTCAGCTTGTCCCCAGCCCCCCAACCTGCTTCCCTACCAGTTCAGCTCCAGGGCGCCTCTGATGGCTGGGGTAGGAGACCAGGAGCCTTGGCCGAAAGATCATAGGGAGAAATAAAAAGTCACCCCCCACCCCAGACACAGCTCGGAAGGGCTGATTGCGAAACCCAGGTCTAGGGTTCAGGATAGTTTAACACAAAGCCTTTTTCCTTTGGCTTGGTTTTCCTGTCAGTCAAACCCTAATGCGGACCAAGCTGTTTAAACAAGAGTCGCCCGTGGCTGTGGCCTCCTTGGTCCTCACAGCAGCCCTGGGAGGCGCCATGATTGCATTTCACAGACGGAGGGGCTGCGGCCTGGCCAGAGGGAGGACGGGGCCGGGCTGGGATCACACAGTGAGACCAAGGTGGAGCTGGACTCGAACCCAGCGCTCTGACTTTGTTCCTCAACGTCTTGACTGACTCGCTGAGGTCTGAGGGAAAAGGAGCTGGCAGAGCTCCGCTCCAGAGGTGACGGAACGAGAGCCGGCAGACCCAGCTGCTGAAATGTGAGAGGGGCTTGCGGGTAGCGCGGGTCCTGCCAGCCCTCAGGACAAAGAGGCCGACAATGGTCCCGCACGGTGGCCATGGCATTGACCTGGGACCTCCCTTTGCAGATGAACGTGTGTGAGAAGCATCACTTCATTTCTCTATCACTGACCGGAATTTCTTTTCCTCTCTTTTAAAAAAAGGTTTTTCTAACGTTTATTTTTGAGAGAGAGAGAGAGAGAGACAGAGTGCAAGTGGGGGAGGTGGCAGAGAGAGACACACACGCAGAAGCCCAAGCAGGTTCCAGCCTCCGAACTGTCAGCACAGAGCCCGACACGGGGCTTCAACTCCTGAACCAAGAGATCACGACCTGAGCCGAAGTCAGACACTTCACTGACTCAGCCACCCAGGCGCCCCCGGAATTTCTTTTTTTGCTTTCACTTTTCCTCCCATGATAGAAAAGGAATCTCAAGTCAGCTTGGGGGCCCCACCTCCTTTCTGCTGGGATGCTTATAAGTTTTGGGGAACGGCACATTCGAAGACAGGGGCGGGCCTCCGGCGCTTTGAGTTTTAGAGGCTGAAAATCCCACGCCCTATCACGCACGTGAGAGTTTGCCCGTGTTCCACCTTAAAGATCATTCATTTCTACCTCTTTCAGTCTGGTTCAGTTTATTACTTGGCAATGTCGTCTTGTCTTCTAGGTATTTAAACTTCATTGATTTTGATTTTGTCTTTTTGTCTTGTCTTTTTGTGTCCTGCTCCTTTTTTTTTTTTTCCCCTGCAAACGCTGTTGTGGGTTCCTGCAGACTCTCCTGGAACATGGGGCTGTGGTGCCCACCACGGTCCTAGGTGAGCATCGGACCCTCTGGTCGTCTCCCTCACAGCCTCTGTCTTCCCACCTTCTCCTTCGATCCCCATCCCGAGGCCTCTGTGGGTCTGGCCTTTGGTCTGTTTTGGGCACTCAGGGCTCCCGCAATCATCCCTGTACCTGTGGACCTCAAGGAACCTCAGGGGGCTGGCAAAAGTCCCTTCTGTGGCCTGCAGCCCCCTTTGGGGCTCATGGGTAGCATTCCACAGCCCCCACCGCACACGCAAGCCCAGGAAGCTTTGGGAGGCTCCAGAGAGACTATGCCACCCTTTGTCCTGAGGTCTGGCTGCCTCCTTGGGGCTCTGCCTGGGAAGAGGGCCAAGGCCCTGCTGCTCCTGGGTCTCCCGACTTCTGGGGCTTCTGCCCTCCCCCGGCGCAGGCAGCACCATGGACACTGGATGGCCAGTATTTCGCAACCACCCTGCACGCGAGAGATTATCAACATCATTTTACAGACCAGGAAATGGGGCCCAGCGAGGGAGGTGCTGGAGCAGCCGAGCTGGCGGGAGATGGTAGCCAGGTCCGGGCCACCTGTGCCCGAGCTAGGAGTTGGCCTCCTGGAGGCACCTGGAGCCTCTTCTGGGCCAACCCGATCCCCCTTGCTTCTATTTTGGCAGGAGTACAACAGGCGGGAGGAGTCTGAAGCTGCCCCCAGACGCCCCCTGTTTCCATTCCCTCCGCCGCGCAGAGACAGGACCCCGGTGTTGGGTGGAGCGGCTGAGCCCCAGCGCAGATCCTACCCTACGCCTCCTTGTTCGAGGGACGTTTCTTAACTGCTTCACGCGTCCATTTCTCTATTTATAACAGGAGTTCCAGATGGCCGTCAGGAGGATGACATGAGCAACCCGCGTCAGCAGGACAGGGCCTGCACATAGCCAGTGCACATAGCGCGTGTTCAGTGAGGAGGAGCTGGGGTCACCAGCCTCTGAGCAGACCTAGAGAGACCTAGAGAGAGGCCGGGCCAAGAATATCGTGACTTGCTTCATAAGTGAGAGAACCGAGCGAGCCCTCTAAGGCCACACAGTAGGTAGATGGCAGGGCTGGGCCTGGGACTAGGCCCCTGGCCACCTCCAGACCTTGAGCCTTGCCCCCTGTTGCCACCATGTCTTCACGGGGAGCGGTCTCCTTGGGGCTTGCTGGCTGTCATGGTACGTTGTCACACACACCATCACACACAAGAGAGCATGGCCCGAGAGTTAAGCGATGCAGGCTCGTGTCAGGCCTTCCCCGGATGGATTCATCGGGGATCTCAGGCGGGGTCGCCTCGCGGTCTCAGTGTTCCTCAGCTGGTGTTGGCGGTTGTCACAATCACACTGGGGCAAGAGTTCACGAGCGTGGGCATCGTCACTGCTCCAGGTGTGCTGTGTCCTTGAGGCCACACAGGCCAGCAAGGCAAGGGTGGGTCCGAGTGCCCAGCAGCCAACACTGCACAGGCCGCCATGGGCTGCTGCGTGCTGGGCATCGGGCTAAGTGGCTCCCGTGAGTTCTTTAATTGCCCACAACTGTCTGGAAGGTGAGAATGATTGCCAGCGTTTCCTAGCAGACGGAGGCTCAGAGTCACCTGCGTGAGGCCGTGCGGCTGCTCACGGCATCGCGTCGAGGCCGAAGTCTGCCCGGGCACACCGCGCCCTTCCAAGGTGGGCAGGCTGGGCAGGCCGGGGGCAGCCGTCCTGCTGGAGGGTGGACGCACTGGTGCTGGGAGCCGAGGGGAGCCCGGAGACGGGCGATGAGTGGCAGGCATCGGGCGGGGGTGGCTGTGTGCCTTCAGGTTAGCAGGTGGAAGGGCAGAGGGCTTGGCCCACAGAGAGCACCGAGCAAATATTTGTTGACTGATAGTTTTCTGTAGGGCCTCCGGCTGGGGTGTGGGAGAAGGATCTGGCCACGAGGCATGGGCTGGGCAGATGAAGCCAGGGATAGGGAGCTGAGGGGTCAGGGGCAAGACTCGGGTGTCTGGGAAGGAACTGAGTCAGCAGCCTCTTTGCTCGAGAGGCCAATATGGGGGGTGAGAGTTGGTGGGGAAATGCTAGGACTGGGGTCTTGTGAGTGCCGAGGCTGAGCCGGAGAGGGTGGGGGGCCCGGGCCCTGGGGCTTCCATGTGGGGTAGGGTGGGCGGATAGAGGAGGGGGATGGATGGGGTCTGTGCCTGCACCCGGCATCCCGGGCTGTATGCATCTGCCTGAGTGCCTGTCAGCGTGTGTGCCTGCGCTTGCGTGTAGGTCCCCACGGTGGCACTCCATGCCCGTAGTCATGCGTGCTTTCCCTGTGCTCCCCAGCCTGGAAGAGCAACACCTCTCCTCCTGAAGCTCGGGCTCAGACTTGCAGTCAGACTTAACTCCTCTCTTTCCCTCACATTCCACATCCATGCACGAGCAAAGCCTTGTGAGCTCCTCCAAAGAGATCCCGAATCTGACCCGCGTCTGCATCTCACTGCCCAAGCCGCCACCATGCCCGCCTAGGTCACCGGGGTAGCCTCCAAGCTGGTCCGCTTTCTCTACCTTTTTCTGTCCTCCTGATGGTTCCAGTAGGAGTCAGAGCCGTCTTTTAAGACCATATTCTAAATCAAATCATGTCCGACCCTGCTTTCAACCTCCAGGTTTCAACCTCCATTCTTAAGCCGGAGTCCGGATCGCTGCCACAGCCCACAAGGGCCCTGTCTGATGGAACCTTGGACACCCGTCCCTTTGGGCACAGAACTCCAGATCCACCGTACCCCTGGTATTCCTCACCTAAACCCAGAATGCTTGTGCCGCTGGGCTTTTGCATTTGCTGATTCCCCTCTCTCTGGAACGTTCTTCTTCCCAGATGTTTGTGCGGTTTGAACCTCAGTTAATTCAAGTCGTTGCTTCAAATGTTACCTCTTTGGAGAGACCTCTGACCATCTGATCTAAAGAGTCTTCCTAGTCCTCGTCCCCTGTCCCCTTGCCCTGCCTTACGGTTCTTCATTTCACTTATGATCAGTTGCCAATCGTATGCGTGTGTGTTTCAAGTGTATACAAAAATAGGGAAACTAATATAACGGGTCCCCATGTGCCCATACCTCGGCTTCGGCGATTACCAACCCTGGGCCGGTATTTTACTCCCCCGTACCCCTTGCTTCCAGCAAACTCCAGACATCGCAAATTCTCCTCAGCAAATAAAGACTTCCGTGCAAAGGTTAGATTTTTAAATATATCTGTTTGTTAGAAGGCAACCTTCGGGGGAGCTGGCGTTTGTCTTACTCACTGCCGTATCCCCGGCGCCCAGCCCGGCGCCCGGCTCACAGCAGGTGACTTGGGATGTCTGCGGGGCTATGCCTCGGCTCTCGGGAGGGTATGTATGTGTGCGGGTTCTGGTTTGCACAGGCCGACTGCTGTCCGTTGAGTGCATCTGCACGTGCCTGCGTGCACTGACGCATGGGGCAGTCCTGTGAGTGTGTGTGTGCGCGCACGTGTGCGTGCGTGTGTGTGTGTGTGTGTGTGTGTTGCTGCAGCAGCTGGTGGCTAAAAGCATGCTTCCTCCCTGACATCATCTCTGCCCCCGCCTTCCCCCAGGATCCAGGGACTTGCTCCGGGGAGTATTTCCCTCTTTCTTGGCCAGGCATGGCGAATGAAAGGGTGGGAGGGATGTATGCACATACATGTATGCATGTATGGGTCTCTGCCCATTCCTCTGGATGGCTGGGTTAGAGGCCAGCGTGGCCCGGAGAGCCCCTCCTTGTCCTCCTCTGGCTAGTAGGAGGCTGTGCCATCCCAGGCGGCAGAAAAGGCAGCCTCCTCCTTCCCGGGCACTGACCCCGGCCCTGTTGGGCTGGCATCAGCTGGGCGGGGGTGAGGTAGGTCTGTATGAGGGGTGGTGGTATCCTAACCTGGCTGACTCCTGAGGCTCCTAGGGTGACCCCTGGGTAGTTGGGCAACTGAGCTCACTCACCTGGGTGAGAGTTCTGGCCCAGGGGCTCGGTAGTCCCCCAACCTCCACCCCAGTTCTGCATCTTAAAGGGTTGGCCCTTTAGGAGGGCAGTGTGGAAGGACATGCTTCCAGCCCAGTACCGGTTTGCTCCGGGTGGCTACTCCGTATCAGACTGTGAGTGGCACGGGAGCTTCTCTCAGCCTGATCCCCAGAGCCCGTGTCTGCCCAGGGCCAGTCTCCTCGTCCCTCTGGCTCTACACCTTCCCGCCCCCCACCCTGCCCCCCGTTGTGTGCTGCTTTAAGTTTGGTATTCCCTGTTCTTCAGGGCGCAGCCCAGGCTCCCCCCTTCAGGAAGGCCCTGTGTTCTGGCCCTCCCTGGGCCCCCCGGGCCCACCCTCCCTCCAACCCTGCCCTCCTCCACCGGGCAGGGAGGTTCCAGTGGGACTCCTCCCTCTTGGGTCCAAGGGCTCAAGCCTCCTCCAATGTCTTCCAGACCAATGGGTGGAGGAAGGGAGGTCAGAGTGGGTGCCGGCTCGTCCTGAGAACTTGACCCCTTGTCACACACCTCACTCTCCCTGCCAGACAAAGTCCAGCAGAGGAGAATGCCCTGATGTCCCTCTTTTCCAAATGGGGAATACATTTGGCCTTCCAGGACTGAGCATTTGTTTAGCACTTACTACGTGCCAGGCACCGTGATGGCTGTAATAAATTATAGTAATAACAGTAACGTCAACTTGGAACATCTGTTAAGCTTCTGCAATGCGCCAGACCCGTATGCTAGGCAATTCAATAATAACCACCATTATCACAGCATTAATGATAATAGTCGACATTTATTGAGCATTTACTATGTGCCTGGTGCTGTTCTCAGAGCTTTGCCACAACACTGACCCTTTGAAAAGCAGCCTCGGTCAGATGCACTGTTTTGATAGGTTCTAATTCGGGCAGAGGGGCGGGGCCTCTGGCTAACCACACAGGATTCATGGCAGTAGGAACTGGGAAGTGGGCAGAAATGAAGACGAGAGGTGGGGGTGCAGGCAGAACGCAGGGAACAAGCTCCCCCGGGCCTGGCTCTGTACTTTCTAGGGTCAAATAGCCCATCCACAGGCGGGTGGACTTCTACAAGTTCACTGGGCAGACCCAATCACCACCTCTGCCCTCCCTCCTTCAGTTCATGGGTTCTGTCCCCAGACTGCGGTTCTCAGGCAGCTCATGGGGCAGCGGGGCTCAAGTTCTGGGGCCTGGAACCTTCTTGGGATCCAAGAACCCCGCCCGGTTGCCTAGCCCGGGAGCCACGCCCACAGGGCAACCTCTCTCGCAGGGCTGACTCAGAAGGAGCCCTCCTGCCCTGACTCACAGCCTTCCAGGAGCGTTCGGCCTCTACCGGCCTCGCCCACCTGCCTGCTTGCTCAACAGCCCTTTAGCAAAGCCTCCACCTTCCCCGACAAGACCCAACAGGGTTCCTTCTGCTCCTCTCTGGTTCTTGGAGGGCTCTGCGCTGGCCGGCATGTCTGGCAACTCTGGCCCACACACTTGCCCTGGTGCCTCTCGTGGCGCCAGGAATCCCACGGCTGAGAGATGCATCTTTGGCATCTGGAAGGGGTTCCAGCCTCCAGGAGGTATGCCGTGTGATTGGGCCGAGTCACTCCTCTAAGGTTGGGGCCCTGAGACCTCAGACCGAGTGCAGGGTCTTCCGGCTTGGCTCTGCTCTGTGCCCCTGAAGGTTGGGATCAGGTGAGCCCTGCCGTGGCAGGAGCTGCTGGCACAGGGGCCAGTGGATCCTGGAGGTTCGGACGAGGAGCTGTAGCGGCAGGGGAAGGCTGAGCGTAAGGGGGTTCTGGGTTGCGTTCTCCTCCCGTCCCATTTAATCAACTCTGATTCGCCGGTGGGCTCCCACATATGATTTGGTTGAAGTGTTCTGCCCATGGGCTTCCCAGTGCATAGACCCCAGGTGTCTGGTGGGGGGGGGGGGAAGCCACGGGGAAGCAGGGAGGAAGAGAAGTGAGAGCTGAAGGGTCTGGCAGGGACAGATTAAACCTGCTCCGTAGGAACCTGGGGCCTGCGGCCAGGTCCGCCTGGGCCCTGGAAGGGGGCTGGGGAGCCAGAGCAGCAGTTGGGAGCCCAGCCGGCATTCCTGGGGATGAGGGACGCCGGGGGAACCAGATGGGAAGCCAGGAAAGAGGGGCTCTGGGTGGGATTGGTGGTCAGAGACCTTTTGGCCTGTGGAAAGAGGGGGGCTGTATTCTGGCAATAGGTATTTACTGCACACCTGCTATACACCTAGCCCTGGGCCAGGCTGGACACTGCTCCGATGGGCACACGGTGCTGAACTATGTTTACTGCGCGGTGCGGAGGGCTGGGGGCCTCAGCAGCCGGGGAGGGGAGGGGAGTCGGCCCCGAAGGCACTCACTGCACCAGGGCAGCGCACAGGCTGGGGGCCACAGCTAACATTTGGTCTGGGGGCCACAAGGGACAGTGCTCCAGCCTCTCTTGCTCCCCAGCCCTCCGCAGGACAGGACGGAGTACTCTGGGAGGCGCAGGTAGCTGCGGGTAGCTTCTTTCCCCCTCTTCTGCCGGCTGCTGCTGCTCTACTGTGGGGGAGACCCGATGCACAGACTGGGGACCTTGGCTGGACCCTTCCTTTTGTCTCTCCCTCTGGAGGTGGAACGTGGACCGGTCGGGATGGGGGGACTAGCTGGATTGCAGAAGGCAGGTTGGTAGGGGGCTGCTGAACTTTCTGGGACCAGTCCGTGGGAGAGAAGGGTGGGAGTGGGCTGCTTCTGCGGACCTTCCCCGCTAGATCAGACCTGGCTACCAGCCTGGCCCTCCTCTGCTTCCCTCTTGTCCTGAGCAGAGGCTCCTGGAGCGGGAACCCCCCCATCAGAGCCCTATCCCCCCAGATCTGTGAGGTGTATAGGTACTTCAAAAGAGCGTGGGGAAGGATGGACGGCTTGAGGTGGAAGAGAAAACTCTGGAACTGGATCACGTGGTCTGACCTCTTTCTAGCTCTTTTATTGACTGGCTGTGATCTCGGCCTTGTCTCTGCCTCTTGTGGCTCAGTTTCTCCAAAAGAAGTCGAGGGGGATGACTCAAGCCAATGTGTCTTAACCTTTACTGTTTGGTTGTCGAATCACCTGGACCTCACTAAAAGCAGGGTCTGATTCAGGAGATCTGGGGTGAGGCCCGAGAGTCCTCATTTTTATTTTCTTTTTTAAAGATTTTATTTTTAAGTCATCTCTCCACCCAGCCTGGGTCTCGAACTCATAACCCGCAGATCAAGAGTTGCATGCTCTATAGACTGAGCCAGAGTTCAGAGTCCTCATTTCTAGGAAGCATCCAGGTGCTTCTGGTGCTGCTGGTCCATGGACCCACTTTGGGCAACAAAGACGTCGACCACCTATTCAGTTTGGGCCTTCAGGACTCAGAGACTGGGTCACTTGAGCCCTCTGTGACCTCACAAGGCATCAGAAGGAAGCCTTAGGATTAGCTCTAGGTTTTGGGCTAGCAGAGCTGGCGGTGCTCAGATTGGGGGTGGGTGGGAAGGGGGTCTACCAACTGAGGCTGCATTTGAGCAGAGAAGTCCTTTCTTGGCCACCGGTCGATTTAACCATGGGTTACTTTTGTCTTTAGAAGGTCTTAGGACATCTGCATTGTGAAGGGACACAGCACAAGCCACCACCAGTTATCCTGGTGGCCCTCAGAGGAACCAGCATCCTTCATGCGGACAGCAGCTATCGGTTAAATGCCATACCTCATTACACCAAGAAGAGAAATGTGACCGGGAGGTAGTTGGGCACGCTTAGCTTTAGCAGCTGCATGGCTGCCCCTTCCATGGAAAGACCCAACACACTCTAAGGAGGGAAGGAAGCCGAGAGAGCAACGTGCCTTGCCGCTCTGGGCTTCCCCTCAGCAGCCAGCTGACATGGCTGGGTTAGGGCCCACGTCGTGGTGTGGTAGTTACTCATTGGCATGTCTGGGGCTCTTCAGGAAGGGCTGGGTGGATTCCTCTCTGCACCTCCCACAGCAGTTTGGGCACGAAATGCCTTTGCCAATGCCTGACTAATGCTGGCAGTAACTATGCAGATGGTGTTAACTGCGACAGAGCCTCGGGGAGGAGAAGCGCCGTGGAGAGAGGGGGTCCAGCAGGGCTGGTTCCTGTCCTGGGTCCTTCCATTGGCCAGGCCATGTTCACGTGTTATGGCCAGGAACGGGAGACCCAGCCGGAGAACTCGGGGGCTGCTCGGGTACCTCCATTCCTTTAAGATCCTGAATCTTCAGGGCCCGGAGGAAGATGCCAGCGCCCCTGGCAGTTCCCATTGGTCAGGAGAGGTGCAGGGCAGGGGGAAGATCCATTTCCCTAGCTTTCATTGGAGGGCGAGGGTTCCAGCTGTGGGTTCCACAGCTGCCTTAACGACTCCACTTAAAGGGCCAGCTCCTAGCATGAGGGGAGGGGCTCAAAGGGAGCCCTTTCTTCAGCATCTAAGAGGCTAAACCATTTAGGGTGGTGGGCAGGACTTCTAGGCTGGGGACCCCAGGAACTGTGAATCCCTACCCTGCTCCCCACACCCCCTCCACCACCACCCCCCCTCCCACTGCGGGTTCACTTCCTGGCTCTACTGATGTCAGCTTGGGTCTCTGGATGGGCAGGGGATCCTAGCCCTTGGTTCCACATGGCCAGCTCTGGGGACGGTGGGAGGGCCACAGTGAGCAAGTACTTATCTCTGGAGTGTGTGTGTGCAGCTGTATGTATTGTGTGGATGTATGTATTATATAGGCAGGTATTTATGTCTGGGTTGTGTGTCTGAAGGTCTAAAGGTACACAGCTGTTTGCACAAGTGCACAGTGTGTGTGTGTGTGTGTGTGTGTGTGTGTGTGTATGAAGAGGGTCAGAGGCTCCCAGACTTCCCTAAACACTTGTGTATAGGCTGGCTCCTTAAAGTAAGGGGGTAGTGAGTTATTTTGCAAAGTGGATAGCAACCCTTTTAAGTCTTAGGTGCATATCTGAAGTCCGCAAGGGATTTGCGTAAATCGAGGCCC
Source organism: Paguma larvata (assembly GCA_030068075.1). NCBI lineage: Eukaryota > Metazoa > Chordata > Mammalia > Carnivora > Viverridae > Paguma > Paguma larvata. Next base: position 112,445,521 of record CM057827.1, read on the forward strand.
CACATTTAGATTGGGTTCCAAGTTTGGCGTTCCAGGGAAAGGCCCGCTCCCCGGTCCTCATGGAGCTGCTTGCACTAGGCCCTGGGTGCCGGCCCACGGCCCAGCACAGGCTTAAAGGAGCTGGAGCAGTGTCAGCTGGTGCCAGCTCACAGCGGGGCAGGGCAGGCAGGGCCGAGGGAGCAGAGAGGGTGTCGTCAGTCCTCTGGGGGAAATCGGAGATGAGGCCGGATCCTGCCTGGCGGGTCCGTCACCCTGGTCTCGGCTTACACTCCCAGGGAAACTGGTCGCCCTGGGTGGAGACTGGCGCCAGATATTAGGGCCCTGAGGATCCGGCCCTGAGGATCCGGCCCTGAGCTCCAGGAAGAGGCAGGGAAGAACGTGGGGTGTGGTGTGGAGACACCCTTGGCCGGGCCCCTGTAGGAGGCTGGCCTGAGGGGTGCTGGAGAGACGAGGTTGTAGAAGGAAGCCAGGCCAGGATTTTGAGCCTCTGGTGTAGAGGGGTCTCTGTGGGGGTCCCCCTCTAAGGTCCTGGCAGCCGTCCTCGGGGGCAGGCTTCTAGCTGGCCGGGCCTCGGGGTCTGGTCTAATCGAATGCTGCCTTGCTGTGTGTGGCTGGACAACCCCCAACCCTTTCTGACTCTCCGCCTGCCCTTGACCCTCTGGGGGCCCTCTCGGCAGTGCTAGACCAGGATTCCTGGTGTCCTGCCCAAATCTTGTGAGTGAAGGAGGATCTAAGGGGGTGTCGCAATGTGAAAGGGGCACCGAGAAGCGTCCCCGCAGGGAGCTTAGGGCCAGCACAGCGGAGAGGAGGGAGTTTCCTCTCTCGCCCCAGTTCCTGGTTCAGATGTTACAGATACAGAGACACAGGGAAGAGGTGCCTCTGGTCCCCAGACACCGGTCAGGTGTCAAAGGCGGGCTGGGGCTCTCCACCCCCACTCTGGCTGTGCTCAGGCCCCCAGCTCTCACCCTGAGAGCTGCTTTTTCTCTGAGGACGTCAGCTGACTGCCAGGGCAGTGTCACCTGGGACCCAGAACCTGTCCTTTTCGCCTGCAACCCTGGGAGACCCTGTATCTCGACTCCATCACCAACCAGATGACAGCCTCTCGAGACAGCTGGCTTTTCAGAATCCTTGCTGCTTGCCCTACCTTCGAGAAGGAGCACCCTTGGTGGTCTTGTTGGGGGTGGAGACCAGGAGAAACCTTCCTCGTGAAAATCTCCAGCGAGCCACAGGAAAGCAGCTGTGGCAGGCCCCTCTGTCTCTCCAGCAGCACCAGGTCCCAGCCTCGGGCTCCCTACCTCCCCCTCGGTCTCCTCACCTTGGCTGCTCCAGCCTCTTGAGAGTGGGGAGGGACAAGGCTGTTGAAGCTGAAGCTCAAGCAAAGAAATGTATGGTGGGGACACTGAATATATCTTCTGATTTAATTGTTTCCTTAAGCTCCTTGGAGAGGGCCTAGCCTGTCTCTACTGAACCAAAGGGCTTTGGTCCCATCCCACAAAGACTGGCCCTCCTGCCTACACAGGTGGGGACAGAAGAGATCTGAAAGGCCCCAGGAGGTGGAAATTTAGGGCTCGAGTGGCCCCGTCGGGCCTGCTTGCTGAGGCCCAGTGGGATGGCCTGCCCCAGGGGAGTACAGGCTGGCAAGGACGAGGGCCCAGTGCACAGTGAGACAAACGACACACAGCTGTCCAGAACCTCCAAAGCACCATTTATCCAGGCCCCATGGACTCCAGTGCCCCCAACTGCTCACCCCCCCATCCTTGGGGGAGCACAGGCATTGCAGTGGCCTCTGGCCTGAGACCCTCCATGCTCCCCAGCCCTGCCTGTTCCCAGGCCACAGACCCATTGCCTACCTAGCCCTCAGTCCATCAAGGCGGGGTCCTGGGAACGAACTGGCCTCAGACCCTCCTCCGTCCCACACTCTCAGGGGCCCCATCAGCCTGGGCCAGCTCAACACTGCATTAAATAGCTTCCTTGCAGTCCCTCTTCAATAAACCCGTTCCCGGAGCAACCCGCCCTGCCTTGCACCCTGAATATATTATTCTACTGGCTTATGTCTCCTAGAGAGTGGAGGGTCTCTTTCCTCCTGCCCTCTGCTCCAGGGAATACTATCGCCCTAAAAAACCGGGGAGAAAAGTCTTCCCGCCAACCCTGGGGCAGAGACGAAGGGAGCCCTGGCTTGGAGTGGAAAAGTGTCTTCCCTCCCCTCCCCTCTCCTTGACCTCCTAGCAGCCGGGGTCACACGTGACTTACCCAAGATCACAGACCCAGGATCCGGAGTCCTGACATACCTAGGAGATCGCGCCGGTTAGGACAGCCCAGACTAGCTCCAGGGCCAGGGTGACGGACTCGAAGCCTGCCTCTGACCTTGGCCCCCTTGCGGTTCTCCAGGCATGGAGAAAGCCGGGGAGATTCCAGCTCTCGACTCTACTTGGTCCTGCACCCCTGGGACTTCCTCCCAGCACCCTCCACCTCAGATGTCCCCAGGTATCTCTGGCTCTGGGGATACTCAGACAGCACCGGGGCATGGGAGCAGCGGGGCCGGGGCCTGAGCAAGCCTGTCCCTGGCCCGATCGGCACCTGGGCCCAGGCCAGGCCTCACACCCAGTACTGGCCATTCTTGAGAGCAGGGTTGGGTGTCCGGCAGAACTGCAGGAGCTCTGGGTCAGGCTGGCCCCCTGGCGGGGGCCCCTGGCTGGGCACCGTGGTGAGTGGGATGGCTTGGCCCGGCTCTACCTTGCGGAAGGTCTCGGTGTCGCCAGCTAGGCCATTGCGGGGCTTGGCGGTCAGCACCTGGACGTCATGCTTGCCCGTCTTGTTGCGTTTGCGGAGGTAGAAGAGCAGCGGCAAGATGAGGGCCAGGAGCAGGAGGACCAGGCACACGGGAATGATGACACTGAACATGTTGGCCTCCAGGAAGCCCAGGAAGCCCCTCCTGGCCACGGTGGGCACGGGGCTGGAGGCCGATGGGCCCGGCTCGGCCGTGGGGGTGCTGTTCTCTGGGTTCCTTGCTTCTGTCTGAGCAGCCTCGGGGAGACTGAGCAGGGCCACGCTGTAGGGCCGGGCTGCATTGTAAGGCTCCGTGTCAAAGTCCAGTGAGGCCACGGCAGGGGGGACACCCTGGGCCCACAGCTCCAGAGTGAGGCTGTCACCCGCAGGGCCGGTCTCTGGGGACCTACCCTCTGGCCTGCCCACCTCCAGCCCCAGCCTTCCATCCTCAAGGTCCCGCTGGGTGAATTGCTCCACGAGCTGGCTGTCCCTGGGCTCCGTCCTGGCCCGGGGGACTCGGACCACGCGGCCATGCCGGGGTCCCTCCAGGAGCCGGAAACGGGGCACGCTGCCCGTGCGGTTGGCCAGCTCGCCCGCATCTAGCACGGTGGAGTCCAGGCGCAGGGTGGCACCCTGGGGCCACGGCCCGCCTGCCCACACACGCAGCAGCGCCCTGACGGTGACGTTCACTGTGGCTGACGCGTTGGCGCCTCTGGCCAGGGCCAGGACGCTGAAGTGGTCGCGAGAGGAGGAGAAGTTGGTGAAGGCGAAGACCACCTCCCCCTGGTCTACCTGGAGCTGGCTGAAGGCCGCGGCCGGCTGCCCGGCCACCAGGAGCTGCCCGAACCGGGGCCCCCGGGTGAGGCGGTACGCTGCGTCGGGCTCCTCCCGGTCTGACACCACCTGGAGCTGCTCCCGGCTCAGGGAGGAGCGCCCCAGGGCCTGGGGCACCTCTAGGGGCGCCCGCAGCCGCACCTCGATGGCGGACGGCAAGACGTCCACGGCCAGGGTCACGGGCAGCGGAGGGCTGGCCCCGTCAGACACGCTCAGCTGCACGATGCCGGCCACACTGCTCCCGTTGGCCACGAAGGCCAGCCGCCCTGCGTCCACGTCGGCCTGCGTGAAGCGGGTCACGGGCCCCGGGCCGGCCCCCGCCAGACTCAGGAAGCCGTTGAGGGGGGCCCGCTGCACCTCGTACTCGATCTCCCCGGGGGCCGAGTCGGGGTCCACCACGCTCAGCTGGGCCCGGGAGATGGGAGTGCGGGAGCCGCGGGTGAGCCGCAGCGGCGCGGAGGCCTGGGGCCGAGGCGGCCGCTCGTTCACGTCCCGCACCGTGATGGCGAAGGCCTCTGAGGTCTGGGGGCCCGAAACGGAAGCCCCCGCCGGCCCCTGGAGGTGGGCGCGGAAGCGGAAGCCATCCTGCTGGGTGCCCCCGCCGCCGTGGGCGTAGACCAGCTGCCCTGCGGCCAGCTCGGACTGCAGGAAGTGCGGCCGCCCCGCGTGGAGGGGCTCCCCAGCCACCAACAGCTGGCCCCGCGTGGGGAACTGGGTGATTTGGAAGAGTACGTCGTGCTCTGGGCGCTGGGGTGATGGAACGCTGGCCAGGAGGTTGGAGGCATCAAGGGCGTCCCTGGTGATCTCCGCCCGCTGGCCTTCGGGGACCCAAAGACCTGGAGGTGGGACATAGGCTATGAAGGTCCCATCCACTGAAGAAAGACAGACCTCAGACCCTCAGACCAGGACCCTTGAGGCACGGTTGTGTCTCTTGCCTCAGATCAGGGACCCCAGGGTGGGGCTCAGGGTACCCTGGAGGATAAGGACCAAGTCTCCTCTCTGACCTCAAAGCGTCCCCACCTGCCCACTCTCCCGGTAACTTGCTAGGTCCTGGGGACTGACATGGGAGGTGCCGACCCTGGCCTTGTGTTCCCCTACCCCAAGGCCCTCCCAGTGTCCCCCTAACTTTGCTGTTCACCTTTGTTCCTCCAGAGGCGGCTGGGGCGCTGGGGACAGGCAGCCTCGAAAGACACAGCCACAGCAAGGGTGGTGGCCACATCAGGGGCTGGGGGTGACGACAGCTGGAGCTCCACGGCGTCATGGACCTCCCAGAAGGGCTCGGGAGGCATCTCGTGCTCATACAGAACAGTCCCAGCATACACCTGGGGGGAGACCCCATTTGGGGATGATGAGAGGCAGGTTCAGCCGTGGCGGCCGGGAGTCCCCTCCCAGGGGGGCATGGCGCTGGGTGCTCCAGTCTCCTTGATGAACGCGCGGTGCCCAGCCTCACGCTCGGCTCTCCTGGCTATGCCTCGCTCTAAGTCAGTAACCCACGCTCTTCCTCACTAGCTCAGTGGGTCACCATTGGCAACCGTGTGGCAGTGAGGAGACCCGCTCTGGAGCCAGTACCTGGTCCAATCTAGGCTCTGCTGCCTCAGGCAAATCACCTCACCTCTCTGAGCCCCTGGGGAAAGCAAAATTCTATCCATGTCTCTCAACGGCTGGTCCTTCCACTTTGGCCCTGGGTCCCTGCCCCTCTTCCCACCCGAAGACACCATTTTTACCATTTCCCTTCCTTCTCCTGTGGCAACAACCACCTTCGCCTGCCACCCCCCCCCCCACAAGGGAACAGTCTCATCATTACTCAACCACGTGGTTCTTCTCGTCCATCTTAAAGAAAAAACTTGTGACTTCATTTTTCCCACCAACATGGGTCGCCCCTCCCATTTTGCTCTCCTTTACAGCAAAACTCCATAAAGAATAGTCTCTAGTCTCCCCGAACCCCGGACTCACATGCCCACTTGCTTCCTGGCCGCTCTGTGCGGATGGACAGACCCCCCCCACCAGCGCACCTCTCCTGGGCCCTCTGCCTCCACACGCTGGCAGCTCTGTTCTTCCAGCGGCTCAGGCTCCAACCCCTGGAGTCGTTCCTGACTCCTCCTTCTCTTGCCTCCTGTCGCTTCTGGCCTGGATTATCCCCAGAGCCTCCCGGGTCCCAGCTTTGACCCCTGCTCCTTCCCCCTACAGTTGTTCTTAACGCAGAAGGCAGAGCGAGCCTTTTAAAATGTACGTGAGGTTCTGTCACCCTTGCTCAGCTCGAGCAGCGGCTCCTCGGGCGACCACAGAGATCTGACCCAGTTACCCCTGTGACCTCTCCTCCTACGGCTGCCGCCGCGGGATCTCCATTCCAGCCACACCTGCTGTTCTCTAGGGCTGCCTGCACGTTAGACACCTAGGAATATTCCTCATTTCCATAAAGAAATCTGCTCCCTCCCCCTTTCCATTCACGTGTGTCCTCTTGGCTTATCTTTTGTTTTCCCCTTTTAGGAGAGGTGGGAAACTGTTTTCCTCTTCTCAGAAAAACAAGACTTGCACAATACCAAGATGGAAACTGGGATCCCGGCGTGCAGGAGAGTCCAGGGAAGCGGGGTTGTGATGAACCGGAGAGCGGTGCCCCATCTGACGGGGGAGCCATCCACCCTCGGAAGGGGGATCACCACGGTTCTAAAGGGGGGAGCAGAGCCCGGTCGAAAGGGGCGGCTGATTGCGGTGAGAGGGAACACGGCTTTTTAAGAACCTAGAAATCAGGCGTGTGTGTGTGTGTGTGTGTGTGTGTGAAATCCCCCACAGGTTATATGTTGACTATTCGTTTAAAAATATTAAAAGCATTGTGCAGACCAAATAAAACACATCTGTGGGCCAGATGTGGCCCGCGAGGACTGGCAGCCGTAACCTCTGGCCCAGGCTGAAGGGTGGCAGGAAGGAAATGCAGGCCCCTCGGAGTGGGGCGGAGGCTGGATGCCTGGGTGCAAGGAGCTTCCGTGGGTGGGAGGCACGTGGCTGGGGGGGGGCGGCGGGGGAGGCAAATCACAGGCAAGACGGGGAGGGGGTCTCTGAGCTCCGGGAGCAAACAGTGAAAGAAATCTGGGACTAGCAGTCAGAAGCCATACTTCTGCTTTTGCCTCTTACTAGCCACAACCTCCGAATAGTTGCTTCATTTCCTTAAGCCTCAGTTTGCTTATCTGCAAAACGGGACACCTGATCTCTGCCCCTCCCAACTCAGAGTATTGTGGGACAGTGTTCCGTCAAGACACTACCCAGTCTTACCCCCCCCATTCCCAAAGTCAGGATACTGTCTCTGCCACGAAGCTTCTTCCCAGCTTCCCCGGGTGGCACCGTCAGCCTGGCCCCCTGGTGGCCGTTCACTTCCACCCCGTATATTGCTGGGGTGTGGGGAAAGCACTGTGGGTGGGGGGGAGGGACCCTGAATATCTGGTCCTGTTCCCTCCCCCTTCGTAGGCATCGGATGACAAAGGCTCCCGGGGACTCAGGGTGCACAGCTGCCACAGCCACCAGCCTGCTGAATATCTTATGGGAGGAAGGGGACCTGGGCAGACGCTCGGGCTTCGTGAGAACAGAAAACCTGGGCCTGGGGGAGGTTGACACGAGAGACCTTTCCCCATCTTCCCTTGTGAAAGCTACCTCCTTCCCCGATGTCCGAGAGACCCCCACCTGCCCTGCCTTTGGAGACAGCCGAGGCCGCCAGCACCCAGGGCGCCTCCTCCACTTAGAAGGGATGTTAATTTAAGTGATGGCCGCTGGCCCCACCGGCACATTCAGCGCAGAGAGTTCGGTGCTTAGCAACTTAGCAGTACCCCTCTTCACATGGCTGAGAGTTCTAGTTTTTACCTGGTGGCCCCTGGTGCGCTCTGGGACAGCTACGCCCTGAAGCAAGATGGCGGGGTCACTTCCACTCAAGCTCCTCAGCTGCCTGTGTCCACTCATCGGTTCCCAGGATCCGCTCTGCTTCTTGCTGGCTCCCGACCTGAGCCCCAGGCTTGCACCTCCCCTCACAAGCCCGACAGCTGCCTTCATCTCGAACTCCGCCCCCTGCACCAAGCCCTGCCCCTCACTAGCCACGGGGGTACTAGTGTCCCCAACTCAGAGCACCCTTTCCGGCTCCTGAGGTCCAGCTGCAGCTTCCTTCTGGAAGCCGTGCCCCAGGATCTTATCCCTGCTCTGGGCTCCTGTGGCCCTGACCTCTTGCGTCCTTCTGTCTACCAGACCAGTGGCTCTGGGGGGGGCGAGGCATGCACAGCTTGGACTATGGTGGGGCCCGGGAGCGTCCGCTGCCCATGAGGTGGGAGTGGTGCCCACGTCACGGGCAGAGCGGGCCACCCGAGGCTGAATGGAGTCTAGGCGGTGGCTGTGGAGAGCTGGGTCCTTACCTCGGCCTGAGTGAAGTTCACCAGGGCCTCCCCGGCGCTGCCCTGCTGGGCGTGGAAGAGCCGGCCCAACCGGGGGCCCCGCAGCACGCGGTACAGCAGGTGGTGGGGGTCCGTGCCGGCGCTGGAGCTGGCGCTCAGGCTCTGGCTGCTCAGCGGCTGGACCGACCCTGGGAGAGGCATAAGGGGCCCGTCGGCTTTCGACCGGGAGCCAGGGCAAGGCCTGCGACTGCCGGGGGGGGGGGCAGCGTGACCCCGGTGCGTCACCCGGCCTACAGGCAGAGGGCCATGCTCACGGACCCACCTGGGCACACGGTCAGCGTCCGGCTGCCCTCCAGCGAGAGGAGCAGCTGCTTCTGGGCCGTCACGCGGAAGAAGTGTCCAGGGGAGGCAGTGCTCGCCGTCGGAGAGGCTGAAGTGGAAGCCTCCGTCCAGGGCTCCTGAGGACGGGGGTGAAGCTGGGTCTCCCTGGCCCAAGGGGGCTCCCCATCCTCAGGGCACCCCGCCTCTCGGTACTCACCTCTGTGCGAGAATAGCACCAGCCCGCCGTCTAGCTGGGCCTGTGTGAAGCTGTGGGCCTCGGTGCCCGGCGCCGCCCGCAGCACCACCTGCCCGTTGCTGGGCCGCTCGATGCTGTAGACCAGGTCCTCCGGGCCTGAGTCGCTGTCTGTGGCCCTAAGGGCCTCCGGAGGGAAGGGCACGGTGGCCCCCTCCCACATCTGGGGACACAGGCCTGTGAAGGTTCTGTCCCCACCAAGCTCCCCCATCTTGTTGCCCCCTGGCCCTGAGGCCGTCATCATCGTAGCTCAGGCCCTCAGCTGTCATTGAGGCCCGTGCTGTTCCGGGCTCCCCCTCACAAAGGGCCCCCCACCCCATTCGCCCTCCCCTCTCACCCCAGGGCTCAGGCTCCCTTTTCTCTGTCTGCCCTAGTCCCGCCTCGTCCTTCAAGGCCCCCTTGTCCCCCTCCCTCAGGAAGCCCCAAGCTCTTACCCTCGCTAGTTCACCCTTCAGAGACACCCCCCAGCCCCGACCCCCCGACTGACTGTACTGCTTTATCTGGCTCTCCCTGGCAGGGCAGGGGTTTCCCTTTAGGCCCTCCGTAGTGAGTCTGGGCACGGGCTGGGCACACTATGGGAATGGGGGAGTTGTGCCTCCCCGCGATGCTTGTAAATGGGCCCCCTGCCGGTGAGGAAGGGCATGGGAGGCACAGAGGGCTGGAGAGGCTGCCGGCCTCTCCTGTTGGCTCCTGTCCCGTGGCACCGAAGCAGCACTGGGATGAAGGCTCAGGGGTTTCCACTGCGGTCACAAGCCCCGACCAGGTGGGTGAGGGGTGTGGGCAGCCCCTCCCCATGCTCAGAGAAGAGGAGCCCCCCTCAGGCCTCCTCCCACCTGCCAGCAGGGCAGGATCCCAGAAATGGGATCCTGCTACACACCCCCAGCTGGGTCAGCAACGTGGGCGGGGTCGGGGAGGGGTTCCCATACCTGGAAAACGGAGCCCTCTGGGATACCGGGGCACCTTCTCCCCGCCCCAGGCTGACCCCAGGCGGAGCTCTGCAAGGGGCGCCTCGGTGCTTGGAGGCGGGGCTTGAGCACAGGGCCCCTGGCACAAACGCAGTGGACAGCACCACCTGGTGGCCAAGGCGCCACACAGCGCCACCTGCCTGCGGTCCCAGAGCAGCCCTTAGCCTGTACCCCACCACTCTGCGGGGGGCCTCCCCACCATTGGACCATTGCCCGCTCAGAGGCGGGGAGCTGTGTGCTGGGCCTCTCTTTGGGAGGGGAGGCAGGAGGGGACCCAGGCGGCTCTCACCTGCAGGCCCGTGTTTGTGGTGAGGACGGGGGGTTGGTCATTGACGGGCAGGATGGTGATGGCGAAGGCCACCGGCTGGCTCTGGCGGTCCATGTCCGAGGCATTGGCCACGAGGACGAAGCTGTCTGACAGCGTCTCGCTCCCGTCGTGCACGTAGTGGATCAGCTGCTGTTCCACCTGCGGGCAGACCCGAGGCTGAAGGTCAGGCCCCCGCAGGCCCTACACCTGCGAGGTCTCAGGCCCAGCACGCTTCGTGCTCTGCCTTTGGGTGTAGGAGGACACTGACGCCTTCAGAGCTTCAGTTTTTGCAGGTGGAAATGGAGACAACCGTTTCTCCCAGAGTGCAGGAAATGGGACAGTCCTTTCTGTCAGCCCAGAGAGGAAGGAGTGACACAAGGCATCTGAAGCAGAGGTTGCTCCAAAAATGTGAACTCCCTGCCTCCTCTCCGCGTACACCCCAGACCGGGAGTCCCTGCGGCTTCCCCACTCTGTCCCCAGAGTGGGGCTGTGCCCCCGGGGCCTCCCTAATAGCTGTACCTCTTTCCAGGAGAAAGCGCCGAGGGTCCCCTCTTGAGGACCTTCCTCTCTCCGCAGGGCCCCGTGCTGGGGCGGCTCTAGCACCTGCAGGTCGAGGCCGGGCAGCGTGGGGAAGAAAGGCCCGGTGACGCGGAGCAGAGGAGGGGCTAGCGTGCGGCTGCCACCCTCGGGGACGCTGAAGTTCTGCGTCTCCAGTGGGATGGCAGCGGGGAGGACCTCCAGTTCTACGCGGACGCCTTCAAGGGGAGCGCCCACGCCTGAGGCCACGTCCAGGGAGAAGGTGTCACTCCAGGCCTCGGGGCGGGAGTGCAGGTACAGGACCCTGCCCGCGTCCACTGCCTCCTGGGAGAAGCTCTGCACGGGGTCCAAGCTGGGCGGCTCGGCCACGGAGGCGCCGTGGGACAGCATCACCAGGTAGCCGGCGCGCGGCGGGGTCTTCACTGAGAACACGATGTCCGCCGGTGGCACTGCCTCCTGCGCTGCCTGGTTAACAGAGGGTCACGAGGAGTCATCAGGGGCCACAGAGGGGGGGGCTGTTGTGGTCCCTAAGCGGCCAGAACAGGCCCAGCCTCCATGTCTCCCTAATTCCCCCGGGCCGTGCTCCAGACACCGCTGCTCATTCAGACACACCCTCAGGTTCACAGGACACCCAGACGTGCTGCTGGTTGGAGGGGCTGCACGCTTTCACCACCCCCCACCCCCAGTCACATGGTCACACAGCCTCCGCGACACGCACTCCCTGAGAGATGTACACAATCACACACCCCCAGATCCAGTGACACAGACATACAATATCACCACCCAGATACCCACATCTTACCAGTAACACATGCATGCAACGCGTCCGCACACTCATACAGAGGGGGTCCTGCCCCTGCTATCACCACTATTCACCACCAGAGGGCGCTCCATCCTTCAGAGAGGCACAGTCTCCACAAACTCTAGACCCCAGGGAGCTTAAGACCCAGGTCCAGCCCAAGGGCCACTGGGTGCTCCCTCACCTGACGGTCCAGTAACAAAAGGACCCGCTACTCCCAAGTTCACCTTCCTGATTGCCTGGAATACTGTCTGTATTCTAGAATTCTCCTCCCTCCGCCTGGAATACTGTCTCCTCATTCCCTATTAAAACCCCAGACTCTTCAAAGCCTGGCTCAAATGCCGCCTCCTTCATGGCAAAGCCTTTCTGATGCCAGACATGATTAGTCAAAGTCAGCCCCCAAATCTGGACAGCCAGAACCACAAGGGGCTCAGAAATCGGCAGCGTATCTGAAATTGGCAGTGTACCGGAGAGGGCAAGGACTGGCCTGAGGTCACACAGCAAGCTGGCAGGCCTGCTAGACGGCCCGCGGTTGCTCTGTGAGGTTCTTGGATGGTCAGCCGCTGTCTCCAGATCCTGGAGCTGGAGGTTTGGGGTCTTGGAAAAGAGCTGAGAGTCCAGGAGCCTGGAGGTCAAACAAGTCTGTCTCCAGAGTCCTCTAAGTCTGCACCCATGAAAACCTTCCAGGGAACTTGCTATTAGAATGCAGCTTCTCAGGCTCCACCTCAGAGATTTCGGGGAGGGGACCGGGGGTGGGATGGGGCAGGAATCTGCATGGTGAGCCACGGAACTCACAACTCACACAACTCGCAGGCAGACACACAAACTCCCCCAGAAACTCTCAGGTGCACAACGCGCACAGCCGCACACCCAACACGTGGACATGCACCCCGCCCAGGAGTCACCGCAGGCACGTCCCTAAGCATCCGAGCACACGTGGCACGAAGGCTGGAGGGCCGGGCCCCCTTTATCTGTCCGCGGTCCTTTACCTCCAGCTGATCCTTTCGGATCTCGGCCGCCTCCCCCTGGAAGACATAGACCTTCTTGTGCTGGACCAGGCGCAGCGGGGCCGGTGGCCCCTCCAGGGCGATGGTCACCTGTAGGGCGGCGTCCGTGTGCACGGGCCCCGCCTCCACGGAGAAGGCCAGGGCGTCTCGAGGGCTGAGGCTGCCGTTGTGGCTGTAGAGGACAGGCCCCGTCCAGCAGGTCCTGCTGGGAGAAGGCTGCAGGCGGGCCGGCCGGCCCGGAGCAGCTGCCCCCAGTGTGGGCCGGCCGTGACGCGGTAGCTGACCTCTTCCCCGCTGCGGATGTCTAGGTTGGTGTCCAGGCGGAGCACCGCTGTGTCGATGGTGCCCTGGCCTCCTTGAGGGACCACGAGGCGGGAGCCGTTGGCCACGCGGAGGTAGGGCTCCGAGGCCTGCACTTCGAGCAGCGCGGTGGCCTGGTGCTGCCCGTCGGACACCTGCAGCTGAATCCAGCCTCGGTCGGCCCCCGAGTGCACAAACAGGACCCGCCTCTTCCTGAGGTCCTCCTGGGTGAAGCGGTAGATGGGCCGCGTGGGCTCGTCCGCAGCCACGATGCTGCCGAAGAGGAGGTCCTTGCGGGTCAGCACCAGCTGCGTGTCGGCAAAGCCAGAGTCGGCGTCGCTGAAGGCCACGTCGTCGGTGGTCAGCAGCCGCCGCCCACCCCTGGCCACGTGGAAGACGCGGCTGACGGTCTGCACGGGGGCGTGGTCGTTGACGGGCTGGATGGCCACCCGGAAGACGCCCCGGACCTCCTCCCAGGCCATGCCGCCGCTGCCCTCGCTCTGGCGCGTGGCCACAAATGGGATGTCGTCCTCCGTGGTCTCAGAGTGGTCGTGCTGGTAGACCAGCCGGCCCTGCAGCAGGTCCTCGTTGGTGAAGGAGGTCACCGCGGTGGCCTCGTCCTGTGCTCCCCTCCAAACTAACCGCCCGTGTCGGGGCCGCTCCATGACCTCGTAGAGGTAGCTGGCGCTGTTGAGACTCTTGACGAAGAGGTGGTCGGCCGAGAGGATGCCCTCGCCACCCTCGGGCACCGAGAGGAGGACGTTGGTGAGGACGGGGGCGTCCGGGTCACCGCCGATGTGGATGGGGAAGGTGTAGAGGGGGGAGAAGTGTGGCGGAGCCATGACGCGGAAACGGAAGACGTCCTCCGCGGCCTCCGAGGCACGTGCCGTGGCGCCGTAGGTCACCTGACCAGCCCGCAGGTCCTCCTGGGTGAAGCTCTGGCCATCGGAGAGCCGCGTGCCCTGGAGCCGAAGATTGCCCTTCCTGGGGGCCTGGACCACCTCATAGTAGAAGGTAGGGGGGCTCGGGCCTGCCTCTTCCTCCAGGGTGGCCTCCAGGTGGGCTGTGGTGAGCGCCTCTTGCTGGGTGTTCTGGGTGTGCAGCGGCTCCAGCCGCAGCAGCCACACCGTGGCTCTCTGGATCGTCACCGGGAAGGACAGATTGCTCAGGGTCTCCTGGCCCACCTGTACCTCCAGGGCCAGCTTCTCGACCGTGTCCTCCGTGCGATGCTGCGGGTCGGTGCTCAGGTATCTCACGCGGCCCTGCTCCACGTCCCGCTGGTGGAATGCCTGCGTGGCCCGCCACTCGGCGCCCTCGGCCCCACCTGCCCCCTGCTTCTGCAGCTCGCCGAACCGCAGGGCCTCGGTGACTCGGAAGAGCACGCTCACGTCCTGCCCCACGGCGTTGGTCTCCACCGACAGGTTGGCGGGCAAGACGGGGGCGGCGGAGCCCTGGGCCAGGTGCAGCCCGGTGTTGTGGCGGGTCCGGATGGTGGGCCGGACAGCCACCACCTTCAGCGTGGCGGGAGGGCTGGCCTGCAGCCCGTCGCTGACCCGGAAGGTCAGGTCCTGGGCGGGCCCACCTCGGTGGACGTAGACGAGGCCGCCCGCCTCCAGCTCCCGGCAGGAGAACTCGGCGGCCGGCTCCCCGGGCTGGTCTCGGCGCTCCACCGGGAGGCCGGCGGGGGTGCCGAGGAGCTGGAAGGTGAGGCCCTCGCAGGCAGAGTCCGGGTCGTAGGCCTGGAAGACCTCGGGCCCCAGCGGCTTCTGCGTGTGCTCCAGGATCACCATGAGGCTGCCGTGCGGGAAGATGATGCGGGGTGGGTCGTTGACAGGGTTGACCTGGATGGGCAGGATGTAAGTTTGGCCCCTCCGCAGGCAGGAGGGCACGGGCCCCCGAGCGGTCACCGACACCTCCAGCACCAGCTGGTCGGAGGCGTCCTCAGAGCCGTCGTGGACGAAGCGGGCCTTACGGTTCACCACGTCCAGGAGGGTGAACATTCTCCGGGCCTGGGCCCCCGGGACGTCCAGCTCCAGCTCGCCGTGGCGTGCCCCGCGGCTCACGCTGAACAGGACCTGGGACTTGCGCAGCTCGGCCTCGCTCAGGTCCAGCGTGGGCTGCACGTGCCGCCACTCGAGCCAGGCTGCGCCGCCCTCGGCCACCACCAGCGGGCTGATGGTCAGCAGTTGGGTGAAATTGGCAAAGACGGGAGGCAGCCCCGGTTCCGGCGCGCAGGGCTCAGGCAGCTCCACGGCCGGCCATGCCTCGGGCGCTAGGGTGGAGAAAGCTTCGTAGAGGCCATAGGCGTCGTCCTCGTATTCGTCTTCCTCCAGCCGACAGCCGGCCGCCATGCCGCGAGTCAGCAAGGCTTCCCGGAGCCCCTGCCTCTGGCCATTGACGCTGAGGTCTTCCACGCAGCCCAGGAGGGAGACATTGACAGCCCCCGGTGCCAGGCCCAGGCGATGCTCCTGGAGATGGCGGGAGGCCTCTGCGTCCAGGCCCCCGAGGAGGAGACTGCCACGTGGGTCCAGGTAGCTGAGGACCCCACGGTTGGAGGTGCGCGTGGGGTACTGGTCCACGGAGATCTCCAGCTGGTGAGCATCCACGCGGACGCTGACCTCGTGGGGCTGCCCGTCGGCCACGGGCACACTGTTGTGGAGCAGCACGGTGCCCTGGCCCTTCTCGACCACAGCCCGCAGGTGGCCCTCGAATATGTCCACGTAGATGAAATCCCCGTGGCGGCCCCCCGCCTGGAAGGCCAGGGGCGCCCGCTGGCTCCGAGTGGTGAGCGTAAACTCCAGGGTGCCTTCGTCCCGAGTGCTCCAGGCGGGGAAGGCCGCCAGCGAGTGGGGCCCGGAGAAGCCCAGGGGCACACTGTCGTCGGCGGAAAACTCTTCAGCACAGCCCTCCTGCACGTCTGGCGTCAGCGGTCGGAGGAGGTTGCGGCCATTGAGGGTGGCAGCGTGGAGGCAACCTCTCAGGGGTCGACTGGTTCCCCTCACGTAGGGCAGGTCAAGGCTCCCGGCGCCTCCCAGGAAGAGCCCATAGGGGACCTCTAGGGGAGCTCCCGGGACTGGGGCCGAGGCATTCAGGAGCCCGTCGACCGACAACAAGGCCTCACTGTCCGAAATGGTCAGCTGCACGGTGTGGAGGACGGAGTCGCTCAGCAGGGTCTCGGCCGGGGTCTGCAGCCTCAGCTCCTCCTGGCCCAGGGTGAGTCTGACCTGAGGCGAGAGGGACAAATGGAGTTGGGTCCGTCCGCTTTTACCATAAGCACACAGTTGGTCTGCCACGTTGGAGTCCCCAGAGCAGAGGGCCTGGGACAAAGCTTCTCATGCCACCCCTCCCCCAAACCCTCACCAAAGTGATCTCTGTGCCAGGTCTGGCTGGGCTCTGGGGCCCCTGACGTGAATCAGGGAACTGACGTATGGCAAGATGCTTTCCTAGAGGTCCAGCCTGTATTTTTTATTCTCTCCCACTTTCCTAGGGGTGGGAGCCGTCAGAAAAATCACCCTGGCCTCCAGAAGGTTCACCCCCAGAGTAGCAGGCACCCAGGAATCCCCCGGACACCCAGGGGTCACTGGGTCACTGTTCAGGGATGGGGGCCCAATCAGATGCTCTCCGTTTTGAAGGTTAAGAAAACAAAAGCTCCTTGACCTGGGGTGAGGGATTCTCAGGGAGAGAAGAACACGGTTCTCTCTCTACGAATTTTGGCACCAGAACTGGCTCTGGTGTGTTCCCACGACTAGTTGCTAGAATGGGTGGTGGCAGAGTATGGGAGCTGAAAGAACACAGAGCTAAGAACTGTGGCCGTGGGAGTCCAAGTATGGAGCACCTCCTCAGGGCTGTGGCATCACCGTACCCGGCGGAGAGGAAGAGCATCAGTGCCAGGCTGTACCAGGCCTTTGTTCAACAGTGACACCTTGTGGCAGTGAGAAGCAATGGCAGCAGCAGATGAATGACCAGTCATAGTCCTCTCCCCACTGGGGTGTGGAGGCAGATGGCTTTCCCAAATTTGAACTAAGGCCTCAGGTTCTCCAACTCTTCATGCTTGGTGGGGGGGGAGCCTTAAGACAGAGCCAGAAGACTCCTTGCTAATAAAGCTGGTGGTGACTCGTAGGATGAAACGGAAAAATGGACAAGCTTTGGTAGACTGGTGGTTACCATCATGGACGGACAAAGGAGCAGCAGGGTGACTGGTGCTCGGGCAGAGGGATTCACAGGGGTTGCTGGAGCCAGGAGAAGGTACCTGGCCGAGATGAGCACCAGGGGACACCTCCTGGAAGAAGGGGTGTCCACACTGAGACTTCAAGGGGAGGCTGGGGCAAGACAGGGCCCAGGCCCAGGGAGTAGAGTGAGCCGGGGCCCGGCAGCGAGACACCACTCGGGGGCTGGGCTGCAGGCGGGCGGCGCAGTAAAGCACAAGCCCAGTCGGGGGTTGTGGGGGGAAGTGTGGGTGGAGGCCTGCAGGGCATAGCCCGTCCACGTGGGAGTCATGCCTTTGGAGCTGCCATTGCACCGTGGAGACCTAGAGACCCCAAGGTGAAGGTGACTCACGCGAGGTCGCCCAGCTGGTTGGGGGCCCCGCAAAGCTAGAGGAGGAGGCCGGCAGGGAGCCGTCACTGACCTGCAGGCGTCCAGAGCGGAGTTGCAGCAGGAGGTGGTCGGCCTGGCCTGCCGCCAGGAGAAGCAGGGCTTCGGGCTGCGACGTGGAGAACTGCAGCTGCAGGTCTATGTCGGTCAGGGCTGTGGCCACGGGCACCTCCAGGTGGTTCTCACCGAAGAAGGAGGCTGGGAGAGAGGGAGCTGGGGTCAAAGTTCAGGCTCTCGCCTGGAGGAGGAGAGGTACTGCAGAGAGCGCCAGTGGGCTGCTGCAGGGAGCGGGTTTCGTGCTGGCACAGCCGCACACTTCTCCTATGTGGTGCTGCCTTGACACCTGCCTGGTCCCGGCACCAGAAGGCACAGCCTCCCCTGTGTCCTGCCCGGACCTGGCTCCACGGGACGCCAGGCCCAGCCATTCCAAGCAACTCAGTCCTCCTCAAACGTTCCTGGAGCCAGAGGCCCCTGCCAGCTCTGACTCTCCTCCCCTGGGCCCTAGAAGATTCTCCAATCTGGGTCTAGTTCCTCTCTGGCCCTCACCGTGTCACCTGGCCTGGTGGTCATAGCTCCAGGAAATGGAGTTCCAGAAGAACCATTCCTACCTCACGCTGATCCCTGCTCAAATCCCTTCTACGAAACGCCCCACGCTTCGGCTCCCGGGCAACGCTCTCCATGCCTTGACCTACCTCTGTGGGTGGGCTGGGGGCATGGCTCAGGCCTGGTGGTGGTGCCCACCCATCTCCGCTTCTCTCTTGGGCCACGGTCCCAGCTGTCTTTGGGGGAGGGGGTGGCAGCTCGTTGGCTTGAGTCCACCAGGGAGCCAAGGCTGTGAGGCCCGATGGAGGCCATGTGCAGGGCTGGACCCCAAACGGGCCAGAACTTCCTACATCACCCCGTATTGCTTCCTGCTGCAGAGCTATCGGTAGTCCTGGGTGGGTGCTCAGATCTGGCCCTATTGTTTCCACCATGGCTAGGGACAACAGCTGACTTCTCCAGGCCTGGGTCTTTCTAAAGACAAGGCCTGGGAGGGGCTGAGGGTTTGGAGAGCAGGCCAGAGGGCCGCTCAAGTCCATATGGCCTAAGCAGGCCGTATCTGGGGTTTCCCAAGGTTAGCGCTCACTGTGCGAGGCCCCTTTTGTCCCACGCTGGGATACCTCCTCTTCTAGGCTGCCACCTCCTCCAGAAAGCTTCCCCAAATTAGCCTCCCTTGACCTCCAACCAGCTGCAACCATTTCTGGTTTATTCCTTTTGCAGAGATCGGGGCCAAATATAACTTGGACTCTGTCCCCAGATGTCCAGGGCTAGGGGAGGGAGGGGAGACGGGAATGGGTTACAGAGCTGCTTCAGCTCTGCGGCGCTCCCCTTCAACCCGTGCGAGCGAGTCAAGGCCGATGGCCCTGATAGGGATGGTCCGGCCCGGCCCCCGCACGTGCGCACGCGCCCCTGGCCAGCCTGCGCCAGCAGGACACGGGCCTGAGGAGGATGTGGCGTCGGCCACCGGAGGAGTCTGGACAGATGTCCAAGAATGACAATGCTCTTCCTCTTGGGCCGAGTTGAAACCCCTTCAGCGAGCCCTTGCCGGCAAGAGCTGATGGTTCAGTTTTCGCGATGTTGCCCGGTGGGAACATTTATACCACGGAAAGAGGCAAACGCTACGAATCCGGCTTCCCTCTCTCCCAGAAAGCTAAACATCTGCCTGTTTGCCACGCACAGGGAAGGGGTCCGTCTCCCTCCCCTGAGTGGGGGGTGAGCTTGCACCCCCATCCACCTTCCCTTTTGTGAAGTAAGGGTGGATGCGGGGACACGGTCACGGCCAGGGCCTGCGCCAGGCAGGAAGTGGAGTAGATGGCTGGCTGTAACCACTGAACCACCTGCCCCCAGCCCCCTCCCCGAAGGCGAGTGCGGCAGCCTGTCTGGCCCTCTTCTCCAGGCCAGAGTGGGAGGGTGGCAGGAAGCAGGGGTACTTTCCAGAGCGCTGGGGTCTGAATGAGCCTATTGAGGGGCTGGGCCCTGCCGTTTCCTGTGGGGCTGGGCCGGGAAGCGCTCACACAAGCTGCCTTGTGCTGCTGGAAGTGCCCAGGCCAGGCAGCCCCCTCGCCCCAACGGAGGCCTCTGAGGTCTTGCTGGCCAGGGCTTTGGAAACTCTGACAGTGCCGTTCCCCCCACCTCCTGGTCTCCTTCTGCTGCCCCTGGTCATCTCTCATGCAAGAACCCAGAATCCCCATCCTGGGAGACAGTGGGAGAGGAGCTATGAGTGAAGAGGCAGTGCAGGATAAGGAAGTGAGTTGGGAGTCAATCCCAGAGGGCTCCCTTGGGGAGGTGAGGGTGGTGTAGAGGAGGAGAGAGGGAGAGGAATGGTGGCTTCAAAGGGCAGCAAGGCCAAGTGAGAGACTGGCAGCAGGGATGTTCAGGCTCTGGGACAGTTGAAGACAGAGGAGTCGAGAGAGAAGGAGCAAGGGCCAGCCTCTGCGGCCTGACTGGGGGCTCAGGGCAGTGGCGGGAGGAGAGAAGGCATCAGCGCCACTTGGAGACTTGCCCTTGACTCTCCTGGGTCAAGAAGACCCATGATTCCTCAAACACCAGTTCAGGCCTGTAGCAGCTGTGTGGGCTGCCCTTCGGGCCAGGAGAAGGGGGCCCGGTCTACCTCAATTCTGTGAAATGGGCACCCCTTCCCAGTCCCCCCCTCCTCCTGTCTGTGGGGATTCGTCCCGAAGTTCCCTTTCTGGTCTGGGGGGGGGGGTCTGCTCTCAGATACGGGTAGGCAGAGGGTTAATGGTGTGGGCTGCCTGGGTGGTGCCAAGCCTTCAGCACGGGTGGGGGACAGGGTGCCCCAAGGGGCCTGGAGGGTTAGTGGGAGGGGCAGAAAGAATGCCACATGTCTGGGTTTCCTTACCTGAAAGACGGCAGGCAGGTGGGTGTCTGGGACTACGCACATGTCTATTTGCGTGTGTGTTCCAGTGTGTGGGTGGCTGGGGGGGGCGGTGTTTTGGGTTTGCATAAGGCTGTGTGTTTGTGCGTGTGTGCGCGTGTGGGCAGGGAGCTGCCAGGACAGAGCAATGATTGTGCCCAGGCCTGTCCTGCCCCTCGGCACCGCCCGCCGTGACTTGGCTGGGCCGGGCTCCATGAAAGGGGCCGTGTGCTCCTGGAGGGTTCCCGCCCCCCAGCCCGGCGCCCGTCCACCCATCCCAGAGGTTTGCTGAAGGTGGAGTGCCCCACGGCTTCCCACCCTTCCTGCCCACGGACAGGGCGCTTCTGTCTGGGCCAAGGCAGAGTGGCTTCATCCCTCCTCCTGAGACGAGGCTTGGGGCACAGAAAGAGCCTGTCTTTCCCCCCAAGCCCCTTCTCAGGTGGGGAGATGAGGCTTGGGTCAACGTCTCCAGCAAGCCACCGTCTGCCAGGGCGCAGGTCATGCCGGCATCTCCTGTCTCCCTGGGGGCACGCCTAGCCTGTTTATGAATGGGGACCCGAGTCCTGCCTCTGGGGGCCCTAAGCATGAGGCTTACTTCCCTCACGATGCTCTACTCTCATCTGTCAGCGGGCTCTGCTCTTAGGACAAGGGGTCACTGCGCGGGGAGTATCTCTACCTAGCGGGCTCCCGCTGGGCTCTCCCAGGCTGGCCAGGGGCGGGGTCTCAAGCATGGGCCCTTTGTCCAGGCACTGGGGGTGGGGGTTGCTGCAGACCTGGATCCTTTTGAGTCTTCCAAACCCCTGGGGCCAGCCAGACTATCTCTCCCTTTTTCTCTCCTTTGTCTCTGTCTTGCCCACTTAGCCACCTGGCTGCCTGTCTCTGCCTCTCCGTGTCTTTCTTTGCCTTTGGCTCTTTTTCCCCTGCCCCATGCTGACGGTCACTGGGGGCACCACCCTTGCCCCAGTGTAGAGAGCTAGGCCTGGGGCCTCTTGCCTCCCCAGCCCTGGGCGCCCCAATCCTTGGGTGATGGGTTCCACAATATTCAAGTTCTCCGCACCTTTAGCATGCAGTAGGGTGCTTGGCTTTCCCTTCCCAGACAGACAAACAGAGGCTCCAGAGAAGTAATTTGACAGAGAAGCAGAAAGCTTGCAGTTCTTGGCCCAGCCACCTGTCTGAGCTCCGCCCATGCAGGCACCCCCCACCCCACCCTGCTCCCAGGCAATCAGTCCCCGTGTGCCCGCTCCCAGCACATTCCTGGTCGCCTGGGGGCAGCCAGGCAGCCCTACAGCCAACATGCGTCATGGGCAGCCTCAGCAGCATTCCTGGGTGTCTGCTGCCGCCTGACTTTATAAGGGAGGAAGTTTGGGAGTCAGAGCTGCTGGGCGGGATGGCCAGTGGGGCGTGCCCGGGGCCTGGGGGCCAAGGTGGGCAGTGGGACGCCTGGACATTCGTATGTTGGGGAGGTGTACCCAGGGGTACTGAGATGGAGCAGGAGGTGAGAGATGGACGGGGACAGAAGGGGGATCCAAATTCATTCATTCATTCATTCATTCATTCATTCATTCATTCATTCTCAGATACAGTCATGCAGCTATGGAAAAGAAGCATCAGTCTGGGGGAGACAGAAAGCATGAGAAAGATTTTAAAACCTTGTCCACAAGAACTGAACTCAGGGGTCCAGACAGAGGCATAAAGGAGGAGAAACCAAGAGAGCCACAGGAGGCTGGATGTTGGAGCAAGCCTGCGGGCTGTAGACGGGAGTGAGGAGAGTGAGGCCGGGGGCGCCGCCAGCCTGCTGGGGAGGGGAGGGGGTCCTGCTCTCGGGCGAAGCCAGACTTCCTCACCGAGGCTCCTTGGGGTTTGGCACCAGGGGTGCAGGACCTGTTCCAGATCATATCCTAGGCAGACAGGGGTGAGGCTAGGAGAGTCCTTCTGGGAAGTCCGAGGGGGGCTGTGGGGGAGTGCCCTAGGAAGGCCAAGGCAGGGATGAAGGGCTCTCTGTCTCCCCTATGGGTGTATACGTGGGTGGCCCGGTGCGAGAGCAGGGACGGGCCGGGTGCCCTGCCCCAGCAGCTGGGCCCTCCCTGAGGTCACCCGGGTCCTCCAGAACTCAGGCCAGATCCCCGCCCCTCGTGCCTCCGAGGGATGTGCTTTTTCTTTACCAGCTTTCCGCCCTCAAGCCGGGGCACTTCTGAGGAGGCTGGGAGGGGTGGAAACTTATTTAGAGCCAGAGCTACAGACCCCAGGCCAGCGGGGCCGAAGCTCCTGCACTGCCCTCTCCCATTTCAGAGCTGGTGAAGCAATGCTGTGTGCCGATACTCAGTCCCAGAGAGCACCCAAGCCCCGTGCATGGCCACAGTCATGAATGTGACTGAGTGCAGGTCGGTGCCACTTATCCCAGCGTATGGAGGGGAGTGTGGGGCAGGGGAGGAGGATGGGGCGGGGTGGGTCCGGTCTGGCTGTAGGTACTGGCCGTGACCGTTCCTGGCCATGCCTGACACTGTGCCGACTCGGTGTCAGCCCCCGCCTGGCGTGTCCCAATGCTCAGCCCTTTCAACTGAGCTGTCACCTTCCCCCAAGCCTGTTAGCTCTGAAAGGAACAAGGGGGTAGGTTACAGGGAGAAAGACTTCAGGTCAGACCAAAGGGACAACCTAACCTGCTCATGGTGGGGACAATGGGGTCACAAGAGCCACGCCCAGATGCTTGGCTCTCCGGCCTCCCCGACCCCCCAGACTGAAAGTCTGTAACCCCAGGCCACTCCAGAGGAGGGCTCTCTACCTGCTCCTGTCTTTCCCCACAAGCCACGCCCCTAGGAACAACAGTAGCTTAGTTCAAAGTCACACGCAACTTAAACAAGTACTGTTCCTCTCGGCAGACAGTAGCTTCCCAGGAGAAGGCGGGACGCCAGGCTCTACGTGCTCACGGCAAATGGCCTCCTCATCTCAACGCTACGGAGACCTCAGCCGGGGTCAACGTGGGCCCGTTCCTCTACGTTCCAGGAACTCCTGAGCCACAAGACTCACTGTCAGGGTGCTTGACCTTCTGTGTGGTTGCTGGGGCAAGGAGGCCAGGGCGGGACCACAGTTTCCGCAGCTATTGGCTGAATCCTGACCCCGGTCCCTGGCCTCAGCTCCTCGTCCTCTGAACAAGAGTGTGGAGGCGACCCGAGGCGAGGGGCGTATGTCTGTGTGTGTGTGTGTATATATATATATATATATATATATATATATATATATATATATATATATGGGGGAACATTTCCAACTTAGGGACCTCCTCTAGAAGGTGAGCACGCCTGGGACTGGTGGATAGGCGATGCTAAACTTGGTCCATAGACGCTGACCGGGCGGGGCTGGTACCCTGGGCTCCCAGCCGCGGGTCCCAACCCCAGGGCCGTGTGTGGCCCGGAGGAGGAAGCGGGAGGGAAAATGAGGGAAAATGAGAGGTTTGCCGCAAGAAGCAGCTCGGGGTCCACCCAGGCTGGAGGGCTGGGCTGGGGAGGAAGCAGGGCCTCAATGGAGTCTTTGTAGGAAGGCCTGTTGCTCCCCTCGCCTGAGGCACAGAGGGGTGGGGCCGCCGTGGTACGGAGGATTCGGAGAGGCTTTTCCTGGCCTTATAATTTTCTCCTTGTGCAGGCCGCCGGCTGGATTTCCAGGCCCTCTCTTTCCCATCTCTTTTCCCCAGCTTTCCTGGCCCCGGGGTGGTGGTGGTGGCGGGGGGGTGGGGGGTGGCTGGGGGCCCTCTGCTTAGAGGGCCTGGGCTGAGGTAGGGGGTCTGGCAGGGCAGAAACAGAGCCAGGGACCCTCGTCACCCGGCACTGGGCCTGCTCAGCAACCCCTTCCCCCAACAGGGTCTCTGCCAGGTAGCTCCCATTTTACCGGCGAGGAAACTGAGGCTCAGAGAGGGCGCCATCGGTGCTAAGGCAGCCCGCGGCAGAGGAGCCGGGCCAGAGCTGGATCTGAGCCCCTGGGCTCTGGAGCTGGGTGTCGTGGTATCACGTGGAGGGGCGTGTGCACACAGGGGCAGTGGGGGGTTATTGTTGCGTGTGAATCGGAAGCAGGGCAGCAGGGGGAGGGTGTGAGAGCTGGCCCCTTGCCTGGGGAAGACACACTTTTTCCCTTCCTGTCTTCGGGGTCTCCTGGGGTTGGGGGGAGCGAAGAAGGGAGGGGCGAGCATCTGCTTTCCGAGGCTGATTTGGCAGCCGGCCCCTCCTGGGGCGGCCAGACACGGGTCCGGGTCTCCGGCTGGCCGGATCAGGGAGGGATCTTCTCCAGGCCCGCCTAGGGATGGCCTGTTCCAAAAGCCAGTGATAAGTGCCGGCCATGCCCACGGGGGTCTTAGAGGTCAGGGAAGAGGGAGGAGAGGCAAGGGGCGTGGGCAAGAAGCCTGGCCCCGGGGGGGCCGTGGGGCCACCCCCTCTCTTGGGCCGAATCCAGAGCCGGGAAGCATGTGGAAGCCTGTTGCTCATCTCTGAGCTTCCCCTCAGCTCTGGGATGAGAAACCGTTAAGGGTAGGGCCCTTGGGGAGGTGCCTTGGGGCTTCCCCGGGCCTGGCAGACCGGGCTTGGAGACAGTGAGTGTGTGAGCTGGGAAGGGGGGTGAGCGGAAGCAATGACTGTTGGTCTGGACACAGGCCTGGACCGATTTGGCCCCGCTCGTGCTCAAGACTGTGTGCCTTGGAGAAGCCACCACTCCCTCTGCCTCAGTTCCCCCATCTGAAATATAGGGGAGAGAAAGGTGGGAAAAATCCCACAGATGGAAGCCCTATCTCCGGGAGACTAGGGCAAGCAGGGGCTTGGGATGGGGACTCCCCCCGCCCCCCACCCCACTTCCTAGCCACATGGAGCCCTGCTCTCTTTGGCTCTAGTCTTCCCATCTGTGCAGCCCTGGATGGGGAGACTGACACGAACCTGGCTGGCCCAGCCCGGCTCGGCGGGAAGTGGCTGATAGAGAGGTGTGGTCACTACAGGGGGCACAGCGGAGCCACATCTGGCCTCAGAGGCCACAGGCCTGGCCAGACGGGAAGCTCCTGAGGACAGGACAGAGAGCCCATATCCCCTGCCCAGGGTGTTTGCCACCCGGGAGGCCCATGCACACGTGCTGATGGAGGAAACATCAGCTCGCAAGGGAAGGTAAATGGAGGTGACGCTCGGCCCCATGTGAGGGATATTCTATCACGCCAAGCTGACAACAGACGGGCGGAGTGCCTGCAGGAGGGTGTGGCCTGGGAGAGCGGACCAGGAAACCTCAGAGTCCTTGCCAATGGCCTCTGTGCTAACAGGGTCCCCCCGAGATCCCTAGCCTGAGAGCTCTCCCCGCGGGCAGGCCTAACTCCTCTCGGAAGAGATCCCTGCCTCTCCCTCCCCACCGGCTGGGCCTCGGACCCTTCTGGACTGTCAGCGCCTCTGAGCCACTGCGCTGTACCTAGCCCACCTCCTGTGCCCTGGCCTCAGGCACTGACTCTTCGCTGTGGCACCCACGTCCCTGTCTCCAGCCCCAACTCTGCAGGGCTCTGGGCCCACCTGCCAATGCCCCGGAGACCTCTGCACCAGACACACCCGTAGGGACCTACAAATCCAAGCCCACCCATCTCAAGCCAGACGCAGTGTCATCTGTTCCCAAGCCCGCCTGCCTTCCAGAGAAGGCCTCGCCACCCACCCACTGCTGGGTAGAAATCTGAAAGTCGTTGTGGACATTCTCCCTCCTTCCCCATGTTCCGACCGTCTTGCCCCTAAATTCTCTCTCAAATTCATCTCCCCCTCTTGCTCTTCTGTGCCATCCCACGAGACAGATGGTCACCATCCCTCGTCTGGCTCAATGAATTTCCTGCCTTGTTTTGCTAATAGCAGCCACAGTTAACCCAAACGGAAAGTCACTCTGTCATCTTCCCCTGTCTGGAAGCCTAAAACGGCTCCTCATGGCCCCCACGATCAAGCCCCAACCCTAGTATGGCACCGAAGGTGCTGGGTGACCCTGCCCCAGGCCCGCCAGGTTTTCCCGTTCCCCTCTCTCGGACACCCCCCAGGCCAGCCTCGCTAGACCTCGGGCTGTTTTCCATCCACAGCTGACAGGTCCCCCCTCCCAGCCCGGGCCTCCTGCCTGGCCAGCTCCTCTTTCCTCTCCGCCTGTAGAATGCCCTCCTGCTCCTTCGGACAGGACAGGAAGTCTTCCCCCCCCCTTCCCCACAGCCCCAAGTTCCTTCTCGGCAAAGACACCCAGCTGTGGCTTGGGGACTTGTGCTACTGCGGCCTCTGTTAACACCGTGGGTCTCAGGAACGAGACTGGCGCTGCTTGGTGAAGGGAGATGGGAAGCAGGGGGGAGGGGTCCGAGGTGGTGAGGGGGGCAGTTGTGTTCTCTCTCTCTCTCTCTCTCTCTCTCATACGCTGGTCGAAGCTCTTCCCCCACCTTGTCTCACCTCCCAGCTTCTCTTCCGTCCTCCTCTCCCTCCTGGACTCCAGTGCCCAGCAGGGGGCTGGACACAACGGCTGTGGGGGACCGCCCCAGCCAGGGAGTGCTTTTCTGGGCCTGTGGTGACAGAGTCTGGTGCTTGTTTTTAAAGAAAATAGTATCAGAGCCCCTATTTATAGCTGGAGGCCATAGCCACAGACAGGGGATGGCTGGGGCTGAGGCTGTGCAGGCTCCCACTCCGCTCCGGCAGGCGCTGGGGGTGGGGCCATTCCCAGGTCCCCTGCCCCCCTTTCTCAGCCTCCGAGGAAGTGCCCGTGGGATCCTGACATCCCCCTATGACAGGATGACAGGATGTAGTCTGTGCTTTGGGGTGGGGGTGGGGGAGAGGATGGGACTTGGGTGAGGGGATGGAAAGTTTCTCTCGAAATTGGTCCCTGGGGCCCAGAGCCCCTCGTGGGAATGGGTGGAGGTGAGGGTGTGTTGTGTCTACTGGGAGGACCTGTCGGGGGTTGCCGGATGCAGAGGCCACGCTCCGGGCTGCCACGGGGACAGGGTAAAGGAAAGGGAACAGAACAGGGTCAGAGACAGAGAGACAGCCGCGGGGAAGAGACAGAGGGAGGGGGGAAGAGAGGCCTGTGGTCGGCTGACACCGTGAAGGGAGGGGGATAGAGAGGCCAGGAGAGACTTCAAGTAGAAGCCTCTGTGCCACAGGAAGTCTCCATGGCGCTCTGGGCAGAGCGGGTCAGGGTCTGAGCTGGATCCAGGGAGGAAGGGCAGGAACTAGGCATCTCTGTCGCCTTCACCCTGGGGAGGCCAGGCCTTGCCCACTCCCACCCCTGCAGGGCTCGGGGCCTGGAGACCCTCAGTCTCGGTCTGGGAGGCCGGGAAATGCTGGGCGGGCTTGGTGGCCACAGATGGGCTTTGTCACCAAGATCCCCGAAAGATGGTCCTGGGGTGATGAGGCAAGCTAGTGCCAGGGCCGTTGGGGACAGGTCTGGGCCCTGGCTTGCTAGGGGGCGGATGCCCCCGGCCTGGAGGTGTTACTGGCTGAGGCTACGGCCTGAGCTCACACCTGCCGCTGGCCTCTATTCGGACCCCTCCCTTGGTTGTGCCGTTGGAGGCTGTGGCGTGGCTGTAGCCCGAGGCATGTGTCATGGCGCCACGGCCACAACCAGTGACTCAGACAGTTAAAAAAAGGAGCAGCTTGGAGCGGTGACTCAACTGGCTCTGGAGGGGCTGGGTGGGTCCGGCTGGTACAAAATGGGGTGGTCTGGGTTTATTTTTGGTAGGGTGGGGCTGGGGCCAGTGGTGGAAGCTGGGAACCGGGGGTGGAGGAGGGCCGCTACTCTCGTCCCGGGAGAGCCCCGGGGCTTCATGCCAACTCGCGAAAGTGGTTTCGAGGTGCCAGGGAGCTCAGGCAGGCTGGGCCACCTCTCTGTCCTCCTTCCAGGCCCAGCCCACTTTGCCGTATGGCCCCAGACAAGCGGCTGGCTGTCTCTGGACAGGAGCAGGGCCCCCTGTCCTATTCTCAAGTGGCTTGGGCTCAGAATTTTACTCAGAGCTGACCTCGGGGACTGAATATTCTACCCAGAGGCCCAGAGAGGGAGAGCCTGCCCAAAGCCACACAGCAGATCCCAAGGGCTGTGGTTGCACAGCTGGCTCAGGTCCCTACGACATCCCTCTGCCTCAGGGCTGTCAACAGTTGGAGGGACAGGCCCTGATCCGAGTACCTGACCTTGGAGGAGCTCAGCTGGGCTTCAGATGGGTGGCCGGAAGCACGTGGGCACCAGATGCTGAGAGATGGAGTCTCAGCGGTGGGGGGGGGGGGCGGCTGCCTGGACTCTATTAGCACATTCGGGGAGCTGGCCGAGTTGGGCCCAGCGGGCCGTTGAGAAGAGTCTATGGGGGTGAAGGCAGAGGATGCCCACACGCTGGGATCGTAACCTGGGGGCCCAGGCCCCGCCCAGCCTCTTATCTAGAGCGGACCTCCCCTCCACCTGCCACCGCCTGGCACTCTGGGCAACCGGTTTCCGAGACTCGCTTCCTCTCACCTCCACCAGCTCTGGGCCCACACGTACATCACCAACACCCCCAACATGTCCAAGCAGCTCAAGGCAGAGAGGGTCCCTCGCTCCCTCAGTCCGGATTCTGTACCTCGTGATGCAGTCCCTGTGCTTGAGCGGTGTAACGGCCCCGCGGGAGCTCTGGTGGCCATGTCACGTCACCAGGCCCTGCCTCCCACCCTGACCTCCAGAGGGGCCCCAGGCGTGGGCAGGGAGCCCGGGAAAGATGGGTGTCTAGGCTCCCCATCCTACAAAAGTTCCTGGTCGTTTCCGTCTACTCTCCGGGTCTGAGTCTCATTTGCTTATTCTCTCAACACACCCCGATTGTGTTGCACCCGATCACAATCACAACCACAGTGATCGCCGCCCGAGGGGCCGTTAGGCTTTGGGACGGCGCTGGGAAGGGCCGTCCTGCTTCTCCTCACAGGGGGAGGGGTGTGTGGGCCTCTGCCCCATGAGTCGGCCGATGCAGAACCCCCTTTCTGGAGGGTCCTGGGCTGGCCCGCGGCAGCTGGCCGAAGGCTCCCTTGAGAAGCCGCCTCCCCTTCTGCATGTCACCGAGTCCCACACAGACCCGCTCACAGGGCCACCTCATCCAATCCCCTGCTCTGAACCTTTCTCAAAGATTCCGTTTATTGCTACTCCAGAAGAAAATGGTAGTAACAGAAATACAGCAACCTTGGAGCAGGTCCCTCCTGAGCATTCACTCTGGCAAAGGGCTTGAGTCCTCAACACGCCTAGGAGGCAGGAATCAGGTATCCCCATTTTAGAGAGAAGACTGAGGCTCAGAAAGGCCACGTCACCTCCCGAGGTCATGCAGCAAGTGGTAGGGCTGGAATTCGATCCTCGGCTCTCTCCTACCGTGTCCCTTACCAACTCCTGCCTCCCCCCAAGCCCCGTAGAGGTTCCCGGAGCCGAGGACTCAGAGGAAGGAGAGGTGGGGTCTGAGTCAGGACTGAAGGGCGGGAGAGGGCTCACTCTTAGCTGCTCCGAGGCACCCAAAAAGGGTGATTTGTTCCTTCCCTGACCATGGTGGGAAGTGTGTGTGTGTGTCTGGGCCTGAGGCCGGCCTGGCCAGCCTCCAAGTGCAGGAGAGCCGGGCCGGCCCCAGCTGCTGAGCACAGGGAAGGGGCAGGGAGGGGCTGGAGTCGTGGGAATCAGCGTCCTGGGCCCACTGATATTTATAGCTGGCCCCTCCTGGAATGGGGGTGGGGGAGGGCCGCTCTTAGGTGGGAAAGGAAGTTGGTCTCCTCTCTCCAGCCCGCAGCATCTCCCCAGGGAGCAGGCTGGCCCAGGCCAGAGGCCCTGCCTCGGCCCTGGAGCTGGGGCTGTGAATCCTGAGCCGGAGGTTTCCCCCAGGAGCGCCGGCTGCAGGGCCAGCCACTCTCCTCGCCAGGCCTTGCGCCGGGCCGCGGAGCAACACCGTATGGGTGTGTGCGTGTGCGGGCATGCGTGTCCACGTACCTACTGCCCGTCGTACTGATGGCGGTCATGGGCCAGGGGGCAGAAAGGCCTGTAACCCCAGAGAGAAGGAGGGCGGGGCCCCAGGAAGGGTCAGACCGGGCTGTGGGCCTCAGCAATCAACCGTTGGAAAAGGTCCACAGAGGTGGAGGTGCTGGAGCTAGACCTTGGAGGATGAGGAGGAAAAGAGAGGACCAGGTCCAGGGGACAGCCTGAACAAAGGCGGAGGGGGGCCAGGGGCTGTGGATTATTACCTGATGGCCGAGTTCATCAGCCCCTCTTTGGGACACAGGATGACACTGAATGTCGAGGCCGATGTATTGGAGGGGGAGGGAGGGCCCAGCAGGTGTCTCTGGGGCTGCGGGATGCTCGGGAATGCCTGTTTCCGGGAGCGGCAGGAATGGGACGCTGGGGCAGGGGAGGCCAGGTCCCCACGCGTGGCTGGGAGGAAGCTGGGATTGTGTCCCGGCCCCCAGACCTTGTTCCACCCGGGATAGGACATCTTCCAGGGGCCCTTGGTATCAGTTTTGATATGGGTTCTTTGAAAGCCAAGAAGTTCTTCCTTGTATCTGACCTGAGTCTCCCTTGCTCTCAGTGTGTTTCAACTCAAAGCCATCCCTTGGTTTTCAAGTCTTTTTTCCCTTTTTTTTTTTTAAAGTCACAGAACACTTTGCCAAAACCGCAACCTACACAAAACCCGAATCTATAAACACGCTCACGGAGCTGCTATGCGTGCATCGGAGTGGGGGTGGCTTCCCACCTTCCCGGGCTCAGCCACCTCCGGATCTAAAGCCTGGAAGACCTTGAAAACCCCTGGTGGACTCAGTGATCAATACGAGCCCTCTGTGGGCTCGGTCCCGTGTGCAGACCCCTGGCCTGCCCGCAGGAAGCGGCCGGTCCTGCGGGCAAAGCCACCACCCAAACCAAGATGCAAGGATGGAGGGCAGGGAGGCTTAGCCCCGCCCCCTGCTCAGACTTGGTGCCTGATTCTGAGAAAGTAGCTGCCCCCCTCTGGGCCCCAGTTTCCTTATGAACCATGGGGGGCCTGGTCTGGGGTGGGGAGGCAGCCTCGCTGACCCGCCATGACTGCTAAGCACGAGAGAGACACACACTGAAATGGATTAGCACGAGCAGTGGCCGGAGGCCTGGCTCAAGCACATGGGAGCTGGCAGGGCTGGGAATGGCCGGGTGTGGGCAGGAGCTCGGCGGGAAGAATGGTCAACAGGACAGGCACTGTTCACAGCTCGGGGAGCCGTGCCGCCAGGGCACCGTGCTGGCAGCCCTCAGGGCCACTGCCCTATATCTGAGACGAACATGGCTTCCTTTACCACCGCAGCCCTCGAGGCGGGTAGGGGCCTTTCTTGAAGAGGACCCGCTTATGCTGCGACAAAGTAGCGAGGGTCTGGAGAGGTGGGGTATAGGGACACAGGGAGCTGTCTCTCCCGTGAAGGCCTGTCTCTCTCCCCTACTTGGGGTGGGGAGGCTGGGCCCACTGGTGGGTGACTACCTTCCTGGCCCGATCTGGGCTGTCATTGGGGTGAGTGGCAATGCCGTGGCCTGTGTGCCCAGAGAGTGGCCTGAGGCCAGCCCCTGCGTTTCTGTGAGCCTCAGTTTCCACATCTATAAAACAGGAATGTTTCTCGACCTGCAGACCTACTGTGAGGCTGCCCCACGACATGGTTAGTGTCCCCCATGGGATGTCTCTGGAGGGAGGGGCCCAATTATAAGACAGCTCCACCCTCTCCCTGGTTTGGAATGATGAACCTTTCTGAGAAGCCGAGAGAACTGGGAGCCCCTACCCCGGGGAGAATCCGAGTACAAAGTTGTTCACACAAACCCAGTTCATTCCCAAATCACTCGTATACATTGAATAGTAATGATAATATAGTACTCTAGAAACCGGACTTAACGCTGGGGCAGGGAGTATGTCGGTACCAAGAGGGGAGGCGGGGTAGGGGGGCTAGGGGGGTGGGGTCAGGAGTTGAGGAGAGGCTCTGAAGGAGCAGAGGGACCAGCAGGGGAGGAGGCTCAAGTCCCGGAGGAAGGCCCCTTGTTCGTTCCCTCCTGGCACCGAACAGGAGCCACAGCACGGCACGGCACCCCCTGCCCCCCCCCCCGTCCTCCCCTCCTCATCCCGGGCACCGCCTAGCCCAGGTCTGTGAGCGAGCTGGCTGTGGACACGGTCGTGTGTACTCACGTGCAGGCCCGCATCGGTGCGCGCCAGTGAGTGTGTACGTCAGGGCTATTTCCAACTCCCCCTCCCCTGCCTGCCCCCTCCCGGGCAGCACGCCCAGTTCCCAGAAGCGGCCTATACGCTTCCTCTGAAAGCTCCACGCACAGCCCGCTCCCCTCCCGCCGTCGCTGCCAGCCGCCTGGCCCACCTGGCAGCCCCCTCCGCAGCCCCCAGGCGGGCAGCACTGAAAGACCCTTCTTGTCCTGCCCAGGAGGGCAGGCGCACGTTGGGCAGGGGTGGGGTGGGGGGGGCGGGTTCAGTTATACTTGGTTCTTGAGCAGCTTTTCCAGAGTCTGGGTGGGCTGGGCCAAGGGCCTGGCCTCTGCCCTGCCCCAGAGGCCCCGGGGCAAGAAGCGCACGCTTGGGAACACCACACACACACACACACACACACACACACACATGCACGCTCTTGTGCCTCAGAGGCCGTCTCTAGCACCACTGGTCCCCCAGAGGATCCCTAGAGGCAGAAGAATCTACCCCGATTCAATTCCTTGCACTCGATGCCTCCATGGCCCCGTTCTCTAAGATGCTGCCATCGGTTCAGAGTCCTCGCCCCGGGGACGCAGAACCCTCCTTACCAGGAACTCCTGCCCCACCCAGTCCGACTTCAACCTTCTGTCTTTCACCTTCTGTCTTTCAAAGTCAGCTGTGCCAGGCTGGGCAAGAGGTGTGGGGGCCACCGGCCCTGCAGGCGCTGTGCTCACTCGGACCTCTCAATCGTACTCATGCTGTTCCCCCGACAGGAATGCCATCCCCACACCAGCTCAGACCCGGTCTCCCCACGCCGTTTGTCCCTCTGCTGAAGGCCTCCCACAGGGCTCAGAAGGAGCTGGACGCCACACTTATCACCCACACCGTGTCAGAGTGGCTCTAGCCTGAGGTCCCACGCAGGTGGGGGGCTGATCCTACCGCAGAGACCGGGACAGGGAGGCAAGGCAGGCATGGCGACAGAGATGAATTGCAGGGCAACTCTGCCTGGGAGGGGAGAGAAGATACCAGCTCTCCCGCCCCCTCCCCATTTCCAAATTCTTCCTAAAGGTAGGGGTTGGCTTAACCTTAAAACACCCCCCTGGTGCCATGCCACTCTTCTGCCCCAAAATCTTCATTGGTTCCCCATTGCCAACAGGGCAGAGGCTGTGAGCTGTATTCTGCCATTTATGGACTCCGTGCCCCATCCCCAACGGCTCTTCCTGACTTGCGCTCAAAATATGCCTTCTAACCAGGCTGCTGGTCTTCCCATCTCAACATGCTCTGCTCATATCCACCTTAGTGCCTTTGCTCAGGCCGACCCCCCTCCCACTCCTCCAAGGCTCGGCTCCAGGATCGCCCGCGGCCCTGCCCCAGCTTGCCTGTGAATTTCTCTTCTCCACACTCTTCATCTGGGTCTTTGCAGACATGATAGGATCTGCCGTTGGAGTGTTTAATTTGCTTTTCTGTCTCCTGAATGAGTTCAAGTTCAGCCTATCCGTTTCTGCGTACTCCTTATGGCCAGCACAGTGCTTGCACGTGTTTGTTGCTGGCAAGATATTTGAGAATGGTTCTCAGCTGAAGCCCAAGGAGATGGGGGTGCAGGAAGCTCTTGGCTGGACCCTGCGGGCTGGATAAGCAGCCTTCTCCAGTCACCTCGGGTGGCCCCTTCCCACCTCTCCAGAGGCCCAGCCCATCACCCAGGCCCTGAGACTTTCAAGGACGGGGGTCCCTGGGAACAGAAGCAAGGAGCCTGGGGATGGAGCTCTGACTCACTCCAGTGGGGGGGGGTCCTCCCCTCACTCATTTCCCCTCTGGGTACCTTGCGAAGCTGTCCATTGGCGCTGGCTTCCCCAACTGATGGGGGGCAGGGTGTGGCCTGGCCCCCTGGAAGGGAGACTCAGGCCCTTCTTCGGCTCAAAGTTGCTTTTGGGAATGGTCCCAAAAGATGTAGGCTGCAGCGCTGATTCATACATGGGTAGTAATGACTGATGGGCCCCGAGGCCACGGTTCTTATGGCATAACTAAACCATGCATTACCTCAAGGGAAACGCCATGATGGCGGACTTCTGGCATCTAACAGAAAGGAGACGCATCCCAGTGCCTCTCAGAAGGTGAGCTGCCACTCGGTCTCTGCTGGGGCCAAGCACCAATGCCCGTCACAGGGCAATGTGGCAGGGGTCGCCCAGGGCTGTCTGAGGGACAAGCTCCTGCTGGGGTGCAGGATATCCGAGGGGCTCTAGGAGGCTGAGGAGTGGGTGGTCCTGCCGGTCACTAACCGGGTCTGAGTTAGGAGAGCGGGGAGAGGAGACAGGAGCTAGAGAGGAGGGCAGGAGGAAGGTGGGGATGAAGAGGGCCGTACAGTCAAACGCACCTGGGGATGAGGAGGGGGCCGGAGTGGTCGGAGGAGACCAGAGGAAGGAGGCTGAGGTACATGCGGGGCCCCACGGAGGGTGGGGCAGGGTGGCTCCCTCCCCGTTTCTCGCCTTGCAGCACGCCCCATTCCTGGCCTGGGCGGCCGAGGCCGGGGTACTGGCTTCTCGTTGTCACCGAGTGTCCCCTGGGCACCAGTGCCGCCACCAAAAGCCTGCTGGGCTCAGGGAGCCCAGACGGCCTCGGGTGGCCCCTCGGGGTATAGCGGACGATCCTGCAGGGAGGCCACACCCTAGGCCCTCCGACTGGGGCCAGCCTCCGCCAGAGCCCGAAGAAGCCTCAAGATGAGGAGCTCTTACCGGGGATCCTGCTTCTTTCTACCCCAGACTGGAACTCAGAGAGCCCGGCTTGGAATGGCAGAAGCTCGCTTCCCAGAGGGGGCTACTTCTAGGCCCTCCTGTCCCATTTTTCTACCTTAGGAGCCCTCCCACAGCTCTGGCCAGCCCGGGTGGGTGGGGGTCTCAGGCCCCTTACTCACCTGCGGATGAAGGTCTGACCCACACGGCCAGGGTCAAAGCCAGAGCCAGGGCCAGGGCAGGGGCTGGCGGCGGGGGCTGCTGGCCGGAGCTCATCGCGGCCGGCTGTGCCGCAGGGTTTGCGAGGAGCCGAGCCGAGTGGCAGAGTCCGGAGCCCGGACAGTGGAGGCGCAGAGGCGCGGGCTGCGAGGAGGAGAAGGCGGCTGTACCCGCGGGAGGGCTGGGGCTCTGGAGCAGCCCGCCGCCTTACTTAACTCCGGGGGCGGGGCAGGCGCGCCGACCCGCGCTCCGGTTTCAGGCTGGGGCTCCCCCCTTGGCCCCCCCTCACCCCCAACTTTCTTAAAGGGCCCGTGCTGGGCTGCTCCTCCCCGTGCAGGGGTGAGAGGACCCTTCCAGCTCCGTTAGACTCAGGCTCCACCTGGGAGTTTTGGAACAAAGTCGCAGAGGAGCCTAGACCCCAGGGCTCCCTGGGCTCTGACCCAAGGGCTCCAGGAGACCCCCCTCTGGGAGGAGACCTGAACTGGGCTAGCCCCCTCACTTGTCTGTCCCCCGTGTGTGTGTGTGTGTGTGTGTGTGTGTGTGTGTGTGTACACTCCAGGCCTAGGAAGACAGATGCCTACCGCTACACAGACTGCTTTCGGGCTTTCTCTGAGGCCTCCTTGGGACTCCGTTTGGACAGAGAGGCACAGGCCTGAGGTTCTGCCCTGCTCTGCGTCCCCTGGCATTGTGACCTTGGCCATCTCTGCCCCGCACAGCCTCCGCTTCCCAGTCTGCAAAGGAGAGATGTCCTAGACGCTCTCCCAAGGCAGTATCATTTGCTTCAAAAAAACCCTGTGAGGTGAGTGAGAACCACTCCCCGCCCCTCCCCTACCCATTTTATGGAGGAGAAAACTGTGGCTCAGAGCCGGAAGTGGTTCTTACAAGGCCTGAGGTAGAGTGTAGGTCCCTGGCCCTTTGGGACTAGGACCCCGGGCCTCCTAACACCTGAATGCTGGTGTCTCAACTTCCTGGGGCTGCCTTCTGGAAAGGCCCCAGATTTAGCTCCCTCCTAAAAGCTTTTGAGCCCTGCTCCTCTTGGTTCCCCCCCCCCCACCCCAGGCAACAACATCAGCCTTGTCCCAAACCGCAGGAGAAAGGGCACCCCCGCAGCAGCCCTGGAGACCGCCCGCTCTCCGCCTGGTCCCGGCACCTGCGTGGCCCGGCCTCCACTTCACTGTCCAGAGAATGGGTAGAAGAGCGCCCCAGAGTGCCGGCCCCTCCCTTCTCTCAACAGAATCCTTTTTTCACACCTGCCTGCTCCTGCCCACTCCCACCCCCACCCCACCAGCGCTCTCATTCCAGCTCCTCCCCACCTTTTAACATTTTTTTTTTAATTGTAGACTATAGTCTTCGTATAATATTATATTCATTTCAGATGTACATCATAGTGATATATATATTTATATATTACAAATATATATAATATATATATTACAAATGGCTCCCCACAATGAGCGTAGTTACCATCCGTCATCATACAAAGTTATAACAATATTATCGACTATTCCCTCTGCTGTACTTTTCATCCCCGTGACGTGTTTATTTTATAACTGCAGGTTTAAACCTCTTAATCCCCTTGCCTGTTTCACCCATCCCCCTCCCCACTCCTCCCCTCTGGCAATTGCCAGTTTGTTCTCTGTATCTATGACTCTGCTTCTGTTGTTGCTTGTTCATTTGCTTTGTTTTTTATTTTTATTTTATGTCTTTATTTTGGGAGAGAGAGAGACTGTGCACCTGAGCTGGGGAGGGGCAGAGAGAGAGAGAATCTTAAGCTCAGCGTGGAGCCCGACTCGGGGCTTGATCTCACAACCATGAGAGCATGACCTGAGCCGAAATCAAGAGTTGGACGCTGAACCGACCGAGCCACCCAGGCACTCCTGTTTCGTTTTTTAGATTCCGCATATAAGTGAAACCACATGGTATTTGACTTTGACTTCTTTCATTTAGCATCATACCCTCTAACTCCATTCACGTCCTTGTAAATGGCAAGGTTTCGTTGTTTTCATTTCATGGCTGAGTCATAAGCCGTCGTACATACTCGCCACATCTTCTTTATCCCTTCGTCTGTCGACGGACACTTGGGCTGCTTCCATATCTTGGCTCTTGTCAATACAGCTGCTGTGACCGAGGGGCGCACGCCTCCTTTGGTGTTGGTGTTTCTGTTTTCTGCTTCCCGGAAGCGGAAATACCGGGTCCCAGAGGTTCCGCGGTTCTGAACTGCTGAACGCCTAGAAGTGGACATCCTGGATCTATGGTACTTCTGGTTTTCGTTCTCTGAGGAGACTCCACACTGTTTTCCAGAGTGTCAGGCCCTCTCTTTCACCAGTGACCGTCCCCCCAAGTATGTGACACTTCATAGTTCGTGACCATATTGAGTCCCGTTTTCCAGAAGAAGAAATGGAGGCTGAGAGAGAGGAGGGGCTTGAGCAAGCCTACACAGCCTCGAAGAGGTGGAACCAGGTCTTGGACCCCGAGCCCAGCGCTCTTGCCACCACAGCGCAGGGTGGTGGTTGTGCATGCTGATCTTGGACCTAGGCCCCGAGTTCAAATCCCAAGTCTCCTCCTTAACTGTCCAATCCGGAACAAGTTGCTTCTCTCCTGCGGCTCCGTTTTCTCCTTTGTAGAATTGAGTCCGTGAGGATTCCTTGCGCTGGTGTGTCTCACGTGCCTAGCCCGGGGGCCTGGCATGCAGCCGGTGTTGCACAGACACTTGTCCTTTCTCTTCCTTCTCCGTAGTCCTCATGTCCTTCTGCCCCTCAGTTTGTACACGGCTTCCTACCCGTCGCCTCCCTTGATGAAAAGCCAGCCCCTTGAGGGCTGAACTTTCCCCACCGGAGGCCACCGCATACAGCGGGCGCTCAATAAATGTGCACTGGGGTTGGCTAAGAAGCCAGTGCTGCTGTTTTGCGGGGATTTGGGCAAGCCGAAAGACTCCCCCGTCTGGTTCGCCCCGGGAGGCCTGGGGCGGGCCGTGCTCAGCTGGTGCTCAGTGGCAGTAGAGCCATTGATTCTATGACTTGTCCCTGTTTTTCTTCCTCCCCAAGTCAGCAAGGCACCTGGTCCTTGTTAGGGGTTAATTACCGGCCAAGTGCGGGCCCAGGGTTGGGGGCGCTGCTGGGAAGACTGTGCTCGGAAAAGAGCTTTCTGTTTAGGAATGAAAAAAAGAAGGGAAGAGAAGACCTCTGCTTCTTTATGCATCAAAAAGCTTGGGTGGAGATTTCCACCCACCCCATCTGCCCTCCCCTTCCCTCCCCTGCCCTCCCCTCCTCCCCCCTTCTCATCTCCTCTCCTCTCCCCGAATCCCACCCACGCAGACTTACCCACCACTACCAGGAGTTTGTCTGTGGAGCCTCCGGATGGAGTTCCCGCCCACAGCTGAGGTTCCAGTCAGGATTAGGTCGCAGCCTCCCCTGGCCTCCTCGTTGCTAGCGAGGGAGGGAAACACAGGCCTGGAAACATAGTGGCAGCCGTCACGGCGGTAATAACCCGCGCTGGCTTCCCCGCCGGGGCCTCCCGGTTTACAAAACATTCACCTGGTCCCTTGACGACCCTGGGAAGTCTGCGTGTTGGGGGAGAGCCTTCCCGTTGCACCGATGAGAAAACCGAGGCTCCGGGGGAATCCCAGGAGGCTGGGGCTCCCGCACGCACAGCTTGGCCTTAGTGTAGCCTGTCGCCCAGGGCTGGAACCCTGGGTCGGGGCTGAGCGACGTCATGCCAGCAGACTGGCAGAAAGTCGAGGCCCCGTGTGGCTTCGGAACTGATCTCCGACCACCTCCCGCTGTCTCAAGAGCAAAGGCTGTCAGACCCGGCAGTGCCTGCTCCTCGTGCGTCCCCTCCCTGGCCCCCTCGGCAGGCCTCCCCGGGACTCCGAAGGCCGGGTCCTGAGCAGAGCTGACCGGGGCCTCCCTAGGATCCTCATGGCTCCTCCCTCTGCCTTCCAACCTATGTCACGAAGTTCTCTGGCATGGGCTGGCCACGTGCCCTCGGTGACCATCCCTGGGTGCCCCTGCCTTCCCGGTCATGTCTCACCTTCCTCCAGGAAGCCCTCCCAGTCCTTCCTGCCTTTCCACAGACTCCCTGGAGCAGCAATCTCTGAATTCTCCTGGTGCCTCCTAGGGCATGGCTGGCCGAGTCAGGAGGCGTGACTCAGTGCCCCCCCCCCTGCCCCTAGACTGACTCCTTCTCAGCAAAGCACCGGACAGCGCTCGGGGGCAGGGGAGAGGAAAACTCAGAACACCCGTGGAGCATGAAAAAGGATGCCCACACCTCAGGAGAAGGAGGGTTCGAAGTGTTCTGAAACTTCAGCGACCGCGGCGTGCGCTGCCTCAGTTTCTCCAAAGTGAGCCGCCTCCAGGAGAACGAGACAACAGAAAGCCCAGCATCGCCTCCTTCCCTGCCCAGCAGAGTTCAGCTCGGACGCTGGCCAGGCACTCCCGGTCCCTCTTACCCTCGATGCTTCTTGGACTCGGTGCCGGCTCTGGCTTGGGCCTGCCCCGGGCCAACGCCTGGCAGTCTGAGCGCCTCTGTGTTTTGCACTCTGACCGCACGGGCTCCACCCAGGGAACCTGTGGCCGAAGCCAGCGTGTTGGTAAACGGTGGACGCTTATGCCCAGATGGGGTGGTGTCCGCGCTGGGGTGTACTCCAGCTGCCCAGCTCCTGCCCTCAGGGACTCGGCCTTCTGCCAGGCAGGACGCAGAACCCCAGCCATTATGGCGCAAGGGGACGCAGGCTTTTGGTCCCGGTTCCATGGCCCCGCAGTCTCATGGCCAGGGGCTCCCGGCCTGGGCTTCTGACGAGAGCCCTCTGCTAGGAGTGGTCTTGCTTCTGTTGCTGGCTGGAGGCCTGCACGGGGCTCCAGGCAGTGCAGGCAGCCGGGCTCAGGAGGGGCAGGGGGAGCTGTGCCCAACAATTACACAATTCAGGAGCTGACAAGTTGTGTTTGCTGCCTTCAGGAGCCAGCTGTGAACGGGAGGCTACTGGTGGGGCTTTGCTCTGATTCGGGGCAGGGAGGGGACAGGCCTGGAGCCACACCCACGCCCTGCTGGAGAGCCAGGGGTGGGGGGTGGTGCAGGATCCCCTCAGGGCCTCCGGTCCCGGGGGCAAGACTCATTTTGCACACCGTGGCCACAAAAGCTTGTGGCTTCCGTGGCTATGAGCAGCTGGCCACAGCCGACTCCCCCGGGGTTGCGCTATTTCTAAATATTGGTTCAGGCTATTAACCCCTGGAGTGCTCCGCCAGCAGACAGCGGCAGCCTGCGGAGGGTCCGTCTGGGACGGGGGAGTGAAGAATCCCTGTTTGGACGGAAACTTTGCGAACACGCTTGCTCAGAGTCTAGCGCGGGGCAGGCACCTTTGGGGGTGAGGGCAGGGCTCCTAAAAGAGGGATGAGAAGTACCTGCTCAGGACGCAAGCGAGGCCTGCGCTGGGCGTTAGGAGACGTGGGTCTCAGCTGGCGGCTGGGCAGGGCAGCGGAAAGAATGTCGGGTCGGGAGCCAGAGGTCCGGTTCTGCCAAGCCTTTTCTGTGTGGCCTCAGGCGAGTCACTTCACGTCTCTACACCTCTTCGCTCGTCCGCACGTGGCAGAACCACCACGGTGCTGCGTGATGTTTTCTGGCTCTGCCTTGCTCTCTTCCGGCTGCTTGCTGTGAGTGCCAGCCACCATGACCTGGAGGAGGCTGCGCGGGGCCCATGTGGAGAGGAACAGAGGCCTTTGGCCAAAAGCCAGCTCCCTACTCATGTGAGTGAGCCATCTTGGCAGTGGGTCAGCCAGCATCCGTCAAACCTTCAGGTGACTGCAGCCCTCACCGACGTCTTGGTACCTGTCTCCTGAGACGCCTGGAGGCAGAACCTTCCAGCTAAGCCCCTTCTCAACTCCTGACCCACAGAAACTATATGCAATAGTAAACGTTTATTGCTATCTTAAGCTGTTGGGTTTTGAGGCTGATTTGTTACACAGCAGGAGGTAACTGATACAGACCCGTACGCCTGTAAGTAGTAGTCCGGTGAGCCTGACTGGGCATGGGGCTGGGACTCTGCTCCCACAAGGAGGAACGTTTCTTTGATCAATCCATGGATCAACCCGTTCATTCATTCAACAAATATTTCTTAAAAGAGAATGTTTATTTATTTATTTTGAGAGAGAGAGTGGGGAAGGGGCAAAGCGAGAGACTCCCAAGTGGGCTCTGGGCTGTCGGCCTGATCTCAAGAACCATGAGATCGTGACCTGAGCTGAAATCAAGAGTTGGAGGCTTAACTGACTGAGCCACCCGGGCACCCCTCAACAGATATTTCTTAAGTACTTACCATATGTCAGGGGCTATGCTGGGCACTGGGACACGAGACCAAACGGCAGGGGCCTGCCTTTGAGAGCTCACAGGCTCCCCAGAGTGACTCGGTGACTGTCGGATATGGAGAGTAAGGACAAGGGAGATGTCTGTGACAAGCCCAGGTTTCCAGCTTGGGCACGCGGATGGGTAGTGGCGTCATTCATTGAGATAAATGGCAGGGGGGGGGCAGGTGACAAAGAAGAAAAGTTTTGGGTATGTTGATTTTTTTTTAAAGTTTATTTATTTAGAGAGAGGGTGGGGGAGGAGGGGCAGAGAGAGAGAAAGAATTCCAAGCAGGCTCCACCCCGTTAGTGCAGAACCCGGCGTGAGGCTCAAACTTAGGAACTCTGAGATCATGACTTGAGCCAAAATCAAGAGTCGGACGCTTAACCGACTGAGCCACCCGGGCGCCCCTGGGCATGTGGATTTTGAGGTGCTCTTGGGAAACCCAGGGATACAGTGCAGGCTGTTGGGTGTGTGGGTTAAGCCACGGTGAAGGCCAGGGCCGGAGGCACATCCGTTTGAGAATTGTCCGAGGACAGACAATGGGACCGAGGCAACAAGAGGGCAGGCTGCCCCGGTGAGAGAGGAGGGTGGGCTGAAAAGACAGGAGGCCCAGGCCCTGAGACACTAAAAGTTCTCCTTTTAACCCTTTTTTGGACCTAACTTCAGACTTGCAGAGAAGCAGCCAGACCATCACAGGTATTTCGCACACACT
This sequence comes from Paguma larvata, assembly GCA_030068075.1. Taxonomy (NCBI): domain Eukaryota; kingdom Metazoa; phylum Chordata; class Mammalia; order Carnivora; family Viverridae; genus Paguma; species Paguma larvata. The sequence goes on from CM057827.1 coordinate 112,487,613, forward strand.
CTTCACAAGATTTACCGAACATTCGTGTTTTACCAGATATTAAATCCTTCTCTGGGGTGCCTGGGTGGCTCAGTCAGTTAAGCAGCCGACTTCAGCTCAGGTCATGATCTCGCGGTCTGTGAGTTCGAGCCCCGCGTCGGGCTCTGTGCTGATGGCTCAGAGCCTGGAGCCTGCTTCCGATTCTGTGTCTCCTACTCTCTCTGCCCTTCCCCTGCTTAGTCTGTGTCTCTCAAAAATAAAATAAACCTTAAAAAAAAATAAATCCTTCTCTACATACATACCTGTTTTTTCCCTGAGCTCTTGGGGAGTGAGTTGCAGTCATGATGGTCCTTTATCCTTGCATACTTCAGTGCCTGTCTCCCAAGAACAAGGGCCTTCTCTTTCCCAACCAGACGGCCATGATCAAAATCAGGAAATTAACATTAGTATAGTGGTGTTCATTCGCCACAGACCTTTGTGCAGTTTCGCCAATTTCCCCCGTAATAGCCTTGGTGGCGAAACAGAATCCTGGCTGCCGTATTTTGTTGCCCTACCTCTTTTTTTTTCTTTTTTTTTTTTCGAGCTTATTTATTTATTTTGAGAGCGAGTGGCGGAGAGGCAGAGAGAGAGGGAGAGAGAGAGAGAGAGAGAGAGAATCCCGAGCAGGCTCCACACGGCCAGCGCAGAGCCCCACCGGGACCCGAACTCACGACCCGTGAGATCATGACCTGAGTTGAAACCGAGAGTAGGATGCTTACCCGATGGAGCCACCCAGGCGCCCCTCGTTGTCCTCCTTGTTGAGTTTCTGTTAATCTGGAGAAGGTTTTTTCTCCGGTGTTTCTTGGTCTTTCATGACATTGCCGTTTTTGCGGAGTGGATCTTGATCTGAGTTTATCTGGTTTCTTCATTGCTGGGGTCAGATCCCGCCTCTGCCGTGAGGACACCCCGGGAGCCAGGCCTTGCCCTTCTCGGTGCCTCCTCCCGGGAGGTGCAAGTCACTTCATGTGTCCCACTGTGGAGGATGTTAATTTATGTCACGTGGTGGAGGCGGTGCCTGCCAGGAGTCTCCCTGTAAAGTTACTGTTTTTCCCTTTGCAGTTAGTAAATATATGCCAACATTAAAAGGTCAGATTGGGGAGGAGGAGCCAGGAAGAAGGCTCGCAAAGGGGCGGTGGGGACGTGGGGTGCTGCGGCGGGGGAGGGAGCGGTTGGTCATTCGGTCCGAGAGGCCAGTCGGGCGAGGGCGAGAAGTGTCCGTTGGCTGCAGCTCCCCCCCTGCCCCCCCCCCCCCCCGCAAGCAGGTCATAGTTTAGGTGGAGCGACGGCCTGCAGGGCCGAAGAGTGCAAGGAGGCGACAACAGAGACAATAGGGAAAATACTTCTTAGGGGACGTTTGTCTGGACAGGAGGAGAGGGAGGATGGGCAGTGAAGGAGAGGCGTGTGGGGTCAGAAAGATGGTTTCTAACAGACGGACGGGTAGGTGTGACAGGAAGGGACCCGATGAGGGGGGTTAAACATTTTTGATTAGGTGGAAGGAATGGAGGAATGTCTTGAAAAGAGTCCTCCTGAGCCCCAGGAGGGAATGGGGGCCCCGACGGCGCGGTAGGGAGGGTTTGGCTCAGAGTCCTGTCCGATGGCCTGTTTCTTCTGCTGAGAAGGAGGTGGAGCAGGGGCTTGGAAGGAGGGCTGGGCAGTAGAGGGGAATGAGCCGCGTTTGAAGCGCCCTCTGGGGAGAGGGGGCTGCGAGGGAGTGGAGGGGAGGTGTTGAGAGGAGGAGGTCTGGGAACTGAGAGGCCGAGGGATCCGTGGTGGTCCCCCGGGAAGCCTCGTCACCCAGGGTGATGGCAGGGGCTGGGTGTGTGGGGAAGAAGATTCACGAGACGGGGCCGCCGGGTTTACAAATCAGGACAGATGGCGGCCCTGAGGAGATGAGGGGGGCCCCCTGGATGCTGGAACCCTCGAGGAGGGTTTCGACAGGGACTTTTGACTTTGACTTTTGGCAGGGGCGGGGGCGCTGCTGGGTGAGTGCCAAGGAGACCGGAGATCCGCTCCACCTTGGGCTCTGAGGGCTGGGGGTGTGAGAGACAGGACGGCAGCTTCGGAGGGGACCAAGGGCTGTCTCCGAGGGCGAGCGAGGTCTCTGTGAAAGCTGGAAAGAGGGGAGCATTTGGAGCGGAAGTGGGGTGGCTTGTGATCGGCTGGGGTACAGTGGCTCAGTCGCCCCAGGAGAGCCATGCACCCGGGTGACAGACAGGAGCAGGGCAGGGGCGTGGTAGGAGGGCCCCCGTCTGAGATACTTCGCGACTCCACCCCGCCTGCCGCCCCAGACCAGGAAGGTGGAGGTCTCAGCCCCACGCCAGCATGAGGGGACTGGCAGGGCTTGGGCCCAGGGCCCACAGTCTCCTCCAGGAAAGGCTGACGAGGATGGGGGCGAGGAGGCGGCACTGCCCGTGGCCCGACGCCAACCCCAGCCCCGCCCGGCCCTCTCTGTCCAGAAGTCAGAGGCTTGGCTGCATGTGAGAGACACGGGGAGGGTCGGTTGCCACTGGGTGAGGCCCTGCCCTCTGTTCTGAGCTGTTCGGGCCCACAAGGGCTTCGGGAGTGCCAGCATGCCTGGCCCCGGGTCCTCATTGTGTCTGCTGGTTGGGATGAGCTCAGAGCGTGGTTTGGTTTCCATTAAATCAGAGGCTGTGAGCCCAGGAGAGTCCCGGGTTTGTGTCCTGGTTCCGTCTCTGCTACTGGTATAAGGGGAGACTTTGGGTAAGTCCTTGCCCCTTGCGGGGCCTCAGTTTGCTTATTTGTGTCCGGGGGCTGTGACAGACGCCCTCTCTGAGGCTGGCAGTCATCCGTTCCAGAGAGGGGAACCCCTCTTAGCTGGTTCAGATCAAGCCCCCCGTCTGAGCAGCTATGAGCTGGTGGGTGCGAGCAGGTCCCTGGGGCCCCTAAAACCTAAGTTTATAGGGGGGAAGTTGTCGCCAGCATGTCCTCAGCCCTGGGGCTCATCCATCAATCATTGGCATTTGGGTATCTTCTTGACCCCTCAGTATTTCTTCTCACACTCCCCTTACTCTGGGGGATACTCTCTACCGGTCACAAGAAGTAGCTTTTCGAGGCCTCAGTGCCGCCACCCCTCCATCCTCCTCATTTGCCCCCCACCCCCTGCCCGAAATGCCAGCAGCAAGTAAGCATTCTTTGAGCTAGAGGTGGGTCTCTAAAACTGCCCTGGGATAGGAAGTCTGGGAAGCTAGCAGACAGTCACACCTTAGTGTGAAATAATTGCTTTGATCTTTTTCCAAGGAAAAACAGAGAGAAGGGAGGGCATGTCCAGATCCTGGGGGGATAAGCGGCAGGGGCACAGGATAGAAGGCACTCCGGGGATGGTCCAGGCCTCGGGGAACCTTTCCCCCAGGACCCACCCACGCTTCTCATTTCTTTCCCCAACCTCAAGGCACCCAACCCATCGGGAGTGAGGAGCAGGCTCTGTCACTCCGCCTCTCCCTTTTTCTAACCCGACCCAGGGTTCTGGGGACCCTCAGACTATTTAGCCTGATTGGGAGTAGGGGGCAGGGGGGCCCAGTTTTCAGGGTTCTATAGCTGAGCTGCCACGGCAACGGGGGGAAATAAACACTCTGGGGCTCACAGTCCAAGTTCCGCGATGATGTCATTCCTAGCTCCGGCCTGCTAGGTCCTGCGGCTGGCTGCACCCCAGACGGCCGCAGCTGCTCGAGCCAGAGCTCGACTTCCTTCCCAACCCCCACGCAGCCTCCGGAGAGGGGGAGAGAGTGGACACAGGGGCTCCGGCAGGGGCCTTGGAACGGGCTCTGCACAGGTTCAGCTCCTGGCCTCCTGCTCGGATCTCCCAGTAGCTGCCGTTGCCCCCTCCTCGGCCTTAGCCATGAAGCTGGCCAAGGGGGCCAAGAACTCTGTGTTCCATGGGCAGTGCCCAGAGGAGAAAGTTCGGGCGCCCTCAAGGCGGAAGGTAAAGCAGGCCCCGGTGATCATGGCAATGATCAAAGGTGAGAGCCGGCCCCTGCCCTGAGCCTGGGTCGAGTCCTCCCTCTGCAGGTGCCCCAGCCCCCTGCAGAGTTCTAGAGGACTCTCCTCCAAGCCTACAGAAGATCTGCGCCTTCAACCTTAACCTCAAAGGCAGTATTAGCTGCAGGGAATTTTCAGGGGGGGAGGTGGTGGGAAAGGAGGGAGCATGGGGTATGAACTAAGCCAATTTGGGAAAAGAGCTAGGGAGCCAGTGGAGCTTTTAGCCCGCCCTTAGCTTTCCTCGCTTCCCTTGAACCTTACTCTCAACTGAAAGCAGACAACCTCATTCTTACTACACTGTTAATGACTGATCGTTGCTCTATGTGGGAGGTGGGTTAGGATGTGATTAAACGTTTGGGTTAGGATGTGATTAAATGGTTGGCTGATTGCCTCAGAATTTTCACATTACCAGCTTGTGTGACTCTGAGCAAACCGATATTTCTTTAAAACGTTTTTTTTAAATGTTTATTTGTTTTTGAGAAAGAGAGAGACAGAGTGTGAGCAGGGGAGGGGCAGAGAGAGGGGGAGACACAAAGTCTGAAACAGGCTCTGAGCTGTCAGCACAGTGCCCGATGTGGGGCTCAAACCCACAAACCCTGAGATCATGACCTGAGCCGAAGTTGGACGCTTAACCAACTAAGCCACCCAGGCGCCCCAGCAAATCAATATTTTCTTTCCTCCTTCCTTCCTTCCTTCCTTCCTTCCTTCCTTCCTTCCTTCCTTCCTTCCTTCCTTCCTTCCTTCCTTCCTTCCAGCAGGGAGGGGCAGAGGGAGGGGGAGAGAGAGAGAGAGAGAGAGAGAGAGAGAGAGAGAGAGAGAGAAAGAGAGAGGGAGAATCTTAAGCAGGTTCCACGCATATCACGGAGCCCAACGTGGAGCTCCATCTCACGACCGTGAGATCATGACCTGAGCTGAAATCAAGTCGCACACTTAACCGGCGGAAACACCCAGGCGCCCCCAAGCGGGTATTTCTAAGCCCTAATTTTCTCATCTGTAAGATGGGACACACAGTAGTATCCATTTTACGGAGCTGTCGAGAGGCTTAGCTGAAATAATCCATACAAACTACGTAGCATGGTGCTCGGCACGCGTACGTTCTCAGGTAATCGTAACTGCTCTCTTTCGCGTTACGCGTTGCCTGTGTGAGATCAGTTGCGTTTTCTCTGGAAACACTGTCTTTCCCAGAGCAAGCTCGGTGGGGGGATCTGTGGCAGTGTGACACCAGCGGCAGGAAAGCCCCCGATGTTCCGGTGGCGCCCTGCCTCAGACCGGGTGGCTGGGCCCGGCCTGAGGGCTGCCCCGTCCATCCCCGCAGGTCCGGGCCCTGCCAGGTACCTCCGGCCGTCCTGCACGGGCTTTGTCGGCCACGACGTCTCCATGTTCCAGGAGCCGGCCTACAGTCTGCACACGCGGCACTCGGAGAAGCGTGAGTGCTCGGGGACCCTGTCATCCCTGCCCGTCGGGCTTGGGGTTATTGCTGTGGGGTGTCTGGGGCGGCAGTGAGAGGCAGGAGCCATCGTCTGCAGCCACGGGACCCTGGGAACTCAGGCCTACTCTGAGGGGGACCCCCAGGTGGCCCGCTGGGTCCAGAAGGGAGCTGCGGGCAGCTTCCGGCCGGACCTCCTGAGGGAGCTTTGACGGAGAGGTACTGTCCCTGTCCGGCTGGCAGAGTGGGGTCTCCTCTGTCTGAGCTTTGGACAGGGCCCCTCGGCTCTGGCGGCCGTGGGTTCCCTTGCCACAGAAGCTGGGCGGGAATAGCTGGGGAGTGGGGGGAAATGGTATAGCTTCCTGGGCGGCTTAGAAATATCTGGAAGGGCCAGAGCAGAGAGCCACAGAGGAGCTGGGGGTTCTGGTTAAGGCTGACGAGAGGAAGGGTGGGCAGGGGTGCGTACCTGGGGGCCTGAGATCTAGAGGCCTGCTGGGTCCCTCCCCGGGATGACACGTCCTCCTCAGCAGGGGAACCCCCTGTCCGGGGCTGGGCCTCTGCTTAGTGCTAACAATAGCCACTGGGTCTATTATTACCCTTTGGCACCAGTCCCTGCCGGGGGCCGAGCAGGCCACCATGCAGCTGTCATCCTATCTGTTTCTTTGAGTGGCTTCTCGAGACCGTTCGGTCACGCGTTGAAAGCCCCATTTTGCAGATGAGGAAATCGAGGGCCGGAAAACACCCAGGGACTCGGCAGGGAGCCCTCCCTTCTGTTTGGGGGAGGGGGGGTCTCACCTGGAGGCAGTCGCGCCTCCACCACGGAGCGGCCTCTGGGGCTGACCGGGCCTCTCTGGGGCTGTCCTGCAGGGGTCACGGACATTTGCAGCCCCGGGCCTTGCTATTTCTTGGATCCGCAAATAACTCGGTTTGGAACGTCCAGCTGCCCGCAGGTCCCTATGGAAGAGCGCGTCCCTAACCTGCGTAAGACGGGACAGGGGAGGGCTGTGGGGGGTTGGGAGGCTGGGGGCTGGGGGTCCACCCTTAGGACCCGAGCAGGGACAAGCGGTCATGACTCGCCTCTGCCGGGCGTGTCTTCGGACACTGGCGTCTCCCTGCCATGTTACGTGTCCGTGTCGCCACGTCGGTGTCACAGTGCCTACGTCTTGAAGCCAGTGTTCTGCATGTATGTCGCCAGGTGATGATACGGTAAAATGTCACGGGGCTCCTGTCGCTTCGGGGATATTGTCATGCTGATGGGCTCACAGGCTGTCATGCTTTCAGGCTCTTTTCTTGATGCTGTCACAGGGAGGATGTCAGGATGCCGACATCCCAAGGGTGACGTTCGGATGACATTTGTGATTTTTATATTGTGACAACAGTGTCAATCCTGATGTCAGGATGGCCTAAGCCCCTCCCCCCGCCCAGAGCCCTATGCAGGGGTGCCGACGGCCCCGCCTGGCGATAAAGTGGTTACGGCGACGTCACAGCAGGCTGACCAAGACCTCGTAGCCATCGGCGGGGCACCAGGAGACGCGGCCTGGCTCCCGCCTTGAGACCCCTCCCTTCCATTCACCCACTTTCAGGCGTGAGCCCCACCCCAGCCTCCTGCCAATATGACTTAGAGAAGACCCACCCGCCCGGGGAACGCAGGGCCCCCCAGTATGCCTTCGGTTACCGGTGGCCATACCGAGTGATGGACCCCAATCCAGCCCCCAACAAGTACCAGCTGCCCCACTTGCTGGGGCCCGAGAACCCTGTGAGCCGAGCCGCTCCTTGCTATAGCTTGGCCTCTGAGCACAAGAGTTGGTTCTACAAGGAGAACGTGGCAGGAGGCCCCGGGCCAGCCGCGCACTCCCGGCCCGAGCCCTCTGTCTACCAGAACCGCGGCCCCATCTATAGCATGGCCAAGCGATTCGCGTACCCGATGGACCACACACCTCGGCCGGGCCCCAGCTCCCACGACGTCCAGAAGGTCACGGTGCACAAGCCCCGCCCGCCTGCTTTCACCATGGGCATCCAGCACACGCCCCACCTGTGTCCTCTGGTCATCGACATTCGCGACTAAGGCCCCTCCCGGCGCCCTCCCCCACCCCCTCCCCACCCAAGTTATTTTTCTGTACCAAATTGAGCAATTTACTAAGGTTCTGAGTAGCAGAGTTGGTGCCTGCTGTGTCTAACGCACAGAAGGCATTAGATAAATATTTTCACTTACTTAATTTTTTTGTTTTGCAAACACTCGCAGCTGCTTCTTTGGGGCCCTGCCCGGGGTGAGGGGCTGGGATCCTGGGAGGCATAGTAGGGGTCCCTGTCCGGGGACTCATGTTCTGGCTCACCGGGGAGGCAGTCACGTGTTCTCCAAGGAGCCCGGGGCAGCGACTCTGGAGAACCGTGTTCTAATCCTAACTCAGCCACTAACGTGCGGCGTGGCCTTGGGCAGCTCCTGTCCTCTGGGCCTCAGGGTCGCCCTTTGGACAGCGAGGGGGGAGCAGACATCTGGAAGACGTCCAGGTTCCCTCCAGCTCTGTAACTGGGGGCCTCTGATCCCTGCCAGTGGTCGGTGCCCAAGAGAGGAGCAGGGCAGAAGACGGAGGGGCCGTCTGGTTGGGGGTGGGGCTAGAGGGGATTTTTCCTAGTGGGGGTGGGGGTGGGGGACACAAGAGGACAAGCAGAGACAGTGTAGAGAAGGGAGGGTATTCTCGAGGGGCGGTAGAGATGACGGCAAAGACACGCATGTGGGACCAAAGTGCATAGGGCAGGACCCCGGCGCAGGCTCAGAGGGCAGCAGCCTGGGCTGCGGGAGGCTGGCCAGTAATGGGACCAGACTGTGGGCCATCGGAGGGCACTCTGGGCTTTGTTCTCGGCCAGATCAGGGCTAGATAAATGTGCATCGTTTTCAGAATTCTTTGGGCAGCGAGAGAAGGTCGGACAGAACGGGCAGAGCCTGGAGGCTGCAGTCAGCCTAGGAGGAGGCAAAGGGGCCAAGCGGACTGCTGGGAGAAGGGTCTGTACGCGCATGCTGTCTCAGGGGACCGGAGTATGTCCCCAGACTCCTCGGCTTAGCCCCGCAGTACCCGGCAGACGTGGCGAGGAGGAGCCAGGAGGGGGCAGTGTTGCCTTACTCATGAGTCCAGGCCTGCCCACCTACCTGCCCCGCCCGCCCCATCCCCTCTGGCTTTGGGGCACAAACGGGCCAGCTCTCCTGCCTCTGTCTCCGTCTCTGCCTCTGGGGAGGCTGCGGTCTCTGCGGCTGGCATTTGTCCTTCCTTAATAACTCATGTCCAGATCTCCCGTAGGGAGTTGCCCTCGCCTCTGGGACCCGCGGCTCTCCCAGCATCCACGGCCAGGAGACGGAAGGGGATTTCACCCCCTTTCTGTAGCCTGGGGCCAATGGGGAGGGAGGCCAGAACTATGGAGGGAGAGGGGTACAGGGAGGGAGGAGAGGAGACAGAACACCCCCCAGGCAGGAAGAGAGGGCCCCTCAGAACCAGTGTCGGATGGTTCATCCTTCTGAGTGTGAGCAATATTCAGGTTTTACTTGAAAATGAAAATCGAACCGAAGAACTAACTTTGGGTAGAAAGGATCAGAGAATATCCTTGGAACATTCAAACAACAGCAACCACGCTGGGTATTTTGTTTTTAAATTTTTTTTTTTAACGTTTATTTATTTTTGAGACATAGAGACAGAGCGTGAGCAGGAGAAGGGCAGAGAGAGAGGGAGACACAGAATCCGAAGCAGGCTCCAGGCTCTGAGTTGTCAGCACAGACCCCGACACGGGGCTCGAACTCACAGACCGCGAGATCATGACCTGAGCCGAAGTCGGCCGCTTAACCGACTGAGCCACCCAGGCGCCCCGTATTTTGTTTTTAAAGGGGCTTGTAGGAAACCCCGCCGGGATCCTACCTGAGGCAGGGCCCGGAAATTCTCTCCCCGCCACCCCGCTAGCCCCCAGGCCTGGGGTATTATGTCTGTCCTGTCCTCCCCACTCCTCAACAAGGCTGGTCTGGGCAGGCTTGAGAGAGAGAACGAGGGAGCCTGGGGACCCATCTGTCTTGCAGCAGATTAGAAAGATGTCATTTTGCCAACAGTGCCATTTATCACAGCGGCTGCAAAAATTAGCGATGCTCGGGCTGAAAGTGCTGCGTAGGGGTGGGGGCTGGCAGGTGGCCGAGGCCGATGCCGTCCCGTGGCACCAGGTCAGGGAAGCTACAGGCCGACCTTTGAGTAGGGGTTTTCTGATTTTGTGCCTATCCAAGTCCAAGGCCCTCCACTGGAAAAAGGAGGACGCCGAGGCCCAGAGCCGGGGAAATAACAACCACATGACAAATTGATGGCCCGTCTCTGAATAAAGGTCTAGGCTCATTCTGTGACTAGGGTCTGGGGTTCAGCGCGTGGCCGGACCCAGGGCTCAGTGTGTGGCTAGGTTTGGCTCGGTCCGTGACTAGGGTCAGGGCTCAGTCTAGGACCGGCCCTCAGCCTGGCTCCAGCTGCCGCCAGATATGGGTAGGGACTGGATCTGAGCCCTGAAGCTGGAACTAATGCTTGGTTTGTGGTCCCGAGGGAAGGAGAGGAGGCAGGAGGACTCAGAATGAGCCTTTGGGGGATGAAGATGTTTAGATGTTTGGGAGAGAGACGGCCTTGGCCTTTCGAAGAAGGGGATTCGGCCTCCTGGGAAGATGAATGGGACTTCCTTTGTGCCTCGGCCCACAAAATGACAGGGTCATTTAGCTTGAGATGGACCTTTTGATAAAGCAGTCCCCATCTCTTGGCTTTGCCTCCTCCATGGTGGTGACTGGGTCGGTGACCTGCAAGAGGCTGGTGGTCATGGCCTTCCAGGCCTGAGTGCTGACCCCACCCCTTGGAACTCATTGGCGGGGGCGGGGGGGTGCACTTGACCTGGCAGAAAGCCCTTTTCTGAATTCTTCCTTCCTTCCTTCCTTCCTTCCTTCCTTCCTTCCTTCCTTCCTTCCTTCCTTCCTTCCTTCCTTCCTTCCTTTCTCTTTTTTCTCTTCTTTCTTTCTTTCTTCCTTTCTTTCTTTCTTTCTTTCTTTCTTTCTTTCTTTCTTTCTTTCTTTCTTTCCTCCTTTCTTTCTTTCTGTCTGTCTGTCTGTCTTAGAGAGAGGGGGCGTAAGTGAGCAAGAGGTAGAGAGAGAGAATCCCACTAGGGGCAGAGAGGGAGGAAGAGAGAGAAAAGCGGGGCTCACTGGAACTGTGACGTCATGACCTGAGCCAAAGTCTGATGCTTAACTGACTGAGCCATGCAGGTGGCCCCCCTGGTCTGAATTCTTGTAGGACTTAACCTTTGGCCTCAGGTACTTGGGCCCTGGAGCCTGGCACGTGATTCATAAAGACACGACCATTCATTCATTCATCCAATACACGTTTGCTGAGCTCCTGCCCTGTGCCCGGCTCTGGCCGCACCTGGGAGCTCCAGGAGATGCTGGAGGCCCAGCCAAACCCAACAGGTGTTCAGAGAGCGGCTCGGAGGGAGGGTGGAAGCAGCTCTCTCCGAGTGAGCAGACAGTGGGGGTGGGAGGTGGGTGAGGGTCAGTGAATGGCCGGTCAGAGTTTCCTCCTTTCTCTCCAGGGGCAGGAGAGGCATGACCTCCATGGGGCATCTCCGCAGGGCACGGTGGTAATACCACTGCACCCCCACGACACTCCTGCTCCCCGATACTGACCGGGGCTGCTGGTCTCTGTGATTCTGTTGTGGCTGGAGGGACCCTGGATGCTGGTTGTCACCCCGGCTCCCGGGAGCTGGGAGGATGGTGGCCCTGGGCCTGGGGCAAGAGGGGCCCTGCCTGGGAGACATACTGATACGTCATCCCAGGCACACAGGTAGGGGTCGTGCAGAAACACGTGTCCCTTACCCACATGTACATGGAGACAGATTCTCCTTACGGTGTGTGCTCACACGTGCACACACCCATGTGCACGCGCAGACACCACACCCCACTCTGCACGCGTACAGCCCTGACACCAGCCACCAACGCGGGCTGTGTATCGCACTCACACGGAAAGACAGACACAGGCACACACGCTGCACACGCGCACAGACACCACACCGAGAGACACACACCTTTTACTACATGGGCACGCCCCCTCTCCAGCCGCGTCTTGATCTCACGCGCGCGCACGCACCCGCGCAGGCTCAGTCGGCCCCCACACTGCCCAGGAGAGGTGAAGTGAATGATGAGAAGGCTCCACACCCCGCCCCCACGCACAGGTGCAGAGGGGGTGGGGGGGTGCTGTGCTGGGGCGTGAGCTGGGGGTCAGCCCTCCAATCGGGGGTCCTGTCTCTGCATCGGGCGCATTCGGTCGTGAGCCTTGGCCCACGAAGACAAGCCAGATCCCTGTCTTCAGCGCTCGGCGATGCCCCCTCCAGGGGCCACCCAAGGACCGGAGGACTGGCGCAGGCGCTCCGCCACCCAGCGATCCTGCTCCCGGTCCTTGGCTGGGGTGCGGATGCAGGAGCGTGTCGGAGACCGTATCCCCCCGGATTCCCCGCGCGGGTCAGGAGCTGCATCTCCAGGCTCGCTGGCCACCGAGAGCTGCCCGGTCCCGTGCCTCCCGGCTTCCCTCCCTCCGCGTCCGCCCTCTCCCATCTGGCTCTCCCCTAAGTCTTTCTGCCTCCCTCTGGCTTCCCTTTCTCTTCTCTCCTTCTCCCTCTCACCCTCCCAGTCCCTCGGCCCTGTTTATCCACTACAATAAAGACCGACATTTTCAATTACCCCCCGAATAACAGAGCAGTTCTCGGAGGCCCTGACAAGAGGCGTATGGCGTGGATGTGTGTGGCCTGTGGGTAAGCGTGGGTGCAGGGGTTGGCAGGTACCCATGGTCCCACCGTCCTTTGTTTGCTTTTTCTCTTCTGGAACCTTCATTTTTTTCCTGGGAGAGGGGAAGCACGTTTCCCTTCAGGGGAGGAAGGGAGACAAAAGAGAGAAATAAAAACCCGTCATCATTGTCTGTGAACGCAGCATGGAGTGCAGAGCCAGGGCTCCGCAGGACAGAGGGACTGAGGGAGAGGCAGGGGCAGAGAAAAGGGGGCCAGGAGAGATGGGGAGGAAAGGTGAGCTGGGGGGAGCAGGAGCCGCTACCCCACGGCCTGGGGGGTGTGGGCACCAGGCAGGGCCGCCGAGGGGTGGAGATGAATGAAAAGATGGACCTGGGAGGGTGGAAGGCACTCTGGGAGGGAGACCCTTAGACGGAGTGCCAGGCAGAAGGGGGCCCCCCAGGCAGCAATTCACTCTGAACGTCCTCCCTGACTCCGGCCCATGCCGGGCTCTGGGGACACCGAGGAGGGTAAGATAGACACATGTCTGCTCTCGTGGGGTGTAAAATCTAGCTGAGACAAAGCAGCTGGGCACTTGCCATGTGCCAGGCGCTTACATAAGCCGAGAGTCAGAGAGCGTGGGGGACCTGTCCGGTAACGCACAGCCGGCGGCGAGAGTACCAGGATCCCAGCCCAAGTCTGTCCCTTCATGCAGCCTCCACAGGAGGCTGGAGGCTGGGAGAGAGATTTGGAGACTTGGCTCCGCCGCGATTGCTGTGTGACCTAGGACAGGTCCTCCCCTCTCTGGACCTCAGTTTCCCCATCTGAAAAAGCGTGGAGAATGCTGGCTGCTCTGTGGGGCCGAGGGGGAGGATCACAAGTCTGGATGTGGGTGGTTACCCAGCTCTGGTTCCCCGGAGGAACTGAGGGTGTGGGGGTGCAAAGAACTCCCAGCGCTGGGGTGGGACTGGCCAGCAGCCGCTGCAGCCTCTACAGCGGGAAGGAGGCTGGACCCCAGCTTTACTCCCTGCTGCTCCCTGGTGGCAAGATTTGGGTACTGCAGGGGATGGGCTCTCACAAGGGTCAGAGCTGGAAGACGCTCCTAGAGAGTGTTGTCTGGTGCTCTCTGGTCCGGTTTGCAGATGCCTAGAGAGGTGAGAGACTTCACCCCCTTCCGGTCACCCAGGGAAGAAGCGGGGGCTGGCATTGGCTTTTAGGGCCGGGCGCTTCCCCTTAGCCCCGGGGTGCTTAGGAAGCCCCAAAGTGGCCTCTGGGCAAGAGAGGTGGAGCTCTGAATCCTCTGCCTGAAGCCTCCTCCTCCAGGGACCCTTTCAGGATTTCTTCCAGCAGGAAGTGGCCTCACTCCCACCCTGCAGCCCTGTATACACCCTCTCTTTGTTCCTTACGTTCCCATACCTGCCCTAAACTGCACCCTCTCCTCCTAGCAAATCAGGCAGTGGGGCCCTTAAGTCATTAGGGATGATGAGGGGCCGTCTCCACCACCCAGGAAGCACCTGCTAGGAGCCCAGCTCTGTCCTGGGACTTTGCCTGCATTGTATCCCTTGAACCTCATAATGACCCCAGAAGGTCAGGATCACTTTTGAGCCCATTTTTCAGGCGAGGAAGCACAGAGATGTTGTGACTTTCAGACACACAGCGGTGGAGGAGGGATCCAAACCCAAGCCCATCCATTCTCTAGAGAGGAGTCCTTATTTGGAGACGAAAAGTATCCCCATTGGCACCACGAAAATCAGCTACGACCACACACGGAAATGACTAGTCCGGGGTCTTGCGGCTCAGGTCTCAGCCACACCCCTGGGCTGCTGTGTGACTTTGGGCAAAGTCCGTCCCTCTCTGGACCTCTGGCTCATCTGTGAAATGTGTGCGTGTGTGTGTGTGTGTGTGTGTGCGCGCGTGTGCTAGATTCCCTCGGAGATCCATTCCGGAATTTGGCATGTCCAGCCTTGCGCCCCGGGATGGCTCTGTTTCGGAGGGCATCGCCAAGGGGCGAGTATGTGGCGGGTCCGGGAAGGTGGAACTCTGACTGGGGAGCCAGGCCCTTCAGCCTCACTGGCTGTCAGTGTGTGGAGCTGGGGGGGATCATGGGAAGGCGTGGGCTGTGAGAGCAGGACAGGGGCCCAGATCTGGGCAGGTTTGGGGCGCCGGGCTGGCCCTCGGCCCGGGGAGCCTTTCCCTCCGCTGTTTGCCACAGAGCGGAGTTTTTCTTGGCAGGAAACAGCCTCATCAATCAGGGGCAATGGGGGCTGACAGACGGCCACTCCCCGCTGGCCGGGCTTGAGGCAGACTCATAAATCCCACGCGGGGCTGGGCTGTAAATTCCCGTGATTCATACCCGGCCTCTTGCCTCCTGGAGGACAGAGACATTTGGGGCTGTGGGCCAGGCCGCTCTTCCCTGGGCAGGACAGGTGGAATACCCTTAATCGCCGGCCCGGGGGGCTCAGACAGCCCCCTCCCTAGGCTCCACAGGAGAGGCGGCTGCTGAGTCCCCCCAGGGCACCTGGGACCCAGCCTGAGCCATCTCCGCTCGGACCCCCGCCACCTCTGCCTTCAGTCTGTGCCATTTCCCTGCCCCGGCCCGGCTGGCCGGAACCGCCCCAGAGGTCACACGTGCAGACACTGCCTGTGTCATCTGAGCTCTCGTGGGGGCCTGTGGGCCCATCCCACTGACCCCGCCTTCTCCCGCCACTCCACGCGATGGTCTGTCGTGGCGACCACGAGGACAAGAGTGGAACCAGGGAGCAGTCTGCGTATTTTTCATCCCAGGGGGCCTGAGGCCTTGAACCCCCTGCCTCTCAGAGATGGAAGGTCTCAAGAGTCCCTCTGACCCCGGGGCTGCCGTCACTCGTCCACTTCCCCCAGGACTGTCGTCATACTCGGATGCCAATCTCTACTCTCGCTTAATGTTTCTTTAAACTGGCTCACTTTTCACATTTAAATGTGTGTTTTTGCCTTGTCTGAAGCAATATTTGTGAAACCAGGGGTCTGACGTGCTAGTTAAATACACACATATGCACACATATGTGAGAACATACACATGAAAATACACAGTTAAAATAGCAGATGCCCACTTCTCTGTACTATCGAAAATAGTCTTGCGGCTCACCAACGATGCGTATGTCATTCTTCGGGAGAAGTGGCTCTAGTCCCCTTCTCCTATTTTTCAGACGAGGACGCCAAGACCCAGAGAGGTATAGGAACTTGCCCACGGTCACACAGCGCTGGGATGATGGCCCAGCCCGCTGGACTCCCAGCCTAGCGCTCACGTACAGAAGTATGCTCGTTGTTTCTGGAGGGAATGACCGGTCAGGGCGGGAAGGCCTTCCTTTCCCCGGAAGGGCATTTGAATTCCCGGAGGCCTTTTGGGGACACACAGGAGTGTCTACCGGCTCCCCTCTCTGTTTGCCCTTCTTCTTGGTGCCCAGGGCTCCTGCAGGGTCTTCAGGTCTGGGGAGGAGGCGGAGGCGGAGAAGGGGTCCCAGGGGAGGCAGGGAGCAGGGCTCCATGGCAGCCCTTCCCTGGGGAGCCGCTTACCGAGGCGATAATTAGTGGCAGCGGCTCCCAGGCCCGGCAAGGAAGGTGGCCTCATTAGCAGGCGCCTTCTCCTGCACCGCCCGCACCTTCCTACCTCCGGGCTCCTGCCACCTGTGCGGCCACTGCCACTGCCTCCACCGTCATCACCCCGGCCCTGGAGAGGCGATGCGGCACAAGGGCTCTTTCTAGGGACAGGGCTGCTGGCTCCCAGGCAGGCAGGAAGGAGACGCGTGCAGGGCGGCCAGGGCGCACGTACACGGCGCGCACACGTACACTCCCGTACACACTTAGCACACGGCCACGCTCGTCCACCAGCGCACGCCTGCTGTTAGGTGCGCCCACGCGCACCCGCACGCACGATACGGAGGCGTGTACGTCTATGTCCAGACAGACCGGCACGGTCACGCGGACGCCCGGACACGCTGCACAAGCGCACGGATTCGATGGACACGCGTCCGCGGGGCGGTGGATGTAAGCGCGCGCATGCAGGTGCCCGCGGGAACGGAGAGCCTCGCCCGCAGCAGCAGGCGCCTGGAAGGATTCGCGCGGACGTCCTGACCCGCGTCTCCAGACCCGGGCGTGTCGACGGGCCCGCAGACCAGACGCGGAAACACGCAGCAGCACGCGGCACGCCCCTGCGGGCACTGCGTGTACTCCTTCGTGCGCGGGGACACCCCCCCCCCCCCCCGCACACATACACGCCGCAGAGCGCGAGTGTTCTGTTTTGTTTTTCTGGAATCTAACGAGGCCTGAGGTGTTGGGGCTGGTTAATTCCCTGGGGGAAGTGAGGAGCCAGGAGCTGAGGACAGATTTAATTAATTCTTATCGTTCCTGACAGAGAGAGGGAGGAAAGAGAGAGAGGGAGGAAAGAGGGAGAGAGGAATGGATGGATGGAGAGAGAGACAGGGGGAGAGAGAGGAGAGAAGGGGCAGGTGGAGAGGCGCAGGTGAGGGAGCGGGAGCAGGGCCCAGAAGCTCTCAGGGACTAGGAGTTAACCCTTTCGGTTCAGGGCAGGTCCGGGGACCCCATCACTCAGTCCCAAGCCCCAATCCCAGATGGGCCCTTCGAGGGCTGATGAAGACTGAGGCCGAAATCTCCTTGCAGGGCGCGCCGCACAGCTCCGGGGAGGAGGGGCTCTCCCTGCCTCTCGCTTGCTTCCGCAGAGTGGAAATCTGCTCCCCGAACCCCCGGATCTCAGCCCCACGTGGGCTCTGTGGGTCCGTGGCTCAGGGGCCCCTCCTTTCTCAGGGTCAGCACTGGGCGGGGGACATGACCACCCAAGAGGCCCCTCCTGAACACCAGGACAGCTCCCCCCCTCCCAGCCCTGATCTCGGCCCCAAGACGAAGTGGGGGAGACAGGGGTGGGCAAGGACAGGGACGCGGAGGAAGTGAGAGGATCCGGGGCAGGATGAGGCCGACCTGAAGTCATATGAAGTATCTGGAGATTGGGAAAGAGAGCCCAGTTCTGCCCCTTTCCTTGGTCAGGAGGGAGTCACCCCCCTAGGGACGTGGATGGAGGGATCCTGGCCTTAAGAGGTTGTCGTGTGCCCCTGCCCCGGCCACCCAACCTCTCTGAGCCTCGGCTCCTGGTCTGTAAGGGAGGGGGTGGGGACTGACCCTGTCTCTGAGTGGGTCCTGAGGCTCCGAGGAGAGGCTGGCCCGGCCCTTTGTTCTTTCCATTTCCCGCTGGGGCTGGTGGGCCTGTAGATGGAGGCGGGGGCTCTGTAGAGGCTCCGGGTCCCGGCCCCGCTCCGAAGCCCCCAAACTGGCAAGCCGGGTGGAAGAGGGATGCCTCTGCGGGGCTGGTGAGTGTGCGGCAGCCACGCGGCGCTGAGTGATGGAGCGTTTGCCCTGAACGTTGAAAATGCATAAATATCCATTTTCAGGCACCCAGGCGGATATAAATACAGAGTGTGGGGGGGTGCAGCCCTCAGCAGTAATTTACCAGCTCTGCTACTCCCCGTGGCTCGGGCACTTACGTGTGGCCATCAGGAGCCTTTCCGGGATGGCTTTATGACCGCCGGCTGCCACCTGGGTCCCTTCTCCTGGAGAAATGGCTCTTTGGGGATGGCCGAGGGGGTGGGGGCAGGGGCAAGGCAGGGCTGGTCCTTCCTGGGCCTGCTCTATCCTAGGCCTTCGGGGCCTCTCCCACCTTCCCCTCTTCCAGCATCTTCTGACTCAGGAGGGAGAGAGGAAACACATTCGTGTCGGGCCTGGCGTGCACTCAGCCCTGTGAGCTGGGATAGAATCGGGAGGAGCTCCAACCCAGCCTCTGGAAGCTTCCAGACTGGGACACAGAAGCCGCCATAGGTCCTGCCCTCAGGAGCTCACACGAGGGGAAAGTGAGGCCCAGGGAGAAGAATCACGTGACCAGCGGTGGCCTCCGCATATCCTGCCTCAGCCCAGCATGTCCTTAGCCGAGGAGGTTAAGCAGCGGGGGCTTTGCATCAGGTTGGACAGGGGAGGCCGTGGCCCTCAGGCGGGCGCCTCGCTCCACGCTGACTTATCTGGACCCTTCTCTGCGGGCGGGCGAGTGGAGGCCCTGAGGCCACGCCCTGCCTCTCCCAGAGCCGGAGCTTGGGCGCGAGGTCCCCTGATCCCCGAGGCCGGTACTCCTGAGGGCTGTCTTCTCCCGTGGGCTGGGATGCAGGGCCCACAGCTGCATTCAGGGAGCCCACCTTTCCACAGCGCGGAAGGCCACGCGATGGCACAGAGTGTTCTCTATGCTGTGGTCCTCCGAGGGTCCCGAGGCTTCCCTGCCCCAAGCTGGGCAGTCACCTGAGCTCCTGGGAGTGTGATTATGAGGGTCTCGGTCACCGTATCGGCATATGAACACACGAGGCCTTGCGGCCCAGGGCCCGGACACAGAGCCGGGGTGGGGGTGGGCCGGGTGGGACGGGACGGAGGCACGGCTGCGGCTGCGGCCGGGCCCGCAGAACCGTTCCTTCTCTCCGGGTCTGCCCCTCACCTCCATCTCCTGCATCTCCACGGTGGCACCGTGTCTACCCCGTGGCCGCCCCAGACACACGCTCTCGCCTCTGCCTCAGTCGTGAACTGACTACATCAGGTAGAAGGCCTCAGGTCAAGTTACGGAGCAGAAGTGTCTGGCCCGAGTCCTTTCCCGCCGGGCCAGAGGTCAGCGAATGTCCCCTGGGGTCAGATGTTCGGGCCTTCTCCGGGGCGGTTCGGAGGGAGCCATCAGGCCTGGGAGTGGGCAGTGGGCAGTCTGGGAGTGGGGGCAGGCCACCATTGCCACAGGGCAAACTGGCGGCTGAGCTGGGACCGGCCCCTTCTTTCCTCTCTTAGAGGCCACGCTCACCCTCCACCCTTTCCAGGCCCCAGTGATGCCTACCGTATGCCAAGCTTCGTGCCGGGTTTATGGGGCAAACGGATTAAAAGGACTCTCAGGGGCTTAGAGCCTCATGTGGGAGACGGTGTGTGCACGAATAGCCACATAGAGGGATACGAGGAGGTCGGGTGCACAGAGACGGGTGAATTTAGCTCTGACGAAGGCATGGGGGAATGCTTCACGGAGGGAGTGATATTTGATGTGAACCACAGGTGGGATTTTAGCACGTGGTTCTGGGGTTGCTGGAAACATGTTGTCTGTACGGACCTAGATGGTACAGCATATAGGCTGTGTGTGAGTGGGGGCAGCTAACTAGTAACCAGTCTAACTGGGTCGGAAAGAGAGCCCAGAGCAGTGGGAATTCACCAAAAATGGGCAGTGCCGGCTTTTGAAGGGCTTGTGTGTCTGGCTGAGGGTGTGGCCGTTGTCTGGGTGTGGATCCCCAGGAGAGCAGAAAGTCCTAGAGGGAGATGCGCCGTGGGGGCGGGAGTGTCAGGGGAGGCCCGTGTGGCAGATAGGGGTGTAGGGGTCGGGACGGTCATCATCCAGCCCTCCCTCTGGGCCCCCGGGGCCTTTGGAGCTCCCAGCATTTAGAGCTGGGCAGACACACAGCCCTGTCCAACCCAATGCCCCTGGCTGCAGCCTGATGTCAGGGCTAAAATTAGCTTTGTGGCTGCGGGGGCAGCAGAGAAACAGTCATGGGAATCGCCCCTGCCTTTCCTCTTAGAGGTAGGGACAAGGGCTGCTGAGGGCCAGCAGACACGGGCTGGACCAGAGCCATGTGGGGTTCACAGCAGCAGCAAGAAGTTGGATCAACCTCTTAACTGGGCTCTGGGAGCCTGAGTCTTGGGGGGCAGGAGCAGGCGGGGCCTTGCCTTTCTCTCCTGGCCCCTCTTTAGCCACTGCCCGCTGCCTGGGGGACAGGGGGAAGGGCAGGCTCGGAATTCCTGGGGCTCACAGGGCCTGGATCAGGACAGCAGCCCCTCCCCACTCACTTCTCCTCTCTGCCCGCCCGGCTGCTTCGCTCTGCGGTTGCCATGGGAACCACAGGTGGCTCCAGTGTGCCTCAGCCTGGCTCCCTTATGAGATGCGTAGTGGGGCAGGGCATACGGAGGGCAGCCTCAGTCTGGGCTCTGTCCGTTTAGCCCTTCTTTTGGCTTTGTCCTTACCGCCTCCCTCCTCTGCATCCCCCGCAGCCTTCCAGCCCCCGAGTCCTGACCATTGAGCCCTGGGACTTGTCCACTCTGCAGCACCGTCCCTAACTCCAGCCCGGTCCCCCTCCTTTGGTCTGCTCTCTGAGCAGTGAGCGCTTAGCTTTCAGTCCCCCACGTCCCTCCCTCCCGGCCTAACACCCTGCCCTCAAGACAAAGCCACGCTCCTGTCCCTACCCCAGTGCTTAGGCTACGGCCGCCCTGGGATGTTGGGTCTCAGGAATACATAGGAGTGCGGTGAGCCACGCTTCCAGAACCACATTCTACGGAGGGGTCGTATCTTCGCAGAGCTAATGGGTGGGCATTAAAAGTGAGTTTCCATGTGGCAATATTTTGAGAAGCACGCATAAGGCCTTGCCTCCTGGAAATTCAGAGGCACTCTGTTACATGTTAAAGCCTTGGGCCACTCCTGCAATAAAGAAGTCGGTTTTGCTTCGTTGAACCCAGCGTTAGCCCGTAAATAAGGAACATCTACAAACAGCTCTTGGAACTGGTTTCCCTGGACGACCGTTTGAAAAAATGCTGGTTGGGCCCCAAAGCATGGTGTCCTGCCCTTTGGGGTCCGGGGTCCTGAGGCTGCTCCGCCGCTGGGATGGAGGGGTCTCCCATGATGGCACATCTTGGCATGGAGCCGAGAAGGTACTGGAAAGCCGGCTCCCCGCTTAGCACCGCTCCCGTCTCCTGGCCAGTGTAGCGGATCAGGCGGGGTGCGCGGAGGCGTTCCATTGAAGTGACACAACGGTCTTTGAAAAACTTGACCTAGTTGTCAACATTTAAAACCTGGGAGATTCCACAACAGAGTTTGAATCTTAACGTTCTCTTAAAGAACTAGGAGACCTACCAACATAGTATGCTGGTAACCCTCTGCGGACTCGAAGAAGGCATGAGCCAGTTGTTTCCTGCAAAGCAATTCATCTCATTCCTGGCACTGCTGAACCCCTCAGAAAACATTGGAGTCTCCGTCCCCCCCGTCGAGGGGAGTGTGGGGGTCTTCTGGATGAGTTCCTCTTCCCCGGGGTGGGGTACCCCACTTGCCTCCCTCCTGGGCGTGTCCTTCTGCAAAGGGCTGGCAGGTGGGGCTCCCGGAATGCACCTCGCACCTCACCTGATGCGTCATGCAAATCAGGCCGACAAGTCTGCCCACCCTCTGTCCCCAGGCTCCGTTGCCGAGAGATGACCCAGAGCAGCTGGGGGGGGGGGGGGCGGCGGCAGGGCTGCAGAACAGTGGGGGGAAGGCTGGCCTGCGGCCTCCTCTCAAGTCGCTCGCCTGTGGGCTCCGTCGATGAGGAGACGCGAGGCAGCTGCTCAGGTCACTCTGGTAATCGGAGCGTGCTGAGTGCGAGAATCACTCCCCGCACGAGCTAAAAGCCGAGAACAGTGTGGGGCCCAGCACGCTGGCACTTCTGAGACAGCTCGCTGCTGTGGAGAGCCTGCTAAAAATAGCCTGCTCTGGGCTGAGCTGGAACCCTGGAAGCTCCTGCTCCCGAGGGGCAGCTGGGGCCACCCCTCCTGCGTCCCTGTGTCCCTGCCGCCTGCTGGCGGGGTGGGGCTGGCGAGGCTGGCAAGGGCCGGCCTGCTGGGAGCCTCTTCCCCTGCCCCGGGAAGACTGTGAGGAGACAGTGTCCCTGGATGGGCCCCGTCTGACGGTAGTTGAGGTAGGAGGCCCAGACCTGCCTCCCCGACTCTCACACTGGTAGGGCGAGTGAGGAATTGTCCTCTCTGAGACCAGGCGCCGGGACAGGCTTCTGTCCTGGGTGGGCTAGGGGAGATGAGTAAAGGACGCCCCTGCCCAGCTGGGCGTGCACGTTCCACGGCCCCCACCGAGACCCCTCCCCAGGCTGCTGGCTCCAGCCATCTCCTGCTTTGCCTGAGCATGTCCTGTCCGTGGCCCCCTGCTTCTCAGCCTATTGGAGCCCTCCCCACCTGAGGACTTCTCGTAAACGCTTTCCCTCCTCCAGAAAAGCCCTCTGATCCTTTTGCGCCAGGACGAGCCTCTCCTCCGGGCTCCTGCCTCTCCCCCAGCAGCCAGTGCCCTGGGCTTCCCTTCCCACTCGCGCAGCTCCGGACGCTGGGGCGCCTCGAGCAAGCCCCGTCTCTCTCTGGGGCTCTGAGCATCAAGGTCTAGAGCAGGTCTGAGGCCCGGCTGGCTGGGGCCAACCCTGCACCTTATCGTGAGGCCTGGAGGGTCACCAGACCCCACATGAAGTCCTAGCGGGGGGAGAATCTGAGACTGGGGCATGACCACTAGTCTCGGCCCCTGTCAAATGACTGGCCATCCAGCCTCCGCTCACAAGCCTCCTGGGGAGGGGCCCTCACTCCCTCCTGAGGCAGCCTCTGCGCCTGCCTCCCCTCCGGGGTCTTGCCTCTGCCCCAGGTTCCTTGGGGGAAGGGCTCTGGCCTGGGAGGAGGCAGGGCTAAACCCCGAGGAGGCCTCAGAGGACAATCCAAGGGGCGTAGACCAATCGATCCGAGGGCAGGACTGCAGGGAGGAGAGGTGGGGAAACGGAGGCCGGAGGGCCCGGGTCCCACACAAAGTTGCCAACTCCATGCTTTTCCTCAGCCTCATTTGAGGCTGAGGGGAGAGGCAGAGGAGAGGCCGGGGAGACAGTAGGGTTTAGTACCGAGGAAGGTGGGTTCTTGCCCCTGTGGGGGGTCAGCCAGTCTGGGCCGGCCTCTGCAGTGGTGCCTGGGGTGCTGCTGATGGGTGGGAAAGCTTCCCCCACCTCTCCCTCCCAGCTCGTTCCCGAGATGTCCCTGACACAAAACCGCCTTCCTGGCTGTGGGTGGTGGTGACAGTGCGGGACCAGATTTCCCACCGTTCCTGAAGTGAGGGGCATGAGAAGGGCTGTGAGCCCCGAGGGCCACACATCCAGGCTGGCTGGCACCGTGTGTCTGCAGGGCCTGGGAGGACCCTTCCGTGCCCCAGCGCCTTACCAGCCCAGGTAGGCAAGTTCAGTATTGGACCAGAGTGGGTCCAGGTGAGTGGTCGACGTTCTGGAGATGCAAATCTCACTAACCGAGCTAGCTTCAGCAAATGAACCTAACCTTCTGTGCCTCAGTCCCGACATCTGTCAAATGGGGTTGACAGTTGTTAAAAAGAAAACCAGAGGCTCCAATTGGCTTCATGTAGCTGCAGGCCCTAAGTCCATAAACCAAGGCTTAATGCCTAACCTATCTGTAGTTCAATGCCCCCCCCCCGAATGCAACCTGTAACCTGTCAACATTTTCTCGTCAGCATTAGGAAATTTACTGATAGATCCCTTCTTTTTTTTTAAATTTTTTTAATGTTTATTTATTTTTGAGAGAAAGAGACAGAGTGTGAGTAGGGGAGGGGCAGAGAGAGAGGGAGACACAGAATCCGAAGCAGGCTCCAGGCTCCGAGCTGTCAGCACAGAGCCCGACGTGGGGCTCGAACCCACAGACCGTGAGATCATGACCTGAGCCGAAGTCGGAGGCTCAACCGACTGAGCCACCCAGGCGCCCCTGATAGATCCCTTCTGTTCCCCTTAGGAGGGCCACCTTGCCTAAAACGATGGCTTCTTTGCTAATTTTTTTTCTGCTCTCTGTCTAGCTTTTGGAGCGCCCCTCTACCAGCTAGATGGGATGCTGCCTGATTCATGAATCAATTAATAAAGCCAATTAGATCTTTAGAATTTACTGTTGAATTTTTATTATTTAGCACAATAGAATGTATCTCATAGGGTTGTCGGGAGGATTTAGTGTGTGTGTGTGTGTGTGTGTGTGTGTGTGTGTGTGTGTGTCTGAGGCATAGTGTTATATGAATGTTAATTATTATTACCAGGTCACCCTCTCTTTTGAGGACTTGAGAAAACTTATAGACCCCTTTTCAGAAGAAACCTGTATCCACGACTCAGTGCGCAATTTCTAGGGTTATGAACTCCCTGAAGTTCACATGTGTAAGAACGTGACTGAATCTAACAGAACCTTTTCCTGTTTTTTTTTTTTTTTAGTTGAAAATTTTATGGGCAAAGTAATGTATGCAAATAATTGTAAAAGTCCAAAGAGAAACGGCTGTCCCGGCCTCACCGCCCACCTCTGAGCCCGGTCTCCTCCAGAGGCTGCAGCCCCCGCAGCCGTTGGCCCTGATACTTGACCTCCCACTCTGCCCCCAGCAGCGTTGGGAGCAGGGTGGCAGGCCTGTTCCTGTTCCGCCCTCAGGGACTGCGGAGACGGGGTTTGTCCCTCTGACTCAGCGCCCAGTTCTCGATACCACCGATTGCACCTTCGGAGCGGTTCCCAGGTCTGCCCCAGCGCCTCTGACACCTCCGCCCGCCCACCTGCACCCTGACCCCCCCACCCTCAGCCCTCACTGGTCACTGGAGCAACTTTCCAGGGGCAAACCCCACCACACCCTCTCTTCCTTAAAACTCCCCAGTGGTTCCTCCCTGAGCGCAAGGATTTTAGCATCAAGGTCGAGGACACGGAGGTCTGTAAGATCCATGATGCCCAGGGTACGGAAAGGGCAGAGTCCTTTGTGGCGAATATGACATCATCAAAGGGGGCGTGGGGTTGGTCCAGGGGTCTGCGGGGGTCTCCGAGCCCAGCCTGCCAGAGTCCCTGGGGTTGGGGGGTGGGGCCAGAGGGAGGAGACGCTTGGGGTGAAAGCACTTCATGCAAATGTATTGATACGGGGCAGGTTTGGTACGCTGCCAGGAACAAAGGCCCTGTGTCTCCCACCTTCCCGACTGGCTGGCTGAGCCGGAGTTTGGAGGGGCTGTCGGGAGCGGGACCTGAGGCCCCGGACCTCGGGGCCTGGGGAAAAGAAACACATCTCCGAGCTCATCCTGCCCTTCTTCACACTTTGGTTCCACTGTGTGCATTGCCTACTGAGCAAGAAGCAGGCTCCCCTTGGCAGGAACCCGGCTGGGTTTCCGGCTCGTCGCCAAATGACACTCCCTTTTCTTTCCTTTTCCTTTTCCTTCTTAAACGGACCTCAGGTGCACAGAACTGGGCTAATCACCACCGTGCCTATGACCCACTCTCATTATGGGCCCATGCAGGGCCGCTTTCGTTAATTCATTCCTTGGTTCACAACGATCTATTTTTGTTTGCAGTAACATAGAGATGCTAAATAACAACAATTCAACAGAGTGATTGAAAAGATCAAGAGGCTGTGTTAAAGGATTTCTCAGTCAGGTCGCCTCCCTTCTAGCGCGTTCGGAAGGCGCTCCATCCAGCGGCAGAGGAGATTGTTTTAAAGGCAGGACAAGGAAGCTGTAAACGGAAAAAAGACTTATTTTGGGTGAGGTGACCTTCCTTTAGGGGGACAAAAGTAGTTATTAGCTGGGCTCCCTAATCTTCCTTTGGAGCATGGAGACGGTCCGTGTGACAGGTTACCCTATCGGTACCCCAGAAAATTTCTAATTGGTTAAGACTACATTTCTGGGGAAGTTTGAAGTGTCATTAGGTTAGACGTTAAGCCCTGGTTTGGTGACGTGGTGTAGCATGAAGTGACTCTCTTTGGGGCCTGTGGTTTTCTTTTTCACAGTGGGACTCAGAACTCAACCTGAGATGGGGGCGCCTGGCTGGCTCAGTGGGTTAAGCGGCCGAGTTCGGCTCAGGTCGTGATCTTGCAGTTCATGAGTTCGGGCCCCACGTCAGGCTCTGTGCCGACAGCTCAGAGGCCTGGAGCCTGCTTCGGATTCTGTGTCTCCTTCTCTCTGCCCCTCCCCAACTCACACGAGCACACAGGCGCTCTCTCTGTCAAAAATAAACATTAAACAATTAAAAATAAATAAAAAGAAAACATTAAAAAATTCACTTAAAAAACCCCAACTCAACCTGCGATCTAGAGACTTAACAGTGTTTGTACCTACTGTGTTCTCCTCCCTATCACACCCCCTACTTCCCGTGTTTATCATCCCCCAGCCTTTCTAAATATAATTTTATTACTACATCAGTCAGGATAGACTAGGTTATGCTGCAGTAACAAATAGCTCCTAATCTCAGTGGCTTAACCCAACAGAAGTTTATTTCTTGGTCGTGTTATGTGACCAGTGCGGATGGGCAGAGGCCCCTGGGGTTTGTCACCAGGAGGATAAAAACTATGCACCAGTTCTTAGATGTTTCTGCCCGAAAGTGACTGAGCACTTGAGTGACAGTTCGTTGGTCAAAACTCTTCTTCCCGAGTCTGTCCTTAAGAGGGCCTGTACCTAGAAAGAAGGAAGAACCAGAAGCCTTGTTAGGCTTGGGTAATGTCACCACAACCACAAATCTGTGCAGCCTAAACACGAACTTTACAGAAAGGGCATCATGCTGTGATCTTTTTTTTTAATTTTTATTTATTTCTTATTTATTTATTTTAAATGTAAGGATTAAAAAAAATTTTTTTTAATTTCATTTTATTTTTGAGAGAGAGAGATAGTGTGCAAGCGGGGGAGGGGCAGAAGGAGAGGGAGACACAGAATCGGAAGCAGGCTCCGGGCTCTGAGCTGTCAGCACAGAGCCCAACGTGGGGCTCGAACCCATGAACTGTGAGATCATGACCTGAGCTGAAGTCGGATGCTTAACCGACTGAGCCACCCGGGCGCCCAGTGATCTTTTTTTAAAACTGAAGTGTAATTGATATAATATTATGTTAGCATCAGGTGTGCAACAGTGATTCAACATTTATATAAACTGTGTAATGATCACCATAAGTCTAGTTATCATCTGTCGCCAAACAAAATTATTGCAATATTATCGCCTATATTCTCTGTGCTGTACAGTGCATCCCATGACTTACTGATTTTATAAATGGAAGTCTGTACCTCTTGATCCCCTACATCCATCTCACTCGCCCTCCAACCCCCTCTCCTCTGGCAACCATCAGTCTGTTCTCTGTATCAGGGAGTCTGGTTTTGATTCATTTGTTTTGCTTTTTAGATTCCACATTCAAAGCGAAACCGTATGATATTTGGCTTTCTCTGTCTGACTTATTTCACTGAGCGTCAAGTCCTGTTCATGTCGTCACAAATGGCAAGATCTCGTTCTTTCTCATGGCTGAGCAGTAGCCCGTATTCATCTATCGGTGGACACTCAGGTCGTTCCCATGTCTTGACTGTTGTCGATAAGGCTGCGGTGAACAAAGGGGTGTGTGTGTCTTTCCGTGTTACTGTTTTTGTTTTCTTCAGATAAATATCCAGAAGTGGAATTGCTGGATTGTACGCTAGTTCTGTTTTTAATTTTTCGAGGACTCTCCATACTGTTTTTCACAGTGACTGCACCAGTCTACGTCCCCCCCAACAGTGCACAAGATTCCTTTTTCTCAACATCCTCACCGCAACATTTTCTTTCTTTCTTTCTTTCTTTCTTTCTTTCTTTCTTTCTTTCTTTCTTTCTTTCTTTCTTTCTTTCTTTCTTCTTCCTTCCTTCCTTCCTTCCTTCCTTCCTTCCTTCCTTCCTTCCTTCCTTCCTTCTTCTTCCTTTCTTGATAATAGCCATTCTGACAGGTGTCAGGTGATAATCTCATTGTGGTCTTGATTTGCATTTTCCCGACGATGAGTGATGTTG
Source organism: Paguma larvata (assembly GCA_030068075.1). NCBI lineage: Eukaryota > Metazoa > Chordata > Mammalia > Carnivora > Viverridae > Paguma > Paguma larvata. The sequence continues at coordinate 112,515,448 of CM057827.1, forward strand.
AGCATCCTTCCATGTGTCTCTTGGCCATCTGGATGTCTTCTTTGGAAAAATGTCTGTTCAGATCATCTGCCCATTTAAAATCAGATTGAGTTTTCGGCATTGAGTTATAGGAGTTATTTACAGGTTTTGAATATTAGCCCCTTAGCAGATGTACAGTTTGCAAGTGTTTTCTCTGGTTCAGTGGGCTGCCTTTTCATTTTGTAGCATTTTATTTTATTTTATTTCAATGTTTTTTCTTTATTTTTGAGAGAGAACACAAGTGGGGGAGGTTCAGAGAAATAGGGGGACAGAGGATCCGAAGCAGGCTCTGTGCTGACAGCAGGGCTCGAACTCACAAACTGTGAGATCATGACCTGAGCCGAAGTCAGATGCTCAACCAGCTGAGCCACCCAGGAGCCCTGTACAGAAGCTTTTTAGTTTGATGTAGTCTCATTTGTTTACTTTTGCTTTGGTTGTCCTTTGCCTGTGGAGTAAGGTCCAAAAAAAAAAAAATACCGTTAAGATGATATCAAAAAGCTTACTGCCTATCCTTTCTTCCAGGAATTTATGGTTTCAGATCTTACATCTAAGTCTTTAATCTATTTTGAATTAATTTTTGTATACGGTTTAAGCAAGCGGTCCAGTTTAATACTTTTGCATGTCGCTGTCCAGTTTTCCCAACGCTATTTATGGAAAAGACTGTCCTTTCCCCATTGTATGTTGTTATCTCCCTAGTTGTAGATTAATCGACCATATATGGAGGGGCTTCTTGGTGGGCTCTCTATTCTGTTCCACTGATCTATGTATCTGCTTCTATGTCAAGACCATATTGTTTCGATTACTACAGCTTTGTCATATAGTTTGAAACCAGGGTGTATGATACCTCCAACTTTGTTCTTTCTCAAGATTGCTTTGGTTATTCAGGGTCTCTCATGGTTCTGGACAAATTTTAGAATTACTTGTTCTAGTTCTGTGAAAAATGCTGGTGGTATTTTGGTTTACATTGAATCCGTAGATTGCTTTGGGTAGTATGGACATTTTAATAGTATTAATTCTTCTAATCTGTGAGCGCAATATATCTTTCCATTTATTTATGTCTTATTTAATTTCTTTCTTTTATGTCTTACAGTTTTTTAAGTTTGTTTATTTTTGAGAGAGAGAGAGAGAGCAAAAGCAGAGAGAGCCAGAGAGAGAGAGAGAGAGAGAGAGAGAATCCCAGGCAGGCTCCCATCAGCATGGAGCCCGATGCAGGGCTCAAATCCACAGACTGTGAGATCACGACCTGAGCCATAACCAAGAGTCTGGACACTTAACCGACTGAGCCACCAGACGCCCCATAGTTATTTTGTTTTAATGTTTATTCATTCTTAAGAGAGAGAGAGAGAAAAAGAGAGACTGGCAGTGCGCATGAGTGGGGGAGAGGCAGAGAGACAAGGAGACACAAAACCAAAGCAGGCTCCAGGCTCTGAGCTGTCAGCACAGAGCCCAACGTGGGGCTCGAACCCATGAACTGTGAGATCATGACCTGAGCCGAAGTCGGATGCTTAACTGACTGAGCCACCCAGGTGCCCCTAAAGATTTTATTTTTAAGTAATCTCTACACCTAATGTGGGGCTCACAACCCCGAGATCAAGAGTCCCATGCTCCGCTGACTGAGCAGCCAGGTGTCTGACGTCTTACAGTTTTCAGAGTACAGATCTTTCATCTCCTCAGTTAAATTTATTTCTAAGTGCTTTATTCTTATGATTCCATTCTGAATGTCTGAATGGGATTCTTGTCTTAACTAACCTCCCTCTCCGCTAGGTTATTATTGGTGTATAGAAACGCGACAGATTTCTGTATATTAATTTGGTATCCTGTGAGTTTACCGAATTCATTTATTAGTTCTAACAGCTGTGTGTGTGTGTGTGTGTGTGTGTGTGGCATCTTTAGGGTTTTCTTTTTTTTTTTTATTATTATAGTTTACTTTCAAATTGGTTTACATATAACACCCAGTGTTCATCCCAACACGTGCCCTCTTTAATATCCGTCACCCCCTCTCCCCCCTCCCTCACCTCCCTCACCTCCCTCACCCTCAGATTGTTCTTAGTCTTTGAGAGTCTCTTATGTTTTATCTCCCTCCCTCTCTGTGTCTTTTTTTCCTTTCCCCTCTAGCCCTCCCCCTGGTTTTTGCTTAGTCTCACAAAGTCCACCTATTCGTGGAAACATATGGTATCTGTCTTTTTCTGACTGACTTATTTCACTTAACATAATACCCTCCAGTTCCATCCATGTTGCTACACATGGCCAGATTTCATTTTTTCTCATTGCCATGTAGTAGTCCATTGTATATATGTGCCACAACTTCTTTATCCATTCGTCAGTTGATGGGCACCTGGTCTCTTTCCATGACTTTGGCTATTGTCGAAAGTGCTGCTATGAACATTGGGGTACACGTACCCCTATGCATCAGCATTCCTGTGTCTCTTGGGTAGATTCCTAGCAGTGCTATTGCTGGGTCGTAGGGTTAGGGTTTTCTATACATAGTTTCATGTCATCTGCAAATAGTGAGAGTTTTACTTCTTCCTTTCCAGTTTGGATGCTTTTTATTTCTTCTTCCTGCCTAATTGCTCTGGCGAGGACTTCCAATACTACGTTGAATCAAAGTGGCAAGAGTGGGCCTCCTTTTTTGTACCTGACCTTAGAGGAAGAGGTTTCAGTTTTTCACCTTTGGGTGTGACGGTAGCCGTGGCTCGTCACCTACGGCCTTTACTGTGTTGAGGTGTGTCCCACCCATACTTTGTCGAAAGTGGTTATCACGAGTAGGCGTTGAATTTTGTCAAATGCTTTTTCTGCATCTGTTGAGATCACTGTATGATTTCTGTGCTTCATTTTTTAAAAAAAGTTTATTTTATTTATTTTGAGAGAGAGAGAGCAGGGCAGAGAGAGAGGGAGAGAGAGAATCCCAAGCAGGCTCCACACTGTCATTGTAGAATCGGATGATGGGCTCGATCTCACGAACCGAGAGATCATGACTTGAGCCGAAATCAGGAGTTGGACGCTTAGCCGACTGAGCACCCCAGGCAATGCTTTATCCTTCATTTTTAAAATGTGGTGTATCATGTTGATTGATTTGTGCATATTGAACCTCCTCGCACCCCTGGAAAAACTCCCCCTTGATCACAGTGTATGATCCTTCTAATGTCTTCTTGCATGTGGTTTCCTAACGTCTTGTTGAGAATGTTCATTAGGGCTATTGGCCTGTGATGTCTTTGTTTGGTCTTGGTATCGGGGTCAAGTCGACCTCATAAAATGAGTTTGGAAGCATTTCTTCCTCTTTAATTTTTTGGAATCGTTTGGGAAGACAGGTATTAAATCTTCTCTGCATGTTTGGTGGAACTCACCACGGAAGCCATCTGGTCCTGGACTTTTGTTTGTTGAAAGTTTTTTGAGTACTGATTCAATCTCTTTACCAGTAATCGGTCTGTTCATATTTTCTATTTCGTCATGATTCAGTCCTGGAAGACTGTGCATTTCCAGGAATGTATCCATTTCTTTTAGGTTGTCCAATTTGTCGACGTGTAATTGTCCACACTAGTCTCTGAGGATCCTTTGTATTTCTGTGGTCTCCGTGGTAACTTCTCTCTCATTTCTGATTTTATTTGTTCTCTTTTTTCCTTGATAGGTCTGGCTAAAGGTTTGCCAATTTTGTTTATCTTTCCAAAGAGCCAGCTCTTAGTTTCATTGATCTTTTCTTATAAGTGATCTTCTGAGATTTACTTTTTCACTCGACAAGTATGCTGCTAAGATTCCTCGGTGCTGTTGTACATGACTGTGGTTTCTTGCATTTCATTGCAGTCCAGTGTTTTATGGAGTGATTCTAACCCTATGTATCAATTTTTCTTTCCAAGTGCATTTGGGGTGTCTGACTTTTTTTTTATGTTTATTTATTTTTGAGAGAGAGGATGCAGGAGTGGGGAAGGTGCAGAGAGGGAGGAGAAAAGGATCTGAAGCGGGCTCCGTGCCGACAGCAGCGAGCTGAGCCGCTGCAGGGCTGGAACTCACGAACCGCGAGATCGTGACCTGAGCTGAAGTCAGACGCTCAGGCGACTGAGCCACCCAGGCGCCTCTGACTTTCTTTTAGGCCATTAAGAACACTGCTACTCTGAACAGTCCCTTCCCGAAAAACTTTGCTTGGATTTCATCGCCCCACGCTGCAGATTTTGAGCTACCGGGAGCCCGCAGGGAGTTTGGGGCAGGCTCCTGCCTCATCCTTCAGGGGCCCCCGAACCCAGGCGGCGTGGCCTCTCAGCCATGGAGGCGACTCTGCTGTGCCTCTTCAGCTTCCTGCTCTCCACCCCAGCTGGGGGACTGGGGAGCAAGGACTGGGGAGCAGCGGCTCTTCTGTGTGCCCGTCTGCTTTTCCAAGTGCCGCTCGCACATCGGGAGGCAGGGCCGTTTTCCAGCGGAGGGCAGCGTGTCCGTGGTCGGGTCCTTTCCTTTTCCGACGTGTACTTAGCCTCGGCTGTGCACCGGGTGCTGTGCTGGGTGCTGGAGAAACAGACGACAACTCCTTAATCTGCAAAGCGGGCATTTGTTTACTTCTTTTGATGTGCCAAACTCTGTCGGGCTGAGACAACCAAAGGCACCCGCCTTCAAGGGGCTCACAGTCTAGACGAGGAAACAAGGACACAGACACAGTACTGCGCTGACTAATCATGCTTTCACAAGGATTCAAAAAATCCAAGTGTTTTTCATCCTATACGTGTGCACGGGTCTCTGTGAGTCTGCCTAGCTTGCGCGCGCGCGCGTGTGCTAGCTGGTGACTGAATCTTATTTATGGAAATTCAGCAGCCTCAGTACTGGATAGAACAGGAAGCCAGGTCCTGACCCGTGGATTATCATTTTCAGAGATTATAAAGTTCCTAAACTCATATCCACGTTTGCAATTCTAGCTGGAACCACTTAAAAATTCCCCTAGAGAGATAAGGCGGCTCCAGCTTAGCTGCCCTTTTGATTTTCTCCAGGTTCCTGTCTTTTTTTTTTCCCTGGTTGCTGGTAGACCAAAATATCACTGCGTTGTCTCGGGAAGTTAGTATTAAGCTTGACCCTAACGTTACAGCAGTGCCTCGGCTGCTTTGGAGCCATGGCTTCCATTCGAATAGAAGATGCTGGGGCGGAAACCCCAATTCTGCCTCCGATCGGCGGTGGGGCTTGCTGTTGTGGCTTTAACCGAGCATCCCTACAGAAAGGGACGCTGGCGTCTTTGCTTGCGCTGCCCCGTCCCTGCCCTTCTTCGAGGGGGTGCGTCGACTTTTTCACCCACAAATTCAGCACATGTCAGCATGGGCACCTTGACGCAGACACCCCTGGAGACGTGGACGCCCGGAGGAGGGTGGACCTAACTGCGCCTGCGCGGGAAGCACGTTGGGGGAGAATTCCCAAAGAGGGTGGCGCTCCGGCTGAGTTTGAAGAACCAGGTGGCGTGAGTCAGAAAGAGAAGGAGAAGCTGGAAACCCCGGCCAAAGGAATAGCATGTGCAAAGGCACTGAGGCATGGCCAGACACGGTGCTGGCGGGAGGTAAAGAGCGGTGTGCGGTGGCTGGGACAGAGGGTCGTTCAGGGAGGAGATACGTGCTTGGGGTGGTGTCCCCTGTGCTCAGCAAGACTTCTGCGTCTCCCCTCATTCTTGGTACGTGCCCTCTTGAAGTTAGAGGTGGCAGAGGCATCACGGGGCGGCACCCGACGGAGTTTTTGGATCCTCGCAGAAAACAGACCTAGCGCGAAATTTACCATTTGAACCATTTTAAAGTGCACAAGCCGGCGCCATGAGCGCACTCTCAAAGTGGTAGGACAGTCACCACTACCCATTTTAAGAACTTCTTGGTCCTCCCAAACAGAGCCTCTGCACCCGCGAGGCGGGAGCGTCCCTCCCCGCCCCCGCCCCGGCCCCAGCCCCCTGGCCACCCCCAGCCTCCTTTCCATCTCTGAGTCTGCCTCTTCCAGGTAATGCACAGAAGTGGAATATTTGTCCTTTCGCGTCTGGGTTATTATTACACCTGGCAGAGTGACTTCGAGTGTCACCCGTGGCATCCGAATTTCATTTTCTGTTTATGGCCGAAGACTATTATAAGGCGGCGGGGTTTTGACTTTCTCCCGGAGGCGCTGGCTGCTGGGGCGGGTCTCAGGCAGACCGATGCCTGCTCTTCAGGGCGCCCTCCGACCCACGCGTGAGAGGATGGGGAGAAGGGCGGGGGCACGCCGGAGTCGGTGGCAATAGTTTAGGAACAGAATTGTGACCCTTCCAGGCCGGTGTCGCCTCACCGTCCCCAAGAAGCTTTTCTACCCCTCGGAAACCCCCACGGCCCTTTCCGTCTTCCGAGTATCCACGGCTGAGCCACACGATCTCGGCCATCTGCCAGCTTTTTGGCGAGTGAGGACTACGCCCTGAAGCACTCCAGGACCGCCAGGCCTGGCCCCCAGTTTTTCCTTCCTCTGTCTCCCTCAGCGGACACTGGAGTTGGGGCTCGGGGAGAAAAGTCATCCTATGTCCCTATGGCAGGAGTGGCCCTGGGGGGAGTGAGCGTCTCTTGCCACCCGCCCTCCCCCTCCCCCAGCTCTGGGACTGGGCCGGGCAGCATCCCACCAGCCACCCCCCACCCCATACCTTCCCCGGAGGCTCTTCCCTCCAGAGCCCGGGTTGAAGGAGGCAGACGTAGCCCCAGGGGCGGCCATAACAGGGCTGTAATCCAGCGGGATGAGACTGAGCTCTCTGGAGCCTCGTAGCGTTTTCCCAGCCCTGGCCACTTTATTATCATATCGCTGAGTGATGGGGCTCCGGGGAGCTGTGGTTCCAGCAGCCGCTCCAGCTGCCCCTTGCCATCCATCAAGCTACAACTGGGTTGAACAAATTCCTGCCGCCTCCTGCCCCTGTGTCGGCTCTCCCCGCCTCTTCCTCACTCTCCTCCTCCTCAGGCTTCCCCCCCACCCCCCATGGAGGTCCGGTCCCCCGTTGCTGCTGCGCGGGTCTCTGTGGAAGCTGGGCTGACCCCCGGGGACCGCTCCATCCCCACCGTGTGACCTTCGGCCTCGGTGTCCTCCTCAGACCAACGAGAGGGTTGCCCGGAGGTTCTTTTCAGCTCTGATGACTCTGTGACTTACTATTTTGTGAAGGCTTCAAAGCAGATTGCGTTGTATTTGCTTTCAAGATGGTGACAGTGTGAAGGATTGGGTGGGACAGAAGCAGCCCTAGCATGCGGCCGGGCCACGAGGGTGTCATTCTTTCTTCCCCGGGGAAGTGTTACTATTCCCGGGCCAGTGGGCCGGTGAGTGTCCTCAAGTCTGCTTTAGAGTCCACGCCATTAGGTCAGACCTTGTGGAGACATCAAATGGGGACGAGCCCCCTCAGAGAGGAGAGGGACAGAGCAGGCCCAGCAGAGAACCCAGATGCCACCGGATGTCCGCCATGCTCTAGAAGGTTCTCAGGGGGAGGACAATTCCCAGAGGAGGGAATTTTCCAGTCTAGGCTTTTATGGCCACAATATTGGGCCACGCCATTCTAGTGAGAGGTTGTCGAGTAGGCGATATTAACTAAAGAATGACTCGAAGCTCCTGGGTGGCTCAGTCGGGTAAGCATCTGACTTCGGCTCAGGTCGTGATCTCACACTTTGTGAGTTTGAGCCCCGCGCGGGGCTCTCTGCAGTCAGCACCAAGCCCACTATATTGTTTTATAGCTGTCCCCCTCGCTTTCTGCCCCTACCCCACTTGCTCTCTCTCTCTTTATCAAAAATAAATAAACACTAAACAAACAAAAAAAAGAGGGGCGCCTGGGTGGCTCAGTCGGTTAAGCATCTGACTTTGGCTCAGGTCATGATCTTGAAGCTTGTGCATTCAAGCCCCATGTCGGGCTCTGTGCTGACAGCTCAGAGCCTGGAGCCTGCTTTAAATTCTGTGTCTCCCTCTCTCTCTCTCTCTCTCTCTCTCTGCAGTTCCCCGCTCATGCTGTCTCTTTCTCTCAAAAATAAACACAAACATTAAAAAAAAAGAAAAAAAAAAAGAATGGCTGGACTCGCTTTAAGCAGATTCAGAGAATGACAGTTTTCCTCACAAGAGCGTCCCTTCTGTTCTGAAAAGGGCTGTCCCCGGTCTTGTAAGACAACCCCTCCCTCCTGACTGCCTGCAAAGGTGAGCTTCGATACCAGGTGCTGAAGACAGCGCTGTGGGGAGTGTGTCATACCCTGGGTTCCGAGATCCATCATACCCCCAGGGCGGCGTGCACGGTGTCCCCCAGGGGTGCTGGGGTTTTCTCACTTCCGGCATCTCCAGTGAGGTCACGTATTGGTTGGAATAGGTCCCACGAAGGGGACTTGAGGAAGGATACTTTATAACTTCCCTGCCCCTTGAAGGTGACCAGGGGGATACGGGAAAAACTGGAGCAGGGGACGGAGACTGGGGTTCTTTTTCTAGCTGTGCCATTAACGGCTGCACGACGGCGGGCAAGTCTCTGCCCCTGTGCCCCACGGTGACCTCCCCACCTGTCCCTACTTCACTGGGTATGGAGAGGATAAAAATGAGGTAGGAATCCTAAATATATCTGGCAGAGTTCTACGCCCAGCCCCCTGGACAAAACATTCAGGCCTGTATCTAAAGGCCATCACCGAACCTCTAGGAAAAACTCCCCAAATAAGCTATAACTTTCAAAAGTAGGCAAAGTCAGAATGAACGTTTTTATAGCAGGTGAAGATTCAGTTCTGCAGGGTAGATGTGACCCATGAACTAATTTGACTGCTGTGTCTCTGTTGCTTTTCATTTCCTACTAAGAATTAAGAAAAAAAATTTTTAATGTTATTTATTCTTGAGAGACAGAGTGTGAGCAAGGAAGGGGCAGAGAGAGAGGGAGAATCCGAAGCAGGCTCCGGGCTCCGAGCTGTCAGCTCAGAGCCTGAACTCAGGACCCAGCACAGAACCCACGAACTGTGAAATCATGACCTCAGCTGAAGTCGGACGCCCAATGAACTGAGCCACCCAGGTGCCCCTAAAACAAAATTTTTTAAGTTTACTTATTTATATTGTGAGAGAGAGAGAGAGAGAGAGAGAGAGAGAGAGAGAGATAGAGTGTGCAAGCAGACAAAGAGCAGAGAGAGAGAGAGAGAGAGGGAGAGAAAGAATCCCAAGCAGGCTCCACACTGCCAGTGCAGAGCCCAACATGGGGCTTGAGCCCACGAACCGTGAGATCATGACCCAAACTGAAATCAAGAGTCAGACGTTTAACCAACTGAGCCACCCAGGCACCCCTCATTTCCTATTTTAAATAATTTCGATCTTTACTGTTTCCTTCTACTCTGGGGCTTATTCTTTTGTTCATTTCTCCCTTTTCTTAAATTTAAATTCTATTCTATTTAGTTAACATACAGTGTAATAATAATTTCAGGTGTACAATATAGTGACTTAACACTTCTGTCCAATACCTGGTGACCATCACAACCAGTGCCCTCCTTAATCCCCATCACTGATCTCACCCATTCCCCCACCCACCTCTCTTCTGACGACCATTAGTCATTTTTTCCCTTTTTGAGTTAAATAATTCAGTGCGTCTATTTAAAATTTTTCTATATTTTAACGAATTCATTCAAGGCTATACATTTACTTCTAAATACTGCTTTAGCTGCATCTCACAAGCTATTAAGTTGTATTTATAATGGACGGTTACCCTTACATTTTATTTATTTTTTTAATTGTTTTTATTTTTGAAGCTACATTGTTTTAAAGTTATATTGTTTTTATTTATAAAGTTATCATTAACTTTATTTATTTATTTGAGAGAGAGAGAGCATAATCAGGGGAGGAGCAGAGAAGGAGGGAGAGAGTGTGCTCCGTGTTGTCAGCCCAGAGCCCTATGTGGGGCTCGAACTCATGAACCATGAGATCATGAACTCATGAACCTGAGCCGAGATCCAGAATTGGATGCTTAACAGACTGAGCGCCCCAGAGCCCCTATTTATTTATTTTTAATATATTTTTTAAGTAATCTCTGCACCCAAAGTGAGGCTTGAACCCATAACCCCCAGAATCAAGAGTCCCACGCTCCACTGACAGAGCCAGCCAGGCATTCCTACTCTTACATTTTATTTTGTTTTTTTTAATGTTTATTTTTGAGAGAGAGAGAACACGTGTGAGGGAGGGGCAGAGAGAGGGGGGACAGAGGATCAGAAGTGGACTTTGTGCTGGCAGCAGACCGCCTGATGCGGGCTCGAACTCACACACTCTGAGAGCCAAAACCTGAACCAAAGTTGGTGTCCCCCACTCTTACATTTAATAGACATATTTGCTTTTAAGTTTTTCTAGCAAAGTTCAAGGTTATTCAGTATCTCTGTTGTCCTTCTGGACAAGTAAGGACTTTTTAAAATTGTCTTAAATCAATGCCTTTTTTGAAAAATATAATTGCAGTTGTTATTGTCATTACTACTATCATTTTATGGTCAATAGTTCAGTTTTATATATATGTGTGTGTGTTTATATATATGTGTGTGTATGTATACACATATGTATATAGCTTGTGTGTGCATATATATAGTGTATGCATATACATGTATATTGTGTGTGCATATATATTATATATGCATATATACATATATTTTTTAACCAATTTTCTGCACTCATTCTTGTTTCTGAAATCCACTTCTTCCCTTAGGTTCACTTTACATTTTGCTGAAGTACATTTCTTAGTACTTCTTTCAGTAAAGGTCTCCTAGGTATAAATTCTCCTGTCTTTATATGTTTGTAAAAGGTTTTATTTTGTTTTTGTCTTGTGTGATTATTTAATTGCAGATGGAATTTTATCCCCCGTACTTTTTCACTCAGTGCTTTGAAGCATTTGCTCCCTGGTCTTCTGGCCTCACGTTGGCGAGAGAGCTGCCTGTCTTGCTGTCAGTTCTTTGGTGAGTGAGGTGTCTTTTCTCTCCGGTGGTCTTTACATTTTCACCTTTGATGTTCTGTAGTTGTATTGCCATGTGCTGGGTGTGATGTAATGGTATTTATGGTGTTGGGCACTCACTTTTTACTTTACTTTGCTTTCACTCTGAGAATCTACACTTTCCTCTAATTTTAGGAAATAATCTGGTTATATATATATATATATATATATATATATTTTAAGTTTATTTTATTTATTTCGAGAGAGAGAGAGAAACAAAAGGAGAAGGGAGGGGCAGAGAGAGAAGGAGAGAGAGAATCCCAAGTGGGCACCGTCAGCGCAGAATCCAATGCGGGGCTCAATCTCATAAATCCGTGAGGTCGTGACCTGAGCCAAAACCAAAGATCGGACACTTAATCAACTGAGCCACCCAGGCGCCCCCGGTTTTATATTTTTGACTATTGCTTCTTTTCTATCCCTTGATTCTCTTCTGGAATTCCTATTAGGTGTTTATTAGAACCTCTCAATTCTTCTTATCCTCTATTCTTCTTGATGGATCTTTTATATCTTTACCTTTTGATGCGTGTTCTATGTAAATTTCTTAGCGTTAGCTTGTAATTCACCAGGTTTCTCTTTGGCCATGTGTAGTCTAGACTTCATTTGATTACTGAAGGTTTCTTTTTTTTCCCAGTGACTTTATTATTTCATTCCTAAGATTTCCAGTGGTTATTTTTTCATGTTTATCTATTCTTGTTACATCTATGCTTACTTTTGTTTCTTGTGTTTTTGTTTCTTTTTGCAGGTGCCAATTTTCCTTTTGTTGTTTTAAGAGTTCTAAATGGGCTTATGGCAAATCGTGTTGAGATTACTCTATTATCTATTTTGTCTGCAATAAATTCTGTTGATTTTAACTTAGTATCTTCTTTCTTTACATTTTTGAAATTGTGCTCTGAGACTCATCTCGATGGGGGTACGGGGTCTCTCTTTTTATCCCTACAACTATTGGTTTTACAGTTGCTCCCATGAAGTCTCCAGGGCAAAACCGAGTCTTACGATTTTTTTTTATTATTGTCTGAAATTTTGGTTTTTTCCTTTTTAAAAATCCTCCGCTCAGGGCTCTTAACCCTTGGTGACTTTGTACGCATCGCAAATCCAGTCCCTGAGCCAGCATGTAGCTTTGCTAGGGTAGTTTCCTCCGGCCTCTCTGGGTTATACCTTATTCATTTTTTTTCTTAAAAAATTTTCTCTGTCACCATGAGAGGTTTGCAGACACGTGGAGGGGGTTAGCGGTAGGTCCGCAGGTGTGGATTTGAGAACCATCCTGACTGACGATGCGAGGTTTGACACAAAACAACAGGATGGTTCAGAGTAATAAGTAGTGTTTTTTGCGGCTCCATCTTTACAGTTTGCCAGACTGCTTTCTTATGTATCTTCATAATCTTTGCAAACTAAGCTGCAAGGCAGAGGCTGTCATTATCCTGACTTTCCAGAGGTGGTGGCTGGGGCCCAGCCACCAGGGCAGTCCTTCTTAAAATGTAACGTGCACGTGAGTCACCAGGGATCTTATTAAGACACAGATTCGGGTTCAGTGATCTGGGGGTGGGGTCCAAGACTCTGGTTTCTAACAGGTGATGGCGATGCTGCTGGCCTGAGGCTCTCACTTGAGCAGGGAGGTGCCAGGGAGCTTGGCCAAGTCACACATGTCCTAAGTGGCCGAATAGGAGGAGGGGCTGCTGTCTTCAGCCCCAGCTCCTTTCTCAGGGTTTAATGAGGAAGAAAGGGATGGAGAGGGATTGTCTCGGGGGTAGTGAGGCACCACAGCCGGGCAGCTGTCGGTGGGTCTGTTGGAAAAATTAATTTTTTAATTAAAAACATCTTTTTCTCCCTCTCTTCTTTCTCCTTTGCTTTAATGTCTCAGTCTGGAGTAATTATGAGTCGCTCTGGGGAGACTGAGCCTTAGAAAAATTGTTGGTGTGACTGGCGAGTTATCTGATTAACTTGGGCTCAGCCTTTGAAAAAACAGCAAAAGGGAAGTAAAACTGAAGAAAAAAAAAAAAGGGAGAGGGAGAACACCAGCTCCCAATTCTCCTTCTGGCACAAAACTTAATCACAGTGTCTGGGAGGCCAGGTGGGCCAGGCGAGATGGGCAGGGGGGATCCGAACTCATTTCTGGCGTTTCCTCCGCAGAGACCTCAGCAACTCCACTCCAGCCCAGTCCCCATCTGCTCCCCAGGTGTTCCCCCCCCCCCCCCCCCCCCCCCCGGGATGTGTAGCTCTGACTGGCCCAGCATGGGAAGTGGTGTCTTAGGGTTCTTGAGAAGCACCTGGAAAAGGAGGTCTGAATGTTAGAGATTTATTAAACGAGTGATATCCACAGAGGGGTGAGGGGGCAGGATAGGAGGGGGAGGAAGCTGGGCAAGGACTTGGGGTCTGCTCTCAGCCCGCCCCAGTGGGGAGCCCGCTGAAGTCTCCACTGGAGCTCCAGGAGGCGGGGTGGACTCTGTGCCTGGATCTGTGGGCCATGGGCTGTGGGTGTAACCCCCAGCCACCGCCCTTCCCCTTCGCCGCGGGCAGCTGTGCGTTGTTAGCAGCCAGCCCTCCCAGCATCTGGGGGACAAATGCCTGGTAAAAGGGAGCTGGGTGGGGCACCAAGGGCGCCTACTACAGCCGGACTGGAGGCGGAGCCCGATAGGAGTGGGGAGGAATGGATGGATTTATGGTCACTTGGGAGGTAGAGTTGACAGTGGTTGAATGAGGGGGCGACAAGAGTGACGCGACAGGGGACTTCCAGGCTCCGGGTTTGGGTGACTGGGCGCTCGGGGTACCAGACGCGAAGAGGGGCACCCACAGGGAGGGTAGATCTGGTGCTGAGGGGAGAGCGATTCGTTACCCGGACACGGTGGACATTCAGGCGGAGACGGTGGGCAGGCAGCCGGGTGTGCCAGGTTGAAGCAGAGGTGTGGGCACCATCTGGGCAGAGATGGAAGAGGGCGGTGGGTTGGTGTGGGTGGGCCGTGGGGAGAGAAAACGCCAGGCGCAGAGGCCTGGGAGCCCCTCACGCCTGTGGCCGGCAGGGGACAGGAGGAACAGCCAGAGAAGCAGGAGGAAAACCATAGGGAGTAGAATCCCTGCACTACTGTCCTCTGTCTCAATCACTGTCTGTCCCCTCTGTCAGTGCATCTTTGGGGGAAGAGGCAGCCACGAGGAGTCTGGACAGACTGATGCCCTTGTGGGGCCCGTGCCTGTCCTGATTAGTATCGTGGCCTGAGCACCTATCATGCTCCCTGGCACCCAGCAGGTACTCAGTAAGTCTTTGCCAAAAAGCCAGCAGCTAACACTCGTGTGGCCACACACCACGCGCGAGGTGCTCAATATAAACTCACTTACCTCCGAGGGAGGAGCCATTACTATCCTTATTACACCGAGGAAGACTCAGGAGCACAAAGAGGTTAAGTAGCTCGCCCAAGGTCACACAGATGGTAAGGGGCAGAGCTGAGACACGACTCCCCGGGGTCCATGCTCTCAGCTCCCGTGCTGATGACTGAGATTTGAGGCCAGCCTGTTTGAGGCCTGGGTGCGTTACTGTTTCACGGAGCACAGGCACACACAATCGCATGCACACACGGCCACATTTGCGTGCATGCGTGACCAGGGTGACAGCTCTTGTCCAGGGCGACAGCTCTTGTCTGCTCCAGGATAGGATGGCCCACAGCCTTGGGGAGGGGACCCTTGCTGTGTAGCCCTCTTGTCACACTGGCCTGGCCAATGCTACTTCAGGTGTAAGTTGTGGCTGCTTCTATAGCCCCCAAGGACAGACGGTTCTTGGGGGTGGGGCCAGTAGGGGGCAGGTGGAAAGCTCTGGTGTCTGGCAGAGCCTCTTTGGGCCTCAGTTTCCTCATATGCAAAATGGGACGAGTTCTACTTCTTTCCCAAGATATTTGTGGGAAATCGAAGCGCTGCAAGGTGTCTGGCTCACAGAGGGTCTTCCTCGCACGGTGCCACATTAGGTGGGGAGGTTCTCACGCCCTCGTCTTCGTTACACTAGCTCGCCTCTGTGTCTGGTATTGGAAAATGTAAGTACCGCCCTGCAGTAAACGCCCATCTTGTGGTTCACAACTGCCTGGCTGCCATCGGGGTGCCATCTGCCGGGCCGTCCGGGCGGCTGGCTGGCTGGCTGCCGGCTGCCGCGGGGAGAGCAGGGGCTGAGGGCAGAGGCTCAGAGATGCGAGGTCCAGTTCTGTGCAGGGGCATCGGAGCTGGCAGTCTTTAGCCGGCCCCGGCCGTGAAGACCGCTAGGGAGACCGCGAAGGTGGGAGTCGGGACTCCCTCTGGGGCCCACCATGGGCTCGGCTGCCCTGGGCACCCAGAGCCGGCACATGAGCCAGCTCAAAGGGAAGCCATTCACATTACAGTCTATGCAGTTGGGCTCCAGAGGGGCAGCGCTGACGCAGAAACGATGAGAACAGTGCCCCCTGGAGGTGTGCAGCTGTGGCTCGAGGGCTCAGGTAGCGGTCTCACAGCTCCATAACTGCTGGGAAGACCTGGGAAGTGGACAGCCCCTTGCCTGGATTCGCCTGCTGCGTGGCACTGAGGCCAGGGCCCAAGCCGTCCTAGCCCCACCTGGGGCTACTGCCCCTATCGGCACCCAGGTCTCTAAGTAATAGCCCTGAGCACACCATACCTGAAACCCTGACTTAACACATCTTCTGTCCCCGAGCAGTCTGAGAGCTCTCAGGGGCAGGGCGTGGCCCTCCGCTCTCCCTTCTCTCCTAGCAAGCACAGGGCTGGGCACACCACACGGAAAATAGAAATCATGCTAGAGGCAAACTATGAGATTAAAATACCAAAGTCTTTCATTCCTCTGCTGAAGAGACATTTCCTTCTCAGCCTCCAGCTGCGCTCTGGGCCCTGTGTGGGTGGTGAAGGCATGAGGATGGAGCAGATTGACCCTGTCGTTGAGCAGTCACAGCTTCGTGGGGTGACAGATGTGTAAACAGTGAGACTCCAGGGCAGCAAGAGCTATGAGGCATGGCATGCAGGATGGCGAGAGGGGGCGTCTGAGAGGGTTCCCTAGACAAGGTGATCCCTGAGCTGAAAACTGAAGGATGGATGGGGTTTGCCTGGTAGAGATGGAAGGAAAGCATTCCAGGTGTGCGTGCAAAGGCACGGTGGTGCGGAAGTGCCGGGCTTTGGGAAGGATCTTCAGGCTTGTCTGGGGCAGAGGGAAAAGCGTGGGGCAGACCTGGTGTCAGGAGACCAGGGTCCCAGTCCCAGCTCTGCTTCTACATACCTGTGTGACCAAGGACAAACCCTTCCCTCCCCTTTCCTTCCTTGCTTCTGCTGGGCCTCAGTTTCCTCATCTGTGTAATGGGAACTGGGCTACTTCATCCCCAAGCCCATCCAGCTTGGAAGCTTTCAAACAACCTTCCAGGAACTTGTCTGGGTATACAGGCGCTGGGACTTTCTGGGGAATGCTTATAGGTTTGTTCTGGTTAATTCCGGCTTAACTCTGTGTGCCAAAAGCATTTAGTTTATTGCAAATATTTCTGTCTTCAGAAGTTGAGTGAGTTGGGCCCCTCTGCCCGGGAACACCAAGGTTGGGATGGCTGAAACTGGACACCGCCACCGGGAACAGTCCTCTCTAGCTTGCCTGGGCGGGAGGGGTAATTCTGAGCTTGGTCCTCTCTAGCTTGCCTGAGGGGGGGGGGGTGGAGAAGCAATTCTGAGCTTCGGAAGGGAGTTCATCCAAGCCCTACCATCTCCTTCTGCAGAGACTGCTACCTCGCGGTCGCTGGTTTCTCCCCTTTATAAACATCGCCAGCCAATCAACTCACGCTTTGCCTCCTCTGAGCTGGAACTGACCAATCACACTTGATTAAGTTTCTCCGTTGCTAGGAGCTGAAGGCTACCTCCCCACCGCAGAAGGGTTTGGGTTTTAAAAGTCCAATCCTGGGTCTGGAGCTGATCCAGGAGGTTGGGTGTCGGGGGAAGATGGATTTAGGATTTCCTGAGCGCAGTGTCCAGGGGGTTCTGCCCACCATCAGAGCTGCTGGAACTCGGGAGAAGGAGAGAGCACTTTGCCCGGGGCAGTCCTGGAGAACTTCCAGGAGGGGGCGCCGAAGGAGGGGTATTTCAGATCCAGCTTTGGCGTCCTTTTCAGCGGAAGGGGTGCTTTCTTCAGTCCCCCGCTGGCAGCCTCAGCACTCCTGTCCTGGCAGCGTTGGGACACTGCCCTGCCCCTCTGCCAGTCCTGACACTGTTTTGGTCCCTAGAAGCCACCCTCTCTAGGACCCCTTTCTTGTCTCGCTCACACATATTAAGAGTCATGCAGGGTGTTGGGAATCTGTACTGCCCCCTGGCATGAGTAATGGTCCAGATGCTTCTCTCTGGCTCCATAGGCTAGGGTTGGAGGGGACCCCTAAAAAATGACATGGGGAGTTCAGAGAGAAGGAGGGGGTGGCCTAGGTGGGGAGCACTGTGTGAGCAAAGGCTTGGGGATGTGTATGGGAATGTATGCATGTGTATCTGCCTGTACACACGTCATGTGTGTATGTGCTAGTGCTTCCACGCACATGCCTTGAGCACACGTGTGCCCGCGTGTTAAATGCCAAGAACGGATACTGGTTGGTGCCTCTTTGTCTTGAACTTGTGGATTTTCTCACCTCCCTGCAGTCTTCCCATGAGAAGCCTAGTGTCCTGGGTCCTGGGCTTTAGCTCCCTGCAGGTTCAGGCCCCTGAGCCCTACCCCCATCCTGTCTCTGCACTATCCAATGCAGCAACTTCTTGATGAAAATATTGATGAGATTAACACACAGCAGAGCCAGCATCACCTCCAAATGAAGAAAATCCGACTTGATCCGTCATATGTTCCCACTACCAGGGCTGCTGGCAGCCCACATGCCACCTAAGTTTTACTTCTTCTGGGCTCTGGGTGGAGGGTGCTGCTCCCACAAAGAATGCCAATCAAAAGGGCCCAGAGAGAATAGAGGGGTGAACAAAACCAGTGCTCCCCTCTGCCCTAGGCTCTTGGGCCTTGTTCCTCTGAGCAGCCTGGTATCCTTCTCTGTGCTCAGGCTAGTCGCATCTGGGTGGAGCCAGGTTTCCTCTCATTGAAGGGCCTGCCTGTGTTCTCTGGGTGTATCGAGGGGTCCGTTCACTGGCCCAGGGCAGCAAGAGGGGGCCTGGCCTGAGTACAGGGGCTGGCCTCACCAAGGACTCTGTCCTCTGAGCCTCAGTTTCTATAAGGGACTCCTGATCCCTGAGGCTCGGATGAGGGAAGATGGGCAGGGTCTCTGTGACCTGTGAACTACTGGTATCAACTGGGGCCTTGGTCATTGGGAGCATCTAAGGGCACAAGCCAGAGACGGCAAATGTTTGGCCCATGGACTGCTTTTGAAAAATTGAACATTTAAAAAATGAACAGTTTCTGAGGAAAGACTGGCTTTTGGCTTCTCTCGAAAAATCAGCAGGCCCATTTCTGGTTACCTGACCCTTGGGTGAAGTGACCCCTGGCCCTTTCAGAAAAGGCTGACAGTACGGAACGGGTCTTCCTCAGAGGCCCAGACAAATGGGTGGCCTGTATTCAGGTAGGGGAGGAGGGCACAGCTGCCTCCTGGACTCCTCAGCGTACCCCTTCTCTCTGCTCCCCACCCCTCGGCCCCAGCTGTGCTCTGGGAGCCTGATTTTCTGGCAGGCAGGGAGCAAGGAAGAGGTTGAGCCTTGGTTGGACAGCCTCCATCGCCTTGACCATTGCCCACGTGGCATATCCTTTCAAGACCCAGGAAGCCAGTTGGGAAGGTTCTTCCAGAGCAGGTGTAAGGTAGGCCAGACATTCCTTTTCTCCTTAACCCCTCGGTGAGACTCCTTTGGACTCAGGCAGAAGTCTGTGCTGTGGGCAGCTCTGGGGGATCAACCATTTGAGACAGGGCCAGCAGATGCTCTCATCAGATAGGAAAAGGGAGTTGATCCACCCATTCTCGGCTCTGTGATCTTGGGAAAATAACTTAACCTCTCTGGGGCTCAGTTTTCTCACCTTTAAAATACCTATTTCCACGGGCTGTCACAAGGATCAAATGGGATTAAGTGTCAGAGAATTTCCTGACACAGGTCAGGCACACAGGAGGTACTTAATGAGTGTTTGCTGAAAGGAAGAGTTGACGGTCCTCAGGCCTAGCAGTGGAGCCTGCATTGTCGCTCTGCACTGGAGCCTGAGTAACAGGGTCCTGTGGCTGGCTGGGGCTGGATGTGCTGACAAGAGTAAGAGGCCTCTGCCTTGAGACTTTGCCCCTTCTAAACTGGGATAACTGGGAGAACGTGGGAGGGGGAAGCAAAAGAAAAAGGCATAGCTCTTTCTCTTTCCCCATTCTCTACATGTAGTTGGGACGCAGCTTTTTCCTCATGAGTTGGGCCCCTTCCTTGAATGGGGAGGGTCCCTGACTTCAATCACTAGAATCTTGCTGCCTGGTTTTTGGCTGAGATGTTGAGTCTCAGGGACCCAGAGAAACAGGGTGTAGGGGTAACAGATGGCTCCATAACCA
This sequence comes from Paguma larvata, assembly GCA_030068075.1. Lineage (NCBI taxonomy): Eukaryota > Metazoa > Chordata > Mammalia > Carnivora > Viverridae > Paguma > Paguma larvata. The sequence goes on from CM057827.1 coordinate 112,534,855, forward strand.
ATTGAAGTTAACTCATGAGGTTGCCCCATCAAAACTTATGAATGGTGGGTATGAGGACTGAGAAGGACACTGTACCTAGTTTTTAACTTGAAAGAACATGTAGCGCAGGGATATTCCAGGCTCATCAGTGGGGGCGCTTTAGGAGAGAGAGGATCTGAGTAGCCTTTGAAAGGAGGGCGTCTCTCCTCCTTCATGCGGCCATCTTTCAAGCATAGCAGTGGAGACTGCTTGGATTCTCCTTGGTGGTGGGGGTGGGGGTGGTGAATCTAAGAAATAGCTCTCTGTGTGTGTTTATGGTAATAGTCTATGTCTAAAATGTTGATTTACCTGTCTGGTTTTAAAGAACGTGTTCAGAGAACTAAGCCTTGGGGTCTATAGACGTCCTGCCTGCCTGCAGTCAGGAGAAGTATTTCAGGACCCTGGAGAGTGCTCCGAACTCTGAAGGTGTGTGGAACGAGGAGTTGGGTCTTTCAGAACAGGTTCACCCTGGGAAGTCATCCTATGCATGGGACCTGGGCCTAGGGCCCTGGGGACATGAATTAACAAGTAATTTAGTAAGTCAGTGGTTTCATGTTTCCATGTGGCCTGACTACCTGGGACTGTGTCCTTCAGAACAGAGGCAAAAGTAGGGGCAATCTAGCTTGCTTCTCTGTGCTGAGTCTGCAAAGACACAGGTGTCACTTTCTGCACTCTAAAAAGTATGTGCAAATGAGAGTAAGTAAGTAAGTCACATCCTATCCCCAGCACCCCTGGGAAGCTCTGGGCTTGGGAGCAGTGGTTGGCTGTTTTGATGGGCAATGTGGTGAACGGTTACAGTCATGGCCCCTGCAACCTCACTGTTTGAAACTGAATCTTGGCTCTGCCTCTCCCAGGCTGTGCAAATTTGGGCACATTGCCTAACTTCTCCATTCTTCAGTTTCCTTATCTGTAAAAGGGGTAGGATAAAGCACCTGCTTCACAGGGTGTTGTGAGAATTAAACATAATATATAACGCACTGAAAGGAATGCTTGGCATGTGGTTAGTACAGTAAAATGTTATTATTTTAAAACCCGTGCATTTCTGCCCCAGCTCTGATGCATGGCTGGGTTCCACCCATGGTATCCCCAGTCTTGCTTATAGGGTCAGACTTGGAAGAGGCAAACATTCCCTGAGCTTGTAAGCTGTTGGAGTGTTTAGGAAGCACTGGTTTGGGAACTGAGAGGACCAAGTGCCCTGGGTCAGGGGCTCTGGAACCCTGAGAGGATGTTGGGCCCTGGTACCAGCTCCCTCCTTTCTCCTTCTTCATAGAGGTTCCAAGCATAGTCTTGAGCAGCCAGAAAGGTCCAGGCTCAAATCTTGGCTCTGGAGCTTATGGGCAATGACCTTGGGGAAGTCATTATTAGACTGTTAAAGACTCATCTCTGTCTGGCTATAACGACACCCTTGACATAATTGTTTGGAGGATGAAATGAGAAAATGTAGGTAGGGGCCAAGCACAAGTACTGTAAGGGCTCTGTAGTGGTGGCTGTCACATGGTTGTCTTCCCGATGTCTCCGTTTCATTTTGGGTCTCTGCCACTTCCCTCTGCCTCCTGACGGATGAGGTTCTCACTTCTTCTGGACTTCCTGGCTTGCCAATCCAGAGGACGTGGGCATCTGTGGAATCAGCCTATCCAGCCCCAAACCTCAGATAGAGGCTTTCATTTTATTATTATTATTTTTTTGATGTTTATTTCTCAGAGAGAGAGAAAGAGCGCACATACGTGTGTGTGTGCACGCGCGTGTGTGCATGAGGGGAGGGGCAGAGAGAGAGAAGGAGACATAGAATCCAAAGCAGGTTCTGCACTGACAGCACAGAATCCGATGTGGGGCTCGAACCCACAGGTTGTGAGATCATGACCTGTGCCGAAGCTGGATGCTTAACTGCCTGAGACACCCAGGTACTGCCCGACAGAGGCTTTTAAAAGATAAGAGGGGTGCTGGTCTCTGGTGGCCCATTTCTTGCAGGCTCACCCCTTCTCTACACTTTGCCTTAGCAGAAATGCCCTAGATTTCTAAACAGCTCCTTTGTCCAAGAGCCCTGGGTAGACACTCTCCATCTCCAGCTCTGCCTTATTCCAATAGCAAGTGCTGAAACACTCATCCTATTAACAGATTTGACAAGTATGAATTGGGTGGGTTCTAGGTGTTATCACATAGGTTGTCTCATTTGTAATTAGTTTTTAATTAGCATCTACTTTGTGTTTGGCGAGGTAGGAAGCACTGTACACATCTTGTCTTATTTAATTGCCTCTAGAGGTAGCTATTATAACTAATTTTATTTCACAGGAGAGTAAACTGAACCCTGGATGGGTTCAGTGATGCTTGGGTCACATGGAGGGGGCCTTGAAGCTGCAGGGAGGAAGTCTGTAAAGTACTTCACACAGTGCCCAGCATGCAGAAGGGGCTCAATAAAAGATGACAGCCCTGCCCATCCTAAGTGCCCTCTCCGGAACCCCTAACGGAGATGACTCCTCTTCCTGCCCTCTCTCCCATCCTGGTACCAGGTCTTTTAAGGGTCAAGAATGCATTAGTTTGCACTTGAGCTAGGCACAATGGTGGAATTTCAGGCACTGTGAATTGGGTAGAGGTGATGGAGGGGGAGGGGACACAGAAAGTGGCCACGGACTCCACTCATGGCTAAGCCTCCTTTTCTTTTGCTCTCGTGGTCATGTCCAAAAGGGACCTCCAGAGGCCTGGCCGCAGAGTCAACATGAAATGATGTCTGGTTGTCAGGAGTTCTCATTAGTGAATTATTATTCTGCCTGGGAATTTGAACACAGCCCCATCCCCTCACTCCTCCCCTGCAGCTTCTCTGGGACTAGGGTGGGGGTGGGGAGTAAGCCAGGACTTCCAGGGCTTCAGGTTCCCTTCTGTCAATATCACAGAGTCTGGCCTTGACTGCTCTCCCTGAGGTACCCACCTGGGCTGCAGAGGAGACCTGGCTTCTCGATGTGGCTCTGTTATGGGCAACTCACCATTGGACCCAGGGCAGGTCTTTGTCCCTCTTTGGACTTCAGTGTCCTCATCTGTAAAATAGGAGGGTAGGTCTGGCTGTTCTCTGAAGACTTTCCCAGCCCTCTCACGCAGTAGAGTAAATACCACAGAGGAGCCCTCTCCCTGCTTTGCCTGCCTATCAGAAGATATGTAGGAGACGGAGGAGACGGAGGGCCCGGGGGTAGAATAGGATGTGAGGAAGGAAGCAGAGGAAGGAGTCTCAGTGGTTCAGAGCTCTCTGGCTTGAGCAATTCATTGATTGGGGTGTTGTTTATTGAGATAGGGAAGAAAAAGAGGCAAGGGTGGCTTTGGGGAGGGATAGTGAATTCAGTTTTGGATCCATGGGACTTGAAGTATTTAAGGGATGGGCCTGAGCTAAGCCAATATAGAGGCAAGATTGGATTTGCACCAGAGTTATCTGTATCCAGGGCCTGTTCTCTCTAGCACACCACCCCAGGCAGAGTGTGCAGAGCCCAGTTGAACTACTGAGGGCCAAGGAAGGATCAGAGAGGCCTCATGTTCAGGGCAGGGCCAGCCTCTGGGAATATTAGTGGTAGGGGGGAACAGAAGGCTTAATCAGGGAGGGCCTCCTAGAAGAGGAAATTGAATGTTATGTTCTATAGATACTATGAGGGGTGAGGTCTGAAGGGGAACAGAAGCGTAGTCTGAAGGGTCCTTGAAGGCCACGTTCAAGAAGATGACGTGACTTGCTTGAAGTCACGCAGATAGTCACAGAGCTAAGATTCCAACCAGGTGCGCCTTGCTCCATGGTCTCTGTTCTTAATCAACCCCATAGGATGATGCTCTCAGGACATTATCAGGGGAGAGGGGAGGGCCAGGAGCTAGACAATGCAATGGACTTAGTCTCTCTCAGTTCAGACCCATTTCCCCCACTCCATGTGTGGTCAAATTCCAGATAAACGAACAGACAACAGAGTTCTGAGCCTTGAAGTCACAGAACACGAGCCCTGGGAATGTCCTAGTTTTAACACAGATCTGACTCGAGGTACAGGATCGCTCTTGAATGTAGGTGGTGTGTATAATTACTTAGCACCTTTGAGCTAAGGTGTGCACGGAATCTCCCCTGGTCCCCAAACTGGTCTGTGGCTATGCCCAAAAGTCCATTAGTACACCCTGACTTTGGAATAGACATTGCCCAACTGGGCCCTCCATCTGGGGCACAGAGCACACTTACCAGACACTTTTCCCCTGGGCAGAAGGGGTGGGGGTCGCTGGAGGGCACCTTTCCCCCTGGCTCTGCAGAAGGCCGGGCTGCCATTCGAGGGCCCGGCTTGCCTGACAGAAGGGCAGGGAGCCGCTGGGCACAGCGAGCTGCAGCGGTGGCAGCAGTGCTAAGTGCCAGCAGCTCGCAGTGAATATGCAATGTCAAATGGGGTGCATTACTCTCCGTGCAAATTAAAAATTAAAATTAATCAAACACTCAAATTGATTTCCTTCCCGTCTGTTTGCTCTGCCGTGCCAGTCAGATGCCTGCCTGCCCGCCTGGTCCAGTTGAGCCCAACTCCAGGCCAGGGCTGGGCAGCTCGGGCTGTCGCAGAAGTCTCTCTGGGATGGGCGTAGGAGCGGGAGGCACCTCATTCCCACCTTGGGAGATCTCCGGTAGGGGTCAACCCAACCAGGTCCCCGAGCCTGAGACCTGGTGCTGGGCTTGCAATGGGGGGGAAGGCAGGAAGAGAACATGACTCTGGTCTAGAGGAAACACTGACACAGGGCTGGACGGCAGGACCCTGGGGAATATTCATGGGGCCATCGTTGACTGATCTTGGTTTCCCCATCTGTGGAATGGGGAGAGAGAGGCAGATGGAATAAGTCGCCCCTGGTTCTTGTGCTGGCCTATGGTCTGGACTGGCCTTCCCTAGGGATGGACTCGTCTCCAATCCCCAACCAGCCAGGGTCCCTGACCTCCCCAGCCAGGCCTTGATCTGCCGCTTCTCATTGGGCGACGTCTGGCAAGTTGCTTAACATCTCCGAGCCTCCATTTCCTTCTGGGTAGAATGGGGATGATAATGCCGGTGGGGGGGGGCGTGGAGGGAGAGGAGGCTGCAAGTTTATTGGGGTCAACGCCCGTGACGGGGAGGGAGCGGGGACGCAGAGTGGGCAGAGGGAGAAGTTGGACTGTGACACCTTCACAGTGCAGATTCGTGGGCCTCTCTGGGCCTGAGCTGTGTGAGGGGTTGACCTGAGTTGGGGTGAGAGGGTCGGGCCTTTATCCCCAGCTTCGACCCATTGTTGGATGCAGCTGCCCGTGGAAGGGCAAACCTTGGGTGACAAGCCTTCCGCTTCAGCCAAGGGGAAGGAACTCATCTGCGGCCTGCCGACCTTGACACTGCCCGCAGCAGGGAGGAGTGTTTCGGCTGGAAGGGGTCTGGGTAGGGCGTTGGGGTGCCCGTCCCCCCCACCCCACTGCAGACAGTCAGGGGAGGTTGGGGCGAGGGTCTCCTGGAGCAAAGTTGTGAACCTGGCGGGAGTCAGCGTACGGTAAGCCGCAGTCATTCTGTTGAAAAGGCTTCGGAGACTCTCTCCTTTCCTTTTGCCTTCACCTCCTGACACCCGCCAAGCCCTGTCTTGGAGGACTTGGCGAGTGTCAGAAGGTGAAGGCAAAGGAAAGCTTCAAAGTTCCCTCATCTTCCCATGACATTCAAGGACCTTGGTGACCAGACCCGATCCCCTGTCCTGCCGCCTCCCAGCATGGCACCCCCATAGACGGTGTGGGTGCCTTCTGATTTTCCTGCAGTCCTCCCTCCCTCCCTGCATTCGGACACCATCCATGTGGCCAGCACATACTCCCCGAACCCCTGCAGTGGCCAGGCCTGGGCTGGTGGGTGTGGTGGGTGCCGAGGAATCAGAGTTGTGCCCTTCCACCCCACCCCCACATTTCTTCCCCCCTAGCCCCCCCACCCCCTGGGAATTCCTACCCTTCTTCAAGGACAGCCATTTCATGGCCATTTGGGGAGAGCCGGGTCAGGCTGGTGCCAGCCCAGGTGAACGCAGTGGGCTCCCCGCTCACCTCTGAGGCTCAAGGCCGGGCTCCAGGGGCTCCTGACTCTTGGTTCTATGACTCTGCCAAGCCTTTAATCCCCCCACCCTAACTAGAACTTGGAAACTTGGCCTTCCTCTGTGGATGCGGCTGTTCGCGTGCCTGTCTGCCCACAGCCTGCGGGTTTCCTGAGGACAGGGCCCCATGGGCCCGTCGCAGAGTGGACCTTCTGTGAGTGGGAGCTGAACGGCAGGTCTGACATCCCCCCCGCCCCCGCCATAGCCGCGGGCCCTCCCAGGTCCCTAAACTCTCCCTACCCCACTACCCTCCCAAACTGCAACTCTAATCCATCTGTCAGCAACAGGCAGGGCCACCCTGTGGCCACTTCCCCCCATCAGATGTCTGGGAATCCCTGTTGGCCTATAAGAGCTGACTTGGATCCTTGGGCCCGGGGTTCTAGGACCTAGAATCTGGCTCTGGCGGGGTCATTTTCATTGTTCTATTTTTTTTTTCCAACCCCTTGTTACAGACTGTGACCAGAATCAACCAGATGGCAGAAAGGGCCAGTCCTGTCATTGCTTTATAGTTATGGGGACAGGGAGGGGCTGGTATTGCCCAGAGTTATTTAGCTCGAGTCTCTGTGGAGCCTGAGCCAAGGTCTTCTGTCCCTCCCACCATGCTGCCAGCAGCAACATGTCAAGTCTGAGTCCCCAACATGCCTTACCCTGTGCTCGGGTCTGGGCACTAGAAAAAAGGGTTAGAGGGACACTTGGGTGGCTCAGTCAGTTAAGCGTCGACTTTGGCTCAGGTCATGATCTCACGGTTCGTGAGTTCGAGCCCTGTGTCAGGCACTGTGCTGACAGCTTGGAGCCTGGAGCCTGCTTTGGATTCTGTCTCCCTCTCTCTCTCTCCGCCCCTCCCCTGCTCATGCTCTGTCTCTCTCACTCCCTCTCAAAAATGAATAAACTTCAAAAAAAATTAAAAAAAAAAAGAAAAAAGGGTTAGAAATGGTCCCTGGGTACAGGGTGCTGAGCGGCAGGCTGGGCAGCAGTTGGAGGAGCCGCAGGACACTGTCCTCTGCTTCACATCTCCAGGGACAGTCCAGAGCCACCAGGCTAAACTCCCAACTCCCTCTAGAACCTGTTGTCCTGGCCTCATGCCACCTGCAGCCCCAGCTTCAATTCTCTCTCCTTGTGCTCTGACCGCATGGGCTTTCTCTCCTTCCCCTCACCGCAGGGCCTTTGCACGTGCTATCCCCGCTCTCTGGAGCCCCTACTCCTAAAAATTAATGTCTATCCAGCCTTCTGGTGCTAGGTCAATGTCACATTTGACCTGCAGGAAGCCTTTCCTGACTCCCAAGACCAGCCTGGGCCTCTACCTACCAGCCCCGCAACCTTTCGTAGCACTTGTCTGGGGTGTAATTCCACACCTCTTTGCATGATGGCTCGAACTGTTTCTTCCTCCAGATCCCGGGTTCTCTGATACGTATCCTCCACACCTGGCACGGGGCCTGGCATGGAGTAGGCTCTCGATCGATATTTGTGGAAAGGATGAAGAACAATGGCTCTCAGTTAAAATCCCGGGACGTCACGCTTACCCTTGGTTTTCTCTTCTCTGAAATGGGAATGATAACACCAGGATCAGTGCAAGGACGAGCCAGTGAATAAAGACTCCTGACACATCGTCGGTTAAGGGTGAAGAGGTGGGAAGAGATCGGGGCGGGCAGGGGGTGGTTGAGGAAGGCTGTTTAGGGGTGGAAGGACCTGAGAGGTGGATGGGTCGTGTGGGCCAAGTGTTAGGGACAGGTAGGAAAAGACTGGAAGCGGGGAGATGGGATGAGGGACAGCAAGGAGACAGCCTGGCTGGGTGGGGGCTGCTCTCTGAATCTTTGGGGACATTATTTATACTTCGGCCTGACCCAGGAAGCCGGGGATTGGCTGAGAAGGCAGGCAGGAAGTGCCCACTGCCTCCTGGGACTCCGCGTGGGCCACTCAGCCTCGGGCCGAACCTGGCGTGGTGATGGGGTCTGGGACACCGCCAAGGTCTCCCCCACTGGCCTACGGAGAAAGCTGAAAATAGCAGAGGGGCCCTGGGCAGGCATCTGCAGGAGACACTGACCCAGCCCTTGTGGCGGGAAGCAGCCAGCTCCCAGCTTCTGGTGAAGAAGCTCCTTCCGGAGCTGCCCACACCGGCCTGGCCCCCAGCCTCCGGCCCCCGGCCCCCAGATGCTGCTGCTCTGGCAGCGAAGAGTGATTCCTCTAAGTGGGCCTGTTCATTATTCATGCATTGCCTCTCTGTAAAGCCTGCTGGGAAGCAGAGGTGGCAATAGCTCCTGGCCACTAGCACGGGGCAGGACACAAGGGGGTCCCAAAGAGATCTCTGCACCTGCCTGCCTCTTTGCAGAACTCTTGGGTAGAGGACCAAGGCCTGGGGCTGCCGAAGGAAAATAAATGACTTAGGGTTGCGTTTTTTTGCAGCTGTAGAGCACACCTGCTTGCCCCCACGCTTACGGAGGAAGTTGAGGCTCAGAGAGGGTGTGCGACTCATCTGCAGTCACACGGCAAAGCTGGGGGCATAATTGCCCAAGCATAGACATAAAGGCTGCGTGGCTCCCAGAATGGGAAGGTGGGAGAAACGGAGGGGGATCAGACTCTGCTTGGATGTCAGGAACTCCTGGGAAAGGCTGTTTGTCTCTGTTTGGCTTCCCTGGGGGCTACCTGGAAGGCCCGGGAAGACTCCTCAGGAGGTGTTTTGAGTCAGAGCAGGCAACAGCCGGTGAGCTCATCTCCCTGGAGACCCCCAGGAAGTCTGGTATGAAGGCAGAAGAGAAATAGTTGGGAGAGGAGGCAAAAGGAAGACGGCAAGGGCCTTTGGGAGGGGCCATAGGCCAAGCCCAGGTGCGGGGAAGGAAAAGGACATTTGCGGAAAGCCTGCTGCGTGCTGGGTCATTCCTGTGCCTTATTCTTTATGAACTCTTCACCAACCTCCTTGTTGGCCGAGTATTTTTATTCCCATCGTACAGAGGGGCACTGAGGCTGGCAGTGGCGCCGGGTATGCTTGACACCAAAGCGTGGGATCTTCGCAGGGCACCCTGAGGGGCAAGTGCCAAAGTCGAGCCTTCCCTGGACTCACGGCCACAGCCAAGCCTGGCCTTCGCCTGCTTCCAGCTCCCGTCAGCAGGGGGCGGCTGTGCTGCGTCTGGCTGCAGGGATTGGGAGCAGAGGTTGGGATTGGGTTTACTGGGACAGGAGAGGAGGCCTCTTTCAGAAGCTCCTGGATTTGGGAGCCCTTGGCCACGCCTCCGTCATGGCTGAAAGTTGGGTAGGGCTTCTGCCTAGATTTGCCAAGTGGTAGCTTTGTTGCTGCCCCAGAACCAAGTCGAAACTTGCCAATTCAAGGCTCCCATAGCTTCTCTTCCCTCAAACACACCCATCCTTCCTATCTGCCACTACCATGTTTTTAAAAAGCAAACGCTCTTCCCTTGGCATGGGATGCCCTTTCTGTTCCTTTCTGCCTGGCCAATTCCTACTCATCCTTCGATACCCGGCTTCCGTGCTACCTCTTCCAGCTTTCCTGAATTTCTTACAACCCCAAAAGTTCCACCATGAATTCTTTCGTTTTTAAAGGGCGGGATTGTGTCTAAATCATCTGTGTGCCCCTGGTACCTAGTACAGGATGGGGCACCGAACAGACGCTTAGTGGACAAGTGGGCGAAATGCATCCCTCTGTGGAGGTCAGAGAGCAAGGGTCCAACTGGGATGGAAGTAGGTATGGGAGACACGGATGATGAAGGGTTCCTGCATCAGGCCTGTTAAGGATCAGCCTGACAAGGAGCCTAGGGGTGAACTTAAACTTTATTTCCCAGGGGTGTCATGAGGGGCCAGGGGGATCGTGGATGGGAACTACCGTTCTGTAAACTGTAGTGTGCGGTCCCTGCTAGGTCCTTTTAGCTCTCAGGTGGCTTTGTTCCCCAGATGAGGTTGGAGAGAAAGGCCAGGGAATGAGGGAGGGAGCAGACCAGGCCTGGTGGGGGTGGGGTTGCTGGAAAGGAGGGCAGCCTCAGCCAGCTGCCCCAGCTCTCAGAGGCAAGGAGTGGGTGGGATTCTGGGTGGCAAAGGCCTGCCTTGGGACTCCCTCTCCTATGGGATCTAACATCCTATCCGAGTTCCGCATGGCCCTAGAGATGATGTAAGCCGATGTCCTTCCAAAGAAGGGTAAGCTGAAGCCCAGAGAGAGGCAGGCATTTGCCCAAGGTCACACAGCAGGAGTGGGAGGCCATCCTATGAGCCCCGTCCTCCCGGCACGACAGGTGCCCTCATCCTGGGCTCAGATCCGGACAGCTGTTTCCCTGATCCCTCCTGGCCTCGCAGGCTCCGGTGCCCAGCCCGCGCTACCCCACACCCCAGCCTGCCCTTAGGCATAGGCGCTAACAAGCCCTGAACGCCCGGTGGATGGCGTGGTCCGGACAGCTCGCGACCGTCCTTCTCCTTGACTCACCTCCAGCCCGGGAGGGCTGGGATCAACGGCGGCGACGAGGACGCCGCCCGCACCGCCGGGCTGTGCCACCGCCTGGGACTCTTCCAGCGCGGCGAGGCCGCTCTCCTTGGCGCCCCCGGGTGGGGCAGGTCGAGCCCGGTGCGCTGTCCCTTTAAGCCCGGGCGAGATGGGAACTGTCAGCGACAGCCGAGGCTAGCGCGGGACGTCGCCACCCGCCAGGCCAGAGCAAGGAGCCGCGGAGCGAGCAGAGAGCGGAGGTGGCGGCGGGGCCGGGGCGCGGCAGGTCCCCTCGCCGCCCACTGAGCTCCCGAACCCTGGACCCGGCGAGGCGGGCGGAGCCCAGTGTAATGCGGAGAATGTGAGAGGCAGCGCAGGGCGGCGGGGAGGAGGGGGCGCGCGAGAGGGCGGCGGCAAGATAGACCGAGAGACAGCGGGAGAGACAGAGGACCGGGAACAGGGAGCAGGTGGGAGAAAGGAGAGGAGAAAAAAGGAGTGGCAGGGACAGGAAAGGGGGACAGAAAGGAGCGGCAGAACACGTTGCGTGGGCGGCGGCGCAGGCGAGGAGGAGGAGGAGGCCGGTGCCTCTGGGTGGGAGCGCCGGAAGCCAGAGTTGGGCGCCCCGGCCGGGGTTCGGGCTGCGAGCGCTGCCGCGGCCGGGCCGGGCATGGTGGCGGAGAGGGGACGCCCGAGGGGCCCCCTCTGGGAACGGCGGGGGACCTGAGGCAGGGCCAGCCGGGACAAGGGCGCAGGGCCACTCCACAGGCCCCGCGGGCCGTGCTCCGGAGGCTCCGCTGGCCGGGGCAAGAGGGCCTTTGTCAGCGCCCTAGGAGTGCGCAGCCGGGTGTGCGGCCGCGGGGATGTGTGCGCGCCCGGGGGGTGCGCGGGGGTGCGCGAGCGTGAGCGCCCAGGCCGGTGGGAGCGCGCGTTAGGGATTCTGCTGGCATCGCAGCGTGGAGAGCAGGAGGCAGGAGTGGGGCGCGCAGGGGAGCGCGGGACCCTCCCGCGCACACGCACACGCCGCGCGCGCGCGCACACACATACACACACGCACACGCCCTCCCCGCCTCGCTCGCTGCCGCTGCCACCATCTCGGAGCCGAGCCCTGCGGAGCGGGAACCCGAGCCGGAGCGGGAACCGGAGCCGAGCGGAGCCGAACCGGGGAATGCGGTCCCGGAACGGAGCGGCGCGCGAAGTGCGCGCCCGGGACGGTGAGTGTGGCCAGGCCGGGACGCTGCGGCGGGGCCGGGGCCGCGGGGGCGCAGGCCGGGGAGCTGGGGAGTCTGCCCGCCGGCAGCGCCGCGTGCGCGGCCTCTGATTGGGCGGGAGCCTCGGGGCCAGCGGGTGGGGGTGGGGTGTTGGGTGCGCGCCCGTGGGGGGCGGGCACGCGCGGAGATGGATGGGGCGCGCTCGGCACCCCAGTCCGTGACCGCGCTCCCGCCCGCTGCGCGGCCCCGCCTAACCCTCGCCTGCCGCGGGAACCCGGGCGACTTGGAACAACTTTGTGTGTGGGGGAGATGAGATGGAGGCTTTTTAATGGTGGAATTCCGGCCTTGTCTTCCGGAGGACAGAATGCGAGGGAGGAATGGGATGGGGGTGCGGGCTGTGCCGCCCGGCGGGCAGAGGGGTACATATCCACCGCCCCATCGGCGCAGCCACCGGCTCTCTGGGACAGCAGTCAGGCCCCGCGGCGCCGCGCTGCAGCCGCTCCCGGCGCTGGACTCCTGTTCCTCTAGGCAGGGTCCGGCGGGACCGCGCGGCGACAGCTTCCAGGCCCGGGGGCCGCAAGGTCGTCTTTGCAGCCAGGCTGAGGACAACAGGGCTGGAGGTGGGAGTGGGGAGACGTGCCTTGGGTGTACGCCTGTGTGGTCCCGCACCTTCTGCCGCGTGGGACGGGCCGCTGGAAGGGAGCTGCTGGAAAGGTTATCCCGTTAGACTTGGCTCCCTGGAGCTCCCGAGAAAGCCAGGGATTGGAAGGGGGACCCTCTAGGTCCCTGGCCTGGTGCCCACCCCACTGCCCGCATGCCTTCTTTGCTCGGAGCCATGCTCCTGTGTGCCTTACTATGTGTCAAGGTTGTGCCTGTGCTGTGTCCCCCACTCCTCTTCTGAGTCTCCTTCTACACCTCTGTGCTGCCTGCCGCAGGGGACTTCCTAGGCCCCCTCGCCAAATGGCAGCCCTGCCCCTTCAGAAGATACCACGAGGACACGTGGTCTCCTGAGAGGGAAGGACCCTGGGCCTCCCCCCTCCTCCATGAGAGGCCCAGGGAAGGGTCAGAGGTCAAGGCCTTCCCCTTTACAAATCCTCCTTGCTTCCAGGGCAGGTTCTTCCTCCTCTAGGAAGTCTTCTCTGATTGCTCCTCAGTCTGTCTTTCCAGCTTGGGTTTCTGGATTGGAGCAGCTGGGTTCCCCTTGTTCCTGTATTCTCTCCTGGCACTCAGCGTGCGAGCCTGTGGGGGTCAGAAGTCTTGTTCTCAGCCTACATGTTAGCTGGAGGGGTGCGATGCTAAAATAGTTATCAGACTTTCTACTGTCAAAGTATCCTTTAACCTTGGTCTTTGGGGAGGTGGGGAGGGGCAGAGAGGGCACTCAGACCCCCTTGGTTGACTTGGCAGCAGGGCTCTGGTGGCCTGCTGCTGGCGGGTCTCCCAGGACAGCTGTTCTGCTGCCTGTGACCTGCACCCTCCCCAGATGGGCAGGAAGGTGGGCACAGCCACTCAGCCTGGCTTTCCATGGCGTGACCTTTGGCACCTCTTGACCGCAGCTTCATTAACCTTTGCTTCCTAGATTTGGGGCCAGAGTCGGCCTGGGCTCGGCTTGACGCTTTGCAAAGCTGGTTCCTGTAATCCTCAGCCCCGGGATGCCAGTATCATTCCGGGGGCCAGAGGGGTTTCTCCACCCCCAGCCTGGAGCTGGAATCCTTGGGCCTGGAATCCTTCCCCGTCTCCTGAGATCTCCGTCCTCGAGGCCCGTGTGGGCCAGGGAGCTCACCCTCAGGGAAGCAGGTCCCCCACAGAGGTCCAGATGAGGACTGGGTGGGGGGGACGGAGTCTGGTGGCTATTGGGACCACTTCCACCCAGGTGGCCCACCTGAGGCACAGAAACTAGAACAGCTCTTAGCCCCAGTAGGCTTCTGTGACCCCCCTCTTCCCCTCCAACTGCCCACCTGGAGCATTCCCAGGCGCTACTTTGGTCCTTACAGGCCTGGGGTGGGGGTGGGGGGAGCTGTTGCCCAGGAGTGACCAAAGCGCCTCCTGGGGCTGGGGGTGCTCCTGGATCCCGTGATGGCCCCTTCAGCCTTGCTGCTGGCTTCAAGCTCAGGTGGCCTCTCCCTGCCGCTCCTCATCCCTTCTGCCCCGCTCTCAGTGGCCTTTCTTAGCCATTGTTCTCTTGCTGTCTCTCCCTCCCCGTCCCCATCCTCCTGGGGCTCCCTGAGCTCTGGACTTCTGCCTTCCTGCGTATTGGCACCCTGGTGGCTGGAGCATGGCCAGGCGCCTGCTTGGTCCCACCCCTGCCATCCAAGTCCGCTTGAATCCCTGCCCTGGTTCTTCTGGCCCCCTCTGCCCCCCCCAAGTACTCCAGCAGGCTGAGCCCTCCATTCGGGGTTGCCAGCCAGGGGGAAGGAGAGGGCAGGGTACTTCTTTGGCGCCTGGTCTGTGCCATCAGGGGTGCGAATCCCAGTCAGGTGCTCCCAGCCCCCACTTGCCACCCCCTTTGGGAAGCCAGCCACTCCTCCTCAAACCTTCTGACTGAGAAGGAGTAGTGCCCAACATGTCCCCCCTCCCTTTCCCTCTCCAGCCAGGCCCCGACTCTGCCATGGGTGTGTTTTAAATTAGAAAGATATTATATTCTAACAAATTCAGTGATAAATTGTTGGGTGGGCTGGGCCTTGGGGTGACTTGAGGGGAAAAAGTTCAAGCCTCTTTTGGGGGGAACAGGGGCCACTCCGGCCAACCAGAGTCTCCTCCATAGGCTTCTGGGGCTCAGACGTCTGCCCCCAAGAACCATGCCTTGGCCTTGCTCCTCAGTGCCTAGACTCCTACAGGGGGGGCCCATTTCATGTTTGGGTACATCCCCTGGTTTGAGGTCTGGGCTGAGTACTGGCAGTTCCCATGACAAGCCTGGGCCCCTCCCTGGGTGGGCTCTGAAAGGGGACATAGATGGTCACCCACACCCCTGGGTATGAGGCAGAATGGGCCGGGCCGCTGCACAGGTATGCGAGACAGGGGGTGGCAAGGGGTTATTTCAGATGGGCTGGAAGCCTGGTGCATTTTGATCCGCTCAGACGTTTCTGGCACTTGGTAGATGCTCATTAAATATGGCGAATAAATGAGCGAATGGGGCACGTGAACAGTGAGGGCTTTCCAGGCCGATGGCACAGCGTTCGCGAAGGCACGGCGGTGGGAAGCCCCGGGCATGGGAGGAACACGTTTGCAACGCAGTGGTCCGTGCAGGGGCACAGCAGGCACAGAGCGGGTTGGCACAGGACAGAGGAGGATCTTGAGTGCCCGACGAGGAGTGCGGGCTGATTCTGTATTCAGGGGTTGCAGGGTCGAAGTTCTGGAGGGACGCGAGCAGATTTGCAATTTAAACCGCTCCCTCTGGTGGTCGCGGGAGGGGTTGGCCGGGAGAGCCAGAGGCAGGGAGGCGATCCTGACCTTCTGTGGGCGTCCGGGCGGGTGGCCGGGTGGCGAGGGCAACAACAGAGACAGGCCGCTTGTCTTCTGAGGATGGCCAAAGGGACACGCCTGGCTTCCCACCGCGCGGAAGATGGAGAGATTCGGCCTGGGGGAAGGGTGGGGCGATGCGGCTAACCAGAGCGGGGCGGGACCTCCGGTGTATCACCACCCCCATCACCGGGGCATATGAAGTGGCAGGTGTCCGAGGCTCAGAAGATGCAGCCTGTAGTACAGGCCCTCCTTCTGCGTGCACGTGAGCAACCCCCCAAGATCCCTCAGACCTCTGTGTCTGTGTCTGTGAAATGGAGGGGTTCGTCTGCTCGGAGACCTGGGGTGAGTTTGGGTGGAAGATTGTGACCTTAGAGGTGGGATACGAAGAGAAGGGGGAGAAGGCAGGTCACACTGCTGTTTGACAGAGGAAGAGTCTGAGGCCCAGAGAGGGGTGGTGACTTGAATAATGAAGTTATAGAACAAGTTGGGGGCAGGGCGTTCCGGCTCGGGGGTTTTCCTGGCTGCACCTGTGGCCTGCAGGGCAGGGGTGGGTTGCGTGGCCAGGGCCTCGAGGCCTCTGCAGAGGACGTCCTCAGGCCGTCGTTTCGGGAGTCCAGCTGTCAGGGAGCATATGGGGCCATATGGCCACGTCAGGGGAGGCGCCAACCACTGAAGGGGGGTTAGCGGCTGGCATCCCGGCCCTCCGGATCTATGTGGGCACGGCCAGCCATCAGGGTCAGGGCGGGAGGAGGCCAGAATGGAACCTCAGTGTCCAGGTCGGTTTGGACATGGCGGCCGGGTCTTGGCAGAGGGCCCAGTTCTAGCACCCATCTGCCAGGGCAGCCGGACAGGCGGCTTCATGCCCAGGACTGATCCAATTAGCTCAAGACCAGCTGTGCCAGCCGCCCTCCGTGCCCCACCCAGCTCTGATGGCCCTGCGGTCCACAGGCCACGGGGCGGGACAGCACATCTGGCGTGGGGGTGTCAGGCCACAGCAGAGTATATGTGTGTGACACACAGCCTCACCCCGAGCACGGATTCTGTAGCTCTGAGATTCTGGGGTATGGAAATGGATCCCTTGAACCAGCCGGGTGTGATCATAAGGGCCCGGGCCTGGCTGCCATCCGGAGCTGAGTTTGAATCCTGGCTCAGCCGCTTCTGAGCTGAGCTGGGCTCCGGTGAGTCCCCTGACTTTTCTGAGCCTCAGTTTCCTCCTCTGTACTACGGGAGAATGATACCTACCTTGTAGGGGTGTCATTGGCATGCTTTGAAATAATACATAAGCATTCACTGGCCTGATACATACAAGAATCTCAGGAACTGTTAGTTCATTTTTGTTCTCTGCTGGGAGAGGGACGTGAGTCCTGTCAGAGTGTCAGTATCGAGACCGAAGTAGAGAGAAACCTTATTATTTTAACTTTCCGGGACAAATTTTGCTTTATAATTCCTCAGAAGTTTTTATACTCCTTCCTTCCTTTAGACCTCGTGGCCGTTGTATAAAGTAGGCAGGGAGCATCGCCCCATTTCACAGATGAGGAAACTGGAAAGTGATTCTCCAGGGTTGCACGGTGAGTTGGGCTTGCCCTGTTTCTGGACTCCTGGTCCAGAAACCTGCTCCCTGAGTATTCTTCCCAAACCTTAGGGGTAGAGGCTGGGAGAAGCGGGTCTGTCTTCAACAAGGCCTATCTAGACCAAGCTTGGCAGTTCTAGAGACTCCCCACCCAGCCCTGTCTTCGTTACAGGTACGGGGACAGGCAGTCCTGGTGACAAGCGGCCGGTCCCAGCTGGGGTGGGTACAGGTGGCCCTCGGTGGGGCAGCATTTGTGGGATTTCTCCGTCTGCCCTGCTGGCGGGGAGGGGGCGGAGGCCGGGAGTAGGGAGGCATGGGCCTTCACCTCCTGGGCAGCCCTGGACCACCCAAGGTCAGCAGGGCTCAGCCTTCTGGGGAGGGTGGGGGGAGCACCGGGCTCTGCCCCTGACCAGCTGCGTGACCTCGGTCAGGTCACTGTCTGTCTCTCTTTGAGCCTCAGCTTCTCTGTCTGTAAACTAGAGATAAGTGTCTCCCTGCCCGCCTCACAAGGCTGGTTTTGAGGCTCAACTGTGCGTATTTTTATACAAACATGGTATCCCACAGCTGTGCGTCCGGGAGTCCCCGGTCCCGCAGCTGATGAGCCTATAATCATTCAGTGATTCACTCGTCGGGCGCATCGTCTGGGCCTGGCTGTGCTAGCTGCTGTGGGCGCTGAGATGAAGAGAGCCAGCCCCTGCCCTCTTGGGGTGCGCAACCTGCCGGCGACTGTGCGCGCTGTAGTTTCTAACGGTCCTCCCAAGCCCATGCTGGCCGTCACTCTCCTACTCAGCACCCTTCAGCTCCCCGTTGCCTCAGGCTGGCATCCGGATGCCTTGCACGGTCCGACCCTCTGCTCTAGCCGGCCCTCTCGGGTCTCCTCTGTGCACTCAGGCTCCAGCCAGACGCCACTCACTGTCCCCTTCACACATGCTGAGGCTTTCCTTCCTCCGGGGCTTGGCTGTGCTGTCCCCTCTGCCTGGTACCTTCCTCCACCTCTGCCTACACGGATCCCACCCACTTTTCGAAACCCCCCCCCCCATCACCCTAGCTAGAAGTACTTGCTTCTCCGTCAGAACTGAGCACCTACTGTGTACACGGCCTACTGTATTGGAGGCCTGTAACCTACGGTGGTTTCTGTCTCTTCACGGCCTGGGAATGCCCTGGTGGCAGGGACCAGATTTATCCACCCTGGGTACCTGGCACGTGCAGGCACTTGGGCCCAGATGGGCTCGGAGGAATGTGGTCCGTCCCTCCGGGGGCCTCTGTGGCCAGCGCCACTTCCTCCTGCCTCTCGGGCCTGGGGATGCGGGCGAGGCCCAGAACATCTACTTGAAAAGCTCCCGAGTTACAGGCGGCTTTTCTGCTGAGCTGCTCACCACAGACATGGCCTTCCCTGCCCCTGGAGGCTCCACCAGGCTGGGGCGGGGGCGCCCAGTCACCGGCCACACATAACTCTCCCCAATGAATTGCACGGCATTCAGCGATTAGTGATTGATTATTTGGGGGACTGGTAACTCTTCCATTATTGATCAGCGGAGGCGGGCCTAGCCAGCGTCGGCCTGGGTCCTTGGGGCCTGGCTGGGAGATTGTGATCATGGCCGTTTATTCCTGACCCGGAAACTCCATAAACAAGGGTCAGAGAGAAGGAGGTACAGGCCACCCTCTCTCTGATTCGCTCTCCCAGGGTTGGGATGAAGGGGGCTGGGGAGGAGGGGTGATCAGGGCGAGATGGGAGCTTTTGCTCACTCCCTCCTCCTTTTGTCCCTCCTCCTTTCTGTGTTCCACTTCCAGTCTCTACTGGCCCTGGGTCTCAGCTTTCCCATCTGTTAAATGGGGGATCTCAGTCCCTTTGTGGGGTAACACTGCGCCTTTGAGGGAGATGGCCAGCCCATCGGCGACTTGTCCTCGTTTGTGCTAATGGGTGGCGGCATCCGAGGCTTGGAGAGGGGGGCAGCCGGTTGAGGATGGGGGCGGCATCACAGGGCCTAGCCCCAGGGCTGCTCTGCAGAAGGGGCGGTGAGATGGTGGGTGGGAGCAGGGGGGTGGGGTTGGTCGGAAGGCAACAGTTGCCCCACTAAGGCGCTATGTCTGGCTTCTGAATGTGCGAAGGCTTCTAAATGTGGAGTTAGGACTCAGTGGAATTCGTGCGAAAGCAATTTCTAGGGAAACCACATAAAGGAGCTGGCAGGGGGGATGTTTAACCTACTTGAGAGCCCTAGCTGCCTTTCAGGCTGGCCAGGAGCATGGGGCATTGTTTGCGGGGCTCCTGGCTCACGTTGCCAAGTTTTTTTGTTTTTTTGTTTTTAACCATTTTCTTAGGAACATTTCCAAATATACAGAAAGGTAGAGAGAATAGTATAGGAAACCTCATATACCCTCACCTAGATTTAACAATTGTTGACATTTGGCCACATTTTGCCTTATCTTTTTTCTCCCGAAGTATTTTAAAGTAAATCATAGACATCATAGCATTTCACCCCTAAATATTTCAGCATCCGTCTCAAAAAAATAAGAGAAAATTTCCATCTCACCTTGAGTGGTCACATATTTCTTTTCATTTTATTTTTGAGAGATGAGGATGCTGGCAGATGAGGAGACGGAGCCCTTGAGAGGTGGCCTGGGCTGTCCGAGGTCACAGAGTGGAGCGGGGGAGGGGAGGCGAGGTGGGACCCAGGAGGTGGCTACAGGTGTCAGTCTAGGACCGCCAGGGACGGGAGGGGAAAGGAGAGAGCTTTGGTGGTCTGGAGGTAGGCAGGTGGCTCTAGCCGGGCCTCCCTCTTTGGGGGAGTTCCTCTGGCTCAGGCCGAGGGGGTTCTGCCTGGAAACAGGAAGGGATGGTCTTTTGGGTTAATCTGCTCTCTTCCTTTTGTTTGCTGCGGGGAATTAATCAGGCACTGCAGTGTCAGGAAAATCTAAAACAACTTCTTGTTTATTGTTTAATTTAGGAGAATGTTATCAGGCTCTGGCCATGCAGGCGAGGGGAGCTTCTGCCGCCGCCAGAAGCAGGGCCGCCCTGCCACCAGCCACCTTGGCGGGAGGGTGGGGGGGGTGGGGGGGGGAGGGTGATGGGGGGGAAGGGGAGGGGAGGGCGGGCCTGGCAGGACGATTTAGGATCCCAGTCTGGACTCCCGGTGGGGGGGTCTGAGGGAACTGGGCTGTGTGTGTCAGGGGCTCGGGGCTGAGCCTGAGGTCCAGCCTGAAGACTCTGTAGCTTCAGAACAGATGGGAAGTGAGGCGCCAGAGGGATGAGCTCCTGGGGTGTGTGTGCTGAAAAGGGGGAGAGCCCTGGCTGCCTCCAGCCATACCGAGGAGCGGTCCTTCCCTCTCCTGCTCTCCTGCCTGGGCCCAGTCTCTTCTCTGGGGAGACTTGTACAGGATGGGCGTCTTCTGCCAGCCTAGGGCAGGTGCAGGCCTCCTTGGGGTCAGGCGATCCTGCCCCCAGCACCCACGCACACATGTGTGGAACTCCTTATTCTGCTGTTGGTGACCAAGTATCGCTCGATTCTGTGAGGGTCATGGAGGTCTCGGCTGTGGAATTGGGGAAAGGCGGAACTAGAAGGCAGCCTCAGAGGTGATCTCGTTTTGGTTATAGGTTTCCGGAAGGGAAACTGAGGCACGGGGTGTGGCTCTCCCTGTCTCAGGGCTTACAGTGAAAAGCACCCTAGAGCCTTGGCAGTAAGTCAGGTATCTGGCTGCTCCGTCTCAGGATCCCCTGCTTCCGGGCCACCTGGGCGTGTGGTTCAGACAGACCAGGACTCCCCAGTGTGCAAAGGGGAGGAGGCGGGCCCAGCTGGGAAAGGGCTGTCAGTCATCCCCAGGGCGGGCCCAGGTTCCGCCGTTAGGGTCTGCTTCCTGTGTGTGTGCACGCGCCGTCATGAGCACACGCACACACTCACCTGGTTACTTACCAGTAGGGAGAATGAATGTGCAGGTCGGGAAGAAGGCTTTAATGGGGTGTCCTGGTACTGCCAGACCCGACATCAAGCCTGTGTATTCTGTGCAGTTAGGGAAGGAGAGGGAAACAACCCAACCTCGAACAAGTGGCTGGATCGGGGGGCCGTGTGACGCGGATCTTGTCACCACCACTCCTGGTACAATGAGGCGGGTAATAGGCCCCTTCCACTCCAAGGGTGAGGCAGGGAGGACAGGGCATGGGCTGTTAGCCTGTCTGTGGCTGGACCCTCTGGCCCTGCCAGTGGGAAGTGGGCTGGGAAGGGTCATAGGAAGGAGGGCAGGCCCTCGTCGCTCTCGACCCCCAGGTCTCTCCTGTGTTCTCTCAGTGCTGCAGGGGTCGGGTGAGCACTGTGCCTGGAGTCCAGGGGGCAGGTGGGACAGAACCGCCATACGTTCCCACAGTAACTATATGCTGGAACCTAGGCAGGGCGCAGAAGAACGTTGCCTTCATGAGTGCACACGACGGCCCTGCTAGCTGCCTGTTACGGACTCCATTTTATAGACAAGGAAACCGAGGCTCCGAGAGGCCGCCCGATTGGCCAGTGATGGGACCGGGCTGGGAGGCCAGAGCTGCCTGGCTCTTTGGACCATGCTGTCTCTGGGACCGGGGTTCTGCTCTTGGCTAAATGCTGTTTCCCGGGCCTTGATGTTTGCCTTTGTGCAGCGGGGCCGGGAGGGGGGCTGAGGGCTGGGCCACAGCCATAGGCCGGAGGGGAGACTGAGCCCTCTCTCACCTCGTCCATGCGGTCTGGCGGGTGCTCAGGGTTCTGGCTGAGGCTCGCCGCCGTCCTTGGGAGGAATCCTTCCGAAGCCAAGCAAAGCGAGAGGCTCCCTGCTGCCTGCTGCCGTGCTGAGGGATCGGGCTTATGGGCGTATGCGGAGCCCTTCGGAGCCTCCCACGCCCTTGGTTCCTAGCTAGCGTGTGCCTTCTGTTTACCTATCAGGTGACCGCAAGGTGGCAGGGGAGCCCCTGGGCACGTATGTGGGCCATCCTGAGGCCTGGGGAGTCACGTTGGAGAACTGAGCGTGAAGTCGGGCAGGGGTGAGTTCACGGAATACTTGTGAGTCCCAGTGCTTACGTCACTCAGTCCTAAAAACAGCTCCTTGAGATATGTTCTATTACACAGTACGGAGAAGGGAGCTGGGGCTCAGACAGGTGGAGAGGTTGAGGGACTTGCGAAGGTCGCACAGCCTGAGAGTGGAGGAGCCGGCGTTTGAACCCAGGAAAGAACCAGGTCTGTGCCGCTGCTAGGTGGAAGGCAGTTAGATTTCAGGCAGGGCCTCTGGCGGCCGTTCTGTTTGGGGAGAGGAGGCCCAGGGTCAGGAGGAAGGTCCCGGTGAGGAAGGCGTGGTTCTGAGTCGAGGCCCGGTGGGGCGTGCAGCATCCTTCCTGGAGTTGTAAGTCCTTGGCTCTGGGTCTGTATCCTCAAACCTGCCTGAACGCCCCCTCAGGGGCATGGCGCCCATTCCTTATGGTCCCTGATCGGGCAAAGGCCTGGAGGTGCGGCTGTGCCCGGCTCCTCAGAAACAGGGCAGCGTGCCATGCCGGGAGCACCTGGAGACGAAGCCGGAGGGGCGCCCAGGCTGTGCAGGCCTCCGGTGTTGGCCCGGAGCGGAGGGTGTCTTCAGAATTTGAGCGGGGCCAGCTCTGAGACTTGGAGGGATGGCTCTCTGGTGGCCGGGGCTGGTTAGAGGCCATGGGCCATGGGCGGGGTGGGGGGGGCAGGGCAGGGGTGAGAGAGTAGAGGGCATCTGGAGGCTTCTCCCCTCCCTGCTTGGAGCCCCTGTCAGTGTAGGCCCAGGGGGTGGTTCATCTTTCCCTGTCTCTGTTCCCTACTTTCCCTTTCCCTGCCTCCCAGAGCGGGGAGTGGGAGTGGGGAGCCGGGGGTCCCTCGCCCCTCCCAGGCCCCTCCCTTGGAGGCTGTAAATATTTTATCTCCACCATCTCTGCTGCGGAAATTGCTGCTTTTAACACCTTTTTTTCCTTTTCCTTGATACAAACGAATGCTGGAAAAATTCTGTGCCGGGCGCTCACTCTGTCGCTGCTGCTTGTGCCCAGAGTCCCCTCCAAAAACTCTAATTGCTTTTAAGCTGCGATAGTTGGCAAAAGCAATTTTCTTTACATTACGGAGAAAGGGGGAAAATCCGCCACATTTTCTTCTTTCTTTTTTTTCCTAACCTTTCGTTTTGAGTTCCTCCTCACGGCGGCGGAGGTTCTGGGAGAGAAATGGAGTCGAGAGAGATGTGGGCGGGGAAGCAGAAGCACCCTTGGAGGGGGCCTGTTGCCTTGCTGGTCCTCAGTTTCCCCATCTAGAAGGTGGTTGTATGTCCGTTCATTCATTCAACAGACATTCCCCGAGCACATTTCCTCTGGATGCCACTTGAGAGCCGGCAGGGACTAGCTCTGTGTTGGGGGCAGCATCCCCATGCCCGGCACAGAGCCCGGCACATAGTAGGTGCTCAGTTAACGTCAGTTGACCGGATCCATAGCTCGACTGTGAGCCGGGCACTTTGCCAAGCACTGGGAGTGCACGGGGCGAATCGGATGCAGCCCCTGGCCACAAGAGCTCATTGGTTGGATAGAATCCTCCACACAAGCATATGTACTGGCTTACTGAGTCCTAACAGAGGGGGGTACCGGGTACGTAGGAGCACTGCACAGGGCTGGCCAGGGGAGTCTGGAAAAGCTGCCCAGAGGAGGCCCTGGGCTGCATCTCGCAGAGGGGAGAGGTGTTTGACAGGTGAACTGAGGCCAAGGAGGATGGCATTCCAGACAGGAAATAGCACGTGCCAAGATGAGGGGCGGTGAGCCCGGAGCTGAGGGTGGGGTCAGGCCAGGGAGGCGAGGCCGCCCGGTGGGCCTGAGTTGCCCGGAAGAGCTTTCCATGGAGGTGGGGAGTTTGGACATGACCCCCAGGGCAAGGGGGAGCCCTGGACGGGTTCTGAGCAGAGGACCTGGGAGCATGCTGTCTTTGGCTCCGCGGTAGGCGTGGGAGCGGAGGGAGTGCTGGCCTGGAGCCTGGCGCTGGTGAGCCGGTGGGAAAGGGAGGGTGGCGGTGCAATTTGGAGACAGACGAGACAGAGGCTCCGAATCCCCGGGCTGATCTCCAACGCTTGTGCTGTGGCGAGAGGGACCCCAGGCCTTCCCTGGAGTCTGGGGTGAGGGTCCCCCCGGTACAGGCATCCGGTTCATAGTCCTCTGCCTCCATAGTCCGTCAGGTTTGCTTTGCTCTCAGTTCCTCGAGGCATACAGCCCTGGACAGCCTAGAAACCCCACTCACCTCTGCCCCGCAGGAGATCCTAGAAACCATCCCCCAAGGTGGCAGAACGGGTGGCCATTCCCTGCTGCCAGCCGTAGGACAGGTTTGGCCCAGGGTTCTGCGGGCAGGTGGAGATGGGGCGGGGGTTTGGACCCAGGTCACGGGGCCCCTGGCTGGCTGCCCCTACCACCTCGGCGGAGCTCTCCTCTGCGCCCCCTCCCCGGCCCTCCTCCCCTCCCCTTCCAAGCCCCGTGCTCCTTCCCTGTTTGCAGAGCGTGTGGGGCTTTTCAAAAGCATTAATGATAGAAAATAAATTGGAATCGGAGAGGAATCATCGCCGGGCATTCTCGGAGGGCCGCCTCTGCCCTCGTGTCTCTCAGCCATATTGAAGCCGGCAGCCAGACCGGAATATGAATGAGTCCGGGGCCAGCGTTGCTCTTAATCTGTCGGGGAGCCCTCCCTGGCCAGACGGCACTCACCAGCAGCAAAGCTGTTTGCAATGAGGCCCCAGCGGCTGCGGGGCATCACCATCCAGGACTGATTTCTCTGGGATGGAGTCACAGTCCATTGCTGCAGGGGAGGGGCAGAGGGGGGCCTCTGTTAGAGACGCAGCACCGAGGCCATGCCCGGGCTGGGGAAGGAGGGGGTCATATGAAACTGCCCGTAGCTCTTCAGGGTCTGGATTCCTCATCTGGGTATTCAAGGCCCCGTGTGAACTTGACTGGCTTTGCCCTGTCTCCTCCAGGAAGCCTTCCTTGATCACCGCCCAGCCTACACTGCGTTTTCCGTTTTTGAGCCTCTTGTGGTCCCTGGAGCCGTCGCAAACCTAGTGCCTGAAGGGGACAGCCAGGTAGTGAGGGGGGCATGCCGACTGTGACACAGTAGGGAGGGGTAGAGACTGACAGTGTGAAGGCACAGAGCCACCGGTTTGGGAGTCGGCACTGGGTGCTTTCATCCACCAAGCAGCAGGGAGGGCGGGTCCTGGTCTCCCTACTGACGCAGGTGTGGGCCGGGCATCTAGACAGGCTTCCTGTACAGCATCGGAGGCTCGGGGACCGGGGAAATAACTCAGGGCAGCCTTCTCACTCAGGGATGGGGAAACTGAGGCCCGGAGATGGGTGGTTAGGAAGAACCCCCCCATTCTGCTCTAAGCAGACTGTACCCCTGTACCTCCGTGCTCCATGCTGGCATAACCCTCACAGCAGGAGGAGGGCGGGGTTTTGTACCTTGTTTAAGCGGAGGAATCCGGGGCTCAGAGTGGCTGCATCCAGGGGGACACCTTAGGCCTGTGTTTGAATCGGTGTGTTGGAGCCCCAGTGCCAGCCGCCTCTTGCTGGCAGCATGATGGGGTGTTGCTCTGAGTTGCCCGAGGCGGGCCAACGTGCATTTGTGCCCAGAGTGAGCCTAGCTAGAGGCAGGAAGGCTGGGATCCTGGCTCAGATCTGCCCCCAACTCGCTGTGTGACCTAGGCAGAGGGCTTTCTCTGTGCCTCAGTTTCCCGCTGGAGGGGTCAGAGTGAGTTTGGGCGGGGGGGTGGGGCGCAGAGCTAGCGGCCTTGGCCTGGCTGCCAGCCCTTCTCAGTGCTTCCAGTCAGCCCCTGGGCTCCTTTGGCCCCAGGCCAGGCTCATAATGAAATCTCTCACTTCTGTCCTTTTTGGGGTCACTGTCATGTGGGAGATGGTGACTGGGGCACCCGAGAAGGGCTTGGGCCCTGCAGGCCCCGTTAGCAGTATGGCGCAGTCAGGGCAGCCTACGGGAGGAGGGAAGAGAGACTCAGGGCACCACCAGGGGGGAGGACTGCCCCAACTCAGGACTGTACACTCAGCTCTGTGGTCTGGAGCCTCACCCCTGCATGACCTTGGCACTTCCTTTCACGTGCTCAGAGGGGACTCACAGGGACACCTTGTATAGCCCTGGGGTATAAGATAGGAGAAGCCAAGGCCGAGAGAGTCCGAGAATGAGACTCACGGTTGCCATTCGCTCACTCTGACCTTTCTGGGTCTGTCGGGCCAGTGCTCTTGCTCTTGGGCTCACCCCTTTCCAAGGCAGCCCTGCCCTGGACGCGAGTGAGGTTCGCTCCCCCTCCCCTGCCATGCGCATAAATTCACGTCTAGTTTTATGCAGTTTCAGGGCTCACAGGCTCCTAAGTCCCCGCTCCCTTGGGGACCCCAGTTAGAAACTCCCGCTTTGATCACTCGCCATGTGACTTAATGTCATCTGTCGTGCTGACCCAGGACAGGAGGCTAGGCCGTATTCTTTCCGCTCTCCCCTGTGAAGCCGCCACTCTGCGCCTGGGGTCGAGCGCCGCGATAGCCCCCTCGTTCCGCAAACATGGGTCCTGACGCCTTGTCTGTGGCAAGCCCGGGCTGGGCTCTGGGTGCGCAGGGGAGCGAGACCCCCCCCACCCCCCGCGCCCCGGGAAGTCACATGTGTCAGCACTCCCTGCTGGGGGGGGGGTGTCAGGGCGGGACAGAGGTGCTGCCACGCCAGCCTGTCGGGAGAGGCTCCTCGGAGGACACAGGGAACCGGTCAGGGAGGGGAGGCCTCCCCGCAAAGGAAGCACGTTCGAAGCCCTGGAGCTCTGTCTCTGTCAGGGCGGCAGCCGGCCCGGTCTGCTGAGGGCAGGGGAACGCTGGGAGGCACTGGGACAAGCACGAGGCCAAGGGGCCAGCTGGGGATGGGTCTCTGGTTCTTGCCAGCTACTCCCGGCCTGTCTGCAGACCTGCTGGCTGCCCACGTGCCCTAATACGCATGCCTGCCTGCACGCACGTGCACACGTGTGCATGCGCACACACACGCGTGCATGCACACGAGCTCACTGACTCTGAATGTAGACGTGACCACAGTTCACCTCCGCGGGCCACACGAGCCCCCCTGTCTCTGTGAGCCCCACACACCTGCACACCAGGCCTCTCCACGTGTACCCGTGGGCTCACCCATCCTTCCCGTTTGTACGGAGAACCCTGTAGGAGCCCAGAGCTGAGCCTCAAAGACCTCTCCCCTGGAGTCTTTTGCCAAGGTCTCTTCCATGTCACCCTCACCTCCTGGGCTCCCCTGAGCTTCAGCCGAGGGTTTCCCAAGACTGCGATGTCCTCAGGGTTTTCTGGTCACCCAGGGAAACCTCCCATGCTGGCTCAGGAGGGCCCGAGCCCTGCGGAGGGGCCAGACGCGCTGGCTTTAGCCCCACACGGTCTGGACTGTCTGCGCGACCTTGGACAACCTTCTGCTCTGTCGGCCTTGGTCTGGGGGAGTGGGGATGCGGGCTCCACGTTCTCTAGCCTAGTTCTCAAACTGCTCCTGGAGCCTGGTGTCCAGGAAGGTGCCTGGGGGCTTTGGGGGCAGGGGTGGGGCTGGATGGGTTCCTTTGTTTTCAGCCACAACCAGGGCCGCTGGGATCTGCATTGTCTATTAGGGTCCAGGCAGGATTTAAAGGAAAAACCCATTAACTCTTTATTGATTTTGTTTTTCTGATTAGAAAAGAAAATCCAACAACGCATTTGTGGATAAGAGCCTGCGAAGGCCCCTTCACCCCCACCCCCCACTCCCCGCCCCCATAGGAGGTGTTGGCTGTAACATCTGGATATTGTCCTCCAGCCTTTTGGGGCATCTACCAACAAATTGCTATTTATACAAATGGGCTCATTCTGAAATAGCATCGTACAGCTTGATTTTTTTTCGTGTTGTTGCCCATAGATGTGCCTCTTGCGTTCCAATGGCCGCAGCTATTCTGTAGTCTAGATGGGCTGCATTTTATACGAACATTCCATTACTGATCAGCATTTAGGTCATTTCCAATTCGTCTTTTACTCCGACCGGCAA
The DNA here is from genome assembly GCA_030068075.1 of Paguma larvata. NCBI lineage: Eukaryota > Metazoa > Chordata > Mammalia > Carnivora > Viverridae > Paguma > Paguma larvata. Next base: position 112,562,632 of record CM057827.1, read on the forward strand.
TACCGCCATGAGCATCCTGGAATGTTTATCCGTAACCGTCTGCGCTGTAGTTTCTGGAGGAGAAGCTCCTAGAAGTGGGATTACTAGCTTGTAGGGTGTGTGGGCTGAAAATGTTATTCAGTAGTGCCAAATTACCCTTCCAAAGGTTGAGCCAATTTCCCCTCCTTCCAGTGGTCGGTGAGCGCCCGTTTCCCTACATCCTTGCCAGCACTGGTTGTTATCCATCATTTTAATTTTTCCCAATCCGATGGGCAAAAAATGGGATCGTGTCGTTTTCATTTGCATTTCCCTGATCGCTAGTGAGATAGAACATCTTCTCATACAGTTATGGGCCAATTTACTTTGTCCTCTGTGGATTTCTCATTCACTGCCAATTTTCTCTTCTCCTGTCTTTTTTCTTATTGATTTGTAGGGGCTCTTTGTATATTAGTGATATTTTCTTCCGGTGTCTCACCTGCCTTTTAACTTGTTTCTGGTGTCTTTTGCGGTCCAGATGTTTTATGTGTTTATGTACTTGGATTTATCAAATTTTCACTTTATGGCTTCTGGATTTAATGTCTGGCACAGAAAGGCTTCCCCCACTGCCTAAGATTTCGTTTCAAATAAGAATTTTATTGCTGAAAAATCTTTGCAGAGCTCAATTCGTAGGCTTCTGGCAGCTGCAGCGCTGGCTCTGGGGGAGGGAGGGACAGCCTGTCTGTCCTTACTTTTTCATTACTGCTCTTCCTTCTGTCTGTCTGGCTGGCTTTGGGGTCACGGTCGCTCTGTGTCTCTTTGGGCCTCGGTCTCTAATGTGGTCTTCCCCTCCTTTCTGTGTCTCTACTGTTTTTCTGTCCCCAGCTGGGCTCCCAATGGATGACAGTAATTAGGGATGGGGGGATAGCAGCTGCGGCGGCAGTCCTCAGCGGTTTGGGAGGCCGCAGGAAATGGGCCCTCCCCTGCCCCCCCCCCCCAGCGTAGCCCCACGTCTGGTGGGCTGGTGGAGCAGGCCTGGCCCAGTTCTCTCTTTCAGAGACTCTCGTGTCCTGCTGGGAGCCTTAGGGCAATCTCTGAGCCAATCTAAGTCTCTCCTCCACCAGGAAGCCTTCCTAGATATCTCCTTCTTCCACTTCCGCAGTCCTAGACCTGGCCTCTCTTTGTCCCCACTCGTCTTTCCCCATTCTGCCTTCTCAGCACCGAGCTCCCTGGGGCCACCTCTCAGGATCTTGGTGTCCACCTGGGTAAGACAGGTCCAGCTGTACCAGCTGCTGAGAGGCGTGGCCCACGTGGGAGACAGCCGAGCTCAGGAAGGTGTCCCCTCTTGCCCTCTCAGTGCTGGCCCTCCACCAAAAAACCCAGACACCACAGGGGAGAATTTTCATGTTGCCGACAGAGAGATGGGGACTTAGTTCCACAAGGCTGATGGCCGATGGCTAGGGCTCCCTGTCTTCTGCCCGGTGCAGGGCCCCAAGCCCAGCGCGAGGCCTGGCTCGGCGAGGTGGCCAGGAAAGCAGGAACAGCGCGGGGAGAGGCCGAGCCTGGGGGGAGGAGGAGGGCAAGCAGAGCACGGCATTCTGGGAGTTCCTTCTCTGCACGCGAGGTGCTTTCCTTATTCCCAGGGACTGGAGGTGCTCGTGGGAACACCCCCATTACGTCCTGGTGATGAGGGCCTGGGGGGGGTCAGTATGGCCTCACCCTGGAGGCCTCTGTATAGGGCTGTAGGGAGGGTCTGGGCGGAGGGAGCAGCTGGGAGACAAGTCAGGGAAACCTGGAGTCTCTTTGAAACGTGGCTCAGACTCGTGTCACCGGAATCCCTGGGGTAACCTTCTCTGGGCCCCTGCAGCCTTCCGGACTTCTGTCCCAGCACCTTCCTTCCGCCCTTGATGGCCTGTCCTGGTGGGTGGGAGTGGTGTCCTTTACGTCTCTTTCTCCCAAACCCCCAAGCAGAAAGTAGGCCCTTACCGAAGGAGAATGAATGAATGAATGGATGAATGGATGGATGGAAAGCTGGGTGCGTTGGGTAGAGGGTTCAAGTGTGAGGAAGAGGAGACCCGGGTTCCGGGCCTGACTTTTCGGCTGACTTGCTGGATGACCCCCGCCCTCGTGGGGCCTCCCTCTCCTTACCGTTCAGGGGTGTCGGTCTCTCCGGCTCTGTGGTCCTGTGACTGTGTTGGCCAGAACCGGCACGTGCTTTCACGTGTCCCTCGGTCTCTCCCTGGCCAGTACCGCCTCTTCGGTGGCAGTTTGCTCGGCGCCTGCTGGGTGCCGCCCCACAGAATGGAACCCACCCTGGCAGCACCTTGACTGAGGCAGCGGTTTCCGTGCAAGTCTCGCGTCCCCAGGGCGCCTGGCAATTCTGTTGAACACACAGACCTCTGGTTCCCACGGCTCCCTGGGCTCCCCTGAAAGGGCAGGAAGCCAGCAGGGCAGGTGGGGAGCCCCCCACGTCTGTGGTGGTCTCCTTTGTCCCCCTCGGCTGTGAGGCCCGCAGCCAGGATTTCACGTCCTTCCTGGAAGTCGGCACACAGGCAGGCCCCAGGGCCCCGGAGAGCTCGTGGCTCCCACCGCGTCTCACTGCCCCAAATCGTTGTCATGCTCTGCCTGTGGTCCCATTTCCATAGCAACTCCTCGCGATGCCAGCGAGGCGGGGGGCGGGGGGGGGGAGCTTCAGGAAGGTGTGGGGAGAAGGAGTAGGAGGCCCGTTCATCACCGTGGAACGTGGCAGCTGGGGGCTTGGGGCGGCGCTGCGGGGATGGCTTGTCCTGCCGGCTCAGGTGGGACTGGGCTAGGGGCCGCCAGCCGGGTGGTCTGGAGGCCTGCCAGGAACAGGGCTGCCCGAGATGGCCTGGGCCCGGCTGGCTTGTGCCAGTCTACCCGGAGCCAGCTCGGGCGGCCACCGAGGGCATCCCCGCCTGGCTAGGCCCGGCTCAGGACACCCAGGGGTGAGGAAGTGCCTAGGTTCTGGTTCCCCGTCTGTCCCAGGCTGCCACCACCGTGTCCTGCCTTGTCCTCTGGGAACGGCAGGCTTCGGACGGCACCGCCGGGGGCTTGCCGGCAGCAGGGGGCACGGTTTGGGGCCGCTGAACGTGGGGCTAGGCGGGTCCCCTGTTATCGGATCTGCCTGCCCGTAGCTCTGTGGTCAGGTCAGGGGAGCCCACGTGGGCCCAGAAGCCAGCTCAATGCTCACTTCTCTGCCTCATTCTAGAGGAGTTTGCAGCCCATGAAACAAGACGACTCTTGGCTGCAAAAATCCTTCCATCCTCACCTACCTTGAAGGCGAGAAATTCCACCATTTGCATCCTGGACTTGATGGAATGTTGATTTGCGGAGGGACGCAGGGGCCTTTGCCGACTTCTGCCCACATGATGGCAGCCACCTCCGCCCTCCCTCCGCCCCCCCATCTATCCGGAAGGACTTGTGAGTCCTCCTGGGGACCGAGGCCTATGCTGGACAGTGGCGTATGGGGAACCAAGAGGGGAAGGAGGGGCCCGCCTGGCCCTCTGGGGCAGAAGGGAGCTGCCGCTCCTTGTGAGGGCTGCTGGGAGCCAGGCCACGTTAGATGCCAGCTTTCTGCATGGCCCTTCCGCCATCGCGGGGCGTAGCCACTGCTGGGTGCCTCTCATGCTTGGGTTTTCCTAATTCTCGTCTTTGTGCAGATTCATGTTCTAAGGTGGGTTTCCCAGTGCTCCCCAAGCCGCATAGCCATGAAGTCACGGCTGTGGTGTGCTGTCGTTACTATTATTAATAGTACACGGAAGAACAAACACATAGCTGTGAAAATAAAGGCATTTGCCTGTGTACCACCTGGTATCCCTTTGCTCTCGGGCGCCCAGTGGTGGCTGTCCCACACTTTGAGAAGCACTGATCAGATGAGAACCTCTTAGTAGCAGCTCAGAAAGGGATTTGGGGCTTTACAAACTGAGAGGTCAAGGAAACTGACGCTTGGGAGGAAACTCAGCCCAGGCCGCACAGGGAGGGCTGTGCCCTTGGACTTCCAGCCCGAGGCCTGTGTCTGGGGGCCTTGCCAAGGAGACAACCCCCTAGTGCCTTCCCTGACTCATGGAAGTTGCCGTTGGAGAATCGTGAGGGAATAAAGCAGGAGAGGCTGGGGAAGGAAAGGATGGGGGGGGGTGGGAGCTGCAGGGGGTCCTTGGGAACCAGGCTCCAGGGGAGGCCCCCTGGTGCTCAGCCTGCGCCCGTCTCCAGGGCCTGCCCCCAGGCCAGCCTCCTGGGCCGGGCTGGGAAGGAAGGCAGCCTCTGGTGCTGGCCGGACACCGCAGTGTGCCAGGCCGTGTGCCGCCCTCTCTGTCTGTCTTCCCAGTGGACCAGGCAGGACTGGTGTCCCTGTTTTATGGATGAGGGAAGCGAGGCTCAGAGACTTGACCGTCCCAAGGTCATAGAGCCAGTGGGTGGGGAAGCATATTCAGAGCCCCCCCCACCACCACCTTGGAGCCAGAAACCCCATCATTCCCAGAGCCCCACCTGCCCCAGCTGGTGGCATATGAGTGTGTGTGCGTGCATGCATGTGTGTGCGTGTGTGTGTGATGTATGTTTATTGCCCAGCGGGGTGTGATCAGACCCGTTCGTGTGCATGGCTCCCTCCCGCCCCCCTAGAACTGTCCCCTGCTGCCTGGCTCTGGCTGACAGCTCATCTCCTCTTTCTCCCACAGCCTCCTGTGCCCACAGGCCCTGAGGCTCCGGTGCCCACAGGCAAAGAGGGCGACTGAGTCAAACCCGGGCTGACCCCAGCCCATTTGCATTCCCCAAACGCCTGCCTGACCTGAGGTAAGAAGCCACCGTGGGCCACAGGGCAGAGTGGGGGCGGCATGGGCCATGGGGGCAGATGTGGGGTCCCCAAGGGAGAGGCTGTAGGGAGGCCATGGAAGAGTCGTCTTTCTCGGGGTGTCCCTATCTCTCCGGCCCCACGTGAAGGCCGGTCCGGGAGGTTTGATTCGGCAGTGCCACCTTCTGCTAGCCCTCACTGGGCAGGGCTCTGACAGCCAGCTCAGAAGCCTGAGCGACATGGTTTCATGGACGCCCTGGCTGCTGGGTTCCTGTGTGGTACTGATGGCGAGCGGAAGGGATCTAGCTATCCTTGGTTCTGTTGTATCGTTGACCGAATGTGTGCGTGACTTCAGGTCAGGAGGAAGCAGGAACGTGCGGATAGAGACCGAGTCCAAGAAACTGTCAAGAGGGGCTAGTATTGACTCCGACATGTGGAGTTTAAACAGCTCCAAGCCAGAGTCGACGCACACATCCAGACACCTCCAGGGCACGGTGCGGCTCTGTCTCAATTGTGCCCATGTGACAAGGACTGGCAGCCAGGTGACCTTGGCTTTGTGTGAGCAGAGCGGGTGGCTTCTTGGACTGTATCGCGAGGAGCAGGACATTCAGAATGTGGGAGGCGACAGGCCCTCCCACTGTGTCCCGTGTGAGGCAGTGTGCAGAAACTACAGCGAGTCCTGAAGAAGTGGTGGATGGGGAAGGAGGGGACCCGGGTTGCTGCCTGACCTGACTCCTGTCTTGCTTGTGACCTCGGGCGAGTGACTTCTCCCCTTTATCTGGGCCAGTCTGCTGCTGTTCTTGGTGGGCTTCTAGGGCCCATGAGAAGGCTGCGGAGGGACTTCGCTAGGCAGAAGGAATGCCAGGGGATGGCACTGGAACGCTATCCCTGTTTTCAGAGGAAGAAGACCCAGAGGCTCCGTAGGGCAGTGGGCCTTAGGCCCCTTCTCCCGAAGGATTAGGTGACAGTTGTGGTGCGGCCGAGGCTCAGCCGGCGCTGCCCTCCCACCCAGGAAGCCGGCGGGGTGTGGCAGGGAGCGGACGGCTGCATTGCCTTCCAGAGACTAGGCCTCGCTTTGAAGTCCGGGTATCTCTATCAAAATATTCTTGCTAATCAGTCAGTTCCGGGTGGAATGAGCAGCTAGCTAATTAGCCCCTCTGGTTTAACCTGTAATTGCTGCTGGGAGACGGGGAGAAGGATGTGGTCAGGGTTATCTGCGGGGCTGCCAAGGGCGACGGGAGGGGTGTGGGCAGGGAAGCCGGGCCCTGCCCCTAGCCTCGTCAGGGGCCACAGCATCCTCCCTGCTGCCCGGGAAGCTCAGCGGGCAGAGACGCACTGGGGAACGAATGCAGGGTGCAGCCTGCTCTCTCGCGGCCGGGGAGCTTGGAGGAGGGGACGCCTGGGCTGAGCCTCGAAGGCTAACGGGTTCTTTTAAACTGCTCTATTTTCCTGATTATTAAAAAAAAAAAAAAAAAAAAAGGCAAACAACAGCACGTCCTCTATAGAAAATGCGAGCACTTGGGTGTTTTGCCTGTCAGTCTTTGGATTACCAAATACGTACTTATGACATAATTGGGATCAGCCTGTACCCACTGTTTTCTAACCTGCCTTTTGTACTTCTTACTCTACCAAGATCATCTTCCCATCATGGAATACGCTTCTGTGATGTGATTTTTAATGGCAGCGTAATGTTCCCGCCTGCGTGTGGTAGGGCCTGTGCAACAATCCTGTTACATGCTTTGATTGTTTCCAGCGGCGCGGCATTACAAATAGTGCCGGCATGAACAGGATGACGTGCGTAGGGTTACGATGGGCAGAAAAGGTTTAGGGGAGGGGAGGGGGGCGGCCCAGGCGAAGCAAAGGTATAGAGGAAGGGGGCTTCGGAGTGTTGGAGGAGTGACGTGCCCAGGAGGGAACCTCCGAGGCGTGCCGAGGGGCTGAGACCTGGCCCCTGGCAAAGCTCGGGAGGAAGCCAGGGCTGCCCTGCTGACCCCTGCCTCCCATGCCCGCTCCCCTGCCGCCTCCCTTGGTGCTCCCGTGGCGGGAGGGGAGGGGGCGGGAGAGCCGGCCAGGCAAAGCTGAGGGTCCCAGATGCCGCAGCCCTTGACTTCTCGCTCACTGGCGGGATCAAGGGCATTGAAATCAAGCCCTTCTGTCTCTGGCGAGCCCCGCTCAGGTCTCCGCCTTGCGGGAAGGAGGTACATGCCAGCTCTGAACATTTACTGACGCCTGAATCAGAGAGGCCTGCCTTCATCCCCTCGGCGGGTGGTGGGAGGTGGCCCTTGACCCCGGAGAGCCAGGGAGGGAGGCTTGGCGTGGGGCGTCACTCCTAGGAGGCTTCTCTGGCCTCCGGGTGCCCCATCCTCAACTGGTGGCCCCATCCCCAGGACTCCCCTCCCTCGTGCACCCCTGCCACCCAGCATGGCTCAGGTGCCGGGTGGACTCACTCACAGGCATAGGTCTCTTTCTCCCCAAAGACTGTGGGTCTCCTGGGGCCGACCTGGCCTGATTTGCCCCTTTGATCCCTCATGATGGGTACCAGATTCTGCACAAGTGCTTGCGGAAGCGGTTCGTTCTTTGAGTGACTCATTCATTGTTCGCTCGACACATACGGACACACAGCTGCTGTGTGTCAGGCCCCATTCTACGTGCCCGGCATTCATGGACGAATAAGTTAGACCGGGTCATCGCCCTCATGGCGCTTAAGTTCTAACAGAGTGGGCCCGGAAAAACCAGATTAAGTAAATTCGTCCCACACGATTGGGAAGTAGGAAGTGCCACGGGGAGAAGTGAGGCAGGAGGAGGGAGCGGGCGGGCAGCGGAAGCCTTTCTCTGCAGGGTGTCGGGAAAAGGCATCTCACGTCAGGTGCCCTTTGAGCAGAGACCTGAGGAGAGGGGACAGGCCCTCGGAGCTGGGACAGGCTCTGAGCTGAGGAAGAGGGGCTGAGAAAGAGGGATTGCAGGGCCTCGAGTCAGTATGGATGGAGGTGATTTGTGGCTCCGAGGCTCCTTCTCACTGTCCCATGGGGAAAAGGCTGTGGGGGGGTGGGGCAAGAGTAGAGGCTGGCAGGTGGTTAGGAGGTCCCAGCATCAGTGCAGAGAGAGATGGCTGGCGGGCCTGGGGGTGTGTGTGTGGGGGAGGTGCAGCTGATTATGGTGGGGTGAGGATGGGCTGCGGGCTAGGAGAGATCTAGAAGGGATCGGAGCCTGAGAACAGGGGGTGTGGTGCAGCCTTTGGCTGAGCTGAGCAAGGGAGGGCCGGGAGCTGGGTGTGGAGAGCAATGAAGAGTCCTGTTTGAAGACGCCAGCATCCACACAGCTGCACAGGCCGCGGCTCTGAGAGGCTGCAGCTGAGGCGGAGGCTGGGGCTGCGTGTGTGCAGGACGGAATTGTCAGCATCTGGTCGGGGGGTGTTTTAGAGCTTCTGAGTCTGGGCAAAGTCACGAATCTGGGCCTCACTGCTGAGGGTGAATGCAGCCCACGGGGGTGCCTTGCAGCGGGATTTACCCGCCCAGAGAAACTGCCTCTGGCCACCCTCCCGGCCACTCCTCCCAATGGCCTCATGGCTGGCACCGTCATTTTGTAACATTCTTCAGGGCTGCTGTGAGCAGGAAATGGGGTGCGGGCCCAAGCCTCTCACCCTTTCGCCACGAAGGGAGGCCTCATCCGGTGAGTCTGGAGCAGCCCAGGCCCCTCTGAGCCCTGCTGGTGGCCACTAGTGCAGGCCCGCCCTCACGCCACGCGCGGGGCTCCTTGCTGTCTGTGGCTGAGCTCCAGACTCCTCCTCCTGGGTGTTCAGGGCCGCTCATGATTTCGTCCCTGCCTTCTCCGTCTTTCCAACAAGTGACCCTTGTCCTCCATCCCTGCACACACGAGGCTCGGTCTCGCCTTCTCTTCCCTCCGTCTAGAAAGCTATTCTCATCATTAGCCACACCCCTTCCAGAATGCCTCCCCCACTCTCATTCCCACTTTGGCCCCTTTGAATGGCTGTCGTTACCTCTCGTCTAGTGAGCTCTCCTGTCATTATACTGTCATCATCCCTACCTAGTCTTAACCTTTGCTCTCCTCACCGTCTCCTGCCTCCTTCTCCTGCCCGAGTCCTGCCCCTGCCCCTGCGCTCTGCTATCGAAGCTCTTCCCAAACGGAATCCCGCTCAGCCCCTGGAGCTCTCCGGGCTGGGGTCCCAAGCCCGGCTCTGCATCAGGACTGCCCGGGGATGTTACCAGAGAGGGAGCCTCAGGGGCCCCTTCTGACCCAGAGTCGCTGGGGGAACCCGGGAATTTGGATGGATTACACAGTCACTTCTGATGGTCAGCCAGGTCGGGATGTGGTGCCCCAACCCAGACTCAGGCTGAGCAAGTGCAGGTGTCCTTGGGGGTGTGGCCTCTGACCTTCACGTGCACTCCTGCAGGGGTGGGGGCCTCACTGTCTCCAGGCCAGCCCAGGCCTTGGGGGCTGCTCTCACGTGGACAGAGCTCTTCCCTGTGCTGACCGAACTGGATCTGGGATCCGCGTGGGGTAGGGGCCGCATTCGGCACTCGCCGGGCTCAGTGGGGGACTTCCATGTGGCGGGGACTCGGGCGATGTCTGCGGCTTGACGGGGGACTCACCGCCTGCCACCTCTGCCTGCCTGGACAGCTCCCCCAATGTTGAGGCCCGGGTCGCAGTCACAGCCCCAGCCCTCTGTGCCTCTCCGCTGACCTAGCCGCCACCGTGGGTGGTTCAAGAGAGCGTGTCCCTTCCCTCAACTTATGTCATCCTTATTACAGCCGCATGGAAGGTGGGACGCTGGCATCCCGTTTGCTCTAACGAGCCCTCGTCGAGTGCCTGATCGGTGCCGAGTGGTGTGCCGGGGATGATGGGGACAAGCCATGATTTAGAGAAGGGGGGGGGCTCACCGGGCGCCACCCAACTGCTGAGGGCCCAAGTCAGCACCAAAGCCCAGGTGGGGATCGCAGCGCGCTAGGTCCGGTGTACAGAGTGCCGTGCATGGGAGGGCTTAAACCGAAACTCGTCTCTCAGCTCCAGGGGCTGGAAGGCAGAAATCGCCGTGGCGGCAGGGCTCTGAGGGCGGGACCTCTCCGCGCCTGTAGATGGTGCCTTTCCTGTGTCTCGCCCTCTCCTCTTCCTCCCATGCGGGTCTGCGTCCAGATTTCCCTTTCCGTTTAAGGACACAGAGCCATATGCATGAAGGGCCCGCCCTGCTCTGCTGTGAGCGCCTGCTAATTAATTAATTACATCTGCAGTGACCCAGTTTCCAGATAAGCTCATTCTGAGGCACTGGGGTTTACAAGTTCAACCTGTAAATTTGGGGGGGATGCAACTCAACTCGTCACAGCGTGCGAGTAGCCTGGGATTTCCACCGCAGCGACCTGTCCCACGGTGGGCCAGGCAGCCCGGGGGGTGGTGAGCATCTCATGCCGCGAGGTGTGCAAGGGGAGCGGTGAGGCCGCCCTGAGCCGTCCGGGGTACCCAGGGGAGATTCCTACATCGGGACCAGGACCCGGGCTCCTCGGAGGCTTGTTTCAGCTCAGCACGTTAATGGGGGCCCAGGAACAAGGCTCCCGGTGTGTGCCCCCCACAAGCCAGTCCCTGTGCGCTCTGGGTGGAAGGCAGGTGTGCAGTGGCGGGGCTGGGGCTCCCCGGCCGCTGCAGCCCCTGGCTGGGCGAGCTCAGGCGGTCGTTTTTCCCTGCTGGGCCTCAGTCTACCTGACCGAATTGTTGTCCCAGGCCTGTTTTTGTCCCAGGCCTCTGGTGAGGCTCGAAGGAGAGAATGAATAGGAAGCTGGTTTGGTTTTGTTCATTTTCTTTTTTTTTTAATTTTTTAAACTTTATTTTTATTTTTGAGAGAGAGAGAGAGAGCATGTATGAGTGAGTGGGGGAGGGGCAGAGAGAGAGAGAGAGAGAAACACACACACACACACACACACACACACACACACACACACACACACAGAATCCGAAGCAGGTTCCAGGCTCTGAGCTGGCAGCACAGAGCCCGATGTGGGGCTTGAACCCACGAACCGTGAGATCGTGACCTAAGCTGAAATTGGTGCTTAACCGTCTGAGCCACCCAGGTGCCCCTCTTTTGTTCATTTTCATTTGTCGACTCTGTAGGCGTGTTATTAACTGCGGCTATCTGCTAGGCCCTGTGCCGTTCCAGGGACACAGAGATGAGATGGCCGTGGTCCTGCCCACACAAGACATGGTGGAGGGCAAGCGGGTGAAGGTTAAGCCCCCTCTGGAGCCAGACTGCCTGGGATTCCAGTCCCGGCTCTGCCGCTCGCAGAAGGTGTGAATTCAGTCTGTTTAGTTAAGTTAACAGGCCCTTAGTTTTTTCATTGGTAAATTGGGAATAATAACAGCACCTGCCTTGTGTGGATTAAGTAGGCTGGTGCGCATAAGGGCTTAGAGCAGTGTCTGGCACATAGTAAATGCTCAATAAACATAATTCTAAGTCATCAGTACAGAACAGTGTGATAGAGGGTAGTAGAGGGGCGTGTGGGGAGCTATGCATTGAGTGTTAGGTTCTGAGAACCCAGCAGATGTGGTCCTTGGCCGTGTGTGGGTGCCCTGTCATCCTGTTAACGCTTTAGCCATCTGCCACCTTTTGCTCTGAGTGTGGGATGGTGAGAGGGATCTGGGGCAGGCGGGCCCAAAGGGAGACATTCGAGGCCCTTTGACGGTCATGGATGGGGGTCCGGGGGCCTGTGCGGCAGCTGCTGCCACTCCCGCCTCTGCCTCTGGGGTGCTCTGCAGTCGCGGAAGGGGTCCTGGGGGGCTTGGCTTTTGTTAGCCTTTGTGTTTAGTCCACGGGTTTCGGGGAGAGGAGATGGTGGGGAAGCCAAATTAAAATTCCTCTTCGAGAAGTGAACGACTTCCCAATTAAAGGATTCTTATTTGTGAGATGCCTTGGAGGCCTTTTCAATCAAGAGGCTCTTCTGAGTAAGAAAAGGGCTCGAGCTGGGGTTGGAGAGGCGGGGCGGAGCCTGAGCTGCAGCCCGGAGGGTGGGGGATGCGGAAGACGCTGGCCGAACCGTGGCTCTGTGCGATGGGGTGGGGCGAAGCTGTAGCTCTTTTCTGCTCGCCAGGGGGTGGGGGGTGGCATCGGGAGGGTAGAGAAGGGGGAACTGTCCGCCCTCGAACCCCCTCAGCCCTTAAGCCCCTCTGGCCCCAGGCTGCACGCATCAGGGCCCTCTACCAGCACGTCCTCCTCAGCCGGCCCTGTGCTCTTGCGCTCGGGCCAGATGGAGCTGGGAGGGCGGTTTGGGGGGGCGGTGTACGACAATCTGTAATGGCGGATGTGGCCTGGACCTTGTGCTTAGGGGCAGCCAGATCGGGGGTGGCATCTTCTTGGCCTCCGAGACTGATCCCCTGGTGCCCGTGCCACACCTGTTACCTGATTCAGGCCCTCCTGGCGACATCTGGTTGCGGCTCCGTTGCTGTTTGGTGGGCGTGTCCATCTGCCTTTCGGCCTGGCACCCCCACCCACCCCACACTACCCAGCCGGTCTCCTGGGAGACCAGATCTGCCCTGGTTTGGGCTGTGTATCTGCTGGGTGTCCCAGGAGGGGCACATCGTCGGATCCTGCCCGAGTAAGCCAGCCTGGCTCGCGGAGTGCCTAGCATGTGGAGGCAGCTAACGGCCCGAACCTTCCTCACAGATGAGGAAGCAGAGGCTCAGTGAAGTGCGGTGACCCCTCGGCACAGAGAGGGCTTCTTGCTGAAAGGGGCTCTCTTCCTCTGTCCCCTGAGACCTTCCAGGTCACGAAGCAGAAAGGAGCCGGAGGGGACATTGGCCAAAGCCCTTCCCTCGGTGGACAGGCCGGGCCTTTACCCCAAGCCCCTCAGGGTCTGCCCCCGGGAGTTGCCAAGGTCATTTGAGGAGACCTGCCACGGGTGGCTCCGCCATGCAGGCGATGTGGAGGGGGCAGGAGGGTTTGCAGCCCACACCTGCCATCCCCCTCCCCCAGCATGTCCTACTTTCTGGGAGCCACTGCAGCGAGGCCGTCTGTGTCAATACCCAGAACTGGGAGAGCCGGGCCCCTCCGAAAGGTCAGCGGACCACGTAGTCGCTCCCCAGAGCCGGTAACTGGAGAGCATGATGTACTGGTTGGGGACAGGGAGGGGACTGCCCAGCAGCCGGGGAGAGGGTGGGCCATCAGGGAGAATGGGGTGGATGCTCTAGACCCCGGGGCAGGGTGGGGGTCGTCCTGCTCAGAGGCACTCTGATCAGGTTGGGAGCTGCTTAAGTTCCAGCCCTGCCACTTACTGTCTGCGTGTTCTTTATTTGTTTATTTTTTAAAATATTTATTTATTTATTTTGGGGACAGCGCAAGCAGGGGAGGGGCTGAGAGGGGAACAGAAGATCCGAAGTGGGCTCTGTGCTGACAGGCTGACAGCAGTGAGCCCAAGGTGGGGCTCGAACTCACGAGCCACGAGATCATGACCTGAGCCAAAGTCAGACGCTAAACCAACTGAGCCACTCAGGTGCCCTCTGTCTGTGTGTTCTTGAGTGACTTGCCTCTCTGGACCTCAGTTCCCTCCTGGGTGGCACAGATGACAGTGCAGCTGAGGTGGCGAGGGTCACAGAGGACAGTGTGTGTGATGTCGAGGGCTGGCGGGTCGTGTGTGTGTGTGCAACGTGGATTTGTGGACTGTGTCCTAACACCATTTGGCGGGACTGGTTCCCATCCTAGCCCTGCCTCTTGGGAGGGGGTTCACGTCTCTTAACCTCACTTTCTCCATCTGCATAATAAGTATTTGATACCTTTCTCATAGGGGTGTGTACTCCATCAGTGGGTGTCCTCTTTGGCCTTCCCCCTGAATCATTTAATGAGCCCATTCTTCCTGAGTACCTGGTGGGCTTTTCCTGGGCTTGGTGGCCACAAAATGAGTAGGTGACATGGTCCCTGCTTTTAGTTAGCAACGTAAAGTTAGAGAGGCTGAGGAGATATGCCGTGAGGCCCCAGGAAAGGGAGATAGGAGCTGGAGGAGTCAGGGAGGGCTTCCTGGAGGAGGCCAGACCTTAGTATTTGGGAGGAATTGGGAAGCAGGTGGGGCAGGGAGGAGCATAGAGAGGGGGCAGCTGGTTGGGAATAGTGTGAGCAAAGACTGAGCAGGAGAGCAAGCAGTGGGAGGGGGTATAGGTCAAAGCCCAGAGAGGTCCCAGCCCTGGAGCCCTGGGGGGGTGGTAGGGGAGTTGGGAGTGGGACAGCTGTGTCAAGACTTAGGGCAGGGGGACAACAAAAGTGCAGCCTCCATCCCAGCACGGAGCTTGGCACGGGGCCTGCGAGGGGGGGCGGGATTCAGCGTAGGGTCCATGCACAGACAGGACTCCCCAGGCTGCAGGGCCTTAGGTGGGAGGTATGAGGCCTTGTGTGAGGCCTGGGAGGGGGCTGGTGGCAGCTGCCTAGACCGGCAGGGCAGGCCTGAGGGGAAGCTCTAACTGAAGCTGGGGTCGGCGTGAGGCAGTGTCTAGCCAGGATCGAGGAACCAGGGGGTCTGGCTTCTCGAGGCCAAGAGACCAGGAGTTGGAGAAGTAGGAGGGGCTCTGGCAGGTTGGGAGGGCTGGAAGACCGTGTGCCAGGCTGAGTCAGGCTTGCTCTGAACTTGGGCTTGCACCACAGCCCAGACAGGCAGGTGGCACTTAGCCTCATCCTAAGGCATTGGAAACTAGGCTCAGACTGGCTAGTGACTCACCTGCCCGGGTCATATTTCAAATCTGAACTCCAAACTTTTTGCCTTTTCGATGACCCCGCAGTACTCCCCAGGGCTGTGGTTTTTAGAGGCGATGACTTCAGACTTCCCTGGGTGAGCTCAGTAAAGGGACATCCAAACGTGCGGTCTTCCTTGGTTTTCTCTCTCTTGGGGGGGTGTGGCTCAGAGGTTGAGGGTGTGCCCCAAGGTCACACAGCACTGGGGTCTGCCGTGCCTGGCTCCCTGGAGAGGAGATGCGTGCTCCTCACCTCCGTGGAGTCTGGTGGCCCCTGCCAGGCCCCACCAGGTCTGTGGACAGAGGAGTCTTTCCATCCACAAGCCGACTCAGGTCTCTTAGTCACTGAGGGAGGCTTTAAAACCTCAGCCCCAAATTAAAACCTATGAGTGCTTCAAAACAATGAAAAATTTCCCTAATAAAAGAGGAGGCACACTCAGGCATGTCCTAAATGAATGGAGTGACTTCCGGGATTAATCCAGGATGTATGGGAGGGCGCCCAGCCGGGAAAAGCGTGCGGTGGAGATTGTAACAAATTGTTTGCTCGCAAGAGGAATAATTCTTAATGTGCACCGGCCGCAAGCGGAAGGCACCTTGGCCGCCGGCAGCCGCAATCCCTCATTAGCCGGCCCTGAGCAGGGTCTCTGCTGGGGTGGCCTTACCTCGAGGCCTCTGGGCCTTCAGTGATGACCTTCCAACCCCATAAGCCAGTCGAGTGGGAGTGAGCGGGCCCCAAATCTGTCCTTAGAGCACCTGCCCCAGGGCCTTTGGAATCCTGCTTTCTCCCCTGCTCTGCGCCCTTGGCTGTGCTTGCTGAACAGTATTTCCTCCTTCCCTGCTGTGTGCGCAGACCGCTCTTCCTCTGGGACCTCTCGAGACTCAGGCCCGCCAATGCCTCCACTTCGGTCACCCTGGGCATCTCCGCACAGACGTGTCTCAGTTTACCTGTCCGAGTTCGGGCCAGTGCTTCCTCCCCAGCTCCCTGGCCTCAGGCACGGGTGGGGGTGGGGGCAGCGCAGCTCTCCCCAGCCCGCCCTCCAGCCTCTTCCTTAGTCTTAGTGCTGAACCTGGGGAAAAGGAGGCTGAGCCAGTTCGTGCTGCGGAACACCACCTCTAAGGTGTGAATGCTGGAGGAAGGCCTCCTGTGTCCCACTTCCCCTCCCCCCCACCCCCAGCTGGGGTGTGGCCTGCAGAGACAAGAGCACCGGTTTCTGAGTCAGACAAGCCTGAATTTGGGCCCTAGCTCCCCGCTTTCCAGCTGTGGCACCCAGGCACCTGCAGTCTTTCCTGGCTTCCTCGCCTGTAAGACGAGATTCTTTTTATCCTCCCCATCGGCTCCCAGCTCTGAGAGCACGATCTCATTCGGCCACACGACAGTCCTAGGGAGTGGGTCCTGTTGTCATCCCCATTACGCAGCTGAGGAAACTGAGGCTCAGGGAGTTGCACAGAGTGAGGTTAGGCCACGACTCAGACCTGGGTCTCTGAGTCCCTGCCACTGCTTCATAAAGGTGTTTAGAGAAAGGGGCCCGGATTGTGGGTGCCGCTCTGTAGACCTCATCTCCACCTGCTCACTTTCCTCAGCCGAAGAGGTGCTGAGGCCCTTCAGAGGCTGGGGCAGGAGACACTGGGCATGGGGAGCCCCCTTCTGGCCAACCCCCTCTGGCTCAGAGCTGACCTGTCCCTTCGTTCATCCATTCGCTTATCAAGCGTTTACGAAACACCTACTAAATGCCAGGTGCTGTCCTAGGTCCTGGAGAAACAGCACGCAGAACATTACACACACTGATTCTGCTCTCAGGTGGTTTCTGTTCTTGTGAGAGCGAGCGAGCCAGACCACAAAGAATTCGGATAACGTCAGATGGCGATGAGATTGGGAGGGGAGGAAACGGGACGATGAAATAGGGAATGGCCGGGGTAGGCCGGGTGGCTTTGGGGCAGGCGGCGTCCGGGCAGAGCCTTTCTGAAGAGGCGGCACCGAAGCCAAGACCCCATGTCTGAGAGGAAACGGCATTCCGGGCCGGCTGAACTGGGCAGAGGCCCGGTGGTGGGAAGGAGCTGAGTGTGTTTAAAAACCAGGAGGAAGATGGCGTGGCTGGCAGTTGGGGAATGAGGGAGAGAGGGAGGAGAGGGGGTGGGAGACGGGAGGGGTGCTCAGAGGCCCTGCTCAGGAGCAGGTTTTATTCAGACTACAGTGGGAAGCTCTGGAGAGCGCTAAGCAGGAGACTGACAGGATCTGATTTGCGCTTTTCAAATCCGGCCACCGTGGGGAGAGAATGGATTAGAGTCGGTGGCAGGGAGAGCGGGGAGCCTGGTGGGGAGGCAGGTGCAGGGTCTGGAGGAGAGCCGTGGGGTCAGAGCTGGGGGTGGCTGCTGGACGCTCCAGTATTGGGACCTACTGCGCGTCCGTAGATGCTCTCTAAACGGCTTCTCATGACTCGTCATACTTCTGCCAAGGTCAAAGGCTTTGCTCTGTGCACTGGGCCATCTCGTTGCCAAGTCTGTTTTTCAGATGAGGAAATTGAGAGGCTCACCTCAGCCCCACGCGCGGCCTTCCTGCAGGCATCCAGCACCGACAGGAGGGCAGCAGGGAAATTCGGGGAGCCCGGCGCCCTCTCCCGCTGATGCCTGGCGTGCGTGTGTGTGTGCACGCACGTGCGCCCGTGAGCATGCGCGTGCGTCAGGCCCATTAACAAACAGAGAAATAAATTAACAAGTATTCAACCCACCAAATGTTCCTTCTGTTCTGTATAATAGAGTAGGGGAACATAATTTTCCCCTGGAGCAAATTGCTACAGCTGAACCTGCTCCTCGTTTTCCTCCAAAAACTGCTTAAAATTCTGGAATGCTTGTTGATTTTCGGGTCGTCTCCCTTTCTGCCTCCTGTCTCCAACCCCTCAGGCTGCTCCCTCTGCCTTCCGCATGCAGGGCCTCAGAGGAGCCGGATTGCTCCAGAATAAGAGGCCCCACCCTACTGACAGGAGGAACCCGGGGGGGGGGGGCAGCAGCTGGGGCCGGGGGGCACAGAGGGTGAGGCACGTTGGGTGTGCTGAACTTGAATGAGATGCCCTGGGCTGGCAGGAGGACCAGTAGCTTCCTACTGAGCCCTGCCATAGACACGCTGTGCAACCTTGGGCGGGTCACTGCCCTTTCTGAGCTTTCTCTTCCAGAACACGCCTGCCATCCCGCGTGAACACATCTTGTGGTATGCGGAGCGCTCTGTAAACCAAACCGCCCCCCTCTGAGGACGCCATGTCCAGGGAGTGCTCCCCTTACCCTATCCCCGGGCCCTCCTATGGAGCCTTTGGAATCAGAGACTCTTGTCCTGCTTCTGAAACTCTCTAGGGCCCTCCTGATTTTCTTAAAGCAGATTAATTTTTATCCACTTTAATTAAATGTGTCTTGTAAAAATGTATATTTACTTATAGACCTTCTCTCTCTCCGCATAGCCCAGCCGTTTCTGTCCCTCGGAGCCCAGCCCAGGTCTCCACCCGCAGGCAGCCCCCTTAGGGGTGAGAACCTGGGGTCGGGGGAGGCCCCTGCGTGCTGACTTCTGGCCGGCTCGGGTCAGGCTGAGTGACCTTTCACGGCAGCATGAAGGGAAGCGGGGATCCCGTGTTCGGGAGCCGTAACATTCCAACCTCCTGGCTCTACTTTGTGGAAGATACAAAGTTCCATCGATCCCACATCTGTCGCTGCGATCCCCAGCAGGGGAGTTAAACTCCAAAGAAACTGCCGAGGCTTCTCAGGGCTGGTGAAGGATGAGCCTTGGCTGGCGGCCACAGCTCTGGCTGGCCAGAAATCTGGCCGGTCTCTGAGCCATAGGACAGCCCCAAATCGTGTCTCCTCCAGGAAGCTCCCCTTGACTTCGCCATTGTCTTAGCCTGCTTGGTTGCGCTAATAAACTACCCATAGACCGGGTGGCTTGAACAACAGAAATTAATCTTCTCACAGCTCTGGAGGCTGGAGGTCTGAGATCAGGGTGCTGGCATGATTAGGTTCTGGTGAGCACTCTCCCCGATTGAGGGTGGGTGCCTCATCGTGTGCTCACATGACGGAGAGACACAGATAAAGAGAGATTTCTGCTGTCTCTGTCTCTTTTTAAATGCTTATTTATTTTTGAGAGAAAGGGAGAGAGAGACAGAGTGTGAGCGGGGTGGGGGGACAGAGAGAGGAGACAGAATCCGAAGCAGGCTCCAGGCTCTGAGCTGCTAGCACAGGGCTCGACACGGGGCTCGAATCCACGAACCGGGACATCATGACCTGAGCCGAAGTTGGATGCTTAACCGACTGAGCTGCCCAGGCCCGCCGTGCTGTCTCTCTTTATAAGGATGCTAATCCTATGAGATTAGGGCTTCGCTCTTACGACCGGATGTAACTTTATTTCCTTACTGCAAATTTAGTCACGTTGGGGGGTTAGGGATTCAGCATGTGAATTTTGGGGGACAAAATTCAGTCCCCGAGGCCGTTCCTGCACTCCTGTAGGCTGGCTAGAGTGGAGTTGCACAGGCTAGCATTTGTTGTAAATTGTTGGCTTTCGTTTCCCCTAAGGTCTCCTCCCAGTACAGTCCTGGCATACCGGGGGCTCCAAAATGACACTGTGGCTTGGGCTGCTTCCTGGCTGAGGCCTTGATTTGGGGGCATTTCCGTCCCCTTTCTCTGGCACATGGCGAGTGGTACTGTAGCCCGTCTCTCCCCATGTCGTTGGAGGCAGGGGAACCTCCAGACAGCCTCACCTGCCATGTCCTTTGTTTCAGTGGCCCGTCATTGCTCACAGTGAAAAGTTGAATCCCCTGTGGCCTGCTTTCCAAGGCTCTTTGACCCTAGCCCCTGCTTCACCCCTCTAGCCCGTTTCCTGTCCTCTCCCTTGTCCCAAAACAGGCCTTATTCATTTGTTCCCTGTTTTTGTAGCTGCTCTTCCTCTTGCTAGGTATGAACTATCTCCTCGTCAGGTCCCACTTATCCTGTAAAGCCCTCCCAAGCACAGCCTTCCCTGATCCCCTAGGCTGAGTTGGTCCCTCCCTCCTCTGAACACCCATGACACTCTGGGCTAGCCCACCACACTGCGCTTAACACCCTGGATGGTCCTTGTCAGGGGCTGGGTCTGGTTAACCGCTGGGTCTCAGCACTGCCTCAGTGCCTGGCTCCATAATTGTCTGTGGAGTGAATGAATGGATGAATATTTATTGAGCACCTACTAGTCGTGGGAGGCTGGACCTCGGAGGCTGTGATCATGGAGCTTACACTCAACAAGATGCATAGCAACGAATGTGTGGAGGTAGTGATAATGTCAAGTAGAAAAAGATAAATCAGGGAAGGGGGGAAAGAAACGTGAGGGGCGGGGGTGCCCCGCGGAGAAGGTGACTTTTAGGTAAAGACCTGAAGGAGGTAAGGGAGCCATATGGATACCTGGGGCGAGCGTTCAAGGCCAAGGGAACAAGGGCCCTCCGGTGGGAGCATGCCTGGCCTGTGTGCAGAGCAGGGAGGAGGCTGTAGTGGCAGGAGAAAGGGGAAGGGGAGAGGGGGGTGGGAATTGTTATCAGAAAGCAAACGGGGCCAGAACTTGCAAACTGTGGTCAGGACTTCGGCTTTAGCTCTGAGTGAGACAGGGGTCACTGCAGGGTTTTGACCGAGCGACATCTGTCGCTTGGGTTTCCAGGGTCCCTCTGGCTGCTGTGTTGAGGACACGGTGGGAGGCAGGTGCCCAAGGAGGAGGCTATCACAGTAATCCGGGAGGGAGGGATGGCAGCTTGGAGCAGGGCTGCGGCTGTGGGGGTGGTGAGAAGCGCTCAGATCCTGCCTAGACTTGGAAGGTAAAGCCACCAAGACTTGCTGGTGGCGGGTCAGCTGTGGGGGTGAGGGAAAGAGCTCAGTGCCGACCCCACGCTGTTGGGCCTGGGTAGCTGGGGATTCTGCTGCCTGGGTCAGGACCAGGCTTGGGGTAAAATGGGGGCACTCAGCTGTCATCAGAGAAGTTTGATGCACCTATAACCGCCCGGGCGGGCTGTTGAGTGGGCAGTTGGTGACTGTGGTAGGCTACATAATGCCTCCAAACAAGTCCACGTCCAAACAAGTCCACGTCCTAATCCTCGAAACCCGCGCCGGTTCCCTTCTATGGAAAAAAGTCTCTGCAGATGTGAGTAAGTTAAGGACCTGGGAATAAGATGGGAAGATTATTCTGGATTGTCTGCAATCGTTCATGTCCTTATGAGGGGGAGGGGGGCAGAAGGAGACCGACCACAGAGAGGAGAAGGTCGTATGAGCACAGAGGCAGAGATTGGTGTGATGTGGCCACAAGCCAAGGAGTCCTGATAGTCACCCGAAGCCGGAGGAGGCAAGGAACGGATTCTTCTCCAGGGCTTCCGAAGGGAACGAGCTCTGGCTGACAGCTGGGTCTGGGCCCTCTGAAACCGATTTCGGAGTTGTGGTCTTCAGAACCGTGAGAGAATAGGTTTCTCCTGTGCTTTAAGTCACCCAGCCTGTGGTAATTTGTTCCCGCAGCCCTAGGAACTGGTACGGCTGTAACCGGCCTGGAGAGAGAGGGGGAGTGACACGCCCTCGGTGTCCCGGCCCAGGGAGAGAGGGGCGCGTGCCCTCCTGCAGGCTGTGGGGGCAGAACGCCCACCCCGATGGCATCACACCTCCACCGGGAGGGCGGCAACGCTGCTAGTGACAGCGGGCCTGTGTCCCTCGAGCCTGCCCGGGGATGACTGAATCCTGGGGGGCGGGGCCGGGTGGGGGGGGCTGCAGCGAACCCCCGCGGTGTGTCAGGGCCGGCGCCTGGGCTTCTCGCCTCTCCTGTTATCTCAGTGGCGAGGGACGTCTCTGCAGGTGGGTTCTGAGGAAGGGGCTGAGTCTCCCAGGGTGGGGGAGGGCATGCCTCACCCCCCCCCAGGCTAGAAGGCCGCTCTGAGCCAGAGCCCTTACAACCTGGGCTTTGAATCCCGACTCCTCTAACCTGCAAGCTGGGTGGCCTTGGCTGTGCCTCAGTGTCCTGTCCGGACATTGGGTGTATTAGTAGTGCTCGCCTCTTAAATTATTACATGTAACCGTGTAAAATGCTTAGGACGTGTCAGGTTTTAACCCTTAGGCCTGGGGAGGGGGCGGCAGGACTTTTGCAGGGGAGCTTTACAGTCCGTGGTTTTGGATTCGAATCCCAGCTCCCTCACAGAACCAGCTGTGCGACCTTAGAGGCCCTGTCTTCTCTTAACGCTGGCTGCCGGCAGGGCCACTAGGGGAAGGACTTGGTGGCTGGTATGTAATGGGCCTGTTATGTTGGGGCTTCCAAGTTGGGGGCTCAGTCAAGGGTTGGCTCCCATCCCTCCTTCCCACCAAAGTCCTGGGCAGGTGACCCATCCCCCAGCCCGCCTGTACTGTGAGGAGATTTTCTCTTAGGGCAGCAAGGGGTACATGGTCAAGGGGGGTGGGCAGGGACTCCGCAGTGGCCCCGGGTGTGGCAGGGGGATGGCCGGGGCGGCCAGACTAAAGCCTTAATGCGTCCATTAACTCGCTGTGACTGCGTGTTTGAGATTCGGTGGCCTCAGCAGCAGCAGCAATGTATTCGGCCCCGTTAGAATCTGCAGGGAAGACATGTGGTGGTATTTACAGCCCAAATCTCTGTCCTCATAAAGGGAGGCGGTGGTAGGGGCTGGGAGGGGGAGGGAGGGGCCGGACTTTCTGATAATGTCATAAATGGAGTCTGTCTCCCTGGAAACAGCAGTGGCGGTGGCGGCCATAGGCTGACAGATGTGCACGCTGTAATATGGGCCCACGGTGGTAGTGGCAGGGACGTTGGGAGGGATGGATGGGCGGTAACTCACCAGGCCTGGGGCTCAGGGATAGCCGGCTACAATGAGAGCATGGTGGGGATGCTGATGGAGGGATGGGGGCCTGAAACTGGGCATCTGGGGGACACTGGAGTGCCTGCTGTTGGCCAGGGTTTGGGGGAGACCCTCCTGCCTCTGGCCCAAGGCCTACCTCAAAGATGAGCCAAGCCATCCGAGAGACATCGTCAGAGTTCCGGGCCTTCCCGAACTCTCTAGCGATGGGCACACGGGACCCACCTGTACGATGTTGTTCTAGGCCTGGAGAGGCATGGACATAGAGTGGAGTGCTGGAGAGCTATGAGAGGCTGTATCACAAGGAGCAGCGAATCTGGTGTGAAGGAGTTGATGACTAGAAGGTCTAGACCCGCCCGGAATGCACAGCCCTGTCCATGGCTGAGTGTGATGGGTCCGCACGGCTTTACCCAAGTTGTCTCATTTCAGAGAGTGGGGAGCTCGCCTTCAGCCATCCACCTAGTCGATGCTCCCCAGTCTGGACCTTACCTAGGCCCCAAGGGACACTGGTAGGAAGTGGAAGGCAAGGAGGGACTGGCATGTGTAAGCTAGAAAATGGCAGGCTTGGGGGCAGCCCTTGCTGTCCAGCGATCTCTGAGGGGCCAGAACCCTTCCCCCAAACCCTGGCCTGCAATGGAGACCGGCTGCCCAAAGGCAGAGCCCAGTCCAGGGAGGGGCATTCCCATTAAAGTGCCAGAGGGACAGGCTGCTTTGGGTGGTGGTGAGCTTGCTATCACCAGAAGCATGTAAGCAGGGGCTCAGATGGGCATAGCCGAGGAGGCTGGGGAGGGAGTTCCTGATGGAGAGAGAGGCAGGTCTGGGGGATTATCATCCTGAGTTCTAGGAGATAAGCCGGCCCGTGATGTGAGCAATGGGCCTGTGGCTCTGCTCTGCTCACAGCATGTGTTGCATTGGAACCCCAGGACCACGTTGTGGGAGACCTGTGTTCCAGCGCCAGCATGGCCCTGCCTTGTGGTGTGACTTCAGGTGGAGCCCTTGGCCTCTCTGGGGCAGGCGCAAGGAGCACTGGGGCTGTGGGCTGGGAGCTGCCGTGGAGGAACCTTAGGGCCTGACCACAGGGCGCCGAGTCCAGACCCTCTTGGCTGCTTTCCTGCGTAGACAGTGGGACCTGGGTAAAGGGCGAGGCCAGAAGTCCAGGAGCACTGATCGGTGGTCTCTGTGACCTGGCTCAGGGCTCCGCCTGGGGGTGGCGGGCTGCCTTCCGTCTGCCGCTGCTGAGGAACAATCGGCGCCACGACCTATCGGCCTGCTGCTCTCATTAGTGCTATGAGCGGCCGGGTGCGCGGGCCGCTGGACTGTGTGTGCCGCACGCTTATGCTCGGCTCGGGGGCAGCACCGGGGTCGTGCCTGTGGGTGTAGTGGGTGGCGTGTGTGTGCGCGCGCACTGGGTGCTGGGGGTTGGAGCGGGCCCCTGTGGGATGCTGCCTAACCGGAGGTGTGTGCGTGGACCCTAACCCGGGAGGTGCTTATCACGCAGTGTTGTGTTAGTTTCAGGTGTACGGTAACTGATTCAATGGTTCTGTACGTTACTCAGTGCTCATCATAGGTGCACCCATAGTCCCCTTCACCTAGCTCACCCATCCCCCTACCCAGCTCCCCTCTGGTAATTAAAATAAAAAACTCAAAAAATCCCGCCATTCCCTGGAAAGTACTTGAGGGGCAGTGGGCCCTGCCTGGGGTGAGGTGGGCAAGGGGTGGGGGGCTTGGCTGGGGACGGAGTGGGCATCGGGCAGGTGCGGCCAGCGCGAGCTCAGTGTTTTACGTGAGCGAAGGCTCACCCTCTCCTGCTCACCCGAGGGTTTCTGGGAAATCTAGGCACCCTCCCTGTGCACTCTCACCTCCCCACGCTGCCCCACCATGACCTCTGGCTCACCTTGCCTGTTCTCCCCAGAGAGGGCATGGGCTGGCCTGCAGCCCCGCGGAGGAGTGTGGGCCTCCTGCCTTGGGAGCTGCTGAGGTGGGCAGCAGGCTGGGTGGGCTCCCCATTTGGGGTCATGTACCCACTGCTCTGCTGGTCGGAGTTCAGGAGGGGTTATGAGCCCACCAGCACTTATGACTCAGTGACCCCTTTGGGACCATGGGTTTGTGGGACTGAGGAGGGATATTGCTTATGAGGGCTGGAGGGAGCCTGAGCAGTGCTCTCAAGATTTAAGGGCGGGACAGTGGGGCTTGGGGACCCCTCTGAGTAAATGGGGGAGGGGCTTTGTTCCTTGGGCAGGTTCCCAGGGTGAGCGCACTGGAGAGCTGTGCTCTGGGCAGGGCCTCGGGAGGGAGGCTGGTTGGCCCCCAGTGAGTTTCCAGGGCTGCGAAGTGGGATCAAGAGCCCTAGTCTTGGGGCGCCTGGGCGGCTCAGTCGGGTAAGCGTCCGACTTCAGCTCAGGTCATGATCTCGCGGTCCGTGAGTTCGAGTTCTGAGTCCGGGCTCTATGCTGACAGCTCAGAGCCTGGAACCTGCTTCGGATTCTGCATCTCCCCCACTGAAGCTCTGTCTCTCAAAAACAAATAAATGTTAAAAAAAAAAAAAAAGCCCTATTTTTAAAACTCTTCATTCTTTCGGGCTTTGTGACCCTGAGCGAGCGCCTTTATCTGTGTGTGTTACTGTGTAATGATAGTTCCTGTCTCGTAGGGCCCCATGCTGGAAGGTGCCGAGAGCTGGAGAATCACATGTTCCTTCCTGCGTGAGGCCGGGGCTGGAGTCAGGGGCTGGGGTGCATGGGTTCCGGGATGGGTGTGGCTCGGTCTGGCTGCCCCAGATTTCACCTATCAGCTACCACTCACTTGGCTGAGACTCACCTCATCTGTTAAGGACCTTGAGAGGGTGAGCCTCGTGGGGCTCTTGTGCCATTTAGTCACGCCCTGCACACAGTAGGTGCTCATTAAATGTTGGTCATCATCTTTATAGTCTAAGAATTGAATGTACTCAGAGCTCGAGGCGACTCCCTGCCCCCACCAGCCTGCTTCCTCTGTGCTCTTTCTGTCTGCGCCGGAGCCTCCTAGGGACAGAGTATCCAGGGCTCCGCGGGGCCCAGCCGTCACATAGGCCGGCCTCCATAGCTCAGATGTGGAGACGGAGGCCTCAAGGGAGACTGCCACCTCGGGGGACCTGGGCTCTGTGAGCAAATGCCCAAGAACCAGGTAAGGCTGAGTCGTAGAAGGCTGGGGGAGGGGAGGAGGGGAGGGAGAGACTGAAGCCCGCTCCCAGGGCCCCCCAGCTCCCTTAGCCGAGCTGGTTCCTGCTAATTAGCGCCTTAACGAACCATGCTAAGGCACTCTCCCCCAGCCTGCTCCCAGACAGATAATTACAATGATGTTTTGGCTTCTGGGGAGGGGGGCAGCTGGAGGTGGTGGGGGAGAGGGCTCTTCTGGCTTTTTTTTACTGCCCACGGGGATTTTCAAACCTACCCACTCTCGCCTCATTTGGAGCAGGAAAAAAAGTGTTAATGGACCTTTTTCTGCAGCTGAGAGGGACAATTTATGATAGAGGTGACAAACTTCATTTTAATGAGAGGCAAATTCCACTTTACTTTAAACTACAGATTTCCCCCGGTTGTCTGTGGCTGTTGGGGCGTTGAGAGTGGAAGCCCAGATGTGTCGGGTTGAGAGGGTCTGGGGGTGGGCTGAGGACACCCCGGAGAGGTCCCCTCCCGGGCCCCGTGCTGCGTCTACTCACACAGGTCCTCTCCTTTTTGGGGAGCGCTTATGGCCTCCATGTATGGAAGAAGAAACCGAGGTGGAGATATGGGCAAAGCCTTGCCCCAAACCGCTTTGGAATTTTAGGAGTTGGTGTGTGCCATTTGAATCAGGCTGACACCAGGCTCTATACTGTCGCTCCTCTGTCTTCCTGCCTGACCCAGGGGGTGTGGGAGTCTAGCTAGGTCACTCCCAGGGGCGGGGACAGGGAGTGCAGGTTAGAGAAGGCCAGCCAGCCCTGGCCCCGGAACGCCTGTGGTCGCAATGACCAGGGGGAGGGCCTCCCAGAGGATTGTAACCTCAAACCCAGAAACCTGGCTGGAGGGGCATGATCCCGTGGGAAACTCAAGGTCAAAGAGGACAGGAGGCCTGCCCGGTCCCCCCCAGCTTCTCAGGGCCAGAGCTGGGATGGAAGCAGGTGCCTTGTACAAGGATGAGGAGCTAAGCCCGAAACCTTCCTCTTCCTGAGTTACTGCGCCTGTGGAGTGGGCCTGATCATGCCCTGTTCACACGTGGGCAGTGGGCTAGCAGTGGCTTCTGGAGTCCCTGCCAGTCTCCTGTACTTTTTGGGCCCCACCCCAACCTCTTGGTCCAGCTTTTAGGGCCTGGTGGCCAACCCTCACTTGTTCCTCCTCGGGGGTCCCCATGGGCAACTGGGAGCTCTTGTGTGTAGAGCTTGGAGAGGGTCTTGGAGAGCAGGGCCGGGCTGGGGGCATTTTTCCTACCCTGTGAGAACTCTCTGTGGAGACTCCTCGGACTGAGAAATAGTGCTGTCAGACCCCGGGTTTTCTAGATCAGAGGAATCGATTGTAGACTCCCGCCCCTTCTTTCCCTCCCCACCCTGGGGCCCTGTGAAACATGAGGACACGCGGGCAGTGGGCTCAGCGCACGGCGGCTCTGGTCAGTGCACCAGAATCAGACCGCAGCCTGCCTCTCGTCACTGGGGACTTTGGGCAGATCTCTATTCTCTAGAAGAAAAGTGGGTTAGAACCCGCCTCTTGCTGGGGTGGCGGAGGGCATAAGTAGGATGCCTTGTGATGTTGGCAGCAGATGTAAAATGCCCAGAAGCATGAGATTTTAGCATTCCAGACCTTTAGAAGTCTAGGGTCCTCAAACATCAAGGAGCTTGGGAGGAACCCTCTGAGTCCCTGGCTCAACCCTGGCTCTAGAGGGGGCTTGCTTCTCCCTCAGGGCTGTGATGCTGGCATCCCACCTCTGTTTGGCCTCATCCTTTCTCTGACCCTGTCTCACCCACCCAGGTACCCAGGTGTTGTGTCAGGGTGGGGTAGGATTCACGTTTCCGAGTGCAGGGAAGAGTTGCAGGGGCGTGAAGATAGGGACTAGCCCGCTGCTTTGGGCCCCATTCTTCTGTCTGGGCAGGGATGGTGCATGGCGGGTGTCTAGGTGCTCCCTCAGGTCCTGGGAGGCGGCCTGCCAGGCCAGGCTGGGGGTGCCAGTCTCCCGTGTCCTGGCCCTGAATGGCTAAGCCCTGCCCGTGGCCAGTCCGGGGGCCAGGAAGGGCTCGCTGACTCCTGCGAGTCGCGGAGGATGCATCATTCCTGGGGAGGGGCCCCTGGGTGTGGAGTCAGGCTTCGGTCTGATTCCACCTTTCCTATTACCTGCCCGAGTCCCTTAGCCCCTCACAGAGCCTCAGTTTCCCCGTCTATAAGTGCAGCAATCATCCGATCCTCTGGGTAGTCCTGAAGATTCACCCAGTACCTAGTAGGTTCTTGCCCTGGGAAGAAGGCATTGGTTTCGGGGCCTGCCTCTCTGGAGGTGAGCCTGGAAAGAGGTGCCAGGGGGTCCTCCGCTCCGGCTGAGAGGACCAAGGGTTACCGTGCTTCCTGGTACTCGGACCTCAAGTTGTATGTCCCCCCTTCCTGAGGACCAAGCTTTCCAGGCTGGCATAGCTGAGCCCAGATCCCAACCCCACCTCTTACCACAGTGTGACTGTGAGCAGTTCTCTCTGCCTGTCTGGGCCTCGGTTTCTCCACCTGGAAAATGGGGTTGATCAGGGTCTCAGAATGAAAGAAGTACCCGTGTGTTGCCCATCCAGCACAGAGCAAGCACAGATGGAGAGGCAGGTCTCACATGGGTGTTATGAGGCATGTAGGAAGTGCTTGGTCGTGGTGGCTATTTCAGGCCCTCCCTGGTCCCTGTTCCTGGTACGGTCTCCGATCGTGGTGTGGGGTGGGGGTGGGGCACAAGGCAAGTGGACAGTAACTGTCCAGCACTGTCAGGATGGGTGCCGTCCACCAGGGGTAGGTGGGGTGCTGAGGGGCTGGCTTTCTTCCCTCATCCTGTCACCATGGCAACCCCCCGCCCCCATCCTTGTCTCTAATTGGTATTGACCTTGCTCCACCCACCATTGGAGTATGGCCGGGTGGAGTATTGGAGGGAGCACCTCCTTGCCCCCTTGCTGACCCTGGCCACTCTGTTGGCCACAGATCTACCTGAGTACCCACTGCGTGCCGGGGGGAGAAAGAAAGAGGCCCATGCAAAGTCATGGGGAAGACTTTGACTGCTTGCAAGAGCGACCTCAGGAGGACTTGGAGTAGGTTAACTGGGCAGGAGAAAGGGGGACCCTCTAGGCAGGCGGCCCAGTGAGAGCAAAGGCTTGGAGGTGGGGTTTCCTTCCTCTCTGTGAGCTCCCGGCAGATTTCCACTCCTCCCAAGGCCGGCTTCAGCATGCTCCCTCTGGAGACTTTTGCTGACTTTGTGGCAGCTGGTAGAGGCTTCCCGCCCTGGGCCCCGGCCTGCCATGGACAGCCTCCTCTGTCCCAGTCAGGATGCTGCTGAGTGGTCATTAGCCCTGATTCAGCTCTGGGGCCACAAGCCTGACCAGAGCTGTATGCCAGGATCCATAAATTGTTCCTCAGAGCAGTGGGAGCCATGGAAGGGTCTTGAGCAGGGGAGGCCTGAGTGAAAGCCGAGCTTGGGAAGAAGGACAGGGCAGGAAGACGCATGTGGTCATGGCTGCTGCAAGCAGAGAGAACTCCCTGAGAGAGGAAACCCGTGGCCGCACCCTGCTGCCCCCCCTCCCCTCATGGCCGCAGTGCCTCGTGCGACCTGAGTGAGGAATGAATTGAGGGTGCAGATCACTTGGGTGAGGTGGGCCTCATTTTCCATGAAAAGGTCGGGCCGTGATTTCTCTCTCCTACTGTCGTCTGCCGAGCCCAGCTCTGGGCTTGGCCGGGGTGATGGGCGGGGAGCGAAAGAGGGGAGGCAAGACCGAGTTGGGGGCCGCGAGCAGACTCTCATGTCCCGCCTCCTTACCATCTGTTTCCTTCCTCCCTCCTCCAAGCCTGGACATGGTACCCCTGTCCCTGTCCCAGCCTGCCCCTCGCCGTCACTATTTCTGAAGAAATCAGAGTTCTCCTTCCACAGACCTGCTGTCTTCCCTCACGGCTCACCCTCAATTTGTGTTTATTGCTTTATTTGCTTAATGCGCAGCTGCCTTGTCCACAGCCTCGTCCCTGGTGCCGGGGACGGAGGAAGTGCTCAGTTCGTTAAATGAAAGAAAGACTCAGTAGGCTGCTGGCCTGGGCAGACCCCCGCCCTCAGGAAGCAGCTCCCAAACCAGGAAGTAGCAGAGGAGGAAGAGGAAGTTGAGGGCTTCCCTGTCTGGCCCTGGGGACCTGCTTCTTCTGCCCCTTTAAGGACAGGGAGGGGGCCCAGGTGTTGAAACCCAGCAGGGGTGGAGGCAGGGGCTGACCAGGAGGGTGAGGGCACTCTGGACCATGAACACTCACGGGTGAGGGCAGGGGAGGGGGATGTTTAGGGCCAGACATGGCCCCACTGAGACGGGAGGAGGCCAGTTCTATTGCTTTGTGACAAACCTTACAAAGCCCTTCCCTGGGCCATTTGCCACCCCTCCGGAGCAACTCTTTCAGTTCCTTTGGTGGATTATTTGTGCGTTTATTTCCCTCATTCTAAATAACTGGCTCGTATGGCTGCTCCTTGATTTTCCAGTTTCAGGCATTACTGAGTGACTTTTACTATAGAAGCTGAGGGTTTAGCTCCATCTGACCACCCGGCCCCTCTACTACGTTTTTGATTGGTTGAGCTTCCCAGTTGAGCCATGCAGACTACTCTGATTACGTTTCCTTTCTTGATTAGCTGTTTCCCCTGGTGTTAATAATTGTCCTTGTCTACGGGTGGGGAAGGGGGCTTCGTTTTCGCTTTTTTGTGCTTATCACTAAAGCAGTTCCCCACTCTCTCCCGGTTGGGTAAATCTCCTCTCAACATAAGTAAACATATAAAGTACTCTATCAATTTTATCTTGGAGCAATCTCTCCCTGAGCCTTCTGACCTGCTCAGTTTGGTTTATTTGGATGCCGGCTGTGCTCCGGGCACAAGGGGCTGGCTCACCTCCATTGTTCAGGGGTCCTTTACTGTCTGGGCTTGGGCCTCTTGTTTCCTGGATCCCACATCTTCCCCTTCTTAGTTTACACTCCCGCTTTGGCAGAACCCGCCCTCCAGCGCCTTCTGGAAAAGGTTCGTGGGAGAGGTGTTGTGAGACCTGCCTGTCTGAAGACTCTTTGTCGGTCTGAGTGATAGTCTAGCTGGGTATAGAACTCCAGGTGGCGATCTCTTCCCCAGAACTTTACAGGGGGCCCTCCCTTGAAAGCCATGGCTTTGCTGTTGCTCACAGGGCTGGTGTGGGGGAGCTCCACTGCTGCTGGGGCATCGATTCTGTGTGTGCCACCTGCGATTTGTCTTTCTGGAAGCCTGGAGGTGATAGTTCACTGTGCTGTACCTTGCTGAGGGCCTGCCCTTTCGAATCAGAAGTTCATGTTCTTCAGCCCTGAAAAAGTGTTTGATTCACTCCTTTATGATGTCCCGACCTCCATTTTCTCTGTTCTCTCCTTCTGGAGCCCCAGTTAACCAGATGTCGTGCTTCCCGGAGGAACCCCTAACTTCCTCATCTTTCCCTTCCTTTGTCTCACCTCTGTATCTTCCTGTCCCTGTTTCTAGGAGGTCTCCTCTGTGTTACTGTTCCAGCCTTCTGATAGAGTGTTTGGTTTATAAGCTTTAAATTTCCAAGATTCCTTTTTATTTGCAGAATGTTCTCTTTAAAGTACGTTGTACCCAGTTCTTGTTTCATGGATACTGTAGATTATTTCTGTGAAGATGACGATAGCCGTCTCCCTGTTCTGTTTAGGCTTCCTTCTGTCTGCACTCCCTGCCTCCTCGTTCGCTTGCTTGTTTGGACTCTGTCTTTCCTGTTAGAGGTTTCCTCAGGTAATTCACTCGGCAGAAACTTATGGAGTGCCTGCTCTTTGCCAGCCCTCTTCTGCAACCTTGAAAAAAAATGGTCAAAAGCCCCTGAGCTGGTGGGGCTGACATTCAAATGTCTGGCAATGCTCGGTCAGTAGCTCCTATTTAGGCTGATTGGCACCTCTGGTGTGTGGGCAGGCTGGACAACTGTGCTTCCCTGCGGCCGGCCTGCCTGGGCTGGGGAGCCCTGATGGCAAAGCCTCCTGGAGCTTTGTGGCCGAGCCCTGAAATCCAGCATACAAACTCTCCCGCATCTCCTTCAGTTTCCTGTGTGGTCCGCCACCCTCCACCTGGCCTGGCGTTTCCCAGTCTTCTCTGGCTGGAGCTGAGGATGGCCGCTCTCGGGGTCGGCCTGCTCCTTACATAGCTTTCCAGCCAGTCCTTCATTCCTGTGTCCCCAGTGCTACCTGGTGCCACTGGTTACTGAGCCTCTCTGGTGGGTTCTGCCAGGTAATCGACCAGGACTTGGGACGCTGCGGTCCCAGCTCTGCCAAGTCAATTACCATTCACTCATTTGCTTTCCAACTTCCAAAATTATGTTGCTGTTTCCTCTTCCAGTCTTTGTCCTTGCGGATTTATGTGCGGAGAAGATCCTTTATTGTTGTAATGGCGTTTTGGAAAGGGCGAGGGTAAGTGCATGTGTTCAGTGTGCTGTTGTGAATCCGTACGTCCCCCGCGATTGAGCCGTTCTCCTGCCGGGGGACATTTAGAGGGTCTCGCCTTTTCACTCTTACAGACGAGGCTGCACTGAGCATTGTACATCCTCCTCGCGCGTGTGTGGGAGTTTCTCTTGGACTGGAATTGCTTGGTGGCCGGGTATATGCATCTTCAGCTCTACAAGAGAAGGCCACGTTGTTTCTCCAAATGCTTGTAGCGACTTCTGCTGCCCCCGGCCCGTCCCCCGCCCCCCGAGGCTCCGCAGTCCCAGCAAACACTCAGCACAGCACTGTGCCTTTTTAAATTCCCACCAAGCGAGGGTACAGGTTTTACCTGGTAGTTTTCCTTGGCGTTTCCCCGCCCTCTGCTGTGCTGAGGCGAGGCTCCTCATGTATGTTGGCCCTTTGGGCCTCCTCATCTACCAAGCGCCTGTTCCTGTTCTTTGCGTTTTTACAAAAAAGCCGGTGATTTGTCTTTTTTTTTAAATTGATTTGCCGAGTTCTTTATATAGCCTGGAAACACATTTTTTTGTCAGCCGTGTGTACCGCAGGTATATTCTTCTGGTCTGTCTATGGCTTGTCTTTTCCCTTTGTGACGTCTTTTGTTACCCAGATAATTTAAGTTGTAACAAAGTCAAATTTCTCGCCTTTGTGGCTTAGGCTTTTTATAGCTTGTTGGGAATGAGCATTTTTCAGGCTCTTGATATATATATATATATTGCTACGGCATCACTGAGGGAAGTTGTCCTAATTTGCCCTTGGAATGGGCAGGGTTGGTGGGCACCCCAGGTGCACGACGGGTTCCAGCAGTGGTGGCCGCGCTGTGAGTTGAGGGGGCCCTGGGGAGGGTGGGTAATTAGCGTTCAGGGGAGGTGAGAAGGACCAGCCCGCCTTGTCCCTGGCCATGTGTGTTGTTGCTGCAAAGATGTGTTTGTGCCTCCAACGTCTTGCTGTCTGGGCAAGCGGGAGGGGCAAGCGGGAGGGGCTCTGGGGGTCGCAGAGCGTGGGGTTCTGGCCCTACCAGCTCTGTGAGCTTGGGCAGGGTCTGGGCCTCTCCAAGCCTTTCTGCTGGATGGAATGGGAATGACACTAACACAGCCCTGGGGGAGCCGGGCGGGCTGAGCGAGACGAAGTAGGTAAAAGTCCCGGAAGCTGAGGGGCGCCTGGGTGGCTCAGTCAGTTAAGCAAGCGTCTGACTTCAGCTCAGGTCATGACCTCCTGGTTCGTGGGTTCGAGCCGAGCCCCGTGTCGGGCTCTGTACCGACAGCTCAGAGCCTGGAGCCTCCTTTGGATTCTGTGTCTCCCTCTCTCCGCCTCTCCCTCATCACTCTCTCTCTGTCTCTGTGTCTCTCAAAAAAATTAAAAAAAAAAAAGGAACCCAAAGCCGAAAAGGATTTCTTAGGTGGAAGGTCTTTTCGCAGCAGAGGCAGGTGGGAGGTGGGCGGCCAGCAGCCCGGCTGGCGGAGGAGTGGTCTGCACGAGGAGACCCTCCGGTTGGTCAGTTGATCACTGCGGGCAGGCGCAGCCTGGGCTCGTGGAGGGGTGGGATCAGCCACCTTCCTTTCCTTGTAAAAGGGCCTTTTTGAGAAACTCTGACCTTGGCCCAGTGAATGGGCAGAGGCTTGAGGGGAGGAGCGATCCATCCACTCAGGCGGCCAGGGGCTGGGGAGGTGGGGCCGGGAAGGTGCTATGGGGGGGGTGCGGAGGAGGGGCCTGCCCCTCCTCCGCACCCCCCTACCTATGCTGACTGTCGGCACCACCCGCCCCTCCTCCTCCCCAGGGTTACCCAGCCCTCTTGCCTCCTGGCCCTCCAGGGCCTGAGGGGTTAATTTTGCCGCCTGAGCCAGCTTGGTGTGGCGGTATGCAAATCCATACACTTTCATAAACTGCTTAATTAGGCGAATGTTAATGAGACGTTAATTACTGTTGTGCCCGCGGATCCCACGGAAACGGAGATTATGTTTCTCTTCAAACATCCCGTCTTAATTATAACTTGTGCTTAATTCTGCAGCTTCTGCCAACCCAGCGAGGGCGGGGTGGGGCGGGGCACCTCCCTTTCCGGGCGGTGCTCCCAGGCTTCCTCACCTTTGGTCCTCCGTTCCTCCCTTAGACATCTGCTAAGCACCTACTGTGTACCAGGTGCCGTCCTGGAACTGGTACTGGGGTGACAGAGAGCAGTCAGGCCCAGCGCCTCCCTCAGGGAGCTCCCGGGCCTGTGAGGGGGCAGCTTTGTAACCAGAGGTAACAGTGAAGACCCCTGGGGCCAAAGTAGAAGTCTACGGGGCTGCTTGGCCACACCGTGGTCCGGCGGAGGAAGTGGTATGTCTCTCGGGGTGACAGGTCACGGGGAAGCCTTCTCGGAGGAGGGGCCCCATGGGAGAAGTAGAAAGGTGTTTGCCGGGTAGGTAAGAGACCTGGGTTCGGGCGGGGCTTCCTCCTTGGGCACAGACCTTGTGGCTGATGTCTTGACTGTTGTGTGCCTTCCCCAAAGTGCTTTCCTGCTCTGGTTTCACTTTCTCAATGTCCAGTCCGGATCTCTTGGCCTGTAGCACAGGAGGCTTGGAGGCTCCGTATCTCGGGAAGGTATTTGGCGGGTGTCTGTTCCTCCGTTGGCCTTACTTGCTCCATCTTACCTGTCTCCATCTTACTGACCCTGAGGGCTTGTGGAGAGTGGGGTTCCCACCCAGAGAGAAAGGTGGTCAAGGTGGGCGTCCTGGAGGAGGCTTGCCCAAGGCCTCTTCCTCTCGAGCTTTGAGGCCGTGTCTTGCCCTTGCACCTGAGTCTTTGAGCAGATGTGCTTGGTGTGTGCCAGAGCCCCACGTCCCGTCTGGGCTTGGCCATCACCACGCGGGTCCTAAAACACTGGCCCGCACTCCGCATCCTCCTGTTGCTGCCCTCTGCCTACCCCTCAGCCCCCTCAGCCTGCCTGCACTGAGCAAGGCCTCCCAGCGCCGCCTCAGCCCTCTCCTTGTTCACTTCCGCCCCCAGGTACCAGAAAGCCCTGGGCTGCTGTGGCTACTGCCAAGCGTGCCCACGTGATTTCAGGGCTGGAGCCTCAAGTTCTAGGGCTCAAAAGACCCAAGATGGTGGAAAGCCTCGCTTTACAGACGGAGGGTGCGAAGCCAGAGAGGGTCAGGCCTGGCCTGGGGTCACACAGCAGAGCCGAGAACAGGCTCTCAGGGGGCCTGTGGGCTGTTTCTCAGGGGAATGAGGGAAAGGGAAGCAGAGGCCCGCTACCCGGTCACTGCCGCACGGGCAGGCCTCACTCGATCAGTCACGGCCACTTTGCAGGTGGGAAACCTAAGCTCGGAGCGGAGCGGCCGTGTGTCAGGGACCCAGGCTCTAGGGGCGGGGCATGCGGCAGGGCCTCAGCGAGCTCCTTCTGCTTAGTTCCCCTGATGCTGCGGTCCCGGGGAGGGGGGGGGGGAGTTCCTGGGCGAAGGGCTGTAGGCAGCTAGTAAGGGGACTTGGCTCCATGCCCCGGGGCCAGGAAACTGCCCGGACTCCCCAGCCCTTGGTGTCCTTCCGTCTGAGAACTCCTGTTGGAATCTCACTTTCTAGCACTTAATTACAGTGGAAGATTATTTGCCTCCAATGTCTTGTGCCTGACCTGGACCCGATTAATGGTATTTCTAGAGTGTAGCTGTCTGACCTGGAAAGAGCACAGTCATAGCCGAAAAAAGCTTTTAGCTCATTACGTGTATTTGCACAATTACAACTTCAGCCCTTTACACTGGTTATTATGTCCCCCAAATGCGAAAGCAGAGAATGCCCGTCCTAGCCCCTGCACCGTCAGCAGGACCGCGGGGACCGTCTTGGATTGCATGCAGTCCTGTGTCTGGACTGGGCTGCTGTGGCCTCGTCGCTCTCACTCGAGTGGGGGGTCCCAGCACCGTCCCACCCCATACGTGGGGGCAAATATTTGGTTTAAGAGAATGGCACGAATTTAAACCTGGATCCTTGTTAAGAACAAGAAAATAAAACCTTTTGCCATAAATTCTGTGGTTTGCGTGTTCCCGGATTGTGTTGCCAATTTGGGTCCAGCTGGGAGCCCCGTCACCCCCTCATCCCCCTCCCTGGGATGTGGTCACTTGCTCTTTCTCCTGTGCCTCATTCTCCCCAGCCCCAGGCTGAGCACGGGAGGCTTGATATCAGTTTAGGGATTGGGAACCCCCAGCCACCGTGGGGGGAAGGAGTCATAAGACGTGTGCTCGAGTGACAGCAGAGACGCGGGCCGCTTCAGGGAAACAGGCGTGAGTCACCGCCAAGCTCCCTTTGAGGAGGAAAATAAACTGCCTCAGAATTGTCACCCAGGCTTGGGGAAGGACGGGGCTTCTAGGACCTGGCAGTCACTTTCTGGGGGGGTAGCCGCCCACTGGGCCCCTCAGGGATGGGCGCTGACTGGCACCTGGTGAGCAGTGGTGTCCTGGCGATAGGCTGTGGGTCAGATGCCCGGCTCCCTGAGGGTGTGGCCAGGAACGAAGGTTCAGTGTGTTCCTTCAGTCATGACTTTTATAATTTTTTTATGTTAATTTATTTAGACAGAGAAAGAGGGAGCACGAGCAGGGGAGGGGCAGAGAGAGTGGGAGAGAGAGAATCCCAAGTAGGCTCTGTGCTGTCAGCACAGAGCCCAATGTGGGGCTCGATCTCACAACCGTGAGATCATGACCTGAGCTGAAACCAAGAGTCCGACGCTTAACTGACTGAGTCACCCAGGCGCCCTCGTGACTTTTATAAATAACACAGGAACTCTTTTATTAAAATGCCTGTGTTACCAATCAACGTGTTTTAGTAGGACACTCAATTAGAGCCAGATTTCCAAGTAGCTGACACCCCCACAGAAGCTGGCATCTTTTCCCCCAGTCGCGGGCTCCAGTCCGTCACTGTCTGATGGGGTCTCCTGTCCCACCTCCCTGCACTCGTGAAGTTAGGGGAGGGCACTGGTGGGACAGGGATGCTTGGTGAGTAGCTACTGTGTGCCAGGCACTGGGGCCTTGTGAAGCTGGTGTAATTGGCTCCATTTTTTTCAGGAGGGGAAACTCGAGGCTCTGAGGGTAGCTTGGCCATGGCCCAGGGCCGCAGGCCCACTTGGGCCAAGTTGGCTCTGGCAGTAGGGGTTAGCAGGCCTCCCTCCTTGCTGCCCTCAGGGCTTTGATCTAAGCAGGGCCCTTCTAGACTGTACCACTCCTCCATACCCACCCACTCTGGGGCCCGAGGGTCCTGGGGGGCAGCCAGGGGGCTGTAAACTCAGGCCAGAGGCCCGGAGGGGGAGAGGAAGCCGTGGGAAAGGTGGTGCGTGCCAGCGTGTGTATGTGGGCGTGCCCAGACGGTGGTTTCTTTCCGCAGGCGGAGTGTCCCGCCCCGCCCCCTGCCCTTGCCTGCTGCTTTCTCACCTGCCCTGGTTTTAAGTGCTTTCCAAGGCTTCAGGGGAGGCCCTGATTTTACATCTTGCTCGTCGGAGGTGGAGCGGTTTGGTCTCAGCCTGTAGCAAAGAGAAACTTCTCTTGGTGCCTCAGTCAGGGGCTTGGCGGGCTCCCAGGGGCTGAGGGGAGCACATCCCACCCTGGGACACCTCAGACAGGCCTGGGCGGGAGGAGGGATAAGCAGTGGGGAGACTCGGGTCAGACTGACTTCACGTATTTCCCTCCACTCCTCCTCGCCCGTTCCTGAGGATGGCGATGCTGGCATTCCTGCGTTCCTTCTCTGTGCCGAGGATGGTGCCAGCGGCTTTTCACGGTGGGTGGCCCTGTCTGATCCTCTCAAGCACCCTGTGGGGTAGGCACGCTCATCGTCATTTTTCAGATGAGGAAACCGAGGCACAGAGAGGGTAAGCAGTCAGCCAAGTCCACAGAGTAGATGGGAAAACGGGGCTGTGAGCCCAGGCCCTAGAGGCTGTGCTCTTGACGAGCGCAGAGCCCGGCCGTCCCCTGACTGCCCCAGCCTGCTCCGAACTCCCTCCAGGGCAGCAGTCTCTCCCTTGAGGGCCGGCTGTCTTGGCCCTACCTGGGGACAATCGGTGGCCGAGCCCAGCTGGGCTTCTCCGTCTCCCCAGAGCCTACACATGGACCACAGGGGAGAGGAGATGCCCAGGAGAGGACAGAAGGACCCAGCTACAGCAGCCGGAGAGGACCTGGCGGTGTCTAGTTTGCTGAGCCCTCTGCTGTGCAGACCAGGGAATGGAGGCCGGGGAGGGGACAGGCTTGTCAGCGGTGCATGGTCAGAGAGTGGCCAAGTGGGACTTTGGACCTCTGTTCAGTGCTATTGCTTCTGCACCGCCCCCCCCCTCCGTGTTGCTTTCATTTTAGAGACAGGGCCAGGATGGAAGGTGGGGGCGAGGCCAGAGGGAAAGCCGGCCAAGATCCCTTCTCCTCTCCATTGCCTCTGCCCCGCAAACCATGCGGGCTGGTGCGTTTTCAACTTTTCCTCCCATCTTTCACCTTCCCACCATTAAAAAAAAATTGGGAGGCGAGGGGAGGGGCAGGCCTTCGACATAAATGTTTAAATTAGCCTCACTTTGCTGAAAGCTGGGTGTCAGGATAAATCCATTCCTACCATGCCATATATCTTCTCCTGAGTGGGAAGTTGGTGAATAAATGAATGTTATTCATATATTATTATGGCCTGACGCAGCCAAGGCAGGGAGAGGCAGCCCGGGGTGATGAATGAGCAGGTCGTGGCTAACGAGTTGGAGGGGCACCTATGCCCTGGAGTCTGTGCCAGGGTGGGGGGTTGAGCCCCAGGTTCTGGGCCATTCTAACCAGCCCTTGCTTGCAGGAGGCCTGTGGCTGTCTTTCTTCTCTCTGTCCTCCTCTCTGTCTCTGGGGAAGCTCCTCACCCCTTGCTTCTCCTTTTTACCCTGTCTCCATACCCTCTGTCCTTTCCTCCGGGGACTTGACGTGACATCTCTGCTTCTCGGGGTCCACTGAGGCCCCTTGTTGTGGGGGAAATAGAAGACTTCCCCGAGGACACTGTGCCGGAAAACATCAGAGACCCTAACACCTACATGGCAGTTTTAGGTCAAAAAGCACCTTGACTCGGTCTGCACAATATCCCCATTGACTGCTGAGGGGACCGAGGCACAAACATAGGAGGGGCTCCCAGAGGGTGCCCAGCCTCCACCTAAGTGGTACTTTCTCCCCCACCTCAGTTTTATCTGGTCGAGCGGACACTGCTTTCCTGTGATGCTTCATGCCTGAGCCGGCTCCCGTGTACGGTCTCCCAGTGTCTGCTGAGCCCAGCCTGGCCACTCTTGTTCTGGGGGCTCCGACCAGAGTCAGGACCCGGAGATGGACTGCCGACAAAAATCATCTCGAAGACATAGTGTCAAACATCGAACCAAGGTGATTCCTGGGAGCCAGAGAGGCCTCCTGAAGAAGGTGACCGTGAGGCAGGGACACTGGTGGGAGGGGGGAAGGGAGGGGGGCTTGGCCAAGGAGAGAGGCATCAGGGCTCTGAGCATCTAACCAGGCCCAAGGACGCGGGGAGCAGGGGGCTCCTGTCCAGGCTTGCGTTCTCACCCCGGCCCCCCCAAGGCTGTAGCGGCTGTAGGTATAGCAGAGGTGGGGGCTGTTCCCCAGACCTGGGCCCCTAGATCTCCCTGAGAACTGCGTGCCCAATCACAGATGAGTGTGTGTGAGAGGCAGTGCATGCGAGCGCGTGTGGGCAGTGAGCGCTGGGCGTGCGTGCACATGTTTGGGGGTATCCGTGCCCTATGGGGAGGATGTAGGCGGGAATGAGGGGCGTAGGGTCATGCCCTGAGCACAGTCCCCTCAAGTGGCACCTTTGCAGTCATCTTTCAAATTAGTGTGTTCACCTAAGTATTCCGAAGACTTAAAAATGTGCAAAAGTAGGTGAAAGCCAGACAGGGCCAGACCGATAGGTGGAAATGGCCCTGGGTTCACTGCCTCATAACGAGGGGTGCTACCACCCTGGGTCGGCCTTCCCTCGAAGGTATGTGTATGTGTTCACAGGTGTGTGGTTGTGACTGTGTGTCAGTGTGTGTTTCGTGCGCATATGTGTGTACGAATGTGTGCATGACTGTCGTGTGTTAGTGCCGTGTGTGTGACCGTTTGTGAGTGAGGGTGTCTGAGCTCCTCGGGGACCCCCGTCGGACTGTGGGCTCCGTAACTGTGAAGTGCTGTCCGCCTGCCCTCAAGGGGATCATCTGCTATCCCCACACGAGGAGATCTCCAGGCCGAAATCAGAACCTTTCAGGAAAGAAGTGGCCCTGACTGGGTGGGGTGTAGCCTGGGGCCCGTTCTGGCCCTGGAGGAGCGCCTGGTCCCACCCAAGAGACCAGGAGGAGGAACTTGGGAGCGGTTAAATGTTAAACCACCCTGGAGAGGGCTCCCTGGAGGGGACAGGGCTGGAGCAGACCTTGGCAGATTGAAAAGGGGTTTAGCTGTGCAGAGGGGAGGCAGGAGGGCCAGGAGCAAATGCTTGGCATCGGGAAGGAGGCAAGAGTGTGGAGGAGACAGGGAGGAAGCCAGTCAGCTGGGGACGGGGTACTTACAAAAGAGAAGAGTGAGAGAGGTGGGCAGCAGAATGCCTGGCACATAGTAGAACCTCAGTAAATATTTGTGCCGTGAAACCGAGGGTCTAATTATGGAGTTTTCAATGTGACCTTAGGGAAGGTGTTAAGTAGAAAGTGTAACTGTAGCGTAATTAACGCTAGCAGCTCTGCGTGTGGAGCACCGACGGTGTGGGCAGCGCTGTTAGCCAAGGGTAGCGCTATTTCGTTTTCCAGATCAGGAAATGAAGGCTCAGGGAGGCAGTGATTTGCTCAAGGTGACAGCACAAATAAATGGCGGTACCGGGATTCGATTCAGACCCTGAGTTCCCCTCCGCCCGTGCCTCAGTTTGCCCATCTGCACTGTCAGGGCTGGGAGGAGGTGACCTTGGATTTGGCTGCTCTCTGGGAGTGCCTTGCTTTGGGGGCTGGAGCCTGCAGACCCCAGTGTTCCCTCCTGGCCCTGATTCTGAGCCTGGCCTGCAGGCATACCTCCTCGCCTCCTCCATCTCGGTCAGATCCCTAGGGCCTCTGGCACTGAGGCCAGTGTGGGCCCTGGCCTGGGGAGGGCATTACAGGCAGGACCAAGAGCTGTTTGGGGCATCTCCACACTCCTGAAGGGGACTGAGGATGGTCCCTCCCAAAAAGGGAGAGTTTGTGCATTTGTCTGTGGCCTTCTGGCCTTCTTTCCCACAGGCCTGGCTGGCAGAGGGGAAGGTCCACCCTCCTCGTGCACAGCCCTGCTCAGGTCTAAATCCTTCCTACCCTCTCTGCCTGCCTTGAGCTTCGTGCTCACCTTGGGAGCTGAGCCCCACAGCCTTTTTAGAGGTGAAGGTACTGTCTCTTGGAAGCTTGTGAGTTTCCCAAGGTCTCCATTGACTGAGGGCAGAGCCAAGGCTACACTGTCTCTGTGCACCTGACTGCCTGCGGCCTGGCCCTTTAGCAGGCCAGGATAGGGAGGTCATACGTTGGGGCACAGAGAGGGCAGCTCTGACCTCTGAGGGGGGCAGCCAGAGGCGGGGTCCAGTGCCAGGCAGGCTGCTCTTCCTCTTCAGAGCTCCTCACCCCGGGACACTCAACACGCACCCGTGCTGGGACTGCCACCCACTGAGTACTCTGGAGCCAGCTGTGCTCTGGGTGGAGTGTCATGTCGCCCTGTCCCAGGGAGGCGGGCGTGCCTAATGAATTAATTAATGTTGCCAAAGCACTTGGAGCTCTCGGGCTGAAAGGTGCTCAATACATGCAAATCAGAGCGATTGTTATTACCCATAATTATGGAGTTTCTGCTGGAGAAATAATTCAGAAGCGGACGGTGGCTGGGCCAGCACAAGGCCCTGCCAAGATCTGCTTCTCAAGAGCAGTGGAACCTGTCTTCCTCTCTCCCCTCCCTCCCTCCTTCCCTCTCCTGTCCCTTCCACTCCCCTCCCTCCCCCACTCCCTCCTTCCCTCTCCTGTTCCTCCCTGACCCTTCCCTCCTCCTCCCTTCCCTTCCTCCCATCCTTGTTTCCTCCCTTTCTTCCCTCTTTCCCTTCCTCCTTCCCTTCCCCCACCCCTCCCCACTCTCACTTTTTCTCCTAGCTCTGGGCGTGTTGCCGGCTGTTCCACAGCAAATGCCTTCTTTGTCTCCTCTCTCATGAAGACAAGCACCTGGCACGGTTTGGGGAAGAAGGGGATTGGGCAATAGCTTCTCACACTCTGGAAGTGAGAAGGATCCAGGAACCAAGTCTCACTTCCCTCCTCTTTTAAGGGGGTTCCCTGTTCCTTCTTGGGCGTGGGGCAAATCTGGTGTGGCAATGCCAGGAAGGCACTCTGGGTTGGGAAGCTCGATGCCTGTGAGGCTTGGTCACTCATTGTTTACGTAAATATTGCTATGTGTGTACTTATGTGTGCGCAAGTGGTATGTGTGTGCTTCCAGCCTCCCCCGCCATCAGACTATGTTCTCAATGTGTCTCAGTAGCTAGACTGTTGGTTCCCCAGCAGCTAAAGCTGAACCTCCTCCACCAGCCTGAGCATGAGGCCCCATGCCGACAGCCCCTGGCAGTGCCCAGAACCGGCAATCCAAATAAATTATCTCTCTCAGCTGTACATTCCTTCCCTCCCCGTATCCTCCAGTCCTGTTTCCATGGCTTTGTTCACCTTTTGTGCCCCCGCCCAGCCCCAGAGAGGGCCACGCCCAAATTCAGGACCACGAACAGCGCCTGGCTCAGCCTGGGGCTCAGATGTCTTCTCCCAGTTGAACACAGCCTCAGTGGTCATTTTGACTCAAACCCTGCTTTGACAGGTGGGAACACTAAGGCCGAGAGGATGTGCATGACTTATCCAAGAACACACAGAGCCTTAGCTTTAGGGCTGACCACAACCCTGGTCTCTGCACTCCCCAGAATGTTCTTCACTGCAGCACATGGAGGCTTTAGAAGGCTTAGTAGTCAGCAAACACTTATCAGGCACCTACTGTGTGCCTGTCTCCATACCAAGCTCAGTGATGGGGAGGGAGAGAGGCCAGATCTCTTTTCCCTCCATGACAGGACCGACAAATCAACAACCCCAGCCATGACAATGAGAGCTAGGCATGGCAGGAACCACAAAACTCTTTGCTAGATTTTTGTTGGGCCTATGAGAAGTGCTCCAGAGACATGAGGCAGAACAGGACGGAACAGTCAGGAAGGCCCCTCGAAAGAGGTGACACCAAGTCTTGAGAAGCAGAAAGGAGGGCGAAACAACATGGTCACTGAAGAGGAGGCTGGCGTGAGGCCACCTGTGTGCGTGGGGGATGGCCAGAAGCCCATCCAATGGGCTTAGGGCAGCTGGCAGCGATGAGTGTGGGAAGGTAGGCAGTGCCCCTGCTGAGGGGCTGATCTCTGTCCTGTGGGCACAAGGCAAGGCTGTCCATCACCATGGACACACTGGGATTTCTGTTTGGCTCTCCAGTGCTGCAGGCTGGCCTGCTATTCGAAGGCCACCCCACCCCCCACCTCTCCTGCCCTCCCTCCTTTACCTGGAGATGGCCGATTTCATCTAGAAGCGACAATAGGTGTGAGTTGTGTATGGGGCCTTTGTGCATTATTGCTCAGCCTGTAATCTTTCCCATCCAACACAGTCTTCTTTCTCTTCCCCGGCATTTGTCAGAAAGATGGGACGGAGCCCCAGGCCCTGGGGGGACGCCAGGCCAGAGCAGGCCTCTTGCTGCCCATCGATTTGTGCTGCCTTTGCTAGCTGCCTAAGTGTGTTTGCCGGACACCGTGGGGCTATGTTTGCCTTCGGATAATGAAATAATGTCTTTGCAGAGGAAAGGATGGAGTCTCTGCTAATTAGCCCAGCTGCCTATTTTGAGGACAGAAAGTCTTTACTGCTGTGTTCCCGGGGCTGGTTGAGTGTGGGGTTCTGTGGGGAGCCACTGGGTGAGCATCCACCTTGGGGGTGATAGCGAGAAGACGAGAGGGGCCG
Source organism: Paguma larvata (assembly GCA_030068075.1). Lineage (NCBI taxonomy): Eukaryota > Metazoa > Chordata > Mammalia > Carnivora > Viverridae > Paguma > Paguma larvata. Next base: position 112,606,543 of record CM057827.1, read on the forward strand.
GAGGAGCAGGGTGCATAGGTAGAGCTTTCCAGGAACGCTATCTCTTTGGCCCTGTGTCCCATAGCAGGTCCTTCCCAGTTTAGGGGCAGCAAGGGGTAAGGAAAAGCCTTGAATCAGACTGGGTCTGATTTAATCCACAGATCTGGGTTCTGTCCCAGCGCTGCCGCTTGCAGGTCTTGTGACCTTGGGCAAGTTGCAGTTGACCTCTCTGGTTCCACTTCCTCTGAGGAGTGGGGCCACGGTAGCACTCACTGTGTGAAAGGGGATGGTTTGCCTTGGGTAAGAAAATGGAGCAGAGGGCCCGATGCACAAGCAGAGCCTTAGGAAACGTTGGTGGCCTTATGGTGCACCTCTTGGGGTCATGCCCTTACCTTGGTGTTGTCTCAGACCTTGTTCATCTTGGGCACATGTGTCCTGCCTCTCAGTCGCCTGACCCCTGAGAAGGATGGATGGAGTCTTCTTCTGCCTGTCCTAGGGCTCAGAAGGCAGTGGAGGCCAGTTGAATGCCTGGATTCAAAGGCTATAGCTCTTGAAGTGCCCCTCCCAGTCTAGGCTCTGGGGCTGGGGTCTTCCCATGGCCTGAGAAGGGGCTGAAGTGCAGGCTGAGAGCAGAGAGCAGAGAAGAGGAGGCTGGGGTGGAATGGCTCGAGGCATTTCCTCCCTGTGTCTACACTTTCACAGTGCGTGCCCCTCCCAGGGCGTCTCCTCCCCCGTCTCTTACAGATCTTATGATCCTTCCCATTTCTACAGGGCTTTTCCAAGTTCTCTGCTACCCAGGATTCATGGACTCCGTAGGTGAGGCAGATAATAGTAATAGCAATAGTCATAGTAATAATGGAAATCATAAAAGCAGCTCACTCTTACTGAACTTCCTACATGCCAGGCACAGTTCAGACCTCTCTACATGTAATCACTGCCTCACTTTAGGGAGACAGGCTTAGGTTTACTCTCATTTTACAGAGAAGGAACATGAGGCCTGAGGGGGCGAAGGGGCCTCTTGGGGGCACAGCATGAGAAGTGGCAGAGATGGGGCTCGCACCCAGCTCAGGTCAGATTAGGCCGACAGTCATGGACGCTGTGTCTACTGTGTCTCTGCTGCTCCCCCTGGACGCAGAGAGGGGGCAGGACACTCTTAGGCCCCCAAGGAGCTCACAGTGGGATGAATCTCCCCCTTCCCCCAGGCTTTCTCTGTCCCTCTTGACCTCCTCCTCTTCCGACTCAGGTGGCATCCGCGTCTTTCCCATCGCCTGGCCCTGGTCTCTGGCTCTGGGCTTACTTCGTGGTGGGTTCCACAAGGGCGGAGGCTCAGATCTTGTTGGCCGAAGTACTGCTCGCACTTACCAGGCCCTGGCGTGTAGTGCTTTGATGAAGGAATGAGTGCCCGTGTGTGGATTCAATCAGACTGTGCATGTTAAGTACTTGGCGTTCAACAAGTATTTATTGAATGAGAAAACATCTTCGGGTAGAACGAAGGTGATGGTGAAGTGTGTGGCCTGTGGTGGGCTCAGCACATGGGGACAGTGGTCTCAGTAGTTTCCAGCCATCTGGAAAGGCCTGGGTGCATGGACCGGAAGCAGGGCCGGGGAGGAGGGAAAGAGAAGCCAGGGAGAGGAAGGTGCCGGAACTCTGAAGAAGAGACGACAGCAGGGAGGAGGCTGGTTAGCAGCTGGGGGCCCTGACACCCACTCCGTGTGGAGCTAGGGATGGGAGCGCGCGTGTGTGTGCACACGTGTAGGCGGGTGTGTGTGTGTAAAACAAATAACTGGAAAATGAATTTAATTATAAGGCACTTTTAATAGCTATTTATATTTAATCCTGCTAATTTTGTGTCTTGTGTAGCCAAACTGTAATTCTATTCTTCTTACTCATTTGCTAGTGAGAACGAAGAGAGAGGCAGAGGGAAAGAGCCCCACAGGAAGGCGGCAGGCATCTTCCTACCCTGGGGTCAGCCGGGCCCGCTGTTGACCCTGAGGGCAGCGGGGGAAGGGGTCATTGGCAAGGTCGTCCCAAGGGGAATCTGGGAAATGGCCCCAGCTCTGTCTCCAGGGCCGTTCCTTCATATACTTGTGTTTACGCAGCACTGGGGTGGGGGGGGAGAAGCAGTAGGGAGAGCCCAGCCTCAGAGTCAGGCAGACCCGGGTTCGCATCCAAACTAAGCCATGTGCCTCAACCTCACTTTTCCCCATCTGTGAAGTGGGCATAGTATAACCGTCCCCAGGGCTGTCTGGAGGATCAAATTAGAAAGAGCGGACCTGCCCCGTAGCTGGCGCTTCCTAAGTGCTTGTTCCTGTGCCTCCTGACTCCTATCACCAGCCCCCAAGCTGGCTACTTCTCTGGGTTTCCACCTCTCTCGACATTCCCAGACAGCCCTCAGCTGCCCCCTTGGTGATGGCTGGGGCAGGGTGGGGTGGAGGGCCTGGAGGCATGAGGCAGGTTGAGGGTGGTCTTTTCGGCAAGGAGGAGGCTTGCACTGCGGCTGTGGGAGGGGCGAAGAGACACTCCTAAGGAGGGACCCCAGGCCCGGCTGGCCTCGGTGCAGCAGCGCTTATAAAAGGGATAGCTTTGGAGAAACAAGGTCAGGAGTCGGAGGTTCCCACTCCAGGCCTTGCTCTGCCGCAGAGACTCAGGCCAGCAGCCCCGCTGAGCCTCTGTCTTCTCCTCGGGGCGGTGGGGATAGGGTGTGGGAGCATGGAGGGAGAGGACCAAGGAGGAGCTTCACGGAGACTTTGGCCCAGAGACGGGGTCGTGGAGCTGTGCTCACTGGGGATGGCGTTGTGCTTGTGTCCTGGCAGTGCTTCCTGTGGTCAAGGTCAAGGCAGGGGTCTCAGAGGAGCCCTGGAGTGGGCCAGGCAGGTGGTCCTCCAGACCCTCCTTCCAAGACCCCCAGAGATCATTGGACTGGGGCTGGGGCCGAGGCGTGACCTTGTCCTGGGAGGACAGGGTAGGGACCTAGCCTTTCTACCTGTGTTCTCCTTGTTCTGCTGTGTGCCTGAGCCCTCTTCTGGTGGCAGCCACCATAGGGTTCCAGGACCTCCCGGAGGGCTGGGCCCTTGCAGGAAGTCAAGGTGAGTTGCACCCAGAGGCAGAGCGGGCTCCCGTGGGGGCTGACCTTGAGCCAGGCTGTGTGCTGGGCTCCTTCCAGATCTTCTCTGATGGAATCCCTGCACCGAAGTTTCCAGGTGGCTGTTGCTCCCTCCGCTTCACAGAATGGGAAACCGAGGCCCACGGAAGTTAAGGGACATGATTAGAATTTGGGTCACCTGATTCCAAAGACAGTTCCTTTTCCTCAGTGATAAACTCTGGGGGCCCTGGGGTGGGGGTGATGGGTGGCATGTCCAGAGGGTGGGGTACTGGGGAAAATGCTGCCTCGTTAGGAGAGCTCAGAGTACCTGTCTGAGGAAGGTTTCAGGTTTGCACATGCCTGGAAGCCCAGTGAATCTCATGGTGGTGGCCAGCAGCTCGTCCAGCCAGAGTGAGGCTCGGGGAGGCAGCCACAGTGCCTGTCTGGATTGTGCGGAAGCAGAGAGCTTGGCTCTGGGCCTGTTCCCCCCCTGGGTTCAAATCCTGGCTCTGCCACTCTCAGGCTGAGTGACCTCTCTCCAGGTACCTGACCGCTAAGCCTCAGTGCTGCCACCAATGCCTGGCACGTAGTAGGTGCTGGGTGCTACCCGCTCGCCTCCGCCACCTCCTCTGTGACTCATGGAGATGGGTGATGACTGAGGGTACAATTTCTCTGCGGGATAGTTTCACTTTAATAGGAGACATCAATGCCTCTGGACCCCAGTGGAACGATGTTTCCCTTTAATGGTGACATTTCGGGCGTGATGGCAGCCGCAGGGAGATGACTGGGGTGGGGGCTTGCCCGGCTCCCGTGTCCTGTGCAGGCTCGTTCTCTGGCCCTTCTCCCACCCCCTCCCGCACGGCTCCCACTGCCGTGTTCACAGGCAGGTCAGTGTCTCGTTAATTTGATTGAGGGATTTGTTCCGAGCCGCTCGCTCATCAGCTCTGTGGAAGCCTGGCCGGGGAATTGGGGGGCATTCTGATGCAGGCAGGCCAGGCTGACCTCCGCTCTTGTAGGAAGCGAGCGGTCGCTGGGCAGAGGGTAGTTAACAGATGCACAGGGGGGGGGCGATCAACCCAGGGGAGGGAACCTGGGGGCGTGGTCCTTGGGAAGAGTCTCCAGGGATGGGTCTTATCTGGTCGTTAACACACATCCCCAGGGCCTGCTTGTGCACCTGCCCCGACTCGTTGTGTCTCCTCTTCCACTCGGTCCTACCAGAAGTGTCCCTGTACCCAGGGTGCCCGCTGTGACACGGCCGTGTTGTAGGGAGTAGTGGAGGGGCACGGAGGGACAGAGGGATCCGGCGTTGGAGCTCTGGAGGAGCAGTCCTGGGCCCGGGGACGGGAATGGTTGGGAACTCTTCTTTGAGGACTCAGCAGAGCTTGAAGGGAGAGAGGGTTTGGAGATGCCCCCTGGAGAGCGTGCAGCCTTGATGGAGAGGCCACAGGGTCTGAGATTGGAGGCCTGAGTTCTAGTCCAAGCTTTGAAGTTGGCTCTCTGTGTGACCTTGATAAGTCTCTGCTCACCCTCGGGCCTCAGTTTTCCCCATCTGTGCAATGGGAGTTTTGGTCTGGATGTCTTTTTACCCCATCCCTGATTCGAAGAGAGCTGGGGGAAGGGGCTGCACCTGGGGGTGGAGGTGGGCCCGGAGCCTAAGGAGCTGGGAGGGGTGGGAGGCAGATGTGTGTGCTGCCATCTGCTGTGGCCCTCACATCCCTTCAGCATCTCTGACATGGATACTCCCCCTGCCCCCACCCAGTCCACCTGGTGCATGAGCCTCGGGATTTATTTCTTCCCGAACGGTGTCATTCGTCGTGTTAGCTTCTCTGTCTGAGGGTGTGGCTGGCTCTTGCCTGAGCTTCCTGTGGGGTCGGGTGCCTTGTTACCCTCCAGGCAGGGCCCCCCTCATGCCCCTCATGCTCCTGCGCATGGATGCCCTTTACCAGGCGGCCTGGGAACAATTCGGCTGTCCAGTCAGCTCCAGCCCCCAGCTGACTGCAGGTTCAGGGTGCACTAAGGGCCGCCGGGACAATCAGGGCTGGCTTCCTGGAGGAGGTTGCAGTACTGGTTCTAGACCTTTAAAACTAGCTGGGCAGGAGTTGGACAGGTGGAGGGAAGAGTAGGTGCTTTCAGCATGGGGTTGGGAGAGGACTAGGGGACCGTGGGACCAAGTGGAGGAGGTCCCTCACTCATCCCTGTTCCTGTGGAGGCCACCCAGGCAGGGCTTGGTGAACAACTGACTGATCCTGTCCCCAGTTCTTATCATCTTCTGTTCTTTCAGGCTCAGGTACTCTACCGTCCTCCTCAGGTGACTCCCACATTGGCCTCTATTCACACGGTACTCCCACATCCGTCGCTGCTACAGGCATGTGGCCTATGGCAAGTTCTGCCCCCAACCAGCCGTGTGACCTTAGACAAGCCACTTCATCTTTCCGAGCCTTAATCCTCCTCGGTCCTGAGAGGAATCATTAGGTTTCATCGCAGAGAGAGCACTGGAGGTGGGCGCCAGAGAGAGAATAGGAGTTCTGTGGGCAAAGACGGGTGGGGCGGCAATGACTCTAGATTGTTTGTTTGTTTTGTTTTGTTTGAGAGACAGAGCATGAGCAGAAGAGGGGCGGAGAGAGAGGGAGACAGAGGGTCCGAAGTGGGCTCTGCGCTGACAGTGGAGCCCGACGTAGGGCTTGAACTCAGGAACCGTGAGATCACAAGCCGAGGTTGGGCGCTCAACCGGCCGAGCCACCCAGGCTTGGAACACCTGCTCTTAACCAGGGTGCAGCGGTTAAGGGCGCGGGCTCTGGAGCCGGGCTGTTGATCTGTGGATCCTGGCTGCACCACCTCCTTGCCGTGTGACCTTGGGCAAGGCACTAACCCTCTCTGTGTTTTGGTTTCCTCCGAGAAAAGGGGGCTACGGATAGTCCACCATATCTCGTGGTGTTGTATTGGGTAAATGAATATACACATCAAGTTCTAGGATAATGCTGGTACGTAGCGACTGTTTAATAAGTTTGCTACTGTCATTCTTACTGAGGCTCAGAGAGACTACGGACTTGCCAACGGACACATGGCTTGTGATGAAGGCTCAGGATGTAGGCTAGAGCCCGTTTAATTCCAAGCCTCTTCTCCTTCCTCTACTCCTGGCACTCCCGGGGTCTGCCGGAAGTGCCCAGTGTGCAGCCAGTGTGGAGGCCTCCCCTGAGGACGTGCCCGTCGTGTGTTCCCCAAGGCCCTTTGCGGGCAGGACCTTGTCTGTCTCACTCGCTGAGGAACTCCAGCACCCGGCCCGTAGAGTAGGTGCTCAACTATTACTTGCTAATTGACCGGCTGGCTAAGTCAAGGCAGGGCGGACCACCCGGTGCCCACTTTGCCAGCTCCCCAGACCTCCGTGTTTGGCCCCTGATTGGAAGGGCCCCCCTCCGGCCCCAGCAGCGCCCCCTCGGCCCTTGCAATACGCTCCGGCTGCCCGCCTTGCTGCTCTTCTCCCTCGGAGCCTGAAGGCTTTAGGTTCCACTCTGCTCCGCCCCCCCCCAGGCCCCACACATCTTCAGCTTCTCTCTTGCCTCCCCACTTGCTCGTTAAGATGAGAATAACTCCTGAACTTGATGTCTTTGCCTCTGCTTTTATATCCAACTATAATTTGACTGTCTAAAGGTTCTTAGAAGAGAGAGAAAAGATCACCCTCCACTCTGTGCCCAGAGGAGATTCTGTCTGCAGAGGGGATGGGGCAAACCCTGGCAGCCCTCTTCGGACCGAGGCTCCTTAGCCAGGTCACAGGGCGCAGACCTGGGGCCAGGAAGCTTCCGCTCTGCCCCTGCCCGCGGGAATCTGTACCCACTCACCCACCTTGGGGGATCAGGTCACGCTCCTCCTTTCATAGAGGAGGGGGAAAGGGCTCTCATACTCCTGTCTGCTCCCTCTGTCCCAGGGCTCCCCACAACCCCCTGGTACTGCGGGTGGAGGTGTGTTAGGGATGGACAGGACTGATGGAGGGGAGGAGGGAATGAGCCCAAAAAGGAGAAGGAGGTTGCCCAAGTCCTTTTTGGAGACCCTTCCTGGCAGGGAGTTTGCGGGGGGCTGGGGGAAGGGAGAGGGCTGGTCAAGAGAGCCAAGGCAGCAATGAGGCCAGGAGACCTCCGCTCCCCCCTCCTCCCTGCCCTTCCAGTGAAGCCCAGCCACCCCGGCTTCCCCAGCAGAGAGGTCAGCGGTGGGCGGGGTGTCCTGCCTGCACAGCCCTGAGGGGTCTTTCTCCATTCTCCCGCCGCGCCCCGTGCTTTCTTGAGGGCATCTGGAGAGCCCACGCGCCACCCCTCAGGCTTCTTACACCTGCATCACCCTCTCCTCCAGCGCCTTGTCCGGCAGGCTCTGGCAAAGCTGAGACCATGTGTGGTCGTCACCCTGTGCAGTGTGGTTCCCCTGATTGCCTTGTGACCTCAACTCTGATGGGCTGAATAACCATTAGGATTTGGCAGATTCTCTTTGTTCTGCCAAAAGCGATGTCTCTGTGGCTTCTCTCCAGCCTTGGTCTCCCCTTCTGCAAGGGGCTGTGCAGACGCCCCCCTCAGAGAACTGCTGGGAGGATAGGGGAGCTGCCCTGCCAGCTACCTCGAGGTGGCTCCGTGAGGCTCCGTCTGCCACAGCTGCCCCGCAGAGGCCTCGGGGAGAGGGTGCAGAGACGGGCCGGGGTGGCCCTGGCTGGCCTGGCGGGGAAGCCGGGTGGGGTTGCTGCCTTCTCCCTGCTCAGAGGCCCGGGAAAGAATGTTCGGCTCCACACATGCCCAGAGCACCTTCTCTGGCTGGGCCTGAGCTGGAGCGGCCCCTCTGGCCAGCCTCCTATTTTGCCAGTAACTTCCTGAAAGTTCTACTCCTTCGTTCAGATCAGTCTATTGAGCTCTGGACAGAGTGTGGTGCCCAACATTTCCATCCGCCTGACATTTGGGGTCTGGCCACTGGGTATGGCCCAAGCCCGTCTCTGTCCCTCCCCCCTAGCAGACCCTCTCCCCCTCCATCTGAACCCCGATTTCCTCCAAGACCCCCTCTTCTCTGGGTACAGCCGAGGTCTTGTGAAGCCTCGTGTTTGGACGTTCTGGGCACGGCTTCCTTGGTCTGCCTGCGGACACTCAGTGCAGGGCGGGACTGGTTACGCTGAGCTTCTCGTATCTCCAACCGACCCTGCCACCCACAGAGCCGGGCCGCATCAGGGAAGGCCAAGGTGGGAAGCCACTTGCTTATAAAACCGCAGGATCAGGCAGCATCTTTCCGTTTCTCGCCGACATTGGTAGGCCCCTGGGGACAGTGACCGGCCATAGTGTAGTCTGTTTCCGGGGCCTGTTTCTCGGCTCCCTGGGGGCTGCTGGGGCCTGAGCCAGGGACCCAGGGAAGGGTCAGTCAGGGGCCTTCCTAGGCAAGGGCCCTTAGCCTCTGCTGTGTCCTCCCCTCAAGGGGGCTGGGAGGGGGTGGCTCCTCAGGGCCGAAAAGTGGATGACGGAAAACCTGACACTGGCCAGGGCAGGTTCTAGGAGTTTCCCAGAACGGCCTCTCGGGACGATGTAGCGGACGGAGAGGGCGTCGTTTCCCGCAGGACTCAGGCCTGGGGGGGTAGAGCCGTGTTCCCAGGAGCCCAGCCAGGCCAGAGTCCCCGAGGGGCAGGGAAGCAAATCTGCAGGAGGCGTGTCTAGGGCTTGGCCCAGGACGCCCACGTGCGATGCCAGTCCGGCAAACATCTCCTTCTTGGGGAGCCGTTTCCGGTGTGTCTTGCTTTCCTAGCGCCGTTCGGGCTCCTCCTCCGGGCCCCCTCCCGTTAGCCACACGGTGGGAGAGCTGCCCAGCCTCTGGGCCGTGAGCTCTTCGGGCTGGTGGGCAAGACGGCCGCCACCTGTGGACAGAATCCACCTGTCACTGTCACCGCACAGCGTGGGGCAGGCAGCTGCTCCCTCCGAGCCTGTTTCCCTGTCTCCTTCGTGACTTCGTGGGGGCTGGAGGCTGGATGTCAGCCTAAGCAGGCCTCAGCCTTTGGAGACCCCCCCGTCCCTGACTCAGGCCTGAGCCTCTGTCTCGGCTGCTCTGACTCCACTGTCCAAATCGTTATTTATTCGAGCCCCGACCTGCCTCTTTCAGGAAGCTCTCCCTGATGCCTCCAGTCCTCACCGATCTGAGTCCGAATGTCTTGACGGTGTCCCCAACTGCTGCCTTCTCCTTGGCACACACTCCTGGCTCTTTGTGGGACTCTGGATGCACAGAGACTGCTCAGCACGGCCCGTGTGGGTGAGGGGAGCCCGTAATATCCAGCAGGAGGCCAGTGTGGCTGTGCTAGTGTGGGAACCCAGAGGGAGTAGCAACTCCTACACTGGGGCCCCTGAGGCAGTATTTGAGCCGTGCCTTGAAAAGAGAGCCTAGGGATGAGGGGTTCTTAGGGACAGAGGTCAGACGAGGAAGGGCCTTGAATGCCAGGTAAGGAATCTGGGCTCTGACCTCCCTCTGCAGGCAAGAGTGCTGGGGAGAGGCTGTAGATTGGGTGGCACGTTCCTTACAGTAGACTCTCCCCATGATGCCTGGAGCCCCCTACCCCTGCCCCCTGCCTGGTGCCTCCTACTTGTCCTACAGATCTTTGCTGAAGGATCCTTCCTCAGTGAAGTCCTCCCTGACCATTGTCCTTGCTCAGAGTCTCCTGGCCTTTCCTTTAAAGCCTTCGTTCCAGTGTGGACCCTCCACTCCAATATGGCCGTCGATCGCCACTAGGCTTTATTTAAGGCCACCGAAGGCAGAAGTCAGAAGGATTTGGTTGTCCCCTGGGTTCCCAGCTCCCAGCTCAATGCCTGGCACAGAGTAGGTGCTCAATAAATGCTGGTCGAATATGTGAATGCCTGCAGGGGCACAGAGCCCACGAGCTCCAGGCTAGTGGGGCTGCCGGGCTGGGGGAGAGTGGGGCTGGTGGGGAGGGAGGTACAGGCCTCCAGTGAGGTGGGGGGACAACGCCTGGGTCCCAGCCGGAACCATGTTCCCTATGTGTGTCATTAGGTGGCTCTTGAAAGAGCCGCGTGCTGGAACAAAAGCCATTCTGGCAGCACCTCAGTGGGCGGGCCAGGCCTGGCTTGCTCCCTTTGGAAATGCTTTGAGAACAGGTGGACTGAGCCAACTTGTCACCCCCAGGCTGGCTGGTGACTCTGGAGTGGGGGCAGCCATTGGGGCGGGGACTTTGGGAGGCAGGGCGATTGGTGGATCCAGCCCTGACCTCGACAAAATTATTTTTAAAACCTGCAAGAGAAAGGGGATATTTTTAACCTTTGTTCCATCAAGACATCCCGAGGGAAAAAGAAGGGGGAAGGAGGCAGGTGGAGAGTTTGAAGAGGGGCAGGAGCAGGGGCAGGGGCTTTCAGGGAGAGGGAGCCCTGAGGACAAGTTTTTTGTCCCCAGCCCTTTTAAATTTTTGAAAAGCTCCAAACAGCAAGAGGGACGGCGGAGTTCATTATATCGAGTTATCTCCTGCGTCTCAGGCGAAGATCAATCTTCCCAGTCTTGCAGCTTCAAGGGAGGGGGGAAGGGAAGAGAAAGAAAACGGGAGGCAGAGGAAAAAAGCTCCCCGGCCCAATTTCCGCCGGCTAACACGCTTACTCGGCTGCCCAGCAGCAGCGCCAGCTGTTGGCAGGCATCCTGGCCCCCTGCCAGTCGCCCTCAGTTGCCGGCTGGCCCCCCAGGGCTCTCTCCTGAGTGGGACAGGTCGGCAGGTGTGAGGGCCCCAGGCCTCCGTGCGGCTGAGAGACTGCTGGGTCTGGCGTCCTAGCGAGACCCGAGGGCCCCCTGCTGTCCGCCGGGCAGTCGCCGGGCCAGCTGGCCTCGGCTCGGCCTGGTGCCCGCCACCCTGCCCGCTCCTGCCCGGATGGGTGTGCCCTCCGGCTCCTCCCCATCTCTTCATAGGAGAGGTGGTCTGTGTAGGGAAATAAGGGCAGAGGATTGGGAGCCAGATCGAGCCGGCTCTGCCTAGCCATTCGTTCATTCAACAAGTATTTTCTGGGCATCTACTCTGCGCCAAGCACTGCACGTAGTACAGAGGTGGCTACAGAGCCCGGCAAGGCGGACACGGTCCCTCTCCTGCCTTAGAGAGTTTAGGTTATGATGAGGAGACGCCTGAGAAGCAAGGACACCAATAAGCAAGAGAATGTCAGGCGGGCGTAGATATATGGGAGACGTAATTTGGGGGATATATGAAGAATTCTGTCGGAGGAGCTAGCGGAGAGGACCTGCAGGCCTCCGGACGTGGCAGCTGGCCTTTGGAGCGAGCCGGGGCCGGAGGGAGAGAGCTGGGGCACGGCCGGGATGGCAAACCACACGGCCTGGGGAGACCAGCCAAGGGCTGTAGAGACAGGAGAGAATGGAGCCCTGGCAAGCCCCGGGGCCTCAGATGTTTGGAGGGGAGGACGGCGTGGGAGGACCACCAGGAAAGGCTGAGTCCTGGGAGCCCGGAGATAACGGGTTTCCCGAAGGAGAGCAGGCAGCCGTGGGGGAGAGTGACCACTGGGTCTGGCAAAACTGAGGCTTCTGGGAACCTTGATAAGAGCGGGTTTGTGGAGTGGCGGGGATGGAAGCCCAGCCAGCAAGGGAGTGGGGGACATGGGAGGGGAGGCGTGGAGGCTGGGACGCTCGGTAGAGACGGCTCTTGAGGTTTGCTATAAAGCGGAGCGGAAAGATGACGGGTATGTGGGATCAAAGACTCTCCCTCCCTCCCTCCCTCCCTTCTCCCCCATGTCGCTCTCTCCCTTCACGACCTTGAGGCGCATTGACATGCTCTTTGCTGGCTTTGGGACCTTGGGCAAGCGGCCTCTGCTCTCTGAGCCTCGGTTCTACATCCGCAAAATGGAGATGTTCCCGGATCTGAGGCATAGTAGGTGCTCAGTAAATGCGGATTGTTCTTAAGTAAGTGTCTGCCAGGCTTTGGTTGTAGACGCTTTTGGAGACTGTTTGGCAGTGAGCGCACACGTTTGAAGCGTGTATACCCTTTGACCTGCCCTTTAGAAGTACTTGCACATGGGTCCCAAGAGGCAGGATGACTTTTTCTCGCGGTGTTTGAAATAAAAATTGGAACCCCCTAAGCACTCATCCTCGGGGGTCTGGTTAAACAGGTGAAGGTGTGCCCCCACGTGGAGCTCCTTAATTGGCACTGCAGAGAATTCAGCAGGTGCTCCGTTAGGAGGGCTGACCCTGGTGGCTCCGGCTCGGCTGCTCCCCAGCTGAGTGCTCTTGGTCAAGTCACCAATCGCCACTCTGCACTTTGCGCTTTGATGCGCTCGTCTACAAAACTAGGCTAATGGTAGCAGCCATCTTAAGGGGTTGTTATGAAAATTAAGCGGATTCAATGGCGTATCTGGCACATAGTAGGTACTCAGTGAATACAAACAGTGACTATTCTTTTTTTTTTTACAAAAAAGAACCGGAAGTGTCAATTCTTTATTTTTATTTTATTATTTTTGTAAATGTTTGTTTTTGAGAGTGACAGAGAGGGAGAGCATGAGCAGGAGAAGGGCAGAGAGAGAGAGAGGGAGACACAGAATCTGAAGCAGGCTCCAGGCTCTGAGCCGTCAGCACAGAGCTCGATGCGGGGCTCAGACTCACAGCCCGTGAGATCATGACCTGAGCCGAAGTTCATCGCTCAACCACTGAGCCACCCGGGCGCCCCCAAACAGGGACCGTTCTTATCTTTATGCACAGACAGGGAAAATCTCCAGAATCTATTGTCGAATGAGGAACGTAGTTATACACCAGCACGCAGGCGCTCCCTGGTGTGTAACCACCCCCCACCCTGCCGCGGTATACCTCTCTGCATGTCTGTCCATGGTGTACCTCTCTGCATGTGTGAGCAAGCGTGTAGTGAAGAATGCACACCAAAGGGGACTGGCAGTCGGGACCTCCGGAGAGGCTGCCGGGAGTGAGCGTGTTCACAGATGTCTGCAGTTGAAGCTCTTACCAAGAGAAAGCTTCATGTGTTGCTCGTATAATAATAAGACTGCGATATGTCAGAGCGGTCAATTAGGTCTTTACCTCCTGCGGGAAGTCTCCATGATTACACCAGCCTGTAGCTCACTCCTTATCAGATCTCCTTAGTGGGTAGAAGCCGCATTTCCTGCTGTGGCTGCTTTGAGTCAGTGTGTGTGCATGTGTGTGCTCATGTGTGTGGTCTCCTCACGGAGCCTACAAACTCCTGGAGGGTGCGTGCTATACACTTTGCGGTCCGGATGTATCTAGACCAGCGGTTCGCAAAGTGCGACCCCCGGATGGCCGCATCAGCATCACCTGGGAGCCTGTTGGAAATGTGGATTCCCAGGCCCCACCCCGGAGGACCTGCTGAAGCGGGAAGTCCGGGGGCTGGGGGCCCGGCACCCAGCACCTGTGTTTCCATAAGCGCCCAGGTGACTCTGATGTACCTGCCGGTGCTGTTGGGGGACATCAGAGCCCAGTGAGAGGAGAGGGCTGGCCCAGGGTCAAGGGTCACAACCCACGAGGTCAGAGTCTCAGTCAGGGGTGAAGGCGAGGGCCTGGAGGCACCCGTCTGGCCAGGAGGGAGGAGCTGAGGCCCAGTGCTGTGTGTCCAGGGGCCGGAGCACCGTCGCCCCTGCCACGGGCCTGGGTGGGTGGGTGGGTGGGTGCGGGCAGGTGCTCTGTGTGGTGTGCGGGTCTCCTCCAGCTCCGTCTGCTCCAGGGCTTCGGGCGGAGGCTGGGGTGGTCTTGATGGCAGGACGGGTCCTGTGCGGGGAGAGTCTGCAGCCCCCCGTCCAGACGTTGTCTCGCTCCTTCCCCACCGTCCCTCTGCAGACGTCCTGCTGGTCCCTGAGCCTGCTCATGCCCGTGGGTCGGTGGACGAGGCGGGAGCCGAGGGCGCTGCCTTCTCGTCTCGCTTTCCGTCAAGCCCCCTCCTCTTCCATCTTCTGGAGCCACCTTTTCCCTCTCCAGCCGTGTTCCTGGGGTTGCAGGGTGAAGAAGGGGGTGAGGAGGAAAGGAAGAGGGTTCCTTCTCCATCTAAGGGGTTAGGGTTACCGGTGCTAGGAGCCCCTGGGGCAGCTGTTAGGATCCTGGGGGTGCTTGGCCCAGATGCCAGCCAGGAATGAGGCCTGGGGACCCTGGAGGCCCCTCAGTAAGCAGGGTACAGGGCTGTGGCCTCCTCAGGTGAGGGGGGCCTGCCTTTTGGAGGGGGGCAGGCCAGGGTATCGGTTGGGAGCTCTGGGCGGTTGGGCTCCGGCCTTGGAGGCCTGGTCGGGCTCTGTGCCGAGTAAGCATTCTGGGGGATTATGCCTCCCCTGCCTGGAGAGTGTGGTTGGGTGAGGGACTGTGAGGCAGGCCCGGCAGTCTCAGGGAGCAGACAGGGCATCCTCTGCCCGGCTTCTCCTCCCCGCCCCCACCCCTGACGTCCTGTGTCTCCTCGGACCTCAGTTCCAAGGAGGCTTTGCTGAGTGGATGATTTCTGGGAGGGCTCCTAGCTTTAATTTGGTGTCAGGGGGCCTCAGTGCGTCTGCTGAGTCAGGCTCACCTCCGCAGAGGGAGCAGAGGGGCGTGAAGCCGGGGAGCTGGCACCGTCCCCCCCAGGCCTCCAGCGGCAGCCGCCACCAGTGGGAGGCAGTGGCTACCTGGTCCTCCACCTCGTCTGGCTGCACGGCACGGGGCGGGGGCTGCCCGCCTGTGCGACCCACTCCCCTGCATCGCTTCATCTATTGAAAGGGGCACCTCACGGTGCATCCTTCTGGGTTGCACGTGGGGAAGGCCAAGTAGAGAGTCGGCACTGTCGGCGCTCGATAAATGCTAAAACACACATCGGTCATTTTGCGGCGTGGACTGAGTTCTGCGTGCGCAGAGCTTTGCGCTGGGCCTTGGGTGGGCCCGGTGACGGGGAACGGTCTGCAGGGCTCTGGGGGACAGGGAAGTGCGGCCCTTGGCCACTCAGAGGCCGCACAAAGACCAGCACAGACTTGCTGCCGTTCTTGAGAGGAGAAACTGGTGTGGGGGTGGGAGCCGGAGGCCGCACCCAGTCCGTGGGGACACCTGTGGGGCCAGGAAGCCACAGTCAGCAGGGCTGCGAGATGGAGGCACTGGCCCGGTCTCTCAGGCTCTCTCTCTGGGGCGTATCCATCTTTCCCGGACATGGCCCGTTCCCTCTCCTCCATGCCTGCGCACCGACAGCCCCTCTGCTCAGAGTTTGTCCCCTTGTAGAAGCTATCCCGCCCCTTCGCAGAAAGCCTCCGGGACACTGGGGCAGTGGGGTGATACCAAAGAGTGGCCTTTGTCCTTCTGTCCTGCTACCCCGGAGTAAACACATCCTCTCCCTTCCCCTAAGCCTGATGCCTGATTGGAGGGAAAGGGAGAGGCATTAAAGGACGGAGGGGCAGGGTGGGCCGCGGCACAGGTGGGTGCGGGGCAGGGACGGGGCTCTTGTTTCAGGCTGGGATGTCACGCTGAGCACCACCCCCTCTAGTCAGAAGTTCTTTCAATGGCCTGAGGCAGTACGAGTCCTTGTTAGGGACCTTCGCTGCGGTCTCACACAGCCTGGCGTGAATCCCAGCTGTGACCTTGAACGTGTTACTTAAGTCTCAGTGGTCCCATCTGGAAAAGGGAGAGTGCTAGTAGAGCCCGCCTCCCAGGGTGGTTAGAGGACCGGCTGGAGTGCTCCCGCATTCGCAGCGATGCCTTTTACATCGCACGCCCTCGATACATTCCAGTCATGGTTGTCAGTGTGGTTATTAGCAGGGCTATGGAATGTTCTAGGATGAGAGCAGGGCCCTCCCAGTTCCTCTGGGCAACTAGGGCTGAAGCCTGCCTCAACCTCCCCCCCGGCCCCATTTCCCCTCTCCAGTCCTCAGGAACTGAGTTCCCTACTACCTGGGGAGCAGCTTTGTGTGTGTTGCCATTTTACACAGTAACCGTGTATATATTTATACCTGCCTTAGTCCGTCAAGTGTCTGCGAGGGCTTTCAAGCACACACGTGATCCTAAGAGAGATGTGATCCAGGGCGGGGAAAGTAGGACGGAACATTAGGACCTGGATGCACAGGGCCTGGCGCTGGGCTGCTGCGTG
Organism: Paguma larvata; assembly: GCA_030068075.1. NCBI lineage: Eukaryota > Metazoa > Chordata > Mammalia > Carnivora > Viverridae > Paguma > Paguma larvata. The sequence goes on from CM057827.1 coordinate 112,622,652, forward strand.
TTTAGCCCTGTGCTTCCTGGTGCTCGGAGTGAAAAGGGAAACATCAGCCATGAGATTCAAGCCGTCCAGTCCTGTCCTGTCCTGCCCATAGGAGCGAAGCAGCATGGGGTCCCCAAGAGGGAGTGGGTCTCCAGGAGGAGGGGTTTGGGGGAATGGGACCCGGCAGGCTTCCCCACGCTTGTCGGGCGGGGTCGGAGCAGCCACCACCCTCCTGACCACAGGAGTCCTGAGACTCCAAGTTCGCGTGGAGGCTTGAGGCTGAGACAGAGACCCTGGGGGTGCTCGGTGGGAGCGGGGCCGGGGGGAATCCCGCCAGCTGGGCACAGTGTCATCGAGTCGCTTGCACTTGGCACCTGGGCTGAGGGAGGCAGGATTTGGTGAGTAGCGACGAGGGCCTGGTCACACCCCCAGCGGCAGCTCTGAGCCAGACCCAGAGACGTAGTCTGGTGCGCAAGGGCCCTCCCAGACCGTCTCTTTCAATGTTCATTTTACAGATGTGGAAACCGAGGCCCAGAGGGGGGTTTTGAGGACTTGCTGTGTGCCGGGCTCTTCCTCCTTCACCGTGTCCTGGGGGTGTGCGTGGAGAAGCCAGGGCTCGCTGAGATCGAACGGCTTGCCCAGGGCCACGTGGCTGCGAGGAGCCAGCTTCGGACCCAGGCCTGTCTGGCCTCACGAGACGGGAGATGCTTAGTGCTGTTTCCTCAAGGTCCTGGCCGGCGGGGCGGGGACTGCCTCTCTGCAGGCATCGCTGCATCCCGCAGGAGCTCAGGATTTAGGGGCCGGGGGTCAGATGCCGGATCTGGGTCGGGGGGCTGGCCAGCTCCAGGCGGGAAGACCCCCTCCTTGCACAAGGGTGACGCTGGGGCACAGGGCAAGGACTGTGTGGGGTCCTGCACTGGGCCGTAGCCCCTGCCAGGTCCTCCGCCCCCTGACCCCCAGCCCCAGAGTCTCTTGTCCAGCTGCACCTGTACACCTGCAGGGCAGGGCCTGAGGCCAGCTCCGCCGCTCCGTTCCTCTCCTCAAGAACCCTCAGTGTCTCCCCATTGCCTGGGCCGCAGCTCCCTGTGCCTGGCCTCCCGATTCTCAGCCCTGAGCCCAGCTCAGCCCTTGGGGCTTTTCTGCACACACTCTTGTGGTCCGGTTCTGCAGGTGCTCATTGGTCCGGGTGCTCGCCGGAGGTGCCAGCCTCCCCTCTCCTCCCCACTGGCCCCTTGAGCTACTCAAAGACAGAATGGAGTCTTTCCTGCTCTCTCCAGTGCTGCCTGGATTCCCAGAGGGGCGGGGGCTCCATGAAGCCTCGCAGGGAGGGAGGGTTAAAAAGAATGTACTTTCAGGAACCATAGGGGATGGGCTCTTCAGTGCGCAGAATCCGTGCATAGATTCGGCCAAGTCCAGACCTCAGCACAGCCCCGTGAAACAGGACACCATACCGATGGCAAGCCCAGTCAATGCTTCCATAGTGCCGACTGCACGCCAGGCGCGGTTCCAGGCATTTTACAAATCTTTGTTATTGAATCCTCACCACAACCCTTGAGGCTATTTCTACAGAAGAAACTGAAACAGAGTGGCTAAGTAACTTGCCCAAGGTAACACAGCCCTTAAGTGGCCAAGCGGAGGTTTGAACCCAGACAGCCAGATTCAATAGAAAGGAAGGGGCCCACCTTTTAGAATGCTTCCATTACATTCCAAGCATTTGGCACATGCTGTCTCCTCGGCTTCTCCCGGGGACTGGCGAGGGAGAGATGTGACATGCATATTACAGATGAAGGAATAAGGGCTCAGAGGGGATGAGGCCTGTCCGAGGTCGCACAGCTGGGAGGGAGAGGATGAGGTGGGGTCCCACCTGATCCTAAAGCTGGAGCTGCCCCTCCAGGCCCCTCCCTGGAGGCCGAGGGAACAGATGGGAATGAGGTGGTGCGGGCTGCTAGGAACCTTCTTCCAGGGGTGGGGGGGGGGGCATCACTAGGACCCCAGCCCTCAGCGAGGCTTTGGTCTCCAGTCTGGCCGGGAACTGGGCAGGCTGCGGGGGCTGAGACTTGGGCCGCGGTGCCCCCGCCTGCCCTGGGCTGGTGAGTGTGTGGTGTGGCCGTGACGAATGGGGTCCCAGTGGGTGACTGTTAAGCACACTGCAGGGCAGCGGGAGAGGAGCCACCTGAGATCTCTGCGCTGGGGCAGAATCTGCGGCCACCAGGCCTGGCCGGACGGGGGGGCTCAGGGACGCGCCAGAGGCCCTCTCTGCTGGCAGTGCATCAGGGAGGGGGGAGGTCTGAGGGAGAAGACACAGCCCTGACCTGGGTGTCCTTTCCGAAGAGACGGAGTTTGAGGGGCCTCCTCCTCTCCCCCCATTTGTATGTCTTCTTTGGGGAAATGTGTATTTTTGATCAGATGATTGGGATTTTGGTGTTGAGACCTCGGAATTCTTTGTATATTCTGGATATTAGCTCTTTTTCAGTATGGGGTTTGCAAATACTTTCTCTCCTTCCCCAGGCTGTCTTTTTACTCTGTTGACTGTTTCCTTTGATGTGTGGAAGTTTTGTTTTCTTTAATTAAAAAAAATGTTAAGGTTATGGATATATTTTGGGAGAGAAAGAGAGAGCAAGTCGGGGAGGGGCAGAGAGCAGGAGAAAGAGAATCCTGGGCAGGCGGTATGCAGGTCAGTGTGGAGCCCAGCGCGGGGCCCGAACCCGTGAACTGTGAGCTCATGACCTGAGCTGAAACCAAGAGCCGGACACTCCGCTGATAGACCCGCCCGGCGCCCCAGTGTGCAGAAGTCTTTAAGTCTGACTTGGTTCCATTTGCCTGATTTTGAGTTTGCTGCCTGTGCTTTTGGTGTTCTGTCCAAGAAAGCATTGCCAAATCCAACGTCAGGAAGCTTCCCCCCTGTTTCTTCTACAAGTTGTATGGATTTAGATCTTCTGTTTCGATCTTTAATCCATTTTGAGTTAATGTTTGTGGACGCTGTAAGGGAAGGGTCCAGCTTCATGCTTTGCGTTAGTTACGCAGAAACGGACCGTAGGCCCGCGCAACTGCAAGTTCACCCTGTCTCGTGCATGTCTGTGTATCCGAGTCCGCCGAGAACGGGGCCCACGTACTTTCCTCGTGGGGGATGGCTGACTCCTTGGACCCGAGTTCTTCCTCCTCCTGCCTTTGGGCACTGCTGGACCGAGGCCGGGTCGGGCGAGGCTGGCTGCCCCGGGGCAGGGGCCCGCAGCCCTGCTGGAGTGGTGTGAGCACCCACAGGGATACGGGCCTCTGCCCCACCCATCCCCAGGGCTGCCGGGGCCTCTGGGTGGGATCAGGAGTCCTGTGATGGGGCAGACATGGGTCCCCAGGGGCTGTCCACTCAGGACGACTCCGTGCTCAGGGAGTCAACACCAACACTGGTCTGTGGGAGGAAGGTCCCCACAGGGGACCTTAGGGCCCTGGCCCATCACGTCCCGATCTTCTCACGGCTTGGAGGAAGGCACAGAGTCCCACTTTCGGCAGCAAGAGGCGGTTCTCACCTTGGGTGCTCAGCTGATGGAAGCTCTGGGCTAACACCCACTCCACCAAATGGAAGTTTAGCGCCAGAAAAAGGAAGTTCTGCACTTGGGCACAAAAACTCAATGGCCGGGGAATGGGCACAGGAATGGGGACCAGGTGGCCGCTCCCACATACACTCAGCGACAGAGCTGTCCTGCGGCCGGCTCGCACACCTCTCTCACCGGTCCACTGTCACTTCTTCAGGGATGTTATGGGCCACCTGATCAACACAGGTCTCCCGGGTGCTCTGGCTTTCCCAGACTCGGCACACGCGGGCCGCACCTCCGACAGGGCTGCATGTAGAGCCTGAGGGCTGACAGGCTCTGCCGCTAGCCTTCTGTGCGACCTGGACAGGCCTTTGTCCCTTCCTGGGCCTCAGTTTCTCCAGCTGTCAAATGACCATTGTTTCCTTCTCATAGGGGAATTTCAAAGGTTAAAAAAGATGATGGACGTACATCCTTCTGGGGGGAGTCGGTCGCGCTCAGACTGTAGGGTGAAACCGAATGGCTGATCTGGGACTCAGACTCCAGTCGCTACAGTGTCCCATCCCGCACTCTTGGTCCCGGTTAGGTCCTGGGGGAGAAAAACCAGCAAATCTCATTTAAACTTTTTTTTTTTAATGTTTATTTATTTTTGGGAGAGAGAGAGACGGAGTGTGAGCGGGGGAGGAGCAGAAAGAGAGGGAGACACAGAAAATGAAGCAGGCTTCAGGCTCTGAGCCCTCAGCACAGAGCCCGACGCTGGTCTCGAACTCACAGACCACGAGATCATGACCTAAGCCAAAGTCGGACGCTCAACCGACTGAGCCCCCCAGGCGCCCCCAGCAAATCTCGTTTAGACCTGCCTCCAGACCGGGCATATCCAACCAGTTTCGGCCACCCAGGAAGAAGCCCCACCGTGTGCGGAGAGGGTGGAGTATGGGGTTAAGTGATGCCTGCCGTGCCTCGTATGGCAAGTGGAGGGTGGGGTGGAGGCTAGGCCTTGTTCTCAGGCTCTCCAGGGTGCGTGGCGACAGGGTCCGCCTGCCACCTGGGAGGCAGCCACTTGCCGCAGGTTGGGCCCGGGCTTCTGGAGACACGCTAGGGTGGATGCTGGGGGAAATGGCCGAGCCTCTGGCCAAGGGAGGCGGTAGGAGACTCTGGGGTACTTCCCGCCCTGGGAGCTCGTGAGCGCCTTCCTTATTATGGAATGGGGGACTTCATGTGCCTCATGTCGCATGTCCTCCCCACCACCCACAAAGTGGGTGCAGACCTGCTCCCACCTTTACAGACGAGGAAGCTGAGCTTGGAAAGGTGGGACTTTGGCAGGACTCGTTGGTGGCTCTGGCCCTTCTCCAACAGCCCCTGAGACCTGGGTCCTTGCAAGGCCACCGCTGGTGACATGCGTCTGGCTGTACATGTGTGCACACATGCATGTGCGGGGGGGAGGGGGGTGCCTGGAGGAGGCCGGTGGAGCTGAGCTGACCCCGTGGCAACTGAGCAAGAGGAGGGGCCCCCCCCTTCCCTCTCAGCGCCTGCTCCAGGGGGCAGGGAGTGGGAGAAGCCCTGGGTAACAGGATTTGTGCCCACTATATATAGCTGCTCAGACACGCACACCCAGCTATTTCTGTGTTCTTCCTCCTACTGAGGCAGGGGGAGGGGAGAGAAAGTAGTCCATCTATAAATATAACCCGGGGAAAATATCACAGCGCCTGAGCCCGAGCCTGAGAGATCTGTCTCGTTCTCTCGCCTCCCGCCCCCGCGCCCCAACTTACCTCACAGCCGCCTCGGCTCCATTTGGAACCTTCGGGATGTTGCCTCCTCCGCTCCCCGTGCCACCTTTCTCTGGTGCACACCGGGTGGGGCTAGGGGCTTGCTGCCCCCATTTCACAGGTGAAGAAACTGAGGCCCGGAGAGGGCTTGCTTCAAGCGGGATTCGCAGGCACAGCCCCGCATCTCCACACCCTGCCGGGGCTGGCGGGGAGGGGATGCTGCGTTCGGGACTTGGTTCTGCACTCGCTTGCTGCCGCAACTTCTCCCTGAGCCTCAGTTTCCTCAGTGACGCAGGGGGTGGCGATGCCACTCACCCAGCAGGCGGTGGTGAGGACCGAAGAGAGGTAGGGGTAAAGCCTGCAACACGTTCCAGGCCCAGGCAGACGCACTCAGTAGGCCGGCCCCCATCACCTCGGCGTTGTCATCATTAGCCTCACCTTCATCTAGGCTACGAGTCCCTCTTTTCACCAGGTCCCAGGTCTTCTCAGCCCCGTTTCCTGTGGCTCTGCTGGGCACAGGGTATCTAACAAAGGTCTTTTCCCGGGGACCTTCTCGAGAGCAGGGACGAGTCTTACCAGGTCTGCCTCCCAGGGTCCCACACGGGGGTCCGCCTGCCCGCCACGGCGCTAGTGGGTGAGGGAGGTGGGGGGAGTCTCAGGGTGATTAAGCACCTGCCTCAGGCCCGGCTCCCGCTGTATGCGCCGCGTGGGGTGGAATGGGGTGGGGGTGTCGCCATTCTCATTTTGACAGGAGCCTGGAGCTCCGAGAAGGAAAGCCGTGTCCAGGGGTCGCACAGCTGAGACCGGGGTTCTGAAACATAGGCTGCCTGACTCCTCTGGGCTCCCAAGTGTCCAGGTTATAAGGGGCCCCCACCTGTCTGGCCCCCACTTCTGTGGACTGCGGGAGGCTTCGGGGGGCTCCTGTGCAGGCTCAGCCCCCTAATATTTCTTACTGGTGCTTTTCATCGTCTTGCTGAGGCCTGGCTCTGAATCTTACCATCAGAGGCTTCTGTGGCCAGGAGAGTGCACCTCTGGGTTTAGTGAATACCCACCGGGGTCCGTGTGGTGGTTCGGCGTGAAAATCTCAACCTACACGAAAGTAGAGACAGGTCCATTGAACCCCTGACTCCCATCAATAAGCATCAACTCGTGACCAGACCGGTGTCCTCCATGCCCACCCATTCCCCACCACCCCTGGGTTATTTTGACATCGTAAAAGTTTATTCATCCATGTTTCAGTGTTGTACAGGTCTAAGCGGAAAGGACCCTTTAAAAACCGTAACCGTAATGTCATGACCATGCCTTAAAAATCAAGTGTTACCTGGTACTTGGTACCTGATTTGCTCTTCAAAATGGCCCTGAGCTAGGTAGCATTGCCATTTTATAGATGAAGAAATTTGAGGCACAGGGAGGTTTCAGTCACTGGGCTGAGGTCACACAGCCGATAAATGGTTAAGAAGGGATTTGAACTTGGGGCACTGACTACAAAGCCAACGCTCACTCATTCCCTTGCCATTCCTGAAGCATTGCCCAGTCTTGTGGCCCTGTGGGGGAGGCTCTGGGCACATTTTTTGTTAGGGAATGTCTAGTTCCTGGGCCTCCTGGCCGTGGAGTCCGGCCAAAGGCTCAGCCGGAGTTTGTGCTCAGAGTGCAGGCTGCAAGGGTGCCCGGGCCGCACTGGGGCCGGGAGTGCGCTGTCTCCTCTGGCCAGCGCCCAGCTTTACGGGGGCATTAACAAGCCATTTACAAAGCGCTGACAACACACTTTGTGGCTCCTATTTAAGATGTACTAAAAAATAAGCACCTTTTCAGGGAGGAAGCGGCAGCATGTCGGGTTAAAATATGTCCATGGTGTCATCTACGCACATGTCACCCTGCAGGTGCCGGCGGGGGGAGCAGCCGGCACTCAGCTCCGCCTCCCTGGGTGGGCTCGGAGGGTGGCAGGTACTTGCTGAGCCTGTTCACTTGTCAGCATCTCCAGCTCTGCAGGGGAGGAGGGGGGAGGTCTGGAGTTTAGGGGGAGGTGTTAGATGTCAGGGCGGGGTACAGTGGGGGACGTGGGAGGAGGGCAGAGAAAGTTACCTGGTCCAGGCAGGCCCACTTTGCAGACGGAAAAGCTGAGGCCTGGAGTGGGGGACGCAATGTCCAAGCTCACATACCCTGAGAGCTGCCCCCAAGCCCAAGGGGGACGCTGAGCCCACAGAGGGTCCTCCTGTATTTCTCTCCTCCCTTCTCATCCCGCCTCGAAACAGACATTCTCAAGACCTGGGGCGGGCCCGGACTCTGCATAGCTTCACCGTAACCTCGGGCACACCGTGCCTCTCTCAGGGGCCGTATCTCTAAGATGGGGAGCCGAACGAGGCCCTGGTGGGATGCGGGGAGTGGAGCATTAGGACACACTCACTCCTGGGAGAGCGCCCGGGCTCCCTCCTCCCTTCTTTCTTTCTTAAGTGCTTGCCACGAGCCAAGCACGGTGATGGGCGCCGGGGATACAGCAGCGAACAAACGAAAAGTGCAGTCAAACAATCAAACACAGAAACAGAAGTAAGATCTCTGGCTGCTTCGTGGAGCTGGTAATTGAGCGCAGGAGGCTGAAGCTAAATAAAGAACCGCAGCGATGTCGTAAGGCTGCCGTGTCTGTACTACCGAGGGGTGGGTACGCGGTGCCATTAGAGGATATAAGAGGGAATCAACCATGTGAAGGAGGCCGAGGAGGGTTTCCCCGAGGAGGTAACCCCTGAGCTGAGTGCTGTGGGGTGAATGGATGAGCCAAGAGGGCGGGAGGCAGCAGGCGGAGGGAATAGCATGTACAAAGGCCCTGCGGTAGAAGCTCAAGGGAAGGCCAGTGTGGCGGGTGTGAGCAGGCTCTGGGAGGTGAGGCGCTGAAGGGGGGCCGGGCCAGGCCTCCGTGAGGGCTTCGAAGGCCTTTAAGCTGGGATTGGAGACGGTGATACACTTAGATTCGTGGTGTGCACAGATACCTGACTGTTAGTTGGAAAAATGGTCCGAAGGCAAGTCAGAAGTGGCTTGGGGAGGTGGCTGGGGGGTAACTGTGTGCACCCCGGTGGGAGGGACCGGCGGTATTCCCCCTAGGCCCGCTGACCCAGGGAAGTCCCTGCAGGTGTTCTGGAGCGGGGACGAGGGGCGTGGGAGGAGGAGGTGGTGGTGCGGGGCCCTCCGGCCTGGGCAGAGCTGCCCCTCAGACACGCAGCTCAGGGAAGCAGCTGGGGTGTGAGAGCAGGAGCAGGTTGAGGGTCTAACATCTGCCTTGTCTCCGTTCTGAGCTCTAACCCGGAGAGGAGCGGGTGCCCGAGAGGGGAAGGGAACGAGAGAGAGAGAGAAAAAAATGGCTCGCTTTACTTAATTATGACTGATTGTGACAGCTTGCATCTTTAGTCTGGAAAGTATCTATGGGGTAAGGACTGCTTTTCTCAATCGGGATAATTATGTTAATTAAAATGCTTTCTTTATAGCAGTTCTGATTAATAAAAACAGTTCCACTGCTCTCTTTAAACACTCTAACCTTCTGTTGCACCAAGAAGGAGGTCCTTTCTCAGCAATTTATGGCTCTTCACGCAGATTCCAAGAGGCGACCTGCTGCCGGGGTGGCCTGGTGGCAGGCACTTCGCTCCCGCACATGTGGGGATGGATGCAGGGCGAGGGGGCAGGCGGCTGGACTGGCCGAGGCGGGCGGGGCTGGGACGGGGCACCGTGCCGCCGAGGCTGCCGGAGATTAAAAAGACCACTTATTCCTCTAATTGCTGTTTATTTGCTCTGGAAAGCATGGGGACAATTAATGAGCTCCCAATCAGGGAAAATTACGTGGGGTAAAGAGGGTGCCTGGGCCGGAAGTGGTTCTAGAGTTGAAGGGTGAGCTGGGGGGAGCCCACGGGCCCGGGCTTGGCAGATGGAGGGTCGGGACAGTGGGAGGGGGGGGGAGGAGGGGCCGCTGGGGTCAGCAGGAGGGGCGTCCTTAGTAAAGTGGGGGCTTTGTGGCTGTGCAGGGCAGGGACAGGCAGGGGAGGAGGGGCCGAGGGAGGGAGGGTGGTCAGGAACGGGCGGGATGGGGTGACACCTGTCTCCTACTCCCGGGGGAAGCTGAGCTGCGGGATGAGAGCCGGGGCCTCGATGGCGGAAATTGGAGTTCTGGGCCTGACTTCGCCACCGCCTCTGAGCCTTGCTTCCTTGTCCCTGCCTAGGTCAGAGGTCCCAAATGGCGGCTCGGAGGCAGAACCTGCCCGGTAGATGCGTGCACACGTGAGTGTGTGGGAGAGCGTGTATGTGTGTGCAGGTGTGAGCACACGTATGTGTGTCAGCGTGTGAGTGTCCACGCGTGAGGCTTGTGTGTAGGTGTGTAGGTGTGGGAACATGGGAGGAACTGTGCGTTTAGGTGTCTAAGTGTGTAAGTGAGGATATGAGCGTGCGGATGTACAAGCGTGAGAGTCTGGATACACGCGCGTGTGCGAGAGGTGTCTATTCCAGCTGCAGGGTGTGGTGAAATTCGCAGTCCACAGATTTCAGAACGATCGGGTGGTTTCCCGTGAGAACCAGGCTTCTGGCGTCTCTTGAAAAGCCACCCAGACCCTACGACCCACACGGAGCTCTGGGTGGGACAGAACAGTGGCTGCTCCCGTGGGTCTTATCTCCCCGCCCCCGCCCTGCATTGTCATTGCAGCCTCACCTGGGGGTGTCTGAGTTTTCAACCCCTGGTCTCAGAGAGGTGCCCTGTGACGCCGTGGTCCGCCAAGGCTCATGAGGATTGGCGGGATGGTCTTGTATGAAGGACATTGAGGCCCCAGGGAAGGTGGGGGAGATCTCAGCCGCCCACCGTCCCCTTCTCCCGAAAGCACCGAGTACAGATGGGGTCACAGAGGCCCCAGGTGGGAGCGGCCTAGGTGCCAGAAGGAGACCGTGTGGGCTTTCCCACTGGGTCCACATCCAACCGTCCCAGTCTGGTGGCTGCTGTCTGGAGTCCCAGCCCCGAGGCGCTCAGACAAAGCTGGGGGCTGGCTCTCTCCAGGAGGCAGTGAGGAGGGGTGACGGGGCAGCCTGTCCCCACCCCCTGGGGCCCCAGCTCGCTGCCGGGCTCCTCTCCCCAGGTCTTTGTCGCTGCCACCCTCTTGGCCATGCTCCTCACTGAGAATCTTCGCTCTGGTTCCGCTCATGCCAACCCAGGCCGCCTCCCAAACAGGCTGGGGCCTCGGGCGTCTCCCTTCTCCCCTCCACGCCCAGCCCCGTCCTGGCCTCTCTTGCTGCTGCAAATGAGGAAATAAGCCAAGGGGCTTCTTCTCGAATGTGTGGCCTGGTTGCAGTCAGGGAGGCCCCGTAGCCCACAGAGTATGTGGCCCCAAGAGGAGTGGGGGTTTGTCCGAGGTTGCACAGCCTGGGGCCGGAGACCGGGGAAGGCACAGTACCCTCACCCCAGGGGGTTATAAAGGCGGCCAAGGCCAAGGGGCGGAGGCAGGGGTGTCCCCACTGCCGGAGGAAGTGATGCTGGTGACTCCCTACACCCTTGGCCCTTTCTCATGAGAACCCTGCCGACGGGCTCCTGGCTAGCGTCTTCGAGGCCTGATATCGGGGTCCAGAGGCTTGCTGGTGTACGTGGGTGTGGGCACTCACACAGGTGTGCGCACGTGTATGCGTGTGTGCAAGTGTCGACATATGCCTGTGCACACACGGGCACACGCAGGCGTGTGGTCTCACATGTATACGTGCACGTGCGGAGTGCTCCTGTGTACACACACCCAGGCTCACAAGCCTGTGTCCACGTGGCTGTTTAACGCATGTGTGTCTTCCGTGTAGGTCTGTGTGTACAGCCGACGGATGTGGCCAGGCCCCCCCTTAGGCGCTGGAAGAGGGTGGCTCCCTAGGCAGGTGGTGACACGTTGGAGGTGTGAGCTCCGGTTCGTGCTGAGAACCCGCCCACTTACGAAAGGTGGGACCCTCTCTCCAGGTGCTAGTGAGTGTCCCCTTGAGTGCTGGCTTCCGGGTGGCCCTTGGATCCCACTCCCAGGTCGCCGGGCCCCAAGCCCTTGTACGGAGAGAGCGTGGACCATATGACTTGTTCCATGACTCTGCTGCCCAGAGGTGCTGAGGACAGAGTGGGGACCCTCCTTGTCCACCCCAGGCCGGCACTTGCCCACACGGCCGAACCAAACCCAGGTGTGCAGCGGGGACTGAGCAGTGTTGAGAGGGACCTGGGGCCCTCCGCCCCTGCAGAGCCGCCTGGGCCCTGGCACAGAAGGAGCTGCCCCCACCCCCAGGCTCCCAGGGCTGCCCCTCCCCCTTCCCGCCAACACACGGGCTCAGGTGGAAGTCCGCTGAGCTCCGGCCCGCCTGCCTCCCTTCCCCACCTCTCTGCCCCCATTCTCTGACCGGCTGGGGGCTGAGCTCCTGACCCTCTACCAGGGGGGAAGTGTTTTCAGAGACAGAGCAATTCTGACCCCTAAGACACGGTGAGCTAATGGTGGGGGGGTTTCAGGCACTGTGCACGGTGCAGGGGTGCCACTTCGGGGTGGGAACACCCCCTCGCCTCGGTAGACACAGTTGGTTCCTGGATGCCAGCGGAGGCCCCACAGCAGGCTGGGATCCGGGCCTGCCACTCCCACCTCGGCCTGCCTCGGGGGCGGCCCCCCTCTCACCTCCACCGTATTTACGTGTCTGTTTTATGATTTCAATTTTTAATGCCTCTGCTCTTTGAAGACGCTTAATGCTTTCGAGTGGAACATTTCCTTCCAGGACCCGAGCGTAGATTGAGGACAGAGCAATAAATCAACTAATAACTGGAACCTCATTTTCTGCTCCACGGCGGAGAGTTAACCCCCGCCTCGCTGCGCTCCTCTTGAGGCAGCTTCCCTGGCGGCCAAGCGGGGGTTGGCGGGGGGGGGGGCGGTGGGTGGCGAGCAGGAGGCAAGGGGGTGCTGAGTGCCACCGCCTGCCCCGGCCGCTGCCCCCTCTGTCACTTCTCCTGGGTCTCGTTCCTCCTCGCCCTTCTCTCCCTCTTTCTCTTCATCTCTGTTTATTCCCGTCCTGCTCAAAGCAAGTTGGAACGGAAGAGATGTCTGGAGTTGGGGATTGTGGCGGGGGTGGGGGGCCCTGGGACGGTGTGAGAAGGCATTTGTTGGCAGCTTCCCAGGCGTGGACTTGCTGTGTGACCTAAGGAGCGTCCAGCCATTCCTGAGCCACCGGGTCGCCACCTATGCAGAAGGATCCTACCTCGGGGGCGCACTGGTCGTGGTGAGCCACGAGGGGCCTTTTACTCCCCTGCCCGCGGTGGCCTGGGGAGAGGAGAGGAAAAGGGACAGACTCTCAGGCAGCAGGACAGGGAGAGATGGCTCTTCGCTCCTTTCGTGCGCGTGAGTCTGCCTGTGATCGCGAATGCCTGCCCGAGCACGGGTGTGTATGTCCTCGTGTGTTTTGATCCCCGGGGTCACGGAGCCACCACCGCCGTCCGCCTAGGACGACTCCTGACCCTCTGCAGGGCTCACTAAGGGGCCCACAGTGGAGAGCCGTGTCTGAAATGACATGCTGAGGGCTACAGTCCAAGTTAGGAGCATCGATGCCGGGACCTCACTGTCTGGGTACAAATCTAGCTTTGCCATTTATTGCCGTGTGTCCTTGGATAAGTCACTTAACCTGTCTGGGCCTCAGTTCCTCCACCTGTAAAACAGAGATAAAAAAAGTGCCTCCCTCATAACTTTTTTGTGCAGATTAAATGAGTTAGTTGCCTGGAAGGCACTTGACACTTAGCAAGTGCAGTGTAAGTCTTTGCTGTCATTATTGTAACACACACACACACACACACACACACACACTCACACGGCACGCTCTCCTCCCCAAACCTATTGACCGTAAGACACCAGAGGTACTGTAGTCACACATGCCCAGACCCACCAGCCTCCAGCACCTGGTGTGTACACAGCCTGCAAGCGAGGAGGAGGCCAGTGTCTCTCAGAGCAGCAAGGATGGCTTCCTGGAGGAGGTGGCACCGGCACTAGGCCTCGAATAAATAGAGAGGAAGGTAGACCTGGGCACCTGTTGGGGAAGGGCAGGAAAGGGAAGTGCCAAGGCCCCGATGGAGGTGTTTACATTGATTCAGAGGGAAGCAGGGAGGGGACAGACTAACATTCAGTAGGCACCTACTGTATGCAGACCCTTCGTTTATGTGAACTCAGTGAAGATGAAGAAACTGTACCTGAGCACTACTGTGTGACTTGCCCAGGGTCGCCCAAGCTGTCGGTGGCAGAGATGAGGTTTGAACTCGCGTCTGTGTGGCCCCGAAGCTGTACTCGACTGGGCACCCAGGTCCCAGCCCTGTGAGCCTGGAGAAGGGTAGTCAGTCCAAACCCCCTACAACGATGTCCTGTTCGGCTAGACTCCTCTGGTGACAGGAGCCCACTCTCAGGGCGGTCCGTGCCATTTTCTTATGATTCCACTCCTTCTGACAGTGACATTCAGGCTAAGCCAAAATCTGGTTGCCGAAACACAGCCCTCTTCCGCCCCCACGCCCCTCCTCCACTCCCTGCCCGGCCCACGCGGAGTAGGCTGCACCAGTTCCTCCCAGTGCCCCCTGGACACGCGACAGGAACGGAAGCTGCCCCATATCGAGCACCTGCAGCGTGCCGGGCACGATGCATGGCATTGCCGCCGCCCACACGTGACACAGTCACCCTGCAGAGTGGGCGGAGCCCAGCGCGGCGCCCGGCCCTGGGACTTGAGTATCGCCGCCAGCCAGGCCCACCGGAGGCATCGCGGGCAATCCAGCAAAGAGCTCAGCGCCGACTGTTTGATTTCCAGAGCGTCGGAGCCGATGACTCCACTAGGTTATAATTTTAGCACATTACGGCTGATGTCTTCTTGGGTCCATAAAACAGCAAACTTTTAACACTGGAAGCGGCTCCCAGCGAGACGTGGGAAACTCTCCTGTCGTCGAGTCATCTGGGTATCAGTTACTGTTTGGGGGAGAGTGGAGTGTGTGGGTATTTATAGACATGCACACCCTCCCCCGTGCACAGGCGAGCCAGCCTCGGCGGCGGGGAGGGAGGATGCTGCTGGGGGAGCGGGGAGACCAGGCAGCTCCTGGCCATCGGCTCGGCAGGCATTACTGAACACCTACTGTGTGCCAGGCGCTGACTGCGCAGGCTCCCTCGGGCCGGTGGGGCAAGGCAGACGCCAAGAAAATAAAGGCAGACGGGGAATTCGAAGTGGCTAATGGTGCCGCGTGGGATGGATGGGACACCTGTGAGATGGGGCCCCGCCCTCTGTCAGGCGAGGGAGCACCTGAGCGAGGGCCCTGAGTGGGGAAGAGGAGGGGAAGAGGAGGTTGTGTGGCGGGGGGAGGGGCCCCAAATGAGGGCATTCGCGTGGGACTCTGGGGTCGTGGAGGAGGAGCAGAGGTGTTTTCCAAGGACCAGTGATCAACTACTGATAGGTTAGTGACTGATCTGATTTGTGCCCTTAAAAAGCTCTCTCGGGGCGCCTGGGTGGCTCAGTTGGTTGGGCGTCTGACTTCAGCTCAGGTCATGATCTCACCGTTTCTGAGTTCGAGCCCCTCGTCAGGCTCTGTGCTGACCGTGTGGAGCCTGCTTGGGATTCTCTCTCTCCCTCTCTCTCTCTGCCCCTCCCTGCTTGTGCTTTTTCTTTCTCTCTCTCAGTATAAATAAATAAACATTAAAAAATAAATAAAAAGCTCCCTCTGGCTGCTGGATTGGCCAAGAGGGGAAATGGGGTAAGGTAGAAGTGATGGAGGCTGGAGCCAATATAGTAGCCATGGCGACAGAGGCAGAGGATTCTAGACCCATGATGGAGGCAGAACTGGGGGTACGGGTGGGGTCGGGAGGGAGGTAAGGAGGCCCCCTTGGTGCCTGATTTGAGCCATTTTCTGAGAAGGGGAGGACCAGTGGAGGTCTGGGATCGGGATTCAGGCAGGAGTTTATTTGTGACAACCTCGTGAAGCAGAGATGTCCACTGGCCCTTGGGTCCATACGAGAGGGTCGGGGGGACGGAGATATGGGAGTCGGCAGCTAGAGGCGCTGGATAGAGACATAGTGCAGATTGCTTAGGAAGTGGTGCGGATGGTGGAAGGAGAGGCCCAGAGCCTGGACCCCGGGCTCGCCAGCGTGGAGAGCCAGGAGGGCGAAGGAGGCGGCACGGGAGGCGGACGGGGCATGCCCAGGGAGAGCAAGGAAACCAGGGTGGTGTGGCATCCCTGAAGCCAAAAGGGGTTCCAAAAGGAAAGGGGGAGTCAGCTGTGCTCAGCGATGCAGCGAGGCTGGGCAAGATGGAGACACCGGTGCTGCCACCATGGCCGGCAACACGGTGGCATCTTGTGACTCGTGGGGCCAACCTTTTTACATAGAGGGAAATCGAGGCTCAGAGAGAGGAACTGATTTGTTCAAGCACCAGCGGTCCCAGCCTCCCTGTCAGGGCTGTCCCCCTGCCCCGGGGGCACCCCACCCACCACACTCCCAGAACACGTGCTTCCGTGCAGCCCCACGGAAGGAGCAGAATGAGGGCCCGCTTGGCAGATGGGGAAACCGAGGCAGGATGGCGTCTTCTCACCCCGTGTCTCCCAGAGTGCCGAGGGAGGGTAGCTTCTTTCTTATCAGCCGGTCTTCGCTGCGAGGAACACAGAAATGACACAGAGGCTGTTCCTGTCCCTGTGCCACAGTCTCACAGGGGAGACAGGACCAAATAATGAGCAAAGGTAGTAACATTAAACGGATGGAATACAGGTCAAGAAACAATTGCTCGAGGGGACAGATTTCAGGGCCGGAGGATCTCAGAGAAGGAAAGAAAAGTCTGGTGACTGGAGTGGTGAAGGGGCTGGGTTTTGAAGGGGGTTGTGAGCTTAGCAAAGTGGAGGCGAGGGAGGTCACTGGGGGGGCTGGGGAGGGGAGCTATGTGAGCAGAGGCCCAGGGAGAGGCTTGGGGGGGGGGCAGGGTGTCCCGCTAGAGCAGAAGAGGCGGGAAGACAAGGCGCTGCGGGCTGGCTCCTGAGACATCTCAATCTTCTCCAAAGTCGGGTGAACCAGATGCCCCGGAGGCTTGCGAACAGATGCCAACAGCGGGCAAGTGGCCAGTGGATTCTCCGTGGCCCAGCACGGCTGCCGCCGCCAGGAGGCGCGACAGGGGGCCTGCAGGCAGAGGGGCATGGGCCGCAGGGTGCGACCGGCCAGCTGCCGTGTGACCTCCAGCCAGCCAGCTCTGCACTGGGGCTATCGCAGCGCCCCTTCCTCCCTCCATGGGGGGGGGCTTGTGGGGTGTCACAGCCCTGTGAAGGCTTCTTCAGCGTAACAAAAGCCGGCTCTGGGAGCGATGGACGGAGATGAAGGCTTTCAGCAACCTGGCAGAGACGCCCAGCAGAAACCCAAGGTGCGTCAGAAAGCAGAGTTTCAGGAGAATCTTTGATTTAGGGAACAAGGTTTTGGCATCAGACTGCGTTGAGAGAACAGAGGCAGCCCGCCACACACTGAAACTGAGCGCTGTCAGCCTCATTAATCTGATGCCTCCGTGTTCAAAGGGGCACCTAATTAGAAGGAGCCGCGACTCTCCACCGGCTGGGTGGCCCATTGTTCCCGCTGGACAAGTCACACCAGGTGACTTCAAAGCCCGCTTCTCCGCGTCCCTCCGTCGCGTAGCACCAATTAACCAGCATTTAGAGCCCGGCTGCCCTGGCCGGCGAGCTTGGCTGCGTTTGTGCTGATTTGGTGCCAGAGCCGGGCACCTCCGCTCGGTTCTCTAGCTCCCGGGGCAAACATGAGTGCCAGGCACAGGTGGGGGTGAGGGACAGCCCTGCCTCACGGGCCCAAAGGCCCGAAAGGAGCCAGACAAGGCAGAGGAGCCGTTGTTCTCTCTCGGCCACACTCTCTCCTCCCTTCCTGCTCCTTCCAGGTTGGGCTCGTCCTGAGAACGCCCTGGGAGGGGGCCTTGGATGCCCGGCCAGAGGTCACACTTGGGCTTGGGACACCCCGTGGGGTCTCGCTGGGTGGTCTGATCTGCACAGACTCTGGGTGCCCAAGAGATACGGGGTCCTGCCTTCCCCTCGTTTTTACCCCCATCCCCCACTGCGCCCAGGGCTTTGCCCGCAGCAGGTGCTAAGGAGGGGTCTGTCAGCAAGGGTAGCATCTGTCTCATCTGGTGACGGCACCCCGACACACACCTCAGAGGCAGCGGGCCAACGGCGCCCCTTGGAAGCGGCCAGTTGGGGATGGGCAAAGCTTTTAGCATTGGTGGTGCTTTCAGTCTGGAACAGCTGGGGACAGGGAGACTGGATTTTTCTCTGTCTTCCAGGACAGTGAACTAACTACGGTTGAGGCTAGGGACAGGGAGGGTACAGAGGGCTCGGGCAGGGAGCCCTGGCACATCTCTGGAGCTGGGGTGGTCACCGCTTTTGACGGCTGCCTCTTCCATTGCTGGAGAGTTGCACTTGCTGGAACGGTCCTTGTACTAACTTCCCGGGGCTGCTGCAACACATTATTGCATACTTGCTGCCTGAAGACAACAGGAATATACTCTCTCGTGGCTCTGGAGGCTGAACATCTGAAATCAAGGCTTTGGCAGGGTCACGCCCCCTCCGAAGGCTCCAGAAGAGGAAGCTTCTTGTCTTTTCCAGCTTCCGATGGTTGCTGGCGATGTTTGGTGTACCTCGGCTCATAAATGCATCATGCCAGCCTCTGCCGTCATCTTCACGTGACATTCTTCCGTGTGCATATGTCCAGATTTACCTCTTTTTATAAAGACACGAGTTATTGGATTAGAGTCCACCCTAATCCAGGGCGCCTGGGTGGCTTAGTCAGTTAAGCGTCCGACTTCGGCTCAGGTCATCTCATGGTGTGTGAGTTCGAGCCCCGCTTCGGGCTCTGTGCTGACAGCTCAGAGCCTGGAGCCTGCTTCAGATTCTGTGTCTCCCTCTCTGTCTTCCTCTCCCCAGCTCACGCTTTCTCTATCTTTCAGAAATAAATAAACATTAAAAAAAAAAAAAAGAATCCACCCTAATCCAGTGTGACCTCATCTTAACTAATCACCTCTGCAATTACTAATTACCTGGTTTTAAATAAAGTCACATTCTGAAGTTCCAGGTGGACATGAATTTGGGGGCACACTGTTCAACCCAGTACATTCATTTTCCTTCTGAGCCCAGACTTCCATCCTGTGGCCTCCCTGCTGTGGGTTCTCCCCTGCCTCTGCCCAGCCCCAGCTCTGTCAGCCCCCAGTGCCCCAACAGGGCTCCAGTCCCCCCAGTCCCCTCGTCTGCGCTTCAGGGCACACCGGCTTGCTGGTGTCACAGACGCTTCTCTGGCCGAGGGTCTGTCTTGCCTCCCAGGGTTGGAGTCTCTCCTGTTCTTCTCACCTTTCAGACGCAGAACCCCCACGGCTGCTCTCCGGGACTCAGCCCCGGTCCCACCAATTACCAGCTGCCTTGATGTGTAACACTATAAACCCCTTCACCTCATTATGGGAAATTTCTTTTGAATGGCCTTTAAAAACCATCTCATTACACAAGAAGAACTGTAACTACCTTGCTCAAGATGGAGGTTCTGGACGAGCTGGTGCCTGGCGCTGTCAGAACTGCACGACGGCATTCGTTGCTGGCTGGTTTGGCCACCAGACTGAGCTCCTCCTCTCCCCCACTTAATCCTCTCTGGCCCCTTTTCTCCTGGGGATCCAGCCACTCTCCTCTCTGCTGGTGGCCCCAGGAAGTCAGAGCCTCCCACAGAGAGAGCAGAGCCCAGAGGGCCTGGGCTGGGGGCGGCAGCCTTGGATTGGTGCTCGTGTTGTGATGGTCAGAGCCTTCCCCAGCTCTTGTTGGGGCCTGTCCAGCCTCTTCCCAAGCCCGCTCTCCTGGAGCCCTGGTGGAGCTTGCCCCGTGGTCCCAGGAATCTGCAGCCGGGTGAGACCCCAGAGGTCAGTAGGTCCGGCCCCTGCCCTCTGCCTCTTGCCTGGTCCTCCTCCCCAGCGGCCCCCCGAGAAGGGACCCCAGCCCATCTTCCTGGGGTCATCTTCCCGGAATCAAGGTTTCTGTCTGACCCATTCGGGGGATTTCCTTGGACTCTGGCTGAAACTCCTGCTGCCCCATTGGTGACCTCACTGTAGGCCCCTCTCTTCCTGACTGTGTGACCTTGGGCGAGTCCCGTGATCTTTCGGAGCTTGTCTCACGATGATCAGGATTGTTTCTGCTTCAAGGGTTGTGCTTTCCTTTCCCCAGGAGAGGCTAAGAATGGCTCAACGGCCCTCAGGGGCCCTGGGTAGGTGCGGCTCTCCTCCCCCGTACCCCGTCCCCCTCCACTGCCTGGCGTGTTGCGTGTGTGTGTTTCGGGGGGTGGCTACAAGGATACTTGCTACCCTTTCTCTTGATTCCCATCCCAGCTGTGCCCCGGCCAGGGCCGTGGGTACATCTGGGGTCACCTCTCAAGCCCCCACCCTCCCCGACGCTGCCGGCATGTCGGGGAGCCGCTGAGGGAGAAGGGAGGGCCTCGGGGTGCCCATCACTCGAGATACCCTCCTATGGGGCTTTTGTGCCGTCCTGACCTTTTCAGTTTTTGGCATTCTGATAGGCTGCCGGGACCACTTTGGTCCCCACTGACTAGTTAGGTGGGCCACGGCGAGGGGATGGCAGCATGCAGAAATGTCAGTGATGTCTGTGGAGCCTGGCAAAGTGGCTCCCTGGGGGGGGGGGGGGAGTGGTGGCTGCTGTGCGTGTGACAGGACAGCTCTGGAGAGAGACCTAGCTCCACATACCACAGGCCTGGTGGTTGGGAGTTGGGGGAGGGGCTGTGTGAGGAGGCCCCCGGGAGGGAGGACAGGGCGCTTGGGGTTTCGTACCAGTCTGTCCCAGACCCTCCCTGTCACCGCACCCCTCCCCAGCCTCTGACGGCACACTGCACGTGCCCCCTCAGCCCTGGACTGCCACCACAGAGTGTATGTCCCCTCTCCGAGTCACCATTCAGGAGCCCTGCGTGGGCAGTCTGGAAGGAGTTACATTTGTCTGGTCGTCTCTCCCAGTAGTCACTCAGGGGACCCTGCCAGGCTGCAGTCTGGCGTCCCCAGTGCCCAAGCAGTGCCTGGCGCCTGGACAGATTGGTTCAGTGATTGCATGATAGGAGGCTTGGACCGCATGGCTAAGTCTCCTTGGCCAGACCAGGGACAGGTCCCTGCCTTGCCTCTGGGACAGGTTCATCTGCGAGCAGAAGGTGTCACCTCCCCCTCCCCCTGAAGCCTGTCCCTCAGGCCTGCCCCGGGATGGAGCAGGAGGGGCCGGGCTCTCACACACACACACCTGCCGGGACTTGCCGCGGGTGCCGCTGTGCTCGGTCCCCGGCTGCACTGTCTCCTGCAGGGGGTCTGCATGGCATCCTGGCACAGCTGCAGCCATGGGCACTGGCCAAGGAGGCAAAGCCATGCCTATCTGAGTGTCTGCGCCTGCCAGCATCCTCTTCTGGGACTCCAGATGTGGCTTCTGGACTGGCTGGGGAAGCAGGGAGGGCAGACTCTCCAGTCTGCTCCTGAGTGATGAACCTCGGGGGTGGGGGTAGGGGGATTCCTGTTCATTGAGCACCTACTCTGTTCCAGGCACTGGGAGCAAGGTAGCCATGGCCCCTTCTCTTGTGAGGTTCACAGATTTTGTTGGGGCGGAGGTGGGGACAGATGATGAACAGATACACAAACAAATGGATGCATAGTCGCAAATTGTGACAGGTGGTGCCAGGGAATGATAGAGAATGCAGAGGTAGGGGTGGCCTGCTGAAACAGCGCAGTCTGGGAGGGCTTCTCAGAGGCAGTGTCTCATCCCATAATCGGCTGGACGAGGAGGAGGAGGTGGTGTGCAAGGAAGGGGGAAGAGCACTCAACACCTGGAGGAACCTCGGTGTGCTGAAGAGCCAGAAGAAAACTCCCACAAGGGGAGGAAAAGAGCCAGAGGAGGTGGGGTCAGGGCAGGTGGAGGGCTGACCCAGGCACAATCTGTGGACCGTGGTTAGGAGGGTGGGTGCAGTTCGTGCTAAGAGGAAGGCGATGGAGGGTTTTTGCAGGGAAGGGACCTGGTCTAATTTAGGGCTCAGTGATCCCGGGCTGCCAGGCAGGGAACAGTGCGGAGAGGCCCAGGACGAAGGGTGTCTCCAGAGGGTGGTGGTGCGCCTGGCCGGGGATGGGGGTGCAGAGGGGAGGAGGTTGGGTTGGAGGGAGGGAGTTGGGAAGGAGTCCCGAGGGCTCCCAGGTTTCTGGCGTGCACAGCTGGGCCAATGGTGGAGACATTTACAGAGACAGGAAAGCTGGTGGAGGGGGACGAAGACGGATGAGGTGTTTGTGGGATATCCCGGGGGAGATGACAAGGATGTCAGGATCTTTGTGGCGACAATCAGGTGACTGATGTACTTTTTACGGATGATGGCTCCGAAGCTCAGACAGCTGGTGTCACTGAGCCAGGATATGAACCCAGAGCCATCGCCTCTGGAGGTGACACCCATCCTTGTCTAGTCTTAAGTTTGAGAAGAGCAGTGCTTTACCCAGAAGGATGAGTTGGGAGCAGTGGGATTTCAGCAGCGGGCAGGTCAGGGCAGCTCCAGCGTTGCCACCTTGGTCTTCACCAGGGCCGCATCTGGGTTCGGTTTCAGACGCTCCCTCCGGTATCACACTGTAGTGCCCTTGGCCAGGAGGCCTCAGCTGCCCTGGGAAGGGTGGGGGCAGCTCAGCTCTGGGGCCCCACTATGCCAGGGAGGGAGGATCTAGAAAAGTCTTTCAGTTGTTCGGCCTGAGAAGAGGTCTAAAATTAGCCCTGAGATGGGGCAGAGGATCCCAGGACAGGATGGCTCCCTGGGGCTCTACCACCTCCCACTCCCTTCCTGGACGTGGGAGGGGGCTTAGGGATTGCTAGACCCGCATCTGCTGGGCCCCGCCCCCGCTGGCTGGGGGGGGGCGGTCAGAGGGCTAGGCAGCATTGGACTAGGATGAGAGTCCTGGGGGTGCTGTGCTCCCCCAGGGACCTCAGTGTCCCCACCGTGAGGGTGAGCCCAGTGAGTGAGTGAGGCCTAAGGCTTTTTCCCTCGGGCATTCAGGATCTCCACCTTCTGAGGTCAGAGAGGAAAAACACAGCAAAGGCTTGGACTGTGGCACTGTAGTCAGGGGACAGAACCTGTCAGGGTACTTAGGAAACGTGGCCAGGGTGATGGGAGTGGAGGCGGGGCACCTTCAGGGCAGAAGCCCCTGGCGTGGAGAAGGAATGGAGAGGGCGTGGACAGGAGGGACAAGGGACTGGGGGCACACTGGAATGAGCGACAGTTCACACGATGGAAGATTAACACAGCAGGTTTTCTACAAGATGGGAGCCCAGCGGCTCTCCTTAGGGCCGACTATAACCTTGGCCTCTGGTGTGGACTGGCCACAGTAGCTGGTGCCTGGGTCAGGGCTCAGGGGTGTGACCAGGGTCAGGGCTCATGTGAGAGTAGGATCGGGGCTCAGTATGTGAGCAGGGTTGAGGCTCAGTGTGTGTGTAGGATCAGGGCTCAGCCTGGCTTTCTAGGTGGAGTCCCACTGGGGCAGGTGCAGTGCCCTCCTCATCCACACTCCCTCTGAGCTCTCGGTGTTCATCTGCCTCGTGGGGCTTATTTAAGTGCCCAGGGCCTGACATCACTTACTCTGGGCCTTGATATGAAAAAGCCATCTGCTATTTCCTGGCCAAGAATCCGGGCATAATGTCTGTAGCTCCTCCAGAACTTGCCATGTACCAGACACTGTGTGTGTGTGTGTTATTCTTCCCATTGTATAGATTAGGAAAGTGGAACTTAAAGAGGTGACTCTGAGGTCAGCCAGCTAGTTACGTGGTGGAGCTGGGATAAAGCACTCTGTCCCTTTCCCCAGGCTCCCTCAGCAGCCCTCCCTGGGGCAGAGCTCGTCCTGCCCAGGCCCCCCTCCCCCATGGAATCTTACCCCTTTTTCCATATAGGCTGGGGGCTGTCACTTCGGCCTTCCTCAGGCTGAAGCTCCCTGGGTAGACAAACGGGGCCTAAGAACGGACTAGGAGACCCTCCTCTAAGGTCCAAGACATGCAGGCAGGTCCTGTCCTCACAGGGGCTGGGAATGGGTGGGGCTTGTCCATAGGCCCCATAAATCCCAGGAGTTTGGCTTTGCCCTTAGAGGGTACCAGGAAAGGTGGAAATCTGAGAAGAGGCGTTTGGATGTTATAGTCCTGGACTTGAGAGCTTTGGAGGCCCTCCCCAGCACCCCTGACATCACCTCTGCAGGCATTTCCCTCTTTTGCTTCCAGGAAGTAGTGTGAAGAGGGCCATCTTGCCTCCTGTAGGCCTGGACTCCTTATACTACAGAGGGGGTGACAGAGGGTCAGAGAAGAGAAGTGCCAAGACACACAGTGTGTTAGTAGAGAAGAGAGACCAGAACACCAGGGCCCTCTCCCTCACTGCCACTGTTCTTGGATGTTCCCTCTCCCAGGCCCAAAACCACTGCGGAGGAGCACCTGGGTGGCTCAGTTGGTTAAGTGTCCAACTTGGCTCGGATCATGATCTCACAGTGCATGGGTTTGAGCCCCTCATTGGGCTCTGTGCTGACAGCTTAGAGCCTGGAGCCTGCTTCGGATTCTGTGTCTCCCTCTCTCTCTGCCCCTCTCCCTGCTTGTGCTCTGTCTCTCTCTCAAAATAAGTAAACATTAAGAAAAGACCATTGTGGAAACTGAACACTCAGGAACACACAAAGGAACCGTATTCTAATAGTGGGATTCTGAGCACTATACCCGCTGTTCTCTTGGGGCTTCCTGACCCTTCTGATAGCCTCAGATGTTTCTCAGTGATAAGAGTCTGCCCATTTGTAAGTCATTCGGAAAATTTCACGGAGAGAAGTGGTCCAGAATTTGAGTGAAGGACCAGGAGGGAGGGGGTAGAGGGAGGGTCCACACTCTGTCATATAAACCCAAGCAGGTCTGTGAGATGGACAGGACCCTCTTGTTTCCCAGCTGGGCAATCTGAAGCTCAATGAGGTAGTGGTGGGCCTAGAGTTTTCCAGCCCAGTTTTTATCCACATCTGTGATCCAAAGCCAGTCGGCCTGCACCAGTGCCCTCTCTGTACCCAGACTGTGGCATAGAAAGGGGAGAGGGAGACAGCTCCCCGCCCCCAAGAAGCTGCAGAGAGAGGAGCAAGAGCTGCGTTAGTGCTGTGTGCCCAGATCACAGCCCGTGCCGGGAGCATGGGGACAGATCAGTGCAGCTGGAGCAGTAGGAAAGGCTGGGTGGACTTTAGAAGGAAAAGGGATCCAGAAAGCAGGATGGCTAAGGCCGTGTATGTTGGGGCGGGAGGGTGGGTCCCGTCAGGAAGGCAGCCCCGCAGGAGCTATCCATGGTGCTGAACAATCTGGTCCATCGGGCTTGTCTGCTATTCTTCCTGGACGCTTTGGAGTGTCCCTTCTCATACCTGAGCCTCAGTTTGCTCTCCCAGAAAATTGGGTGCTGATATCTGGATCATAGCCTTGTTGAGAGGATAAGAGAAGATCGTGGAGGATCGTGCTGAGCTCGCAGCCTGTTGTCGACCCAGGCATAGGGAGGGGTGGCTTGTTTGGGGGCATTGCCACACCCCCTAAGTGTCCACCAGCCTTTAGGCCTGGACACCTCATGTTGCAGGTGGGGCAGCTGGGGACCAGAGAGGGGAAGACACTTGTGCCAAGAAACACGGTGTGTTAGTAGAGGAAGGGGCCGTACCCAGGTCCTGTCTCCCACCACCAGCATTCCTAGATGGTGCCTCTCCCAGGCTTAGAAGCCTTGTGGAGACTGAACACCCTTGAGGACTCACAGGAATAATGCTCTAACAGTGGGAGTCTAGGCACCGTGACATCTGTTCTCTTGGGCCTTCCTGACCCCCTCCCTGCAAGTAGCCTCAGCCCACAGGTGGCCATGTCATAGCTCTGGGCTGAGCTTTCATCTCCCTTTAATCACAGCCCCACCCACCCCCTGGCCCCCTGGCCCCATGCAAAGGTCCTTCCCAAACCTGTTGGCAGTATAAGGCCTCCTAGCTGCCCCGTCTCACCAGGGAGATGGGATGGTTTCAGGCAAGGGTGAGTGGGGCAGAGAGAGGCCGAAAGTGAAAGGAGAGACCTCTCTCACCCGTCCTGCCTTATCTTCTCAAGCTGCCCCACCCACAGCCCTGGGTGTGGGACAGCTTGCAGTCACCTGGAGGGGTGTCAGGAAGAGTTTGCCCCTAAAGATCCCTCCTGGGCCTGCTGATTATGCTTCACACGTCCTCCATCTTCAGCTCCATGAGCCTTTTTGGCCTTTGGTCTCCTGGTCCATTAGAAACAGACAGTCCTAGGTACGAGTTCCAGCTCAGCCATTCCCATCTGCAACCTTGGGCAAGGGGCATTACCCCCTGGAGCCCGTTTCCTCGTCCACTGGGAATAATAATACCTACCACCCAGGGTTTTGTACGCTTCCAGCATGGACACACAGCGATGACCACTGGTGCTCTTCTCCTCCTCTTCCCTCTTCCTCCACGCTTGCCTGCTTAGAGCCTGAGAGCTTCTGGAACCTGGTACGTGGGTGAGGTTGGTCCTGGGAAGACAGGAAGGGGGAAGCTGCAGGTATAGGCTACCCTCAGCACCAACATTTTAAACACTGCAAGGGCCATACTGAGCTGCCACCATAGATGCTAGTTAGCGTCTGACCTTGCTGCCTCTGACCTGGCTCTGGAAGTTTCCCTCCTGCAGCCCCCAACCCCATTCTGCTTACCCAGGCTCAGGGGGGCCTCATAGAGTGATGCTGAAAACACGAGGCAACTCGCAGACCCTGGCCACCAGCGACACCCACCTTGCCTGCCACCCAATGCCTAGACCAGAGTCAACCCGCCACGAGCCAGTCCAGCAAAAGGGAGTCTAGGAGACGGGGCAGTCTCAGCCTCATCTCTACCTCAGTCTCTCTGGGAACCAAGCGCTCACACGGAGCCCAGCACAGAAATGCTTTAGCTATTATTATTATTAGTAGTAGTAGTAGTAGCAAGAGGAGGAGGGAGCAGTCCCATTTCATAGGAGAGCAAGGTGAGGCCCAGAACTGTTGAAAAGCCACCACCCTCTGTGAAGCCCTCCAGGCTCTGTCCCTTCTCCAGAAGTGGCTCCTCTTCTTTTTGACTTATTTCAGTTGCTTTCCAGTGCTCTAGCTTGGGCAGGGCCAGGCACACAGTGGGGTGGATCCTGAGGTGGGGAAGGAGTGGGTTGGAGGAGCAGCTCACAAGGCTGTGGGTGCCACCAGGGGGCCTGCGGCCAGGAGGCCCACCTGCCCAGGGATGTGCACCCCACCCCCAGCTCTAATTCCCCTCCACTGGCTTCCCTGCCGGCTTGCCTAGTTGTCGAGGAGTCCTACTGTGTGTGGTGAGACCAGGGCCTCTGGTGCATCTGCACGCCCACCTCCCGGGGCGTCTGCGGGTCCTCCTACAATGTCTGTCTTCCGCGCAGCCCCTTCCCCTGTGGGCAGAATTGTGACCACCTCACATCACTACCAGCTGGTTAGCGGTTAAACTCAGGAAAAGTTAATTGAGCCAAAGTATGTGCAAGGCACTGGGGCTGCTGTGAGGACTGGACCCCAAGAGGCCCTCCCACCAAGGAGGGGCGGGGGACAGTCGTCTGTGTGCACCTACCAGGCACTTGGCACTTCCCTACCTGGCCACCTGAGAGGTGGGGGCTGCCCAGGGTTCACTGATGAGGAGAATGGGGCGCCGGGAAGTGAGGCACCTGCTGGCAAGCGCTTGGCCTTTCGGCCTGCAGTAGGACTGGGGACCACAGGGAGGAGCCACTCCTGTGCCGACCCAGGTGGCTCCCAGGAATCCGGAGGCAGTTAGTTCAGCTGCTTTTGGCTTTTCCAGATACCTGGCTGGGCCCCTGGGAGCCCACCCTCTGAGGAGATTCTCAGGGCAGCCTGAGGCCACTGCATGGGGCACCTGCTAGGGCAGTCATGGGGCCCGCTCATCCCTGCTGGGGCTCCCTGCCCTCTCGAAGCTCAACCCTGTCCCTCCCCTCTCCTTGAGGCCACCTCAGGGGGGCCCAACCCAGCTCTGGGTCCTCCCGATCTGCCCACCCTGACTCTTCTTCCCTCTGGCCCTGCCTGTGTGCCCCTTCCTCTCTCAGGTGGGCCTGAAGGCCCTCCCATCCCCTATTTGTGACCCTCCTGCCCTTTCTAGCCTCCTGCCCACAGAGATCAGGCCCTTCTACCATGAACTTGCCTCTTTTCACTTAATACTTTCTCTCTGGCTTCCCACCACGTCTCGGAAGAAGAGATGCTTCTTCTCCACACTGAGCCTCATTCCCACCCCAGCCCACAACCCAGCCTTTCTTTTCCATGGCTCCTATCTGGCTTTGCCCCCGTGTATTCCCCAATCCTGGTGGATATCTGGGTCCCCCAAGCCAGTGACCATTCCCAGTAGGCCCCGCAGTGTCTTGGGCTGTAGCAGAAGCCCCGCACCACCTCTCACCGCTGGAGACTGGCAGCAGCCCTGCCACCCCGTGTGGCTCTGGAACTTCCCGGGCAGGACCCCTGGCTCTCAAGTTTCCATTCCCTTGAGCGGGTCAGAACAATGCCTGGAACATAGTGAGCGCTCAACAAATTCTTGTGGAATTAGTGAACTAAGTAACTAATCCCTGGCTCATGTGACTCACCTGAACATTGTGTGAGCAAAGCAACTGGTGGATTTAAAAGGACTTTGCAGAGTTTGACAGCGTCGTTTGGGCATGAGCATCGTCATGCTCGGTGGATACTGCTGCTGCCTTACCACAGTGTTACAATCACTGCCTTCACTCTGCACACTCGGCCTCCCAGATGGATACCTCTTGCCTCCTCCCCCGCCTCTCCATCCCTTTGCCCGCCTTCTCTCCCTTGGTCACTGCCTCAGTCGTAACTTTTCACTGCTTCCTCTCTTCACCTGTACAATCCATCCTCTAGCCGGGTGGCAGCTGGAGTGATGTTTCTGAAGCACAAACTCGGGGCTGTCACTCCCCACTTAAGACCCTTCGAGCTGCCCTTGGCTCTTGGGATAAGAGCTAAACCCCTCTGTCATTCAAAGGAAGCCCTCCCTGAGGGAGAGGAGCTGGCTCCCTCTCCACTCAGCATTCATGCCCCCGGGCATTGGCACAGACCACTCCTCTGCCTGCAAGACCCTTGGGTACTGCTTCCAAACCCAGTTCCTTCCCTCAAGGCCCTTGTCAAAGACCCTTCCCCTGGAAGCCTTCCTTGAACCCCAGCCCTGGATTGGAGGCTCCCCTAGCCTGTTCTTAGGCTCTTACTCTCACAGTCCCTGAGTCATTCATTGTCTCTTATCTCCCTGTGGGCTCCTCATACCCACTTGTCCCATTAGACTGTGAGCTCCCTGATACAGGATCTTGAGAATTTTTGTACTTGAGTTCACAGAAAGCATTAGAGAGCATTTGCTGAATGAATGAATCAGTGAATGAATCAGCGAATCAATCAGTCAAGGAATGAGTTGCCCCCCCGCTTGCCGTGGAGACTCTGGGCTGGACCTTTGGGTCTATGGTGGGAAGTGGGCAATACAGCAGCCTCTACCTGCCCTAAGGGTGGCCTTCCTTTCTGATGTCTCACTGGGCTGTAGTCTCTTGTCCTGGAATCATCCTCAGGATGGCCTTCCTGGCCCAGCCATGTGCCTCGCAACAGCAGTAGCTGTATCTGCAGTGAGGGGTCCTGAACTGTCCCAGGGTTTACTATAGACCGAGGAGCTGGGGTCTGCAGAATCTCCCCGCCTGGCTCTCAGCCCTATTCCCTGGTCCCCACCCAGCTTGAGCCATTTGACCCTTGCCCCCCCTTTGTCCCCCTGGTCAACCTGGCCCCTCTTGACCCCTAAGACTCTTCCTGGCCTGAGCCTCCAGCACCTGAACACCGTGCAGGGAACCCAGCACTGAGTCCTACTATGTGCTGCCCTGACCTGGTCTCAGCCCTGCCTTATGCCCTGACAGTCCTGCATATGGTCTGGCCACCACTTAGCTCTCACAGACTCATGTCCTGGGATTTCTGGTTTGCTGGCCTGGCTTCCGCGGTGCTGACTGCCTTCTCATGAGTGTCACCTTGTTTCAATGGTTCCAGTCCTGGGTGCCCTGTCCTAGAAGAGGGCTTGGGGAAGATGGGAAGGAGGAACTGTTGTCCTGTTCGGAGGGAACCCCTGAGACCAGAGCGTCCATATGCACACAACCACCGGAAACTGGGAGGGCCCAGAAGGTGGGTTTCTGGCTCCAGGAGATACCCGTGAGTGGGGTTCCTGAAGGGAGTGTTTCCCGGAGGAGGTGCTGGTGCCCACTGGGGACCAGTGAGGATGCGGAGGAGGTGACTCGCAGGGGGAGGTCCTCACCAGTGGGTAGAAGAGCGTGAGTGAAATCCTCCTGGGTGCCTACTCTGCTGGGCTCGGTGCCAGTTTTGTACCCTGCCCTGCACAGCCTTCGGGTGACTATTATTAGCTCCAGCCACCAGATGGGGAAACAGAGGTTCGAAGAGGCTCACCCCCAGGGTGACCTGCTGTCCCCAAGCCATTGTCAGGCCTCTGCCCCAGGTCTGGCATCTTTTCAGGCTCCTAAGTGGAGGGAGTGAGGGAGTCTGAGGAAGAGGGGGAGGGAGGCTGGCGCCCGCCAGAAGCGTCAAACAGCTGCTGACTGTGACTTTCCGGGGAGGGGGTGTGGATGGGGGGTGGCTATCTGAGTTGGTCCTGTTCCTCCCTCCCTCCCCCTCCCGTGGGAGAACCCTCACGATGAGAGGTTCCCGCCGCGCCCCCTCCCTGGAGAGGCCGGCAGTTTGCCTTTTCAGAGGATAATTCCCCATTATACAGAGATATTTAGCCTAATAGAAGCCGACAGATCATTCAGGGCAGTAATGTACTCCGGCTTCAAGCGTTTAGTTTCCTCGGCCTGAACTCTCAGATTAAAGGCTCCTTGCCCGCGCCCGCCCCTCAACGATGCCTGTGACCTTGACTGCAGTGATGGGGTAGGTTTCTCCCTCCCCCTTCCCTCCTCCTTCTTTGCCGGCTTCCTCCTCCCTCCCTTTCTCTCTTTTTCTTGGGGGAAAAAAAAAAAGGTATTTTCCTTCTTAAATATTCAGTCGAGAGGCTGTTGCTTAAACCCTGCATGCTCTGGGGACAGGCAGATTGTGCTTGACTGCCAGCGGGGCACGGGAACAGCCGGCTGGCCCAGAACGCTCCTCGGCCACACGGGGCCAGGGAGGGTGCTGAACCTGGTGGGCAGTCTGGACGCTAGACCTGTAGCTGGGTGCGGGCCCGTGGAAGCCCGGCAGACAGTCTTCGGTCTTCCCCCGGCTAGAACTGCTCCCCCCGCCCCCCGCTCCTGCCCCAGGGCTGGCCCCCAGGGGCCTGGCCCAGTACCCTTGATGAATGGGAGATTCCTAGGGCAGGAGGTTTCATCTGATCCTCAGGCCTGGACATCCGGGGAAGGATCCAGGGAACACTAGTGGCTGGATTTGAGGAGCAGATGGCAGCAGAAGTGGCGCCTGACAGCCTTTCATTGATCAAGAGGGTGGCTTCTGGAGCCGTCTCGTTCTGGGCCCCGCAGGGTCCACTTGTCAGTTCATCCATCCTTGCTGCCCTCCGTCTTTCCTTTGTCTTACCTTCTCATCCCTCTCTCCGCTGCCCCTGCCCCCTGTCATCTGCTCACCAGGCTGCCTTTTCGAGCTGCCTTGTGCTTCTGTGCAGGCAGCAGGGGGCATGTGAAAACACCAGGTATCTGGATTCAAGCTGGTCCTGGGTTCAAACCCAGACTGACAAGCTGTTTCTGTTCCATTTCATATTTTGAATTCAGACGAGTTCCTTAATCTCTGAGGAGTGGCACTAGGTCTGACAGCCCCCTGCCGCCCCTCCCCCAGACGCTCCCGCCTCCCCTGCCCAGATGCCCTCTGTCTGGCCCTCTGCCTCTCTCGGTCCCTCTTGGCCAGAAAAAGGGAAGGCGGTCAGGAGGGGTGCCCGGTGAGGTGGGCTCTGGTTCTCCCACTCACAAGCCGCCTGGGTAGGTCTGAAGGGGAGAACGAGGCCGGGTCGGAGTTCATTTCCTGGGCAAAGCCTAGTGTCTGGGCGCAGGTCTGATTTGAAGGAATCAACTTAAGGGGCTGTGGCTGGACTCCCAGGGGAAGACAGGGGAGGACGTAGGAGCAGGGCCTGTGTCGCCTGGGAGGAGAAGCGTCTGGGCTGGGACTCCCCTCCCAGGTGGCCCAGGGATGGGGAGAAAGAACCTCTAGCCATCAGGGATGGGGAGTGTTGGCAGCTGGATGAAACCCCAGGTGGAAGAGAGCTTTCTGCTTCCGCTGGAGCAGGGGCGGCAGGATGACCCCTGGGGGTGCAGGAGGGGAAGTCCCTCTTAGGCATTTGGCCACAGAGGGAATCTCGGGCTGATGTGCTGTGGGAACTTGGGCTGGCCCCGTTTCCTCTCTGGGCCTCAGTTTCCTCATCCTGTAAATGGGGTCGATCATCCTGCCCTGCGTGCCTCCTGGGATGGGCAGAAGACCCAGTTAGAGAATAAATGGGAATGTTCAGCGATCTATAATGAAGTACTAATAATAACTACCATTCTGGTCATTAGCTTGCTTTCTTTTGACTCTGTGTGACACCCACTTTGATCCATGCACTGTAGCCCTGATTCATATGCTGATAGAATGAAAGAAACATATGGCCGAAAGCAACCTCCCCATTTAGTGCAAATCTCCACCCCACATGCCTGGTCCCCAGACCTCCGCTTGCATGCCCCTAGGAACAGGGAGCTCACTACTCCTCATCATGGGCAGAAATCTGTCTCCCTAGAATCTTTTTTTCATGGGGCTTAATTCTGCTCTCTGGGCACATAAATGCTAAGTGTCTTTGTCAGAGACTTACAGTCCTGACCAGGCCCTTGGGGCTTACCCAGGGAACGTGGGTTCCAGGTCCTCCTCTTCTGTCAAGGCCCCTATAAGCAGATTTCACATTGTCAGAGACCTTCTAGACGGGTACATAGATGCCTGAGCATGGCTTTCTGGAAGTAGCTGCCCTCTGCACTGTCTCCAGAGCTGAAGCAACTGGCTTACCCAGCCTCTATGTCTCCCGGGCACCAGGCTCCACGGAGCCCACGACTAGAGTCCTCGGCCACTCTGTGTAGTAGTGGTTCTTGGAGCTACTCACGGAGCTTACCCAGGTTCTGGTAACTCTCTCTTATATACTGCTGTCTGTTCCTAGGGCACATGGAGGGCTTCGAATAGGAGACCCTGCCTCCCTAATTGGCCCCTCTCAGACCAGACCTGCCTTCAAGGTTCCATCCTAATCTCTGCCAAAATAGTTGTTCCGGGCAGGGCCAAGGACCAGCCCTGCCAGTGCCGGCGAGAAGCCTCCCTAGGAGCCAGTGTGACCCACCCTCCCGCGCTCCTGGGCGTGGTTCTTTGGCTCACCACCGAGCGACCCAGCCCGCAGCTTTCTGCCTCCTCCACAGGGATGTCATGAGGGGCTTGCTCATGGGCAAGGACGTCATGAGGCCTGGCTGGAATGCATGGCATCCTTTTGAGCAGCCAAGAGGGGACACGCTGTTATCCTGCGGGATTCTGTGGAGATGTGAACTCCAACTTGCCCTTGTCTTTCCTGTGTGCTGTGCAGCCCTTCTAGAATATCTATCCGAATGGGTGTGAAGCCTACCGGTCTGAGCCCAAATTGGCTTCTGTAGCCCCCTTTTTAAAACGAAAGGGGAAGGATGCTGATGTTTATAAATGCCAGTTCTTGACATATATCGTTTCACCGACTCCTCACCACTGCCTCGCGTGGGAGGATGGCGGTTGCCGCTCGGAAGAGGAGGGAGCTGAGCCTTGGGAGGAGGCAGACCTTACCCAGGGTCCCGCAGCTAGCCAGGGGCCGAGCTAGGGCTCCAAAGCCTGATTTCTTCCCAGCCCCTGTGCTCACGGGCCCAGCCAGCTGGGGGTCTGCTCTGGGCCAGCCACCCCCCCTTCTTTCTCTCCCATCAGCCCGAGGGTGGGACCCCAATCTCCGCTCCTCCCCACCTACCACACACGGGACCAGGGAACAGAGCAGGGGCTCTGGCAGAAAGATATGAGGCTCGGTGTGCAGCCGTGGGGGGCAGAGGGGGGCTGGGGGGGCCGTTGGCAAGGCCCTCGCTCATCTGCTGTGTCGGTTGCCAATGGTTTAGGTTTTACCGGGGGGTGGTTATAAAAGCAGGACATGTGTGTGGTAGAAGCTAGGAGTCATCCTCGATTCCTTTCCTTGCCCACTCCCCCACATCCTCCTCAGCAGCCATCTGTGGAGGGGCTGGCTCCGCCGCAGCACGCGCCCCGAATCTGTCGCGCCCGCCCTCACCTGGCCCAGGCACCACCTGTCCGGCAGCCGCGACAGCCCGCCCCCTGGGCCCTTGCTTCCCTGCTCGCTCCTTTAAACCCAGTCTCTGCTCGGCAGCCCTGGGGAACTTTGCACCATGAAGGAAACGTCACAGACGCTTTTCATCACGCTGGAGGGGAAGCCCAAAGCCCTCACCTCGCCCCCCCCCCCGAGGGCCCAGCTTCCCGTTCCCTCGTGTCCCACAGTTGCCCACACCTCTGCCCGCCTCACGCCAGGCCCCTGGCCTGCCCGCTGCTCCCCAGAAACCCCGGGCTCCCGCCCACCTCTGCTCTCCTCCTGTCCGCTTCAAGGCGAGACTGATTTCTCGTCCTGCGGGATATGAATATGTGAATTCGGGTCTGTGCCGCCCGCGGAGAGACCTTCCCGGACCCACCAGCCGGGGTAACCCCTAGTCCCCCCCAGGACCTCCCTCACGTTACCTCGTTCATCTCGTTCGTACTCGTTGCGCTTTGGGGTGGTCTTGCTTATTCCTTCGCGTATCGTCTGCACCCCCAGCCCCATGAGAGTATCAGACCTGTCGGTTTTGTACCCCACTCAATCCTCAGGACCGGCACCGCCCCACACACACACACACCCTCTCCTGTCCTGCCTGCTGTCCACCTAGAATGTAGTTAAGTGCTCACTATTTGGTGAGAAAGATGAAAAATAACAGAAACATGGAAAGGAGAAATAGATTATAGAATTGTGGGTATAGGAGCAGTTAATGTAACGCGTGTGTGCGCGCGTGTGCATGTGCGTGTGTGCGCGTGTGCGTGCGTGTGTGCGTGTGCGTGTGTGCGTGTGTGCGTGTGTGGGTTTAGGCTTGGAATCATCTGCGCTTATAATGAGAGGGCTGGGCCTGAGCCTGAAGCACTACAGGCATGTGTGTACCGGTCACACACACACACACACACACACGCATGGGCACGCGTACGTGTTTCCCTGTTGGGTAGCAGCGTAACCTCCGGTGAGGTGTTTCCTCTTTTAGGCCTCAGTCGCTCCACCTGTGCAATGGGGCTGCCTGGGGCTGGCGGCGGAGGCTGGGATGCCATGGCCCCTGGAGGTCGGCCCTGGCCCGGGGAGGGACGCCACGGGCCGTGTGCTGAGCGGCCGGGGAGGTGTTCGGTGAAGTCCGCCTCCGCCCAGGGCCGCTTCCCGCTGACCTCTGAGGCGAGGACCTCACCCAGGCGGGCGCGAGCGGCGGGGGCAGGAAGTGGGCGGGGAGGCCTGGAGACGCGCGCTTTGCCGCTGGGGGGTGGATTTCGTTCACGTTCACGGCCGAGGTCTGCTGGACGCGCCGGGAGCTTGACCTTGATACGTTTTCATTTTTGCGTGTGTGCTCGCTTTCTAAAAAATATCTCAATACCTTTGTGTTATTTCTTGAAAGTTTTTCTTTCAATGGCCGCAAAGAATTTTTATGAGATTTAAAAGGGAAAACACACACACACACACACACACACACACACACACACCTGTATTTTCACCAACCAAAGGCAACAACCATAGAAGGGGCTCTTGACCGTAGACAAGGTACTTCATCTCTCCGCGCCTCAGTTTCCTCGTCCAAAAAAAGGGAGGGGCATCATAATTGCTCCCTCTTACAGTTCTTACGCAGATTACAGGAGTCAATCTTAGACTTAGCACTTAGAAAGGTGCCTGGCACTTAGTACGTGTTTGTTAAATAAGAAGAATAAATAAATAGAAAGGAAGGGACTCCCCTAAAGCTGCTCTCATGGCACAAAGAGGCAGCTGCGGAAGTCTGTGCTTAGGCTCAGAAGTCAACAGCTCACGCCCTGACTCTGCCCTGACTCCCCCTGTAACCAGGAGCACATATGGCTTCTCTGAGACTCAGCTCCTCCATCTGTAAAATGGGTATGTAATCTGCACTCCACGATGCTTGGCACGGGGAAGGGGGTGATGGGCGCGTGGGCTCAGTGAGCACCCCGCTGCAGCCCAGCCCCCACCCTCACCCCTCTCCTTCACTTCTCTTGCTCAATATTGTTACAGCTCCGTGTTGCTACCAGCCTCCGTGCTTACCATTTTTAATGGCCGCATAATATTCCATTGGGCAGAGGTGTCGCGAGGCCCTTTGTCATCTCTGTTGTGGGAAGTTTAGGCAGCTTCCAGCAGCTTGCTGCTATAAATAACCTTCCCAGGAACGTCTCTGTGGCTGGAGCACTTCTCCTCTGATGGACGATTTCCCCAGGCAACTTCAGTGACATTCGCTGAGGCCGCTTGCTTGCTGCGTCGGGAGGACTGAGGGATGGGCCGGCGGCAGTGGCTGGAAGAGGCAGGTCCCTTCGAAGGTGGCCTGATCTCCTGCTCCAGCATGGGTAGCAGGGCAGTGAGACGCTCAGTGTGGCAGTGACGAGCACGATGGCAGAACACAGGCCACCGTGGGGCGGGCAGTGGCACTAGGAGCTGGAGGAACAAGGTTCTTGCTTTTTCTCTGTCTCTCTGTCACTGTCTCACACACTCTCTCTGCATGACCTTGAGCAAATCCCGTCCTTTCTCTGGACTTCAGTTTTCTTCATGTGTTGTGGCCGGGGGGCTGAGAAAGCCTTGGTCCAGAGCCGTGCTGTCCCCTGTGGTAGCCACGAGGCATCTGTGGCTATTTTTATTTAAATATAAACTAATGAAGGGGCGCCTGGGTAGCTCAGTCAGTTAGGTGTCGGCTTTTGATTTTGACTCAGGTCATGATCTCACAGTTCATGAGTTCGGGCCCTGTGACAGGCTCCGTGCTGTCAGCACAGAGCCTGCTTGGAATTCTCTCTCTCCCTCTCTCTCTCTCTGTTCCCCCCTGCTCACACATGCTTGTGCTTTCTCTCTGTTTCTCTCTCTCTCCCTCAAAATAAATAAAAAATAAACCTTATATATATATATATATATACACACACACACACACACACACACACACACACGTTAAATAAAATTTAAAAAATCCATTTCTTAGTCACACCGTCCATGTTTCAGAATCCAGTTGTGGCCGGTGGCTACCACATTGGACGGCACAGGGATAGAACATTCCCATCATGGCGAACAGCTCTGCGGGACTGTGCCGGTCATCATGCCTTCTTCTGGAACCAAGAAGAGGGTGAACAGCCCTTAGCTCAGAGGACTCATTAAGGGCCTCCCAAGACGCAGTGACTTTCCACAGGCCAGGACCTTCTGGTAGTGTCCAGAAATATCCATGTCCTGTCTCTCTCTCTCCAAGAGAGAAGCTAGGCGAGAGTATGGGCCCCGAGAGGGTGGCCCCTGCCGGGGACAGTGCTCAAGGGAGGGTGCATGAAGACAGAGTAGGTGGTCTCCTTGATTCCTCAGCCAGGAGGGCAGCTGGGGGACAGGGGGCACTGCTCTCTGGTTCCCTCGGGTTACGCACTGTCCTCTCTGGGTTCTTTGGGGAGTCTAGACGAGAGAGCAAAGATGGCTGCCTGGGGCCCTCAGCCCGGTTCTGGGCGCTCGCTGGGAGAGGAGCCGTGAGAAGTGAGCCCACGGCACCAGGAAGAAGCCGCTTCCCTCCCTCCCGCCACCACGGGGCACACACACTCTGGCTACGCCTGCCCCCAGCCTCCCCCTCCCGTCAGAAGGGACACCTTCTGCAGATGCTTTCCTGCAGCCTGGAGGTGGCAGGGGGAGGGAGAGGTGCCCCGGAGCAGGGGACAGTAAATAGGGGACATAAGTGAAGCGAAACTTGGCTGGCTTTGGTCTTGCCTTTGCCGAGGTGTGGCTGCCTTCTGCCCTCCCCCCGTGCCCAGTGCCCCTCTGTCCCCATATGAACGCTACTGCTCACTCTCGTTTCTCCTATTTTCCAGGGACCCCATGGCCACGCCCTGGCTGCCTTGAGTCTGTGAGGCCACACAGCGTCCCACCTGCATCCCCAGGGCTCTGCCCCTGTCCAGCCCCTGGACCAGCTTCCGAGCCTACTCCTCCCCCCAGCCCGGGGCCGCCTCAAGCTTCAGGACTCAGTGGGGCACAGTAGCAGTCACGGTAGGTGGCGACCCCACCCTGCTCACTCCTTGGCTCCTGGGGAGACTTAGCTGAGCCTTCTTGGTTCCTGGAATAGAAAGGATACCTTTCTGAACACCGTATCTGTCAGGATCCCTTTGGTTGCATGTAGCAAAAAACTTACTTCAATAAAATAAAATGATCAGTTCGTGTAGCCGAAGCCTCTGGAGGTAGGTTGGGCTTCAGGCAGGGCTTCGTCCAGCAGTTCAAACAGTTCGACCGGCTGTTTTCTGTCTGCGTTTCTCTGCTCCTCTTCCTTGGTGGTAGCGCCACCTCTACAAGCATTTCATGGGACATGGTCGCAGATGTCTGCCAGCGGTTTCTGGGGCACCATGCTTCGGGTTTGAATCTGGGGTCAGGGGCGGAGACGAAATCTGCTTTCTCCATAGAACAAATAAAAGCTGAGGTTGATCTCTCGGGCCCTATTGGCCGGACTTGGATCATTTTGACCCCTTTAGCTGGGTCCGCAGGTCTTGGAAGCCTGAAGGGAATGGGGGTCAGGGTCTGTCCTTCCCCAACCACGTGACCAGGAATGAGGGGAGGTGTTTCCCAAAGGAAGCTTGGGGTCCTGCCGGTGGAAGGAGTCGCCCCCAACCGAGGGAGGCAAATAACAAATGATTGGTGGAGTCTCTCCCCAGGCAGCTTAAAGCCAGTCCCAGATAGATACAGATATGCTGTGTGTCCTTGGGCAGATCCCTAGGCCTCTCTGAGCCTCAGTTTCCTTCTCCGAGGATGAACCTCTCCGGGCAGGGGTGCTGTGAGAACTACCCGACATGATGTGTGGGAAGCACTGGCATCTAGCAGGTGCTCAGTAAATCCTTTTCTCTTCCCCTTCCTTTTCCCTCCTGGGGAGTTCGGAGCATCCCGTTTCCTTCACACTTGGCAGGAGCTGCAGAGGGAGTATTGTCAGTCAGGATCCCTAGAAGCAAAGTCTGAGACAGGGATTTGTGAACACGAGCCTCGCTGAGGGTGGGCTTGGGAGAAGGGAGGAAGGGAAGAAGTTGGGGCAGGAGCGAGAGCCCCATGAGTGAGGTCATGGTCATAGGGAAAGTCTAGACTTGGGCTGGTCTAGCGGGCCCCAGCGTAGAGTTGACAGCACAGAATTGGCCCCCAGACAAGGTGGCCAGGCTCTTGTACCCCTGCACCAGTCAGTCGCTGACCGTGGGCCATGCCTGCGGGGCCCCTGGGTGGCCCCCATTTGCAGAGGGCAATTCTCTGGAGGAGGGGGTGCAGCGAGCTGGGGAGCGGCTCTGGGCAGGCACCACTTAGAACGGGAAGGGAGGCCCCGTGTCCCCAGCCCGGCCAGTCCCGGAGGAGCCCTGCTCTGCTGCCTCCTCTGGCTTTTGCTCCTCTGGCCCCAGACAGCAATGCCAATCCCTTCCAGCCTGGGGGGCTGGGCTGCCCAGCCTGGGGGGGTGTGTCTGGTGATGGGGTGGACCTTCATCCCCTCCTTTCGAGAACCTTTTTCCACCCCAGCCTCCGAGTCCTCCCTGTGCCCCCTGCCTCTTCTCTCGTCACTCTTCTTTCCTCCCTTCAACTTCGGTCATGCGGTTCCTCCACCTACTATGCCCTTCCTTGCTCTCTACTCCTTCCTCTTTTTCAGGGCCTGTGTGGGTCCCTCCCTCTCCAGGAAGCGTCTGCTCACTGCTGCATGTTCATCGCCTTTAGCCTTCCTCAGCTCCACCCTTTTTGCAGCTGGAAAGCCCGAGGCCCAGTGTGCACTTCCTCATGAATACTCTGTGGGTTCCTGCCAGAGTGTGTTGCTCTCTTTGCTTTGGCTGCTAGGAAGCTCCTAGCTGGTTTGTGTCCCATTTCTGATAAGTGCTGAGGATGCTGGCATACACACAGCTGCTCAGTCACCTTCCCTCTGGCTTCTCTTTCATTTTTTCCTTTTTCTGATTTCTTTTCTTATTTTTTCAGCTTGTGCCTTCTCAGCAGCCTCAAACTCTTTTAGAAGGTGGCGGGGTATAAAAACCCAAGAGGTGGCCTTGGTTAAAGCATTCAGCCAAATGCTGGGCTTTCCCCTTCCTAAGGGCAGCTGGGGTGGGAGGGTCTCCCCCAGGCCTAGTGCTGAGCCTGTCCCCAGGGAGACACCGAAGCCTGACCGCGGTAGCCCCGGCAGAGTGCCCACCCTGCCCCCCGTGGGTCGGGAATGACAGCGTTCTGCTTCCTACCCTTTCCCCTCCCCCCTTTTCATCTTATCAGAAGCTAATGAAAGAGGCTGGGAAACCCAATCCTCTGGTAATTAAATTTACTTAACGGGTATTCAAGTGGAGTAATGAGAAGTTTAATGCAGTGATTAGATTTTTCTTTAATTAATTAAAATGAGAACCATGTGTCTTGCCAGCAAACCAACTTGACCCTCTGCTTGAAGAGTAGCAGCCAGGGATGGTGGGGGGCTTGGCCGCGTGGCCGGGAGCTCCGGGCTGGGTGCGGCCCCCTGCCCTGGCTGGCGTTCCTGGAAGTGAGCCCGGATCTGATGCCCACCCAGGGCAGTCTCTGACCCAGCTCCCGTCTCTGAGCCCTGAGAGTGCCAGCACTGGGCTAGGCCCGAGTCTC
Organism: Paguma larvata; assembly: GCA_030068075.1. NCBI lineage: Eukaryota > Metazoa > Chordata > Mammalia > Carnivora > Viverridae > Paguma > Paguma larvata. The sequence continues at coordinate 112,662,814 of CM057827.1, forward strand.
CCAGGGCCGAGGGACCCGACAGTCCCCGCGCTCAGGCAGCTGAAAGTGGACCCAGAATGGAGGTTTCTGAGGGGGCTTTAAGCCGCCCTTGCGGCTCCTGGCGGCTTAAAGCCAGGAGCACAAAGGAGGGATTTCAGGCACTGTGACAGGTGGAGGCATTTTGGGATCACGTTTCAATGCATGGGCCAGTGGACACCTTTGCCTGCGTGTTGTCAGACCTGGGTTTACCTCCGTTGGCTTTCTCAGGGCTAACGGCGTGAGGGCGGTGGGGTGGATAATCGAGAAAGCGGAGATAACCCGCAAACCACTTCTCCTTGACTTGGGAACGCAGTGATGCCAGAAAGCCGACCATCCTTGCTGGGTTTCTGAAGGCCAGTTAGAAATGCGAGGAAGTACTCCCCCCACCCCCGCCCCGGGGCCGCTCCTGCGGGGGGGGGGGTCAGGTGGTGGCTGGGGTGACGGGAATATGGGAATCCCAGCATAGCTGTCCTGAATAGAGCACAGGACGGGCCTCACCAGGGTAGAGGGTGGGCATGAGGAGGACCAGAAGACAGGCCCCGGCACCCCAGGGGCAGAATAGGTTGTTTTCAAGCAGTGGGTAAGGCTAGGGGGAGTCCTGAGGCCTTCATGGTGGGGAGGCAGAGAACTTTCTTTATTGAGCCCTGACCCTACACCCACACTGAACCTTGATCCCAGTCCTAGACTGAACCCTGATCCCAGCCCCACGCTTAGCCCAGCATTGTCACGGACATGCCAGCTGAGTAACAGGTGCTGGGGTGGGGGTAGGGGGCGAGGGGCCCTATTTGTCCACCCTCACTGCCAGCTCTCCTGCCTGTGGGCAGGCCTCCTGTGCCAGGCCCCTCTCGAGTCTCTGGAATGGCCAAGATGAGTCAGACATGGTCCCTGCCCACAGGGCTGGTGGGGGAGGTGACAAGCAAACAGGCACTGAGTGATGAGGGCTGAGGTGGGGGAGGCCCAGAGGGCTAGCGGCCACAGGTTCTGCACTAAGAGCTTCCTCTGAAGGCCGGTGGGAGGGGGAGGTGCTGGAGGCGGGCCAGTGGGGAGGCTGACACTGGTCCCCAAGAGATGAAGAGGACGGTGCCAGTGGGGGCGGTGGGGGTGCCAGTGGGGGACAGTGGGGGTGCTAGGGTGAGCGATTCTCTCTACGAGCACTCCCCCAGGCCATCCTCAGCTCCTGGTGAACCAACCAAGGGACTCATGTGTGGGGAGGGTTGATGGGGTGCCCGGCGCTGGGCTGGTAACATTACCTTACAAGGGAAGCATTTTTATCCCCTGCACGGAAGAGGAAACAAGGGCCGGCCTACTGTTGCTCGGCGGCCTGCAGCAGCCGGGCGGGGGCGCCTCCAGGCCTGCACATGCTTTTCTGTAGATCTGCACGGGAATGAACTTGCCCTGTGGGGGGGGGCAGGGGTCATCTTCTGACTCCTTCACTCCCACCTGGGCAAATACAGCCCCCGCACCGGTGGGGGGCTGGGGGCTCGGTGCTTGAGCCTGGGCCAGTCAGACTGGCGTGGAGGGCTTCCTGCTGCAGCTGGGAGTGAGGGAAGAGAGGAGGGTCCCCTCTGGGTAGGGGACTAGCCCCAGCAAGCGGGTCTTCTGCTTTCTTCACCGCCACTCCTCCCCCCTGCTAGTCCCTCCCTCTAGATTCCTCTTCCCGCCCACTTCCCTTCTTCTTCCTGCCTTTCTGAAAAACCAGGCCTAGAGCTGAAAAACCCAGCCAGCTGCCCACTGCTCCCATGTCAGGGAGGGACCTGCTCAAGACCGTGGGGCTCTGCCTCTCATAGGTCTTTAAGGTAAAGGGCCTGAAATCACATTGTCATGAATGTGAACACAAGGACTGCATTTGCATACTTTTCCTGGCCACGTGCACACACAAGTTCATGCCGCACAGGCAGAACCCCCGGGGGAGCCACCCCTCTGTCCCAGGCACCACGCCCCCCAGACTTGTTCGTCTCACCTCCCCGGATTCTAGGTGCTGTAAACCAGCGTCTCATTTAATCCTCTCAACAGTCTGGGAAGTTACTTGTACAGGTGAGGGGACCAGGCAAGGTCAGGAACTAGGCCCCAGTCACACGGCTCTGTGCAAAGGTGAAGCTTGCCTGACAGGCTCAGATCCTAGGCCAAGCCCACCCCTCCAGATTACCCCCACCTCGCCCCCGGGCAGTTCCCCCTCCCTCCCTGTCTTGCTGAGCCTCCCCCCCAGCCCCCCTCTGCATCCACTGGCTCCTGCATCCTCCAGCCAGAACCAAGGACTCTTCCTTCCCGAGTGCTCCCCGCACAGTCCCACCTCCAGGCCCTTGTCCAAACTCTTCCAGACCCCTGGAGTTCCCCTCCCCAGCTCCATCTGCCCCCACCCCTTTTGTCTGTCTAGGCTGGTCCCAAATGATGCCACTTCTTTCATGGAGATACCCTGTCTGCTCTCACTCCAATCAGAAGTCACCCCCCACCCCTGCCCAGCACTACCCTACAGCTCTTTCCTGCCCCCTCCCGCCATCTTAGGCTCTTGGCTTTCCTCTGACTTTGCACCTGTGCGGAAGGCAGGGCCCTGGCTTCCCAGGCCAGTTGGACAGGGCAGACAGAAGCGACATAGGACGTAACACGGTCCTTGTCTTGGGAGGGGCTGCACCTCTACGAACCCATCCCTTTCCTCGGCAGTTCTGGCTCAGCCAGCCCCTCACAGCCCTGGTCCCAGCCCCTTGAGGAGACCAGCCTGTGGCCTGCCAGATGCTCAGTGTAGCCCTGGCTGGTGAGGCTGGGGGACAGGCCTCTGGTCCTTGTAGACCTCCCTGTGCCCAGGTCCTGGGGGGCGAGAACCAGGCAAACCCCACCCTTGGGGCTCACAGGAAAGTCTTGGGGCCCACCAGGTACAGGTACCAGGGTAGTCCAGTGCCGGTGGACAGCCGCACGGGCACTCTGCCTGGCTCCACTCACTGGCTGTGCTGATGACTGGCTGTGTGACTTAGAACAAGTCACGTAATCTCTGCCTGCCTCAGTTTCCTCATCTGTTAAATGACGTGATGACAAACCTACCTAGGGTTGCTGGGAGGATTAAATGAGTCAACGCGGTGTAAGCACATAGCACAGCCCCAGCACAGACACACGCGCGCGCTTCACGCTTTGGCTGTCACCCTCACTATGGGGCGGAGCCCGAAGGCCGAGCAAGGCCCAGCATTCAGGGAGAGATTCCAGCAGGGGGTGACACATGAGCACCCATTTGAAAGATGAGGCCCAGGGGCAGGAGGACATACCCAGACGAGGGAACCACACAGACAAAGACCCAGAGGCGGTGTGGGAGACGTACGAGGGATCTGGCTGTGTCTGGACTTGAGGTTGGAATGGACCAAGGGGAGATCCCAGGCTGGTGGTACCAAGGCCCGTGTCCCGAGGGACCCTGGGGGGCCACGCGGAGGAGTTTAGTCCTGTAGCCTATGAAGGGCCATGGAAGGGGGTATTTTTTCCCTTTTTTGCTTTTTTAATATTTGCTCATTCCGAAACATCGAAACAGTATAGAAGCGTGTCCTGTTAAGTATGGGAAGTTTCTTCTTTGCCCTTAAATCTTATTCTGCCTAGGTCTGGTGCGCCTCCTTCCGGAACTTTTTCTGCGCCTCACAAACCTATTTATTGTATATTCCTTTTTTATTTTTTTAAGATTTTATTTTTAAGTAGTCCCTACACCCAATGTGGGGCTCCAACTCACAACCCCAAGATCAAAAGTTGCACACTCCAGCGACTGAGCCAGCCAGGCACCCTTGTATATCACTTTTTAAAAAAAAAAATTGGAATAATATTATGCAGATAATTCCGTAACTTCCATTTTTCCCTTCCCAGTGTGTTGTGGGCATCTGTCAGTGTCAGAGCGTCCGGGTCCGTGGTATTCTTTTTAACGGTTGCCTAATATTCCCTTGTTTGGACGTAGTGTAATTTAGGTAACTAGTCCCGGGTTGATGGATATTTAGGTTGCCTTCAGTTTTTCACTCTGGCGAATAATGCTTCGGTGACCATCCTTGTATATCTGTCTTGCCGACACGTGGAAGCATTGGTGTAGGATTGATTTCCGGGCGTGGAATTGCCTGGGTGAAGGGTGTGTTTATGAAATTTTGCTAGGTGCTGCCACCGTGCTCTTCCAAAAGGTCGGGCCAGTCTGTGCTGCCGCCCTCGGTGTCTGCGGATGGCCGTTTCCCGGTGCCGTCCTCTGCGCCGAACGTCATCAAGCTTTTTAATTTTCGCTAATCCAGGAAGTCATCTTGGTGTGGTTTCAACACCCATTTTCCTCCTCCCCAGTGAGGCCGAGCATCTTTTCCCGCGGTTCTGGACCATTTGTATCTCCTCCTCCGTGATTGACTGTTCATGTCCTTGCCCATTTTTCTTTCTTTTTTTTTCTTTTTCTTTTTTTTTTTCCTTTTCCTTATTGATATAAAGGAGCTTTTAGTATATTAGGAATTTTAAAACTTCTTGGCTGTTGTGCGCTTGGGAAATATTTTTCCTCGTCTGCTGTTTGTCTTTTTAACTTTGTTTATGGTCTCTTCAGCCCTATAGAAGCTTTAGATCTTTATTTAGTCAAATCTGTCAGACTTCTCCTCTGGGCTTCTGAGTTTCACATCCGGCTTGGCCAGCCTTCCTGGGAGAGTTTTAAGTGGAGGTCAGATGGGTGACTGGGTAAGGTCGCTCTGATTGCCACTGCGGGGAGCATGGGTGGTGGTGGGGGGACAGCGAGAGAATAGGAAGCAGCCGAGACCTTTGGTGGAAAACCGGGGGAGAAGGGGAGTTTGGGAAATATTCAGGGATTGACTGCCCATGACGATAGGACGTAAGGATGAGAGAGGGAGAGAAAAAGGACTTTGGGGTGATTCCCCGGGTGTGTGGCTGAATCGGGGACGGGGTTAGAGAGGGAAATGCATGCAGGTGCACGGCACGTATGAATACGTGTGTGCGCACGCGTGTACGTGCTTCAGGTTCTGGAGATTGGCCGTCTGGACTGTGGCTCCACGCAATTCTCTGTTCTCTGCCAGGTACTGCGCACAGCACCACACACGTGCACTCTGTAATCTCAACTACCCTGCAAAGTACGTTCTACAGATGAAGAACCAGACCAGGGAGGTTAAGTAACTTGCTCTAGGCCACAGAGCTAGTCAGTGACAGAAAGGGGATTTTTCTCAACAACTTAGTTCTGACCAACCAGACAGAAGTCCCCCCCACAGCCTTGAGGAGGCTTCTTCGTTTCCAACCTGACCCACCCAGTCTTATGGGGACTCTCAGGACAAGTACTGGCACCAGGTTGGCTGGGTGGGAAATGCAGCGCCCCGCCCTTACAAGGCGAGTTACTTTGCCTCTCCGTGCCTCAGTTTCCCCATTCTGGAAACGTCGGCGATTGCCGTACCCCCCTTGCGGGGTGGGGTGTTGGTGGAGATTACATGTGTTAGCACCTGTGAAGTGCTGAGCCCCCCGGGGGCTCATCGGACGCTCTCTGCAATGACCGATGACGATGATAGCAAGGCATTCACCTTCAACCTGCGTCTGTCCCTCTTTTCAATCTTCTTCCCCTCCGTCTTCCCTCCACCTGTCACCTCTCTCCTCTGCCAGCTCTTCCCCGCGGGAATTTCTTTCAGCATTTGCCTTTGAACCTCTGTCCTCTGCGTTCAGCCCCCAAGCCCTCCGCAGACAGTGAATTAAAGCCCAGTCAGTCAGCAAAAACCATTCAGGGGAGAACGATTCATGTTGCACTCAGGGAATCCTCCCCCCCCCCCCCCGCCCCCCAGGCAGTTCTAGTCCGGCATTTTCTGCAAGCCCGTGCGTTCGTCCCCACATTATCCGGTCTCTGAGAACCAGACCATAACGTCCAGATCGAAAGCTTCCTCCCTGAGGAGAGACGCTCGGGGGTGCTTTCGAGGCGGGGGTCCAAGCCGACCCCGGGCCAGCCGACTCTCCGCTGTAGCCACGAGCCATCACCGGATCCCTGACCCCAGGACGAGCCATTCTCAGAATCGTTGGCCGGGAGACGCGCCCATGGGAAGCCAAAGCAGAGAGCACAACAGATTCTGAGCACCTCTTCTTCCCACGAGCGCATGGAAGCAAATCCTGGGGCTGGGGGTGGGGGTGGGGTGGGCGCCAGGTGTTTAAACCAGGGGAAACCTCAGGTCTGCACCCGGTTAAAAAGTTCTCACCGGGGGCACCTGGGTGGCTCAGTTGGTTAGGCGGCCGACTTCGGCTCAGGTCATGATCTCACAGTCTGTGAGTTCGAGCCCCGCGTCGGGCTCTGTGCTGACGGCTCAGAGCCTGGAGCCTGCTTCGGATTCTATGTCGCCCTCTCTCTGCCCTCCCCCTGCTCACGCTCTGTCTCTATGTCTCTCAAAAATAAATACACATGAAAAAAAAAATAAAAAAAAAATAAATAAACGTTAAAAAAAAATTAAAAAAAAAAAGTTCTCACCGAAATCACCAAACTCACCATTATGCATTTCTCATCAAAATAAACTCCCAGGCAAAGAAGTCCTTGTGGTTAAGAATGGAGCACTTATAGCCTGTTTTCTTGGAGGATTTCATCTTCAGCTGCATGGTATCAGTCCCATCTATTTTTTACTCTAAGGATGGCAGAAGTCACTCCAGTCCTTCCCAGGGGACAGTCACACCCGACTACAGCCGCTCCCCGCCCCCCAACCCCCTAAAGCCTCTGACAGAGGATTCTTTATGACCGCTTTGGGAAAGCCTGGTCCCCATGTCCCCAGGTTCCACCAAGCCTGGCTTTGCCCCAAGGACTTCAACACCTTCCCCCACCTCCAACCCAACAGCTCGCCACAGTACCTCTACGGGGTGCTGCCCCTCGCTGTGATTTCCAGCTAGCCTGGCCAAAGTTCAAAGCCAGATGAACCTTTGGATACACACGGACACCAGCATCAGTGCTCACGCGTAAGAAACTTCTCAAGTTTGCCCTTACGATAGAAGGGTCTTTCTTAATGGCCTCAAGGAAGCCGTGAGGTACCCATTTTTTCTTTTTCAGGAGGGGGTGGAGGGGAGGCAGTAGATCCCACTACAGCCAGATCTTACTTGTTGGAAAAACTGAGGAAGTCAGGGGCATTTATGGACATGAGGGGCTTTCCCCTTGGGTCGCTTGCCAAAGCCGGTTGTAATCTCGAGGGGCCGTCTCTTTTCCCTGTTTCCTGTGCGGTCTCACAGGAGCACACAACATTTAAGGTGATAATTGCCAAAGTAAATTGCCGATGAGTTCAAAATATAAATGTATAATTAAGCTTGCAGTTTGCTGTCATTTGTGGCTCCAGGGCCCTGACGGAGCACCCCCCCCCACCCCCAGTTGTCAATCCAGGGCAGACCTGTAGGGGGCCCCAGGGCCTTTCTAGAGCTGATCCCAGACCTGAGTCCGGAGTAAAGCTCTGAGGATGCCCCAGCCTTTGTCCTAAAGTGCGTTTCATGCCTTTGAATGTAGGCCAAGGCCCCGGCTGTCACGGAGATGCTACCGCTGGCCTCTGCTCACACCTCCCTTCTCCAGATGGGAATTGTCCTGCCGGTGGGTCCTGCTACAGGCCTGAAACGTCCCCCTTTTCCTCGTGGATGGGGAACCCTTCAGATGGGGATGGACATAGTTCTGTCCCGCGCTGAAATTCTAGTTATTCAGGGGCTCCCGAACGGAGCTGAGTTCTCTCACGCAGAAGGTCCTCAAACATGCCCTCAAAACCAAATACAGCAAGGTCTTGTGCCCCAAGTGGCCCGTGGTGGCGTAGTAGGAAAGTGGCGAGACTGTGCTACACCAACAGGTTCTTTGGGAACTCTCAGCGATTTAGCGCGACAAAGGTTCCCTCGTTCTTTCTTCCTTTATTTATAGCATATCCTTTATCCCCATTATATGTCCAGTGTGGGAAGTGGGGAGGGTGGCAGACTCTGGTCCATACGTCACGCAGGGACCCAGGCTGATAGAAGCTCCGCCATCTTGTAGCTGTCCCATCTGGAACATGCGGTCTCTTCCAGTCACCGTGGCAAAGAAGACACAGTGGTAGAGTCATACTCTGCTCTTAAATGCTTTGTCTCAGCAAGGACACACACCACTTTTATTCACAGCCCATTGGCCCAAACTTCTCATATAGCCTCAACTAATTGTAAGGCGGGGGCGCTGAGGACTCTATGCTGGGATGGAGGAAATGCACCCAGACCTTAGTGACCGGTAAAATTCTCTGAACAAGGGGTGTTGTGAGGCCACTGAGAGCAAGGGTTTCAGAAGAGCCAAGGCCATGCCTTTGCTTCATTCTTTCCACTTGGGGTGGCTGAGGCCAGGGAAGCCCAGAGTGTCTGGGAGGGCCTGATGGGAAAAGCTTTGAGGAATAGTCCTTCCAGATAAATGAGCCCCATGGCAGGCCCAGAGCCAGGGCCTCCACCCATCAGGCTCCGGGTTTGACTCAGCCTTTCCCCTCCCACCCCACTGTCTGTTTTTAATGCCAACACCATCCGATAAAACAAACTTCTCAAGAGGAGAAGCAGGATTGAGAGTGAGGAGGAGGTCAGCTTCGGAGTGAGGAAATCCTGAGACGAGACCTCCAGAAGCCGCCATGTCTTAATCCGTTTGGGCTGCTCTACCGAAACACCACAGACCGGGTGGCTTATAAACCACGGAAGTTTATTTCTCACAGTTCTGGAGGCTGGGAAGTCCAAGATCAAGGTGCTGGAAGATTTAGTGTCTAGTGAGGACTCACTTCCTGGTTCACAGACAGCCATCTTTTCATGGTGTCTTCATGCGGTGCAAAGGATGAGGGATCTCTCTGGGGTGTCTTCTATAAGGGTGCTAATCCCATTCGTGAGGTTCCGGAGACCTTCGTGACTTAATCCCCTCCCCAAAGCCCTACCTCCAAATACTCTTACATTGGGATTCGGTTTCAACATAGGAGTTTGGGGGTGTGGGGGACACAAACAGTCTGTGGCACATCGGCTATGATGGCCTCAAGCCAAGGAGCACACCGTCACCGTGAGAGAGAGCTGGAAGGTGTTGCCTTCTAGCATTTCATTCCTTCAACAAATGTGGCTGCTACGGGGCCATGGAATGTACTGATTACAGCTGTGGGGCCTGGGTTCCAGAACACCTGGGATTGAAGCTTGGCTTGGCTCCTTGTCAGCGATGTGACCTCGGGCTAGGTACTTCGCTCTGCCTCAGCTTTCTCCTCTTAAAATGAGGATATTGATAGGATCTATCTCTCTTAGGGTAACTGTGAGCATTAAAGAGTTAGTATTTGTAAAGTACTCAGACCAGAGCCGGGCACATGAAAAGTACCCTATCAGTGTTAACAGCCATCGTCATCAGCATCACTATCACCATCACCATCATCTAATATGGGATACTGTGCCAGGTTCTGGGAGAGCAGATGTCAAGGTCCCTGCTGTCACATACGATGAGGGGAATGGAAAATAAACAGAGAAATAATTAAATTAAGATGATAATTTCGAATAGAGATGGTATGGAAACAATAAATCGGGCACATGAAAAATTAAAACCACGATGAGATACCATTGCGTATCTATTACGTTGGCATTTACAAAATTGACAATCCCAAGTGCGGGTGAGGATACAGAGTAACCAAACTCTTGTGTGTTGCTGATGAGAACGCAAAATGGGGCATAGCCACTTTAGAAAACATTTTGGCCAAAAAAAAAAAAAAAAAAGAAAGAAAAGAAAAGAGAAGAAAACCGTTTGGCAGTTTCTTATCAAGTTAAAAATATGTTTACCATATAACCCGGCAATCCTACTGCTAGGAATTTACCCAAGAGAAGTAACAACTTATGTTCACATAAAAACCTGTATATGAATATTTATAGTGGCTTTATTCATAGTCACCAAAAGCTGGAAACAGCCCAAGTGTCCTTCAGCGAGTGAATGGATAAACAATTGAATACTATTCAGCAATAAAAAAGAATGAAATTGGGAACAACAGAGAAACAACGAAGGTAGATCTCTCATGCACTCTATGCTAAATGAATAAAGCCGAACTCCAAAGGATACATATAGATGAAGCCATTTGGAAAAGGCAAAAACTATAGAGACAGAAAAGAGATCAGTGGTTGTTAGGGGCGGGGGTTGGGGAGGAGTCGGCTACAAAAGGACAGCACGTGGCGACTTCGAGCGTGGTAGAATTGTTCTAGACCTTGATTGTGGTAGTGGTTACACGGCTGGGTGCAGCTGTCAGAACTCAGGAACTGCACTGGAAAGGGTAGATTTTACTCTAGGTAAATTACAGCTCAATTAACCTGCCTGGAAAAAAAAAAAAAAAAAGGCTCGCTGGGAGGTGGTTGAGACAGGGAAACCGGAGTGACATCAGTTAGAGTAGCGTGACCCGGGCTAGGAGGGCCGCCCTCATCCGGAGGTCGGGGAGGGCTTTCTGAGGAGGCGCCTTGAGCTGAACTCGGACACCTGAACGAGGAGAAGGAGCAGGCCGGCGAGGGTCAGGAGGAGGTGGGGGCCAGGCAGAGGAAGGCTGGCGCTGTGCCAGGGAGGAGGCGAGGGCGGGGGCTTCCACTCTCTGTGGGTGTGACGGCACCATTGGGGGGCGTAAATAGAGGGTGACTGAAACTCTGATGTGGGTCAGGCAGCCCGGGGGGGAGGGGCGGACAGGAAACAGCAGCTTGTGACCATGTACAGGAGGAGGACCATGTCCTGGAGGGGTGCCCTGCCAAGGAGGAGACGGGTCAGGGAGCCTCCTGCAGGGAGGAGTAGTCAGCCCACCAGAGACCTGCAGGCTGAGTCAGGGGACTGGCATGTGCAGGGGCGGGGCTGGGGGGCCTTCGGGACCTTGCTGGGGGCGCTGTGGGTGGTGGGGAGACAGAGGCCAGACACCGTGGGCTGAGTAGCAGAAGCCCATCTTAGTTGCACTAACCTTCCTGCTCTCCCGTTACAGTGCATGCTGGGACCGCGACCCGTAGGCTGCTGCTCCCCGGGCCTCCAGAGGCTGATCCGTTTGCCTCCCGGCGCCGTCTGACCCAGGTAGGGGGAGAGCAAGGGGGCTCACGTCGCCTCACGCCTCTGCTTTGGCGGGGAGGGCTCTGGGAGTGGGGAGCAGGACAGGGGAGCCCCTGCCCGGGGGCAGTGGTGTGGGGCACAGGTGTGATTTGAAAGCCCTGGCGGTAGCAGGGCCTCCTGGGGAATTTGGGGACACCGAGAGGCCCCGGGACATCTAATTCCGTCAGCCCCAGTTTTTCTGACATGCTTGCTATCCGCGGTTCGTTCGGTGTTGTTTCGCGGCGCGCACTCACTGGGTACTTTGGCTGTGGTAGCTTCTGCCTCTGTGGGGCTCCCTTTGCTGCCACTCTGGCATTTCTCTGCCAGAGTCGCCATGCTAGCCTTGTGTGTGTGGCTCCACGAGTGACAGCTCTTACTCTGGAAGGTCCCAGCTCCGTGCAGGGCTCCCGCAGGGCAGAGGTGCTCCTCCTGGGGACCAGGAACGGCCCAGCTGACTTTTAAGTCACTTGGCATTCCTCTGCAGCTCCTGGGCGCCCCAGATGAAGGCTCTCTGTTCAGGGCCAAGTGCCCCAAGGGTGGGATGGGTTTGGGGCTGGGCTTGCCAGACAACTTTACAGGGCGTCCAGTTAAATTTGAACTTCAGACAAACGACAGATCATTTTTTAGCATAAGTATATCCCTAGTACTGCACTGGTCAGACAATTTTTGCTAAATCTGGCAACCTGAGAGGACCTGAATCCCCAGTCCCCCTCTTCTTCTGTGAAGTCCTTCCTCCTGGGCCCACCTTGGCCCTCTCGGATCTGCCGCCCCCAGGGCCTGTGATGGGTGTCCTGGACCCAGGAGTGGCCAAGCCTGACCACATCAATCAGTGAGCATCTCCTGATCCCCCAGGTTCCCATAGGCCAACCTGGGGCAGAGCGCTGGGGGTTCCCACTTGAGGCTGTTGAGCGTGCTCTCTGGGTACCCGTCTTCCCCTCTCTGGCTCCTTGCCAGTAGAGTCCAGGCTGAGGAGGCCATGGGGTGGGGCCGGCTGGGCCTCTGTACCCGTGAACAGAGCTGTGAGACGGACCTAGAGCTGTGAAAAGAACCAAGAATAGAAAATTTTCTCATGAGCTTGAACGCAGAATGCGTGGGGTGTGGGGCTGGAGGTGGGGGGTTACCGAGAAGAGGCAGGGCTAGATAATGGAGGATTCGGAATGTCCTATTTCTGCATCTTTCAACACTGGGGCAACAGAAGTGTTTTCTTGCCAAGTGGAGTCATTTTTCTGACTAGTAACGTAATATATTCTCTATATGTTATCTATCTATGTATCTATGTATGTATCTGTGGATCCATCCATCCATCCACCCACCCACCTATCCACCCATTCACCCATCCACCCATCCATCCACCATCCATCCACCCATCCACCCATCCATCCATCCATCCATCCACCCATCCATTCACCCATCCATCATCCATCTATGCATGCATCTATCTATCCATTCATCCACCCACCTACCCACCCATCTATGTATGCATCTAGCTATCCATCCATCCATCCATCTGCTCGCCCATCCATCCACCCATCTATGCATGCATCTGTCTCTCCATCCATCTATCCATCCATCCATCCATCCATCCACCCACCTACCCACCCACCCATCTATGTATGCACTTATCTCTCCATCCATCCATCCATCTACCCATCCATCCACCCATTTATCCTTCCATCCATCCATCCATCCACCCACCCACCCACCCACCCACCCACCCACCCACCCACCCACCCATCCATCCATCCACCCATCCATCCATCCATCCATCCATCCATCCATTCATCCATCCACCCACCCACCCATCCATCCGTGTATCTATCTATCTGTGTATCCATCTAACAATCCAGCAGTATGTAAAGTATGCAGTTCAAGCCCTTTCCGTAATCTCTTCCTCCCCACGACTAAACACTGCTAACTAGTTCAATATTTATCCCTCCAAACTTTTTGTCTGTGCACTTATATTTTAAAAGCAAAAACATGGGATCATCCTAATTACACTGCTCTGTCATTTGAGTTTTCACCTAACAACATACCGTGCAGACCGTTCCAGAGTTCTTTCTGATCCTTTTATGCCCAATTGGGTGGCTTCGCATTATATATCAATTGTTAATCCCGTTGATGGCCATTTGGACTGTTCCCAGTGGTTGGCTGTTTCTAAGTCTCCCTCGGGGAACCTCCCGGTGGCACATGCGCATGCACTCGGGTTATGGGTCCTTCTGGAGTGCCTCTGAGAGTGGACCGCCTGGGTCAGGGGGCACGCGCTTCTCAGCAGTTGGTCTGTACAGCCAGGTCAACCTCCAGAAGGTTGTGCCAACTTACCATGTGCAAGAGGCTTCGTCCCCTCTTCCTTGCCAACCGTGGGCATTAGCAATCGCTGAAACCTCTGCGATCTCTTAGGTAAAACCGCTTTTATTTTACATTTCTTCGATTGCTGAGGGGGCTGAGCATGTTTGTACATGTTCGTTGGCCATTTTAATTTCTTCATTTTTTGTGCACTGCCGGTTCACCTCATGTCCTCAGCTCATTTTTCTGTTTATCTGTCCATTCATTCAGTAGACGTTTATTCAGCACCTACTATGTGCTGGGCACTGTTTGGGCGGAGGACCGAACAGTGAACAAAACTGATGAAACAGACCTGCTCCGGGGGAACTTCTAACAGATAAATGAGTGAAATATAGTGTGTGTGTGGGTAGCGTTAAGTGCGAAAGAGGAAAAAATAAAGCAGGGAAGGGGCGGGGAGTGTTGGGGAGCCTGGATCCGGTAGTCAGACTTTGCTGGGAGGTGGCACTTCAGGACACCGGCAGGAAGCGAGAGACCGAATCAGGTGGACGGCTTGGGATCCTCAGTGCCAGGCAGGCCCGGTCCGTTCAGGGCTCAGTGAGAAGGCCAGGGTGGCTGACACATGGGGAGTGAGAGAACGTGGGAGGCTTGGCCAGAGAGGGATCAAGAGCACATCCCGCGGGGCCACATGGGCCACCCTGGGGACTTGGCCTTCACTCAGGATGAAGCAGGGAGTCGTGGAAGGTTCTGAATAGTGACGTGATGTGATCTGAATGTCCTTTTAACCAGGTCCCTCTGGCTGCTGTGAAGGGGGCCAGGGAAGCAGGGAGGTCGGTCAGTACGCTGTGGTAGAGACAGTGAGGGCTTAGAGCCGGGGGGACTTGGCAGAGGTGGGGAGCAGTGGAGAGGTGCTCGGCGTGTGTGAACGGGAGAGCCAAGAGGATTTGCCGACGCGTCGGATGAGGTGGTGTGTGAGACAGAGAGAGCCAAGGATTACTGTCTTAGTCATCTTGGGCTGCCATCACCGAATACCATAGGCTTGGGTGGCTCGAACAACAACATTTACTCCTCACACTTCTGGAGACTTGGAAGTCCCAAACCAGGGTGCTGGCAGACTCAGTTCTTGGTGCGGCCCCTCTGCTTGGCTTCCAGACAGCTGCCGTCCCCCTGTGTGCTCGCAGGACGGCTTCTTCGTGCCCCGCAGAGAGAGAGAGCCCTGGTGTGCTCTTCCTCCTCCTATAACGACACTAATCCCAGAGAAGAGGGACGCCCGGGGGGCTCCATCGGTGAAGCATCCGACTTGGGCTCAGGTCATGATCTCGCGGTGCGTGAGTTCGAGCTCCGCGTTGGGCTCCGTGCTGACGGCTCAGAGCCTGGAGCCAGCTTCGGATTCTGTGTCTCCTTCCCTCTCTCTGCCCCTCTCATGCTCGTGCTCTGCCTCTCTCTGTCTCTCAATAATAAATTTTAAAAAATGTTTAAAAAGAGAGAGAGAGAGAAAAGAGAAGAAAGACAAAGACCTGGCCTTGGGGCCTCCTTCAGTTGAAAGCTGGGGAGCCGAAGGAGAACCGAAAAGGTGAGTGAGAAAGAGCAACGAGGGCCAGTGGGAGAGAACCAGGCAGGTGCGAGGCCCTGGAAGCCAAGGCTTCGAGCATCAGTTTGAGCGAGGTGCAGAGGGAGCATTGATCCTGCATTAGCTGTGAGAGATCACAGATGACCTTGCTTTCGGTGATGGTGGGGGGGTGATTGTGTGAAATGCATCTTATCGACTTGCAAGAGCAAATTGATTGATAAGAGGTTAAGGGATTTAACCCTTTATCTGTAGTATGTTGCAAATGTTTTTTACAGTTTTTTTGGGGGGGCGGTTGTCATAGAGTTTTTCTTAACCCCTTAAATGTCAAAAACTGTCCTGTAGTCAGCGGTCGGCCACTCTTTTCCGTTGGAGTGTCTGGCCCTGGCCACTGCAAAGCTTTGAAGATGTTGTCTCACGTTGTTTTCTAGTTGTTTATGGTATTTGCAAATATTTAAATCTGTAGTTCCCCCGCAATGTTTTTAGGTGTGTGGTTTGAGGTAGGGATCGAAGTGTTTTTCCCCAAATGGCCAGCCGGTTGGCTTTGACGCTTCATGGAGTAAGCTTTCCTCCCTGCTCTGCGTCTCCGTTGCCGTCATTTGATTCCACCGATCTTTGCGAGACAGCCGAGGCTTGGTGATGGATGAGGGTGGAGTGTGCGGGGACAGGGGTGCCAGCCGACACAGTTGTCTTCAGTGAGCGAGAAAGCGGAGGGAAGTTAGGGAGGACCGGGAGCTCTCAAGTATCCAGGGCCTCCTGTGTGACCGCCCAGTCCTGCGGCGTCGGTATTTTGGAACGCCCCTTTGCAGACAAGGAAACTGAGGCTAGGCAGGTCTTCGTCCCATGTCCAATGGCCTCAACTCTCAGGACGTGGGGCTGAGACTGGGAGGCAGCTCTCTGCTCCCATGCCTGTGTTCTGTCCACCCAGGTGAAGGGAGAGGCGAGGGGGAGCGGCTTCCGGGAAGGCTGGAAGGGCTCCCAGCACAAAATATCCCCTCCCCCCGCCCCGCCCGACTCGGCTTCCCTGCCTGCTGTTTGCCTAGGTCTTGAAGGTTTTCCCGTTTGGAGGAGGAACCTGTTAAAACCAGAATACTGCTGGCAGGGAATCACACGTTAAGTTTACAGCTAACATCTTAATTATCAGTTAACACCTCTGCAGGGATTAGCTGACAGCCAGCTGAGGACACTGAATGGGGGCCCGATGTGATGTGTATCTGGGCTGGGAAAGGCCAGGAAGGGGGACGGGGCGATGGGGGGAGGCCAGTACCCAGCAATTCACAGCTTTCTTCTGGGCCCTTGGGCAAGAGAGGGAGGTGGAGCCGATCCCTGCGGCAGGGGAGGGGGGCAGGGGACTGGCAGCTACGGTGTGGAAACCCCGGGGCTGGGGCTGACATCTGTCAGATACTTGCTGCGTCCTGGTATCAGAGGAGGCTTGTCACATCCTCAGTCTTGGTCTCGAGAAGGTCAGGAAATCAGACACCCATTAGCTACCTTGGGCCCCGGCTGCCAGCAGTCACTCAGAGCTGGGACTTGTCTGTGACACCCACAGACTGGATCTGTCACCAAGCCCTGAGGAGGAGGAGTAGGGGAGAGGCTGAGGTGTCGGGAGCCTCCTCTGGTGTTTGGAGGGCCAATCTACCCCGCCAGGGTCTGGGCTCGGTGTGTGACCAGGGTCAGGACTCAGTGTGTACCCAGACAGGTCCCCGACAGCCTCCCAGCCCACGGGTGCGTGAGGGCGGGGGGTACAGATGTGGCTGTTTGTGTAAAGCTGTCCTTTCTCCCACGGGGACTTCCTTCCCCCCTTTAACGTCACTCTGCACATGGGCACTGACCTGTGTCTTTGGGGGGATAGCATGGGACTAAAGGTGACCGGCCACCCAGCCGCTTCGATCGCCGTGTGGACTCAGCCTTCTCGGGGTCCTAGGGCTGAGAGCAACTCCTCCCTCATCTCCCCTCTTCCTCTCTGCCTTTTCCCTCCCCTCCTCTCCTCCGCAACCTCCCCCTGGCCTCGCAGCAGTCACGGGCACTCAGACCCGGAGACTCCCAGACAGACACCCTTCCAGCTGGAAGCCGGCCCACGTCCCAGGTAACCTGCGTCAGGCACACACCTAGCTCCTCCCTCGTTCTCTGCTGTACCCGCGGGGTGCTGCAAGGGCTCAGCGGCACAGGGAGCCCCCGGGAGGGGTGCACATCGTGATGGAGGAAGACTTCCGGGAGGGGAGGAGCCGAGCTCGGTGTCTGGGAGCAGGTTTGGGAGCACCCCCGGGGGAGAGCACCTGCTGGAGCAGAGGCTGGGGGGGCTCTGGGGGTGCTGGGCTGGGGCCTGTCAGGAATCAGGGGGGTGGCCGAGAGGTGTGAGGGCTCAGGTGGCGGAGGCCTCCCTGGCCACTCGAAGACTTGAGAATTTATTCCCAAGGCCAGGAGTTTCCCCTCTTTTATTCCTTAGCACTTCAAACCTATCGTAGGGAAGCTAGGAGTGGGAAATAGACTCGGTCGTTCATTCCAGACGCTTCCTGGGCACCTGGTCTTCCGGAGACACAGCTGTGAACCAGGGCGAAAGCAGTTCCCTGCCTCAGGGAGCTGATGGCTCCAGGGCGGCTGCAGCCGAAGGAGGGGCCAAGGGCCTCGCTCTCCTGCCCCCTCCCTGCGTCATCTCCGCAAACGCACGGGAT
The DNA here is from genome assembly GCA_030068075.1 of Paguma larvata. Classification (NCBI taxonomy): domain Eukaryota; kingdom Metazoa; phylum Chordata; class Mammalia; order Carnivora; family Viverridae; genus Paguma; species Paguma larvata. The sequence continues at coordinate 112,680,341 of CM057827.1, forward strand.
CCCCGGGGCTGGGGCTGGAAACCTGCTGTCCTTAAGGGACCTGAAGGAGATGCTGCCGGGGAGCACTCCTTTCTGCCGGTGGAAGGTTCTGGGAGGGAGCATGGCTGAGTCAAAGAGGAGGCGAGCAGGAGAGGAAGAGAGAGAAGGACCCTCTCCAAGTACGGTGGCCGGTCGCCCTGTTTTGCCCAGGACTGTCCCACTTTTAGCATATACATCAGTCCCAGGATAGCTGGTCGCCCCGCCGGAAGGCCACTCTGCACCTGAAGCTCGGCCTCCGCCCCTGGCCCACCCAGAGTGTCCAGTCAAGTCGTGCCGGGCCTCTGAGAAACTGGGTGTCTAGGTCATGGTGCGGCTGTGCCTAAGGATTACGGGCAGCGACTGTGGGCCGGCTGGGGGTGCTGCTGGAGGAGTGAGGGGAGGCGCCTCTCTGCTGTGGCCGAGCTGCCTCCAGGGCCCCAAAGAAGACGGGGGACAGATCCAGCAGGTGGACTCGGTTCTGAGGCCCGGGGAGTCTGGGGGGGCCTCGAGGTGGGAAGCAGCAAGCAGCTGCCTGCACGGTTGTGCCCACCTTCCTGAGCCCACTTGGGGCTGGCCACCGGCCGCCCTGTGGAGGCCTGGCTCCTCTGCCCAGTTCTGCCTCCAGCTTGTTGTGTGACTTCAGGATGTCCGCCCTGACACGGCTGTGACTGGGCCAGAGCCACCTGAGGGAGGTTTTGCAAAGCACAAAAGGCGGCCCGGGTTAACGTGCTGCCTTGGCCACCGTTGCGGCTCGAGTGCCTGCTCCGGGGTGCCCGCTCCGGGGACCACAGAGGGGCCTCGGGTAGGGCCTACCCTCCGTTCTCGTGGGGGAGACAGATGTGTCAACCAGGGGACAAAAGTTGGAGGCCCCGGCCAGGGATGTGGCTTGCGGATTTGTTTTGTTCCATTTCGAACCACTTGGTGTTTTTAAAATTGAGATCCAATTCACGTACCGTAAACTCCCCATCTGAAAGCGTACGATTCCGTCTTCCTCAGCACATTCACGAGAGTGTCCCAAAGTCACCGCTCTGATTTCAGAGCCCTTCCAGCACCCTACAAGGAAACCCTGTTCCCGTTAGTGGTCACCCCTCCTCTCTCCGTCCCTCAGGCCCCAGTGACCACGAATCTACTCTCCTCTCCCTGGGTCGGCCTAGTCCGGACATTTCGGATAAAATGGAATCACACACCACGTAGCCTGCCAGGTCCGGCCTCTTTCACTGACGATAATGCCTTCAAGGTTCTTCCATGTCGTAACACGCACCGGTTTTCCTTTTTACGGCCTGGTAATATTCCGTTCTGTGGACATACCACATTTTGGTGATGCGTTCATTCGCGGACATTTGCCTCGTTTCTTCTTTTTGGGAATTACGAATAATGCCACTACGAACATTTGCGTAACTGTCTCGCGGGGCCGTGTTTTCTGTTCTCTTGTGTCTCCCCCGGGAGGGGGATCGCTGGGCCTTGACGCGACTCGGCATGACTGCCTCCGTCAGGGCACGTGCTCTCCATTTTTCTCAGGTCCTGCCACTCGCAATGCACGTTCACGCTGTCACCTCCTCTCTGGCCCCTGTGGGCATCCAAGTTTTGAGCCCTTGAGTACAGAAAGTACTGGAGGGAAACATGGGGGGGGGAGGGCTGTAGGAGGCAGAGAAGGCTCCTGACCTGGAGAGGGGTCCGGGAGGGCTTCCAGGAGGAGATACCACCTGAGTTTACTTAGGCCCAGTGGACGTTTTCTAGGGCAGAAGGCGTGAGGGAGAGGCCTCCTGCAGGGAGGCGAAAGCGGGGAGGTGTTGAAGCTCCCCCTCTGGCCCCCCCACCCCCGCCGCGGTAGGCAAAGGCGGGGAGACGGGGGCTCCAGGGATCAGGCGCGATGCCCTCTCTCCCTTCTCTCCATCTCTGTCTTGCTCTGCCCTGCCATTTGTTCAGGAAGCTGCCAGCGGTTGAGAGAAGAGGAAGGTGAGGGGGCGAGAGAAGCCAGCCTCGGTGCAGAGAGGTCCCGAGTAGGGCGGGGAGAGGAGGGGAGGCGCTGGCACTTCCTTAGCTGGGGGCAGAGTCTGCGGACCTAGGGCAGAGGGGACCCTGGGCCGGGACACCGCGCGTCCTGAAATGCCATCCGTTTGTCCCTCCCTCGGGGGCAGGCGAGAGGCAGGATGGGCCCCGCCGGGCCAGACCAGGCGCACGACGGAGGCAGGGCGAGGGCCCCAGCCCTGGAGCCGCACGCCCGTCCTCCTGGGCTTCTGCTCCGCTACCTAATGGGTAATTACACCCCGACATGCACGGAGGCGAGGAAGGGATTTGCTGTGAAGCAAAATCTCCCGTCAAATATTCCGGCCACGCTGGGCTTCACTTCCCAGCCGCCTAATCGCTGCTGCTTGGCTTGGCCACAGCGGGGAGGCCACATGGGGCTTTTGATTTCCTTCTCCACAGGGAGAGGTTTCCACGGGCCAGGGAGAGCATTGGCTCTGGGCCTGAGACCCCGCGTGCGTGCGCGTGCGTGTACCTGCGTGCGCGTGCGTGTACCTGCGTGTGCTTCCTGGTTCTGGCCGGTGCGCATTGATTCATGAACTTGGCCACAAGGGTGCGTCTGAGTGTGCACGGTTATGTGCGCCAGCGGCCGTGACGACGCCCTGGCATGTACAGGACAGTTCGCACAGCTGCCTGCGGCGCCTCTGAAGGCGCTTCTCCACGATGTCGTCTTTCTCTGATTCTCGGGACAGTCGGTGCGTATGACACCCTCTCGGTGGGGGGAAGGGCTGCCCTGTGTGCGAGTTCTGTCTGTGCCTGGCACGGCCCGCAGGGTTTTGGGTGTGGGTTTGAAAGCCCTGAAGTCCTCACAGGCTCAGGGGTTAGGGACCCCAGATGGCGGCTGGCCTGCTGTGTGTACATTCGAGTCAGGCTCTGCGTTCTTTTGACTTTAGCGTTTGGTTTCTGCCAAGTTTTGAGTGCTTGGTGTGGGGCTGGGAGGGTGGGAAGGACCTGTGCTTCTGAGAGTTCATTGAGCTGGGACGTGTCTGTCCCTTTGTCAGCGCCCCCGCCCTTAGCTTCCGCGCGTGTCTCCTCCAGCCCATAAAAGCCTTGCATTTGCACCAGCGGCTGCCAAGTGTTGCTTTTGCCGTTCACTCTCTCCTCTGCGTCGCACGAGATAGGCAGGACTGGAATTATCATGCCCGTTTGGCAGATGAGGAAACCGAGGTCCAGAAAGGCAAAGAGGCATGCTTAAGGTCACTCGGTGAGCCAGGGCTCTGAGCGGGAGCACCGGCCCCTCCTCCCGGCACATGGACCCTTTGCCCTCAGCCCCACCCCTGGGCCGTTGGTGGAGGGGACCGTGCCCGGAGGAAACGGGCCCCACTTTCGTGAATGACTCCAGCTGGAGGGTGCTCCCTTCTCCACAGGGAGAGACGGCCCCGGGGCTCCGTTCATCTCTAAATCAACAGGCAGGGACGCAGGAGGTAGTAATATCCATGTCCGTCATTGATAGCTCCTCGTTGTGGCTGTACTTAGCAATTCCTCCACGGCCGAGGCCCGATCTGGCAGACAAGTGGAGGAGCTCTGGCTTCCTGATGTCCACCTGGTAATGTCACACTGACAAGGCCGACGGGGGACCGGCCTTCGGGAGGGAGAAGGGGAAGCAGAGGGCGGGCAGAAGGCTGGCAGCCGTCCCCGTGCCCCCCTGGGAGCTTGCTGTCCCTCGAGCACCGCCCTCGAGAGCACCCTTGACCCCGCTCATCCCCCCGGAAGCTCACTTCGCAGGTTGTCTCCTTCGCTCCGTGGCCCCTCACCCCTCCCTGTTCTGCTAGGATGGCTTCCTTTAAAGAGCGGCCTCCGCACCCCTGGGGGAAGCCCACAGGCATCAGCCGGAGACCTCCCACGACCCAGGAAGGCTCCCAGCGAGCCCTCCCAGGTGGCCAGAGGTAGGAGAGCAGCTGCCCAGCCTTCTGCCCTCCTCTAGCAGGGGGAGCCTCCCCCAGCCCCGCCGCATTCAGCTCGGCATCCCCGCCCCCCAGGTGCCGGCCTCCACGGCAAGGCAAGCACAGCCCCTTCCCGCGGGCCACCGCACATGCCCCCTCATCCGGGCGCTGTTTCAGACAGAAGGGCTAAGATGAGCGCTCAGATCCCTGGGAGTCTCCCTGCCCATCGCTTCAGGCTTCCCCTCTTCCCCCCGCTCCAGAGAGTTCTCCCCTCAGCCACCCAGATGGCTGTAGATCTTTTGGTTCTTGAGTGGAGGAAGCCAAGCCTGCCATTACTGAGGGAGAAGTTCCTCGGCCCTTGACCTCTCTCGGCCCCCTTGCTGCCGGCCTGCCTGCTTGCTGAACTCCTAGTGTAGGGCTGCTCTGAACGAATGATAAAATTAGCCATAGCGACTCTGGTTTCTTGAGTGTTTATTCTGCGGTAGGTTCTGTTAAAAACCTCTTACGTGAGGGGCCCCCCTGGGTGGCTCCGTCGGTTGAGCGTCCGACTTTGGCTCAGGTCTTGATCTCAGCAGCTTTTGAGTTCGAGCCCCACCTCGGGCTCTCTGCTGTCAGCGTGGAACCGGCTTCGGATCCCCCGTCTCCTTCTCTCTCTGCCCCTCCCCTGCTCATGCTCTCTCTCTCTCTCTCTCAATAAATAAACATTAAAAAAATCTTATAAGGATTTGATCCTCGCAACAACCCTATGGGCTAGGTACACTTCTCACCCCCATCCTACAGGGGAGGAAAACGGAGGTGCAAGGAAACTGAGCGTGCCCAGGTCCTCCTGCCGAGGCGCCCCTCCTCTGCCTCCAGCTGCAGCCCATTGAGTCATTTCCTCCACTTGGATCTCTCTTCCAGGAGCATCCCAGGACAGGCCAGGGTCATCTTTCTCCCTTGGCCCCCCAGTCCCCAGCCCGGTGCCGGCCCCACAGCAGGTGGCATAATCGGAAAATGGGGCTCTGTTGGCAAAAATACACTCCTCTGAGCGCTGCATTAAGCCGGCGGTTCCCCTCCCACGGCTCTCTCGAGTGTGCATGCCGCCCTGGGAGCGCTGCGTACTCTCAGAGGACGGGGGTCTCCCGCGCCGGATGCCCCGCCGGTGGTGTTTTCTGCAGGAGGGCCCAGGATCTGACTGAGGGGCTCCCGGATGCAGAGAGGCAGCCCTGCCTGCTGAGCCGCCCACCCTTGAAAGACACGTTCAGAGCTGTGTCTCGGCTCGTTCTGGGACTTGGCAAGGCTGTCCATGCATTCACAGCAGTTTTTCGTTTGTTCAACACACACTCGCTGGCTGCTGTGTGCTCAGTGCCGGGCCCTTCGGACGGTCCTCAGCGCGCCGAGATGGTCTGGTCCCGGCCCTGCCCTGGGGGCTCACGGCCTTCTCAGGACTAAAGCAAAAACCTCACCTGGCCAGTGCAGGATAAAGCTTGCCCAGTGGAGGTGGTGGCCGGGCGTCGTGTGGGGATGGGCAGGATGGGGGAGGAAGGCGGCACGGAGGAGGAGGTATTTCAGGCTGATGAAGAGGAAAGGGCACCACAGGCAAAGGGAACAGCCTATGCAAAGGTTGGGCTCAGAAAGAGGCAAGTTCAGTTACAAAATACCCACCCAGGTGGGTGGGCCTGCTTGCAGAGAAGGGATGGGGGGTGGCTGCGGCAGCCATTGGAAAGATAGGGACACCCCCACCTCCTGCAGATGCTTGGGACCCCTGGAGGGGCCTGTGAGGACAATCCCTAACATCGAGGGCTTGTTGCAGAGAAGCTCAGGGCTTCTCCTTTCGTGCCCAGTGTAGGGTGATGTGTGATAGGCCGGTGTCGGCGGGTGGGGGGTGTTGCCCAGCATGGTGACTGAGCCAGCCGGGGAGAGGGTGAGGACCGAAGGTGCCCTGAACATACATGCTGGCAGCCTGCCTTGGGCTCAGGGGCCAGACACACCCGGACCATGGCTGCATTCACCTGTGCCACACGTCCCAGAGACCAGAGCACCCAGCCCTCCATGCAGCCCCCTCAACGGGGTCAGCCTCGGTGGGAGGAGGGAGACTGAGGCCCCACAGTGCCAGAGCCCCCCACAGGGTCACGCACAAGCAGTGAGTCAGCGAGGATACCCCCTGCCCTTCAGTGGGGTGTCGGAGTCCTCGGCAAGCACAAGACCCTCAGCAGTCAGGGTCCAGGGCAGAGCCAGGGTGCTACCGTGCGTGGCGCAGAGAAGGCCTGGCCGGCGAGGCGGTGGCGCCGGGCCCACCCAGGGCAGAGGGCAGACGAGGAGCCGGGAGTGCTGGCTGAGGAGGAGGCTTCCCTCTGGAGGCTTACCGCCAGAAGGTTTTCCACGATTCGACTTGAGCACCCAGCGGCCTGTCTCTCACGCGCCTCCTGGGCCCAGAGGAGGCTGCGAGGGAACCAGGCACGGCCTAGCCCAGGTTTATGTGCGCACAGGCCTGTACGGGCACGTGTGCACCTGTGTGTACAGCTCACGCTTACATGTGTACAGGCTCGCTTCTGTTGGTATGTGCGGGTCATGCACTGTGTGTGTGTCACGAGTGTGTCCTTGTATATCCGTAGACGGCTGTGTGTCCACATGTCTGAAGGAGGGTGTCCCTGGGAGTTCAGTCCTGCATCTGTATGTGTGCAGGAGAGCCCTGGGCCGCAGCCAGCAGCCCCATGGGACACACCCTTTTCTTCCCACTGGAGCTGGAACCCGCCGCTGCCAGGCCTGGGCCCACCTCTGCCCTGCCCCTTTCTCACAAGGCTCGCCCCTGGGTCGTGAGAGCTGCCTCTGGGGACAGGCACTGTGGGTGGAGACAGCTCGGGCTGAGAGGGGCTGTCCCTCTCTTTTTCGTGTCCCCCACCATTCCCTAAGTGCCTGCCATGGGATCCTGACAAGGTAGGTTCCCCCCACCACCACTTGCCTAGCCCCTGTGATGGGGGGCTCACCGCCTCCCAGAGCAGGGCCAGGGGATCCTATGGGAGATAGCCCAGAAAGGAGAGGTCAGGGAGGCCAGAAGGCGGGGGCAGGGCTCAGCCCTGACCACTCGGGGCCTGGGGCTGCAGCTCCTGGCGGCAAGGTCAGGCCCCAGGATTCAGGGCCTCTCACCTTGTCGTCAAGAGCGAATTCCAGCTATTAGTGACAGCAGCAAGGGATTTGGGGAGGATTTCTCTCTCATTTCCCAGAGCTTTCAGCAAGCCTCCCCCCTTCTCACCCTTCCGCCTGCCAGGGCTGAGAATACACACACACACGCGCACACACACACACGCACACACGCACACACACTCAGTGTTCTTGTGTGGCTGAGAGAGGGAGACAAATCTGGGTCAGTCTCCCAGGGAAGGCATCTCCCCACCTTCCCAGCAAATGCTCAGTGTCGCAAACTTGGGCTGTGATCTGACGGCCACGGCCTGCCTCAGGCCTGCCCCAGCCGGCCAGAGATGCCCTGCAGAAGGACCCCAGGCCCGCGCGCTCCTGGGCCCTCCCCGGGCCTCCCTGCCTGGGTGACCTCGCCCTCCCACCTCAGCGTCTTCCTCCGCCAGACACCGGGACCCAGGGCATTTTCGCCGTGCTCCGCTGATTACCTGGAGGGTGACAGAGGCCTTCTCAACCTCTACTGGCCACTCAGCCCCTGCGGTTTGGGGGACTGGGTGGGGGGAGGACGGGCCATGAGAACCCTGTCTCTGGAGCTCGGGGCGTGTAATAGCAACACTGCGCACAGAATGCCTGAGCCAGAGGGGAGACCCCCTAGTGGTGGAATTTCAAGCCGATGGCAAGGGCCCGGGTCTGGGTCGGACGCCTCAGGGAAGCGGTTTCGGAGAGAAGGTGGACCGAGAAACAGCCAAAGATACCACTGCCATTTCAGGATGGAGCTGGGAGTGGAGACTAAGCGAGAGCCCGAGGGGTTACGTCGGTGCCCGAGACAGGCCTCAGGTCAGAGCAGGCCCCACCACACCCGGTGACTTCAGAGAGACATTCGCTGGACCGGATGGTGGAGAGAGGTGGTGGAGTCTCCCATTCCCCTGGGGAAACTGGATCGTGGGGAATTGCCATGCTTTAGGCCACCCGGGGACACAGACAGCCTCCCGGCCCCTGCCCCCGGGGGACACCGGAGCTACTTCCTCCTTCCTGCCCCTGGCACAAAGTTCCCAAGTGACCTAACAGATCGCTCCATGCTTCTCCAGGGTGACCGTGGGGTGCTCAGTGCCTGCCCGTGACTGTCTGTTGAGTGAAGGGACAGAGAACTGATTTGGTTTAAGCTAGATACAGGGCAGGACTTCTCGATGCCCCTGGGGCAGCCCGAGCCGCCAGCTTGATGCTGATGGAGGTGAGGCAGATCCTCAGAACGGCCGACAGGTGGAGGGAGAGGCCTCCAGGCCTCCCAGCTTGCTCCTTCCTGCCTGCCTGCCCGCAGGGCTCCCGTGTGGCCCAGGACCCCCAGATCCCAGCTGGGGTGCCCATTTCATTTTCAAGTATAGGAGGCGTGTGCCCGTGTGAGGGCTGGCTGTCGAAATGTGGCAGTCACTTGCATGTGTGTACGTGCGTGCGACAGGCGAGGGCGCATGTGCACAGGACGGCTCAGGAGTCAGTTCGTGGACTTACGAACGCTTTTAGGGACCATCCAGCGTTAGCAGGGGCTAAAGGGATTGCTTTTTGGGCCACGGAGAGGGCGGCTCACCTCCCCTTCCTCACCAGCCACTTGTGGAGTGGCGACTCCCAGGCCGAGGCGTTCAGGGAAGCTCCGGAGAGGGGAGCTGGGAGGCCTGGCGGTGAGGAGTGAGGAGGGGTCAGGGGAGGCCTACAGGAGAGGGCGGCGAGCGTTGGAGTTTGAGAGGTAGAGCTGACGGCAGGGTCGTGGCCTCCTCAGATGGGGCCCCGGGACCGACCTGGGTCTCTCACCTCAGACCCGGGTCCCTGGGGCACTGGCTAGGCTCAGTCTGCCCCCCTCCTTGAGAACCCACGGAAAGGAGTTCCCCGCCCTCTTGCCCCCCCCCCTCGCATATATGCGTGCTCCCTGATCAATACGGCAAGGAACTGGAAAAGGTATGATTCAAACTGTCGCTGGTTATTAGTGATTGTGCTTGAGGTGGCTCCCACCTCAGCCCTCACCTCCTCTTGGCTCCATTTAGAGAGCCACGTAGGGTCCCGAGCTGGAAAAAGGGCAGGGCAGGGTGCGGCGTGGGCCGTGTCCCCGGCAGGGACGGCCCACGAAGATTAGGGCGGAATCCGAGATCGTCTCTCCCTGACATTGGCCCTCGGAGGGTCTATAAGACCCGCTGGTTCGGCTAAGCTGTTGTGCAGACAGGGAAGTCGAGGCCCAGTGAACGCAGAGGCCCTTTACCTCTGCGTGTCCCAGCTTGCTCAGCCCCTCCCTCCAGGAAGGGCAGAGGGGAAAAGAGCGGAGGCGGGGAGGTCAGGAAAACGGGATGCAGTGTCTAGGGCGTGTGACCCACTGCTTACCCAGCAAACGTCGTCTAAGCCATCGGCCGGAGAAGGGCTTGTGTCCGCCCTGCCCTCAGCAGTGGTGGCCTCGCTGAGAATGGACAGTGACCTGCGCTGGGTCTCGTTTGGATCCTCACATGGCCTGGCAAGATAGGCGCCGTTATCCCCATTTCATAGAGACACAAACCGAGGCCCAAAGGGAGGCCTTCCCAGGCACGCGGATAGGTAGGGACAGTACCCGCCCAAAGAGGACACGCACCTGCCCCTGGTGAGGGCTAGACACTCGTCTTTCAGACTCCAGACTTCCGGTCCGTTCCCTGTGCTGGCCGAGAGCGTCTTCTGTAAGTCTGACCACAGTCCCTCATGCTTTTTGACCCCACCACTCTCGCGGGATCTCGTCCATCCAAAGGCCCCACTGGCCTCTCCGCCCCTCTCTCTTCTTGGTTCTGGGGAGGTCTGGGGGTTTGGGCACCGGGCCCTGCAGCCCGGCCAGCTCCTGAGGACAAGGCAGACCAGCCCACCCCAGCCTTCCCCCCAGGCCCGTTGGCGAGTGCCCACCTGTGCCCAGCATTGCCATTCTCATCACGGCCCCTGCCCGCCTCATTTCTAGAGAACTTACCTGCCATCCGAAGGGCTTCCTTTTCTGCTCCGTTTGCCCATAAGCACCCCCTACACCTGCCCCTGTCTCCGCAATCTCTCCCTGCGGTGCCCAGCACAGTAGTGAGCAGGCGGCCAGGCTCAGGTGCAGCTCCGGGTCCTTCCGTCCTCCCTCCTCCCTGTCTTGGGAAGGGGTAGGCGTCGCATCCCTGTCTCCGTAGATCTCTCTGCTCCCAAACCAGACATGTGGTTTGGTCGAGAACTAACCCTTGAAGGCTTTCCCCCCTGTTTCTCCACCTTACCCACCCAGACTAGGAAGACCTACATTCACTCTGAAATATGCTCGGAGGCCCAGATCTTGCTTCTTGTGCACCCGCACACATACACACACACACACAGCAGGTTCTAATTTGCCCTCAGGGTGAGCAGGGAAGCAAGGTGGCTTTTTAATTTTCTTTAATGTGTATTTATTTTTGTGAGAGGGACACACACAGAGCACAAATGGGGGAGGGGCAGAAAGAGAGAGAGGAGACACAGAATCCAAAGCTGAACTGTCAGCACCAAGCCCAAAGCGGAACTCGAACCCGCAAACCACGAGATCGTGACCTGAGCCGAAGTTGGACGGTTAACCGACTGAGCCACCCAGGGCCCCATCAAGGTGGCTTTTTAAACTAATTCATACTAAGGTGGGAGTGACTGATAGCAACTTATCCTACCTCTGGTATTTGGATTTGAACAGAGGAACATTATAGCCGTAATGTTAATAATAACAAAAATAACCATTAACCCTCAGGTTTTACTTTGTGTCGGGTGGTGGTGTTAACACCATACACGTATTAAGTCATTTAATTGATCCACTAATTTAGATGAATTTCTAAATTGGTTAGAAGATAAGGAAAGAACATTGAGGGGCAGGAGGAGAATGAGGAAGGCAGGAGGCAGATCTCTCCCTCCTCTCAAACTCCACCCCAGCTCCCACTTGGTATAGAGAAGATTCTAGTTATTTGCCCTGCGAACCGTGTCGGGCGTTTGCTTTAGGTCACCTTGGCAGGGCAGGGGAGGCCCTGCTTCTCCCTGGAGCTCACAGTTCTCCCATGAGACGGCGGGGGTGGGGGGGCTAGGCAGCCTGTCCCCCCTCCCACTGATCTCCGAGCACCCTTTAGAAAGTCCCTTGGTGCTAAGAGTCATCGCACAGGCCCCCCGAGGAGTGAAAGGCAACGCCCTGGGTGGTCTCTGAACCCCTCCAAGTCTCCCGTGGCTGAACAGCTGCCTGGCCTTCTAACCGCACCCTGGACCCTGCTCCAGCCAGACGCTCTAAGTTTGGTTTAACGTGAGCCTCAAATAAACCCTCCAGGGTGAGCGGAGCTGGGACGAGGATCCCCCCATTTTGCAGATGGGGAGACTGAGGCTCAGAGAAGAGAAATAACTGTGCTGAATCTTCTTCTCCAGAAGGATGGCCTAATAAACTGCTTCTGAAGCGGGGGGTGAGGAGGGTCTGTTGCACCCTAATAGGCACGCTCACCACTTCAAACAAACGAATGTGACATGTTAGGCCCTGTCCCTTTGCATCTGCCCCATGCCGTTCCCTGGATCCTCTGGGCACCCCCTGTTGGAGGAGGCTGAGGAGCTGCTCCTAGCCTCCCCCCCCGCAGTCCACCCCAGCCTCTCCCACCTGCCAGCTTTTAGGGTCAGGCTGCCTGGAAATTCACGAACCCATCTGGGAGACTTCCGTCGCAAAACTCCCAACACAGCCAGCCTTTCCAACACGGCCAGCTGCCCCAGCCCGCAGCCCGTGTCTCGCAGCCCACCCTGGTGGTGACCAGTCTTCTGTCCTCTGTGGGTAGGCGGCGGGCCGTTCCGCTTCTCCCCACCCCACACTCTTGAGGGCAGCGCCCCAGGGACTCTGAACCCAGACAGAAGTAATATCGTTCCGAACTGAACTCAACCACCATCTGCTGTGTGGTGTCCAGCAAAGCACTTCCCTTGTCTGAGCCTCCATGTCTACACCCAGGATTCGGATCAAGGTCAGACGGCCCTGAGGATCCAGTGTGACGAGGCGTGGGAGCTGGCAGGGTGACCGCTGTGATGAGGGTTCCCATGGGAGCCATCCTTGGGAATCCTCGGGGGGAGGAGCCCAGAATAGGGCGTGATTATACCTGCCTCTCATCAAGTCAGGGAAGACTTCTCAGAGGAAGTGGCATTTGGTTTGGCTCTGGGAGGATGACCAGACTGCCCACATTTGGGGACGAGGACAGTGGTGGTTGGCATTCTGGGGGTGGCAGGGAGGGCCCTCCGTGGAGGCATGACCGGCCTGGGGCCTTGGAGTTTCTAAGTCGCATTTCTTACTTGCCTGAGCATATCAAGCCCCTGCTTATACCCTTCAGTGGCTTCCTGATGCCCTTGGCCAAAGCCCCTATCCCTCAGGAGGCTTCAGATATCCGGCAATGCCTGGTCCCTGCAGCTTCAGGCACACAGGCCGCTGCCCTTGGCCCAGGCCGCCAGCCGCAGTGAGTTTCTCGTTCCTTCTCTACAGAAGGTACAAGCTGCTCCCCGATTTGACTCTTTGATCAAAAAACCCCCCACTCCCTTTCCGGGCCACCAGGCGTTCCGTGATCTGCCTCTCCCCCCGCCCCTCCCGACCCTGCCCCCTCTCTCAGGGTCCCAGCCCCTCGAGTCGAGTCTGCCTGTTTGGGGCTCAGCTCAAACGTGCCCAACTTAAAATACTACTTGAAAGGAGTACAACCAAAGTACTATCAGGTGACAATATCCCGTTTTGCCCAGGCCTGGGGCTTTTCCAGAAACCTTACCGTTGAAACCGGGACAGTGCTGGGCGCCTCAGGGTGATTGGGCACGCTAACCGGCCTCCAGCCCCTGCCACCCGGCCCGCCCGTGTCCCAGTGTCCTTAGCACTTGCCCTCTGGAGGACCGGCCTGTCCATGCGCTTTTCCTCGTCCACCAGCCATCGTCCCCACTGCGGGCCTTGAGCCACCAAAGAGCGGGACAGGGCCTGCGTGTCTGTCCAGCGCTACAGCCCTTGTACCCAGAAGTATGCTGGCGCCGGACCGTGCTCAGTTAGCTTGTTCAGTTGAGTGAGTGAGGGGCGTGGACTCAGACGCAGGCAAGTGTCTTTTCCTCTCTGGCCTCAGTTTCCTTACCAGGGAGGTGGGCTCTGGGTGCCTCAGGGAGGGCTCCGGGCGCCAGGCCCCCACACGCAGCAAGTAGGAGAAGAGGGGCCGAACCCGGCTGGGTGAGGGGCCCCGGGTGGGCAGGGCTGGCTGGCGTGGCCAGGCGGCCGGGTGGGGTGGCTCGGCTGGGAAGGAGCCGAGCGTCCCAGCCCTCACCTTCCTGTGCGAGCCACCGTCACCTGAGGGCCATTTCTGGGCCAGGCTGTTGGGCCAGACCCCGGGGCTGGGGGTGTCCGGAGCGATGGCGCCGACTGCCAAGCCCCACTCCCCTCCCACCCCCGGGAACAGATGGCCCAAGCTTGGGCGGGCGGCAGAGACGGGGACTGGCATTTGTGTATGTGTGTGGTTTTTTAAAAATCTGACACATTTTTGTCACGTCTTGGTGCATCAGAACAGTAAAGGAGGCGGGAGTGTGAGAATGTTTTAACTTGCAACTTTGTATCAGCTCCAGTTTCTCCAGGCCTCCTCCCCCTCCCCCGGGCCCCCGCGGCGGAGCCTCAAAGCCCATCTGTTCCTGAATCCCTGCTCCCCCCACCCACATCCATCCATCTTTCCATCCATCCATCCATCCGTCTAACCCCCCTTCCTTCCTTCCTTCCTTCCCTCCTTCCTTCCTTCCTTCCTGTCAGCTGAGGGGAAGAGAGAATCAGAGGAACCAGCGTGATTCTCCCAAGAGGACCCTGGGCAGGAAGGCAGGGGACCTGTTTTAGGGCCTTGAGCTTGACCCCAGACTTGCTGTGTGATCTTGTGCAGTTCCTTGCCCTCTCTGGACCCCATCTATGTGCTCCTAAGGGGTCAGGCCCCTCCCCTTTGGGGCTCCGTGACTCTGACACTCATAGAAATGTCTGGGGAGAGGGATTCGAAACGGGGAGAATACAGGAAGAATCAAGACAGGAAAGTTTGGGGTTCAGAGCACCCAGGATAATGGGCCCGAGGTGGCAGAGGGAACCCCATTTGTGAAGCCAGACTAACCTTCACTCCCGTCAGGTTTGGGGCTTGGGTCCCTCACAACCTCAGTCCCTCCTCCACCTAGCCCACTCGGGGTACGTCTTTGAAGGTGATCCAGGGCTGGCCGGGTCTGTAGCAGCTGCTCCAGGGAGGGGCTGGGTAGAGGGAGGAGGAGCCAGGTAGTAGTACTGGGGACCTAGACGCCTCTCCGCTGCCCTGCTGTGCTTGTCCGTCCTGCAGGGCCCCGGGAAAGGAAGCGGGGTGAGTGCCAGGTCCTAGAAGATCTGCTTCTCAGCCGCCAGCCCTGCTGTCCCCAAGCCTGCCTGGCACTAGCTTCCATTTCATTAGTCACGGACATGCCAACTGGCCCGGAAAAGCAGGAGTCCGCATGGCAAGCTGGTGGGAGCTGCCCCGGGCATCGGGAGCCGGGAGGAGCACGAAGGAGCGGTGCCCGGGGCAGCTCAGTCATGGCAAGGGCCCGAGCCTCACTTCGTCATTCTGCAGCTTAGAGACCGGGGCTGCTGGGCGCCTGTGCTGTGGCTTGGGACGGCGTGGCTCAGGTAGCTGGCGAGACACTGCCAGGGGCACAGAAACCAGCCCAGTGCCATCCCGTGACCCGCGTCCCTCCACACCTAACACAGAACTCCCAAAGTCCAGTACACGTGTCAGGGAGCAAGGGCTCCCTGAATGTTGCCCCCACCTCTCTGCTCCTTGAGTAGGGCCTGGGACAGCTGGACAGCCAGCCCACCCCCCGTGAGAGTCCCCGCAGGAGATGGGCTCAGCTGCTCCGGACCGTGGGCTCTGGCCAGGGCAAACAGCAGCTGAGTAAACCAGCATCGCCCCTTTGCGGCCCAGGCCCGGGACCCCAGGGCCCAGCTGAGTCAGTGCCATTTGAATCTCACCATATGGGCACGGGGTGGGTGCAGGGGGAGGAGCTGGGGTTGCCATGAGAACCCGCACGCTGGCATTTCCTCTTTTGGGGAAGCTGAACCATACTTTGCAGGCGGTGTAGGCTTATGAATCCCATTTCTCTGTGTTTTTTAGGAAGGGAAAAAGGGCAGGGGAAGGGGGTGGAGAAGACGAGGAGGGAGGGAGCTGGAGTGAGGCAGAGGGAACAGTGGGGGCTCTCTGGAGCTCTTGGGGGTTGATCAGGGGCCTGTGTTCCCCAGAACCGAGCCCAAGGCCAAAGTGGGGCCTGGCGTCCCCTCTGACCCCTCGCCCAGGCCTTCGGTGAACCTTTTCCTTCCAACACGCAGCCTCACACCCTGCCTGGTTTCAAGCCAACTCTCCGGCCCCTTTCCAGGTTCCCTGTCCTCATCCCTGTCCTCCGAGTGCCCAGCCACACTGGGGCGGAGGAGGTCAGGAGGCCCGGGGCCTGCTTCCCGGGCCTCGGACGGGGGCAGGCGTCTGTTCCGACCCGAGCGTGTCACAGACTCCTCGGGCTGTAGTAGCTCGGCGGTGGGATTCCACATGTCTGGGCGGACAGACGAGGAAGGCTGCGTGGAGAGCAGGGAATCGTGCAGGGGTGGGGTTTGGGGGGTGCAGGGAGCTGAAAAGAGAGGGCTGTTTCCACCCATCCATCTGGTAAGGGATTGGGGGGTGGATATGCTAAGAATACAGCCGTTGGGGGCAGACAGATCCGGGCGTGAATCCGGCCCCATCTCGTCACACCTGTGGCATCTCGGGCAAACGAGCCTCGTCGAGCACCTATTTTCTCCTTCTTTAAAATGGGGGTGCCAGCCCCTGCCTCGCGGGTCTCCCGCGGTGCTCACCGCAGTGGAGGGACTGGCGGAGACCTCGTTAGATGGCCGCTGCCACTGGTGTCGTCACTCAGGACGTGGTCCCCGGCATTGGCTAGGGGCACAGGGAGGGACGAGTCTATGTGGGCCTGGGCCCGGAGGGGTGCGCGGCTGAGCAAAGGTGTGGTGGGACCCCATGGCTGAGTTCCAGGGGGAGGGTGCGGCCTCGTAGGGCGGAGCTGTCCTGACAGGGAAGAAGAGGGGATGGCAGGAAGGGGGCTGTGGGTGACAACTAGAGGGCTTGGGGTCTAGGGGCAGAACCAGGCCCCAGGCAGGCCCAGGCCGCACGGGCAGCTCTGCGGCAGGACTGCCACGTGTGCTGAGTCTCTGGCTCTCCTCTGGCTCCTTCTCCTGGAAGCCTTGCCTGTCACGTCTGGGGCCTCAGCCTTCCTTCTGGGATGTCCCTTCCAGATCCTTGGAAAATGAGGCTGCCGAGTAAGGAGACCAGCACCGTGACACCAGCTCCGCTGGAACCTTCTGGAGTGGGACCCCACGAAAGCCCCTACTCTCTGGACCACCCTTTCCCAACGAAAAATGGGGTTACAGACTGCTATCCTTCCCCCCTCCAGGGGCTGAGTGGGGCCCCAGGAGATGAGGGGGCAAGCTCCATTTAGGATGTGTCCAGAGAAAACAGAGGAGGGGAGTCTGGCTTTATCCCCGTTGAGCAGGGATTGGGGGAGGGGCAGGCGGGGGAAGCAGGGGCCTCCTCAGCTCTGGGTGCTGCCCCTGGCCGTCGTGAAGCCCAAGCATCGAGTCCTCCTAGGTGCCGAGTCTTTACATCTTGTTGCATTCTTCCAAGAACTAGGGGAGTCGTTGATAACAGAGAAGACCCAGGCTCAGAGAAGGAGAGTAACTTGCCTCAGGTCACCCAGCTCGGGATGAGAGCCCAGGCCTGCCTAGCTGTGGAACCCTATCCATGACCCCTCCAGGCCTCTCTTCTTCAACCTCCTCTACCCCTCCCTAGTCTGCCCCCCCCCATGGGCCGCCGTGAGGGGCTGCAGGGACACTGCACACAGCCAAGACAGGAAAATGAGGACCAGTGGGGGCTGAGCACGAGGCCCGAACCCCCGCTGGCTGGAGTCTGACCGTACCTAGCCAGCCTGGGGCAGTCCCAGGACCCCGGCTTGGGAGGAGCACAGTCTTGGCCTCCAGGGTCTGAGAGGGATTCTGAACTTTGCTGGCTCCCCAGCGAGTTGACTGAGCCTCTCTGAGCCTCCTTTCCCTCATCCAGAAACGGGGAAGGGAGCCACACGGTATCAGTCTTAAAAATCTCAGAGATGTGCCACAGCTTAGGTGCATTTTTTGCCCTGATTGCAACAGGGCGAGGGGCCCTCATCGTCACTTAGGACCCTCAGCCGAAGGAGCTGCCCCCACCTCCGTACGAACACCCAAAATACCAGCCAGCAGGAGGAGGCCTGGCCGAGGCTACTCCGGCTCTTAAAGCTCCCTCTTCTAAGTGATGCAGGTAACTTTCACCGCACTGGCCAAAGCGAGTCACGCGGCCATGCCCAGCCTCCCCAGGAATAGGGAAGCCCGGTTCCTTACCACCCTCATAAAGGAGGAAGACTGGGATCTTAGCAGACATCCCTTCCTGATGACCACAGGCACCTGCCCCACAGGGCGGCTCCGAGCATACTGTGTGCCGAGGGGAACGGGGACCCTGGTACACAGAAGGCACCAAATAAATGTTCAGCTCTCTTCCCCTTCACCCCCAGCTCCTAGGAGATCCTGTTCTCTTTCCTGGCCGTCTCCCCCAATGGGCCATCCAGGCTGATGGACAGCCCCTCCCTCGCGGATGAAGACCTTTGCTTCTGCGACAGAGAGGGCGGTGTCTTTCCCAGGGGCACTTGGCTTGGTGGCAGCAGAGCCAGGAAGGGGCAGACCGACTCCTTGGCTCCCAGCTGAGCTTCCCCCCTCCCCGGGCCTCTTTTAACAAATGAAACAAAGCAGCAGATACCAGTAATACCTTGACTTTATTAAGGGCTTCATAAGACCCAGATCAAATTACATCTCCTGCAATCGAACAGTAAATCCAATTCTGTTCAACGAATGTTCGGTTCTACACCGAGAGGGCCCGGGGTGGTCTGGGTGGCCCGCCAGGCTTTGACCCCACCTCTCCCTCAGCACCCCCTCCTCCATCAGGAGGATGCCACCCTCTCTGGCTGGAACTGCGAGTCTGTCCTAGGGTCCGAGATAAACCCAAGATGAGGAACGGAGCCCTGGGGAGGTGGGTGGCAGGGGGAAGGGGACAGTGGGCAGCGACAGTGACTTAGGCCTCGGGCCACTTGAGCTACATAAGGCTGTGTGTCTGTGAGCAAGTCCCTTTTCCTCCTTGGCTTTCAGTCTCCCCCAACTAAGAGAGTGGCCTAGGTCCTCGTCCCTACGCCTAACGTAGGGTTCCGAGAGCTTCTTTACCAACCGGCATTTCGCCCTCCCCAAAGCGAGGTGGCTGGTGTGGGGGGAGAGGAGGGCCTTACCCGTCCACCCCATCCCTTGCTCTGCACTCAGCGGGCCTGTCAGACCCCACCCTCCCCTGCAGTAGCTCGTAGTCAGAGGAGACAGACAGGTAACCAGGCAAAGACCAGCTGGTGTGACAGAGGCAAGCTCCCTCCAGGGAGGCTCCCTGGTTACCAGCCACTGGCACAAACCAGGCAGGCTGTAGATTGAGCCCAGTTTCCTGCTTTCTCCCCTTTGGTCCCACCTCTGACCACCACTGAGCTGGAGAAATCCAGGAGGACTCCCTGGTGAAGAAGGGATTGGAGTAGACCCTGAACCACTTAACTGGGCCAGGAGGGGGAGCAGGTTCCGGGTGGAGGACACCAGGAGCAATGGCTTGGAGGCAGGGTGTGTCTGGAGTGGGTACGAGTGACAGACATTATCAGGGGCATCTATTAACATGGGACACTGTGATTTCTGTGTTCTAGCAACACGCATACACACACACACATACGTGCGTGCGCACATACACACACGCGCACACACACTTTGTACAGCTACAGCCACAGGCAAGAGATGTTGGGGTTGTTCAGGACAGAAGAGCTGTCAGCCAGGATTTCATAGTGCGGAGAAGAGGTGCTGTTGGAAGGTCCGGAGAGGCTTCTGAGGCCCTCGGGGACCGCGGGAAGGGACCCCTCTCCCCGGCGAATCGATAGCAGCAACAAGAACAGAAGTAACTCTTTTCGGCACTTTACCGTTAATGAAGCCCTTTGGCATCTGTCGTCTTATTCGGGCCTCACGGTGGCCCTGTGAGGGCTGCTCGTGCCGCCGATTCCCTGATTCACGGAGAAGGCAAGATTTGCCCAAAGCCAGTGGGCCCGTGACATGTGCTCACACCGTCTGACTCCATGGTGACTCCTGCCACTTTCCAGGAGTCACACGGGCCTTCATCACAGGGACATCTCCCTGGCGGATAGATGGGCCAGGGTTCCGGCATGATTGGGAGGCGGATTCTAAATTTCCCGCTCTGTGGCTTTCCTTGACTTCTCAAGTTCGAGAGGTTTCCCAAGGCCACTCTTGCTCAGCCTCCTATGCGGACTCCCCAAGGTCCAGGACAAAGCCAGAAACCCAAAGACCTTAAGCCCAAATTATGGCGGGGCCTCTTTCCCCCGGAAGTAAGACTGGCCGTTCACTGGGTCAAGGGGCCAGCCCTGACCCCGCCCCACAATCTATAGATCCGCTTGCTGGCGTTACTCCTCCATCAGGGACTCCCGAGCTTCTCTTGTTCTTCCTCTGAAGCTGTGTAGAAAGCGTGGCTTCAAGCTGGGAGGCTAGCGCGTGCTTCCGAATCCTTGCTTATTAAGTCAGAGCACGACTTAAAGAAACCTACACACCTAGGTGCGCTGTGGTACTTTCTTAGTGGAAATCGACTGTCATCAGTTCCTACTTGATACAAATCTGGGCTTTGGGCCTCTGGCCTTAAGAAGGAACCGTTAGCACATTTTCCAGATTGGGGTTGCCGGAAATTCTGCATGCGCCTTTGGCCCCGTGGTATTAAGATTGCTATGATTCCTAGGCCTGCTATTTCCTCATCTGCAATTTTAGGTTACTTTGGTTTCTTCTTCTTCTTATTTTTTTTTTTTGTAGTAATTTCTACACCCAACGTGGGGCTTGAACCCACGACCCTGAGATCAGGAGTTACACGCTCTCCCGACTGAGCCAGCCAGGCACGCCATGCGGTTTGGTTTCTTTAGCTGCCTAGCTGTTTCAACACCAGCCTGCAAATTATCAGAGAGAAGGTGTCTCCTTAGAGCTTCTGTGTAGCTTTCTAAACACGACTCATTCAGTCTTCTGTCGCTCATTCATTTATTCAGAAAGTCTGTCTTGAGTGTCAGGTACCAGGGTTACACGGTGAAAGAGGCGGTGAGCTCCCGACTGTCTTTCCCCAAATGGAGGACGCTCTCCCCGCCCCCCAGCTCAGCTTCCCATCAAAAGCGGCCTCTGTGCATATACCCCGATGCGTGAGTCAGCCTCTGAATTGTCTGCTTGCCCTCCATTAACACGGACTCTGTACCGTGCCTCGTCCACTCCAGGACCTGAACCATGCCCCCCGCCCCCCGCCACTGCTTACTTAAACACCTCCCAACCTGCATCGTGCCGTCTGCATGACCATGCATGGCTTCTCCCTCTGTGCCCACCCTGCGGGACTCCCTTGCTGCCTCCGACAACCCTTCAGCCCTTCACGTCACCCCATCCCTGTCCTGAGATGTCCGTCTTCAGATGTGACTCCCAGGCCAAACCTGGCCTGCCCCACTGCTAGGCAACTCCAGTCTGTCCTCTCCCCGTTGCGATGGCTTCTGGGGCAGGAAGCACCGGTTGCTCAGGACAAGACCCTCTGGAGTCTGCTGGGCTGACTTGCCCTGCTGGAACCAGACAGAGCTGCAGGGCCCCCGGGCGGGCCCCCTGCCGGATGCCCCAGGTTGCTATGGCGACCCTCTGCCCGGTTTCCCTGCGTGGAGACCCATTGGGCAATAACAAAAAAATGAAAATAATGGGGAAGACTGTTTTATTCTGGGTCCCACCTGGGAGCCATTTAGGCCTCCTGATTCCTTTTGACACGTAATAATTTTTTTTCACTTTTAAGATGCTCCTGAAATCTCCTTTCCTCCTCTTCCACCTCACTTCCGCCCTCCGTGGCAGAGTCTCCGAGAGCCTCGGGTCTTGTGTCACATACGTGCACTTGCTGTGCCCGTGCTTACATGCCATGTAGCCATCAAATTGGCCTCCCGGTTATTGTCACTTGACAGCAAAGCCCCAGGGGCCAGGAGCTCTGTACCCCTTGGCCTTAGGAATCTATGTCAGGTCAGGAGCAGGCCAGGTCCTCCTGTGATTAGAATCGTTATTGAATGTTCTCTCGGAAATAGCAATCAACATGGGAGTCGAACCCGGCCTTGGAATGAGAGGGTAGACAAATGTGGGCTCGAGTCTTGGGTCTCCCACTTTCCAGCCGGCTGCAGTGGGGGGAGGGGCGCAGCTGGCAGAGTGGCCACTTACAGGGTCGCATGGGTGGGATTCCAGCTCTGCTGGCCCAAGTGTGTGGCCTTGGGCCAGTGACTTCCCTTCCGTGAGCCTCGGTTTTCCCCTCTATAAAACAGGGCCCGCGATGCCCCTGCCTCATGAGGGTCACTGCACCCGACGTGGCCAGCACAGAGCCTGGCACACAGCAAGGGCCGCTTAGATGCTAGCTCTCTGGCTAATGTTAATATTGTAATTACTATTGTGTCTGGGCGATCTGGGGGCTCGGTCTCCCCATCTGTAAAATGGGGTTAATGATGCTACCAGGGGCCCCGGCTGCCTCTAGTCCTCCCAACTTACCATCCCCTCTCCCCCGCTGCTGCCCACTGGCCCCGTCTTTCCTAGATACCCTAGAACAGAGAGAGGGAGGGAAGACGGAAGCAAGGAAATAAATCTCTCCCTGTCCGTCCATCGGTCGGTGATGGTGGTGTCAGTTTTCGTAGAGAAGGGGATTCTGCCAAGTAGTCAAAAAAACTATTTCCTCCATGACTCCAGCAGCCCAGCTGTTCCTTTTCAGGAAAAGTGCTGAGGGCTGAAAATAAAAGAAAGGAACAATGAAAGAAAGACACAAGGAGAGAAGGGCGGGGTGCAGGGAGGGAAGGGCAAAGCAGACAGGAAAGAGAAGGGCGTGGGGCGCGGCAGCAGAGAGGACTGCCAGGCTCTTTCCTGGGTGCCCGGAACAGTCTTCAGCAAGATCGCCATTGACCCAGCACCTGCTCTGAGCCACCAGCCGCTGCAGGTCCACCAGAACCTGGGTTCAAGGGCAGTGCTAATGAAAGAAGCCATCCGTGGTCTTAACAATGGGCGTATTTATGAGTCTTCCTGCCTCAACCCGAGGGAGCGCCTTAGGCCCCTGGGCCTTTTAGCAATGGAGGCCTCTCAGCAATGAGTTAAACGCCAGCCTCCATGCTGGGGAGGGAGACGCTGGAGAGAGACTTCCGGGCTCCCACTCGGCCTCTGGCATATGCCGACTCTGACCCCGCGCCGGGCAGTGGCAGGCACTCTGTGAGCCTCGAACAGACCCTACTCTGTCCAGCCCCTGTGTCTTGCACCTTCTGTTTCTTCCTCCTAGAATGTCCGTTCCCCTCTCTGCATGTCAGGACTTTTCCAGGCCTGCAAGACTGCCTGCTCCAGGGAGACCTCTGGGATTCCCACTTCCCAGGGTTCGTCCCTCCTCCCTTCCTGTCCTGATCACCCCCCACCTTGTGTCAGCCCTTCTCTGTGAGCTGGGCCTCCCTCTCCTCTGGCCTGTGCTCTGGCAGGTGGACCAGAACCCTTTCAGCTCCGGCTTTCTAGCGCCTTCCACCAGGGGCAAGGCAGCCTGGGGACCGTAGCAGGGCCGGGTCCGAGAGCCTCCGGATGGCCACTTGCCCATCCCTAGACTCCCACTAGGGAGGCCACCAGGGAAACTGCCCTCTGCTTCAGCATTAGTGCCTGGAAAATAGACAGTCAAACTCCAGGGGTTCTAAGCCCCTGCCACCCGTGCGGCCGGCCGAGGGTCCTCCCTGCAGCTCCACACTCGTCAGCGCGAGTGTCCCCAGAGTGCCAGTCCCAGCTTGGCCACCTCCTTCTCTCTGAGTTACCGTGCCTCTCCGGGCCTCTGTTGCCTCACCTATGAAATGGGGACACTCCCAGAGCTGTCCTCATTTCGCTGTTGAGAGGAAGAAACGAGTCAGTGCCTAGAATATGGAAGGCCCTGGCGCCTGGTGCAGAGTAAATGCTTAGAAAGTGTGAGGCGTTTTAACCTTTCCCCAGGGTCTGTGGTTCCCTTCGGGGCCCACTTTAGAGGAACACGCCCTCCCTGGCTGGTCAGCTAATCCCAGGCCGGGCACGCAAGGCCGCCAGAGTCCCCACCCTTCCTGGGGTGGTCCTGGGGACAGAGCTGCCTCAGAGGCCCGGCGGAGGAGGTTTCCGGCTGGCACTTGAGGCTGTGTGGACGGCGGGGGGATAATCACGGGAGGCTCAGCAAGGGGCGATGTCTGCGCCAGGCGTGGCCCTCAGATTTGCACCGAATGCGTGTTGTGGCCCCTGCTCTGACTCTCCCGGAAGTGGGTCCCGCCCCACTCCACCTGCTCACAGATTTGTGACCTCACTTGGGGGCATGAAGGGGAGGGAAGGAGAGCTTACCCCCTGCACGAATCGTGAGCCACAGCCCATTCCCCTCACCCCGCTCCTCCTTTCCTCCTTCCCTGTCCCCGCCCCCGCCCCCGACTCCGCTCTCTTGGTTGCCATGACAGCAGGGCACTGGGGACAGACTCCTTATGGGGACAGAACCAGAGTACGGCAGCATGTGTGCCCAGGGTGGGTGGTGCCTCTGGGTGCATTCCCGGGTCCTCCTGCAAGCCGGCGTGGGGTGGGGTGGGCTGGGGGCTGTGCGCGTGGGTGGGGTCCTTTCAAGGGCCGTGGCCTGGTCCACACACGCTTCCCAGACACGCGGCGAGAGTGCGGGCAGGAGCAGTCGGCGCCTTTACCGACTAGGGGGGCCGGAGGTGGGTCGGCCCCCTTTGCAGCTGGGTGTCTGCCAGCTCACACTGCCACCAAGCTCATGCAGAAGAGCCTTTGCCACCCTCATGTCACTGGCTCCTGCAGGAAGCAGGCAGGCTCGGCAGGGCTGTCCCGGTTTACAGATGGGGAAGTGGAGGCCTGCTCATGCACTCGCTCATTCACTGGCTCCCGTAGGCCGTGGAGGTACCGGAGGGGCGTTTGGGATCTCGTTTTCCTGGGCCGTCTCTTTTTCCACACCTGAGTCAGGCTGGCAAATGTCACCACAAGGAGAGAGCGGTCCGCAAGGCGTTAACCCGTGCTTCTCTTCATTCTTTAGTTCTGAGAGCTAACTTCTTGCTTAGGAAAGCCCATCAGCCTCTCTAAAGGTCTGGAGCCAGCTCTCCAGTGAGACCAGTAGACTCGTGCAGGTAGAGAGTGAGGGCAGGCACGCGGCGGCTGCGGGCTCGTGGAGAGAGAGCAACTCGGCAAGTGCGAGGGGCCCGTTTAGACCACCTGGGGACGGGAGGGCCACCGGGAGGCCTGAATTTGTTCACGAGGCCTCCTGCACTTCGGACATTAGCTGGCATTTATCCTGAGCCATGACATGTGCGGGGACACGCCCACCCCACCCCCCAGCCTCCAGCGCGTTCACTAAATGGGACGATATTCCTGCCAAGTTTGGGTGGAGAGGGTGCCGGGCACCGGTGGTGGTCGTGAGGCCCGCCCTTCCGCCTGCTGCTGGGGCAGACTGCAGAATGACACGCCGAGAAGGGACCAGCCTCGGGGGCCACCCTTCATCCCGCCCCATCCCGCCCGCCCGCCCCAGCGCGCGCCCTGGGGACCCTCCCTGGCCCCTGCGTCTTTGCAAACTGGCTGGCCAGGGCCCCTTCCTTCCAGACCCCTCAGCCCCTTGATTTTGGGAGTGGGCGGGTGGTCTTCTCCACCCTCTTCTCTTCAGGAGGAGGACAGATGCTCCCAGACAAGTGAGTTCTAGGGGTGTGTGCATGGGGGAGGAGTGTCTGGGTGTGCACGGAGAGGTCCACAAGTCTGTGAGTCACTGGGAAACTTCCCGAGGGCACACCAGGCCTCTCTCCCCACTCGTCTGATGAACCGCCACGACAGCACAGGTATTTCTGGCTGGTTTTCACGCCCTAGCAGGTGGTGTGAACACACTGCCCGAACATATGTGGTTTGGTTTCAGAGTGTGGGGGCTCTCCCATTGTCTGCCTTCCAGATCTCTCCACCTAGGGCTGCCAGCCTGAGCCTCACGTCACCTACCCCAGGGAGGGGATTCCTCCCGAGGGCCCCCCCCCATCTGACCCCAAACCTCTATGACTGTCACCAGTGCCAGGTCTGGCTGCTGGTTTTGGCTTCGACAAGGCGAGTCGCCTCACCTGTCTGAGCCTCAGTTTTCTCATCTGTGAGATGGGCACAGCAGCCCCTTTCTGCACCTGTTGCTGGAGGGATTGGGAGCCAGCGCTGTGTCCATCAGCTTCAGGAACGGCCAGTGAGAAGTCGGCCAGGGCTCAGCCTGCCCCTGGCTCGGCCCTGCCCTGGGGCCCGCTTCCTGTCGTCTCAGGGACACCTGTGCTGGGTTCTCTCTTACCCTCCTGGTGTCACTCACACTTCCACCAGTGTCACCCCCACTTCCCTGGTGGTAACAGAAATGCCACACACAGGTGGGCCCAGAAGGAACAGATAGATGCTCAGATGTGCCCTTGGACCCCAGGAACCAGGGTGCCCCCTCACCAACCTGGCCTCCTGGGCTCCTAGGACAACATGGGCAGAGAAGGGGCAGAGAGGGAGGGCCCCGCCTCCATGCAGACCTGTTGGCTGCTGCAGCACAGCTGGGAAGCCCCGAATGAGGCCCTGGATTTTCCGTCTGGGTTGCCGAGCCTTGGTGAACGGGGGAGACTCAGGGGAGTCCCACTCAGGACACCGAGCCCTGCCTGACACGTACGGCTGAGCGACAGGTCATGCTTCGCAGCGGTACACACACCACAGATCTACCACCCAACACAGTGGTACTTAAACAACAAAAATTGGGTCCACGCGCAAAGCAGACACCGCTGAACCTACCTGACTCACGATCAGAATGGCTTGCCCTCTTGAGGGCCCAGTGTGTGCTGCGCCCGATTCCCAGGGCTCTGAATGGACTCTATCCAGTCATCTCCTGACCCTTTGGAGCAGGTGAAGGGACTTGCCCAAGTGCTCTGCCCAGAGGCGTCCATATTCCAGAAGATTCTCCCCCTTATCACACTCCTCTACTTCCCAGTTCGCAGGTATCACCCCCCCCCCACCCAGCCCCATACTAGAGGGAGATGAAGTGTGAGGGCAAAACCCCGGGTATCCTGCCGGGGGGTGGGGTGGCACCAGACTCTCAAGAAGGACACCCCTTATCTCCCGAGTCCCCACCTGAGATTTTCCCTTGCCTCTGGGCCAGTACTGTGGCTCCTTCCAGGGTACAGACCCTCAGCCATGGGCTTGGTGGCCACCTGCAGTGCTTCCGTCCCTGCACCCCATGCTATGACTGGCAGGGTGGCACACCCGACAATGGCAGGGAAGGCAGTGCAGGCCCAAGTAGCCAGAAGTGGCCCTGCAGAGGCCCCGGGGACCTGAGGCTCTCCTCCTCTCGTGCCCACCTTCCACACGCCCCCGGGGGCCTCTCACCCTTCAGGGTGACCTGACCACCGCAGATAGTTCCAGAAGTCCTTATCAAGGTCTGACCCGGATACGGGAGGACGGAGGGCCCTTCCTGCCTTTGAGGTTGTCCTATCCTCGGGGCCTCGGTTCTCCCCGGAAGCCCTGGACAGCCTTGCCCTTGCACCTGGTCCAGTACACGAGCCTTCTTGCTCTTCTCAGCTTCCAGCACCATCCAGGGGGCCTGAGCAGGGCCACCTGTTCCCTGCCCTGGGGTCTAGCCTGCCTTCTCTCCCCTGGCCCTCTGAGTGAAGGAAAGTAAGCGAGAGACGGAGGGAGAGAGAGAGAGACCGAAAGGGATGGATCCTTGACGGGCCAGAGAAGGGCCGATGCTGAATTCTGGGGGCCCCGAGGGGCGTGGCCTGACCGGACCAGCCCATCCCCAAAAGTACACCCCCTGCTCAGTGGTCTGTAGCAGCTGGTGGCCCCATCCCTGCTCTTTCTGTGTGCTTCCGCCTCCCCACCCATTCAGTGCAGGCTTTGAAACCAGACAGACATGTGCCAGCTCCCCCACATGTGACCTGTGTAATCCTGGACACAAGATGTCCCCTCTCAGAGGAGGGAGGTATCCTTAAGGCCCAGAGTGAGCTCCCAGTCCCAAGGACTGTCCCTCTCTGCCCAGGCCATTTGGCTGCACTACAGGCACCCGCCCCATCTACCCCTCCCCCACTGGACAGGTGAGGGGCGGGCAGGTGCCAAGGCCCGGGAATTCTTGGGCAGGAAGAGAGCTCCTGGGGATGCCACACCACAGTGGCTGTCAGAGCGCTCATCCCAGTTGTCACATGACGCTGAGCACGGAGCGTGAGCGTCTCCCCGCCTCCTCCCAGGACTGAGGCCAGCTGATACGGGGAGAGGCGGGAGGCCAGGCTCCAGCACTTGCCATGTGCCCTTTGGCAACTACGATGCCTCTCTGTCCATGTGCAAATCAGGCCGCTGTGGGACAGACCGAGGCTGCACGAAATACGGCCAGGGGCACAGAAAGGACCCCCAGAGGAGAGGCCCAGCCCAAAGCATAGCTGATAAGAACTTTCCGGATGCCCTGCTTTCCTCTGGGAGAAGGAACCCACTCACAGAACTACCGTACTCCCAGGGGATGGTTCAGGGCTGCCCAGAGCCAGGGTGACGCGCCCAGCCCTGTTCCCTGTGTGGCTTCCAACACCTGTGGGGTGACCTGGCTGCCTCATTAGGGCCAGGCTGGGGAGAGGGGTGCCTTCCTGGGCCTGGACTGCCTCCCCTTGCCCTGCGTGGCCCTCAGCAGAGCTGAGCACGCCATGGGTGCCCAGCCGAATCGGGCTGCGTGGTTCCGTTTCCCTAAAGGAAGTATCCCAGAGACTGAAGGCCCCCGGCCTGAGGGACAGCGGGGTGCCAAGCCTGTCACCACCGAGGAGCCGAAGTGCCAGCATTCCCATCCATCCCTCCTTTGCCTCCCCATCCCGGGTGAGGTCTCCGGAGCCCTGCCTCCATCTTCTTCCTCTGCTCCCTGGGGGTGCGGACGCCGCGTGTGTGGCGGAGCCTAGAGTGGGCCAAGCACCGGTGGCTGGGCACCCACCCCCTCCTCGGCTGTCTCCCCCTTTCTCCTAGTGTGCTGGATGCCGGCCTTCACAGGGCGGAAAGAGAGCCTAGCACAGGGCAGCCTCATTAGGCCTGGTCTAATTAGAGCTCCTGCGAGACCGGGGAGACGAGGGGGTGCCTCTGCACCCGGAATGGCACATACAAACTCTCCTAGGGCCCCGCTCCTAATCCTCCAAGGCAGCCATGACTTTCCCCGGGCGGCGTGAAGGGAAAGTGGCTCAGAGAGGGTAGGTGACTTGCCCAAGGTCACAGGCCAGCAAGTGGCTTCCCAGGGGTGTGCGCCACGTGTATCTGGCCCCAGCCTCCGGTTCTTCCCAGCACTGGCCTCCGCGCATCAGGCCGGGCAGGCCCTCAGGGCCCGTCAGCCTCCTGTAATGTCCTCCACGGCGGGTTCGTCCGTGTTTGCACGCTGCAGCGATGGAGAGCCCACAGTCTGTTTCCAGCTCTTCGAGGCTGTGGACCCCCTCAGTGGGTCAGGATGCGGGAGGGGGTGGGGAGCGGGGCCAGCCGGTCTCTCGGGCTCTCTCCATACCCACCCTCATCCATCTCCCTCTACAATCAGAAGGGGTGTTGGGGAGCCCATGCAGTGCCTGGCGTCCAGCCGCCTCTTTGTTAGTCTTAGCTAACAAGCTGTTTATGGGTGCGACATGACACCTGCTTTCTTTTTTATAACTTCAATAATTTATGGGCATATTAGTGGCCAGGCGGCCGCCCTGGGTCCCAGCCAGACGGGACGGGGCGATGCAGCCGGGTGCCTCCGCCGGTATTTACTCTCTCCCACCATCAATTATTAAGGAGCTCGCCTTCATTTTTGCCCATAATTACATGCACCGTGATGGTTCGAACTCCCCTGCTCTTAGTCCCTCTGGAGAGGGCCCAACAGGGCTGAGCTGGCAGAGGGGCCCAGCTGGTTGGAGAATGCAGCAGAAAGACACCATACCTGGGAGACAGATTGTGGCGGCCTCAGCTCCGCGCCCCCTCTCAGCTGAACTGGAACCGCCTTGGCCGGCGCTGGGCTTCCTCAGGGCCAGCTCTCTGTCCCCACCATCCCGGGGTCAGGCCTTTGCACCTGCCGTTCTCTCACACACTGTCCCCCGCCCTCCACAGAGCTGGCTGACTCCTACTTAGCCTTTGGATTTCAGCTCAACCATCACCACCTGCCGGTTATCTGTCCTGCCTCCTCTGTGGGTGTGTATCCCCGCACTCTCTCCTCATCTCTGCCTGGATCGCACTATGTTTAGTCTTGCACACTAGACCGTGGGCTCCTTGGGTCACGGAGAATGCTGTATCGAAGGTTTATTGAGTGTAGGAGCGAATGGATGGGTAGAGGGATGGATGGACCCCCCACCTCCCTCACCACCAGTGCGCCCACTGAAACACACACCGCCCCCCTCCAGGAAACCTGTCGTGGTTGCTCCTGCCACACAGCTCCCTGTCCTTGAATCTCCTCCAGACCCTCCTGGGCTGGGTTGGCATCCTCCAAACGACAGCAAAGCCTGGGCCCTCCATCTAGCCCCCAGCACCAAACAGAGGGCACAGGTGAGGATGGAGGGAGGGCAAATTCCGACAATCTCAGCTCTGCTGCTGACCTGGGGAAGTTACTGGTCCGGTTTCCTCATTGGCCGTATTGGACGTGGAAGGGGGCATACGGAGATAACAATAGTTCCTACTTGGCTGGGTTGTGGTTGAGACATACGTGCGATAATTTATAAAAGCACCTAATACAAGGCCAACCGTGTCATAGGTGCTCAAGCAATATCCCTTAACATCATCAGCCATTGTCCACGGAGTGAGTCTGTGACTCCGACTGAATTGTGTTGACTCGAATCCTTGTAGTCACACCTTCTCTTGTCCACACCTGCTTGGTTTTAGTCTCCGCTGTCGTGTAGCGCCCCCCAGGCTTGGCTCATGGGAGCCCTGCAAATATTCCAGACTGATCAGTCAAGACTGCCAGCACCTCAGTCTGTACCTATGAATCTCTCCCATGCTACGGAAGAGTAGACAGAGGCCAGGGAGGTAATGTGCCCTCCCCCAAGTTGATGGCAGAGCGAGGAACCAAGCCCTGGGATCCCACTGGCTTGAAAGCCTGAGAACGTCCCCCCGGAGACCCTCCCCTTCAAGAAGGGAGAATAATGGAATAGACCCATGGGACTGTTAAGGGGATTAAATGTGTTGCTTAGAACCACCGTGTCTGCTGAAGCTGAGTGCCTCAGAGAGTGGCGTTTGGGATAGGTCCGCCTCTCCCGCTTCCCTTCCCCTCTCTCCAGAGGGGGCACTCCCCTGGAATTGGTATTGAACTTAAGCCTGTTTTTAGACTCTGCCTATATACATGTAGTATCCATAAAAAGTTTATAGGGTTTGGGGCTCGTTTTTAAGCCTTGTATGAATGGTACCATCTCGTACCGACCTTTGGGGGTTTTTCTCAACATTGTGTTTATGAGAGCCCACGCTGATGCGTGTAGCTCCAGCCTGTCCGTTTTCAGTGCCGCGTAGTATTCCAATGTAGGGTTACACACCATTTTGCTCGTGTTTTCTCCTAGTGGTGAGCATTTAGGGTGCTTCTAGTTCCTCACTAGTACAAACGTTTTGTACATTCGTGAACATTCCTGCACTTGTCTCGTGAAGGTCTCTCCAGGGTATACACCATTCAGCGCTCCTCTTTCTGGTTTCTCCCGATAACCACCAAGTTACGCTTTGCCTACGTTATCCCAATGCCCCCAGCCACGCTAGGAGAAGGAAATTTTTTGCCCATCTCACGGATGGAGTGTGTATTAGTTAGTTATCTATTGCCTCGTAACAAATCAGCCCAAAACTTAGTGGCTTTGAACGACAAACCTGTGGTATTTTACAGTTCCTGTGGGTCGGGGAGCCAGGTGAGGCTCAGCTGGGGGGTCTCTGGCTTCAAGGACTCTCACCAGGCTGCAGTCCAGCTGTTTGCTAGAGCGCCAGGCATCTCAAGACTCGACTTGGGTGGGGTCTGCTTCCAGGCTTGCTCATGGGGGTCCTGACGGGTCTCAGGGCATCACGGGGTGCTGGTTAGAGACAACAGTTCCCTTCCATGTGGGATTCTCAACAGGGCAGCTAATAATACGACACCTGGGCTCTGTCATAGCGAACAAGCGAGTGATGAGGAGAGGGTGCCCAAGATGAAAGCCGGGCTTCTGTAACCTGATTCCAGAAGCAACGTGCCGTCCTGTTCTCTTCATTAGAAGTAACTCGATTAGTCCAGCCCACACTCAAGGGGAGGGGATTGCATAAGGTGGGGGAAATGCCGGAAGGGAGGGACCACTGGGAGTCATCTTAGGGAGCTGCCTATGGCAGGGCGACTGAGTGTCAAAGAGGGACGGTGACTTTCCCAGGGTCACACCGCGGTTAGAGATAAAGCCAGAACTGGAACTCAAGGCTCTAAGGCTAGACACCCGAGCCACCACCTGCTGCCTTTGACTTCAGTTAATAACAGGTTCCGACTTAAGTTAATAAACAAGTCGGCTGCACAACAGAACTCAAGACCAGCGCTTAATGAATGGATCTGCTCATAGCGCTGCCTGTTTGCACACATTAGCTCAAGCGCCCCCTGACGTGATCCGTGGGGACAGCCGAGCCCAGGCTCTCAGGAGAGGCCGCTCTGCCAAGCCCGGAGCCCCGATTCCCGACGAGCCAGGGAGCGGCCCCTTTTGACAAACTGCCTTTTGCGTTTGCTTGTTTGTTTTTTGCTCTCAATCATTCGGGTATCTTTGTGGTCGGGGTGTTTGGTGTGTGTTTTAGTGGAGTGCACATTTCCCTGGGTTTTAAGGCGAGCGAGCTGCAAGGTCGGGAAGGAGCAGGTATTCCCCTGGAGGGAC
Organism: Paguma larvata; assembly: GCA_030068075.1. Lineage (NCBI taxonomy): Eukaryota > Metazoa > Chordata > Mammalia > Carnivora > Viverridae > Paguma > Paguma larvata. Next base: position 112,712,365 of record CM057827.1, read on the forward strand.
TTTGGGGCGGGCAGGGCTGATGAGCCCCTTCACTGGCCCCAGATGAAGTTCCTGCTGCTCAGCTATTACGGGTGCGGCAAGCAGGCACCCAGCCCAGCAGGGCCGTGTGGCCGGGCTGAGTGAGGGCCAGTCCCCAGACCGTAGCTCCTTGCGGGGCTTCTGCCGTGGGTCTCCCGGGAGCCTTTTGGTTTCCCCCAGTTCTCAGGGTGCTTCCAGGCAGTGGAGGCTGGTGCCTACATTGCTGCTAGGTAAGCGGATGTCACGGGAGCTAGAACGTTTCCAGTGGAGGCATGGGCGACCGAGGCCCCGGACTGAGGGGAAGCGAGAGCTAAGGACTCACGTGCCCCTGCCCCCATGCCCTGGCCTCCTCCAGGAGAACCCACTGGTCCTTCCTGATTAGTGGATTTTAGCGGAGTGTAATTTGCACACATCAGCCCCTCTGGAATCATGGCTCTCGGCTCTCTGCAGAAATTGGAGGAGACACAAGATCAATCCCTGCCTTCAGGGTGCTCCTGATTCTCAGAGGACGAAGAACTTGGTTGAGGCCTCTCTTAGTGAGAATGCTGAAAGGAACCTTAGGGTGGACCCCTGCCTTTACAGAGGAGAGGCTGCAGGGAGCAGAGAGCAGCCGCAACAGTGTAATAACCGTTTATCAAGCACCTACTGTGTGCCAGGCCCAGCATCAAGTGCTGGATATATATTAAGTCGTGAGATCCTCACACCATCCCCCATGAGATGAGTTCTACTGATATTCCATCTTCCAAAGGAGGAAACTGAGGCCCAGAGAGGAACCCAAGGATACAGAGCAGGAGTCTGAGTAGGCTTCTGGAAGGAAGGGGCCACACAGAGCCCTGAGTTGAAAGGGAGGAGGGGAAAGGTTGGAGGAAATGAGTTGGGAGTCTGAGGAAGCTGGCAGTGGGTAAGGCGTGTCTGAGGTGGGGGCTTTGCACACCTCTGCCCTTGGGGTCTTGGCCTCAGCCTTGGCCACAGTGGGGATCCCTCCGTGTCGATCCACTGTGCAGTTGAGCCAGCCACTGTGCAGAGTCCCCTTTAGCTGAGCCCCAGTGCCCTTCCTGTAGCCGGCTACCCCATGTAGGACACAGAGGACAGGAGCTGGGGTGCACCTGGACGAGTGTCCTTTCCCTGGGAAGTTCCTGGGCCTGACCCTCCGTAACACGCCTAAGTGGGACCCTGGCATCCCTGAGCCCCTTCTGGCTCGGGGAGGGGCTTAAGAGGGGGCAAGAAGGTCCTGACCCTGGCCGCAGCTCCAGGCCCACCTCCTAGGGGGACTTCCCTGCCAGTCCCCCCACGTGCCCCCCATCTCCCGCCCCCTCTGCCGCTGCACCAGCGCGGGGCTCTGACCTATGGATTTTCTGCCACTTCTGATCCACTTCACTCCAGCCCGAGTCTTTAGGACTTCATTGTACCTGCGGCCTCAGCAACCCCGGCAGAGAGGGCTGTCGCCAGAGGGGAGTATGGGGCTCCCGCTGTGGCTCCCAGAGGGCTACGGTGCCCCAGCTCCTGGGAGTCAGCCTTCTAGGAACTCAGAGTCCTTCAAGGAGCTCCCTCTTGAGGCCACATCACATTCACCCCACTATCTAGGTGGGGCCACAGAGCCCCTAGCTCAGAGACACCACCACCCCACCCCTGCCAACCTCTCATTGCCCGGCTGGGAAAGCTTTCACCCAGACGGGGGCAGTGGCGCCTCAAGGTCACCCAGCAAGTTAAGAGCACTTAGAATCAAATCTGTGGCATTAAGTGGGACATGGGGTCCAGCAGCTCCACAGGGACCTCCTGCCGGGTCCTGGCTCCATCCTGCTCCCCAACCCTGCTCCGTGCCCTGTGCCGCATGCCCAGCCCCCACCCGCCTCCCTGGCTCCTGGTCTCCGTTTTTCTTGCTAATTAGAGGTCTCAGCAATGACTCCACTGTCCCAGCCATTTTAGAGCTGTCATTAATTTCAAGTGGCTTCAGAAATAATCATCATCGTAAAACCCCGCGAGCTGCCGGGATACACGCGGGCTGCACCAGCACAGAGCAGGTGGACGGGCAGGCCCGCGTGCGCCACCCGCTCCTTCCTGCGCCCCGGGGGAACTCGCCCTTCCTCCTGCATCCTCGGCCTCCCAGAGTGGGGGGGAGCCGAGCTCAGGGCCGTGACGTCAGACACGTGCCGGGCTTCGAAGCCCAGCTCTACCTCTTACGGACTGAACTTGGGCAAGATACCGGCCCTCCCAGAGCCTCAGGTTTTTGTCTGTGCCATAGGGATAGCAAGCAATACCAGTCTCGAAGTGAGAAGCATGGGAGGTATAGCTCAGAGCCCGGCTTGCAGTAGGAGCCGAGTAGATGTTAGAGGGACCTGTCCCCTCCTCCTCCAGCGTCCCCGGGGAAACCCACTCTAGTTCCTCTGCTTCGCTCCTATCACTCAGGCTCCCGCAGGCTGGCCCCGTCTCCCAGCCAGCAGCTCCTGCCTTCCTGGGACCTGCCGAGCTTTCCCCCCCGAAGCCAGGATCTGCTCTGTGCCCACCCGTGAGACAGGTAGTTTCAGGCCTGCTCTTGGGAGCTCCTGTCGTGAGGACAGAGAGGGAGGAGACAAAGGCCTTGCTTCTAAGGCCATTTCAGTGTGGGGAGGGGAGACAGGACAGAAGAGAATGGTCTTCGTTGGGTCTTGAAGCACAGTTGGAATCCAGGCAGAGGGTACCCGAAGCGGGTGGACCAGCAAGGACTAAGGCCTGAAAGTGTGGGTGAACAGTCTTCAGCTGTGGTTCCAGGGTATAATCCCCTGGTTGTGTCAGTTAAGCCTTGGACCAGGCCACTGCAGTGTGTCACGTTCTCCATGGTCCTGGCATCCCCGAGAGTGACCGCGGCAGGAGCTGAGAGATGCCTCTTCTGACGGCTCATGCAGAGACCTGTGACTGGGTGAGGCCCCGCGGACGGGCCTCCTCACCCCTTTATGGGGCCTTCGAGTGACAAGCCAGGGGCCTGCACTCTCACCAGGCCCAGGCTGGACCCTCAAAAAGGCCTTTGCTCCAACTTCTTCCCCTAAATCCTCCCCCATCTCATTGTTCCCACTGGTGGAATCAGACTGGGAGTGCCGCGAGGGGTCATTTCTCTTGGAGAGACAGGGAAGGGGGAATGGCCTGGATACTGTGCCTCGTGGAGAACTAAGGCTGCGGGGCAGTGCCTCCCAGACACAGCTGTTTGGTCACTCCTGTCCCCTCGAGGCGCAAAGGGATCATTGTGGGCCCCAGAAGACCCCATCCCCGGACGCTGACTTCCTTAGCCAGCATCTGGGGTTTGGGGGTGGGGGCAGTGGGCTCTCCCCCATTCCTCCCCCGAGATCACTGAGGCAGGGAGCAGGTGAGTCGGGGGCGGAGATGCCGTGGCCGCGCGGTGCCTGCGTCAGTCGCCGCACCAGGAATAGCCCCCGCCCCCGCCCCCGCCCCCCCAGCGGGTCTGCGCGCCCGCCGGGCGCCTGGCGGAGCCTTTACGCAGGAGCGAGAGAGCGTCTATTCCTGTCGGGCTGGTGGGAGGAGGCGGCGCGGGAGGGCGGGAGCTCACGGGTAACTCACCAGCAGCCGGGGTGGGGGGAGCAGGGGAGCCTGGGAAGGGGGACCAGGCAGCTGAGAGTTGAGGGGCAGGGAGCTGCCTGCGCTGGGCTCTCGGAGGGACGGGACACCTGTGCCGCCTCCCCTCTTCCCCGCCCACCTGTAAGTCCTTCTGCCAAGCCTGCCCCCTACTGGTTTACTCAGCCCTGGAAGGCGATTCAAATTCCCATTCTAGGCTTTACTCGCTGTGTGACCGCGGGTAGGTCGCGTAATCTCTCTGAGCCTGGGCTTCCTTCTCTCCGTCACCGGGAACAACAGCGCCTCTTTGGAGGGTTGTTGGAGGATGAACGCAGAGGGCACGGCACAGCATCCGCACCTGCTAGGATGGGGTTCCAGCCAGGCCTAGGATGAGGATGGACATAGTACAGAAGACAGGGGATGGGTTTTCAGGCAGGCCTGTCCGGACCAGTGGTGTGGCAGTGAGCCTGAGAAGTACCCAGAATCTGTTTAGCTGGAACAGAAGGTTTGTGCAACTCTTTGGGCTGTGTGTGTGAGACTGATCAGTCAAGCTGCAAGATGGTGTTGGGAGTAAGGGGAGACTGCTAGCCCAGCGTGCCAGCCAGGTGTATCTGTAATGAATGTCGGGCAGGCTCTTTTGGGGGCCGGGGTACTGGGAGCAGGATCCTGGGGTGTGTCTCAGAGACTGAGAGGCCTTGTGTGGGGCTCCTCCTCCCCAGACTTAGCTTCCTTCTTGGCCTGCCAGAACCGCTACCCCTGGGGGGTACACAGTGTCAGGGGCACTGATGTGCTGCACTCTTAACAGTGAACCTAGCTCAGTGCGAAGGGGCAAATGGCTTTCAAGGAGGTGGAAGGGAATGGAAGGAGGTGAGTTCCTAAGGGTGGTAGTTCACCCTGCAGGCTGCTAAGACACTACCTCCAGTTGCTTCTCTGCATCTGTGGATCAAGAAGGATCTGGATCTCTGAGGAGAGGTCCCATTCTCTGGGCCCATCTAAGTCTGTGGCCCCAGCCCAGAATCCCCTGGATCTTTGGGATCGGAGGGACAGCCGTGCCCAGATTGAGGCTCTGCGCTGCCCTCTGCTGGTCTCTGGATGCAGTGCGGATGGCCAGAGCCGGCCACAGCGGCCTGCTGCCCTCTGCTGGACGAGAAGCCAGGTTGGGCGGGGACCCGGGCTGCAAAGGGCGGGGTAAGACCCCTGTTGGGGTAAAGCCGCGGAGCTGGCGCGCCTTCTTCGCGTTCCCCCCCCCGCCCCGAGCTTCCCTCTCTACCTGCCGGGCCCCCAGGCCGCCAGGATGTGGACGCTGCAGAGATTCGCGGACATTTGGAGAAGAGGGGCAGGACAGAGACTCCGGGCCTGACCCTTCCCACGCCGTCCTCCAAACAACCCTGGCTGGGTGGGGAGCCTCGCCCGTTCACGTGCGTGTGTCCGTCCCCACGGCAGTGTGCAGAAGTGACCCTGGTTGACACGTGTGAACACACTCACGGGCTCACATGCACACGTATGTGGCCACACAAGACGGTGCGCGCACATACTCAGGGAGGATCGTAGCCCGGACTCCCCTGGGGCAGGCTGGCCCGGGACTCGGAGGGGTGCGGCCGGTGCGGGGCTGGCGCTCCGGGGCGCCGGCTGAGGCGCGAGCCTGGCGCGCCTCTCGCCTGCGTCCCCATCGTCAGTTTCGTCGTGCAGGGCAGTGGTTGGGGCGCTCCTCGCTCTCCGCCCCCTCTGCTGAAAGAACACTAGCCCCCCACCCCACCTCCCCCCTCTTTGGTTTTGCGGCCGCGCCTTCTCCTCCCCCGCCCGGCTCCCGCCGCTCGCTTGCTCCCTCCCTCCCTCGGTCCCTCCTCCCTCCCCGGCTGGCTCCTCGCTCCTCACGCTCCCTCCCCGCGCCGCGGCAGAGCGCGGAGCCCGGGCGGGAGCCGGCGCGGGAGCCGGAGCGGGCGGCCGGCGACAGCGCAGGCGGCGGCGGCGGCGGCGGGTCCCGGCCCCCGGCCCCGGAGCGCGCGGAGTCCCCACCCGCGCGGCTCCGGCCCTTCTCCCGCCGCGGGGCTCCGAGCAGCATGCGCGGCCGCTGCCTGCCGGCCTCAGCCCCGGCCCCGGCCCCGCTGCGGAGCGCGCCCGGCCTCGACCCCGGCCCCAGCGGCAGAGGCGGCGGCGGCGGCGGCGGCGGCTCCGGGCCGGCCCGGGGCGCAGCACCAGGCTCGCCGAGTCCGCGTCGCGCGTCCTGAGCGCGCCCGCCCCTCCGCCCGCCGGGGCCGCGGCCTCCCGCCTCCCCACTCCCGCGCCCTTGCCCCGGCCCCGGCTCCAGCTCGGCTCCCGCCCGCGTGGGGCAGACAGACGGACAGACAGCCCCGCGAGGGCGCGTGGACGGCCGGGCGGAGGTGTCGGACGACGAAGAGGAGGAGGAGACGGAGGAGGGGGCTGGGCAGGGGCTGAAGCCCGGCGGGGGAGACATGCGATTGGTGACCGAGCCGAGCGGACGGACGGTGCGCCCGAGATGCAGGTGAGCCCGGCGGCCGCGCGGCCCAGCCCCGAGCCGGCAGCCCCGCGGCGAGCTCCCGTGCGGGCCGTCGTTGGCCCGGTTGCGCCCTCCTGGGGCCGCGGGGCACCCCAGCGCCACCCAGGTTCCTCTTTGGGGTCACAGATCTGACCCTCCTCAAGCCTCAGAAATGGAGCGTCTTCCTTTCCTTTTCCTCCCACCCCAACAAATTCCTCGTAGGCTAGCTGGGATTCCAGAGCTATGGGGGGGGGGGTCCCCGGCGGGTTCCTAGTCCGGCTTGTCCACCGTCCCCCCTCCCCCTCTGAGCACCATTCGTCCTGGAGGGTAAGCCCCCTGCTCCGCGGGGTGGCCGCCCCTCTCCTTAGATCCCAGATGCCCCCTGGCAGCCCCGGCCGGCGGTGGGCACTGGCTGGCTGGAGGAGGCAGGTGAGGGGCCAGTTTTCTCTGTGGGCTCCAGGCTGGGCACCAGCTCCCACCCGACAAGGAGCAACCCCCTTCCAGCTCTTGCCCGCGGAGGGGGAGGATAGGGGAAGTGGGGGGTGGGGAGAGTGCAAGAGAGGGAGTTGGGATTGTGGAGGACCCAGGAACCCTTTAGGGGCCTCCCTTTGTCTGTCTTCAGCCCCGGTTTCTCACCTCCTCCTGCCCCACTTTTCATTCTGAGGCAGCCGGTGGGAGGTGGGAACCAGCTGAGAAAAGGGAGGTGAGGAGGGAGTGTCCTGTTCTGCCTCCTCACTCTCTGTGAGGTGACCAAGGCACCCCCGGAAGATGTGTCCCTTCAGGTGGCTTCCCCTTTGAGGAGGGGTGGGGCGGGGCCCAGCAGACAGCCCCCTCGCTGCCCCTGCCGGGGGTCCCAGCCCAGCGCTATCCAGCCTCGGTTGTGCTGGAGGCATCCCCTTTGTTCTCCAAGGTCCTGGGCTCTGGTGGGGGAGAAGGGGCGAGTGGGGGTGCCTGTGGGAGTGCAGGAGGCCCTGAGGTGGGGGGCAGTGCCATCTGGGCCAGCCCCTTCCCTGCCAGCCCAGCCCACCATCCGGTCCTCCTCTGTGAGGCTTGGGCGACCGGAGGGTGCGCAGCCCAGCCCGGCCCTCACCTCTGGGCTCAGCCCTGCCAGGCATTATGGCAACAGCTCCGGCACTGGTGCCTCCCATGCCCAGGGAGCAGGGAGCTGGGGCACCCGGGCGGCAAAGAGCCTGGGGCTTCCCCACATCCAGCAAGGAGTGCGGGGGAGAGAGGAGAGGGTCAGCGGTTTCCAGACCCTTTGTCCTTCCTGGGACCTGGTCTGCCAGGACGGCTGTCCTGCTTTCTCCCCGCCTCCTGAGGCAGGAGAGAGAGAATGAGGTGCCTGAAGGCAGAGGCCGAGAACTCCCTGGAACCCAGACAGGGACTCCTGGCGGCACCCCTGTGCCCCTCCTGGACCGGGGCTGAGCGGAGGTGAGGGGGGCCTCCCTGGGATGTGCTCTTTGTCTCTGTCTCCTCCCCCACCCCCTGCCAGCGAAGCGTGAGCCGTGCCTTGGGGAGGGCTCGGCCAAGGCCGAGGTGCTCCCCAGGGCTTTGAGTTAGAACAGGTCCTCAGTCCCAGGGGCCAGACTTGGGGGGATGGGTGTGAGCTCAGAGCTCAGGAAGCTCGGCTTGTGGGCCGAGCGCCCCGTGTTGACCAGGGAGAGACCAGGGAAAGACGGCTCTGCCTCTTGCAGGAGCCCTCTTGGCTCCTAGTGGTCAGAGGCTCCACCCCTGCCTCTGAGCGCCCGGTTTTTCCCTTACCGGATATTGTTTTGTGAAACTCAGAATTCCAGAGGGACACCAAAAAAACCCAAATCCCAAATGACCCAAAACCTCCCGTGGGGGAGGGGGTCACCGTTCTCATAAAGCCAGACAGGGTCCCTCACCTGGCACCGTCCCCCAGGCGCCCACCACAGCAAATGTCTGGAGGGTCACGACGGGGGCCGAGGGTGCAGTCCTGTGGAGAAGCAGAGCAGTGCGGCCATGTACACAGGGTCCCCTGGAGGCCCGAGGCGGCGTGTCACATAGTCCTGTGGGGCTGGTGAAAGGCCAGGGAAGGGGGAGGCAGTAGATGACGGTGACTTCAGTAGGAGCCTCGCCTTGCTAGCCAGGGTCTCCTGCTCCAGCTGTCCTCTGTGTGGCACTCTATGGAAAGATGGTACCTTCCGGCCCCAGGGTCCCCCCCAACCCCCACCTTCCCAGTGGTTCCCCGTTGGTGGCTCTCTGTTCTCTTCCACCAGTTCCTCTACACATCCCCCTATGACCTGTCTTGGTCCGGCATCCCTACCCAGAGGCCCCCCTCTCTTCTTCTCCTGGCCCCTCCTCGAGGGAGCCTCCTCGACCGCTCTAAGTGACTGATCCTCCTCCTCCAGGCACCCACAGCGAAGAACCACACTGGTTTGCACCTAATACTGTACCAGCCAGAGGAATTCATGTGTTTATTTTACACAGCCTGGCTGAGCTGTTAAGCTCTGGACTAGGCCCTCGTATAGCTCCCGTGGATTGCCTCGAACACCCTGGGCGATCCTGTCCCCTTCCCCTGGGCTCCCCTAATTGGCCCCCGGGATAGGGAAAACACTGGGAGGCACCAGGGAGCAGCTCTTGGCTGGTGGCAAGGACTACCTGGAGGGGACACATTGTCCTAATCCTATATGGGTGGACAGAGCTAGGTGACATCAAGGGTGCCCCTGGTGGGGTACTTAGTAGCACACACAGGCACTCAGAGAAGGATGGGTCTTGCTTGTGGGGGCCGAGGTAGCCAGGGGTCCACCAGAAGGAGAGAGACTGAGTGGGTCCTGAGGTGGTAGCAGATTTCGCAGAGACACCGAAAACAGAGGATTCCAGAATTGAGGACGATTCTTTGTAGAAAGACTGTGGTATGGCAGGTTCATTTCCAAATGCATTTGAGACGTTCTTGATGCTGACTTCTGTTTATGCATTGGATGGATGGATGGATGGATGGATGGATGGATGGATGAGTAAATGAATGGATGGACAGATGGATGGATGGATGGATGGATAAATGAATGGATGGATGGATGGATGGATGGATGGATGGATGGATAGATGGATGGATGAATGAATGAATGAATGAATGAATCCTTGGGTGCTGTGAGCCCAGTAGAGCTGTACTGCCGACAGTCTCATCCTCATGCGTGCTTGGTTCCTTCAATGTCACTTTATAGTGAACTTGTTGAGTGTGGACCCCAGGGCCAGATCCCTGGGTTCCGGTCTCAGCCCTCCCTCTGCCTAGTTACTTAATCTCACTGGGCTTCCGTCTCCTTATCCAGAAAGTGAGGGTAACAAGGGTATTTACCTCTAGACCGGCAGGAGGATTAAACACGCTAGCATGCCAAGCGTTTAGAACAATGCCCGGTGTACAGTAAGCTCTCAAGAAACACTTACTACTCATCGTTCATATCAGCGATGTGTTTGCAATCCTTTCCTTGTAACTGGTGCCAAGATTTGATTTTGTAGCTGAGAAAACTGAGAGCCAGAGAGGTGGAATGACTTGCCCGAAGTCCCCAACCCACAAACTTAGTCTAGAACACCTTCCTCCTAACCCTTGGGGCTCAGGGCTCACAGGTCTGGGCCTGGCCTGGTGATTAATTAATGCATTTAGCATTAGCGATAGTAATAATGTAACGAACACGGCAGCCCTCTTCCCCCAGCCTGAACACTAGTGCTTTAATAACGATGTACCTCTTCCATGTGCTTCTCCTCACTTTATTCCTGGCCTCTTTCTCTGAGGCAGCTACTCCCCTAATTGTCTGTTTAGCATTCCCGTGCCTTTTTAAAATCATGCATTTTAATAGAAATTGTTCAGTTTGTGTTACTTTTGAACTTTGTAAAAAGAACCTGAAGCCGTATGCGGCCCTTTAGAATTCGCTTTTCTTCCTCGACATCGTATTTGTAAAGCTTCCTCTGTGTTGTTGCAGATAACGGTAAATGCAGTTCATTTATTTCCACTGACGCATAATGGTCTGTGGCTGGAACCTAACACTGTGTATTTATCATTCTTTTATTGATGGGCATGTGGGTTGTTTCCCTTTTTGTTCTTACGAACAATGCTGCCGTGAACCTTCTTGTCCTGTCTCCTGAGTCCGCGTGCAGAGTGGCTTGGGGCACACGGCTAGGAGCGGAATTGCTGGGCCGGAGGGCATGCTCATATTCGGCGTCACTAGAAAATGCGCCAGAGCGGTTTCCAAATTGGTTGGACCATTGATGCTTCCCCCAGCAGGAGAGGAGTGTCCCCATTGCTCCCCACCCCTGCCAAGCGTCAGTATGGCCAGCCGTCTTGGTTTTTGCCAATCGATTGAGTGTAAAATAGTGTTACGTTATGGCCTTGATTTGCGTTTCTGGAATTCAAGGTTTCCGGTGTGTGAAGTGGGGGTTGAGATGGGCAGCAGCCAGTGTGTAACAGACACTTAGGAAGTGATTGTCCCTTTTGTACCTCAGCGTCTCCAGTCGTGGGGTGCTGTCTGCACAAGCCCTGAGCTCGGGGATGGGCAGTCAGGAGGACTTCCAGGGAAGTGGGGATGAAGGAGGAGACAGCGAGGAGAGAGGAAGGCCTGCAGAGTTAGAGCCAAAGGAAGCTCAGTGGTTCTGTGCTCACCCCCAGGATGGGCCCGGGCGATCCTTGCTTTGGAGAGGGAGAGAGCCTGTGCTTCATTATTTTAATAATGCACAGCCCCCTGAAAACCTCATCTCCACGCCCTGGCACCTGGCGTGGGGCTTGGCATTGGCAAGTACTTAACAAGCGATTAGTGACCTGGGGAATGAATACTGGATGGAACAAACGTATATTTGTTCTTCCTTCATTCTCACCTCCTCAGGAGTCCTCCCTGATTGCTCTCGCCCCTTGTGTGAATGAAGGGTGGCTGAGCAAGGTGGCTCCTGGGTGTTAGCAAGACCCCCCCCCCCCCCCGCCCAGGAGCATACCCACAGAGGCCGAGAAGCTTGGTGCTGGCAAGGTAATTTGAGGCTGCTCCCTCTGCCAGCCCAGTGTACCAACAATTGATTCCAGGCCGCTTTCCCCGCCCGGACCTGGGCCCCTGGAGCTGGTTAGAGACGAGCGACGGGGCTGGCGGAATAATTATGCCTATTTCATGTGACACCCAAATTGATTGCCGCCAGGGTGACATTACCAGGGCATTGTTCCTTGTCTCCAACCTCTTATTACATGTTATTAGGGTGTGTGGTGTGTGTGTTTTTCTATTTTTTCCCATTTCAGGGAATTAATCTCTCCCCGCCACCTCCTCGGCTTCCCTCTCCAGAGAACCTGCTCGTGTCTCTGAGAGGGGGTGGGGCCCCTCGCCGTCATGCTTCCTCTGCCGGACCCAGCACAGGGCTCGAGACGCAGGTGGGAGGGCCTGGCCGTCTCACGTCCCTTTACGTAGGTGCGAGATGGGGGTATCTCAGAGCTAAGCGGGGCTGCTGAGCCGTGGATCCTCGCTAGCAGAGGGGTGTCCCTGCAGTGTCCCTGATCCATAATGCCCTGCTTGCATACCTCTGATGACGGGCTACTCACTCCCTACGACTAAGGTAGATCTTCTGTCCCGAGCCATCTGGCCCTCCACTGGGTTCCTCACCCAGAGCTGAACGGGCCTCCCCTAGGACTCTGCCCATGGATTTCGACTCCACCGTCTTGGCTTGCCTTGGACTCTTGGCACCCTCTGCCTTCCCCTTCGAGATTGGCACAGATGCCTGCCCCCGAGCCTGGGCTTCTCGTGAACAGGCAGCTGTGTGCTGTGTCACTTGTGCCTGGGCAGACCGTGGAACCCATAGGTGTCTGACCAGACGGGTGTGCCACCTCTCGGTTCTGAGCCCAGTGTGCCAGGTTGGAAAAACGGGTTTGGGCAAGTCATTGGATAAGACGCATTTGAGGGGACTTTGAGTAGTCAGTGGTGGCAGAAGGGCAAGGGTTTTTATTTATAAAACTGTCCGTGTTATAACAAAAACTCACCAGGCCTTGGTTGGGATGTATTGGGGGTTGTTTTTAAATCTTTTCCCCTTTTTGAGGCAGAAATAACTCCTGATCTAGCCCCATCGTGGTATCTTGGTATCACTGGGAAGAGACACTGCAGTCGGGAGGCTGGGATTCTTCGCAGGCCTTAGCCCTGAGATGCCGGGGGACCCGGGACAAATCCCTCGTGTTCTTGGGCCTCGTTCCCTCACCCGTGTGGTGGTCTCTCGGGTTACCATGCCTCTGGAGTCAGACAAGTTCAGGAACCTTGGGCAGGTGAACTAGTGGCTTGGAGCCTCCGTTTCCTCATCAGTGAAGTGGGTTAACGGTTCCTCCCTCACCGGGTATGTGGTGGGGGTTGGTGGGGTCATTCCACAGAGCACTCAGCGTGTGTGTTCGGTGTCAATGTCTCTTTCCTTCTCTCTCTCTGAGAGGGCAGCGTGAAGTCGGCCGTCCCTTTTCTGAAGGAGGAGTTTAGGGCCCTGCGGTATGAGCCACTTGCCCCCAGTCATACAGCCCAGCAGGCCCTTGAACCTGAATCCAGGCAAGGCAGTGTGCAAGCGTGGTCAGGACAGCCTTGGGTCCAGCCGCCTCAGGCCTAACCCCAGCTCTGCTGCTTATTGCTGTGTGGTTTGTGGCAAACTGCATTACCTCGCTGTGCCTCAGTTCGCTAATCCGTAAAGTGGGGATAATAATACCGACCTAATAAGATTGCTGTGAAGATGGAACAAGTTCATGGTTGGGTTCATATCACCCTGGCTGTGTGACCTTGAGCGAGTTACGGAACCTCTCTGCTTCTGTGTTTCCCATCTGCACCATGGGGTTAGTAACATGGCCTACTTCCACAGGTTGTGGTGGCAAAAATGAATTTCTTTTTTTTTTAGTTTACTTATTTTGAGAGAGAGACAATGAGTATGAGCGAGGGAGGGTCAGAGAGAGAGAGGGAGAGAGAGAATCCCAAGCAGGCTCCACACTGCCAGCACAGAACCCGACACGGGGCTTGATCTCACAAACTGTGGATCATGACCCGAGACGAAACCAAGAGTCAGACACGCAACCAACTGAGCCGCCCAGGCGCCCCGAGAAATGAATTTTTATACGGAAAGTGCTTAGAACAATGCCTGGCGCACAAAAGGCCTTCGTTATCATCATCATATTTATTAGGTCTCTGGCCTTCCCGTGCCACGCTGGTTGCCCTCGGCAAGCTGCTCCCGGCCCAGGGCCTCTGAGCCTGTGAGCTCCTGCTCTTTCAAGCTCAAGGCTAATGGTCCTCCCAGGTAGGGACTGGCCGGTTTCCAGGCTTCCCAAAGCCCGAGACAGGCCAATCTGAGCTGTTCCCAAGGTAGAGGAGCCCTGAGGGCTGGGGCAACCAGTAGGCACGAGGGCACCTGCCAGGCGCCTCCCGAGATGGCCCGGGGGGGGAGGGGAGCCAGAGGTCTTCGGGAGCACCTTCCTGCCCCTTTGAGCCTATGCTGGTATCTTGGACCCAGAGAGGAGGTGGGAAGGGAGATGTAGGGAAAGGGACCTGGCTTTTCCTCGAGCCCCGTCAGGTCACCACGTGGGTGCTTGCCTACTCCCCCTCAATTCCGGGACAGCTCCGATCCAAGTAGGGGTGCTGTCCACTCAGGCGGGCTCAGCACAGACAACAAGGAAGCTTCCTGGAACCAGTGCCCCCCTCCCACGTCCCCCAGGACAGCTCCTAGCTCCCCCGCTGGACTCTCACCTCACAACAAGCGCGCGAAGAGGCAGGCAGGGCCCAGAGTGGTCCAGGGTTCACCCGAGGTCATATGGCGGGGCTGGCTGGAGCCCAGGCCTGGGGCCCGTGAGCCCCAGGCCCTTTGCTCACCCAGAAGTGAGCTCTTCTAGGCCTCCCCACCCCTGCTCCTCCCCACCAAGCAGGCCACTCCTGGAGGGCAGAGCCTATATATAGAAACCTTTAAACACTAAGATGCTTTGACAATTAAAATTCATAATTTATCCCGAAAACGGCCTGGAGCTGTGGGCTGGCCGGAAGGCCAGCAGCTCCTGAGATCAGCCGTGCTCCGGTGGGGTGGGCTGCGGGGTGGGCAGGGGCCCCCCCCACTCAGATGCAGGGGGCGGGTGCTTGCCCAGGGCCACGCACGGGGGCAGCCACCCTAGCAAACAGGCAGGCGGTCACGCCGTGCCCAGTCAGCACCCTCCGGCCCGGCTGCGGCCGAGAGGCCAGGTGAGCACCTTCGGGGGCGGCTGGAATTTCCAAATGCACCTAAGAAATGGCACTGGCGGCACCGGGCCAGGGAGGGTGTGGAGTGGCAGGCGGAGGGACAGCAGGCACGCACGCACGCGCGCACGCGCACACACACACACACACGCCCCAGGGGTCCAGCAACTCTGCCAAAACCAAGAGCAAGAGGAAAATAAAGAATTATACACGACAAAGGACACGACCTCAATTTTCTTCCAGGTTGATTTTTCTCTCCCTGTGGGGGGCGGCTGCAGGAGGAGGAGAAGGGAGAGACAGAGGACGGGCCACGGCGGGCAGACCAGCCCAGGAGGAGACAGACAGAGCCCGCCCTGCTGCCCGCCCGCTGACCGCACAGCCTGGATTTCTCCTGCCGGAGGCCAGCCTGGGCGCCGGAACCTCTCAGGTGTTCCCTGTCCACCATCCGCCATCCTCCCTGTGCCAGGGGGCAGCCGCTGCCCAATTACGCTGGCTGGGGACTGAGTTCCCCCGTTTGCGGCTCACACCTAAACCATTATCAGCCATTCACACCTCAGCAGGGATTAGCCCTAGAAAGCCAGAACGGAGTGGCTGTGGAAGGAGCCCCATCTGGATTTGGGGCAGGAGAGAAGCAATGAGGAGTCCTCAGGTGCTCCCCACCCCTGCACACCTTTGCTCCCACTATTCCCTCCCTCGAAAATGCCTTCCCCCTACTCCCTTGGTGGCCTGTGCACATGTATTTGGGTTTCAGCCTGAGCTCTCCCGACACCTCCTCTTCCTCTAGGAAAGCCCTAGAAGGGGGCTGTGGTCAGGAGCCGCCCCAGCAGTTGTTTGACTGGCTCTCTCTGACCCTTTGAGGATGGGTGAGGTTCTGTCAGCCCAGGCCCTGCCCTGGGGGGCTCTCAAGCTGGGGGACTCAGAGGAGGCTGCAGAAGCTCCAACAGGGAGGAAGGGAGGGAGCAAACGCAGCAGTGGCGGGCGCTCCTGGGACACCGGGCACGGCAGAGATCCAGAGGCGTTCCCAGGAGGGTGACACCTTGCAGGCTGGACTCCGAGAGCTCTGGGTGCGTGGCAGACAGCCGGCCATTGCCGGGAAGAAAGACCATGACCTAGGGTGACCGTTGAGGGCTCTGTAGCCAGGCCCCAGCCCCCCACTCCCCCCACCCCTCTCCTGGCCGCACAGCCACCGCTGCCTCTGAGCGGACACACTTCCCAGTAACCCACTTTATCCTTTTGTGAAATGGATCGAGTGGCTCCATGCCCTGAAGCTGAAAGCAAAGAGGGGACCCCAGGCAGGCAGGGACTTGGGGACAGGCCAGGTCACGCGGAATCTGTCTCTGTTCTTTGGTCACCCTGCACGAGGGCCTTCGCTTTTCTGAGTAATCGAACCCACCTCACGGGGCGGCCGAGAGGACAGGATGTGTAAGGGGCCCCGGGCTTGTGACGTGCGTCGTGCGCACGGGAGCTCAGGAAATGGGAGCGGGCCTGTGGGGCAAGCCCTCGCTCCGTCTTCCCCCGACCCACGCATTTCTCGGTGGGAGAGCTGGACAGGGCCGTAGGCTCTGATGCCCTCGGCCCCCTTCCCAGGTCCGCCACGTCCCTCCTCATTCCCGCCTGCTGCAGACGCAGTGGTGGAAACGTAGAAATGAAGGATGTCAGGACAGGACGTGAGGGGGTTGCCCGCCTCATTTGCACGCAGGGCCACAGCCCGCTGCGATGGCTCGGGTCATGCGGCCAGGCTGATGCCCAGAGGCCCCAAGCGCCCAGCAGTGGCAGCGGGCGCCTCCCCGCCGGGGACCTCGGGCCCATGTGTGCCGGGGAGCCCCGCGCTCCCTGAGGAATGCAGAGTGGGAATGCCGTGAAATATCGATGCCATAAACCTAAAATAACGAAACCTTCCATTCTGTGCTGCAGCGCACCCCAAAGTAGGTGAGATTCTAGCACCGACGGTGGCAGCGGGCACAGGGGAAGAAAAATTCAGTGTGTTCGACATACACGGCCTAGGAACTGCTGCTGCTGGGCCTGGGGCGCAGGGCGCCTGCTTGAGCTCTCTAAGGGCTGGGGGTCCCCCATTCCGTCCCGGGGCCTTCCCCCAGCACTGCCCAGACAGGCCTGCCCCTCCCTGCTCTGGCTGTGTTTCCAGAATCCCGGCTTCACACCAGGCGGCTCTCGGGCAGGCAAGCTGACCAGGGCGGGGGCGGCGGGGCGCGGGCTCTGCTGCCCCCTAACTTTGTGCCTAGGCCTAAGGGCCCATGAATTCCCTCTGGAAGCCTCAGTCCTCATCTGTAAAATGGCCACAAAATAATGTTTCTTTTGAATGCTGCCTTAGGATCTGGATTCACCCTTGCTCTCTCTCCCCACATCTCCTCACGGGTGATCCCGTGCCCCTTCTGTCCCCACCTGTCCCCTTTCCCATCCTGAGCCCCATTGGGAGGCCTTTCAGGTAGATCCTTCCGGCCCTGTTGGAACTGTAGTTTGGGGCCTGAGCCCCCATTCCTCTTCGCCCCGAACCAGGTTTGAGAATATTGACTTTCTAGCTGGGGGAAGGCCTTTTCTGCTGTGAGTTCCCTCAGGGAGCCTGGAATCCTGCCCCTCACTGGACAGGGAGGAAATAGACCAGAGATGGCAGGCTTTGCCCAAGGTCACACAGTGGAGTGGCCAAAGAACCGTATGCGGCCGGTGTGGGGAGCAACTGAGCCAGGAACATATGCCCCGGGATAGGAGTGAGAGTGTGCTGGTGGAGGCGGCCCTTCGCAGAGCGGGTCTGATGGCCCAGCTTCCCCCACGGCTCCGGGATCGGGAGGGCTCGGGCCGCTGCGGGGTCAACACTGGGCCCCAGGCAACGGCTCTCCCTTTGCCTGCCCACCTGCCTGCTTTCGATGTTTATTCCCTTTGTATTTATTGGTCCAATTTTTAAACTCTTGCCCTTGTGGGAAGCCCTTCAGGGGGCAAGGATCCAAAATAAAACACTGATTAAAATGCATAAAACACTTCTCCTCTGCGGTCGCAGGAGTAACCAGCGGGATTCGCGGTGCCAGGAAGGCGGGGGCCGCGCATTGCCCGCTCAGCAGTTCTGGTGACCCCCTGCGACACAGCCCTGCCGGCACCCCTAGATGACAGGGGCCCCTGGGGGTGTCAGGCCGGGAGGCTAGGCCCCGCGTGCTGTGCTCCTGCCGTGCCGGCGCGGGCAGGCTTCTTAACCTCTCCAGGCCTCAGTTTCCCCACCTTTCAGGACAGCCACACGTAAAAGGTGAGGGGTGAGGCCATTTGGAGGCTGTGCCCTTGCGAAGCTACCTTGGTCCCGGGGGAGCAGGGCCCGCTGCTCTGCGGGTCTAACTGCCAGGCGGGGGTGCGGCAGCCACGCCACGCCATGCCAAGCCACGCCATGCCAAGCCACGCCAAGCCACGCCAGGCAGCTTTTCCATCAACGTATGTGCAAGCCCCGGGCTCTCGTTGCTCGGCGGGCCTGCTCGCTCAGAGGGCCCTCGGCCCGTGCACAGACTCCTGCAGACACTCTTTCAGAGGACACCCCTGGGTGCTGCTCCGCGAGACAGAAGCACCCGTGACCGTTTGACCCGGGATCGAGCGTACATCACCGCGTGGCGCCAGGCGCGGAGGGTCTAGAGAGCGTGTTTCCCTCTTCGTTCGGGTTCCCAGGAAGCTCTCACCCGCCGTCGTGACGCATGACGTCATGGTATTCTTGCCTCGCCGCTGGCTTTATCTTTTCATCATCTTGTTGCGTAATGTTTTCTGTCAGTTGGCTCGGGTTATATTTAGGACGAGGTGTGCTATACGGCAGTCTCCTAACGTCACTACCGAGAAGCGTAAGGTACTTCAGTGTCGTGGGAAAGAGATGAGTTCTGACGGCATCGGTTCCCGAAGGCTTCGTGGAAGAGGTGGCCTTTGGGAGGGAGGTCACAAAGGCTGCTAGGGCGGGAGGCTGGGAGAGTCCTCCAAAAGAAGATGGTTTAGAGCCAGGACAAGGTGGGGACACCTGGGTGGCTTCGCGGGGCAGACTGGTGGGAGAGGAGTACCTGGGTAGGTTGAGGCAGGGTAGGTTGGGGCTTTGAATGTCTTAATCTCGTGTGTGGGAGGGACTTACCAGCATCTCAGGTGCCTGTGCCGTTGCCGTCCCCCCTCCCCGTCCGTCCTCAGCCCCCTCCCCAGCAGCCCCCGCTTGGCCCACCAGCCCAGCCCTGAGCTGGGCGCTAAAAGTCCTATTTACCTCTCCAGGTCCCCAGCCTCGCACCCCCGCCGGCCCCAGCTGCCGGCCCAATTACTTATCGATCGCCTGTCAGGATGTGTGCTTTTCTGGTGGGTGACTATGGAAAACGGCCTGGTGGGGGTGGGGTGGGGGAGGCCGAACCACGGGAGTCTGGAGAGAGGATGAGAGGGGCTGAGGGGAGGGGGGTGGGCAAAGCCGCTGGGGATAACAGAACCTTGCAGATTCCATGACATGTCAGCGACACCCAGCGCCCTCTCTGGTTAATCAGTCACTTAGTCGATCAACAACCAGGGAGCACCGTCAGTCCGGGAAAGACTGCTGGAGCGCCGGAAGGTGTGTGGCATGTCTCGCAGACTAGAGCTCTGGTCCCAGACCCACCCCCTTCCACGGGCTGGGTTTTCTTGGGCAGCCACAAGCTCTTTGAGGCCCCCTTGCCTGAAGGGTTGAAGCGTGGGTGACAAGACCTGTGGCCTTGAAAGCAGAGGCTCTGTACACGTGGGGGGGGCGGGCAGGGGGTGCTGGGAGAGCTGGAAGAAGGGCCTGATCAGGGGCAGAGACGTGGGGCCCTCCTGGCCTGGGCTTCCCCTTCCTGCAGTGAGCCCCCCTTTGGCACCATGGGTGTGAGGTGCGTGAACAGGCAGCCGAGGCCCAAGGGTGGCAGGCCGGGGTGGGATGGACTGCACCCCACCAGTAGCATTCGGGCTACGGTTTGGCCCCCAGAGACCACCCGGCCCACCCCCTGGGGTTTGGAGAAGTCCAGACTAGCCCTCCTGGCTCCCTACTGCCCCTGCTGTTCCGTGGGGTGGCACAGAGGAGGGGAGGAGGAGGTGGGGAGGCAGTCGGGGCACAGGTGGGAGCAGGTAGCCGCTCATCACAGCTGAGAGAGAATCAAGGGGTGGGGGTGGGGGGGACTCGCTCCCGCACACCCCTTGCTTACTCCACCCGCAACCTGTGCTCAAGCTGGGCGCCCCTCCTGCTGTCCCTACCCCCGTCATGGCCACCCGAGCCCGTCGCGTTGCTCAAGGGCCCGGCTGTAACGAGCCTCGTGTCCTCAGTGCCGCAGTGTGGACGGGCGTCTCCAGCTGCCGGTACCGTCCTGGGCCGTGGGAATCTGAATGCCCCCGCCTCTCAGACTAGCAGCCGCACAGAACCCCGGCTCTGGGAGGAGCGTGATCGGAACCCCGAGAGACAGACGGGAGGCATCGGGGGAGAGTCCTGGCTTTCTGGCTGGGGTGCCCTCCTCTGATCCAGAAACCCCGTGGGGGACAGATTCATGAACACTGACTGACAGGTGCCACCGTGTTCGCTGCTATCCCAGGACTCTCGGGCAGGGCACACGGCCATCGAGCTAGTGAGGAGGGCGCTGCGGTGTCTGTG
Organism: Paguma larvata; assembly: GCA_030068075.1. Taxonomy (NCBI): domain Eukaryota; kingdom Metazoa; phylum Chordata; class Mammalia; order Carnivora; family Viverridae; genus Paguma; species Paguma larvata. The sequence continues at coordinate 112,732,190 of CM057827.1, forward strand.
CCTGAGGAAGCTCAGGCCAGAGGCCGAGAGGGTGGCCCCCGGCAGCCTTGGAAGCCCTTGCCTGACGGGCTGGGGACCAGAGACATGCTCCTCTTCAGGTGCTTCCAGAGGCTTCCGCCTTTGAGCCCCTTGGAGTCCCTCGGTGAGCCCCGAGGGCTACTCAGCAGGACCGGCTTTCTCCCTGATGAGCACCAGGGGAAGCTGAGGCTCAGAGGTGGGGGGTGGCGTACGGGCTGCGTGCCCGGGTCACATTGCCTGTAAAACATAAAATGTAGAGGTGGACGCCGCCTGGGGTGCCAATACCAGGCTCCTGTGAGGTGACCCTGGCCTTTCAGCGAACCCCCTCCGTCCCAGGGATGCTGGGAAATTCCTCTGGGAGGGCCCCGGGCAGGGTAGGGAGCAAGGAGGAAGCAGCACGGGGCGGCAGGAGGCTTCCTGGCCTGGGCTTCGGGACCTCACCGTGAGGCCCCGGGAGCGTCCTGTGCCACCGCGGCCCCCCAGCTCCCTCGCTGCGTCAGGGACATTCTCACAGGGGGCAGGCGGGCGCAGGAGGGGATCCGGCCGGCTGCTCTTCCTCTAACGGCCCCCTCTGTCCTGTGCTTGCTCCCGGCTGCAGGTGAGCGAGAGGATGCTGGCGGGGGGCGCGAGGAGCATGCCCAGCCCCCTCCTGGCCTGCTGGCAGCCCATCCTCCTGCTGGTGCTGGGCTCGGTGCTGTCAGGCTCGGCCACCGGCTGCCCGCCCCGCTGCGAGTGCTCCGCCCAGGACCGCGCCGTGCTCTGCCACCGCAAGCGCTTCGTGGCGGTCCCCGAGGGCATCCCCACCGAGACCCGCCTGCTGGACCTGGGCAAGAACCGCATCAAAACGCTGAACCAGGACGAGTTCGCCAGCTTCCCGCACCTGGAGGAGCTGGAGCTCAACGAGAACATCGTGAGCGCCGTGGAGCCCGGCGCCTTCAACAACCTCTTCAGCCTCCGGACGCTGGGGCTGCGCAGCAACCGCCTGAAGCTCATCCCCCTGGGCGTCTTCACCGGCCTCAGCAACCTGACCAAGCTGGACATCAGCGAGAACAAGATCGTCATCCTGCTGGACTACATGTTCCAGGACCTGTACAACCTCAAGTCGCTGGAGGTCGGCGACAACGACCTCGTCTACATCTCCCACCGAGCCTTCAGCGGCCTCAACAGCCTGGAGCAGCTGACGCTGGAGAAATGCAACCTGACCTCCATCCCCACCGAGGCGCTGTCCCACCTGCACAGTCTCATCGTCCTGAGGCTCCGGCACCTCAACATCAACGCCATCCGGGACTACTCCTTCAAGAGGCTGTACCGGCTCAAGGTCTTGGAGATCTCCCACTGGCCCTACTTGGACACCATGACGCCCAACTGCCTCTACGGCCTCAACCTGACGTCCCTGTCCATCACGCACTGCAACCTGACCGCCGTGCCCTACCTGGCCGTGCGCCACCTGGTCTATCTCCGCTTCCTCAACCTCTCCTACAACCCCATCGGCACCATTGAGGGCTCCATGCTGCACGAGCTGCTCCGGCTGCAGGAGCTCCAGCTGGTGGGCGGGCAGCTGGCCGTGGTGGAGCCCTATGCCTTCCGCGGCCTCAACTACCTGCGCGTGCTGAACGTCTCGGGCAACCAGCTGACCACGCTGGAGGAGTCGGCCTTCCACTCGGTGGGCAACCTGGAGACGCTCATCCTGGACTCCAACCCGCTGGCCTGCGACTGCCGGCTCCTGTGGGTGTTCCGGCGCCGCTGGCGGCTCAACTTCAACCGGCAGCAGCCCACGTGCGCCACGCCCGAGTTCGTCCAGGGCAAGGAGTTCAAGGACTTCCCCGACGTGCTCCTGCCCAACTACTTCACCTGCCGCCGCGCCCGCATCCGGGACCGCAAAGCCCAGCAGGTGTTTGTGGACGAGGGCCACACGGTGCAGTTCGTGTGCCGGGCGGACGGCGACCCGCCGCCCGCCATCCTCTGGCTCTCGCCCCGCAAGCACCTGGTCTCGGCCAAGAGCAACGGGCGGCTCACGGTCTTCCCCGACGGCACGCTGGAGGTGCGCTACGCCCAGGTACAGGACAACGGCACGTACCTGTGCATCGCGGCCAACGCGGGCGGCAACGACTCCATGCCGGCCCACCTGCACGTGCGCAGCTACTCGCCCGACTGGCCCCATCAGCCCAACAAGACCTTCGCGTTCATCTCCAACCAGCCGGGCGAGGGGGAGGCCAACAGCACCCGAGCCACCGTGCCTTTCCCCTTCGACATCAAGACCCTCATCATCGCCACCACCATGGGCTTCATCTCTTTCCTGGGCGTCGTCCTCTTCTGCCTGGTGCTGCTCTTTCTCTGGAGCCGGGGCAAGGGCAACACGAAGCACAACATCGAGATCGAGTACGTGCCCCGCAAGTCGGACGCCGGCATCAGCTCTGCCGACGCGCCGCGCAAGTTCAACATGAAGATGATATGAGGCCGGGGCGGGGCGGGGCGGGGCGGAGGGGCGGGGACCCCGGGGGCGCGAGCCGGGCAGGGAAGGGGCCCGGCCGCCATACGCCGCTCGCCCCTCAGTCCTTCCCGCCCCCTCCCTGCCCCTCCACACACACCCTTTTTCTTCCTCCCGGGCCCCGTTCCCTGCTGCCCACCCCCTGCCGCCGCCGCCGGCCCCTCACCGCCTGCCCTCTTCCTGGCAGGACCTCAGCAGTCCAGGCCCGGGGACCCCGCCGGCACAGGGGCACTCGTTGACAGACTGGAGTCGGAAGCGGACAAACCGACATGCAGCACAGTCAATAATTCAATAAAAAAAAAAAAGTTACGAACTTCCTCTGTAACTTGGGTTTCAATAATTATGGATTTTTATGAAAACTTGAAATAATAAAAAGAGAAAAAAACACTCTTTCCTATAGCTAGTCGGAATGCAAACTTTTGACGTCCTGATTGCTCCAGGGCCCTCTTCCAACTCAGTTTCTTGTTTTTCTCTTCTTCCTCCTCCTCCTTCTCTTCCTCCTTTCTCTTCTCTTCCCCTATGGGGAGGGATCACTCAGGAAAACAGGAAAGGAGGTTCGAGCCCCCGCTGCCCGGGCGGCCGACACGAGCGGGCAGCGGGGCAGGTGCGGGCCCAGCTCCGGGCTGGCTGTTTGCAGGGAGCAGGTGGAGGAGACGGGGCTGCCTGGTGGGGGTGGGCGCCGTCTGCCAAGCTGCCAGGAAGCACTACTGCCAGGGGCTGGGGGGCCCGGCTCGGGTGTGGCCGAGACTCTGGACAGGGGCTGGGGTCCTCCCGGAAGACAGCACAGTCAGTGGAGAGAGCCAGGGGCTGGAGGCGGGACCGAGGCCTAACTTCTGGTCCCAGCTCTGCTGCTGACTTACTATGTGGCTTCAAACAGGTCATTGAGCCTCTCTGGGCCTCAGTCTCCACATCTGTACAAATGGAAACGTTACTCCCCGCCCTGCCTACCTCACAGGGCTGTTGTGAGGAATTGATGAGATGATGTATGTGAAACACTTTGTAACCTGTAAAGCGCTGTGCACATGTGTGGGTGACTGTTCTCATTATGGTCATTATTATCTCACTGTCGGGGAAGGGGCTCCCGAAGGGAACTCCGTGGGCTCAGGGTTGGGGGCATACCAGGGGAGGGCCGCTCCAGGGACTTTCAGAGGCTCCTCGGGGGACAGCGGTCCAGGCCACCGCCGTACTCTGAGCCTAGCCTGGACTCTGAAGAGTCGTGAGTCGGGGGTAGGATCCATGCTGACCTGGAAGGTCAGAAGTGGCCCCGCCCACTCACACCAAGCCCAGCCACTCCCGACTCGGCCCTGGAAAGGCGTGTCCTGGATGACAGAAATACAGAGAGCCCGTCAGGTCGCCTTGTAACTTTCCCTGACTCCGTGGGCCCTCGCTCGAAAACCTGGGCCAGCGACCCACGGGCTCACCCCCCTCTCCGTCAGGCAGGGCGAGGGGTCCGTCGGGGTCAGGGAGGCCTGGCTTCTCCCCTCCACGTTTCCTCTTTCTCCTCAGGGACTGCTCGGATTCAGCCCCACGGCGGGCCCAGGAGGACCCTGCTGCCTGTTGGTCCTGAGGCCAGGGGAGAACCCAGTGATGCAGGAGCGGACGGGCACAGACTTAGCCGAACGTGAGGGGGAAGCAATGGGGAGGTCAGCACTCGGCAGCGAGACTTCAGAACGTAGCTCCTCCAACCGGGGCTCAACCCCAAGCTGGCACAGACTAGGTGGCTGCATGCCTGGCACCTTCTAAACCAAGCCTCCGGTGGGGTGGCCTAGTGAGCAGAGTCTGGCAGGGAATGAATCACCCATTCATTCATTCATTCCTGTGTGCATTCATTCATTCATTCATTTGATCCTCAGATGTCTTGGTTCCCCGCGGATGCAACTTATAGCCAACAGCTGGGCCAGACCGCCCTGGCCCACCTCTCCCAGCAACCACCCCAGGACTGTCCCTGATTCTGGAGAAACCTCAAGCCCTCAGAACTATGGTTTTATCCCTCGGAAGAAACAGGAACCCTCTCTCCATAGGCTTCTGGAATGTTGTTGGTGTGGAAAAGGTTGATGGTCCCTGCGGAGCAGCCTAGACTATAGGCTCCAAGGTTTGAGGTCGGATCTGGGTTTGAGGTCCTGTTCTAGCACTTACGAACTGTTTGGGATTGTTACTTAACTCCTCTGGACCTCAGTCTGCTTATCCGTAACGTCAAGATGATCTTACTACTTTTGGTTGTTAGGACGTTACATGAAGGAGCATAGGTGTATTTGTTGATCGATGGGGTGCCCGGCAGTCGGCGAGGCCTCCACCAGTCGTGGTGGTGACTATTACCAAGGCCAACTCTGGTACAGATGCAGAGACTGAGGACCAGAGAGAGTGGTAGCTTATCGAAAGCCACACAGCTTCTGGGTGACAGGACCAGGGCCTTCTAAGCCTGGCTTGGGACTTCTCAGAGCCAGGCCTGGGGACCCCCATCTGGCAGGAGACCACTGGGGACACAGGAGCAGGGAGGGGAGTCCTTGAGCAAGGGGGTGGCTTGTATGCTCGAGGCCCCAAGGCCCTGATAAGCCTGCTCACCTCCAGAGAGAGACCAGAGCACGACTCTCCATGGTCTCAGCTCGAGATCCCTTGGTGGGCACCGTTCTCCCTCAGGAGCCAGTGGGAGCCATTGGGTAACAATGGGATCGTCACTTAACTCCTCTGGGATGCCCGGGGCTTCACGAGGTCTGGGAAGAGCAAGAGGATCAAGGGGCCAATTTATTCTTGGCTCGTGTGAGGGAGCCAGACCTCTGAGGAAACTCAAGGACACAAGAAAATTGTGGGGTTGTTTTCAGATCGGGGAGAGTCATTTGGGGGGGATGTAAATGCCCAGGGCAGGCAGCTGGGTTGGCCCAGCAAAGGCAGCCTGGGTTTTAGTATTACCCCTTCTGAGCTGTGGGCCCTCCATCTGTAGAAAGGAGGCAAGGACTCAGCTACCAAGAGCCCTGGCTGGATTTAAGGGGCGAATAGGCTGGAAAGTCAGGCTGAAGAGGTTACTTTCTCCATGGTCCGAGAGCCTCCAATGGGGAAAGAGGAGGAGCAGATGTCCTCGGCCCCAGCGGTGTGCGGGGCACCCCCACAGCTGGGAGCCTGAACCCGGAGGTGGTCCGGGAGGCCCGTGTGGCACACAGTCCTAGTTAGGCAGATCTGCCTCAGACCCCACGGAGTTGTGGGGTCCGGACGTCTGGTCCAAGCTACTGGGGGAAAGGCAAGATACTGAATCCCGAGAGTCCAGGCTGCTTTCCAGGGCACCAAGACCAGAGGCAGCCTCCAGGCTTGCTCCTCTGTGAGACAGGTGTGCCTTAAAGAGAAGGGTGGTAAGACCCGGAGCCTACCCTGGGCAAGCGCGTGAATGCAGACACAGATGGCGCCCAGCAGGGTGAGTATTAGCAGCAAGCACCTGGATCACCACCACCTCCGCCCCACCCCTGCTTTACCCTTCACAAGTGAGAATCTGGGGCTCAGAGAAGGGAAGTAACCCGCTCAGGGTCACACAGCAGAGTGATGGCTGGGGCGTAGGCTTCAGAGTCGGGCAGACCTCGGTTCAAACTCCGTCTCAGGTGTGACACCCGTTTGCTGTGCAATAATTACCACCATTATTAGCGTGGCATCCTTATGGACAAGCAGGGGAGTGGTGGTTGAACTCGGGGGCTGGGAAGGAAAGGGACCCCGTGGGGGACAGTGAGGAACAAAAGCAGCTGAAACTTCAAATGAGATTGGAGTAGAAGACAAGCCTGATGATGCCCTCCATTTTGGCGCTGAAGGCTCGGGGCTCCGTGGGAGGATGGAGGCAGACCTCGGGCCATCACGGCCATTTGTCCAGGACAGAGAGTGCGGCCATGCCCTGGGGCCCTGGAGGACAAGGCCACCACCTGCAGGCGTTTGCAGAGATGGAGGTCACAGGGAGAAGGAGATAAGGGGTCGGAGGAGCAGTGTAGACCCTAGTGGGTATTAGGAGTCCTGGGGGACCGCGAACCTTCTGGGACCTGAAGACGAAGTTCCTGAGGTACAAGGAGCAGGGGCAGCACAGACCATCTGGAGTTAAGTGATTTATTGGGGACCTCACAGAACTTGTTCCGTGCTCTATCAACTTTCCTGCTTCTCTCTCCAATTAGACGTCCTCTGATAACACAGGGTTAAGAGTCACCTCGGCTCCCATTCCCAAACCCCGACTCCAGCCTCCTTGGGAGTCTGACTTGCTAGGATCTCTGATCTCTTCATTCATATTCTCCAGAGAAAAAATCTGACTGGCCGCCGGCCAACCGATGGATTGGCTGCCTCTGAGTCAAGTGTTCATCCCCTTGTCCAACCAGCTGAACCTGATCTAAGCCAAGTTTGGGTAAAGGTGGTGCAGAAAGAGCTAAGGGACAGATCAGTTATTTTTTCCTGCATGACAACCACCCCAACACTTAGTGGTTCAAAACGATAGCCATTTATTCGCTCCAATATGCAACCTGGGCAGGGCTTGGTAAGGACGGTCAGTTCTGCCTGGTGTTGATTAGGGAGACTTGCCTGGGGCCGAAAGGTCCCAGGTGGCTTCTGGCCACGTCTGTCTCAGCTGGGGAGGCCGGAAGGGTTGGAGGCCGGCCTGCTTCTTTATGTCCACGTGGTCTCTCCAGCGGCCTAGCTGGACTTTTTTATGGTGGCTCAGCACTCTCGAGATGGCAAAAAGGAAACCTCGTACAGGCTGACGCCCGGGATCCAGGCAAGTCACAGGTCTGCCTAGATTCAAGGCCAGGCAGGACAGACCCCAGCTCTTGGTGGCAAGAGCTGCAAAGTCAAGTAACACAAGGGCCTGCAGGACCGGCCACCCCTGGGGACCTGCACGGGGACCTCACAGGCGCCTCTGTCCTCTTAGGAACCACCCGTTGGCTCACAGGCCTCTGCTGTGTACCCCCCGAGTAAGGAATTGGCGATGGTGACCGGCCTGCAAATGGATCTCCAGCTGGTAAGGAAAGAGTCAGGACTTGAACCCAGTTTGCCGCCCCTGGTCCAGTGTCCTTTTGAGCAGAAGCAGGAGGCAGGGGCTCCCCGGGGGTGATCTAGCGATGGTGATAATAATAGCTGCTGTTTATGGGGCCAGCCACCAGGCCAGACACTTTATCCGTGTTGTCTTCGGTCCTACCACGAGGAGGTTCTAATATGCTCCCTTTCAGCTGACAACACAGGCTCAGGGAGGAGAAGGGACTGCCAAGGGCCCACCGCCAGGTAGGCGACGAAGCCAGGATTCATACGCAGGGCGCCAGTACGTCACAGCAGGAAAAGCACCAGACCGGTCTGTGAGCCTACCCCAGCCTCAGGCTTCTCATCTGTGGAGCTGGGCCCGTGGCCTCCTTCCTGTGGCCTCCTTCCTTTGTAGGCCGGGATGAGTGTCAGTAGTGGACAGTCTGCTGTGGCACAGGTGGGTGAGGGCAGGGGTGGGGGTGGCGATCAAGGCTGCTACCGGCCGGTTCCCCCTCCCGGCCCGAGTCCACCCGGCGTCTCTGTAGGGCCCTGAGGTGAGAGCCGGGCACGAGGCCGGGCAGCCTGTTCTGAGGACCTGCGGTCTGGCCCCGGTACCTACCGGGTGACTGGACACTACTGGGCAGGGGTCTGAGGGTGGCGGCCACGCAGCACAGCCCGGGAGCTCAGGGCCTTCCCCTGGCTGCTCCGGCTCTGCCTGAGGGAGTCGATTGCTCAGCCTGTAAAGGGATTTACGACCTCCCCATAAACCGATTATGGCTCATCCTGTGTCCCCAGCCCGGGCCCTGTCATCGTGCCAGCAGACTGCTGGTGTCTGGGAAGGCTAGGGTGGTCCTTTGGGGGCCGTGGAGACTATACACACCCCAGAGCCTCAGCCCAGTCTCCCCTGTTCTTCCAGTTCTGTCACACCCTGGCCCCCTTGCCACCCCCTGCCCTGGACGGGACCCCAGCAGGGACCTGGGCCTGGTTCTTCCTCTGCCCCTCCGGTTAGATCCCCCCATCCCTTCACTCTTGGCTGGGCGGTGACACACTGCCCTGGAGAAGGCTAATCCTGGGGATGGAGCAGCAGGATGTTGGGGGGAACAGAGGAGGAGGAAGCTGAAGGCAGAGGAAAGGAAAAGCCAGGCAGGAGAGAGGGTGGGCAGGCTGGCCACCACGCCCAGTCCCCAGGATCCAGACCTCAGCCCAAAGGCAGTGACTAGCACGACAGCCCCCCTGTTTTGATGGTGAGAAACATGAGTCTCAGAGACGCTGAGCCACTGCCCAAGGTTGCACAGCTAAGCAGTAGCAACTTGGAAAGCGCGTGCGCGTGCGCGCGCGCGCGCGCACACACACACACACACACACACACACACACACAAATGTTCAGCGTGCTCCCATTTTGCAGATGAGGGAACTGAGATTCAGAGAGGGGAAATGACAGGTCCAAGGTCACAAAATGAACGAGTCAGTAGTAGCACCAACTCTGACTCTGCTGAAAGGGGGGTGGAGACAGGGAGGCAATTGCTGTGGCCTCCGGAAAGCTCTCCCGTGGGAAACACAAGGTCAGGCTGGCCCCAGGGGCGGGGTGGGGCACCAGCCCTAGAAGAGGTGAGCAGCTGGAGGCCCTGACTTGGCTCTCTGACTAGCAGCCATTTACATAGCCTCGTTAAAAAATATGGCGTCGTAAAGAGGAGAGACGCAGGCACAGTAAAGGCCGTCTCCAGGCTCCTGCCAGCCCCAGAGCCTCTCACAGGACACTCCGAGGGCGCAGGGAGCAGACCTGGGTGGGAGGGGCTGTGGCTGCCCCTCGGCAGCACACCCAGAGCTGGGATGAGGCGTCCGTCTCTCCTGGGCTCTGTCCTGATCTCAGTGCTATGAGGTGAGACACTTCACTGTGTGACCCTGCTCCCATCCCCGAGCCCGTCTAGGCCGGCCCCATCCCAAGGGCCCGAGAGAAGGTCGTACCAACTGGGACTCCCCACTCCCTTCTGGTTTCAGGGTTCACCCGAGACCACAGTGGTGTCCCTCATCCCATTTCCCTGCCCCCACACTGCTGCTGAAGCGAAACAGGAGTTATAGCCTCTCTAGTAAAACGCCATTTGCTGCCCGGCCCTGCGCCTGAGCCCATAAATCGCCTCACCGTGTGGCTACCGACCGTGCAGTCACCTGGAACGGAGGCCCAAGGGGGCCTGCAGGCCCATCCACCTGGCCTTGGCCCACCTCAGGTCGCCTCTCACCCATGCCCTCCAGCCTTCCTCAGGGGCTTCTCAGTCTGGCACCAGGACGGCCAAAGTCCCCAGAGGTCTGGCCATCCCAGCAGCCCCGTCTCCACGAGCACTCTGGTTATCACCTTTCTGGAGTCTTCCTGTAACCTCAGGGAGTGCCTGTCTTCTGCCACGTGGGGTGAATCCCTGCCCCCTCCAGCCTTACTTTCCCGCTCTTCCAGCTGAAGTCGGAACAGAGAGGCCCCAAGAGCTCGCCTGGGGAAGATGACTACGGGCAGTGGGGAAAATCCTCTGTTCCAGGGTGAGTCCAGGTGGAGCCGACAGCGGGGAAGTAAGACCGGTGCACGGCCCTGCAGCCTGATGCGCCGAGCAGGGCTGCCTGCCCCCTGGCTGGCAGCTGGCCGGCCGGGAGCCAGGAGGCCAGCTGTCCCCTTTCTCCCGTGGGGCAGCTGGAAGGCTGGAAGGGGATACGGCAAGGCTGATGGCCCCTGCCCTGCCCACAGCCAGAAGGGGCTGCTGGCAGCAGCGGGTAGATGGGAGGAGGGCTTTGTGAGAAGGCAAAGGGCCGGGGAGGCCTGCGATGGTTTCCCAGGTCCTAGCAGGGCCCCCCAGCCTGCCGCCAGCCCTTCCCCACAAAAGACGGCGTTCCAAACACAGGTGGAGGGGAGGGTGGGGTGGGGAGGTGGATAAGGGAGTAACATCCGGTGAACACCCCGCAGCGGTGGAGTACAGTGTCCCACAGGCAGTGGGGGGCTCAGGGAAGGTCACCATTCACGTAGAGAGTGCAGACGGGGGAGAGCAAGGGCAGGTATGAGCTTTTTTTTTTTAATTTTTTTTTTAATGTTTATTTCTTTTGAGAGACAGCGAAAGTCTGGAGGAGGAGTAGAGTGAGGGAGACAGAGGGTCTGAAGCAGGCTCTGCATTGACAGCAGAGAGCCTGATGCGGGGCTCGAACTCACGAACCACGAGATCATGACCTGAGCTGAAGTCAGGCACTTAACCGACTGAGTCACCCAGGCGCCCCGGTATGAGATTTTCAACGGTCCACAGGCCTTCAGTTCCAATTCCCCCGGCTAAGGGTAAGGGAAAATGCTTCGAACGCTTTGTTTCTGCCCTTGAAGCCTCCCCTCTTTTTTTTTTTTAAGTTTATTTATTTATTTTGAGAGAAAGCGCATGCACACAAGCAGGGGAGGAGCAGAGAGAGGGAGGGAGAGAATCCCATGCAAGCTCCACGCTAACAGGGCTGAGCCTGATGTGGGGCTCCAACTCCGACTGAGCCACCCAGGCACCCGGAATCCTTCTTCTGAGCTCTCCGTGCTCCTGTGAAAGGGAGAGCAGATGTGTGGAGGGTGTGGGGCGGGGGGACTGCGGAAGCTGAGGCCGGTGTTCTGTAGAGCACCATCGTGGCCATGGGGAGCTATGGTGGGTGCTTGAGCATGAGAGGGACCCATCTCAGAGTCTAAGGAGGAAAGATTTGAGGTGTGGGAGCAGAGGAAGTGGAGGCAGAGAATGCACACAGGAGTGTTCACACCTCTGTGCTCACGCACACTCAGGCACACGCACACCTACTGCAGCAGGTACACGTGCAAACGGATTTACACAGCCTCACACATTCTCCCCCACACACAGCAATTTGTGTGGTCACACACAAACCTTTCACACACCCATGCAAGCAAATGCTCTCAGTGTACACACTGGTACAGGTCACACCTGCGCACCCTGGAACCCCACACCGGACAGTCGCCGGATGCATTCACACTAAAGCACAGACCCACAGCGCAGCACCCTTGGCGCAGCACACGGGAGCACCCTCGCCGAGGTCCACGCCCTGCATCCTGGCCCGCCGCCTCCCTTCTTCCTGGGATCACAGAGCGGACAGGCCGCCCCGGCTCGGTGCTCACACACCAGCAACGCACACGTGAGCCTGCGCATGCACGTGCACATGCCGCCCGCGGCCCGAGCCTGGCTCCGCCCTCGGAGCTGCGGCTGGCCAATGAGAGCTCGCTGGATGCTGTCTCCTAGGCGACCGGCGCAGCTGTCTCTCTGCGGCGGGTGGGCGGGAGGAGAGGAGTGGCCACGGGAACGCCCCTCACTCCCCGCCCCTGTGCCTGCCGCCCTCGGCCCTCCTCCGCCCTCCTCGGCCCCTCGGCCCCTCGGAAGGTTAGAAGACGGAGCTAGTTTGAGGGCGCCTCAGAGGCTCCCAGATGTAGAGCCCAAAGTGACTCCCAGTGCCGCTCGTCCCCCTGGAGAGGCCCCGGGCAGGTGAGCATCCCGGCCAAAGAGGCCTTGTGTGGACAACCCCGTGAGGTCGATGAGAGGGCCTGGCTCAAAGGCTCGGGGAGGGCGGGGGGCGGAGGACTCTGTGACCCATCCCCTTCTCCCCCCTGCAGAGGAATCTGAACAGCTGGCACTGGCCCCCTTTCTTTTCCTCGAATACCCAAGCTCTTTCCCTCGGGGCCTCCCCACATATTCTTCTCTCCGCTTGCGATGTCTCCTGCTCACCTCTCCCCGCACCGGACCCACTCACCGCGCGCTCACTTCTTTTCTTCTGGCAACCTTCAGCTCATGGTGTGGGTCCCTTCCCCAAACAGCCCTTTCCTTGCCATCGCCGTCTCTGCCCCCCATGCCAGACCAACCCCCTGGGACTGCCATCACCGGGACAGACAAGCGCACACCCTGAGCGTGTGAACCACATGGAAACACAAGGGATCCCAAGAGGTGGAGGCTGGTCAAAGGGGCCGAGCGTAGGGTTGCACGTCAGCTGGAGCCAGACAACCTGGGTCTCAATCCTGGCCCTGCCACGTACCAGCTGTGCGGCTCTGGGCAAGCTGCCCGTGGGACTTGTGAGGATTAAATTAGATCATGCCTGCAGAGCACTTAGAACAGTGTCTGGTGCAGAGCAACTGGCCAGTGAATGTTTGGTTCTTCCATGTTTCTTCTTATGGATTCCCCGTTATAAATAACGCCCCCTTCCCCACACGGTTTCCAGATCCCTGCCTCATTCAGGACATGCCGGGCAGTCATGGGGCCCTGGAGGAGACTCAAAGGTGGTGAGCAGTGGAGTGTTTGCCCCCATTACGCGGCCACACTCGTTTCAACACCAGGTCCAAGAGGGAGACTGTGTCCCATTGGGGGCAGAAAGTAAGAGTCCATGACGACGAGCGATTTTAATTGTCTTTTAGCCAATTGAACAGACAAGTCGATCCTTGATCTGCACTCTCCCTCCTGTCCCCCAACATGAAAAACAAACATGATTTTGAGCAGGTCCTAAGGAGGTGGTTCTGTGGGCTTTTTATTCTCCAGCTCATGGGAGACCACTGCTCACTCAGCCTGTGGTTCGCAGCCTTGGAGCGAGCTGCCACTGTTCATTCCACCTGCTCCTGTTGGGAGGGACGTCGTTCCCCACCAGAGAGAGAGGTCTCAGTCATTTGTAGTTATACGTTTCCCCAGGTTTCCTTATGCCTGGAATCTCACTTCTGCATTGACTTCTTGGGCCTCCCTCCCTTACCCTGGGTCGGGTCCCAGCTCAGCTCATCTGTTACCATGTCTGACCCTGGCCAACTGGTTTCCCCTCCCTGGGTTTCACTTTCCCCTTCTAGTAGATGGAGTAATTATTCTTGCCTTTGAGCACCCCCTTTGCTCCTCTCTCCCTCCTTCCCACATATTCAATCCAGCGTCTCCTCTCACTGGGCTAGGCGCTGGGGATGTTATGAAGGGCAAGACTGGCAGAGTCTGCCCTTGAAGAGCTCAGACTCTGGTGGGGGAGATGGATTCCAGCCTGCCAGTCCCTCATACCATACAAATTTTTAAGAATTGTAATCAGAGAACTATACGGGAATTAAAATAAAATAAAAATTATAATCAGAGATGTGAGTAGCGCGCAGCGTGGGAAATCACAGAGTGGGGATAGCCGAGGAGGGGCTCGCAAAGCCCTCCTGCGTAGCAGCCGTGGTGATTGAGAGAGCGAGCGCAGTGCCCCACTCGGGAGCATGCCCTGTGTGCGGTCCCGCTCTCCGGTTCTCCTGCAGTCTCGCGCGGGGCCTGCACCAAGTGGGGTTGTTTTCAAATGGACAGCTCCCATCCTCTCCTAACCGGTCCCCACTCTGGGGGTGGGAGGTGAGCAGCAGCCGCCCACTCCTCTGCTGCAGCAGGACCTCCGCTCTGCCCTGCTTTGCATAATTGGCTTCCTGCGAGATCCGCTGGAAGTGACTTGGCACACCCTGGTTTCTGTCTCTGCTCTACGCTAATCAGACAGGCGCCCTGGGGCAGAATCCTGCACTTCTAAAAACAGGGATAATCATTCCCACCTTACACTTCCATTGGGAAGCTTGGCCACGGTGCCCGTGGAAAGTACCTGGCTTGTGGGATGTGGCCAGTAGGTGCCAGCCGCTGTCTTTTGCTGGGCCCGCCAGGGCTCGGGGGCTCCAGGCTGGGGTGCATTTTAGATTTCAGTGCTGTCTGTATCCAAAACGATTTGGCTACAAGGAACAGAACCGCACTTAAAGACATACTCTAACAAGGGATTTTTCTTTAAGCAGGTGGTCTCAGGGAAGCCCATCACAGCCGGCTCCTCCTCTTTCTTGGTGGCTTAGCTTCTGGCTGCACAGAGGCTCAGGACACCTGTCCATCTCTGCAGAGACCATCAAGGGGTGTCTGGCTGAGCACAGCCACCATAGGAGGACAGCCCCAGGTCCCCATGACCTCTGTGTTCAATTCTAAGTTCCCAAGAAAAACCGTGGTGGGCCAGGGTTACATCAGATGTCCGCCCTTTGTCCACTCAGCTGAGGCAGGGCCAGAGGGTAGAGAAAGCTACCCCTTCCGGGTTTGGGGAGGAGTGGGGTCTTCAAGTCAGGGTATGAGTGGAGTGAAACTGGTGGCTTTCCCTAGACCAGTGGTTTGCAACGCTGGCTGCACGGCGGAATCACCAGGGGAGCTTTAAAAAATACTGCTTCCTGACTTCCACTTCCAGAGAGTCTGGTTTCATTGGCCTGGGGTGGTGCCTAGGTAATAAAATTTTCAAGATTTCCCCAGGTGACTCTAAAGCACGGTCGAGGTACAGACCACCACTTTAAAGACTTCCTGCCGGCTGAGTCCGCACTGCTGGTGTCCTCCATCCCTTTGGTTTGGTCTCACTTCAGGCCAGATGAGAGGCTTACCCTTCGTGGCTTAAGTCAGTGATTCCCAAGACATCCCCCAGATAAGATAAGGTCGGACTCCTGATTCCCTGGTCTGGTCCAGCCCTACTGAATCCAAAGGTCTGGAGAAGAGCTCTGCTGATTCTTATCACAAACAAGTTGGGGATACTGGGCTGAAGGATAACTTTACCCACTGACATGTGGTCGTGGGGGAAATCAGCCCAAGTGCAACGAACACCTCCACGTAGCAAGGTGGGGAGTAGAAAAAAGCTTTCAGGTTAGCACTGCACTGTTGCCATCAGTAGGGGCCAGCCTGTCAGTGATGGGAGCAGGGCTGACACCCCCCCCCCAGATCTCCCTGCTCAAAGGACAGGGCAGACATCCATTGTTCTGTCTGCCTTGTGTGAAGTGCCTGCCCTCCAACCATGTGGTGCGACTAAGAACTGCTGTCTTCTTATGGAACCCCCCTCCCTGGGCACGGCTCCATCTAGGACAAAGTAGCCAACCTCAGCAGGGCCAATCCATATACCCATCTCCTTGTTGGTGTGAGAGTAGACAAGAAACGATGGCACCTATCCCAAGCGTAGCTAATCAGAAGCCTTCCCTAGGATATTTGAACTTGGAACCAGAGAATAGCAATAGCGGTTTTTCTCTCAAGTCCAGTCTAGGAAAGGTGAAGCTGGGAGCTACCGAGAGCCAAGTTTCCAGGTCACAGAGGAGGTAGGCAGAAGCAGAGGCAAGCTGTGAGGAGTGTCCCTGATTCCGCTCTTGGTGGGCCCCAGGTCTGAGTCCCAACAACTCTGGGCACAGCATAATAAGCCGCTTTGCTATCGTGTACTGACTGCCACTGATTGCCGCCTTCCCAGCTAATTCTACAGTTTATCTGAGGGTCTGTTTCTTGTCACCTGAGTCCTGGGTCAGTCTCTGTCTTAGGGCCAGTTTCAATGGATATTTTTTCTTTTCCAGAAAAAGTTGGAGAGAAACACAGTGTACAATGAACTGCCAGGTTTTCCTGCCCCAAACCGAAAACCTTCTATCTGTGTCTGTATCAAGAACTAGAAGGTCTCTCATCTCTGCATATCTGCTCCATTCTCCTCATCTCTGACAACCAAGCGTTTCTTTTACTTACCAACGTGCACTTAGCTGAGCTTGACCACCCCGAGATAGCAGCCCCTGCTCGGAGCCAGCACAACCTGAAATCTCAGTTCCCTGCAGCTAACCTAATGGTCGTGCCCTGATTTTAAATTCCCATGAGACACACTCTGATTGGCCGAGTTTTAGTCAGGTGACCTCAGTCTGGTCCAATCAGCTGGGCCTGCGGGCGGGCTGCCATGGAGAGCAAGGACCCACCATTGTTCTCCAGCTCCTGGACACCATCCTTGGAACTCCTGGAACACGAGGGAGAATACGGTTGGAGAAACTTAAGTGAAGCCACACTTTCTCCATGAAAGCTTGTTCCTCAGCAAGTCAAGAAGAGAGTGGACGTCTTAACAAGGGGGTCGGCTGATTCAGCTAGCAGGGCCTAATAGCTGCCAAGGAGGATGGGCAGGGGTGACCCTCGCCCTCACCCCTGAGGCAGCAGCTGCAGGCCTGCTTTGCATCCTGTCCAGATATTTCCAGTAAATAAACATTGACGCTTTCGATATCATGTTAATTTCACAGGCGGCTGCTCTGCTGACAGTTTCCACACTCCGCCAGCGCCTCTTGTCAGTTTTATACTCACAGGCGGACGCCAGCCCTGCTCGCGGGCTGCCCGACATACAGACATAAAAACAAATGGCTCAGAAAGCCCTGGTGAAATGACAGGGAACAGCATGGGTACCTAGATTGGGGAGAAGCGGCCCTGTCCTTGGTCCTGAAGTAGACCAGGGCACGGACCAGGCCACAGGGCTTAGAATCCACTAGTGTGACCTTGGTCACGTCTCTCTACCTTTCTGGGTAGAATTAATTTTGTAGCATTGCTTCTTTGGGACCTTGACTGAGAGTCCTGGACAACCCCTGACTCTAAAACTCTTCTTGAACTTCCCAGGGGAATCCAATCGAAACGATGGCTTTGACCTTCAGCACAATCCCAGAAAGTATTTGAACAGAAACTTATCCCAGTTTTGCAGATGGGGTAGCCAAAGCCTAGTGCAGGGCAGTAATTTTCTCTGTGCCACAGCGGGAGACAGGAGTAGAACCAAGGCAGGAACTGGGACTCTGGCTCCAGCTCCAGCTGCTTTGACAGCTGTCAGCCACATAAGCCAGAGTCCTAGGGCCACGGGGATGGTGGGACCAGAGACCCCTGCCTTGTCCCAGGCCCCGCTGAGCCAACCCCTTGGAGCATTTAAGCTTCTTCCTGACATGCATAGTCATGAATCTCATGCATATGTATAATTTATTCCTATTATAAGCTAAGCTGAGGTGATACTTTCCGGCTAGGGTCCTCCTGTGTTTTAGGACCCTCTCTGTCAGCCAGTGTTTTGAGGTCTCTTTCAGGGAATCCACCGATAGGCCCATCTTTCTCCACACCAATACATGCTGCGAGCTAAAGAGGGGAAGCTGGGCCGAGAGCTCCTTCCAGGTGCTGGGATGCCTCCTTTTTTCCTCTAGCTGCTGCTGTGGCTGCTCCTGCACCCTTCCACCTGGTGGGAAGGAAAACTTGCACCAGCCGGGCCGGTTCTGCCACACATCCTACCACGTCCCCAAGGCCTAGGTTGGACCCCAAGAGGGACCAGGCAGAGGCTAGGTCATAAGCAACTACTGTGACAACCCACCTCCTTGTCTGCCATCTACTTCCCAAATAAAGGCTTCACTAGCCTGGAGGGACATGTGGGGGCACTGCAGCCCAGGGGTGCTGACAGAGAGCAGGAGGAGATATCTCGGCCTCCCAGAATGTTGTCCAGGGTGACTCAGACGGCCACCTTCTCTGGGGGCAGGGCTCTGGAGCACCCACATGGCAACTCACACCCACTCACTACTGGCGCCTGCTTCTGCTCAATAAAGATTTGTTAATGGACTTAAGTGAATTAGAGTCATTAATACTGTTATCAGAGGCAGGCAGAGGTTGGCGCCTGCCTTCTAGGCCCAGCCCACAGTCTGGGGAACTTGGGCAAGGCCTTCACATCTCAGGGCCCCCACCTATAAATTGGGGCATGAATGTCCCCCTCCCCCCAACGCACACAAACACCGTAGCACCGTAGCTTCCATCACCTACAGGCCAAGATTCCTAAGCTCCTAAGGCTGGCATTCAAGGCCTCCTAGCCTAGCTCTTTCCACCTCTATGGTTACTCCTCCATCCCCCCTCCTCCTGTACCATACAGATCCGTGCTTTGCACATACTATTTCCTCAGTCTAGAAACTCAACTCTGCTTTAACCCTAGCCCTACCCCAGCCTGCAAAACTCCTGAGCAGCCTTCAAAACCCTGTGCCAATGTTACCTCCTCTAGGAAGCCTTCCCTAACCACCCCCCATGCCAAGCTTGGTTGTGTGGTCTCTCTCTCTGGAGCCAGGTAAGGGAACCGCCCATAAGGCAGGTCGTGTGTTGAACAAATTTAAAAGAAACCCCACTCTCCCCATGAGGAATTGCCCTGAAAGGCTTGTTTTTAAGCAAGTCAAGAAGAAAGCAGAGGTCTGGACAGGAGCCCAGCTTCCCTCTTTCATCTGCAGTGTGGCTGTTTATTTAGGTGTTTGTTTCCCCTACCAGCTACATCTGCTTGAGAGATCAGAGTCCAGGTCTGTCTCATGCAGGGCTTGGCACATAGTAGGCGTGTTCCTCAGTTGGATTTCTAGAAGAGGCAAGAAGGGAATAGTTCTAGGAGCTTCCACCAGCACATTTCTCTAAAGGGCCTTTGGCAAGAAGGAAGAACATAGCCTCCCTCCCATCCCTTCCCCACTCCCTCCCCGGTCCCTGCTCAGCACCTTCAGAATCACTTAATTTTTACAGATTTTTCCTCCTTAATTACAGCCCCTGTAACAAATAACAAATAAACGAGGGAGAGGGGGGAGTGGGAAGGAAAGCAAGGAAGCTGCCAATCTCTTGCTGCTATATCCTGGGAGCTCTGAGCCAGGACAAAGGCGGTGGGAGGGAGGCTCTCAGACTGCAGAATGTTCTCGCACTGGTACTCAGTGACCTCCTCCTCATCTCTGGCTCCAAGATGAGCTATACTGGGACCTCTCCAGACCAGAGACCTTCCTGGCTACACCAAGCAGGTAGGAGCTATCTGGACCCTCCTCTCTGGCACCTGGTGAGGGACTGTCTCTGATATGAAAATAATCAATTACAACTGCCATTTATTGAGGGCCTTCCGTGTACCAGGCACTTGGCTCAACCACTGCTCTGATCATCACAGCAACACTTACCATAAGCCATTCTAGAGAGCGGGAAACTGAGGCCCAGAAAGATAAAGCGACTCCCCACTAGGAAGTGGATCTGATTTCAAAGTCTGCACTTTCCTTGAACCATGCTGCCTCCCACATGAGCAAGCCTACCCCCCTCTGAGGGCTGCTTCGAGCATCCCTTCGGGCCTGTCACAGCATCATCTCTGCTACCCCAGCCAGGGCCGCAGCTCTCTCTCTTTTTTTCTCTCTGGGCTGGGTATGGACACGGAAAGCCACCAAAATGAGATGGTCAGAAGTAATTTCATTGCAAGAAATATAAAAACTAAGCTCAAAGGAGCCAAAACCAAACCACTAAGAAACACTTTTTTTTTTCTTTAAGCATGAAAACATGATGGCCAAGCCCTAGTTTCTAATCTGTCAAGGCCACGGTGTCTTGTGCTAGGCAGACAGAGCCTCGTGTCAGGCCGGGCCTGGTTCTGTGCCTCTGGGCCACCTTGCCTTCCACTGACAGACTCCTCAGAGAAGAACTAACCCTGAGGAATAAATAATCCAGACCCAGCTTCCCAGGCCAAAGCTGATTCCCTCTTTCTGTCAAGAGATTTGTCCCTTATAGGGATTTGGATTTCTCTGATGTAAGGGGTGGATGAATTCTGTCCACTTCCCCTGCCCCCAGGGTTTTTGGCGGCAGGAATGACGGTGGTGACTATGGCCTCCGGAAGGGTGGGAGGAAGCAGCACACTGCCCTGCGTGTATTGTTCCTGCACCACCCCCACCCAACCCATGGGCCTTCTGTTTGGCTGTGCCAGGCGGTGCTCCTACTGTTGCAGGCGCTGGGGACACAGTGAAGAACACAACGGACAAAAGCCCCTGCCTTTGTCAATCTTACAGTCTAGTGTAAACATTTTCTGTAAAGGCTGGAAGTAAATATTTTATGCTCCATGGGCCACCTGCAGCCTTTGTTGCATATTCGTCTGTATTTGTTTTCCTGCAGCCCTTTAAGAATGCACCAATGATTCTTAGTTCATGGGCGGCACAAAAAACAGATTGCTGGCTGAATTTGGCCCATGGGTCATAGTTTGTTAATCCCTGGTCTAGTGCAACCTATCCAATAGAAAAATAATGTAAGTCACATGGGTTATTTGAAATTTTTAGTAGCTTTATTAAAAAAGTATAACAAACAGGTGAAATTAATTTTAATAATATAGTTTATTTAAGTCAATATATCCATAATATTTTCATGTGAAGATTCTTCAGTGACTCCCCAGGGCTCTTAAAGTGAAGTCCAAAGTCCTTATTAGGGTCTACATGGATATATGTCAAGGTGCTTTTTGCTTTAGATAACAAAATGTCAAGCTAGCACTGGCTTAAACCATAAAGAATTGTACTGGCTGGCAAAACATGAGCTCAAAGTAGGTGGGCCTCCTCTCACTTCCCATTGGCCACAACTAGGCCACATGCCCATCCCTGAGCCAATCATGTACTGGTAAAGATAGAGTATGGCCTCTCCATTATCTTGAGCTGAGGTCAATTTCTCTACTGCACTGGGGAAGGGTGGGGAGGATGTTGTCACGCCTCACTGTCCACCACGGCCACTTGTGATGGGTCCAGCTCATACCTCTGGCTTATCCCTACCACACCCTGCCTCACACTCTATGATCTAGCCTCCTCTGTCCCACCGAGGTGCCCCCCCTCGCCTCTAAGACTTCATACATGCAGTTCCTTCTCCTTGGAATGCTTTTCTCGTTCTCTGCCTCTATCTTTACCTTTGCCTACTTCCTTTTGTCCTCTAAGCTTCAGGTCAGATGCCATCTCCACAGAAAGATCACGCCTTGTCCCCCAGATCAAATCGAAGTCTCCATGAAGGACAGGTACCACAGCAGACTCACTTCCCAGTGCCTAGCGTAGAACCTACACACAGTAGGTGCTCAATAAATACTCGTTGAATAGGACCATCTTGGGGCACTTCTCAGTGCAGAGTTGTGGTGAGCCTGGCAGACAGAGCAGGTGCCCACGCCACCCACGCCTTCTAGAGAGTAGTACCCTGCACAGGGAGAGGCCAGATCAGGAGACCCAAGTTCAAGCGCCTGTTCTCCCTCTGACCTTGGGTGTAACCTTGGGCAGGACTTCCCTGGGCCTGACCAGGGTTTGCGGATGGTGGGTAGATGGGAAGGCTGGGAGCTGGGGCAGAGATGCGAGCCCAGTGCTGTGTGGCCAAGGGCCACGTGCTGCCCCTCTGTTCCAGGCAGGGTCTGTGATACCCGCAGAGCTCATGTAGAGCCAGGCCTCCTCAGCGGGGAGAGCTCCAAGCCTCAAAGAGAGTAGGAGGCAGGAAAAAAGCAAGATTGAAATTCCATCAGGCACTCACTGAGCCTGCTCCCTGGAGCCCCTGTGCCTTTGTTCCATTTAATCAATATGTAATTAAACTGAAATCCCAGCTTAAGAACTTCCAGCGGTGTTAAGACCAGGCTTTCCAAGGGGCTGGCAGAGGCGAGGCTCCTGGGTCCTCCGGCTATTAGCCCTTCACCAGCCTGGCCTGCCCCCACCCCACCAGGCCTCAAGGTCACCTTCCCAGCCGGCCAGACCAGAGTAGGACTCTAGTCTTCCACGCAGGCTTTCTGGGGCATCGGAGGGCAAGAGGATCAGGAGGAAGGTGCCTGCTCCCTGGGCCACCATTACTACCCTGGGCCATCAGGGGTCTGGTTGCCCGCAGGTGACAGGGAGAAAACCGAGAGTGAGGCATGGCAGAAATGAGACTCAAGCTGGCCTGCCCCGTCCACCCACCTCCTGTCTCCTCTCTCCTCTGAGTGACCCAGACCGGGGCTCTGACACCATTGGCTGCTGCTGCGTACTGACCACTCACCATGCTCCGTGCACTATTCTGACTCCTTTACATAGATTAACCCGCTGAACCTTCAAAACAGCCCATGAGGGAGGTATTAATATTAACTCCACTTTAAGATGAAGAAACTGAAACACAGAGCACGCAGCGTCACCAGGTAGGTGATGGTGGAGCTAGGATTTAAACCCGGCAGCGCTCGTTCCAGAGTCCTTTAGCACTAAGAGCCCTGGCATCGGGACCTTGTCTGCCTTGGAGGGCAAAGACTCTGTGACCTCCATCGCCAGGAGCCAGCGGAGACCTCAGTCCCCGTCCTGGTAGGCCCCGCACCTGCCACAACGGCTCCTCATGTGCCTCCTCGAAAACCCAGAACTGGCTTTCCGGTGAGAGGCTAAACCTCCTCCAGGACTCATGCCGTCAACACCTCCAAGTCCCGCGCTTTCCTGCCTGGACAGCTCTGTGTTCAGGGATGTCTGAAACCTGCCCTTAAGCCAACACTGGCCGGATGAACTATACCATGAACCCCAAGGGGAAGGCACACACGCAAATTAAAATTTCTAGTAACCACATTAAAAAAAAAAGAAACAAGTGTAATGAATCGAAATATATTTCACACAAAGCATCTAAAATATGATCGCTTCTACATGGAGTCAGTGTTAAAAATCATCGAGCTGCTTTACATTCTGCAGCCTCCGAGGTCTGGTGTGTATTTTCCACCCACAGTACAGCTCTTTCCAGACGAGCCGCATCTCAAGTGCTCGGTGGCCACACAGGGCAGGCGGCTCCGTGCCGGACGGCGCAGTCTTGGACAGCCACACCCTGCGTGAGAAAGGAGAAGATGAGTTCCTGCTCCAAGGTCACTCTGAGCCCCTTCAAGCAAGGGGACCTGCAGAGGAAAACCACAGGGAGGAGCAGAAAGTAACAGGTGCCTTCTCCACTTTAAGTGTTCCCTGGGGAGGGGGGAGGCGAGGAGGCAGACTCTGGGAAACTGGACCTTGGGGGTCTAGGCAGGTAAGAGGAGTGGAGGAGCATCACTAGACAAGAGAAGCCAGACTCCAGCTCCAAACCCATCCTTTGCTAAGTCCTCTCCCCCCACCCCTAGCAGCTGCTGCTCTGAACTTGGGGGCTTCCTGGGGGATGGAAAAGAGAGAGTCAAACCAGAGGCTACCCTGTCTCCCTAGAGGGATGGAAAGCCCCAGGCCCAGGTGAGCGGAGATGGTTCCCCAGAGGCAGCCCCTTCCCTCTCCCTAGACTGATGAGTGGAGCTGTTCCCCATTCCTCCAGGCAAGCGCGCTGCTGCTATAATGCCGGAATCTCCCTTGGAGACAACTGCCCACGGCTGATTCCTGAACAGGCCCGGCCCGGCCGGTGAAGAAGGAAAATGGCCCCGCCCCTTGAGGAAGCAGAAGGCTGGATTGTCCAAACAAATCCACGCTTGGCCTTCAGAAACCTTGAAAGCTCAGAACCGACACCATAGACATTTTACGGTGACTCCCCATCCTCTCTCTCAAGCCCAAGAAGGATGGGGCCCCGGACACATGGCAGCAAGGTAGGTACACTGGGGGCTCGAGAGTTAGGAAGGTTCATGCCCACTTCATGGACTCTTGGAACCTTTCGCTCCTTAGAACTATTGTCTCAGCTTTGATGCTTCCAGCGTGGATGTTGCGAAGATGCTTGGAACGGAAGTGTAGAAGAACGTTGGTCTCTTAGAAGTGTCTCATATGAAGACTTTTAACGGCCTTGCCTCCCCGCCTCCCCACTGCTCTTACTGTGGGTCGAAGGTAGTCTGAACTACTTTGCCTTGACCCAAGGCCATCCCAGGAGTTTCCTCCCAGATGCGCTGTAGCTGAGACCTAGTTCCTTTGCGTGTCCTTGACACACACTTCTATGAATGTCGAAACACTTGACCCTGGTGATTTGGAATGTTCTGGTAAAACTCTGCTGTTGCTCATACCTTAGCCCCCATGCCTTCTTCTTCTCGGGCTTGCTGTGATGTCTCCCACCGCTGTCCCACAACCCTACTGCCTATCCTCGACCTTTGGTCTTGGAGCCTCGCTGCACTCTAATTCTTTAGGGCAGGAAGGCTCCTGGGAATTCTCCCTGTCATTCCTGATATCTAGGCAGAGCTTCTCCAGAACACCCTAGAAATGTGGCAGCCTGTCTCCTAGCTATCCCAGAGAAGGAGGGCTCGAGAAGACTGGGGCCCTCCAGTCAGAGCCCAGAAGAAATTGACAACCCAGGCACCCAGCTCTCTAAAAGAGAAGGGGCTCAGCTGTCAAGACAGCCTGTCCGCCTCTTTGCTCCTCACTAACCCAGGCTCCTACGTCAAGTTCTGGGTCCATGAAGGGCCCGTGCCCTCCTCCCAACCCATCTGACAAAATCTGGATAAGGAAGATTTTGTCAAGGAAGGTTGACATCTCAATGTCAAGGAAGGACATCTGGCCTCAATAAGCAGCAGAGATGGCCCCTGCCCCTGAGTAACAGGTGGTAAAGGCCCCATGAGGCGTCAGAGGAGGGTTTGGAGAGACTGGAGCTACTGAGGCCGGGGGGAGAGTCCAGACAAAAGAACAAGGAGGGTCAGGCCATGCCAGCCCATCCTGGGGTTTAAAGTCGGCCTGCCTGTTCAGCGTCCATCCACACTCCCTACATCCCCAGTTAATGTAGCAGGAAGTCAATGGCAGAGCCAGGCTAGAATGGGTCCTGGCTGGAGAGGAAGGTTGAAGAAGAGCCCAAGGGGATGCATCTGGGCATCCAGGCCGGACGTCCTCTGTCCTCGTGGTCATTCTTGGATGTGGGCAACCCAGGTGGAAACAGTCAGGGATTCATGACCAGCAACTGAACTCTGCGCTGGGACTTTGACCATGAGGGAGGCTAGGGGCTGGGCCCGGGGACAATAGCCAGAATAGCAAGGGTAGGCAGACAGCAGAGGTCTGGCCAGGCCACTTCCATCTCTAGCCAAAACTCCAATGGAGATGCCAAAACAGCCTCAGATTCCTGGCAGTTTTTCAAAAGGGGTGACATGTATGGAAGCCCGCAGATTCTTGCTTGGAGCAGAGCATCCACGTCTGTAGGCCATTGGGAGCCAACGCAGGAGCAGGAGAGTGGCCAGAACGGGAGCCCAGGAGCACTGTGTGCAGAATGGATGGGTGGGACAATGGGGTCAGAAGCTGTCTCAGTGACACTGCTCAGACTGACCAGCCCCAAGTCTGGGTGGGTGGCTGTCCAGGCCCCTCCTTCTTGAATGGAGCCTCAAGACAGCTGCGCCGGGGCCAACACAAACGTCTTTCCTGGGGACATCCCCGCAGGCCACTCCCCTGCTTGCCTCCCTCCCTTCTGTTTTGTGCCAACCTTCAAGGATGATGTACAGGCCGTGTGTGGGGAAACGGCTAGTTGAGATTGAAGAGAAGGCTAAGAAAATGTGACGGTGGTTCAGCTCCCAAGGGATGGGTAGGGAGGGAGTCTGGCTCAGGGTCGTGACAGTCATGGTGATTAAGATCATCCCGGCTTCTGCCCCTGGCCCAGGGAGCCTCACACCAATGCCTTCTCCCCCCACTCTCAGGACACTCCCTTGAGGGGGTGGCCAAGGCTATTACCTTCTGTTGCCAAGGGGCAGCCAGAGGAATCTGTCTCCGTGTCCCGTGCCAGCCCTCCCCTGCGTGGCACCCTATCTTCCAGCCCTTAACCATGTGGCCTCGGCCCACCTTCCCTTTCCAGAGCAGGGGAAGGGAGGGCTAGAGAGAGCAGGGCTGGTCGGGGGAGGCGCTGTCCAAATTTGGGACCGGCAGCGTCGGGGAGACCCCAGGAAGCGCATTGCTCGGGGCCACAGAGCTTTGGCACCTCCGTGTCCGTTCTGTGTCTGGGAGTCCAAATCCAGGGGTCGCGCAGCTGAAAACAGCCTTTCCACCTCAGCTCGGAGACTCCTAACTGCAGCTTTCAGGTCTCACCCCACAACCCTCAGAACCTATCTGTATTCTTTTCCTAATACTCTTTAAGTCAACTTACGTTTTTACTTAGATTATTTTATTTTATTTATGTTTGTTTATTTGTTTTTGAGAGAGAGCATGAGAGAGGGAGGGGCAGAGAGAGAAGGAGGACGGAGAAGCCGAGGCAGGCTCCGTGCTGACAGCGGCAAGCCCAACGCGGGGCTCCAGCTCACAAGCCGAGAGATCACAACCTGAGCCAAAGTCAGATGCTCAACCGACTGAGCCCCCCAGGCACCCCTAAATTTATTTTAAAAGAAGCCCTTCTACTAGTAACTTCAGAAAAAAATTTAGTCTCGGTTTTCCTAAATAGAAGGTATGGGTAAAACCAAATACGATGACAGTGACAGGAACAAAAGCCCATTCTAAAATTTTAACTAGTCATGGGAGCCGGCAGCACTTGAGGCCTCATTTCGGCCATCAGGGGAGAAGATTTGCACAAGTTAGGGTTGCTAAAGGGAAACCAGCACCAACTGAGACTTTCTCGATGTTTCTAGAAGGCTTTAGAAACTAACCGAGAGCAGAGTAACTTTCCCATCAAGTGACAATTCAGTGACACAATGATGTCCATGTTTGACATAAAATCACCTCCCTACCACCAGTCATCACCGGTTCCTCCCAGCCTAGTCCATCGGGTCGGGACCGCTGGTCCTTCATCTCTCACCAAGACCGTCTCGGCAGCCTCCTAATGGGCTCCCTGCTTTCACCCTGCCTCGTTTCCCCTCAGTGGCCAGGGTGACCTGTCAAAGCCCATGTCAGATCTTGTCACTCCTCTCCCCAGAGCCCAAGTGGCTTCC
This sequence comes from Paguma larvata, assembly GCA_030068075.1. Taxonomy (NCBI): domain Eukaryota; kingdom Metazoa; phylum Chordata; class Mammalia; order Carnivora; family Viverridae; genus Paguma; species Paguma larvata. Next base: position 112,758,957 of record CM057827.1, read on the forward strand.
ACCTTCTGAGATCAAAAGCCAAAGTCCTTCCCATGACCATCGGATCCCGTTTCTCCTCCAGCCCCCTTCTCCCAGCTCCCCCAGCCACAGAACCCCCCTCAGGGCTGGCTTTCTCCCAGGGTCTACACAACCTCCTCCCTCCCCTCCTTCAAATGTCCCCTCCTCAGTGTGACCCTCCCTGGTCACACCCGAAAACTGCAGGTCTTCCACCACCACCATCACCACCACTGACACTTTTGTGGGGTTTTCTTAATGTTTATTTATTTTTTGAGAGAGAGAGACAGAACTCAAGCAGAGGAGAGGCAGAGAGAGGGAGACACAGAATCCAAAGCAGGCTCCAGGCTCCGAGCTGTCAGCACAGAGCCCAATACGGGGCTCGAACTCAAGAACTTCGAGATCATGACCTGAGCCGAAGTTGGACGCCCAACTGACTGAGCCACCCAGGCGTCCCTAACACTTTCTATCTTCTTTTATTTATTTTTCTCCTCAGTATTTGTCAATGTCTAACCATTATATGGTCTAGCAGATAGCTTATTTTATCTAGTGTACTGGCTGTGTCCCCCCATCTAGAACACAAACTTCACGGGGGCATGGATCTGTGTCTGTCTTGCTCACACTTGTGCCCTCAGTTCTAGAAAGTAGTCAAGAAATTTTTTGTTGAATGAAACAAAGAACCTCACCGCCTCACCAGCCATGAGAAGCGAATGTCTCTTTCCCTATCTCATCCATTTTACAGATGAGAAAACTGAGGTCACAAGTCAGCAAGTAGCAGAGCCAGGATTTGGAGACAGACTTCTAACTGCTCTTTCCAAAATGGCATTTGGTTCCGGCCCCTCCTGTGGTACCAAGAGTGAGCCAGACCCCCGCCCGGAGTCACATCAGACTCAATGATAGGACAGGCTTGGTGGAGGGACCTGGCAGAAATCACAGACTCCACGTGGAGCTGCCTCACGGGGGACGGGCAGAGCCCCCCACTGCTCAGCACTCACGGGGGCTCCTCTTACTGTTCTTCCCGCTCCCCTCAGCGGCTTCTTCAGGCACGCCCCGCTGTCCCTCCCAGCCTGCCCCCCACATCCTGCACACCTGGCTGGACCCGCCTCCCCAAGGCCCCTGCCACTTGGAGGGGGAGCCCAAGGCCAGGTCGCTTCCTTCTGGCAGAATTTTCCCGGAAATTGCAAAGGGCAATGGCACCAATGCTCAGTAGTCCCAGGAAGCGAAAAACTCTTGTCTCCACGACTCCCACTCTTCTCGAGAGCCTACAGTCTCCTTGGGCTGGTCCTGGGGAAGGCACGTCCTCCCCAGCCTCGGCCAAATCCTCCTGGAAGTGGCCAAGCCCTTATCCTGAGTTCCCAGAGCCTGGCCAGCATCCTCATTCACTCCAAGAGGCTGCCGTCTCCTGGGTGCCACACGCTCCCAGGACTCAGCACAGGGGGCAGAGGAGGGAACCAGCAGCCGGGGAGGATGTGGGGGCCCCGAGGAGCCCCCCCGCCAGGAACACAGACCGTATCCTGAGGGAAACGGGGAGCCCTTCGGGAAGGGATGAGATCAGAACTGAAGCTTTGCCTTTGTGGGATTTCAAGTGCTCGCTACCCCACAGAGGTCCGGTCCCAGCTGGCGCTCGCCACGCATGACTGTCTCAGGCTGGATTCCCCAGAAGCAGACATGGAAACGAGGATGTGAATGCAATAGTTCAACTGGGAAGTGAGCCCAGGAAGCACGGCGAGGGGGGAAAGGAAGTGAGGGGAAAGGAAGGGAAACCACACAGGGCGCTGCCGTGGGCGGCCAGGGTCCGGTCTGCCCGGGACCTTGGAGGGACTGCACCCTCAGAACTGTCTTATTGTGGGGTGAGGAGTCATCCACCTCCCACCCCGTCCTGTCCCTTGGTTGAGGCACTCCCAAGAGAGGGCACCTGACATCGCTGGGGTCCCCACCCACGGGCTGGGCCAGCTCCGGGGCCAGAGAAAGCTCTTGGCAAAGACTCGCAGGTGTTTGCAGGGGAAGCTATGGGGTCATCAGCATGCAGGGGACGAAGGCACCACCGGCAGGGCCCAGTGGTATCCGCCACCCGGTGCATTTTGGAAAGTCATGTCACTTCTGAGCCTTAATCTGCTCACCTACAAAACAGGGATAGTACCAACTCCCGTCCAGGGTTTTGTGTTTTGTTTTTTTTTTTTAACTTTATGAGATAATAGTAGCTCAGCGCCTATCACATACTAGACACTCAATAAAGATTTGCTTCCTTCTTTGGCAACACTGTTGACTATCCTAAGGCCAGTTTTTTGAGCTGTGGGGTCACTCATGACTGCCCAGGGCATAGTCCCTAGTAGAGCCCAGGCCCATAAACAGAAGCGTAAGTGATTATTCTCCAGGTGGTCAAGCCAGTAGGGCTGACAGCCTTGGGAGGTGCGCCCCCGTCTATGCCTCTGTGCACCAAGGGCGCCGTTGGCCTGGTGCCGCTGGACATGCAGGGGCAGGGAGGCCTGCAGGGCACTGCGCAGGGGCCTGGGGAGCCGCAGAGAGCAGGCCCTGCCCCCTCTTCATCCCAGGCCCTACTTGTCGGGAAGGCCGCCGGGCCAGGTCCAGGAAGGCCAAGGAGGAAGGCGATGGGCTGCCCAGGACAGTGGGCCATCTCAGGTCTCGGTTACAGAACGAACACCTGGGGTCCTGAGGACATTACGCAGGGGTCAAGGCCTCTTCATCTTGCGGGGCAATGGAGGAGTCCTGGGAGAAGGTGACAAGTGGGAGGAGACGCCCCGTGGCTGCCGTGGGCGCCTCCCCCTAGTCCTTCTGGCTCGATTTTACTTCCCCTCACCCATCCCTCCACTCCCCATCAGCCTGGGGTAGGGAGGCAGGGGCTCTGGACGCTTGTCCCTCCCCTCCCCGCACCAAGACAGAGTCAGGCTAAGCGGCTTCCCAGCCCTGCCCTCGAGGCTGCCCTGCTGGCCCAGATGGAGCCTCACATGTTATCTGGAAGGAGAGGAGAGACAGGCCCCTGGACGTGTCAGAAGGGGAAGTGGAGGCAGGAGTGGAGAAGGGAGGGAAGGGGGGGGCCTCCTCTGTCCCTGCCCTATTCGCATCAGAGATGCACCCCTGTAACTGTCCCGGGAGCCCCAGAGTGGCCGCTGGCACTGCTCCCTGCTCTGAATGGGGAAATGAGTCAGAGGGAAGCCGTGTCTCCCCGTGGGTACATTTGGGACTCTCCTCCTTGCAGCGGGGCGGTGGGCACCAATGGGTTAATGGATCCATCTTCCAGAATCACAGGCACTAAGTGTTTCTGGCAGCCTGGGCTCTCCTTGGAGCAGGGCTCTTAAAGTGCCCACAAAACACCCGCCAGGGCAGCGACGGCTCCTCCCACGTGGACATCTGCCCCGAGCCTCTTAAAAACCCGACCTCTCCCAACATGAGCGCCCGGCCAGGGGTCCCCCTCTACGTGGATCCCCACGGCCAGTTTCCACCCAAATCCCTGAGGGAGGATGCCCATCACCCTGGGCAGAGGCAGAAAGCTTCCTCCCATGTTGGGGCATGTCCGTGTGCCCAGGGTATCCCCGGCACGCGCCCCTTACCTGCCGCGTTCCGGCCATGGCGGGAGCCTCTGGGGGAAGTGCGGAAGAAGAGGGGCCGAAGGGCGGACTGCTGAGCCAACACCCTAGGCCTTGCCGGGGCCCGGGAGGGACCCCGCTTCTCCCTCCGTTCTTCCCCATGGTGAGGAGAGCGGTCAGCATCGCCCTAAACCCTCATGAGAGGGGCAACTGCCCTGAGCCGTGCACCGCAGACACCCTGCGCTGGCCTGGAACGCCCTCCCTGGGCCCCGCTTCCGGGAGGGCGCTGTGCCTCTGATGTTGGCACTCAAAGGCTGAGGGACATCCAAGGGGCTGTGTGCATTGTGAGGGGCGGGGGGAACAGAGCTTGGCCTTGCAGGCTAGGGTGTCCGTCCCCATGTATGTGAGCCCTTTTCAGGGTTGGTCGGAGTCAGGGGTACATGGAAAGGAGAAGGGGCTGGCCAGGGCCCAGGGCTGGAGTCCGGGGCCCGCTCTTCCCAAGAATTCTATATTTGAACCTGGCCTTTCAGGTTGTTATGAAGGTCTATTTATCAGAGTAGGAGCCTGTAACACGTTTAGCAATTTGTTAGCTTCATGTAGAAGTTAGATACCTCGACATACGGTACCTAGCCCTCCATCTGTACCGTTGCCCCAGACCCGCAGACGTTAAGAGTAAGCCTGGAGAGCAGGGCTGGGGCCTTAGACTCAATTATCTAGGCTCCGAGATGGTAACTGTCAGCAGTGTGGGACAAGGCCGCCACCTCCGCCAGGTAAGGTGACTGCGGGCCCCTGTGAGCAAGCACCAGACTATGGAGTCTCCCAGCTGGTAGGGATTTGAATTGAGCCATTAACTCCCCATCACACAGATGGCCAAACTGAGGCCTAGAGGGTTCCAGGAACTTGCCACCGATGTAGACAAACCCCGTGAGCCCGCACGTGTATGTGCGGAATCGGGGTACCGCGTGTGCCAGCGGGGGTCCGTGCACGCATGGGGGCGAGTGGACGTAACCGCGGGCACCAGTGGCGTTCTTTTCCTTCACGTTTTTTCCGCGCCGGGAAGATCCATCATTTCCTTTTCCTGTAATGATGTCGACCTGATTAAAATTTTTATTGGATTTCACAAAATAATTTCATATACGACATTCCCCGGGGGCCCTGCTGGAGGCGGCGATGGCAGAGGATGGCGGGGAACGGGGACTGGCGGGGGGGGGGGGGCGCTGATACGAGAAGAGGGAGCGACAAGTAGATTTAGTGGGAAAATATTTCATGGGCTCCTGAAATGGCCGGCGGGGGGCAGGCCGGGCAGAAGGGAGATTAAAAGCTGTGCCTTTTAAGTCGTGCTCTTGGCAAGCTGCGAGTGGAACACTTGACAGAGGCCAGCCACGGGAGGCTGTCGGAGGCCTGGGACCATGAAGGGACCTAGCAGGGGACAGAGAGGAGGGTTCCACAGGCCCAGGAACAGAGGACAGATGCCCGCATATCCCCTCTCGCCTCCCTCCCCAGCCCCAGCCTCTGGCCCGTTGTCGGGTCGGGAACCTCAGGGTCTGCAGATCCAAGGCCAAAGCCAAGTGAGCCTCCAGATGGCAACAGCCAAGGGCAGGCCTAGGCTCCTTCTGCTGTAGTGGCCACACCGTGGGTCCACGCGGGGACCTGGGTTCCAGTAACCTGGCTCAGTCGCCCACTGGCCGAGTGGCCTTGAGGAAGTCACTTAACCCCTTGAGCCTCAGTGTTCTCACTGTGTGAGGCAGAGGGGTGTTGGGGGATTCAAGGAGTTAAGGGGTGCAAAGGGCTGGCATGGCCGGGCGCTCCTATGTGGCAGCTACTATTTTTTTTTATCACTGTGGTAATTTATTCATTCTCTCGTTCGTTCTACAAACTCTCATTCATTCTGCCTGCCCTCCGCCAGGCACTGGGGATAGAGCGGTGAAAAGTGCCTGACCTCCTGGGGCTTGTATTCCAGAGAGGAGACCAACACCAAACCAAGTGAGAAAGTAAAATAAATTTTATTTTTGATGGTGATTGGTGCTATGGGAAAAAAATCAGCAGGAACTTGGGGGTTCTGGGAGGCCCGCAGTTTAAACAAATGGTCCGAGATAGCCTCACTGAGAAGGTGGCCTTTGAGAAGGGGTGCAAAGAGGGTGAGCCAGTGATTCCTGTGGGTCTGAGCTAACAGAATCTGAGATGGAGGGAACAGTAAGTGCAAAGGCCCTGAGGCGGGAGTGCATCTGGCCTGTAGGACGAACATCAAAGAGGCCAGAGGGTGGAAGCAGAGTAAGGAGGAGGAGAGAGGAAAACACCAGGGCAGGGAGGAGATGGGGCTAAATCCAGAAGCCCATGTAGGCCACTGTGAGGGCCTTGGCTATATTCTCTGAGTGTGACAGGAGCCATTGCAGGGTTACCCTCCCCATCAGATGCTTGATGAGTGAGCGAGAGCCTTGTCATCCCTTTCCGTGCTCCAGCGAGTCAGGTGCCCGCTCCCCAAAGGCAGGATAGATAGGCCAGAGTCCTTGACTCTTGTCAGAAAATCTTCCCAGGGCAGCCGCAGCCTGTAACAGGAAAGGGTGGGGGTGCGGGAGGCCGAGCAGACCCCGGGCCCCACCCCTCTGCGGGCCCCTCTGCCTCCGGACGCCCCTGGGCCGCCGTGGGTCCTAGGCTCTGCCCGTCCCTGCCATGCGTGCCGGCCACCCTCCTGCCTCACGCTCTCAGTGCCCTCCACACCCTGGACACCCAGCCCGTCAATCCCAACCATGGTTTTTGTTTGTACAATCTCAACGAGGACAGGAATGAAATCAATTCAGTTGATGAGAACAAACATCCACAAAGATGGACAGAGTGCCAGACAGACGCTGGCCGAATCCCCGAGTGGGGAGCCCGCCCGCCCCGCCGCAGGTGCAGCGGACACGGCGGAAAGCCCCCACAGCCGAGAAGAAAACTTAAAACCCCCTGCAGGAGACGTGATCGGTTCGGGACAGAAGGCTGGAGGCACGAGGCCCCTGCGAGGGACACACAGACTTCCTCTGAGTCCCCACGCTGTGAAGGTGCAGCACCAGCCCTGGGGGAGGCAGCCAAGACAAGCCAAGTTCAGGGTTGCAGTGCTTGGCTGGGAGAGGAGGAGGGGCTGGAGTCCAACTCGCGAAGCCCTGCACGCTGGGCTGGTATGGAGCTGGGCCCGCCCTGGGGGTGGATGGGGGGAAGGACGTCTCTTTCTAATTTGCACGAAGGCACCATGTGGGTTAGCGGCAGCCCTAACTTTGTCCCCACCTCATGGCGTTCCAGATGCGGCAGGGACGGAGCAGGCGAGGACAGGACGGGCAGAGGGATGGTGTCAGAAAGAAAAACTCACTGCTCCAAGTGCACTGACAGGCATCAGGCCGGGAACGCCCGATCCACACATCCTCAGGAAGGTGCCGGGCGGAGCCAGGTGGACACTGGGAAGGTGTGGGGGGGGGGGGGTTGGGGGGGTGGTACCTGGGGAACAGCCTCCACGAGGGCCCGGAGGAAGCATGGTTTCGATAATAGCAAATGGCAGAGCAGAGGGGTTCGCAGAGGAGTGGCGGAGAGGAGGCAGAGGGGCTGGGCTGGACAAGGTGAGAGCTAAGGGGCTGCGGTGAGGTTCTAAGCAGGATCTAACGTGAGAATCTGAGGTCTGTATCCGTGCAGCGTCTCTGGCTCCCCTGTGGTGGGTGAATCGGAGGAGCCAGGAGGACCAGTGATCCAGGAAATAGATGGGGGCGCAGGGAGAGAGTCACTGGGAGGAGCCACATTTAGGGGGTGGAGCAGGTGGGGATGCCTGCAGGCCAGGGACTGAGAGGGGGAGCTCTGGGGGTGCAGCAGATCTGAGGGGGAGGGGCCCACTCCTTCCCACCTGCCAAAGGTGGGGGAGGCGGGGGGGCCAGGTCTCAACCCCAAAGCCCTTGCTTCCCCTTTCCACAGCTGCATGCTACCTTCTCACCTCATCCCCTCCTTATCTCTGCCAGTCCCCCCAGTTATCCAGCCAAGTCCCTAAATAGAAAACCCCGGAGAAGGGGTCAACAGGAAGGCTCTTGCCAAGTGGAGTTATTTTTACTTAGTGCCCAGATATTTAAAAAAAGAGGCAGTGCCCACAGGGTTGCATGCCTTCTAGGGTCTCACTAAACCCAGGACGGGGGGCACAGACCAGCCCGGCTGGCCCAAATATTTGCCGCGTTGCCGGGTAACCACCAGTTGGCCCCGAAAGCTGGCATCTGTGGAACCGAGGACTTGGAAGGAAATTCACACAGCCGCTCAGGGCTTGGAATCAGAAGCAGTCGGTCTCCTGCGTGGGGCGTGCTGATCCGGAAGCTGCCCTCCAACCCCGGGGAGACTGGAGGCGTGAGATGGGATTCGTGGCTTCCCAGGGAGACCCGTGCAGCTGAGGCAGCTCACAGACGGGCTCTCGTGGCTCCGGCCCACAGGCCCTGTCCCCTCTGTGCCCTCTCGCTCTGGACAGCTGCCACGGGCGCACACAGAGGTGTGCTGCTATTTCTAGGAGGATCCGCCCGGCCTATGTCTGGGGACAACCTGCGACAGGGACAGGGACAGGCATACACAGAAGTAGAAAAGACAACCCCTGCCTATAAGTGGGCTTGGAAGGACTCCCGGAGGGCCCCCCTCCCCAGCTCCTGGGACCCGGCCTGCCAGAAATTCCACCGTCAAGTACGAATCGGAGGGCAGCGGCCCAGACCAGAGAGCATCTAGCCTCTGCTTGCACACCCCGAGGCATGGGAAGCTCACCACCTCAAGAAGCAGTTTGTCATCTGGGTGAGCGCAGTCACTGGTAGAAAGTTCCTGACGCTGAGCCTCTTCCTCTGAACCTTCCCGAGCCTTCCCCTGGGGGGAGGCGGGGGCTAAGGGGGAGACCTTTGGCCACATGTAAGGCTGTGGTGACCCCAAGCGGGCTTCCCTCTGGCCCCGGGAATCCCGGGACCTCCAAAACGGGGCTTGATGCTCAAGCACAGAACCCAGTAGGACAGCGTACAGACACGAGGCATCTATCGGTGTGTCCCAAACCACAGACAGCCGGTGGGCAGGCGGGAGGGGAGCCCAGCTCTGCCCCGTGTGAGCTCCAGCCCCTGCACACCCCGGCTGGGAGACCCATCAGCGGCTTTGCTGCTCTGAGCCTCTGTTTCCTCCCCTGTAAAATGGGCGCGACACCAGTAGTGCAGGGGACTGTGGTGAGGAGGCCAAGGGTAAGGGCCAGAGAGCCCCTGGCAGGGGCCCTGGCACCAGGAGATGAAGGGTTTGAGCCCTACCCCTGCAGGCAGCCCTTGCTCTGACCCAAGCATGCCCCATTTCCTCAGTATCAGAAAGCTCTATCCCGGGTGTGTTCCCACCCGCCCTTCTTCCCTCCTCCCCTTCCAGCTAAAATCCTCCACCCTCAGGCCTGAGCAGATGCCCTCCACCCACCTTTACTGCTGAGCGAAGGCCCCGATCTCTACCCCTAAAGGCCACTCTCCTCCTCCTCCTCCTCCTCCTCCTCCTCCCCCTGCTCCTTCTCCCCCTCCCTCTCCTCCTCCTCCTCCCCCTCCTCCTCCTCTCCTCCCCCCGTCCTCCTCCTCTCCTCCCCCTCCTCCTCTACCTCCTTCCCTTCCTCTCCTTCCCCTCATCCTCTCTCTCCTCCCCCTCCTCCCCTCCCCCTCCTCCTTCTTTCCTCCCCCTCCTCCTCCTCCTTTCCCTCCTCCTCCTCTCCTCCCCCTCCTCCTCCTCCTCCCCCTGCTCCTCCTCTCCCTCCCTCTCCTCCTCCCCCTCCCCCTCCTCCTCCCCCTCTCCCTCCTCCTTCTTGCTGTGGGAGACACAGCTGACCATCTTCCTCCCAAGTCTCCTGGGACGTGGCCTCCTGCCTCCCCTGGCTCTTCCCCGGCAGCGAGGACAAGGGCTCTTACAGGACACTTTCTCCAGCTCTGTCTTTTACAGACCTGCTTGATCCTCCCTGCGCCTCTGGCAGCATGGCACACAGGCATATGCTGCCCATTGTGCAGATGGTGAGACTGAGGCACGGAAAGAGAAAGGGACACAGTCCTATATAAAGAGCCCAGGTCTTCAGGCTTCCGACCTCACCGCTCTTTGCTGGTTGTGCCACCTTGAACAAGTTGTTTAATCTCTCTGGGTCTCACGGCTCCTCGTTGGTAAAACAGGCAGGAAGCTGATAGTGATAACCGTATCTTTCTAGCGGGTTGCTGAGGATTGGGTAGCAGCACTGAGCCCAGGGCCTGGCTCGTCAGGGGCGCTGGCAAGTGCCGGCCTTTCCCGGGGGCAGAGTCTGAGCTCTGCCAGCCCCTCTACCCCCCGCCGGGCAGAGCTGGCAGGGTCTGCCCCGCCCCCGCACTGGCAGGGGGTGTGCGGGACTGGGAGCCCCAGGCCTAAGCTCCAGCCTCCATCCTGGACGGGGCAGCACGGGGACCCGAGCGTGCAGGCAAAGCGCTGAGCTCGTCTGAGGCGGGAGGGCCGACTCAGCAGTTCTGGCCTCTGACGGGATGGAGGGCCTGCAACTGATAAAGGATTGTGTTAAAATGGAGGCTTCTCGTGCCTGCAATTCCTCCTTCTCTCTGCCCCCCTGGCTTTAAAGGGCCAGGGCTCGGTCAGCATTTGTTGGAAAGAAATGCAGGGTCGTCCCTGCCTCCCCTCCATCAGAGCGGAATGACAGTGCCTCCTCGTCCTTATCCAGATGGCCACAGCAGTCCCTCCTGCTCTCCGACGCTATTGTCTTTGTTTGGCAGAGGCCGGGTGGCACAGGGCTCTGCAATCTGGGTACCGTGGCTTCCCCGCCAAGTGCCCAGGTACCGGTGGGACTGTCCGGGTCCCGTGTGAGCTTACGAAAGAAGATGGATTCATATCACCAGGCACCCATCATGCACCCTCCCTGCAGGCCTCCCCTGCCCCCCAGCTCCTGGCACTTCGGTTTGGCATCCTCATATTCACTCACGGAAAGCACTGGGGGCCCAGCTGGAGCCAGCCTGCTCAGCACCTCATCGCCCTGTCTACAGGAAAGGGTCCCCGGTTTTCCCTAGAGGAACCTCCCGCTTCCCACTCTCCGTCCTTGCAGTAGGGCTAACTCTTCCCCACTGCCAGGTGGCCATGTGATCTGTCCCTGGCCAAAGAGAGAGCCACAGGCTTCTGGTCACCACGATGGGTTCAGCTTTGGGTATGCAACCCAAGCTAACGCAGTAAGACTGTGTCCTAGACTTTACCTGGAACCGGTGGGAAGAAGCTGTGAATCTGCCGGCCTTGGAGCTGGTAGGGTACAGCACTGGAGCTTCCGGGAGCAATGGCGGCGAGGGAGCGGTTTTAGTCAGCACCAAGGAAAGCAGAGCACAGGGACAATGTTCTTACGATGGCAGCTGAGCCTCTAGATCCAGTTGTGCCTGAAGTCCATATATCCCTGGATTTCTCAGTTATATCAGCCAATAAATACCCCTTCTTTCTTTTTTTTTTCTTTTGCTTAAGCCAGTTGGAGTTGACTCGGTATCACTTGTACCCGAAGGAGTCTTGGACTAATCCAAGATTAAAAATGTTGAAAGGGCAGGGACGGAGCCCCGTGGCATAGCTGTAGGGACATCCATCTGGAGCGACTGTAATCCACAAATCAGTTCCCTTGGGGACAGCTGTTTGATCAGTCAGTCGGAGTCCTCGCCCCGTCACTGAGCGTCGGGGCACCATCCTGGCCTCACCAACACCAGGCGCGACACCTCGAAGGAACCCACGCTCTGCCCTCTTGTGCCCTGTCAGAAAAAAGGATTTGGTCCCTTCGACCTGACTCATGCTTGATGAACCACCTAGAGCTTTCTCGGGGTCTCCAACCATCCTTTGTGAAGGCCTCTCGGAGGGTTGGGCAGAGACCTCTGTCAAGTTCATAGGCAACTACACGCCGCAGCTTCAGGGGGCTTTCTTTGGGGACCCAAGGAGCAAGCCCAAGAGGCCCAGCCTCCAGCCTGGGAAAGACGAGCGGAGGCTGTGCGATCTGACAGGCCGGACTCAGGGAAAAAAAAGCAGGAGGAGGAGTGGGCAGGAAAAGAAAGGGCTACTTCAAAGCTCATAAAATCACCGTGAATTGGACTGCCCAAGAGGAGCGCGGGCTGCTTCCTAAATTATGCAGATTTGTGCAAATGTTATGCAAATTAGCCACACAAAGGTGGCAGGGGGCACTTGCCGACAGCCTGGCTCTGGAGCCTTCTTGTCAGTCAGCCTCAGCCTCATTCGGGAGCGGAGTTGCTGTCACTTGTGGGGCAGGAAGAAGGGAGAGACAGGGTTTGCCCTGTCCCAGCTTCCTGCCGCCCTTTCCCCGGGGTCCTCCCCAAGGTCAGACCTTCCCCTCCACCTTCCACATCTGTCTTCCGCCCTGGACTGCCAGCTCGGAGACCGCCACTGACAGCTCGGCCTTTCTGGTCACCTGGTCCAGTCACCACCGTCCCATCGCACAGATGAGGAAATAGAGGCCCCGACCAGGCACCTGCCTGTCCCTTGAGAGCTGTTGACTGACTACCCGATCCACCCCCCCCCGCCCCCTCCCAGAAAAGCTGACCTCGTGCATGTCAAAGCAGGTGGCCATCCACTTACTTCCTGCCCCACTGCAAGCCCTGAAAGTATTTCCCAGCCATCGCCGTACCTAGAGTTCACCATTCGCACGCTGGATTTTTCGGGTGGACTTCGTCGTTGTACACCTTAGGGGGAAAGCTGTCCAAGTTTGGTCCCCAGGGCGGGGGTGCGGGAGTGGGACCGGGACCATCCAGCTGCTGGTACATCTGTGCTGGGCTCCCTTGCTGCTGCGGAGGTGGAGCCTCTGAGATTCTTCCAGCCGTAGGGCTCTTGGCCCCACGGCGGCAGCCACCTGGACCGCTCGCTGCTCCTTCATTTTTTCATATTCTTTCCATCCTCTAATCACACTGATGAAAAGAATCACAGAAATGACTCATCTTTGCTGAGCAGTTGCTTTGTGCCAGGCACCATTATAAGCAATTGGGATCCTCACGGCAGCCCTATGGGTTAGAATCTATTATTATTCCTATTTCATAGACGAGGGGGCTGGGGCGCAGAGAGGCGAAGCCAGCTGTTCCTGGCTGGCTGCACATCCAATCAAGAAGAAGTGGGAGGGTTACCAGGTGCATCTGGCTCCAGGGCACGCATGTAGGAGACCTGCTCAGTGCCAGTCTCCCTCCTCCAGGAAGCCTGCCTTGTCCCGTGCTGCTAAAGCCATCTGCCAATGTCAGGGCCTCATTTATCGTGGATCGAGGCCTTGGGCTGCTCCCTTCCCTGAGCCCAAATGCTGTGGCTTGGTTTGGAATTTGTCCACCAGGCCTGGCAAGGGCTCGGGGGAGGGGGGCTTCCTTCATTTGTCCCCCACCGAAATGCATTCCCCCTGGTGACCAGCGCAGAGCTGGGCACTGTATCGTCTGGAGCACCAGAGCCTGAACAATTTCTCCAGCACGCAAAACGTAGGAGCCCCAGCTTTCCACGTCGCATCTTCCATCCCGGCCAAGTTCCACTGGAGGACAGAAAAAGAGAGACTTATCCTTGTCCCACCCTCCACCTCCCTCAGCACCTCGTGCTCCCCAAGGCAAGGGCTGGTTCTCTGTTCTTTGCCTCCTGGAGCCCGGGGACCCTCAGAGAGCACCCCTACCTGCGCCTCCCAGCAGGCTTTGCTCTCCCCCAGGATGGGAAGGGGCGTCCAGCTGGAGGTGCTGGGAAGCCCTTAGGGATGCTCAGGTCCAGCCCCCAATACTGCAGATGGGGATACTGAGCCTGGGTAGAGGTGGGATTCTAACGGGGACCCCCTGCCTTTCTTCCCCTGAACCGGGATCCCTCTGGAGATGGTGCTCTAGTCCAGAGGTGGAACTTCTTTGGGGATCACAGGTGCTTTGGAGAATCCGAAGGGAACCCCAAATCCTGGTCTAACACAGAGGGATGAAGGCACAAGTAAGGAAGGCCCTGGCTCTTGGCATCCAGCCCGCAGGGCCCCGACCACTCTCCTTGCTGCCCTGTGATCTTCAACCTGGCCTCGGACCCACGGCCACCCCACGGCCCGAAGGGCCTCCAGACGCGTCTCTGCCCTCGGGCTCAGCATTTGGCTTCTTCCACAGAAGGGAGCAGGCCCTCTGCCCTTCCTGCCCAGGGGCCTGGGGATCAGACACGTCCTTTCAGCCGGGGGGGGGGGGCCCTGTCCACCTAGAGCCAAGGGGAGGTCTGGGTGCGGTCAAGAGAGCAGGATCCCCAAGGGTGCTCCCGGCACCGCTGTTGGTGATAGCAAAACCCGGGAAAGAGCCCGAATGCCCCTCAGAAGAGGACTCGGTAAGGGAACTGAGGCCCACCCTTTGGAAGAAATACCTGGAAGCAGGTAAAAGGAGGAAGGCAAATCCACAGATAATAACATGGAAAGACCCCCAGAGCTTATGGGGGAGAAAGTGAATTCCAGAACGAGATGGATCTAGCGGGACCCTGTTTATGTTATCAAACATCATCATATCAGTGCACATGGAGATAGTTTGTCTATAAATATAATGTGTGGGGAAAAGTCTGCCAGCTACATGTCAAACTGTGAAGGACGGTAAACAGTGGAGGATGCTCAGTAGGGAAAGGAAGCCTCCCGTGTGATATGCTGGTGTATTGTGGTGAAAATGTATTCATGTATTCATATTACTTGAAAATATGTTTAAATATTTTTAAGATCGTAAGACCATAAAATTAAATACGCGCACACAGACGCACACTTCAAAAAGCTGGACAGGGGTGAGGAGGCCCGCCGCGGCTCCCCCCTCACCCCCCGCACACCAGGAGGGCCCCTGCCCGCCTCTCCCCCAGCACCCCCCTCTCCCCCTCCACCCCGTCACAGCCAAGCTCATTAGCTATCTCTGCTTCCTCTGGTTCTGACCTCAGGGTCGTGAACCATCAGCTCTGCTTTCACAACTTCCCATCAGCCGGGCTGTGACCGTCCCTCTCCCTGATCCAACTGCCATCCCATCAGCTCCGGAAGGCGGCTCTCCCCGGCCACGATGCAGGTGCAAGCCCGGGGTGCCCTGGCCCCTCCTCCCAGAACACCGGAGCCTTGGTCGTGCCGTCCCGAGGGAGAAAAGGAGCCCAAACCTGAGCTTCGCCTGATGTCTGGGCATGCAGGGAGGAGACAGAGCCGCAAGAGGAGGCTGAGATCTGCCCCGAGGGAGCCCCCAGTCTGGGAGACGCCCCCTTTCGAGTAGCAAGCAGCCATGCAACCCAATGATGCGCCTGGATTCTCTTTTTCTAGATCGGGTAGTGGAGGCTCGGGGAGGGACACAGACTTGCCCACACCCCAGAGCCAGTCTTCTGCCCAGCCCCGAGCTCCCACCCCAGCCCTGAGGCCTGGCCTCTCTGCGTCCTTCCCCACCAGCGCTGGCGGAGGAGAAGTCGCGGCCGGCAGGAAGCCGACTGGGCAGAAGCAGCCAGGCCTATGGGACCGGGGGCACGGCAGGAACACAGGCATCTCGGCGGTGGTCCAGGGAAAATATTGACTTTCTGGCTAATAAAACCAAATTCCATGAACGCTACAACTCCGGCCTGAGAAAAATCCATCAGTATCTCATAAATATTTGAAAGTGTCCGATTGATTCCCACCGTGCGGCGGTTGCAGCCCTGGGTTGTAGGGTGGCAGTGACAGAGGCCCAGCCCTCGCCACCCCGCGAGAGCCCCCAACTCACTTGGTCATCCGCTTGGAAGCTATCTGCACTTGTACTGGTTTCGGAAAGTCCACAAAACCCTGACAGGACACGCAAGAAACCCAAAGCAGGACTTACAAGATGAGGAATAGAAGGAAGGTTTTTTTATTCCATTCCTTACTATTATTTTTTTATTATTATTAAGGCATGTGAATGTATTCCCTTTCCAGATTAAGAAATAAAAATTTCAGCTGTTTCTGGAGCCACTGTCTCCCTAGTTTTGTCTAGATGCAGTAGAAAGATGGGAAGGTATAAACGGGGGCCTCCCTGACGGCCCGGCTGGGGGTGAGGGGAGAGCCAGAGGGCCACACAAGCTTCTCCAAGCGCTCCTGGCTTGAGACGGCATAGCGTCTGTCTCCCCGTGGGCCTGTGAGCTCCCGAAGGTGCAGAGCTCAGACGAGGGCGAGGAGTGCCTAGTGGTCAAGCGAGCCCGAATATTTCAGAGACAGGCTCTCCATCCTGCAGGGACCGAGCGGCACAAGGCGGTGCAAGTGCATCCGTGGCCGGCCAGTAGGGTCCTCGGACCCCTTCCCAGCCCTGGGCTCTCTGGATTTCCTGCCTAAGCCCCCAACTCGTGCCGCTGGCTTGGTCTTCAGGGGCCAAGGGTTGCTTGCCTTGGCCTCAATTATATCACAAAGCATTGAAGCCCAACAGGCCCTTTAGGGGACACCCAATCCACCCCCGCCCCGCCCTCTAGCTGATTTTGTGGATACGAAATTGAAACCCTGGGAAGAGGAAGTTGTCTCGCACAAAGGGCACGTCAGCGGCAGGGCTGGACCTGGAAGAACCCAGACAGTTTATGGTGTTTGAGCCAAACTCCGTTTAACAGTGGATGGCGACACCGCCCTCCTCCACGTGCCCGCGCTTCTGAGGAGCTCACGCAGCCTGCTTCCCAGGGCTCTGCCGAGAGGCAAGGAGGCGGGAGCCAGGCCCTGGCCGGGGTCCCCAGGGTCCACTTAGGCATTGCCGATAGGCACAGGTCTCTTGGCAGCCCCAGGCCGGCCGGCCCAAAGCAGTCTGCCCTCGGCAGGTCGCAGGACCCTGGGGCTTCTGCTTCCTGCAAAGCCCACCAGCCTGACGAAGACAAGAGGGAGCCCCCCCCTTCCAGGACAGCCCCCAGAAAGGCCTGCGGCCCAGCCTCAGGACGGTGGGTGCAATTCCAGTCACAGGAGTGTGAGGACAGAGGAGCCCCGCGGTGGTGGGGGCAGGGCTGGGAGAATGCGCAGGGGTTCGCTGGGAAGGGAGGCTGAGCTAGGACTCGGGCAGCGGCTCCTCACCACTTGGGCTGTGGGTCCTACCCTTCTCCTCGTGCCCTTGCACTTGGGCACAGTCCTCCACGTGCAAGCCCATGCAACACACATGAGCACGGGCAAGGATGTGCATGCATGTTTTATAAGTACTCGAGTACACACAGGAACCTGGAAAATACATGCACATGAGCATATATGTCCCCCCACACACACACACACACACAGACGGACAGGCAGTGAGGCACAGTGGAGCTTGGAGCTAGAGGGGCCTGAGGTCAGGCCAAGGGAGCGCTGGGGCCCAAATGGTCCGGCAGGACCTCCACGAGGTCCCCGGGGACCAGGTGGACTCAGGCATTCTGGCGGACCAGGGCCTCCTGCCTCCCAGCCCAGGGTTCCGCCAACCTGCCCCCAGTTTTCTCAAGAGGACAGGGGAGCGGAAAGCGAGGAGCCTAGCGTGCTTGCCTCCAGCACAGCCGACAGCTCCCTTACATACCCAGTATGGGCAGGGTGGCAGCCGGAGTCAGGGGGCCTGGTTAGGACATTGCTCGGTGCTAATTAGTTCCCGCAGCCCAGGCCTGCTTGGCAGAGATGGAGGCCCCTGGCTGCCTGAGCCCAACTCCTCTGTCTGCTTTCTCTTTGTCCTCCTGTCCCTGGGGTGGGTTCCTTGGGTAGAGCACTGTCCCCTGTCCCCCCTCCCCCATACGCACTCCCTACAAACCTCCCAGGCCACAGAGACTTGAATCAGAGCAGATCCCAAGAGCAGTGCCAGGTAGGTGGGGCTCCCCCTGATGCAATCGGGTTGACATATTGTGGCTGGGACTTTTATTCTTTCGCTATTTGTGATGGGGAAGGGTATTTGAACACGGGGAGTCCGAGCTTCGAGTCACACATGTCCACACGCCTTCCCTTCTCATTTCTCTCTCTTTCCCTAGCAATCTTGTCTGTCCCCATGGCCTCAAGTGCCATCTCTACATTCCTCAGACACACGTCCTAAACCTACCGCTTTTGGTCTCCCCATCTCCGGAAAGGCACCTCCAGCCGCCAGCCCCCTTAACTCCTTCTCCCTCACCCCGGAAACCCAAGTCCTGTCTGTCTTTGGGATCTCTCTCGCCCCCCTCCCTTTCTCCGTGTCCACATTGCCACAGTCCTTTCCCGAGCCACTATGACAGTGGCACCCTCACCAGGATGACTGCACCGGCCCCCTCCCCCAGTCCTTCCGGCTGCTGGTATTCCTTCTTGCTCTCGGCAAGCCTGTCCCAGCCAAGCAGGGAGATGTCGCAAAACCATAAATCACATTTCCTCCCCCCTCTCCTTAGAAGCTCGTAACCCTTCCCAGATCACTAACGTAGCATACAGCACCTACGTGGTCCCTCCAGGCTGGTCACGCTGACCTTCCTGCCTCAGGGCCTTTGGCTCTGCTGTTCCGCCTCCACCTGGAATACCCTATTCCCCACTCAGTACCCAGAAAACTCTCACTTCCAGGCCTCAACTCAAATCGGCCTTTCCTTTCTTCTAAAAGAAGTCTTTCCTGAACCCCCGGCCTGAAGCATTTCCTACATTTTTCTCTCCTGTTCCACTCTGCTCCTTTTCCTTTAGGGCACTTACCCTCACCTGTTCGTGTACATTTATTCATGCACTTAGTTGTCTAATATCTGTCTCATTCACCAGACAGGAAAGAACCCATGGCACAAAGTATGTGCTCAAGAAACACGTATTCAGGGGCGCCTGGGTGGCTCAGTCGGTTGAGCATCCAACTTCGGCTCAGGTCATGATCTTGTGGTTTGTGAGTTCGAGCCCCGCCTCGGGCTCTGTGCTGACAGCTCAGAGCCTGGAGCCTCCTTCGGATTCTGTGTCTCCCTCTCTCGGCTGTCCCCCACTCATGCTCTGTCTCTCTGTCTCAAAAATAAATAAACATTAAAAAAAAAAAAAAAGAAACACGTATTCAGTGAATGGATGAACGGTGAGCTGGTGGTTAGAGCCCCGCGGCTGGGGAGAAAGGAAGGTGGGCGCCCAGAGAGGAGGGGGATCAGGACAGGGGAGTAACCCGCGTCCCCAGCCCTGGACTGAGGCCTGAGGGCACAGGGTGGGGGCGGGCGGGCAGGACGACACAGACACAGGCCGGGACAGCGGTAAGAGCCCTCTCAAGTGGCCCTGCGGGGAGCGGGAAAAGCCGGCCCGCGGCCCCCATGCCCGGGCGTCCGTGCACACGTCCGGAGAGAGCGAGGCCCGTGCTCCCTGCGGCGCCGGGAACGGGGGAGTCGGCCTCATTGCTGCAAATTTGTATTCCTGCCGACTTTTATTTCAGGCCTTGTTTATTTCTCCTTAAAACGCGGCTGCTATGCCAAGAGTCGTCCCCGAATTAGCTGCGAGTGTGTAATTTTACAGCTATTACCCGGGCGTTTCTGTGACTTGGGTAATAACGAGGGAAATATAAACAAACAGCGGCAAAGACACTTAAGCGAGGAGGCCTCGGCGCTCCACGGCTCAGTTCCGAGGTGGAGCAGGTCCCAGGCCTTCCCGGTCCCCACCGCCAGCCCACCCCCCGCCAGCCGCCTCAGGCCCAGGGCCTGCGGAGTGGGGGCCCAAGGGTCCGGGAACCCGGCCCTGAAATCCCCCGCCTCGTCGCCTCCCCCGCTGCCCCCAGAGGCACAGCCCCCGCATCCAGGCCCCCTCTCGCTCCCCCTCCACAAAGGCAAACAAAGGCCCGGCCTAATTATGTGATATTTCCCTTCTCTGGTGGCTAATGGCACCAGAGCGTGTGTGACATTTCGCTCTCTTTCCTCTATTATTCTTGCTTATTATCTGGCTGCCGCCGGAGGCTCTAGGCTGAGGCTGGCACTGATGCCCACCCCCGCCCGGTCCCTTCTCCTCTTCGGCTCTGTCCCTTTTCCTCTCCCTCACGGCCCCTCCTCCAGCTCCGGAGAAGGACCAGGCCTGTCTCTGATCCTCCGCCCACCCCCTCCAGGGAACTGGGGACTGGGAGGCTCAGGGCTGATCCAGGTTGCTTGGGGCTCCTTGAAGTGAGGACTCCTCAGGGCACCTGGGTCCCGCCCCAGCTCTCTGGCAGCCTCTCAAAGAGGTCTCCAACGTGTCCCCAACCTGTCTGCGCCTCCGTTTCCCTCTATCTGTACCTCGCAGGTGGGACTGGATCCCCGAAGGCTCTTGCTGCTCTAATATTTGAAAATAAATACCCAGAGAGATGAAGGACGTGCAGCAAAGCCCGGGGTGGTCCAGGGGTACCTGGGAGTGTGGGGGTTGGGGAGGCGGGCTTTGCTGCAGGAGGGGGTGCGCCTGGGCCAGGGCAGAAGAGAAGAAGCTGGAGAATCTATGTGGGGACAGCGGGGCCTCGATGTCAAAACCCAGGCATCGAAAACACCAACTTTGTGTTTCTTCCAAATAATCTTTCCTTTAGAAAAAAAAAACAAAAACAAGGAAGAAAGCAAAAAATATAAAACTCCTTCTAGTCTCCTCTAGAGGCGCCCCTCGTGTCATCGCTGGCTGTTTCCTGAGTAGACTACTCTCTATTTTTATATACGGACTTTTTTTAAAAAGCAAAAATGGGGTCAAGGCATACATATTGATCAGTCACTTGCTTTTTTTCCCTCGCCAATCTATCACGGACCGCTTCGAGGCCGGGACGTATGGATCGACCTCGTTTCTTAACGGCTGCGGGGTGTTCCAGCTGTCCGGCTGTGCTTCTGTTGACACCTCGACCCTGTGTCTGTCTGCATTGCCTCCAGGTTGGGCGTATACCAGTTTTTTCCGCGCTGTAAAAATAAAGGCTGCCTGACAACCCCAAAGCTTAGTGGTTTGGAAAAAAGCACTTAGGATGCTCCCGAGTCTGGAAGTCAGCTGGGCAGCCCTGGTCAGGGCCAAGGCTGACTCCTAGGCAGGGCCACGCGGGCATCTGCGTTCAGCCAGGGGATCGGCTAGGAGCCGGCTGGTCCGGGATGGCCTTGCCGGAGATGATTCTGTTCTCTTTCTGTTCTCTTGTCCTAAAACTGACTGGCCTGAGCTCGTCTTCATGTTTAGCAGGTTTCCGAGAGAGCAAGTGGGAGCATACATGGGGCTCTTGTGGCCAAAGCTTGTGCCAACGCCTGTAACTGGCACGCGATCTCTTCCGCCATGTTCCGTTGGCCGGAGCAAGTCAGGAGCCAGTCCAGGTTCAAGGGGTGGGGAAGCCGACTCCACCTCTTGAAGGAAAGAGCTGCAGAGGGAGATGGAAAAGGGATGAAGTATGGGGAAACGGGACGCTTTCTGTAAGCGATCTAACGAAGAGGCTGTCACCAACAGTTCAGTGACGAGCACCTCTGTACCTACTTCTCTCTGCTCCATCGGGCTGGTGTTTCTGCAGATGCCAAAGGAGGGATTGGGGGCTGGTAAGGCTCTCACATTCTTGGGGGAGGGTGTTACTAACTGCAAAGGTACCCTCTGAGAGTTTGTACCAACTTTCAAAGCAGATAAATGGAAGGAGACGGAAAACCTTTACAGACCTGTTCTGTCTCTGCTGACTCACCCCGGGATCTGTTACTGACACTTGTCAACCTCTAAATTCCAGGGGGAATCATAAAGATTATTGTGGAAGACTCACAGGGCCTGGCTAAGTGGTAATCTGACGCTCCTGCCTCCAGCCCCACATCCTGGCCTTTCCCAGCCTCAGGCCTTACAGCTAGGTCTTCAAGCTGAGTCGATTTTTATGTATGGTGTGAGGAAGGGGTCCAGCTGCTTTTTTTTTTTTTTTTTTTTCACGTGTGGCTATTCAGTGGTCCCAGTATTATCGGTTGAAAAGACTATTCTTCCCCCCACGAATCGTCTTAGTTTCCTTGCTAAAACTCGATTGACCATAAATGTGAGCGTTTATTTCCAGACTCTCATTTCTATTCCATTGATCTACATGTCTGACCTTATGCCCGTCCCACATCGTCTTGATTACTCCAACTTTGCAGGGAATTTTGAAATTGGGAAGTGTGAGTCTGCCAACTTCGTTCTTTTTCAGGATGACTTTGGCTATTCTGGGTTTCTTTCAGTTATTAATAGATTTATTTTTAAAGAGCCTTTATTTTTGTTCAGCGGTTTAAGTTCACAGCAAAATTGGGCAGAAGTTACAGAGATTTCTCATATAATCTGTGCTCTCATACATGCATAGCCTCCTCCCCCGCAATCAACAGCTTATACCAGAGTAATGCCTTTGTTGCACCTGACGAAGCTACATGGACACATCGTCACTCAGAGTTCATGGTTTACATGAGGGTTCTCTCTTTATGTTTTACGTTCAATGGGTTTAGACAAATGCATAATGACATGTATCCATCATTATAGTATCATACAGAGTATTTTAACTACCTAAAAATTCTGTGTTCCCCCTACTCATCCTTCCTTTCCCCCAACCCTTGATGCCCATTGATCTTTTATTGTCTCCATAGTTTTGCCTTTTCCAGAATGTCATATGGTTGAAATCATATAGAATGCAGGCTTTTTAGATTGTTTCTTTTTTCACTTAGTAACATGCATTCAAGATTTCTCCATGCCTTTCCATGGCTGGATAATGAATTTCATTTTAGCACTGACTAGCATCGCACTATCTGGATGTACCACAGTTTGTTCACCCATTTACCTACTGAAGGACATCTTGATTGTTTCAGACTTTCTGCAAATGTGAATAAAGCTGCTATAAACACCTGTGTGCAAGTTCTTGGGTGGATATAGCTTTCAGTTTCTTTGGGCAAATCCCAAGGCACATGATTGCTGGATCGTATGGTAAGAGTGTGTTTAGTTTTGTAAGAAACTGCCAAAATGCCTTTCAAAGTGACTGTGCCATTTGGCTTTCCCACCAGTGGTCCCTTGGGCTTTCATATAAATTTTAGCATCAGTTTGTCAATTTCTACCATAAAGCCATCTGAGACTTGATAGGGGTTGCACCGAATCTGTACATCAATTTAAGAAGTATTGCACCTTAACCATATTAGGTCTTGCAATCCATGAACATGGGATGTCTTTCCATTCATTTGTCTTCTTTAATTTTTTTTAGAAATATTTTGTAGTTTTCAATGTACAAACCTTGCATTTCCTTGGTTACTTTATTCCTGAGTGTATATATTTTTGATACTATTATAAATGGAATTATTGTCTTAATTTCATTTTGCATTATTATGTATAGAAATACAAATGATTTTTGTGTATTGATCTTGTACCTTGTGCGCTTCATTGTTTAATCCAATGTTTCCTGAATGTATCTGACCAGGGGAACTCTTGTCTCAAGTTAACATTGATCAACATCCCTGAGGACTCATGTTCCTCAAGACACCGGTGGGGAACACCGGTAGGGAATCCAGCCCTATATAACTGCCTAGTGCTTTTCCCAGTGATCCAGCTTTTAGGTCTTGGTTTATGACCAAGAGTTTATACTCTCTCGAAGGAGTATCTCTCCACCTATTCTGCTTGGAACACTCTCATGTCTACTTCTGAAGCCCACTCAAGTCTCCTCTGCTCTGTCCCTCCTTCCCTGATGCCTACCTCCCCTCCCCACCTTTGGACCACCATAGACCACCACTTTGTGGTGGTCCACACAAAGTGGTGGTCCTTTTGGCTTGTCCTTGTCTGTTCACACATCTGTCTCCTTCCTGGGCTGTGAGAACCCTGACAGCCAGGCTCAAAGCAGGCAGCAATGTGTTTGTGGCATGAAAGATTGACTGAACTAAAGACAAGAGTTGCGAGGTGGATGCCCAGCCCTGTCTACTTCCTGTCCCTCTTATCCCTTTCTCTCCCTCTCTTCCTTGCTTCATGGCTTCTTCTCAGCCCACAGAACCCATGTAGGGCTTAGTACAGTCCTGGGTCTGGTCCCGCTCAGCTCAGCACGCTTGTTCAAATCCATACTCAGGACCAAATACCCATTTGTCCTTTGATCTGATGTCGCCTGTCCTCTCAGAAGAAACAACTTACTTTATTTCTAAGTGTATATATTTTTGATACTATTATAAATGGAATTATTGTCTTAATTTCATTTGCATTATTATATATAGAAATACAAATGAGTTTTGTATATTGATCTTGTACCTGTGCTCTTCATTGTTTAATCCAATGTTTCCCAAATGTATCTGACCAGGGGAACTCTTGTCTCAAGAGTTGTTCTCCTGTGACCTGCAGAGGCAGACCTGGGAATTTGATTCTGTTCTCCTTTGTGCCTCTGAGTCTGCCCATGCCCGTTGTCTGCTAGTGTCACCCTTGCCTAGTCCCAGGAGTCTCGAGGGCCATACGAGTCATGGAAGATGTCTGCCACATCCATCAGACAGAAGTGCCATTCAGTGGGCATCAGAGCTAGAAGACCTGAGACACGGGACAGGCAAGGCGCTGGCCACATACCTGGCATGCGACTCTCATGGTGGATTGGTACCAAATCCCCTCTCTGAGCTGGTTTGGGAACCAGCCTGGGGGCAGGCATCGGGCAGTTTGGACTTGACCACCTCTTCCTCTCCAGCCAGGCTAGTCTCCTCCCTGCCTCCTCACCATTCTACCACTGCTTCAGGGACCCTTCTTCTGGACCCTGCCCTGATGAGCCTGCCCCACACACAGCCCCTCTGTCTAGCCTAGCCCATGAGCTCCCAGAAGACAGGGCTCAGCAACTTGCAGGATACCCTCGATCTTGGCCTCTGTGCTGGGCACGCTGGAACATTTAGGGGTTACTGGTGGGATCTCATATGCCATTTTCCGTGCACAGCTAAGGACGAGATGTTATTTTAGCGTGTGCTCCCTGGTGTCAGACAGAAAAGTCTTACACTCACCATCTCAGTTGAATCCGCACAACCAGATGAGATTAGTACCTCTCTTCTACCCATTTGACAGAAGCAGAAATGAAGGTTCAGGCTTTGGGAGTCATTTGCCCAAGGTCTCATAGTCATGCTCCATTGTGGAGCGTGCGTTCCAACCACTGTACCACACTCCCTTAGGACAGTCCGTTTCAAGCCCAGAATGCAATCGGCTGGCACTAGAGGCCATGAGGACTGTTTTCGGGAGGCGCTCAAGGAGGAGGGATCAAAGACCCAGTTAGGTGAGATGATCTCTAAGTTCCCCTGTCCTTGGACCTTTACGGTCCTGGCACACCGTAGGTGCTCAATAAATGTTGACCAGTGAATGATAGCATGAATGAAACCGAGGGGCTTGAGGCTACATGATCTTAAGCCCAGAATGCGATGCAGTGTCCAGGGGAGCGAGGGGGTGGGGCGCTGACCCAGCATGACCTGCGCCCTTACTGGCCTTATCGGGAAGGACACTGGGCACCTGGGCCGCCTTCCCAAATTCTGCCCCCTTAGATTAGCCCCAGCCAGCCAGCCGGCCAGGGAGTTTGGCAGCCACAGAGGCTGGTCTCCCTATCTCTCCTTGCTCCTCGGGAAGAAAGCCTTTATCAGCAAAGACTGCCTTTGAAAGCCCTAATTGTCAAGCACAGTCCCATCAAAGGGGCCGAAAGGCAAGCTGCCCCTACCCCGCTTCTCCCCAGCAGGCGCTGCTGGCTCCCCACAACGGCTGGCGGGTGTATATTTTAAAATATCTAAATGCAGCTGAAAATAAAAATTATTTACACTCCCCAACCGAGCTGGCAGGCTACTTTAAAGCGTGCACTGACGGTGTCTCTCCCTCCCCGTCTCTCCCTCGCTGATAAAGGGCCATAAACAAGGCTGACACATTTATAATAACCTTTTTCTTCCTCTCCTTCCTCCCTCTCCTGGGCTCCTGTCTTGGCCTCTCACTCACACGCTATGAGGGATAATTTTTTATTTTTCTGCCATTAGCAGAGAATAGAGAGTTTGATGGGGGGGAATAAAACATCGACTCGTTTAGAAAAAAAGAGGGCGAAAAAACAAGCCCGCAATTTTTATTTTTCCACGTCAGCAGCGGCTGTTGGGATGTCACCACCGTACACAGGTTTGGAAATTTATTTTTTCCTATCTTCCCACCCCCGTTTTATTTCCTACTTTCCTGCCCAAGAGGTCAGACCCAAGTCCACCGGGTCTGGCTGGGTTTTCCCACCTGGTTGCTGATGGAGCCTGAGCCCAAGTGCAAGGTGGTGGGGAACTTCCTGGACAGGAAGCAGGGGCTCTGATGAGCTTCTGCCCCGGAGGCCAAGCCCCTGCTCCCTGTCTCGTAAGTGCGTGCAAGCATCCGTTTCTAGGAGGAGGCCGGAGGGTCTTTGGAGACCTCGGGAGAGGGGCTTGACAGAGTGGGAGTGAGGGGCCTCGTAGATTCCCAGAGACTGCTGGGCAGCACTTGGGCGCCTAGAAGAGGGGGCAAGGACAGTTGGGGGGCAAGAGGAGACCAGGCTGTGGGCACAGGATCTGCCTTCCGGGGGGGCCGTGGGCAGCAGGGTGCGGTCTGGCCTTGCAGGCTGTGGGCTCAGAGAACGTGAGAGGACTCTGAGGCAGGAGAGGCACCAAGGGAACTCTCAGAAACCACCCGAAGAGTGTGCTGCGGCCCAGGGCAGAGGAGGGGTTACCCCCTTTATGGTGGCCCCCCATCACTCACAGGCTGGCCGTGTGGGGCGTGCTGCGGGTGCTTGTGTTCTATACGAAGAAGGCTTTACCAAAGAGCCCGAACTAAGCAGGCCATCGAGGCCATGTGGCCTTCAGAGCCATATAGCTACACCAGGGACCTTTCTAAGACACTTCCTCCTGGTCCTAGAGCTGGGGCCACGAGCCGAGCCCTCTTCTTCTGTTAGATGGCCAGCCAGGAGGGCGCTCTTCCCACAGGAACAGAAAGCTGCCTTGGACCCACTGCTGGCCCAGCTGCCGTCCATGCCCCGGGTGCCCTCACGCCTCGGTGGAGATGGGGCTCGGTCCCCTAGAGTGCACCATCTCTGGGGTGTGACGGGGGAGTGCAGGAGCTGGCCCCACCGCGGGAGGAAGTGAGACCTTGATAGGAGGCCCGCCTCCAGCCTCAAACCCACGGCCTGGGTGGGTTCTGCTCTTGCCAAAAGCTGGTTGCAGGCTTCACGCCAGGGGCTGTGGAGGCCACAGGACTGGGGCGATCCGAGGGCTTCGCAGAGAAACGTGGTGAAGAAACGCCCCACCGAGAGCAGGGGTGGGGGGAGCGGTCAAGGCCCTCTCTTCGCGGTCCCGGTTCATCACAGGTGTGTGTATTTAGTCTGACGATTTTCCAACCGATGACGGGGAAGCATCTGCAAGAAGTGTCACCTGCAGCTGATTCTTACGAAAGCATCCTATGACCTCAAGGTAGTTCAGAAGGTATGCCAGGCAGGGAAGGCTCGCGAGCCAAAAGAAGCTGAGGGACTGCCCGGGGAGCATGCCTCACCCCTGCGGGAGGGCGGGGGCCGGTTGGGGCTGAAGGGGCAGGTCCTGCGTCCAGAACATTTGCTCCTATAGCTAGCCAACGCGTGTGTGCACACCCTGGCGGTGAGCCACCTAACCGAGGTGGCTTCTGCGGGGCGTGAAGTGGCCAGTGGGCATCGAGCCTGCTTCTCTCTAGCCGCCACAGGACGCCGCTGTGCTCTCGTTGAAGGACTGGCCCACCCCCACTCAGCCAGTGGGACAGTGGTCTCACTGGGCATCGTGGGCCAGTAAGGGGCCTGATTGGACCCCCGACTCCACTCCCCTAGCAGGCGAAGACTCCAGCGATGCTTCCAGATTCACAGTCCATCGGAAATGGAGGCGTGACGTTGGTGCTGGTCTCCCCCGCTCCCCGGGTGGCCACGGGGAGGAGACTCCATCTCCCTCTGCCCCCTTCCCCGCCCTCCACGTGTAACAGCCTTCCTTCTCACCGTCAGAGGGACATCTGTCTCTTTGGGCAGGGAGGCACCCACGTCCCACACACACCTGGCCCAACGTGCATGCAAGCCGCACACGCTTGTCGCACACACATCATACGTGCACACTCGTCAGACACACGAATGCACCACGTGCGCAGACACAGCCACGCATACATGCTCACCCAGGTACACAGGCGTGCACGTGAGCACACACACGTGCCCATAGTTGCGTGCCGTACATCTCACAACAGCACAACACACTATGCATACACACGCGTGCGCGCGCACACACACACACACACACACACACAGAACACCCGCGTGCTCCCCCAGGCACAGGCTGCAGGGCTCGCACCTCCTCGCCCACGCCCCCCTCCCCGTTCACAGGCCCCAGAGCAGAGAGCCCCTCTCTCCTCTGCTCCCCGGTTTCCGCACCCGTGGGTCCTGCCTCAGCAGCCCCTCCCCCCTGAATTCCACGCTCACCCACCATGCTGGCTCTGCTCGGGGCTGTCCCTCCTCCCGTGCCGACCCCTCGTCCAGAGTCCTGCAGACCACAGAGGACAGGGCCATGCATGGGAGGGCAGGGGCACCGAGGCGCTCAGGACCCTTCTCCTCATGTACCGAGGAGGCCATTGAGAGCCCAGCGAGGCAGACGGACTTTTCGTCTCTACTCGTCCCAGATCAACCTTCTTGCAGCTGAAGGGGAAGCCCGGGACCCCAAATCCAGTAGCGTCAGCCCACGACCCCGTCCAGGGAGAAACAACGGGACGCGGCCACATCTGGTCTGGGCCTCGGGGGATGGAGAGGATCAGAACAAGCGGAGATGGAGGGGGTAACAGCTCGAGAAAGGCCAGGAGGCAGGACGGCACACCCCTCAGAAGAGGAGCAGAAAGGGGGTTGGAAGAGCTGACTGCAGCTTGAGCCTACAGGGGCCCGGAGCTAGGCTGAGGGCCCCTGACAGCTTTGACCTCTAGGACAGAGTCCGACTGAGAGCCTGCCCCCTCAAGGCCTCGGAGAGCCAGGCGCGGGCTGGGGCCCGGCTGCTCCTGACGGCCCAGGCCCTGCCTGCAGCCCAGAGAGAGGCCGCCCTGCAGAGGACAGCCACACAGACAGCCCGGGACAGGAGCCACCTCCCCAGAGTCACCACATGCTTCTCTCCAAGGACACCTTTGAGCTGGGTCTGACTTGAGGATTTGAGGATTGGTCACTGGCCACCCACAGTTGACCTTTTCCAGAAGCTAATGTCACTTCGGAGGAATGCGCGCCAGGGAAGGGGGCGGGTCCTCTCTCTGGCTTGGCCACAGACCAGCTGAGAAGCCGGCGGTGCGTGTTGGGCGCTGCTGCTGGGGAGTGTCGGCCCTTCTAGACTCTCGCTGGCTGACATCTCTTATGGGCCTGGGGCTCCAAGACCAGACCACTCCAAGAAACCGTTGGGTCAGAGGATACTCTGGGGGGCTTCGGATGCTACATGTTTTATGTTTTGTGTGTTGCTTCTTTATTCTTCCCACCGATGTTCTATTGTGTCAGGTAACCATCTGACGATGCCCGCGTCAGCGAGTTCTGCAGATGAAGGGGTCCGAGCACCGTGTCTCACCCTAAAAGGACCCGAAATGTTGGCCATTTATGTTGCAACCCAACACGTGCCTGTGTCTGTGTGTGTGCGTGCTCGCACACACGCGTGCAAGGGCACGAGTGTAGGAACGAGGCAAGCCAGGGCCGGTGCCCTGGTGCCTGCTCCGTGACCGCCTCTAGGCCCCAGGAAAGAAGAGAGGCTCCGAGGGCAGCAGCCCGGGAGAAGTCCAGGGAATCCGGCAGGCAGTGGGAACAGAGGCAGGGCCCGGGCCCCGGCTGGCAGGGCCTCAGAAGCAGCAGGACTGAGCAGAATCCCGAGGGAGAGCGTGGGTATGTTGTCTGGAAGCCGGAGACGAGGCCAGGCCTCACACGACCTCATGCCCCTCTGGGCCTCGGGCTCCTGAGAGGCCCCCGATTACTGGAGGCCAAGGCACGGCAGCGCCAGCCTTGGGGCGGCTCCCCCTTGAGGCAGGAGCTGCTGGGCTCCTAGAATGGGGCTTCCACAGAAGGGCCCAGGCTGACTGGACAGTAAGCGAAGCGGGGAGGCCGTAAATTCTCTTTCAGGAAACCAGCCCCGCCTGGCTCTGTGACGGCCACTTAATTTAACCGCTGCTGTCACAACACCTTTGTGGGCCTGCTCCCTTGGGCCCATGGGATTTATGGCCCCAGAGAGACCGTCTCAGGCTTCAGGCCCTGGCCTAACGCCCGGCCCCTCCCAGCCCTGGACGGACCCAGGGGCAGAGCAAAGAGCCCTGCCAGTGAGGGCGCTCCAGGCAAGAGCGGACCGTCCATCCTGTCCCTGGGCTCCCCCAGCCTCCTACTCCATTTGCCCGTGTCCTTTCCGCTGGCGGGGCAAGACAGGGCGCAGGAGGGCGGCCCACCAGGCTCCTATTCCCGGAGGCGGAGCGAGTCCTCCCTTACCTGCTCTCAAGATCCGGAGTGGACCCATCCTCCCACCCGCCTGCCTGCCTCTCCAGTTTGGTGTGGACGTCCTCAGAGGTGGGCGCCCCAGCTCACGCCAGGTCAGGCTGTGCCACAGGCCTGGGTCCCAGAGCCGCCTCCTTCGGCATCCCAGTGAACTTCTGACGGCTCTGGTGATCAGGCTGGATTCCTGGGTAGCCTCCGTGCCCCGTGGCTCTCTGCCTGCTTCTAAATGAGGAATGATGATGCCTCCTGACTTTGGGGGCCCCTGCAGAGAGAGCACAAATACTGACACCTTGGCCTTCTCCCCAAAAGGCACAAAGACTCCTTCCTTGAGGACCAGGAAAGCCTGGGGATGGCTCAGTCTGGTTAAGCCTCCACCATGATCTCATGGTTCATGAGTTCGAGCCCTGCATCAGGCTCTCTACGGTCGGTGCAGAGCCTGCTTCAGATCTTCTGTCCCCGCCTCTTTCCGCCCCTCCCCCATTCACGCTTGCCTCTCTTTCTCAAAAATAAACATTAAAAAAAGGAAAAAAAAAACGAACAAGAAAAGCCTGAGTATAAATCTCAGCTCGATCACTTCGCTGTGTGACCTTGGACAGGGTGCTAAACCTCTCTGAGCCTCTTTTCTCATTTGTGAAATGACGACCTGCTGGGACGATCCTGTCAGGTGAGACACCTGAAGTGGCCAGCCCGGGATAGACCCGGGGGCAGGTGCTCGGTGACCGTCTGACAGAGCGGCCAGGCAGGCTGCCTCGCAGCAGAGAGCCACCAGGGCCAGGGAAGCAGCCTTACCGCCTCCCGCTTCGCTGGAGCCGGTCTGGTTGGATGGGCACTGCACTTGCATCCCAGGAGCAGCCCTCCCAGCACAGGCGGCAGGAGCCGGGTAGGGGCGGGGCTGCAGCCACTACCAAGTTCCCCCTCAGACCCTGTGGGGCCCGGGGGCCAGGGTCTGGGGGCCTCCAGGAAGCCAAGCCCTTCCTGGCCTCTTTTGGTCCACCTCACCCCCTCCCCTCACCCCCTCCCAGTAACTGGACCAACCCAGACCGGCCTGGACGAGTGGGCCAAACCAAAGGACACTCCTTGACCCTGCCGAGGCTGCCCTGTCCCGCCACCGCCAGCCCTGAACCCCAGCCCCGACAACTCTGAGCTGATCCAAGCCCAAGAACCTGAGTCGGCTGGCCCCTCGGAGACCTTCCGGCCCGGTCCCTGGTGCCCAGAGCCCTGCCGGGACTCCGCAGACCCGACACCTGTATAGGCTGATCACACCGGCCACACAGGCCTCCCGTCCGCCCCCCGCCCCCCCGGAGGGTGAGCCCTCTGCGGACGAGGACGTGGGCTCTCCTGCAGCCAACTTCTCCGTCTGGCAGTGGACCTCTCTCCCCCTCAGTGTCTGGCTCTGTGCAGGCTGCTGAAGAGTCACAGGAAGGAACGGGCAGAGCGTCCTGGACCCCCAGGGCGACGGGCTGCTTCCTCCTCCCCCGGGCAGCGCGGCGAGCATGAGGTGTGGGCCACAGTCGGGCCTGGAGGCCCGGCAGTGCTGGCCAAGGCAGACGAGCAAGCAGACTCGGAGAAGCAGAGATGCCGCCCCTGGAGGGCTCTTCCCGGGGAGCCTCCCGCCCTTAGGAAGCAAAACGTATCGGTTCCATTTTACAGATGAGGCCACTGAGATTCGTAAGAGCGAGTAGCTTACTTCAGGTCACACGGCTGGTTAGGGATACAGTCAGGTCATCTGAAACACAGCCAGTGACATGTTGGGGCCGGTGGGGTAACAGGCTAGGGAAGATACTAGGAGGCAGGGCTGAGGGATGGAGCGGAAATGAGACAGGGGTGTTTCGATTTGCCCTCGGTGAGGGCAACCGCGAGAGACTTTGGGGTGACAGGTGGCAATGACTATGAAGGCTCCACAAGGCCTGGCCTGGCCCCCCCAGCTCTGGGAGACTGAGAAGGAGGGGCTACCCCACCCCTCTAATAGATTCCTCTTTGATCATGTTTTTGTGACCTTTGTAAAAGGCAATTTAAATTCTAATTGTCCTGTGAGTACCAGAGGAATCAATTAGAGACAAGAGTAGCTAATTGTGCTGAGGAGGTGAGCCTGGGGCAGGAAGTACGGGGAGGTACAGACTCCCTAAGTCCCCAACACCTGCCTGGTGGCCTCCAGCCTCTCCCCCCTGAGTCTCGGGGTGCAGATTGTCGGGGTCCTTGGGCCACAGTGCGGGCCTCAGACCGCTGAGAGGGTGTCCCTGAGCCCCACGGATTACTGCCCTGCTAGGCCCCCAGGCCCGTCCACAGCCCAGCCTAGAGGTCTCCCTACCTAGGAAGCTGTCACCTCACCACAGCAGCACCTACTGCTGGCCCTTCCCCGCTGTGGAGCTGGGGCTGCCCCCTCCATGACAGCCGGCAGTGGCCCCTGTCATGAGCCCTGCTCTGCCTGGGTTTATGGAAAGGGATCCAGAATGGGATCTCTGAGGAGACATAGAGGCCTCGGCCAGGACGGCACCCTGGGGCGCACCCTCCACAGAGCTCTCTGGGCAGCGGGGCACACTCACAGACGGTCCTAGGGTTCGGAGGTGGGCCTGGGGACAGGCGGTGGTCCTACTGCCTCACACCAGAGCCCTGCTTGGTTCAAACGTAGAATGATCACTGTAGAATGACCACTGTCCCCCACCCATGCCTCTCCCCAGGCCCCAGTGCCCTTGGTCCCTGTCAGTCACACCTCACTCACACTGCTCTCCCAAAAAAAGAGCCTCAGGCTTCTCCCGTCCCACCCTCCTGAGAGGAGCCTGAGAGCCTGTGAGCCTGAGAGTTACCTGTTAGATGTCATTGTTATCTTGTTACAAATCATTCTCTTGTGAGAATAACGTGATATAATGTGTGTAAATCTAGAGCAGGTTGTGGTAAACAGTAGGTACTCAATGTTTTTTGTTACAAATATTCACCAGCCCCCCAATGAGTTCATCTGGCCTACATACCCGCCTACGTATCTCATGCAACTTGTATTAGGATGGTCTCTCCACAGACAGTGAGCCCTCTGAAAGCGGGATTGTAATTTTTTACACCCTGTGTCACCAGTGCCCAGCATGCCCCATTTAGTTGCCATTGAACTGTACTAGTCCCTCGGAGCCTGAATACAGGCCTCCCTGGAGTGTTATGGTCTCACAGGGACAGCCAAGTATGCACCAATGGGCAAAATGATAGCAACACCTAACCCAAATATAGCACATGTCATGGGCCAGGGACCCAGCACCTAATAGAAATTAACTCATGTTTATCCTGAGAAGAACATTTGGGGTAAGTGCTACTATCATTCCATTTTACCCGAGGAGACTGAGGCACGGAGAGGTGAAAGCACTTCCTGTGACCACATGCTGGGATGGGCAGTCCCAGGATTTGGATTCCAGACAATCTGGCTCCAGAGTCTGAAACGCTTCACCACCATGCTGGACTCACTACGGAAGCCTAGTGCTCCATCTCTGTCCAGTGGCCCAAGTGGAGCGAGTGGGTCACGGGACACGGCGAGACAGGGAGTGGCAGCACAGCTGGGACAATAAGTGGCTCCATTCAAAGGCCACTCTGTCCTGAGAGCCCCGAGGTGACTGGAGGGTTCCACAGGCCTGGGAGGCCCCTGATGCCACAGTGGTGACTGTGAGACCCGGCCGCTGGCTCCTTCAGAGTGGCTTTGAGTCTTTCACCTTTTGCCACGGCGCCACCAAAAGTTCAAGTATTTACACACAAGCCACAAACCCGGGAAAAGCTGGTCTTCCTCGGGCCGGCGTGCTGGAGGGAGTTTGTCTCGCCTTCATTGCAACAGGCCCCCCCCTTGGCGCTCCTGAGCTCCCTGTCTCTCACCCTCCCCCCAGGGGACAGCGAGGGGGGGGGACAGCGTGGGAGTAAGAAGAGGCCAGGAAAGTGTGCTCCCTCAGGCTGACCAAGGTCAGGGCTCAGTGCGTGACCAGGGTCAGGATCAACGGAAGGCTTCGTCTTGAATAAGAGCAGACCCACCCTCAGTCCTGGAGCCGTGGGCGGCGGCTGGCCTGCCCGCGGTCCCCGCTCTGCCTCTCTGTGCCTGGCTCCCGTCCCCTTGCCCGCGAAGACTCGTGTTGGGGGATGTGGGAGGGACTGACGTGAAACAGATTGCCAAGTCCGGAGGAGAGAGGCCTGGGCCCAGAGAGAGGCCGATCAGCTCCGAGGTCATCCGTAGGTCAGCGACAGATCCAGAACAGGGATCTTCACGTCCTGCCCCTGCTCCCCCGCCCGTCCCCCGCCCTCATCCGGGGCGGCAGCCTTTGCTTCTGTGGCCCCAAGGAGAGGAGGGACAAGAGGGAACTGGCAGTGGGGGTGGCTCCTCAGGGTCCCGGAGAAGAGATATTTCTTCAGCCACGGAGCCATCGAAGTGTAGAGGTTCCCAAGTGATGCTGGGCCCTTCCCCGCACGTCTGAGCCCTGAACCTCCAGGTGTGACAGAGGACAGTAAACCAGCTGACCCCGAAGACCTTCCTGCCGCACCCTCGGAGAGGTCAGAGGTGAGGTCAGCAGCTGCTCCCAGCGGGGAGGGAGCTGGGAGCCAGGGTAGGGCCAAGGTGGCCGGCCACAGGCATCGGTGCCCCGTGTGCCGGCCCTTCCGTCTGTGCAGAGGACACGGCTGTGAAGTGTAAGTAAAAGCCACGGCTAATTTCCTCGGTCAGAAGGAGGAGGCGCTGCCGCGTTTTCAAACCCTAATTAAACTCGCTCGGGCGGTGTAACACTAAAATCAGTTCCAAGATCAATATTGCTATTCATTTAGAAGTGTAACGAGGTTAGAGAGGTGAGCAAAGGAAATAATTAACTCATTTGCAGCCTTTTTAAACAGAAACAGTCATTTTAATCTCCAGGGTAATTAGCTATGCTCTGTCCATCAATCACGACCGCGGCCGTTATTTTAAGTATTTGATTAATCAAGGAGGGTGAGGGTTAAGGTACCCCTCCCGGCCCCTGTTACTGGGCCCCTAAATCAGGGGTGACCCCTGACAAGCATGGGGAACACTTCTCAGAGGAGCGGTAGGGGCCAGTGCTGAGAGTTGGGGGGCAGGGCAGAGCCCGCCAGGCAGGAGCCCCCGGGGTGGGGGGGGGGGCAGGTCAGGCGGGTGAGGCACTGGCTCCCTCTCTTGGCGGTCTGGCTCAAAAGGAGCACCCCACCCTGGGCTTGGAAGTGCTGGGGGCCGGGAGGCCCAGGGTCTGGTCCAGGCTTGTCGGGTGACCCCCTGACTTGTTATGCAATCCCAACAAGTCCCTCCCACTTTCTGGGCTTCGGAGTCTTTGTCCTAAGCTGGGGCGGAGGCCTCTCGAATTAACCAGAAGCTCACAGGTCCTAAGTGCCCAGGGGCCTCCGCCACTGGAGGGCAGCAGAGCCCCAGGGACCCCGAGCCCAAGGGCTGGGCTGTGCAGAAGCGGGCGGAGGCTGAGAGCGAGGTTCTCTTTGGCAACCCGGGTTCTGGCTGTTCCGACGGAGGAGGCCGGTCTGGCTGCCAGCTCCGAGACTCGCGGCGGCCCGAAGACACGGGGCACTGATTATTCTCCCCATTTAGCAGGTGAGGAACTGAGGCCTCCGAGAGGGTCAGGAGCTACCCGGGGCCACACGGTGGGTGCTTGGCCCTCGCAACCGGTTCTCTAAGGCTCAGTCCCGAATCCAGACTCTACACTCTGTCTCCTTCCAACAGCCCAGACTTAGTCACCCTCAGCAGCCGCAACGGGCCTCGAAGAACCCTGGCCTGTGGCTCTCACGTTGCAGATGGGGAAAACTGAGGCTCGGAGAGAGGCAGGGCTGTTGCAGTCTTGATGATCTCACTCGGCCTTGGTGAACAAATTTGAGGCGCAGAATCCCTGCCCTGGTGCACGCAGGAGAAAGACGGGCTACCCCTCCTTAGCACAGTCCTCCCTCTCTAGGACCCAGCTGGGGGGGGGTGCTAAAGAGTTGGGGGAGAAGGAAGTGAGGCTGAAAAGACCAGTGTGGGGGGATATGGGCTAGGCCCTCGCTGACTTGCGTCTGAGGGGGGATATGGGCTGGGCCCTCGCTGACTTGCGTCTTACGCCTGCCAGGGTCAGGCTGCGGGGGTCTTCACTGCCCTGCACCGGAAGCATCAGCACCATCAGCACCGGAAAGGCCCCTCCTTGCATGCCTCCAGTTCTAGGAAGCTCACCCCCTCAAATTGGGGAAAAACCTCCCTTGGCTGCTGAGTCTACACTCTT
Source organism: Paguma larvata (assembly GCA_030068075.1). Lineage (NCBI taxonomy): Eukaryota > Metazoa > Chordata > Mammalia > Carnivora > Viverridae > Paguma > Paguma larvata. The sequence goes on from CM057827.1 coordinate 112,794,912, forward strand.
CGCTGTGCCTGGGTACCCTGACAGCCCTGCCCGTGCCCCAGAACATCCCCTCTGTCCTGCGGCCTGCAGCGCCCAGCCCCTCAGGCAGGTGCTGACTGTGCTCACCAGCAGATTAGCAACCCAGAAAGGCCAGCGGGTTTGGCTGGGTCACAGCTGACACGAGGTTTGAGGGGACCCTTCCGGCCCTTGGCACCTGTGTCTCCACAGGTGAGGGAAGGGGGCGGGGGGGGGGGATGGATAGAAGGAGGAAGCAGAAGGAGGAGGAGAAAACAGGGAGGAGGGGGAGAGAGGAGGACCAGGATGTGACCAGGAGCTCTGTTGCTAGGGGCAACAGCAATGCACTGGGGGAGGAACCAGATGCTGAGGAGGGCGGCAAGAAGAGGGGAGCTGGGGTCCAGGGGGGACAGCCAGGGCTCTGAAGGCTTGGAGGGAGGGGTTGCCCAGGCAGCGAGGACCCCAGGAGGCCCCTGGTGGGGGTTCCTCAGTGGCTGCTCGGTCCCTGAGCCTGGAGGCAAGCCTTTGGAGTAGGAAGGGGGGACAGGGAGGGCTGGGCCTGCCACATTTGTAAGCTCTCCACAGTCACTCTTGCTCTCTGGGCTACAATTTGTCTGGGACTCCAGAGTTCAGGCAGTTGTTGAGGCTGGTGCTGGAGCGGGGCTGGGGAGGAATGCTTAATCTAGCACCGCAGCCTTGCCCAGACCCCCTGGGGCATGCCGGGGCACCAGCCTGCCCTCTCCTCCTCCCTGCCTCCATCCGAGGGAGGAGAGCACACTCGCAGAAAAAGTACAAGCAGAACGATCCAGATCTGTGAGGCCTCGGGACGCTCCCAGCTCCTCCGGGCCTCATTTTCCGTGTCTTTAAAATAAGGCAAAGAACCTTGCCCTCAAATGTGTTTATCAACAGTTAAGGCTACATGTATGTGAACCTCCTTCGCTAACATAATACGAAATAAAAAAGGGGAAAAGTTGCTACAAGGGAGTCGCGTTTACCTTGCCATTGTTGTGTGGCAGGGAGGAATTTGTACTCCCACTTTCTAGATCAGCAAACCGAGGCTCAGGGAGGGCTGGTTAGTGAACGCCCTGGGAAGTAGAGACAAGTCTGTGGGACTCCAAAGCCCTCTGTGCCTCTGGGTGGCGCTCCCACCCAGGACCCCCCCCCCCCGACGTTGCCCTTGAGAAGACCTCCCGTGCCAGAATTATCTCTGACATTCACAGTTCTGCTCCACGCCACCCCCCGCCCCCACTCTCCTAGCAGGAGCCCCTGCCCAGCCCACGCAACCTCCTCTGCCTAACCCGCCCGCAGGGTAAAGCTCACCCCTCCCCATGCCCAGTGCATTCATCCCCCGGTGCCTGCACACGCCCCAGCGTGACCTGTGCGCTCCCCGCCTTCTCTGGATACCACTATTCTTGCGTAAGAAACCATCCCAAAATGCAGTGGCATTAAACAACGACCCTGTTATTCTGCCCGTGGATCTGCAGGCCAGGCATTTGGGCAGGACAGGACGCAGAAGGGACGTCTCGTATCTGCCCCGTGATGTCTGGGGCCTCGATGGCTGGAGGCGATTTGACATTTGGGGTCTGGAATCCTTGGCAGCGCGTCCACTCAGTGTCTAGAGTCGATCGCGACGGTGAGCTGGGAGCTGGGTGGCCCTACTCAGGGCCGGTTTACATGGGCCTGGGCTTCTTCGTAGCGTGGCGGCCTCGGTCCTCGTAGGATGTCTGACACAGCGGCTCAGGGCTCCGGGAGTGAGGGTCCCAGCCGACATGGTGGAAGCTGCATTGCATTTTATGACCCAACCTCGGAGGCCCCAGAGCAGTCAGTTCTGCCGGCCTCTATAGGACAAAGCAGTCATAAGCCTGCTCGGGTTGTAGACCCGGGTCCCCAGGGACACAGGACCCCAGGAGCAGGTCTCGAGACCCCGCTGTGGAAGCCCCCGTGAGGTGGGGAGCGTTGTGGCCGTCTTTGGCTGTCCCATTGCCCCTTCGTCATTGCTGCCATAAATTTCCCTCCTCTCTAAGGAAGCCCTGTCTCTTCGGGGCCCAGATGCTGTCTCCTCTGGGAACCCCGCCTAGATTGACAGCTAGGACTCTCACACCCTAAGGGACAGAACCGCAACTGCGTGTGTGCCTCCAGAGGTATATCTGGTCTCCCTCACTCTTCTCTAGCATTCTGACTCCTCCTCCTCCTCGGCGCTAACCCCCCCACCCGCACCCCGGGCTACCCAGGGCTCCCGTACTGTCTACTGAGGACCAAGCTGGGGGGGCCCTTGCAGGCTTGCGGCTTGCATTGCTGACAACCACGCCGTCAGTATTTCCAGCTCTAACTTTCCCCGAAGGGCCAGTCACCCTCACCTACCTGCCAGGTGCGGCGGTTCCTCCCGCCCTGAACTTGGCAGAGTCCAAAGTGAGCTCCTCCCCCAAGTTCTGTCTCTTCTCCGGCCATGCGCCCGCTGCTCACGTCGGAAGCCCTTCCCTCGGGGGCCCCACTCCAGCTGCACTCCGGGTCCCCTGGGCTGGGCTCCCAGGTCGGCTCCTCGTCTCCACTTCCCCGGCTCTGAGGCTCCTGGCTCCAGGCTTTTGCTGCCCCCCCATCCCGCCGCCCCCCCCCCCCCCCCCCCCCCCCCCCCCCCCCCCGTCCATTCCGCAAGCAAGCTCTTCCAACCAGGAAAGCTGACCTGGCTCCTTCCTGCGGGAAAGCCTTCCAGGCCTCCCCACAGGTTGAGAACAAAGCCCCAGGCCCTTGCCTACACTTGGTCCTCGGCTCCAACTCCAGATCTTCCGCCTCTCCAGTTTCAGCTTCCCCACGGCCTCCCTTCTCACACCTGTGCTCCGGGCTCCTGGACACACTGCCTTTTACCTCCAGGCCGGGGCACAGGCTGTTCCCTGGAACTGGAACCTCTCCACCGCCCTCCCCTGGGGACGGTCTGTCCATCTCCGTAGTGCTGTCCCACAGAACTTCCCGTGATGAGGGACATGTCCTAGCTCTGCACTATCCAATACGGTAGCCGCTTGAAATGCGGCCAGCACTACTGAGGGAGCCTTTGAAAATTGTACCTAATTTAATTAGATGTAAATTAGTGGCTACCATATCGGACAGTGCAGCTCCAAGATACCATCTCTTCCAGGAAGCCCTCCCTGACTCCCCAGGCCTGTGCTAGCTGCCCAGCTGTGGTGCTTCCATAGTGCTCTGTTCTCTAAGGTGTTTATCTCTTTATCTCTCTCTCCACCTGGCCCGTGAGTCCCTTGAGTGGCCGCATCTTTTTTGTCACAGTATTCCCAGCTCCCGGTTCTTGGTGTGCACTCAGTAACTGCTCAGAGTAAATGAAGTTTCTGGATCCAGATTTGGGTGCAGAGCAAACCTCCCATAAAGATCAAATCCCAGGGGCGCCTGGGTGGCGTCCGACTTCGGCTCAGGTCATGATCTCGCGGTTTGTGAGTTCGAGCCCCGCGTTGGGCTCTGTGCTGACAGCTCAGAGCCTGGAGCCTCTTTCAGATTCTGTGTCTCCCCCTCTCTCTGCCCCTCCCCTGCTCATGCTCTGTCTCTCTCTGTCAATAATAAATAAAAATGTTAAAAAAATTTTTTAAAAAAAGATCAAATCCCAAATGGTTTTACTGCAGATCTGAGTAGGTGTGTGTGTGTGTGTGTGTGTGCGTGCACGTGTGTGTGTGTGTGCAGTGAGTTCACGTGCAGGTGTGTGTGCGGCCCCACCTGACTTTGGCAGGACCTGGGCAGGCTCCCGCTCAGCTGGGGATAGTTATCTCACACACAGATGTTTGTGTCCTTGGTTGGACAGGAAGTGCGCCTCTGAATTGGCCTTTGTGAAAATCAAACCCTGTTTTCATTCTTATTTCTAAGATGATTCATCTGCATTGCAGATGAATCTTCGGGGAGTTTAAACAGAAAAGCTTTCAGTTTTCTGCGCGGACCACCTGCACTCTCAGCTCCGTAGTCTGTACCCAAGCGCTTGCGGGCACAGGGAGAATTTGCCATTTAAATGATCCTTCACCTCCTGAGTCCAAATTCATTTCTTGGTTTACGAGGCTCTTGTTAAAGTTTTGATAGTATTGGGATTTCTACAAACGGGGCCTCAGGCTTCCGCCCTTCCCCACCCCAAGCCCCTCTAGACCACGGCCATGCCTCGCCCTCTGCTGGGCTGGGCTCGCCCCCACTGGGCCACAGTCCGGTTCTGGGGCCAGAGGGAGGAAGCAGGCCTGGGTCCTGCTTTCCAGGGCTTCCCTGACAAGAGAGAGAGCTAGTTGTCTTTCTCTTCTGCTTGCAATTCCCCACGGTCCCCTTAAAAAGCAGAATTTTAGAATTCTGGCCCCAGACAGTTCACAGAGGCCTGATGCCCTGTCCTATTGCACAGATAGAGAGACTGAGGTCTGGGGAATGGATTGAACTCGGCCACGGCAGAACAGAGGAAGGGGAGCCTGGAGGCTGGGATTCTAGCACAACATGCCTCCTCTTCCTCAACCTGGGCTACCGTACCGGAACACCCTGCCTCTCTCTCTCCTCTCCTTGGCGCGGCTGGTGACTAACTGCCCCGGCTGCAGCCATGCGCCCCAAAGAGGACCTGTATTTAAGCAGCAGTGGGAGACTTCACCCCTCTGCAAGGCGGTAAACAAGCCCCAACGGGGATGCAATACTTACCAAGCCGGGCAGCAGGTGCCTCTACTGTTGCTATTGCGTTCTGAGCCTCTCAAAATGGCACTGAAAGGGTGTGTCAAGATCTCTGCCGCCTGTGATGGGACCCCCACAGAGGAGTGAGTGGTAGCCGCAGCAGCAGACAAGTACATGACTCAGCTGGAATCTTCCAGAAGACAGTGGGTAGATTGAGAAGGCAGGGACTGAGGGCAGAGCCCTGGACCCAGGAAGCAGGACAGCTGGCTCCAGATCCCAGCCTGCCAGTCACTCCATGCCACTGTGTCCTGTTGGCCTTGGGTAGAAAGAGGGACACGCCGCTAGGACCCTACGTAACATGCGTAACATGCGACGGCGGCCTAGTCCTCTTCTCCCCGGAGCGGGCCCTCACGCCTGCGAGGCCAGCCCCTGCCCAGGAAGCCTCCGGCTGCCAGAGGGGATCCTCGCCCCGGACGGCTCTTCTGGACTCGGCCCCAGTTTAGCCCCGTCTGCCTGGCCCTGCGTTCCTTAGGCTCTCAGGAGCTGGAACCAGAATGTTCGTTGAAGCTGGAGAAAATCTCCGAAGAAGGGGCCAGTGTCTTCTTCTGTTTTAATAATGACAGCAGCGTTGGGCAAAGCACTCCCCAGGCCTGCAGGCGTCAGGAACGGCCCGCCGGCATCCGGACTCGCAGTCTGTCACACACACACACCGCACGCCGCACGCCGCACGCCGAAGGGTTCCATGGCAAGCAAGTTTGGGAAACGTAGCATAGGCCGTCCCTGGCTTGATGGTTCCCCAAACTGGCTGCCATCCGAAGACTCTGGGAAACCCCACAAGAAAGACTGTTTAGCTCGGTATTTCTCGAGCTTATTGGACCACATTCTTCTTTTCCAGACAACACCTTTGAATCGATTAGCAATTCCATTTGCCTGCTGGTAACAGAGACCTGACCCTAACGACCTAAACAAACTGGGTGTGTCTCGTACTCTTCCACATCTCGAGGTGGCTGGCCCAGGGTTGGCGTGGTGGCGCCACCATGTCCTCGGTACCCCAGGCTCCTTCACCCACTGGCTTCATCCTCAGCACTGCTGTCTGCAGGGTCGCCACCTCACGGTCCAAGGTGGCTGCTGAGCTCCGTTGTGTCTGCATCCCAGGCAGGAAACAAGGTGGGGGAGACTTGCATGCTCCCCGTCTCCCTATTGGAGAACTTCCCCGCGGGGTCCACCCACCAGTTCTCATTGCTCAGATCTGACGGTCACTTCTGGCTGCAAGGGAAGTCGGGACACGTATGTAGTCTTTCGGGTGGACACCTTGCCCCCAGGACAGAATAAGTGTTCTGTCACCAGAGAGAAGGGGGAAATGAGTGGTGCGTGGACAAGCACGGTCTCATTCACCGCTTCTTTGTATTACTGTGTTCTAAGAACAGGTTGGAGTCGGAAGAGCTGTGCCCAATCCCTACTTCCTGCCTGTGCTTACTGGCCGTGTGACCTTGGATAAGCTTCTTTAACCTCTTTCAACCTATATACTCTTGTCTTTAAAATAGAGGTTATTGGGGCGCCTGGGTGGATCAGTCGGTTAAGCGTCTGTCTTCGGCTCAGGTCATGATGTCGTGGTTCGTGGGTTCGAACCCCATGTCGGGCTCTGTGCTGACAGCTCAGAACAGGGAGCCTCCTTCGGATTCTGTATCTCCCTCTCTCTCTGTCCCTCCCCCTCTCATGCTCTGTCTCTATCTCAAAAATAAATAAACACTAAAAAAATTTTTCAATAGAGGTTATTATGAGGGCCAAATGAGATAAAATAAATGCAGGCATTTTATAAGCTATGAAACGCTGTAGAAATTCAAGACCTTCTTGTTTCGTTTGTTCCGCGAATAGCCTCGTGCCGCAGACAGGGCAATACGGATCTCCCCATTTCACCGAAGAGGAAACCGAAGCTCAGACATAGGAACTGACTTCTTCTGTAATGACGCAGTCTTCACCTTGTCTTTGTTAACGGACTGAACCTTGATGCCAGCCCGAGTCTCGGCCCTGACCTCGCTTATAGACTGAGCCTTGATCCTAGCATTAGTTTAAGTTCTGATCTTAGACCGAACCTCAACGCTGGTTATAGACTGAGCCTTGATCCTCACCTAAGTCTAAGCCCTGATCTTGACCTCTGAACCCTAATCAATAAACGGGCCCTCTTGAGCCCTATGGTGGTCCCCAAAGATGTGCACCGGGCTCCGCGGGGCAGGGGGTGGATATGGACAACGCTGACTCCCTAGAGCTCCAACATCCCAGAGGCCGGGGCTTTCTCCCATGTCTCTCATGTAGCGGCTCATCCAGATCTTGCAAATCAGGAGAGAGAACAAACCAAGCCCGGGGGCCCCGGTGGGGAGAACGGAACGGGTGTCCAGAGAAACAGGAGAGGCACCCAGCCTGCTTCCCCCTAGCCGTTTTCCCAGCCCCGACAGCTGTAATGGGGAAGGTATTGAAATTTAAATCAGAGCCCAGCCTAACCTCTCCGCCTGCCTGCCGCCTGCTGCCACCGCCGCCTGTAATCTCAGGCTGGCTATCTCCTCCTGGGGAGAACGACAAACCGACTCGGGGAAAGTGATAAATTTTCAATTTTATTTTAAAATATACCAGATGGGAGATTTTATTGGAGCCATAAATATGTCAAGAGCAATGTTGGTGTGTGATGGGCGATGCCCCCTCCTTGGGGCCTCTCTCCCTGTTTAGAAATTCCATCAGATTCTTAATAAGAGGCTCCAGTTCGACTGCAGCAAAATAGTCTCTATATTAAAGCAATTGAATTTCCATTTGCCAGACATCTTGTGCTTTAAGCTTCCAGGTTCCAGGGGTGTGGGGTTGCTAAGCCGATTCTAAATGAACCTAAACTAATAACTGCACAGCACGCTGGGGGCTGTGAAAGAGTGGGAGGGGAGGCGAAGGGAGGGGTGGGAGGGGATGGGAAAGGGAAGGGAGAGGAGGGGAGGGGAGGAAGTGGCGACTGCAATCACAGACCGGGGCGGGGAAGGGCGGGGCCACCCTCACCTCAACTGCTCCTGGGCCAGCGTGGGAAGAAAATCCTCTGAATAAAGAGCCATTCCCCCTCCAGTCACAAAGGGGAAACTGAGTCCCAGAAGGGGGGGGGTGATGTGGCTGAACGCTGGCCCCTCTTCTCCTATCACTGGTTTCTTTGCAGTCTTGATTAATGAGGTATTCTCCTGGCCTTTGTCGCGAGGGGGTTGCTGCCGCCCCCTGGGGTTCGTGGAGGGTAGGGCTGGGAGGAAGGCTGGCCCTTGTCCCCAAGACCCTCCCCTGCACCGGGACTCACCATGGAAGGCCGTGCTCCCACCTGGGTTTTTTCATTTGTTCCTGCCCGTACATCCCCCTTGCCCCAGCAGTCTTCTCCTCGGTCACGTCGTTCTTGGCTCCTGCAGAGACTGTAAGCCTTTCGCTCAGCCTCACGCATCTGGCTCAGATCACAGACTCCAGGACATTAGAGGTCAGAGGATCCAAAGATGGGGAAACTGAGGCCCAGAGAAGGCACAGGGAGTACAATTCTTCTCGAGGTCTAGGTCAGTGCCTACCCACAACCTGTCTACTCACCCCAGCCCGGCCAGCTGGATCCAGGTCTAGGGGACGCCTGCCCAGCCTGACACGGGCCCAGATGACGCCCAGGCGGTGAGGGATGGAGCCTCAGCAAGATAGCACCTTCGTTTGGGGCAAACCACTTAACTCGGCTGAGCCTCTGTTCTCGAAAATGGGCAGCCGCTTCTGGGTGCTAAAACCGAACACAAATCATGGGTGTACTGCTACCGATAGCCCAGAGTGTCTGAGAGCTTAAATGAGACCGTCCACGGCAGCTGTCTAGCATGATGCTGTCCCCTAGTGAGTGCTCCCAAACTGTTAGCTATCATCATTCCTTCGTTATTATGACTGTCATGACTGCTCCGGACGCTTCCAGTGGTTCTGCCTTCCCCACGGATCCCTCCCGGTGGTCTGACAGGATTCTGTAGACGGTAGCTGCTCAGTGCTGACTTAAATTAGTTGAGAATGTTCCATCCATCGGGACAAGACGTGGCCTCTGGAGGCAATCCGCGGACTCAAAGTCTTTGTTCTCACTTCCTTGATCCGTGGGCTCCGTGGCTGCTCCGGGCCTCGATGTCTTCCTCTGTGAAATGGGTGAGTTACCCTTCGCTGCTTTCCTTCCAGGGCTGTTGCAAGAACCAGAGCTGGAGAAGTCTCTTGAGCGGCTTTCTCTCCATGTCCCACTGTACATCTTGTCCCTCCCCATCACACCAACCTGGGTCTTCCTCGGTGGCCCGCGTGCCTGAGCCCCGGAAAGGTCCCGAGGGAGGCGGAGCTGGGGATGGCTCTCACCATCGCCCTGGCGCCCCCGTCTCTATCCCGATCGTAAGGGTCCAGGGAGCTGTGGACGCCTCCGGGGCCCAGCTGCCGACGAGGTCATGGCAGTGAGCATCCTGGTTTCCCACGGGATGCCGGCACTTGAAACCCGATAATGGCAGTGAGAGAGCGCGGACGCCCGGAATCGAGTAACGAGTAACGTAACGGAGACGAAGCCAGCCCCAGCCCCAGCCCCAGGGGCAGCAGCATCAGATGACAACTGACTGATTACAGGGTCCTAAGGGACAGTGGTCTCAGCCTCTGAATGTGGCCACGTGCTTCTCTTTAAGGAAAAGGTCCATAGCTCTCATCAGGGGGCTTCTAGACCCCACGTGGTTCAGAACCAGGAGGTTAGTTCTCCACCCCAGGTCTGCCTCCCGCCCCCACACGTACCCTCGCCCGACGGAGAGAAGATGTGGAAAGACAGTGCACACACACCTGAAACCTCCTATATTCTCTTTCTTTTTTGTTTTAATTAGTCGTTCATTTTTTTATGTTTTTCTTTACTTTTTTGAAAGCAGGAGAGACAAAGCATGAGTAGGGGGGGCAGAGAGAGAGAGAGAGATACAGACTCCGAAGCAGGCTCCAGGCTCCGAGCTGTCAGCACAGAGCCCGACGCAGGGCTCGAACTCACACATGTGAGATCATGACCTGAGCCAAAGTCGGACACGTAACCGACTGAGCCACCCAGGTGCCCCTCGTTAATTTTTTAAACGTTTATTTATTTTTGAGAGAGGGAGACAGAATGCGAGCGGGGGAGGAGCAGTCGGAGATGGAGACACAGAATCGGAAGCAGGCTCCAGGCTCTGAGCTGTCAACACAGAGCTCGACACGGGGCTCGAACTCACCGACTGCGAGATCATGACCTGAGCCGAAGTCAGGCGTCCAACAGACTGAGCCACTCAGGCGTCCCCAAATCTCCTATATTCTGACCTTGGACACGCTTCAGACAGGATAGTGAGGCCTGCCTGTCAGGAATCAGGGACACCCACAGAACCGTGAAACCTTCTAGAACTAGCCAGATCCATAGCAGGTGCTCAGGAAAGGGCCGACTCAGAGTAGGCACACCCTTGAACAAGCTCCTGACCCTCTCTGGGGTCAGCAAGCACTCTGCTAGCCTCCACAGTCCCGGCCAGCTCCGCTGTCCTCTGCTTCTGGTGACCCCTCCCTCCTTCACGGAAGAAGGCCAAGGACGGTCTGACGGCTGGAAGTTAAGTGGTGGAGGCCATTCCTTACCATTGACCCGGCGACATCTGAAGCAAGTGAACCTTCGCAGAGGGCCCGCCAAGTCCTAGGTACAGTGCCACCTGCTCACGGGGCCTAATCTGCCTTGTCCTCCATTTTAGAGATGGAGAGAGTGAGCCCCAGAGAGGTGGGGTGACTCCGTCAAATGTTGAGGTCCCAAAGCCAGGGTATGGGGGGGCCACACAGGGCAGAGAGTATGCCAGAGTATGCCAACTGTAAGCCCTTTTCTAGAGGTCATCTCTTCAGAAGCTGCAGTCCTGGGAGGGGGCAGGGCACGGAGTGACCTGCTCAAGATCACACAGCGAAGGTAGGGCAGAGGTCAGGCTCCAACCTGTGTCTTCCCAGGCTCCAGTCCTAGTCCCTAAACCAGTAAGTGTTATGGTTCTTCTTTCAGAGATACTGAAATTCTTTCATTCTTCTTCATTCATTCATTTATTCCACAGGTATTTATTGAGCACCTACACTGTTCTTAGGCACTGTTCTAAGTGCCGGGGAGGGATTTGATATCGAATAAAATAAAACTCCCTGCTCTCCTAGAGCTTATATTCTAATGGGGGAGAAAGAGAAAAGAACATTACAAAGTCAATTACAAAGCTCCAAAAGGTAATAAATCCATGAATGCAACGGAGCAGGGTTAGGAGGATGGGGAGGGCCAGGAGGAGTCAGTCTGACATTGAGTGGTCAGGGCAGGCCTTGGTGGGAAAGTAGAAATCAAGAGCAGAGACTTGGGGGCACCCAGGTGGCTCAGTCGGTTGAGTGTCCGACTTCGGCTCAGGTCGTGATCTCACAGCTCGTGAGTTTGAGCCCCACGTCGAGCTCTGTGCTGACGGCTCAGAGCCTGGAGCCTGCTTCCGATTCTGTGTCTCCCTCTCTCTCTCTGCCCCTCCCCTGCTCACACTTGGCCTATCTCTCTCAAAAATAAATAAACATTGAAAAAAAAAAAAAGAGCAGAGACTTGAAAGAGACTTGAAGTTGACCAAGAATGTAGACTCTGAGAAAGGAACACAGGATGGAAGTGTTGCCAGTGCAAAGGCCCTGAGGTCACGGTGGACCTGGTGTGCTTGAGCACAGCAGGGAGGCTGTAGAGCAGATTGAGCAGAGGAAGAGTGGGAGGCGATGAGGTGGGGAAGGTGATGGGGAGAGAGGAACACACCATGTAGACCTTGACATTAAATTTGTCATTGGAAGGTGGACCTTTTTTTTTTAATGTTTATTTTTTAGAGAGAGAGTGCACACACAAGCAGTAGAGGGGCAGAGAGAGGGGGGACAGAGGATCTGAAGCAGGCTCTGTGCTGACAGCAGACAGCCTGATGCAGGGCTCAAACTCACAAACTGTGAGATCATGGCCTGAGCCGAAGTCGGACGCTTAACCGACTGAGCCACCCAGGTGCCTCTGGAGGGTGGACCTTTAGGGGTTAGTACGAAGATCCCACAAATGACGAAGTTGTGTCTCATCACGGCCACAAGCGGGAGCCAGTTGGGACCAGAGCGGGAGTGGGGACATCCAGGAGAGTCAGCTGTGGGACATGACTTCTCATCTCCCCTGGGGAATCCCTCCCCTTGCTGCCCCTTCCCCCTGCTCTGCTTGGGATGTGTCCCCAGGGAGGCCAGGGCACCTTGGGGTGACAGCCTAGGAGGGACTGGCTGCAAGTCTGAGGGCTTCGAAGCTGCCAGAACTCACAAGAGCGCTAAAAACCACTAGCAGGCAGACGAAAGTGCCGTGCCCACTTTCCACCCCGCCCCCTCCCCGCCCCCTTCTGATGAGCCCACCTGTCTAACCCATCAGTCCCCAGACACCTTGCCTGAGGAAACGCAGGTCCGGGCAGGGAGAGGGCTTATCTGTGGCCACCTGGCAATGCAAGGCCGGAGCCACACAGTTCTGAGGCCCAGCTCAGGCTCCCCTGGTCATCTCCAGACACCAGCTTTCTGTGTCCGTAGGTGTGGGGCCAGCCACAGCCAAGAGAAGTCCGTCCCCTGCAGCCCGGGCAATACACCAGTGGCAGAGGAGGAGGATGGACGTTACACAGCCCTGCAGGTGAGGTTGAAGCCAGCGACTTCTGGAGTTGAGTGTCTCCTCGTCTGTCCCCTAGCCGTGTGACCCTGGAGAAGTGGCACTCCCCCCAACCCCGTTCTTTGCTTTGTGATTTGAGCATGATTAGACTTCTCTCTCGGGATTGCTGAGAGGATGTCAGGGAAAGCCTTGTTTCCTCCCGGGGAGCAGCCCAGCCCGCACCCCATGCCGCGGGGAATTCTGGAGCCAGAATCTCGGGGTTCCATCCTACCAGCTGTGTGATCTCAGGGTAAGTTACTTAACCTCTCTGTGCCTCATTTTACAGCTGCATAATGGGGTTAAGAATAGCCCTGCTCCACAGGGTTGCGGGAAGATCAAATGAGTTCATTTACCTGAAGCATTTAGGCGGATGCCTGGTACAGGGTGTTACCCTCCCCACCACAGCGTAACTCCAGGGGGCGCCTTTCACCCCCTGCGCCGCACCCACCCTCCCCACCCTGAGGGTTTGGTGCCCCTCTCACCGCCCTCCCTTGAGTGAGAGTGGGCGGCCAGGCAGCGCCCCCCCCTCCCGGGCCCGGGTCCCCAGGGCAGCCCCTTGCAGAGCGGCCCATCCCTGAACCGAGGCGGCCCCAGCGGCCATCGATCGCAGAGCCTCGGAGGCAGCGAGCCAGATGGCGCTTTTAACAGCTTTTTAATGTGATGGAGCTCACTGCGCTTGGAGAGCCGAGGCACGTCAGGGGAGGCCGGGGAAGCTTTCAAGGTCAGCCGGCGTCAGCCTGACCTTGAAGCCTGCCCCTCCTGGGGAACAGCCCAGCCAGCCAGCACCAGGCGCGGCAGGTCCAGGGTTTCCTGTGACTGGGACCCAGGGAGTCTCTCGGGTGCCAAGGAGGCCCTGGGGGGCTGAGCCGAGGACCAGAAAACCGGCGATGAGGAGGTGTTAAACAGATTAAAGAGGCAGGTGGCCGGGGACAGGAGCCGCAGAGACCTCCTCCTCCAGAGCGCTGTGTTGGTTTCCTCTTCCTCGTCACACGCCAAAAAATCCCCCAGAGCAGCAGAGGCCTGGGAAGAGAAACGACTTCCCCTTCATCTCCTCTCCTTCCCTCAGTCTCCTCAGCGGGACGGCGCCGCTTCCTTTGTCCTGCAGGTTAATAAAAATCGGGTCGGCTCCCTGAGAGATGGCTCAATTATCAGCTCCCCCCACGGAGGGCTCAGGCCGGCTAGGCAGCGCTGCAAGCTGGGGCCCCCCCACCCCAACACAGTGTCTCGATGTTCCGAGAGGGCGAGAATTCTCCAGGGAAGGCTCAGCACTGTCACCACGCTCCCTGGGGCCCGAGGCAGGCCTGTCAAGGCCAGACGCAGCCTCTTCCCAGCTGGGCTCTCTCTGGTCGGTCATTGGCCTCAGCTCCCCCGTGTGTGCCGAGCGTTCCGCAGCTCACACGCGCCCCTCCCTTTGTCTTCTGGAAGGTGGGGATTGTCCTGAGTCCTAAACACAGACAAGGAAACTGAGGCACGGGGAGCCTGGACGGGCTGCCCAGAGCTGGTGGACCAGGAGGTAGGGGAGGGAGGAGCTGGAACTCCATTCAAGGCTGGTTCCCAGACCCCAGCTCGGCGGCGGCGGCGAGGCCCGCCTGCTGGGGAGGAATGCGTGGCCCTCCAGCAGTGGGGTCGGGTTCTCAGGGACCAGCTGGGCTCCCCCGCAGCCAGTCCACCAAGGGGCCCCAAGGGAGAGCAAGAGCAGGGGGCGGCTCCCTCCCAACTCCCTTCTGCCCGGAGCCTGGGCCTGGGCCAGGGTGCAGTGGGGAAAGAGGGCCGGGCCCCTTCCAGAGCGAGTCCTGGGAAACTCAGGGCCTCGGGCGTCCCTGCGTGTCCGCCCCTCCCCAGCGAGGCCGAAAGGAATGAGGGGGTCTCAAGCAACCCCATGACAGCACCCCGAGTTGAGAACCAGGCTGTTTCCCTTCGCTCCCAGCCCTGCAAGTTCCTGCCCGCCTCTGCCCTTAGTTTCCCCAGCTGTGAGCTCGGAGAAGCTCCCCGCGGCCCCCACGCTGGAGGGTCTGGGGGTCTGGCCATCCGCTTGCACTAGACCAGCCCAGGTAGAGGCGGCGGTGGGAGGCGCTGAGCCCACGGCCCGCGGGAACCCAGGGACCAGGGTCTTGGCGGCGGCTGTCGGCCGAGCCCAAGCTTTCCCACAGATGCAGCTCGGCCCCCGGAACAGGCCCCACGGTTCCCACCACAGACCTTCCAAGTGGAAACCACAATGCGTGCAGAAGCCAGGCAGGAAGTAAACAGAAAGCAATGTCCCCAGGACCTGGGGGGTGGGGGGTGGGGGGGAGGCCGGGGCCCAGCCCGAGGCAACTCGACGGAAGGCAGCTCGGTCCAGAGCAGATTCCTGCCGAGCCTGTCTGGACCGGCCTGGGGGCCCTGGGCAGGGGGGCGGGGGGAGGGCTGGGGAAGGAAGCTCTGCCTCCTGCTAAGTGCAGGAGGGCAGGGGTGAGGACCCGGCTGGGCACCAGGAGGTGGCGCTCTGGTCTTAGCCTCTGCCGACTCCCTCGGCGGGGCACCGAGCCTCGTCGTCCGCATCTGAACAATGGCCGCAGCACATCCGCTGCTTTCTCAGGCCCTTCTCAAGTGCGGAGAGTGTGACCTAGAACGTGGCACAAGAAGGGGGAAGAAAGGGGGCCACCTCAGGGACTCTATCAGGAGGACTCTCCTGTGGGTGTTTCAGGCCAGACCCCCGCCTGCCACACACCGTTTACGGATGAGGAGACCTTACCCAGGCCGGCCACGCAGAGACAGGGAGCCGGGCTCCAAGCTCTGGCCCCAAGGTTCTGAGCCCAAGGCCAGTAAGGAGACTCAGGCAGGCCCTGGCCAGTACAGGCCAGGCTAAGGGTGGGGAGGGCAGCGGGGTGGGGGCTGGTCTGTCCCCACCCTTTCCTCTCCCTCTCCCCAGCTTTCCTCCTAGTGCCTGGCCAGGCCTCTGGCTTGGGGCCCCTGTCAAGGAAGTGGATGAGGGGGGAGCCAGCTGACCTGCGGGACAGGGCAGTGAGCAGAGGCGGGGGGGGGGCCGGGTCTCCTTCTTCCATGCAAAGGCAGAGCCCCCCCACCTCCCGTCTCCGCCTTCGCCACTCCTACACCACTGACACTGCCCTGGTTGGCCCAGTGCCTCCAAGGGACGTACCAGGGACAGCCTTCTGAGTGGCGCAGTGCCAGCAAGTGCCCCTCAGGTAGACATCTCCTCACAACGTTTTCATTTCTCAGCTCTCCTGTCTCAGAGGACACCCATTCCCACCTGACCACTTCGCAGAGCTCGCGAGTAAAGCCCGAGGGGCAGACTCCGGCTCTCTGACTCCAAGTTCAGGAGTCAGAATGTCTCCCCTGACCTCCCCCCATTAGCAGATCCCTTTGGGGAGTTAAGCACTGCCGTCTTCTGACGGCTTAGGGGTGTGTGTGCCTCGGCACCCAGCCCGGGCCCAGCAGGCACGGAGATGGGCTGCGACCGTGACCGCGGAGGTACCTTCCCGTGTGTGTTTCACAGGAGCTGGCCGGTCAGTGCGTTAGCCACCATCCGCACATTCTTCCTCTCCTCCAGCCCCTTTAGGGTGTCCTCTACCCAAACAGCTGTGTTTCCCACTGTATGCCGACTTTCTCGACCCTAGAATCACATCTCCATTGTGCTAAAGCCGTACTGCGTTCGGAGAAGACGGGGGAAGGCCTCTGTCCCACTGAGAACGCACCTTCCACCCAGGGCTCGAGGCCCCACTAGCTGGGCCCCAAGGCTCTTGTCCCTTCTGCCTGGGGATCCCTTGGCACGGGGCTCGGATATACGTCCCTGCTTAAGGGCCACCCATACTCCATACAGACACAGACTCCCCCCCCCCCCCCGCCACCACCATTCCAAGTGTCTCTCTTGAGGGCACGTAAAAACTACCCCACTTCTTCTGTAGAAAAAGACCCTCATAGTGGGGCTCCTGGGTGACTCGGTCAGTTAAGCGTCTGACTCTTGATTTCAGCTCAGGTCATGATCTCATGGTTTGTGGGATCGAGCCCTGTGTTGGGTACTGCCCTGACAGCACCTGCTCGGGGTTCCGTCTCTCCGCCCCTCTCTCCAGCTCGCTCACTCTCTGTCTCTCAAAATAAATAAATATTTAAAAAGAAAAGAAAAGAAAGGAAAAAGACCCTCAGGCAAAGAGATTTCTGTCGACAGTCTTGAGGGCCTACGACTCACGGCCCATGACCTGTCAGAATCCCCCATCTGGAATCTAACCGATAACTCCTGCACCCGCCCACCATCCCGGTCCAGACGCCAAAGGCTCTTGGGAAGATTCTCACCCCAGCCTGCCTCCTCATCCGGACCCTCTTCCGGAGTTGGGACAAGAAGAAGAGGCGTTGCAGAGAGTGGGCTGACAGAGCCCCTGCCGCTAGCTAGACCTGGCTAGAGCAGCGACTGAGCCCTGGACCGGGAGGCTGGGTTCTGGTCTCAGCCCTGCTGCAGTCTTGCTTTGTGACAGCAGGCAAGATGCCTGTTCTTGTCGAGCTTCAGGCTCCTGTCCGGGAAATGGGAGTGAGAACTGGTCCTCCTTGGGCTTTTAGGGTCTCTGGGAGACCCCTCCGTCCCTCCTACCGGGGCTCAGATCTCTTCGGGGATCTCTTCCTGCCCACCTCTGAATCACTGCGCCTTGGGTCCCCGAGAGGACACAGGTGCAGGGCGTACATAACCACCTCTCGAGGGAGGCTGCCACCAGTGGCTCCTGTTTCCAGCCACGACCCCTGCCGCCGGAGAATCAGGCCCTACAGCAGCCCACATGGCCACGTGGACACGTGGAAGCGTGGCCACACAGCCACAGAACTCCAGCGCAGAGCCCTTCTCCCTGCTGAGCAGGCTAAAGCTTTAATCCCCTTACACAAAGCCCACTGAATCCATCCTGGCGGGAAGGTGGGGGGGGGGGGCACAAATTGGCTTATTCCACTGATCCAGAGCGAGGCTCGCTCCCATGAGGACCAGCAGAGCTATCCCTGCAGGCGGCTGCCAGCCTGCTCTTGGCAACACACACACCGCTTGCTCCCCTCCCCCAACACCCAGGCCTCCGGGGATCCGTGTACATTCCGGGATATAGAGACTCCCCGTGGGCCTCCCTCCCTGCCTCCTTCCAGGAGAACCGCTGGGAGCAGACAGGTCTGGGAGGCCAAGTTCCTAAATCGGCCCGATGGGTTAGCCCGGGGATAGGGTATCTGACGTGAACTGCTAAGAAAGGCACAGAGAGGTTGAGAAATTATTTGCGTCCCAGAAAATGATAGAGTGGGGACATTTTCCCTGCATTGCCTTCGCCCACTTTTCATAGCCCTATCCAGGGACCCTCCAGGCCAGAAAAAATATATTTGGTAAACCCGCTTCCAATAAAATGTCAAACCGGCTAGAGGTCAGGTAGCCTCAAAAGAAGAAATAGCTAATGGTGGAACTTCAGGCATTTTCAGAAGAGATACTTTGGATCAGGAAAGTTTTCTGGTATTCTTAAAAGCCCATGGTTTTATGTCTGCCCATGTATGTGAGTAAGGTCAAAGGCAGAGTCGTTATCTCCAGAGGGAGGCAGGTGATGCCCTGGAAACACAGGTCCACACAAAGACAGTTTGGCCCAATTGCCCAAACCGGCCGCCCACACCAAGGGAAGAACAATTCAGTCAAGTCACTCCAGAAGGTTCTCTCGTGCCTCCTTCCTGTCAACCCTTCATCTTACCCTGAGGCAACCAATCACTCTTCTGGTTTCTGTCACCACAATTAGTTTTGCTTGTTCTGGATTTTCACGTAGATGGACTCAGTCCATATGTACTTTTTTTTTTTTTTTTTTGGTCTGGCCGCTTTCACTCAGCCTAAATACTTTGGGATTCATCCATTTAGCTGCATGTATCAGTAGTTCATTCCCTTTTATGGCTGAGTAATATTTTGTTGTATCAACGTACCGCTGTTTATCCAGTACCCCGTCGATGGACTTTGGACGTTGGGTTTTTTCCCAGTTTGGGGTTGTTATGAATAAGCCTGCTATGGGTATCATCCCAAAATATTTCAGGGCATATGTCCTAAGAACAAGGATAAGTTTTTTTTGTTTCTGTCACCAAAATTGAGATATTATCATTGATGAAATATTATTCTCTAGTCTATAGAGCTTCTTATTCAAATGTTGTCAATTGTGCCAAGAATATCCTTTATCTCAAAACTTTTTTTTTTTTTCTGGTCCAGGATTTGATCCAGGATCATGAGTTGCTTGGAGTCGTCATGTTTTCACGTCTCATTTAATTTGAAGTAGCTCCTCGGCGTTTCTTTGTCTTTCGTGAGCTGGACATTTTTGAAAAGTACAGCCTGGTTGTTTTAATGAATGCTCTTCAGTTTAGGATTGTCTGATGTTTCTTCATAATTAGATTCAGGTTATTGATTTTTGGCAGGATTATCACAGAAGCGACGTTGTGTCCTTGGTGCATGATCACAGGAGTACAGGCTGCCTCTTTGTCTATTACTAATGACGCTAACTTGGATTTCTGGTGAACGTGGAGTCTCCCGCTGTTAAGTCACTGTTTTCCATTTGTATTCATAAGTATTGGGGGGGGAGTCACCTGAAGATTGTATAAATATCCTGTTCTCCATCAAACTTTTTGCCCACTCATTGTAGCATCCACTGATGATTCTTGCCCAAATCAGTTATTACTACAATGGCGGCCAAAGGTAATTTTCAAACTCCATAACTCCCTCCTTATTTATTATTTTGAATTCTGCCATAAGAAGGAGTTTCTTCTCTCCCCCAAGTATTTATTTGCGTTCATTATATTATATTTGTGCGGACTCATGGATTTTTATTTTTTGCAATGGGTTATAATCCCTTTCTGTCATTATTTACGTTGGTGCTTAAATTGCCCCAGATTTGGCCAGCGGAGCCCCTTCTGGCTGCCCTGTGTCCTTTTGACTTTTGCCCATCATTCTTTGCATGTGCTTGCCCTGGAACCAGCCAATTTTGCCACAAAGCCTTTGTTTATTTTAGCAGAAGATAACCTGGAAGGTAGAATACCCATAACCATATTTATATGAATATTTATAAACCCATCACCTCCAACTTCTGTCCAATACCTAAAAGTACATTCTTGTCTTCGCCTTGCTGTAATTGTAATTCAGTTTTCCAACAGTCAGAATCCTAGATCCGTGATTTTCATCATATCTACTCATTTGCTACAGCCTAGAACACTTACAGAAAGTAGTTTCAGAACCGCTAACCCCTACCGCTGCAGAAAGCAAACCCGCTCCCTAGAGTCTGATATTTTTTGCAGCCCCTTTTCTGCCTTTGTCTGGTTGAATACAGCCAACATACTGCGTTCAAAACTTCCTCAGATCATGTTCTTTCCTCTGTTAGTGCGGTTCTGTTATCCATTTGAAATAGAGTTAGGTTTGTTTATTTCTGTTCGTCTTCCATTTTAGGGATCTCCCCCATATCTTATTGTTGTTATTATTTGAGTACGAAAAGCATTAATAGGGCTCCAAAGGTTAATACTATAGAAAAAAGTTATACTCAGAGAATACTCGCATCCTGTCTGCCCCATTTCCATCCAGCTTCTGTGAGTAACTGATGTCATTAGTTTCTCTTTGTTTCTTTTTGCAAAACCTTCATATAAATTTCCTCATTTCCCTTTCTTTCTTACACAAAAGGTTGTATGCTCTTTTTGCACTTCGTTTTTTCACATGCTGGGGGTGCCTGAGTGGCTCAGTTGGTTGAGCATCCAACTCTTGACTCCAGCTCAGGTCACAGATCCCAGAGTCATGGGATCGAGCCCCGCATCGGGCTCCATGCTGAACGTGGAGCCTGCTTGGGATTCTCTCTCTTCCCCTCTCTCTCTGCCCCTCTCCTCCACAGGCATGCACTCTCTCTCTCTCACTCAAATAAAAAATAAAATAAAGAATACATTCTGGAACCACTCTATCAGTTCATAGAGATTGTCTTCAACTTTTTTAAGTTTACACTTTTACTGAAGAATAACACACAGAGAAAATGGCGCTAGAAATTAGGGATTTCTGACGTGCTAGTGACATGAGGCCATTCAACTAATGAGTCTGGACTGGTTTGAATACTATATAAGCGGGTTCGTATAATATACACTCCTTGGTGTGTGCTGCCTTTGCTTAACATCGTGTTTGTGACATTTCTCTTGTGGTTGTGTGTCGTTACAGTCTGTTCATTCATATTGCTGTTTAGTATTCCATTCTATAAGTAGATCACAACATTTTATCCATTTTACTGTCGATGGGCATTTGGGTATTTCCAGGTTTTTGGCTTTATGGATAGTATTACTATGAACATTCTAGTACCTAGAATGTTTTTGGTACCTAGGCGTGGAGCTGTTGGGTTATAGCATATATGCCTATGTTCAGCTTTAGGATATGCTATTAAACACTTTTACCAAGTGTTAATATACCAACGTACCTTCCCTCCAGTCTCGTGTAAGGGTTTCAGTTGCTCACTGACACTGGGTTCTTGTTTTTTACATCCTAACTGACATTTTATTTTGTGTCTGTTTTATTTAGTGTGTAGTGTGTGTGTGTGTGTGTGTGTGTGTGTGTGTGTGTGTGGTGTTGGAAGTTTAATCTCTATTTCCTTGATGAGCAAATGGCATTTTTCCCAGCATCACCACCAAACTGGCCCCCTTGATAGGGGCCTTTGGATCAGGAAGCAGCCTGATACAGTAAAGGGCTCTGGCCTTGGAATCAGAAGACTTGGCTCTGCCCACCTGGATTGACTGTGTTGTGTGTCTCTGACCTAGCTAAGTCTCCATTTTCTCATCTGTACAATGGGAACAAAGACCCTTGCACTGGAAGTGGTGGAGCCCCCGGTCTTCTTTCTTCCAAGGCGGTCTCCCTACTTCATGGGCACACTTCTGCACATACGACAGGGGTACACTCACCCACATGCCAGTCTTCTCCGTTTCTGTCCTGCATCTTTTTCCTCCTTCCTCCACCAGAAACTTTCCCTGATCACCTCCATCTTCCCTCCATATCACTGAGGCAAAGCCTAGACCAGAAAGAGCAATGGATGGACCCAGGAGAACGGTCATGTTGCTTTGTGATCCGTTGCCGGGGTCTAGAAGGAAATGGGTGTGGGCATTGCCTGCAGCGTCTCTGGGGCACGTTGCAAGCTGCCGTTTCAGTGCTCTTGCGTGCAGTGCTAGGATGAGGTCATCCGAGCAGTTTAGCAGATGGGGGATAGACAAACTATCTTTGTTTAGAATGGCCAAAGAGACATGCAAACAGCTGCCTGTGTGCCTGTGTGCCAATGAGGAAAGCGCAGCGTCCCCAAAAGGAGCTCTGGGATTTCCTCAGAGATCCCACGGGAGGCACGCACCCCCACGTCTCCATCCTTCAGGACGGCTCCGGGCTGGGCAAGGCTTGGGTTTGGAGCCCAGCTCTCATTATCTCCAAGGAGACGTGAGCCGTGGCACCGTGCAGGCCACGGGCGAGGCTCTGCTGTGAGTGTCCTGGAGATGGCGCAGGCGGGGCCCCTGCACGCCAGGTGCCGAGAGCCTATGGGGAGACACAGACAAAAACAACGGTAACTGGCCTCTAACTGGATGGCTGATGGGTAATGGGGATAAGCGGAGGATGAGACAAGGTGTTCCAGGCCCAAGTTACAGCCTGGGCACAGACGCAGAGCGGGGGGCCTGGGGCGTGCTCAGGGAAAGAATGATAGGGGCCCTTGGATCACTAAGGGCCTCGAGAGCCAGGCTAATGAAGTGGGGTTTGGTCCCGGGGGCAACGGCGGGGCAGTCACTGTTGATTTTGAGAGAGACTGGGATAGGGGTGATTACAAATGATCACAGATGCTCACCTGTAGAAGGATCCCAGCTCAGGGTCTCCCCAACTGGCTGCTACCATTTGGACTCCCTTCTTCAGGGACCCCAAGACTTTTTCGACTCCAAGAGCTTCCGCCAAAGTGAAAACTCTGGACGCGGGTTCAAACTGTGATGGCATTAGCCGCTCAGCCCGAGATCCTTAGAAAGATCTGACTCCAGAGGGCGGGGCCAGACCATGGGTCTGTGAGGGTGGGCATGGGGGCGGGGCAAAGGAAATATTCGTTAAACTCCGACCAGTGCCAGATGTTAGGCTCAGTGTTCTACATTCATTATCTCAGCGTCTGTAACAACCCTATGGGAGAAGCATCAGCCCCATGTTCCAGATGAAGAGACTGAGCCTCAGGCAGGCTGCGTTATCCGCATCGTGCTCGAATCTGTCCACAAAGCCCGAGCCCATCACGACGTTCCAGGCAGGGTGTGTGTGACGTGTCTCCCGGAGTCCAGGGGGAGGGGAAGGGTGGTCTGGGCCTGGTGTCCCCTGTGGTCCATGAGGTGCGGTTCTGAAGTTCAGGCCTCCGAATGCCCTTCCCCCCACAGCTACCTCCCCCCACCCCCATCTGGGCATTCCCAGCCCCGGTGCGGGGCTGCAGTCTTTTTCTTTTCTTTTCTTTTTATTTACTTACAGTTTTAATGATTTTTCAGTGTTTATTTATTTATGAGAGAGAGAGAGAGAGAGAGAGAAGGAGCAGGGGAGGGGCAGAGAGACGGAGACAGAGCTTCCAAAGCAGGCTCCGTGCTGACAGCCGTGAGACTGACGCGGGGCTCGAACTGACAAACCTTGAGGTCATGACCTAAGCCCACGACCAGGTGACCCAGGGCTGCAGTCTTTTTAAAGACATCAGAAGATATCAACGAAAAAGAGGGGAGTTCCAGGGGCGCCTGGGTGGCTCAGTTGGTTGAGTGTCCGACTTCGGCTCAGGTCATTATCTCACCATTCCTAAGTTCGAGCCCCGCGTCGGGCTCTGTGCTGACAGCTCAGAGCCTGGAGCCTGTTTCAGATTCTGTGTCTCCCTCTCTGTCTGTGCCGCTCCCCTGCTCATGCTCTGTCTGTCTCTCTCTCAAAAATAAATAAACATTAAAGAAAAGAAAAAGAGGGGAGTTCTGTTCAAATGAGATGCAATTTTCTTACAGCCCCTGGAGCCCCCCCCCCCTGCCCCCCCCCCCCCGTTCCCCCCACCCCCCGGCCAAGGGAACGCCAGCGCGGCTTCACCGGGCAGCATCTGCGCTTTTTAAAGACTGCCGCCGTCTAACTCCTCCAACTACCCCGTCTGCAAACAGCATCCTCACTGTCTCCACGTCATGGACACTGAATGTCATTTCACACAAATGTCAGATTCACTCGCCGATGATTCAACGAACGCAAAGTTTCTGCTAGTTAGTACCGTGCTGGGTGCTAGGAACGCCAAGGCGAGGGAGCCCCGGCAGGGCCCTGCACCGGCACGGCGGCTGCGGGGTTAGAACCTTAGCAAGCGAGGCTTGGGGTGCGCAGTGATTAGGTCCGTGGTGACGGGTGGGCAAGGTGGGAGGAGGGGAAACAGCCCCCCACCCCCACCCCTGTGGGGGCTTCCGGCAGGTAAGTGGGTCCAGCCAGGCCCTCAAGGGGCACTCCATCTCCTTGGAGACAATGACCCTGGGGAAGGAAATCTCAGGTGCAAAGACCAGCCCGATCAAAGGAGAGGAAACAGGACCGGTATGTTGGGGGGGAAACTGAGGTCCCTTTTCAGGAGGAGCAGGAGATGGCCTCGGGTCAGGTGGTCCTGCACAGGGCCCCCGCCTGCCTCCCCAGCCTTGCCCCCCCCACTCAGAGCCTCACACCCCACCTTTGCTAGACTGCCTTTGTTTCCCACAAGACCAAGCCGTGTCTCACCTCCAGGCCCTCAGTCACGCCGTCCCCTCTTCCGGACGACCCTCCACCTGCACCCCTTCTTCCCCTGACGGACATATGTGAGGCTCATCTGGGCCCTCCCCTCCTCCCGCTGAGCTCGGTGCCACCCCAGCAGCACCCACGCGGCCCCCACCCCGCCCCGGTCCAGGGTGGTGTTCTTGTCTGCCTCCCTCGCTGGACGGTGAGCGGCTCCGGGGAAGGGGCTGAGTGTCGGACTCGCAGCGAGTCCTGAACGGAGGGACCATGCGGAGGGAGGCGTGTGACTCCACAACTCCCCAAAGGGGGGAAAAAGTCTGAACTGTCAGAAGGAGCTGGGGAAAGTTCACAACGTGGGCTACGCAGTTGTGTCCAGACCTGAGCTTCTGTTTGTTCTGCGAGTATAAAAGTCACCTCTCTTTCATGGAGAAAACAAAATGAGAGCACCACGAATTTCTCTAATCTGTTTCCCTCCAGCAACGTTTATACCCTGCCCCCCCCACCCGCCCACCCCGCCGTCCCCTGTTCCTAGGGACTCCTAAGTGACCTGAGCCTTGAGGCTTCCTCCTCAGCGCTGGGAGGCCGCCTCCTCTCTGAAGCCTCCCGGGAATGGCTGGCTGCACCTTTAAATGAGGCCTGTGTTCCTCAGAACCCGACCCCAGGGTGCTCTACTCTCCCTCCCTGTGGGCCCTTTCTCTCTCTCACCGCAGCCCTGACCCCACAGACCAGGCACTGGCTCCTTCTCAAACCTCCAACCGGCTTCCTGAAAAGGCGGCCCACCTGAGAAGGTGACAATGTTCTATGTGGCCTGCAGTGGTTTTCAGAGTTTTCATTGTTGCTTAACGTTTGAAAATCAGATTTTTTTTTTCATTATTTTTTAAGATTTTATTTTTCAGTAATCTCCACACCCAATATGGGGCTCAAACTCACAACCCCGAGACCAAGGGTCACATGCTCCACTGACTGAGCCGGCCAGGCGCCCCCAAAATCAGATTTTAATGAGTGAGTTCACTTCGTGATCATTTTTCAAGCTGTGCATTCGAATTTATGCACTTTTCTGTATGTATACTTCAATTAAAAATTAGTTTTAAAACTCTGCAAATTTCATATCATTTCATATCTCTTCAACGCTGGGAAGGCCTGCACACTTTAGTCTAAGTGAGCTTTGGCAAGCCGCTGCCTCCTTCCCAGAAGACAGGTGACCCCCTTCTTGCCACGGTCCCTGCACCTCTCTCTTCTACTCCCTGGCTGCTTTCCTCATTTGTGTCCCTGCCTCGGGCTTAGGCACCGGAGCCAACTCTCTTTGTCTTAGAACTTTTATTTCCCACTCCCCCCTGGATGCTCCATGGGTACCTCAAACTCACATCGGGACTGAACTCACGTATTCCTTCCCCTCCAGCCAAGTATTCTCAATACTAAGAAATGCATCACAAAGCTCCCTTCCCCCCCCCCCACCCCCGCTTCCCAGCTGCCCAAGGCAAAGATCGGGGCATCACCAGGATGCCTGTCTCCTCCTGGTCCTACCCCAGGTCACCACCAACCCTGAGGATTCTGCAAACCCGCCCCTGCCCTCCATCCCTCAGCGCCCCTGCCCCTGCCCCGGGCCCAGCCACCCTCATCCCTCCTGGGACCACAGCAGCCTCGTGACGGCTGGTCTTCCTGCCCCGACTCCTGTCCCTCCCCTCTGCGGAACCATCTGCAGCCAGAAAGGTCTTTAAAATGCAGCGCGAGCACGTCACTTCCTGTTTACGCCACGCTGATGGCTTCCCATTGCTCTTGGGGGGAAATCCAAACTCCTTACAAGGAAACGAATCCAAGCTCGCTGCAAGGGCCTGGGGCCGGGCCTGCCTGCCTCCCAGCCTCTCCCCGGAGGCTCTCCTGGTCTCTCCACGAACCGTACACTCTCCTCTTTCAGCCCAATACCTCCGCATTCCATTGTTGTTGTTGTTGTTTTAAATAGGAGGTAATGGGTTTTACACAATAAACTGTATACAGCTTACATTACATCTTGACTGATTTTTTCTCCGATTTTTATTGCAGTAAAATATTTAACAGAAAATTTACTATAGTAACCGTATTTGAGTGTACAGTTCAGTGGTATTAAATACATTCATAACGTTGCACGAGTAACCCCATCATCCATCTTCAGAACTGTTTCATCGCGTAAAACTGAAACTGCGGACCCACTGAGCGATAGCTCCCCACTCGCCTGAACCCCCGGCCCCTGGCAGCAACCAACCGTTCCGCTTTCTGTACCTTGGAACCATAAGTCCCTCTTTGTCACTCCCTCGGTCCCGGGCAACCACCGTTCTACTTTCTGTCTCTGTGAATTTGACTACGTAGGCACCTCATGTAAGCGGAATCAGAAATCATTTGTCTGGTATGACAGGCTTGTTTCAATTAGCATCATGTCCTCAAGGTTCATCCAGGTCATAACATAGGGCAGAATGTCCTTTCTTTTTAAGGCTAAATAACAGTCCACATGTACATGCCGCGTGTTGCTTGTCCACGCCTCAGTCCGTGGACACGTGGGTTGGTTCCACGTTTTTAGTTTGATTTTTACACACGTAAGCAGCCATGTTGTTGTGTGTATTAATGATTCGTTCATTCTCATTGCTGTGTAGTATTTCATTGTATAAATATACCACTATTTACACATTCCACTGTTAATGGCATTTGGGTAGTGCTATGGGCTAAATTGTATGTCCCAAAATTCATGGACTGAAGCCCTAGCCCCAGTGTGACTGTATCTGGAAACTGGACCTTTAAGGTGGTAGCTAAGGTTAAGCGAAGTCACAAGGGTGGGCCCTAATCCGATAGGACTGGTGTCCTCATAAGAAGAGGAAAAGAGGAGGGCTAGCACACCAAGGTAAGGCCATGTGAAGACACAGCACGAAGACAGCCACCTACAAGCTAAGGAGAGAGGTCTCATCAGAAACCAATCTTACTGGTACCTTGATCATGGACTTTCAGCCTCCGGAATCATGAGGAAATAAATTTCTGTTGTTTAAGCCACCCACCCAGCCTGTAGCATTCTGTTATGGCAGCCTGAGCAAACTAATACAGGTATTTCTTTATCAGGGGCTATTATACATACAGCTGCAATGGATATTCTTCTGCATGACTTTTGGTAGGCATAGGTGCTTATTTCTATTTAGTATGTCCCCAGGAGTGGGACACCACAGAGTAGATGCATTGGTAGAAAGAAGGAAGAAAGAAAAAGAAAGAGAGAAAGAGAGATGGAAGAAGAAGAAGAAGAAGAAGAAGAAGAAGAAGAAGAAGAAGAGAAGGAGAAGGAGAAGGAGAAGGAGAAGGAGAAGGAGAAGGAGAAGGAGAAGGAGAAGGAGAAGGAGAAGAAGAGGAAGAAGGGGAAGGAGGAGGAGGAGGAGGAGGAGGAGGGGAGGAGGAGGAGGGGGAGGGGAGGAGGAGGAGGGGGAGGGGAGGAGGAGAAGGGGAAGGAGGGGAAGGGGAAGGGAGAGAAGGAGAAGAAGAAGAAAGGGAAGAAGAAGGAGAACAAGGAGAAGCAGGAGAAGAAGAAATCGTTTTGGAACCATTCGGGAATAAGTTATGGCAGATACACTCTCACAAAAGCCACATTACACCCAGTGAACTCAGGACACTATATTACTAGCATCTAGCCAATAGACCCAACCCAACTTCATCAATCATCCCAGTCACGTCCTTTAGACCCAAAGGGTCCAATCCATGCTCACGTGTTGCCTTCGGTTGTCCAGGCTCCTTAGTCTCCTGCAGTCTGAGACAGTCCCTCAATCTTTACTCTCATGACTCTGACACCTGGGAGGATTACAGCCTGGTTATTTTGTAGAATGCCTCTCAATTGGAGTTTGTCTGATGTTGCTGGTTTGGGGGCAGGAACAGCACAGAAGGGAGGCTGTGTTCTTCCTGTGCTTTCTTACATCTTGTACCCAATCTGTCCCGTTACTGGGGATATTAACTTTTAACATTTGTTTAAGATGCTGTCTGCCAGGCTTCTTTGCTGTTAAATTAATTAATAAGTGCAATGCACTTATCAATTTATAACTAAGGAAAACATATTTTGCAGGGAGAGAATTTGAGATTGTGTAAATATTCTCTTCCTCGTGAAAATTTCACCTGAGAGTTTCAGCATCCATTGGTGATTCTTGCCTGAATCAGATGTGGATAGTGGTTTTCAGAGCCCATGATCGCTTCTCCATTTTTTCAGTTGGCATTCTACTCTAAAGGAAGAGCTTTCTCTTCTTCTCACGTGTCTATTCTGTACCTTCTTTATATGAACTTGGACTCATGCATTCTATCACTATTTATTTCGATGCTCAAATTGTCCCAGTTTTGGCCATCGGGAGCCTTTCGAGTTGACTTTTGTGTCCTTTAAAAACATATTTTTAGGGGCACCTGGGTGGCTCAGTTCGTTAAGTGGCCGACTTCGGCTCAGGTCATGATCTCACGGTCTGTGAGTTCGAGCCCCA
This sequence comes from Paguma larvata, assembly GCA_030068075.1. Taxonomy (NCBI): domain Eukaryota; kingdom Metazoa; phylum Chordata; class Mammalia; order Carnivora; family Viverridae; genus Paguma; species Paguma larvata. Next base: position 112,823,383 of record CM057827.1, read on the forward strand.
CGTAAGGCTCTGTGCTGATGGCTCATCAGAGGCTAGAGCGTGCTTTCAGATTCTGTATCTCCCTCTCTCTCTGCCCTTCTCCTGCTCACGTTCTGTCTCTATATTTCTTAAGAATAAATAAATGTTAAAAAAATTTTAAAAAAAACATATTTTTAGGGGCGCCTGGGTGGCCCAGTCAGTTAAGTGTCTGACTCTTGCTTTTGGCTCAGGTCATGACCTCACAGTTTGTGAGTTCGAGCCCTGCGTCGAGGTCCGCACTGACAGTGTAGAGCCTGCTTGGGATCCTCGCTCTCTCTTTCTCTGCCCCTCCCCTGCTCATGCTCTCTCTCTCTCTCTCTCTCTCTCTCAAAATATATATATACAATTTTTTAAATTAAAAACATATTTTCAATTGTGATCAAATACAGATAAAATAGAATTTATCAGTTTAAACATTTTAATGTGCAATTTCATTGACCTCGAGAACATGCATATTGCTGTGCCACTGTCACCACTGCCCACCTCCCATTCTTCATCTTACAAAACTGAAGCTCTGTGCCCTTTAAACAATAACTCCCCCTCAGTCCCAGGCACCCACCATTCGACTTTCTGTCTCTATGAATGTGACTACTCTAGGCATCTCACATAGGTGGAACCATTCAGTATTTGTCCTTTTGTGACTAAGCTATTTCATTTAGCAGAATATCTTTGAGGCTCATCCATGTTATAGGATGTGTCACAATGTCCTTCCTTTTTCAGGCTGAATGATGTTCAGACCAATTATATGTACAGACCACATTTTCTCTCGATGGGACATTTGGGTTGCTTCCACCCTTCAGCTATTGCAAATAAAGTTGCTATGAACGTGAGCATGCTTTTGAGTATCTTTGAGTCTCTGCTTTTTTTATTTGGTTATTTTTTGTAATGTTTTTCTATTATTTTTGAGAGAGAGACAGAGTATGAGCAGAGGAGGGGCAGAGAGAGAGAGAGAGGGAGACACAGAATCCGAAGCAGGCTCAGGCTCTGAGCTGTCTGCACAGAGCCCTATCCGGGGCTCAAACTCATGAGTGGTGAGATCATGACCTGAGCTGAAGTCGGACGCTTAACCAACTGAGCCACCCAGGCGCCCTGAGTCTCTGCTTCTAATGCTTTTGAGTATTACCCAGAAGTAAAATTGCTAGACCATATGGAAATTCTGTTTTCAAATTTTTGAGGAACCGCCACACTGCTCTGCGTAGCGGCCATACCAAGAGTGAAAAAGAGTTTCGATTTCTTCACTTCCTTGCCAACACTTGTTATTTTCCGTTTTTTGGTAATAGCCATCCTAATTCGTGTGAGGTCGAATCTCATCGCGGTTTTGATTTGCATTTCCCTAATAGTTACTGACGCTGAGCATTTTATCACGGGCTTATCGACCATTTGTATATCTTCTTTGAAGTAATATCAATTCAAGTTGTCTGCCCATATTTTAACTGGGTCGTTTGACTTTTTCGTCATTGTGAGTAGGAGTTCTGGATAGTATCTGTTTCCCATTAACATGTCCCCATCCTTCTCTGGCTGCTTTCTGTGTCTGAAATTATAAGATGTTTCAAATGTTCTACTTCTCCTGTTCCAGCCCTGGTGTCAGCCATTTTCCCGAAGAGCCTGGCTCCTATTTCCAACCCACCCCCACAGGGTTTATTCCAGCTTTTCCATGTTTGTCCCTTCCTCCTCCAACAGCGAGAAACCTGGCTCCCGCCATCCTCAATGCGTTCCCTTATCGCTCAGTCCCTTTGTAAGCAGCCAATCTCTCGGCTTCCTGGCCACCACTTCACCTGGCCATCCCTGCTTCCTTCCAACCCTCTTGCTGCCTTCAACACGTAGTGGGGAAGGGGAAGGGATCCTAATGGCTTATGGAGTGAATGCTCAATTATTCAGGAAGGAAGGAAGGAAGGAAGGAAGGAAGGAAGGAAGGAAGGAAGGAAGGAAGGAAGCAAAGACAGTGCTGGGTTTCGTAGAGCGTGTAGACAGCTTCTCTGCATTTCCGCCCTATGCAACTGGCGGAAAGCTCAGGGACTTGCCTTTAATGGCCCTCAGGGCTGTGACGCCTGCCTCTGCCTCAGTGCTCCTGGGCAGGCCCTGGTGCAGGGATGCCCAGCAAACCACAGTGAGCCAGTCTGCTCTGGCTGCGCTCTCATAAGGCTAGATGCATGCTGGCAACTGCTGGAGGCAGTGATGCCTCGCTCAGCCCACTCAGCGCTTGAACCCTACCCAGAGACCCTATACCTGGCAGCGTCGGACATGACCCTGGGGCCTTGGGCCTCCCCGAGGCAGCTCAGAGAACCTGGGCAGGCCTGTCCAAGGAGGTCAGGTTGGGAATTGGAAGAGATCCATAACTGATGTAGAAGCTCTTAGCTGAGGGTAACCTCCTTACCCCGGGGCGTTAAGCCGCATTTTGCCAAATGGTTTCGAGGTTTCCCTGCGTCCCAGCCACTGGAGTACGAGAGGTTTTGCCCACCACTGTGTTCCAGCTCTTCCACCAACACAGGCACACCGGGGAAGGGGATCGGCACCTCTGTCGCACAACACCGGGTTTCGGCCAGCTCAGGCAGCCAGGCTGACGAGAGAACCCCCTGGCCTGCCCCCCTCCCCCCGCCAGCCCGGGAGGCTCAGGGACATGGGCTGGTAAGGGTGCAGAAGTCAGTGTATCTCGCCGGTTCTCCCGCCCATGCAAGTACCCCACCCCTGCTTAGAAAAATATGCCTCCCTCCCTCCCGCCCCTCCCCGGCCCTGTGGCCCTGTAGTGATTGAGGTCAATTCTACTCAGGACACTGGGACCAATATTTCCCTAGTGGCTGCCCTGTGTGTGGGCCCGGGCTGGATGCTGGGGATTCGGACGAATTCCTACCCTGGGAGCCTGAACTAACTGCGCTCGCACTCAGCGGAGGGGGTCAGCAGCCCCAGGAGGCCCCGACAGAGCGCCACGTGTATTCAGAGGAAGGAGTGCTCCCGCTTGGTCACGGATGGCTTCACGCTGAAGGAGGCGGAGAGGGAGGCGGCCTATGGCAGTGGGCAGGGAAGTGCACAGCGCTTTACAGTTTACCACGCATGTCAGCGTGTCTAATCATCCCCAAGAGCAGATAAGGAACCTATCTGTGCCCCCTACGCAGTGCACAGGCCTGGCAGCTGGAAGGGGCACAGTTCATCTGTGCTCCGTTAACAAAGGGGCCGTGGGAGCTGGGGAAGCGGCTGGCTCCTCCCCGCAGGGCCTGTGAGCCCGGGGCCGGGCAGGCAGATGAAGACTTTTATTTAGGAGCCAAGGTCTGGAAAAGACTAAGGTACCCCCCACTTCCCAGTACAAATTAAATAAAGCTGGTCCTAAACCACAAAACCAGAGTAAGGAAGTCCTACGACGGTCTGAGTTTTTCCATTCTGACTGTAAAATGATTTTTTTTTTTTTTTTAACGAATGACTTCTCATTTGGGTGTGCCCTGGTTTGCCGGCGCCGAGGTGAATGTGGGGCCCGGCTCATCCAGTCCGAGCCTGGTGCCTCCGCTTCTTACTGACTCTGGCGTGGACTCCTGGCCACTGGACCTGGGCGGGAGGGGGTGGGGGCCCAGAGAGATCCCAGCCGTGGGGGCCAGCAGGCCCGGATTTGAACATGACACCACCACTTAGCAGCCATGTCTGTCCCTTCGGATCAGACCCTCGAGTCTCCTTATCTGAATCAAGGGCTCACAAGTAGCTACATCGTGGGATTGGGCAGGAGGGAAATGAACCAAGGTATTTGCTAAGGGCCTCCCACAGGCTCTGGCGCCCAGCAGGTGCTCAGGAAGTACCAGGCGGGTCTAACCAGAAGCTTCTGCGGCTCTAACCAGAAGCCAGCCTTGACAGCAGAGGCCTGGCGGCCGGCTGAGTTAGAGGCGGGGCAGCGGTGGCCAAGCCTGGGTCTTTCCCACAGCGGACCTGGCCAGGAGGCTCTGCCCGAGTGGCCTAAGGTGGGCCGTGAGTCCTGGGACCTGCCCCTCCCTGCCCTGGGCCACACTGGGCAGATTAGTCGGGAAGTGTGCACAATAGGCTTATTGTTCTTAGAGTAAGAAGAAATAGCTTTGGGACTGGAGGCTGCAGGGGTGGGGCGCCAAGTGCCGGGAGTGACTTGCTTTTGCAGGGAAGCTTTTTCCTGAGGGAAACTTAGACTCACAGAGGTGCGCTCTGGGTGGGTCACCCAAAGGCGGGCCCTCCCCCACCTGCCCCTCCCGCGTTCTCCTGACCCAGGCCCAGCACCAGCCCCCACACCTTCCCTTCTTATCTCCCCCTGCCTTCACCGGCCCCAGTGCCTTGACACCCGCTCTCCACAGGAGGATGGTCCCAGGCTGCCAGAACAGGAAGTGCCCAGAACTCTAAGTCCCCCCAAGGACTGGCAGTGCAGAGGTATCCGCACCCCCTCTCCTTTGCCCCTGACTGGGACAACTCTGAGGAGTCCCCAGAGCTTCCCACGGGGTCGGGCAAAGGCCCCCTCGGGGCAGCGTCGCTTGATGCCATCCCCTCGCTGGGCTTTTTTTTCTTCGCTTCCCCTTCTCGCTTCCTCATTCTTCTGCTGTTCTTTTCTCCTTGGATGGCTTCCTGGTAAATCACTTTCACACGAACCCTTGCTCGGCCTGCCTCAGGGGAACGCGGGCCCAGGCCCAGGGAAGGGAGGGGTTTGGGAGAGGTCTGTGGTGGGACCGGCTTCAGGAGCCGCGGAGTGCTGCTGTGCCCTGCTGGCCTCTGTCTTCACAGGGGGGAAGGGGGGAAGGGAGGAGGAAGGAGCCTCTCTCGCCTTTGCGCCTCTGCAGCCCCGGAGGGCAGGTGCTCCCTGAGCCTTCGGCGGGCATTTGAAAGTGGGCACCCTAGAGACACCCACGGGGGGCCCAGGCTGACCTCTTAGGACACTTCCTCCTTCAGCAGACCGCTTCGGGGAGAGGCCGGGAGCCACTGCCCGCGGCGTCCAGCGGGTCGCACCCATTCTCCAGGGGTTAAAACCAGAACGGGGGGAGGGGGGCGCCACGCGGGGCTCTGCCTTTCGGCCGCCCTTCTCAACCCCCTGGCTCCCCTCCCAGAACCCCCACTCTGGTGGGGGGGTACGGGGAGGAGGAAGAGAAGAATAAATTGTGTTCTAGATGTGGAGCGACAGAGGCACAGTGGCTGAGTGGCGCTAATGAAAAGGAGTCGAGAGGGCAGGCTTACTCTTCAGCCAGAGTGGAAGTTGCAGAGACAATAAACACAGTGGCTGCTCAGAGGACGCGCCTCGGCTGAAGCCCTGGCGGGAGCGGCCACCGCTGCCCGGCTCCGGCTCTGTCACAAAGCCACCCCTGGCCCAGACGGAAGGGACCCTGCAGGTGAGGGTGGATGCAGGGCCGTGGCATGGATAGGGACGGCCCACTAGAGAGACCCTGGACCGAACCCCAGACGGTGACATTCCTGAACCTTCTCCGGCACTTTCCAGAGAGGCCCGAGCCAGGATGGGAAGAGGGGTGTGCGTGTTGCTGAATCTCAGAAAACAACCGATACATTTTTAGGATAAGCTTGTCCCCAGGATTGCTCAAGAGGTACTTACACGAAAAAATTCTTCATTGTTGGGGCGCCCTGGGTGGCTCAATCGGTTAAGCATCTGACTTGGGCTCAGGTCATGACCTCGAGGTTTGTGAGTTTGAGCCCCACGTCAGGCTCTCTGCTGTCAGTGCAGAGCCTGCTTCGGATCCTCTGCCCCCCTTTCTCTCTGCCCCTCCCCCATGCACATGCACTCTCTCTCAAAGTAAATAAATTTTTAAAAAATCCTTATTGTTTTATCTGGAATTCAAATTTAACCGGGTTCCCTGTATTAATTAATTAACTAACTAACTTTTTCGCTAAATCTAGCAACTCGAGGTGGGGGCCGAAATGGTTGAAGAAATGGGACATTTATCCCCGTAGCTGGCAGACTTCTGGGGGCAGGTGCATTGGCTTTCAATTTGAGAAGAGCTTCCTGGGAGAGAGTTAGAGTCAGAAGATGGAAATGATCGCATTTGGACAGAGCAGCTCGATGGCCTGTTCGAGAAAACAGGACGCGGCAGGAAGAAGATACGGTGCCGGTGGCCAGCGTGGCTCTGCCACCTGCTTCTACGCAGCCTCGGGGTTCTGCCTCTGAGCCCCGGTCTCCCCGTCTGCGTCCTTCTCCACGGACATGCCTTGACCCCACAGGCCCTGCAGTCCACACCAGCCTGCTTTGTGTCCTTATTCCCATCATATTTCTCCACCTGGTGAATCCGGCGTAGATGCCCTGAGTTCCTGGATGCAGAGCCCAGTGTGTCTGCCTACTTCTCCCACCTGCGGATGCAGAAGCAGAGAGGGCGACGCAGAGCCCTGCGACCGCGCCCACCGGGCTCACTGTGATGCACAGACATGGTCTCACGGGCCCTTCCTCCATCTGGCCGGGCTTGTGGCGACTGGGCGGCCCCGAGCCCCTGCCTGGCGGCGAGATGCTTCTGAGCGGTCACCGGCTTTGGGAACCAGCCCCAGCAGAAGCTTCATCTTCTGGCTGAAGGCCCCGGAAGGCTCTGCCAGCATCGGCCTTGTTGGAAAGGACAAAGCCTCGGGGTCCCATCGCAATTCGGGCCTTGCTCAGCGCTCGGTGGCCCGCCATTTACGACCCCAAGCCTCACAACTCAAGTGCACTGTGAGGTTTCGGCCCCCCACGCTGAAACCTCACAAGAAACAGGCAGAAGTGTTCCAGCCTCTACTGCTTCGTTGCCCCCGTCCACACCCGAGCCAACGGGGACTCTCAGGACTGTAGACACTTGCCTGAGGCTGGTGAGTGACAGGCTGGCATTTAACCCCAGCTGTAACCACCCCCCTGCAGGTCAGCTGCTACCCCGCCCCCTCCTCTGTTTGCACACTCAGTTCTCTGCTGCCGGGGTGCCCCCCCCCCCGCGGCCTCCGAGGCTTCTCCCACAGAAGCCCTTCTTCCGCCCTTCGCCATCGCCATCGGATGCCCCCTCCAGCGCGGCACTCGCTGTGGGCCGCTTGCCCCCCGTGGCTCCTGGCATTCTGGCATTTGTACAGCTCTCTGGAGTTGACAAAGCTTTTCCCAGGAAGCTATGTCATGTTGATTTCCCCAACTGCGACTCCAGCCCCAGCAGGGAGCACCTGTGCCTCGGGCCAGAGGAAGCACCCACGTGCAAAGGGTCCCTTGCAAAATGCCAGATTCTGAGTAAACAGAACCAGGCCCCGAGCCAGCTCGGCCGCAGCAGGGAGGATGTGGGGAATGAGGCCTCCCAGGCTGCGGCTCGGCGCCCCTCTCTCCTTGCAGGCCTCACCCTACTTCTCGGCACCTGCACGGAACGACGCCCTGCTCATTAGCTGCCCGAGGATCTGCAGAACCCACGGCCCGGCTGTCTTTCCTCATTCCTCCTGGCGCCAGATGGTGAGGCGTGCAGTCCCCTAGCTTCTTCTTGTTCCCACGGGGCTCCCAGACCTAGGCAGATGTCTACCTATACCTGCTCCAAAGGACCCGGCCACCAGGGCAGGATTTAGCTTTTCTTTAGTAAGACTTCCCTTATTAAAATTTTCTCTAGATCGCCAGGGCCCCATGGGCCCTGAGCGGAGGTGCTTTTTGCGAAGTCCTGGCTCAGCATAAAGTACACTGCACTTTGAGGCAAAAGACCTAAATTTAAGTCCTACCTCTGCTGCTTTTGAGTCCGGCGTTCGTCAGGGCCGCCACGTACTGCTGCACAGGTTGTACACTACTCGGCTATTCAAAGCGGGGATTTGGAGACCAACCGCATCCCTATCACTTGGGAGCTTGTTAAAAACCCGAATTTGGGCCCCACCTCAGACTGACTGAATCAAAATCTGTTTTAACAAGATCCCGAGGTGGTTCAAACATCGCGGTGGAAGATTTGCTCTCGTGTAACGATGCCAGGGAGCGCCACGCACACAGGCTGCGGTGTGACTGGCACGGCAGGGAGTCGGATGACAAGCCGGCCTCGCTCGGGGAAATCCTCCTTGTGTGTCATCTCCTGCCTCCAAACGGAGACGATAATGTGTGTCCTCCGAGGGGCCGCGCTATAAAATGAGGGCTGAGCAGGGAAGGCCTCCTAAGACCGGGGCCGGGGTGTCTCCTGGCGTGTGAGCTTGGGAATTGTCACTGCGTGGAGGGCTTTTAGGAAAAACAGGATCCTTCTGTTCTGGAACTAGAAAGGACTTCCGGGAATTCTCCGTTCGCACAGATAGCCGAGTTTCACTCCATTTTAGAGATGGATCGGACGAAGGAGAGGTGAAATAGCAAAATGGTAGGCAGCTGTGCTGGGATCGGGGCCGGGGGCCTCCTCCGCCTCACTGCCCCCCCACCCCTGCCCCCCCCACCCCCCCTCCGGGCACTAGCCGTGTCTTCAACACCCGACACCGCGCAGAGACACGCTTGAGGGACTGTGGATGAACTGTGTATCTTCCTTAAAATAGAATCCCCAAGTAAATAAATGGGCCGCTCTTCTTCAGACTGAAGCAGGGGATGTCAGGATAGACGAGACCGTCAGAAAAGAGCGTATCGACACTGACTTTCTAAGCACTGACAGGCCTTCTGTTGTGTTGCTAGGCCTTGTGCTGGGTCCCAGATGCAAGAGGACCCTGACCAGTCTTCAGCTTGCTCCCAATCCGGAAGGGACACATGACCTATGCGCCAGAGAAGCTAACAGTGAGTACAAGGCCCTGGGTATGAAGTCCACTGATATGTATTACTATTTATTTATATATATTACTATTACTATTATGATATGTATTACTATTATGTATTACTCGAGGGGTTAAGAGGCCATGGGGGGAAGTAGACATGGAAGATTCTAGAAGATGCTGCATTGGAAAGGCCTGAAGGCAGGTAGGATTAGAGAGGAACGGAGAGCAAGGAGTACAAAACTGGAGATTTACAGGGTAGGTTTAAGGGACAGGGGACAGCTCGAATCATCTGGAACAGGGGTGTCTTAATCCAAGGAGCTGCTGTCACAAAATTCCACAGACTAGGTGGCTTATAAACAACAGAAATTTATTTCACAGTTTCGGAGATTGGAAAGTTCAAGATCAAACCACTGGCAGATCCTGTGTCTGCTGAAAGCCAGCTTCCTGATTCATAAATGGTGTTTTTTCACTGTATCCACACAGGGGAGAAAGGGTGAGAGATCTTTTTTTTTTTTTAATGTTTATTTATTTTTGAGAGACAGAGAGACAGAGTGTAAGCAGGGGAAGGGCAGAGGGAGAGGCAGACACAGAATCCGAAGCAGGCTCTAGGCTCTGAGCCGTCAGCACAGAGTCCGACGCGGGGCTCAAACTCACAGACCGCGAGATCATGACCTGAGCTGAAGTCGACTGAGCCACCCAGGCGCCCCTCTTTTTTATAAAGACACTAATCCCATTCAGGAGGGCTCCACCCTCATGACCTAATTACCTCCCAAAGTCCCCACCTTCTAATATCATCGCACTGGGGGGTTAGAATTTCAACACATGAATTTGGATGGACAGAAGCATTCAGACCAAGAGCAAGAGGACAGAAGTCTTTTTTCTGTAGAAGTCCAGAGAGTAAGTAGTTTAGGCTTTGCAGGGCATGGGGTCTCTTTTCCAAGCACTCGACAGAGCCATTGTAGCTGGAAAGGAACCATAGATAAAACGGACGCCATGTTGGCTGTGTTCCAATTCGACTTTGACATTTGAATTTCATATAATTTTCCTGTGTCACAAAATATTATCCTTCTCTTGATTTTTTTTTCCCCCACCACTGAATGATCTAAAAATCGTTCTTTGCTTATAGGCTGTGTAAAAACTTGTGGTGGACGGATCTGGCTCGTGGGCCATAGTTTGCCCATTTCTGTTCTAGGGGCCGGATGAAAGGTGGGCTGGGGTGAGAGCCTGTGGCGGTTGGACACCAGGTTAAGGAATCTGGCCTTTTTCCAAACCCAAGTCAGATGTAGGAAACCATGGCTTCCCTAGATGGGAGCCCTCTTCCAAGACACTTTCTTCCAGGATAAGTTGCTCCCAAGATCTCAGGAAGGGGGGCCATGATCTTGTGCCTTTTACTGAAAGGGGCGGGACTGAGGGAGGAAAGGTTGGGGGTTTAAAACTGAGAATCACTGGGAGCTTTCCAAAGCACTAAATACCCTAAGAATCGGCTCAATGATTAAAGGAAACCACGTGGGCGGTTAAATATTTGAACCTGGAGCTGAGGGCGGAGGATGAAGGTAGTGTTTGAAACCGCAGGAATCGACAAGCCCATTCAGGAAAGGAATGTAGACAGGGAAGAGGATGGAGCCCAGGACGGAGCCCCGTGACGCTCTGTTTCTGGGGGTCAGCTGAGGACCGGCAGAGCCTGGAGAGGCAAGAGGAGACAGCGGACCGGGATACTGGAAGCCAAGGGGAAAGAGGGACCGAAGAAGGAGCCGGTGGCCAGTGCGCCCAGTGCTGCTGAGAGCAGTCGAGGGTGAGCGCGGAGCATGTCTGAGGATCTGGTCACGGGCGGGTCTCCGGTGACCTTGGCGAGAGCAGATCAACGTGGAGGTGATACAAACGATTCTTAGGAGACATTCTAACCTTGGCAAAAGGGATGAAATTAGGCATTCGTCACAGGGAAGGGTGAGAGAGCGAATGAAACGCCACACACCTCTATCTTGTGCCTACTCTGTACCAGGCACCAAGGCAGGCCCCGAGGACCCCAGGATGGGAAGGGACGAGGCCCGAATAACCACACTCGGGGACGATCTGCCTCCCAACAGGCATAAGACGACAAGCGGTGTGGGCGAAGGGGACACTGGAACCGTGAATTCTGTGTTCGGGCATCAGAAGAAGCAACCCCGAGGAGGTGCTGTCTGGCCTGGTGCCTGCCGACGAGGAAGGACGGAGAAAGAAAAGGCCGGCCGAGCGGTGGGAAAGAGGATTTCAAAGCAGCGGAGTTAGGAAAGAACAGGAGATCCGAGGGACAGCAAGCGATCCGACACGGCCTGACAGGTGGCGGTAACGATGGGACACAGGGAGTGGCGGGAGACACTTTTGGAGACACTGGCCAGCCGTGATGGAATCGTCCTTTGTACTGTGCAAAGTTTGTCAAAAGGGGGAATGAAAGCAAAAAAACAGTGTTCTACCTGCTGCGTGCCAGCCACCGAGCTAGCCACGCTTTTGAACACGCGTTTTGCAGGGTCAAATAGACCTGGGTTCAAACCCTGATTTTGCAGGGTGTAATAGTTGCGTAGCCTTGGGCCCTTTAACCTGGCAAATCTCAGTTTCAACTGTAAAATGGGGGAGGAGAACGCTTATCGTTTGGAACTATCGGAAGGCTTAAGGGAGACAATAGAAGCAAAAGCGACCCCCAGAACAATTATTGAAATAGAGCGATAGTTGCAAGCTTACAATTGCCTTCTAGAAAGACTGCTCATGGGGTGGTGTGCAGGACAGACAGAGGCACTAGGGACAGGACAAAGGGGAGACCGCTACCAAGGCCAGGTAAGAGCTACTGCAGGACTGGTTAATAAAGAAGAAGAAGCCAAGGAGCTATTGTTGGAGCCCAGAGGGGAGCTGAACGCGGAGGGCCTTACGAAGGCCTGGCTTGGGGGCGGCTGAATCCCGGGTGTTCTGTGAGTGAGGGGACGTGGGGGCAGAGCAGGGGAGAGGGTGAAGATCCGAGGGAGAAGCAGGCAGAATGGAGTGGCCAGTGGAGCTCTTAACTGAACCGGCAAGTACAAGAGAAACTGTGGGTTTGGAGAGACTACGTCGTTTTGGCCAAACCGAGTTTGAGGATTCCACAGAATGCCAGGTGGCGAGGGCCCGAGGGGGCTGGAACCAGAGATCAGGAACTCCAGAGAGGAGGGCCCTGGGGCCCCAGACCTGAGCTGAGGATGCAGAAGGGACAGCCCGGCTCCTGGAGACGGAAGGCCGAGAGTCCAGATGGTGTGTGAGGTGGGGGTAGGGGGAGGGAGACTCCGGAAGGTCCCTAAGAATCCAGGTTTGAGGTCAGGTAGGAATAATGCAAGATCCAGTTCACACGGAACTTTATATAGTCTGTTTGAAACTGCATGGGCTTCGGCTATTTTGATTCAGACCCAGAGATTCAGAGCTAGAAGGCAGCGTTTAGTCTTCTGTATTCAGCACAGGCCGGGCGCTGTGAATAAAGCTGCTTCCTGAGGGGAGAACGCCCGGCAGTAAAGGGGGAAGGAGTCATGAAATCAGACAATCGCAGGCACACAGCGGAGACCCCCCCTTAACGGTGGACTTCACAGTTAGTCCAGACGCCCCGTTTTTCGGGGAGAATGGTCTGGAGATGTGACCTAGCTTTCGAGGGGATACAGAAGTGGCCTGGTTGGGACTTCTACAGTGGAGGTCTTGGTAGAACCCAGCTGAATGTTCTTCCACCATGTCATTGTTGTATGTCAACACTTCCAAGGTACGCGGGGCTCAGTGAAACCCCCATTTTATAGCTGAGAAAAATGAGTCTCCAAGAGACCCGCCTCCCGTCACACACCAGTAGCCAGCAAGCGGCAGCTGCGGGTTCGAGCCCCGGGTCTCCCCGCTCTAACCTCGGGCAGGCTTTTTTTGGCCACCCGAGCTGGAGGGAGGCTGGTGGTGAGGGCCAGAGGTGCCTGGAGACTGCAGCCCCCTGGGGTGGGGGTGCCGAGAGAGGTACCACTTCAGGTTCAAGTTGCCAGTTTCGCAGGAGTGTAAAATTACTGCACGAGTCCCAGAGAATAAACAGAGTTAACACCCCATTAAATCCAATGGACTTTCTACGTGAGCCTCAGACGTGCCTAGATTGAAACTAGCCGAGCAGGAGCTGGCCCGAGAGTAAAATGTATCACGCATGCTGCCTTAACGCTTTCAAAAAAGAAAAATCCAGCACAGGGAGAAGGAAGCGCCAGCAGCAGCTCTGCAGGCTCAGGGCTGAGGATCCGGTAATGAAGTCTTTCTGGAAGGTAAGAAAGGGCTGCGAGCCGGATGCTATTTTTAAACATGCTGGAGCAGCACATGTATTCCTGCCCTGCGCACTTTCTCCAGCAGAGGAGGGGCCCAGGGGGAATGCGGCCAGGAATTTAGATGCTATTTATTGTATTTCCTTTTATCAGTCAAATGATTTTCCTATTTCCCACATAGATAAAGATCTCCTGCTTACAGCGCCAGCTTGTTGACCTTGTCAGGACTGCTGTGCAGCCTGGAAATTGGTCCCAGAGAGAGAAGGGCATTGTTAGGGGGTTCGTTTGTCCGGTTGGGTTTTTCTTCTCCCAGCAGGGAGGAGATCGGTTTACCAAAAAAAAAAAAAAAAATTAAATAAATAAATTAAAAACCTTCCGAAAAACCCAAACTGATTGTTTTGTGCCTTTTTGCAAAACTGCAAGGTTGTCCAAGCAGTTTGGTTCACCAGCCTCCCTACAACCCCCCCCCCGCCCACGAATGTGTCCACCTCATCTCTCTGTCTCTCTCTCCTCTCTCTCTCCCTCCTGCAGCAGCAAGCCCGACCCTGGACCCAGTCTGGGACCCACTGCCATGTTGCTGCCTTGGCAGGAGGTGAGCGGAGGGGGCGGCAGCTGGGTCTCGGCTTGTAAACTGAGCCCGTCTCTCTTGGCCGCGCCAGCTGCGGAGGCCCCTCGGAGATGCCAGTGCGCCTGGGGGGGGGGGGGGAGGCAGTGGCAACTTCCCCTGGGCTGGCAGCCTCGGGAGCCAGCGGGGCCTCTGGAAGCGGCATTCTTAGGCAAGGGCGTGGCCAGAGGGCTGCCGATCGGCGGCGGGGAGGTCTCTTCTTGGGCAAGCTGCCCTCATTGTCTCGCCTCGCCTGGGCCTGCTGGCCAGGTTCACGGGCAGGAGCAGCACCACGGTTCCGCACCTTCTCGGGAACAGGACCAGCGGCTGCTGTGGGAGGCTGGGGGTTCATGATAAATCCTCTTCATTTCTGGCTCGTTCACAGCCACGAAACATAAAGAGAGCCAGCTAGACGGAGGGAAGCCAGCCCCTTGCAGACCCAACGTTTGAATAGCAAGGAGCCGCAGGCCCTCTTGGTACCAGCGTGGGTCCGCGGTGGATGTCACCAGAGCCGCCGGCTTTCTGGAGCCCCCCAGGTCCCTCGGCGTTGTCGTGGTGCTTCCCGGCCGGGACGGCAGAGGGCGCTGGCTCTCCCGACCGCCCACTGTCGCCGGCCGCGCTCCCACACATCTGGAAACGGGCTCTACCACTCTCTTACGAAATGTTGGACAAGGATCTGTCCGTGTGAGATGTGCTGGCACCGAGTGAGCCAGCAAGCATACACATCAAGAATTCCACTTTCTCATTAGTTCAGTTTCTCCCTCAAGAGCACTGGCGGAATGTGGGGAATTTGCCTCGCCGAAGCCGGCGGCGCGCTGGAGTCTTGGGCTCGGTTCAGCCCGGGTGGAATGCTTGCAGGGACCACCTCCGGTCTGAAGCCTTTGCCCTTCCCTCCTACGTGGAGGGGGGAAGAGAAGACAGACATGCAGGACCTCCCGGATCTTTCCCCCCAGGGGAAGAAAGCTAAAAAATGTTGGGCCTCGCCACTGTGGGCCTCCTGAGGAGAGCAAATGCCCACGTTTCCGGGTGCTTGAGAAATGAGATCTAATTTCTAAGAATGCTCTTCCCAAAGTACAAGCGATTAGAAATGGCAATGACATATGCGAACAATGGAGCTGGGAGAGGAGGGACTGGCGGAGGAGGCAGAGCTGGAGCCAGGGAAGGGTCCTGGTTGCTATTCCCAGAATGTTCCCTAGACTTCTACAAGCCACATGCATTTAAATGTCCACATTTTCCCACAGAAGCCAGCAATCGGTACTTCTCTTGGCCAAACAACACATCAGTCTAATATGGTGTGGGAGAAACGTGTTACATTCTTCTACGAACAGAACGCTAACACCACCTAGAATCAATATCGATATCCAAGAACACAATGCAGCGGCTTGTTTTGTGCTGCGGCACGTTTAAGAAAGGGACATTCGGGGGCTGGCTGGAGGTTCCCCTTGCTCGTACCCAGAAAGGCACGGCCCATGGCTCGGGCATCCAAAGGGTTTCTGGCTCGAGACCCTGCTCGCTCCCTTCCTGTCCCCGCTGCCTTCTGTCTCCTGGGATTGTGAGAGGAAGCCAGAAGCAGCAGCGGGGGTGAGGCAGTGTCCTGTGACAGTTTGGGGGGGGAGGGGGGGGAAGGAGGGTCAGGCTTGCATCCTGGCACGTTTCCGATTGCCTATCAAAGTGAGAGCAGATACGACAACGTAAATCCTTCCACGAGAGACTTCTGGGGGTTGGAAAGCAAGGGACGGGGGTGAGATGACACTTTCTCTTTCACACCGGGGAGGTTTTTTTGGCCAATTACCTTCATCTGAGCCAGCCACTGTGACAGCGAAGGAAGCCAAGTCTCCTCTCCTCAGAATGCTGTACGTTCCTCCAGCGGTTTTTGGGAAACTCCATCAAGCTCCTTAGGCTGTTTTGTTCCTTAATGCTGTTTTTCTTTTATTGCCTTTGGAAGCCTCTGGGCCTGCAGCCTGGAGTCAGTGCCTTGCTCCTGACATGATTTCGGTTTTGCTTGCACCAGCGCATCTAAAACTGTGAGTGCCCTCTTCATCTCTTGGACTGAACTGGCGCCTCATTTTGCAGAGCATTTGGTTCCCAAATGAGATGCTGAAGGTTACCCCTTTCAACAGCAGCACTTCTCGCTCATTAAATGCCTGGAGCTCATTATGGCTTTACCTGCGGAAAAGTCTCCGCGGCTTTAATAGGGATGATCTTTAGAAAAGATCCTTTGGCGTATGTATAAGACCAAGACATGATTAATCTTGGCCCCGTTTAGCTGGGGGTCAGATCTTCAGGCTACAGTGAATCCTCTTCTCGGCATCAGCACCGTTTACAATTTTCTAAAATTTCCGGCCCTTCCCCTGTGTTGTTAGCATGTTTAGTTGTTGCAATTCACTCGATCGGTCCTGTGATTTTCATCCAGTTCTAAGACACAGTCGGTAAATATCCCGGTCGTACTTGCTATAAACCCGGCCGCGACATGCAGACAGCATTTCACTGTAGGCCACGTGGATGCTTAGCCTCTTTAGAGATGCAAAGCTCCCCCCGCAGAAATCCCACGCAAGAAACCTATGCAAGTTAAGTGCTCTGAACACCTCTGGAGATACTGCCTGATTTAAGCCGACCAGAAAGTGGCTCCTGGGTCCAGATGCTGTTCTGGGGTCACAGGCAGAACAAAGGGACAGTCAAAGTTGACAGGAAGGCCAAGCATCGAAGAGTGAAATCTTTAGTTGGGATCTCAGAGGAAGGGGCTGACACTAAGGGCCTCTTTAGGGGTCTTCAGTAAATGTCACCTTGAGTCCAGACCTATCTTTTAAGCTTTAGAGTTGTCAATATAAATGCTTATTTAACACCAACCCTCCTGCCTCTGAGCCGAACGTGGCCACGAAGACCTCTGGGTTGTGGACACTCCTACCTGTCCCAGTCTGCTCCTCCCGCAGGCTCTCCAGCCCAGGAAATGGCGCCCCTCTGGATCCGGCTGAGATTCCTGCGCAGCTGCTGTCTCTCCTCCCTCCTTCCCACCTCTAGCTGTCACTCATCTTGTCCATTCTACCGCCCGCAGAGCTTCATGGGATCCTCTCCTCCCCTCCCTTCTCTTTTCAAGTCCCATCTTGAGGGTCACTTCCTAGCAAGGCTTTCCCTGACGCCACGGTCTAAAACAGGTCCCACTCCCTGCCAGCACACTCTCCAGAACCACCACTCTCTTCCTGTATTCGATCCCCACAGTAATACCCTACTGACTCAGCTTTTCTTACTCATGTTTCCTCCACTAGACAGTAAGCTCCATGAAAGCCAGAATCATTCTGTTACGCCTGCCGGGGAGGGTAATAAACATTAGCTGAACCACTTAATGAAATCAGACTGCAATCTGGGCAGCTTTAAAGGTTTATGCCTTTTTTTTTTTTTAATGTTTTTTTAACACTTATTCATTTTTGAGAGACAAAGGCAGACAGAGCACCAGCCAGGGAGGGCAGAGAGAGAGGAAGACACAGAATCTGAAGGAGGCTCCAGGCTCTGAGTTGTCGGCACAGAGCCCGACGCGGGGCTCGAACCCACAGACCGCGAGATCATGACCTGAGCTGAAGTCAGACACTTTACCAACTGAGCCACCCAGGTGCCCCTAAACGTTTATGCCTTCTGATGAAACTGTCTGGCCAGACCCTACGTTATCCCCAAGTCCCTCCTCGAGGAGTCCCTCGCTGAGGTCGGGAGAAACTGAGTCAAATTCCCAAATGTCTCTCTAATCTGCTTCTTCACCACCCCTACCCTAAAACAGACTCCTGACCGTTTTAACAGCGTCCTACCCAGCCTGTCTCCTTACTGCTTTGAATTCAGGAGTCCAACAAGGCCTAAGAACTGCAAAAATGAATGGGGTGGGGGTGGGGGGATGCTTCTGGACTTGCATAAACCTCTAACTGAAATTTTGCACTTTCTTTGATTTTAAATGTTGGCAACAAACCCCAGCAGGACCTGTGAGTTTGCCCCCCACAGAATCGCATATGTTTTGACCTCACATTACAGTCGTTGCAGGTGTTGAAATACCATTTCTGACCATTAAAAGTTACGGTAGGTATCAGAGCTGCTGCTAGATTGTTATTCAATCCTTTATTAAGAAACACAAATATTCTGGGGTGCCTGGGTTGGGTTGAGCGTCAGACTTCGGCTCAGGTCATGCTCTCACAGTTCGTAAGCTCGAGCCCTGCATCGGGCTCACTGCTGTCGGCGCGGAGCCTGCTTCAGATCCTCTGTCCCCCTACCCCTCTGCCCCTACCCCACTCATACTCTCTCAAAAATAAATGAACATTAAAAAAAAAAAGAAGTGCAAAAAAAGAAAAAAAAAAAGAAATGCAATAGTCCTAGGCAACTCATTTTTAATATTCTGATAGCTAGATTTCAATATAGTTAATTTCCTTTGTCATCCTATGTATTTTATTTTCTGCACATAAAAACATTATTCTGAGAAGCGTTCCCAGGCTTTACAAGACTGCCAAAAGGGTTCATGGCAGGGGCACCTGGGTGGTCCACTCAGTTAAGTGTCAAACTTCGGCTCAGGTCATAATCTCACAATTTGTGGATTCGAGCCCCGTGTCAGGCTTCACACTGACAGCTAGGAGCCTGGAGTCTATTTGGATTCTGTGTCTCCCTGTCTCTCTCTCTCTGCCCCTCCCCCGCTTGTGCTCTCTTTCTCTCTCTCAAAAATAAATAAACTTAAAAAAAAAAACTTAACCATTTTTATTTATTTTTTCAATCAATACCCTGGGTTTCTGTGTTCCAAGAATTACTTGAGTACAGCAAAAATGCACTCATAGCTCCAGTTCTATTTTTAGCTTCTCTTAAAGAACTACAGCTGACCCTTGAACAATGCCAGGGGTTAGAGGCGCCCACCCCTGTGCAGTTGAAAATCCACTTGACTTCTCAAAAACTTTACTAATAGCCTACTGTTGACTGGAAGCCTTACCAATAACATAAATAGTCGAGTAGCACATTTTATATGTTATACATAATATACACTATATTGTTACAATCAAGTAGGCCAGAGAAAATGTTAAGAAAATCATAAGGAAGAGAAAATACATTTACAGTACTGTATTTAGTGAGAAAAATCCATGCACCTCAAACCTATGTTGTTCAAGAGTCAATTGTACTCTATTTATTTATTTATAAAGTTTATTTGAGAGAGATAGTGTGAGTGGGAGGGGTAGAGAGAGGGGGGCACAGAGGATCTGAAGCACAGAGCCTGATGTCAGGCTCGGACTCACGGGAACCGAAAGATCATGGAGCTGAAGTTGACCAACTTTAAAGTTGACCAACGCTTAACCAACTGAGCCACCCAGGTGGACCTCTATTTTTTTTTTTTAAGTTTATTTATTTATTTTGAGAAGAGAGAGGGAGAGAATCTCAAGCAGGCTCCATACTGCCAGCGCAGAGCCCCCACTTACTGTGAGATCATGACCTGAGCTGAAATCAAGAGTCAGAGCCACCCGGGGCCCCCCCCCCCACCGTATTCTTTCTTTAAGGCCTAGCTCGAAATGTTATCTTGGTAAAGTTCTTTTTTGACCTCCTCCACGCACAACCATTGGGTCCTTCCTTTGTATATTCCAGAACAGTTTGCTCACAGCCATTTGATAATTTCCTCAGATCCTATTGTGGTTAGCATTTGTGTTTACTCTACTGTCAACTTCTCGAGGAGACGGACGTCCTCAACTTTATAGCCAAAACACATAGCATGTATTTGGAAAATGTTCGAATGAATGACTGTATCTAAAATATTCATTTTCCCAAGGATGAGTAAAATCCATAAGGACCATACCAGTTTGTCCTTAAAAACAAGAGCTTCTTTTGATAAATGTAAGTCCACTTAAAAACTCCAGCAGCCCCAAGAACAACAGATTATCATCTTGCATTCCACTGCCTGGACCCAGCTGCCTTTAGTTAATTTCTGTCCTTGAAGATAGCAAAGCACCCCCGGCAGGAACCCATTTGCTGATTCCATAAACCTTTTGGCTGTATCACTGAGGTCTTCTCATATTACCCTTCTCTGAGTGATGCCAAATATGATTCGGCCAAGTCTCTTTCAAGCAGACGCTTTCCATTACTTGCCCCGGGATTTTCTAACCATCAGGTTACGGTATGATTTTTATATCCTAGAACATTCAGCTACTTTACGCCAACCTTAAAACAAATGCAAATGCAAGGTTTGAAAAATTCTTTTCCTGTGGAGCTTGAAGAATTGAAACGGAGACCATTCCTTAATTTCATAGTTCAACAGCTTGAGGAACTGGATCTTCGTGTGTGTGCGTGCGCTGAGGCTGGAAGGAATGTTAGCATACGCTGACCTGAAGTTAGAATCTCACGGAACCACAGACTTTTAAGAGCTGAAAGGGAACTTTTAATGGATACCAGAGAGATGTAAGCGTCTTGCCCAGGGCCTAATCTGCTGGTTGATTCTCAGATTTAGCAGGTCCCGCACAGAAATTTTGCTTTCTCCTCCACAACGTTCAGTCTTTATGTCTGTCCCATCTTAGGCGATGGCACCCTATTCACTACCCAGTTGCTCAAGCCAAAAAAAATCTAGGCAGTTCTTCCTTTTTTTTTTTTAAGTTTATTATTTATTTTGAGAGAGAGAGAGAAAGAGATTGCACGTGAGTGGGGGAGGGGCAGAGGATGGGAGACCCAGAGTCCCAAGCAAACTCTGCGCTGTCAGTGCAGAGCCTGACTTGGGGCTCGAACTCAGGAACTGTGAGACCACGACTTGAGCCGAAATCAAGAGTCAGACACTTAACTCACTGAGCCACGCAGCTGCCCCCATCTGTCCCCGCTGCCACCACTCTAGGCCAAGCTATCGTCACTTCTCCCCTGCATTCCTGTGCCAATCTTCTGATTGGTCCGATTCCGCTCTTGCCTCCCCAGTTCTGTACACAGCAGCCAGAGATGGTCAAACAATCTAAGTCAGATCTTGTTGCTTACTTGTGCGGAGAGCTCTCTTCACGCTACACTTAGAATACAATTTAAACTCTTCACCATACCTTGCAAGGCTCTACACGATCTCGTTATTGCCTACCGGGCGACTTCAAAGCCACTCCACCTCTCATTTACTCTGTTCCAACCTGATAGGTTTTCTTCCTCTTGAAATCCCAGAGCTCATCCCTGTGGCAGGACTTTGGTCTTTCTATTCCCGAAATCCTCACACAGCTGGCTCCTTGGACTGAATCAGGTCTGTCTTGAAACTTTCCTTTTTCAGAGAATCCTCTCCTCTTATCTAGTTTGTAGCATTTCATCTTGTCTTGGCAACGAGCTGAGGGGAGTCTGTTAGGTTATTTGTTTACAGTCTCTTTCCCCCCAGCAGGATATGAACTCCAGGGGGACAGGGACCCGGAATATCTCCCGACCCAAGAAAGACGTTCGACAGATGTTGGATGATTCGGTCTCGTTCTCGTTCTCAGCCCCACCACACTATGGCAGTCTCTTTAAACATCTCTAAGAGTCTGGCCACCGAGGAATGTGGAGTCAGAACTCTCTGGGCATAAATCCTCGATCTCTTCCCAGGTGTATAACGGCGCAAACTGCTTATCACCTTTGCGTCTTAATTTGCTTACCTGCAAAGCGGGTGCAGTAGTCCTACTCTATAAGGTTGTGGGAAGAATTCGACGATGTAATTTATATAAAAAGCAGAGCAGAGTGCTTGGCTCATGGTATGTTCAGTTGTTCTCGTTTCCCTGGAGTCTTTCACAAAATATTATAGTTAACACGTAGGTGTTTATTCTGGGATAGGTACTAAGAGTTTTACGTGGATTAATTAATTTAACAGAAACTATAAACATCCCCGTGTAATAGATGAGCAAACGGACTAGTTGAAGCAACTTGCCTAAGGTCACATAGTAGAAAACTGCAAAGCCCAGCACACGAGAACCCAGCAATTCCATCCAATTTCAGGAGCAGTGATTGTCACGGACTGTCTTTATTTTGACCCCTCGGAAAGAAACATCTTTTACGTTCTAACCTAGCACATGTGTATAAACTAAAGTTTCACAAAATAATACTTACCCTTACTCTGTGTATTCTGACGGTTTCTCTTCGTTTTATTAAAAAGAATTTTTTTGACCAACTTGATTTAATGGTCTATTAAGTTAAAAGCACACTTTGAAAACCATCTGTCTAAATTGCAATTACGCCGGCTACTCTTATTTTCAGCTACCTCAACCTCTACTAGAAAAACTGATGGTTATCAGTTGGACTTTTATATTTCACTTATGTTTCAGATAAGGGCTTTATTAGTGAAGACGCTGATCCCCCAAGGCTCAGATCTGTTCCCCATTGCCAACCCTCTGGCCATCACAGAAAACCCATTTCTTTCACTCTCCAAAAGTTATTTACCTCTATTAAAGCTCTTAATACAAGGTGCCCCGTTAGAATTTTTAATGTGCAGTTTCTCCCCGTAGACATACATTCCCATAAATACTAAACTGAAGTGGTTTCTGGATGAGGGGATGACTGGACAGTAA
The DNA here is from genome assembly GCA_030068075.1 of Paguma larvata. NCBI lineage: Eukaryota > Metazoa > Chordata > Mammalia > Carnivora > Viverridae > Paguma > Paguma larvata. The sequence goes on from CM057827.1 coordinate 112,845,393, forward strand.
CATTTCACCTGCTCCAACTCTCAATGCTTCTCCTTCTATGAGGTGGCACGTGAGCTGGTGTTTATTTCTATAGATGCTGTGAAGTACATTTCTTGAGTGCAGGCTATGTGTCAAAATGCAAACAAAAGAAACAAAGAAAAAGCCCTTGACTTGGAACTCTCAATTGCAAGGCAGGAAATTCTTTCAGAGGGCAGGAAGTAGCTGTGGGCTTTTCCGCCAAGTAATGCTTCAATTCCCCCACCCTTAGGAAAGGACTATCCTGGTGTTGTTTTAATCCAGCAGACGCCGCGGTTAGAGAAAGGGAACAAACAACTGGGGGAAATACTACCACCTGTTTATGTTGGCTTTTACCAAACAGGACTGGCCACCATCTGTTGAGGGGTAAGGGAGAAAGACGCTAAGGTGGGAACAGGAAAGGCTAACTCAGGCTGTGAGTTTGAATGTTTAGTGGGGGAAAAAAGTCCCATGGAAGTATATGGCCATTCTCAGATGGCCAAGAGGCAAAGGCAGTGTGATGCATCTTGCTCACTAGTATAGCAGGGCTGGCTTTAGGGCTTGAGCACGTGCACGGAATAACACTTAACTGTTAGTTGCTTCCTCTGAATTCATTTGCTTCTGAGAGTGACTAAAACCCATGTATCGTTGGGGGAAATAATGTCCAAGGAAAGATGACATTTCTTGGCCTCCTTTATAGCTTGCTGCTGTCACGTGACTGAGTTCTGGAAATGTTGAGTGTGATTTCCAGGAAGACTCTTTAAAGGGTGCTGACTCAGCTGGGTTTGCCCACTTTGCCCTTGCCCTCTTCTCTTCTTCATGCTGCCAGGAATTTCAAATGACGGCTGATGGTCAAGTGGCTGTTTTGGACCACGAGGTGACCTTGACGAAGGAACCATGTTGTGGCGCGAACAGGAGCCATTATCCTGGTCTGGGACTGCCAACCTTTGGAATACTTTTCCATGAGAGAGACACATTTCTTGTCCAAGTTTCTGCTTCTGTGAGCTTCTGTTAATTGCACAGTCAAGCCCAATCCTGAGCTACCTCTGTTAATTGCACAGTCAAGCCCAATCCTGAGCTACCTCAATAATTCTTTCTTACACTCATGTAACAAAGTCTTCATGTCCTCCAAAGCATGGTCAATTCTGTTCCCTAATTCCACCTTTCTACCCTAATTCCATCTTTCTAACAACAGTGTAAGAGAGCTGTGAGGCGTGTGTTGTGTCAGAAGAGGAAACTGGGGCTGGGAAAAAGCAAGTCTTGCCCAAGGCAACACAACTGGCTACTTGGACGGCAGCAGGCCTTGAAAGCCGGGTTACCTCATCCTTAGGATTTTAAAAGCATGGTGGAAATAGGTGACGGATTTCTTTTAAAAATCATTTCGAATGGTTAAGGAGCGGTTATTTTTAAAAGCAAGCATTTAAGGATAACTTCTCTCTTCTGTCAAAAGGAAGAACATCAGATTTCTTTCAAGTTGCCTCCAGGATACTACTGCTACATTAACATCAATTACAACTCACTGTATTGTTATATATACATTAAAAGAGTTGAACTCTCAAACAGGCTAAGACACATTTTGAATAAGCAATTAGTAAAATGAATGTGTTAATGTTTTAAAAGCATAACAGTCTTGATGATTACTGTAGAGCTGACTAAGTCTTTAAGATGAAAAGGCGGAGGTAGGGCTTCTTTCATCACAATGCAGGGAAAACGGAATGAGGTGGATTCCACGTAGAAAAGTTTTAATGAGGCAAATGTCAAGCAAGCACATCAACTTCTTCAAAAACAAAGAAAATCTAAAAGTTTAATTACAAAAACACTTGTACAGAAAACTTGGCATGTCAACAGTTCCAAACACATGTACACAATTTTTTTTTCTAAAATTTCATGTTGTCAGAAAGAAAACACTTTGCCTTACTTTCCTCAGCTTGCTCCTGGGGTTTTAATGGAAGAAAAAAAAGAAGTCTGTAACACTGAGTAGGCAACAACTAATTTCTTGAGAAGAACATATAAGTGTGCAGGAATATCTACAGGTTTATTGGGAAACAGGAATTAGGTACTGCGTTAGCCTGCAACCTCATTCGCCACCTCCTGGGTGGGTACCACAGACCTGTTTTCCAGATCTGACAGTTTTGTAACAGCTGAAGCCCAGCCCCTGGAGGAGTCTGGTGTGTAGCTACCAGGAGAGCCGGGATTTCAAGAGCAGGCTACTTATTTTGTGAAAATGGTTTTAGACCGTAGTCTCTCCCAAGATCTGGGACATTCCTGACTATGCAAATGTTTCAAGTCAACGTCAGATGTCCTATCTACAGTCAGGAGAAGATGATCTTTGAACCAAGTTGCGTCTTTCCTGGTCAACAGCACTGCTAACAAAGGTGCACAAAACTGACACAAAGGAGAAAGAGAGAAGTATCAGGAGGAAAGAAGGAAGAAGACAAAGTGTCTGGCAGAAGGCAGACGCAAACTTCCAGAACTGGTTTGGCTGTCCTTCTGCCACACACAGGGTGTTCTAGCTAGGACTGAGCTGGCGAGGAGTCTGAGGGAAGTGACAGGAACAGCAGGCAAGGGCAGAGAAACAGTAAAATACAGACAAACAGGCTATGTTTATAGCAACAAGGAACGACGGGCTCTTATACTAGGAAGTTGCCAAGAGGTTGTATGTAGGCTTCAGTGCATGGAAATTTGATGTGTGCTCACATAACATTTTGCAAAAAGGTTGCTTTTGTTATTTTATTTCCTTTGGGCTAATAAGGAAATGAGGTGAGGAGACACCGAGAAGACGGGACGGTGCAGCCCCACGACGGGGGGTTTCTGGCTTGCACCCTGGCTTACGAGCAGATTGTGAGGGGGACACACTTCCGCCTGCTTCAGTGGCATGGTGCCTAGACAATGGGCTCAGCATGCCCCGCTTTGGTTCCAAAGATCTCAGCTGCAACTGTCAGCCTTGTGCTCTAGAGCATCAAAACAAAACCAAACCAAACCAAACCCTGAGGTGAGAATCAGAAACCTCTCTTCCCTTTTGGTGTTAAAAAAAATCACTTGCTGAGCGGGGAAAAGGAAGGGGAGCCTGTCCTTTTGACATAGATCTTGCAGTTGTGGCTACAGAGGGAAGACAAATTCCTGTGTGTCCTTGTTTGTCAGCTCAAGAGACGATTTTGGACATTTCCGCCTATCCCCACCGGAGCATCGGTACACCTAAAGCACTCAGTTTTCACTCATGATAAACTTTGGGTTTTTTTTTTTTTCTTTTCTCCAATGCCAAATCAGAAACGACCTTTCCCATTCTCTCCTGTTTCCCAATGACCTTTTCCTCTGCGAAAATGCTCCACGAGACACTGCCAACAGATGGGAACAGAAGAGCCTTGCTGGGGCTCGGACACCGTGTATGTGCAGGAGCAATGCTTAGGAAACAGCAGGCAGCACCGAGGAGGAAGGAGAGAGCATTCTCCTTCAGGGCGGCAATCACAAAGCCTCGATGAGGGCTGGCACCCACCGAGCGCCGTGTGGGGTAGGAAACACAGCCTCCTCCACGAGACACTGTCGACAAGAAGCTCCTTTCTGTGGAGTCACAGCAGGACAATGATGGGAGAAGCCTGGGCCTGTCCAATGAGAGAAACTCTCCTTCAGAGCTTCCTTTGCTGAGGAACAAAGCCCGGAGGTCAGAAAATGGAGATGCATAACTTGGCGGGGGTGAAGGAAATAAAAAATAACCCCCAAAGGCATCACAAAAAAAAAAAGAAAAGGCGACAGCTAGGTAAGAAAACCGGAGCCACAGATAAAAGGGTCCCATCTGAAGGGGAACAATGAGAAGGCTTCCTTTCTGCTGCAGAAGGTGTCGGTGTCAGGGTCGCCCAGTCAGCAGAATACCCGCAGGCCCCGCTCTGTCAGAAACGCAGACGCCAGGAAACCGAGGACGAGAGCGCGGCTGTATGCTGTCACGGCTGCACCAGGCCGCGTCCCCAGGAAGAGCGCGTCTGCGTTCCTCTGGCTGCTCCCTCACATGGCTTCCCGGGGTGAAGGCAGGACTCCTAACTGACAGTTCTTCCCCAAGCAGAGCAACCGGTACCCCCTCTCTGCCTCCACTCAGTTCAAATTTCCAGGGATGGCTTCTCATTCCTCACAAGAAAAACCACTTACAGAACATCACGGAGCTCTAAGACCTGTAGAATTAGGAGGGAGAAAAACAAGGAAGATACCGACAAGGTAAGCACTGATCCGAAAGCGTTGGGGCTCCGGGTTTGAACAAAAGCGCTCCTTCGTATTCCGGGGAGAGATACGGCGAGGAGCAGCGTGCGGGTAAAGAGACGAGCGCATAGAGCTCCAAGTGGACAACCTGGCTGAGAGGTCTGAGATCACATTTCAGGGAGGAACACGGTCCGGCTCCAGCTCGGCCACCGTGGGGAGGCAGGAAAATCGTCAGCTGAACACAGAAAAGCAACTATCGGGGCCAAACCTGATGATGGGAAATGAGTACTCCATTTTAGTGCAAAGAATGCGTCATCAATGAAGACCACTTTTCTTCAAGTATAAATCTAAAAACCCTGGCATATATAGAGAAATGTACTGTGTGCCCAGGATCAACGCATTTCCTTACATGCTAAAAATGCAATCACATAAGAAAGGGTTTTTTTTTTTCCCTTCAGTTCTTCAAAGAGCCAAAGAGTTTTCATTTGGTTAAACTGAAATCAAGCAACATATGGATTCTGACAGCTTATGTAACACGGTCACCTCTCAGTGGGAAACTGCCCCCATGGTTTCCTCCAAGCCCTACTTTGTTTCTAGGTTAGACACGGAGAAAGGGGACAACTAGGGCAAGTCTTCCGCTGTATGTTCATAAAAATAATTTTTAAATGGGCTGACGAAATTTTTATAATCACTGGATTGTAAGTTTTTCTATTTATCTCCTGTTTATCTTAATGCTTATATTCCAAGGTTTTTTGGAGCCTTCCCCTTATACCTGCCCCCAACGAGCAACATTTTAGAAACCCCGCTGAACTGGAATTTAGGTCTATGCGTTCTAGTCCTGGATTCTGCACGCTTCTACTTAGGTATTTCAGGCAGGCAATTTCACCTCTTTGGGACTCAGTTCCTTCCGTGTAAAACTGGGATTTCTAAAGGTCCCTTCCAGCTCTCATACGTCCTTCTAAAACTGTGGAACACTGGCGTCCCTTCACTCACTGGCTCCTGACAGTGGATGAAACCTCTGCCAAGCTCATGTCAGAGTAATTAATTGTACCACGAATGCTGGGGACATCAGGACTAGCTGTCTGTACATATTTGTATAATGAGGCCAAGCTAGTATTAATCACAGTCTTTATAATTGTTTCATTTGACAGTTTTGAGGGGTGTGGGGAACTATCTACTCTTAGTTATGTTTGCATGGCTGGACTGTAAGAATCTGTAGTAATAAAATGGTTCACATTTCAGGTATTTTTTTTCAAGAGCAAAATATAGGTTAAAATCAAAGATAATGGTAACATTCTAGGTTTTCAAAGATACCTCAAAAAGTGGATACTACAGTTTATATCCTCAAGATGGGTAAGGCTTTATGAGTCTTCTCACTAGCAAAATGCTCAAAATAGAAAACCACTTTTGGCTCAAAACTTGCAATAAATGCCCTCTACCTATGTGAGGAGACACCATGTTATCAATTACTGTGTTCTTTCACAGTCTTCCACGCCGTTTGTCCCGGCTCTCTCTTTTCAAGCCTACCAGAGTGCTAATTGAAAACACTGTGTGAAAATGAGAAGGATGATGAGCTCCTGAAAATCCCAGGCCTAGATTTACAAGCTGTTCCCTTCATAAACAGCAGCAGTAATGCCACTTCTTTATTCTGTAGGGAGTCCAGCCGGCTCTCAGAAGTACGGTCTGTTCCATCTGGCTACTCACTAGAAGGACGGTATCAGGGTACGGCAGAGGCTAACATATAATGCATTGTCCCACACAGTTACCATCCAACGGTGTGGCCAAAGAGGACAGAGACTACTGCTTTTGTCTCCGTGAGCAGATGTTGCCTCATTAGACAAGGAATCATGGGTTTCATTTATTATTTATTCTTACACACTTTGCTCAAGGTCCAAACCACGCTACAATGTGAACGTGTGTCTGAGTGTGCTCATGTACCTGCAGGACAAATAAAGATTCAAAACCATGCCTGGCCACTGGAAGCAGCATATCCTGCTGTCCCCTCTTGGTTTTGGATCCATATATGGCCAACTCATCATACGGTGCTAGGACTCCCCAGTTTCTATGTCTGCAAGAACGGGCCCGCAGACCAGAGGGTTGTCAGTTCTGTGGGCTGGTGTACTTCAGGGCACCCCAGCTCAAGGAACTTAAGTGAGCACCAGCGAGTGCTACTTAAGAGAGGACACCTGATGACGGACCATTCGTACCAAAAAGTTGACACTGGCAGAGACTTTCTGGAAATGTATTTTTTTTCTTCTCTAAGAGGAACTTACTACTAGTCATTTGTTGATTATATTTTTAAAAGGCTTATTTTCTCTCTCCTCTTTTTTGCTTATTGATTGTGTATTTTTTAAATCTACTTAAAGTCTTTACTTTCTTATTTTATTTAAGTAATCTCAACACCCAGCGTGGGGCTAGAACTCACAACCCTGAGATCAAGATTCAAGTGCTCCTCTGACGGAGCCAGCCAGGCGCCCCCTCCCTGCCTCTAAATCTGTTTAAACAGGGCAATCGCTGTTTCACTGCAGGGATAGTCCATATTCACATTTAACATACAAATAGTTACTCTGATATTGAGTGGTGAATGAAAAGGTTCTTGCTCATGTAGGTTTTATATACATACAATGTCTCAATGACTGCTGGAGGTTATCATTAGTATTTTCCAGGGAAAAGGAAGTTTAACAATTAAGTGATATTTATTTTGTTCTGAGTGCCATTTTGGGGGTGATTTCCTCTAAGCTTCTCACTCTCCCTTCAAAACCCTTTGGGAAACTAACACCGGAGAATACAGCTAGTAAGTGACAAAGCTGGGATGGAGGTTCGACCACAAAAAATCATGCTCTTTCCATTACACCATGCTGAGGCACGCATGAGAAAAAACTATTTTTTAACATTATTTACTACACTGAGAACCATGTAACAGTGATTTTAATCAAGTCTCCAATTCATTTATTTGATGTAATGGCAGGGTTTCGTCGTCCTGAGGAAGTCTACGCCGTCTATTTTGATGACGTGTTGGCACACACACATCCCATCAGTGAGCACTCACCATTCCCTAACGATCAAGCCTGTTCACAACGTCTCGAACTGTAGCTATGAAGTTTTCATTGTCTTGGGGATTAGCTAAAATAATACTGTGCAGTCTGTTCATATATGAGTCAATGGTGTCCACCGTAGGTGTCTCTCCACTTCCTGAAGGGAGATAAGACGAGAAAGTTAAGAAAATCCTCCCTATTCCATTCAACCATAACACAGTTAAGTGACTCCAAGTAAAAGCAACTGTGACTCTCATGTAGTCTGTTCCACGGACCGGACTTTCATTTCAGATGAGAGACTTTTAGACCTCAAAGAAATGAAATCAATCCACATATCTTGAATAAAAAGATGGGCTATATGACTGCTATGCAGTATACAGGAGTAGCTGCATATAACAAAATGTTAGAGACTCCCTGCTTTCTGCTGGGATTTCCCCTAATTTGAAAAAGTATATAAAACATACTAGTGTTTGTTTTTCTCTTCCTTCCCATTAAAACAGAATTACAAAGCAAGCAAACATATATAAGAAAAATACCCTACTCAGGATTTATTACTCAGTTTCCATTATTCTGAATATCAAATTAAGCTTAATAGAAAGGAAAGTAAATTATATTAAAATGTAACTGGAAAAAAATTTGAATGACCAGGGAGTCTGATATTATGGATGATCGTGGCCAATACTGAGATTCTATTAGGCGACCCACAGAAAACGCTGAGGGAAGAAAACCCTTATTTTATTGACTTTCCTCTTGGTGGGGAGACTCGGCCTCACCCCACTAATACCAACACGAAGAGCACCTGCTCCCTTCCCCCGCCACCGAAGAGCTCGGGGAAGGGTGACATTACCAGGCAAGGGCATGCTGGCAAAGCTGCTGGTCAACACCTGCCGCAGGGTCTCCAGGTGCTGCTGCAAGACGGTGTTTCGGCTCCGCTCCTGGATCACATCCACCTCCAGCTTCTCCACCGCTGTGCGCATGCTCTCCACGTGCTTTTGCAGGGCTGCGTTCCTCTCCTCAAACTCCATGTTGGATTTGCGAAGCTGACGGAGCTCTGCCTCCCGAGCTGAGGACACACCCCCGCGTAGAACACAAGTAGCACTAGGAGTCTCGGAGGATTCCCAAAGACTCTTACAAGGAAGTTCTGCTTAGCTGTCTCTAATTAGCTACCCCACCTCATCTCCCTATTCTCATTATAGCCTTCCAGATAGCAATTTCAGCAATAAAATGCCTCGTTCCCCAGAGCTATTTTAATTCTTAAAGCTGGTCATATTCCTACTTAAGATTGCAAGGAACAGTTGCAATTCTCGGTATTTCAATGTTTGTTTTCTTTTTTTAAAACTATGCAATGAGAAGCCTGAGGGGCGTCACAGGGGGATCCTGGGAGACCATGCCAGCACAGCTGTGGGACTCCATCTTTCCTGCAATGGGGTCAGCTTAGCTCTTATTTTATATTCTGGATGCCCATGTAAGCTTGTATTATACAAAGGGTTTGGGGTTAAGAGTCTGAGAGCAACTGAATTAGTGATGCATATTTATTTCCTTCGATCCAGAGACTAAAGTGGCTTTGACAAAACTGGTCTAGCTTTCCTTCACCGGTTTTGAGTAGCTACCTTTGCTAGAGAGTGAAAAAGAAGTAGCTTTCTTCTTCCAGACCAGCCCTCGGGTGGAGAATATCGCTACCATTGCTTTTGAGCAATGAATCCCTCCTGAGAATGAAATCCCCTGTCACAAATCTGAGGAACACAAAATGATACTTTGGTAATTACCTTTGCTGTGGTTCAGGAATTCCTCTGTAAATATAGGAATGTCAAAAACAGACCGTTCCTTTACCTCTGTTTCTTTCTGTGAATTAAGAGTAACAAAACAGTTCTTTTTTCTCTCGTCTTTTATTGAAGTATAGTTGACATACAATGGTATACTAACTTTAGGTGTACAATGTAGTGATTCCATAAGTCTATACATTATGCTGTGCTCAGCACAAGTGTAGCTACCATCTGTCACCATACAATTCCATTACAAAACCACTGCTGTACCTTTTATCCCAGTGACTTACTCCTTCTAGAACTAGAAGACTACCTCCCACTCCCCTTCACCCATTTTTGCCCATCCCCAACATCCCTCCCCTCTGGGAACCATCGGTTTGTTCTCTGTACTTATGGGCCAGTTTCTGCTTTTTGTGTTTGTCTGTTTATTCATTTGTGTTGTTTTTTGTTGTTGTTGTTTTGTTTTTGAGAAGGAGGAAACATAGGCAGGGGAGAGGAGAAGAGGGAGAAACAGAGGGGCAAAGGAAGGGAGGGATGGAGGGAGGGAGGAAAGATGGAAAGAGAGATACAGAGAGAGTGAGAATCTTAAGCTGGCTCCATGCTGAGTGTGGAGCCCAACGTGGGGATTGATTTCACGACCATGAGATCATGATGTGAGCTGAAATCGAGTCGGATGCTTAATGGATGGAGCCATTCAGGTGCTCCCAGTTTTTGTTTTTTTTTTTAAAGATTCTACATATAAGTGAAATCATATGGTATTTGTCTTTCTCTGGCTTATTTTACTTAGCATAATACCCTCTAGGCCTATCCATGTTATCACATATGGCAAAATTGCATCATTTTTTATGGCTAATATTCCACTGTGAGTTATGTATGTGTGTGTATGCATCTTCTTTATCCATTCATCTTTCGATGAACAATTGGGTTGCTTCCATATCTTGGCTATTGTAAATAATGCTGCAATGAACGTGGAGTGCATATATCTTTTCCAATTAGTGTTTTCACAAAACAGTTAATTGTTTTTTTTTAAAAAAGTAATCTCTAAGCCCAAAATAGGGCTCAAACTCACCACCTTCAGATCAAGGTGCCTTGCCAGCCAGGTGCCCCACAAAGCAGGTAATTCTTAAGCAGAAGCTAAATTAAATAGGTAAGGCCTGAAGCCATATCTTCCTTAAAGAAACAGTAGGGTGAGCAGGTATCGGTCCAAGTGAAGGTGTGAGGGAAATTCCACTTTTCATTGGAATCAACCTTTCACAGAGCTCAAGCAGGTTAAATATTTAGTTCTCTCAGGTGTACAACTGCTGTGCAATGAGAAACCTTAACACAAACCTATATAAATTTACCTAATGGAGAATTTGGAAGTCATTTCTTAGCTCTGTGCTTTGAATAGCCAACAGTATACAAGAGTTGAAGTAGGAATAGAGAAAAGGAATTTCTACACGTTTTTTCAGTTGTTTCTCTTGGTTATGCATGTAAAATGCTTTGAGATAGGACTGTCCTTTCTAAATTTGGCAAACGGACAATAAGAACTTTCAGCAGAGATTTGCCAACCATGAGCCGTAATAATGGCATTCTATCAGTACTACCACTTTATTTATGGGGCAGCCTATAGTTGGGGATCTTTTACGCTTTCTTCAAACACAGGAAAAAATAAAAACAAAAATAAAATCGAGAAGGCAGAAATAACTAGGCTCTAAAAATGAGAAAAGCCAGGATTATGTGAGATAGAAAAGAATAACAAAGCCTAAAATTAATTTGCCAATTTGGTGAATTTAAAAATAAAGGTCTCATAAAACTACTGCAAAATATATTCCACAGTGACCCTTAAGAATCAAGTCAATGTCAAGATGCCTTGGCTGGAATTTCTACAATGAATCTGAAGTTGAAAGCATTAGGAATATAAATTGTAAGAGTCTCGGCACAATGTTTAAAATCTCACATTAGATGGTAAAGACAACAGTGGGAAATGATTACTGAAGGAACTGCCAGTGACATCTGAAGATTCCAAAATCTTTATAACATAAAGAAGGATAAAAAAAAAAAAAGAAAAAAAATTCCTATAAAACATGTTTAAAGCCAGAGATAGAGGGCATCTTTCCTAACTCTTGCCACTAGTCTTTTATCTTTGAACACAAATATGATTTGGTGCCCAGTAGAAAGCTAAGCAGTTAACAGTCTGTGAGGGAATTCTGATGGCCAAGCTCCTATTTCCATTTTGGCATCTGCCTTGTAAGGGGGCTGGGTTGTATGAACAGCCTGCCAATGGCAGCTGATCAAGAGAGACATCTGAGATGTTAAGTCTGAAAAACTATGTATTTACCTGAAGAAACTTTTCAGAGCACTTAATTTTTACCTTTTATCTCTTAAAGAAGGCAAGCAAACTCTCCCAGAACAATTTAAAAATAAACAACAAAATTATTGGTGAAAGCCCCGATTTCAACATGCAAAGCTCTCCCTTGGGCCAGTTCCCACTGGTTTCAAGGAGAACTAACGCACAGGCAAGAAGAGTTGGTGCCAGAAAGGATCCTAGACATATTTCCTAGTGGCTTTCTCAGAACTCTGCTGGCTTACCAATCCTGTAACTGTTGCTGGGTTGCTATAGGAAAACAGAAAACTTAAAGACATACAATTTCGACATGAATAAGGTATAACAGATACGAGTCTACAAATAACTTCGTATAGTCTTACGACTTTGTCATGTTACCTTGCTCAGTCTCCTACTTAACTGCACAGGCTCATATGAGATCACTCACCCAGGCACAGGTCTAAATATCTGCTAGTCAGGTATGGAGGGATGCTCGCCTCCCAATTCCGAGGTGCTAGGAGCTCTCTCCAACGCCTTGAGTCTCCTCAGACAGGTAATTCTCTTCTCTTTGCCAGAGTGGCCCAAACCAAGCTAACTACATAAGGGCAGAGAATAGTACCTCGTAGGTACATTAACACACTGCCCTCGGTACAGATTCTTAGAGTGCAAAAGAAGAAACACGAAAGCAGTTAAATGAAACTGTTCGGTCTCTGAAAGGCAACAGACATTCTACTTAACGGAAGAGTGGTAATAAAAACCATCAGCACTCTTCCATTACTGAGTACATTACTCGGCGTGGAGAGGATCCTCCTGGGGGCTCGGATATACTTAAGCTGTTCCAAGGATCGCTCAAGGGATTAAAATCATAAGGATTTCATTACCTCTTCATTGAAAGGGTCTAATTTGTTCAGGCTGAGTGTCATTTTGTCATTTCTCATAAATTAAAGGAGAAACAAAATTATTGTTTCTATCTTACTCCCCATACGAGATGCAGACACTTTCTTGAGAGTAACACTAGTTGACTCCTGTGGCTAGAGGGCTGGCTTTTGGTCTGAGAGGAGCAAAAGTGCTCTTCACTTAGGTTTTTCATTCTATATATTGAGTGGAGGGTAAGAGAACAGAGGCCCTTTTGAACTGAACCTATCTTGCTGTGATCTAGGTTCAAGGCCAGAATTTCATAGGATGTGACATGCTTCCCTCAAGGTCCCTTTACTTTAGGGAACACTCTTACTACTGTGTGCCAGTCCCAGTGCCCCAGTGCTATGCAGGACACTCAAGTGGCTTTAAGGTCAGCATGTCTTTAGCTCTGACAGGAACTTGCCAGTACCTGCCATGGTAACAATGTCTTAGGAATCCAAGTTCCACTTAGGAATATAATAGGTTTCTTCATACAAATGAAATAATTTCTGTCTTATTTAGCAATAAATTTGGTGAACAATCGGGCCCATCTTCACTTTCAACACTAGTTTGTTCCATTTAGTGTGGCATGTGCAGCCAAGAAAGCCAGAATGGGATACAGAAACCTGCATTTCACTCATACTTCTGCCTGTAATTCGGTAAGTGATTCTGGGGAACTTCTTTCCCATCTCGGGCAAGTCACTTTTCTCACCCGCAAAATGGGTGGAGTTTGAGGGGTCAGTGTGGAGAGTTTGTGAGGTCTTAATCTTTTTGAAGTGAGCTTGAAGAATATTCTACTGTATTTGTCATTTTACTCCTAACAGGGTAAGTAAAGGGAAAGAAGCATGTATTTAGAAGCTATGATATATTAGGCACGTTGTAAGATACTTGCTCTTTTATTAACATACTCGTAACTCTGCTCAAGTCATTTTACCCACCTCAAGGTCCCCCCACAAAACCTGAGGGACCTTTAAAGCCTGATTCAGTTCCTCCTTTCCATGGGGACTGCTGTGGCTGCTTTTCACTTCTCGTGCTTTCTTATTTTTCTGAACTATTATACGAAGAAGTTATATGTAAGGAAATCATTGTGTAACTATGCTTAAAAACTCTTAAACTAGTTCCTTTTTTATTTCAACTGTTTTGAAATTACCAAGTTTAAGAAAGATATTATTCAATGTAAACTAAAAACTGATAAAGTGAGGGACATTAGTTGGTCAATAACCTTGCGAAGAGAGCTTTTTCCTGATGTGGACATACCAACAGATGGATTTACAGAGCCTACTGTATACACATTTGAGAAACTCCTGTTGGCTGTCTATCTACTTTCTCCTTATTTTCCTTTGATTTAACATGTATCTAATCCTAAAATAGGGAAATCACATAGAGACTTATTCCTTTTCATAAATCATTGGAATCCATACCATGCTAAATCATGTAAATAAAAATAAGAGGCTTCTTTAAATAAATAAAAAGTCTCATTTAATAAAAAGTTCATTTCTCAAATCAGCAGCAGCAGCTTCTGTGACTGAGTAAATCTACTAAATCTTTCCTGACTGAAACTATCAACCTTACTGAGGACAAAAATGCCACATATAATTTGGCCAGCAAAATTCATAGTGATGAAAGGAGTTAGTCAGTTGTTGACTAAAAAGTGTGAGAGAGCTAATGTTTTAGATTATTATCCAAATTCTCTTTTGCAACCACTAAGGATAGAGAAGTTATAAAGGATGCTTAATAAGGGAAAAACGAAGTACGGAAATCTCATGATATGGGTAGGTGGGCATGCAGACAAATAGACAGAAATAAGTAATTATACAAGTATCTGGCAATACAAAAAGCTTGTAACACTATTCAATTAGCCTTTTAAATATAAAGTATACACACAGTTTCTCAAGTAAAAAAAATCATAATATTTCACCCTAGTTAGAGCACGGAGATGTCATATATCTACATTTTCACAGGATTTATATGAAGAATAAAATGCTATTATTTATTATGCTTCTTACTTCTAATTCATGGATGGCAATAAATAAATAACCGCCTGGGTGGCTCAGTCGGTTAAGCGTTCGACTTCGGCTCAGGTCATGATCTCACAGTTTTTGAGTTCAAGCCCCGCACTGGGCTCTGTGCTGACAGCTCAGAGCCTGGAGCCTGCTTCAGATTCTGTGTCTCCCTCTCTCTGCCCCTTCCCCTGCTCATGTGCTCTCTTTCTCTCTCTCTCTCTCTCAAAAATAAAAAAATTAAAAATAACTTAAAAAAATAAATCTATTTGACTTGTTCATCTAAATGTTTTCTCTATGTTTTGAAGATCACCAATGACAAATTAGGTATGAGAACTACAGCTCCAAGAGAAGTAAGTTATTGTTTTGAAAAAAATATTTCTTAAAAGGCCAAAAGCATGCAAGGGTACAACAGAAAATTCTTTTTTGTAAAATTCCACTGTTATTTTGTAAGATCTCCCAATGCAAGGACATCATGCTAGGTGGTAATGAGGTGGGTACAAGACAGAAACTAGACCATGAGTGCCTTCAAAGAGATTACAATCCAAGAATGTGAAGAACGGGCACACTTGAATAATCTTAACACCTTAGCTAGAGCAGCTGAGTGCAGATGAGAAACACAGAGAGCTGTGAGGGTTAAAGGAAGCTGGATGACACAGGAAAAGCTTGAAGGAGGAAATGGAACTTGAAACAGGTTTTGATGGATGGCTAGAATTTTGCAAGGCAGAATGGGATGATGGGGAGGGGTAATGGGAAAAAGGAGTGACAGAGAGAAGTATCTTCATGCAAGAAAGAATATGAGCACAAGCATGAGGCAGAAATGGATGGGCACGTGGAGGACAATGAGCAGTAAAGGCTTTTTAGTTAAGTAGGTAAGATATACACGGGAAATATGGGAGTTAAGGTATTTGGAAAGGGAACGTGGGATTTGATTACGGAAGACTCATTTTCCTAGGTTGAATGGGATTTGATAAGAGATGAATAGTCACTAACTATTTTAAAGCATGGAATTACAAAAAATTTTTATTTTCTTATGGCCATATGTGAATCCTGGGCTACATATGTATTTAAAGCAACACAGCCAAGACACATGGGCCTAAAATCCTATATAAGAACACAGACCTAAATCCTATAGATGACAGGCTAAACCAAATGGAGGGGAAAAGGCCAATAAACAAATAAGTGTCAATGAGCTAGCAACTGAGATACTGTCACTTGTGCTCTGTTGACACTGTAGTTGAATAGTTCATTTTAGCTAAATGTTGGGTTCCCTAAATAACAACTTCCTGAGAGTCAGAGGTATCTGATGATGATACACTAGGATGAAGTTATGGCTTTCATTTCTGTACCTCACTCCAAATTCCAGCCATCTTTAGCATTTCAAAGCAATAAAATTCTTGGACCACAAGAAAGGACTGGAGTTAGGGGCTGTAGTTCAAGGACAGACTCATGATAAGTGTCTGCCATAGAGTAAGAATCCTTGAGCAAAAGCAACTCACCCAATCGGAATTATGGGATAGGAAATATTCTGCCATTCAATAAAAAAAAAAAGGAAAGGTCCAAAAGCATGACAACCAGCAACATTATTATAAGTAGATATATGACACGTTAGACAGAAAGCTAATTACCTCATGATCATGAGTGGCCTGTCGGGCTGCATCTAAAAATATGAAAGAATAAGAGAACATTAGTTTCAAGAAGAAAACGAAACAATAACAAAACCCAAGCAAATGAACTGTGCTGCACTACAGTTAGTTACAGTTCTACACAGCAGACGCAGTTCTCACCTCTGAGGAGAACAGAGTAGGAGAGCGGACAGGAGACACGCCATAGGCATTTACACAACATTACAGTTTAGCAGGCGAGATGCCCAAATGTGGAGAAGACGCAATGGCTGAGGAATGGCGGACTAGTGGGGGGTGGGGTTTCTTTGGCAATGTGTCCTGAAGAAAGGGGACTTGAAGCAAGACTTGAAGGGTGTGATGAACAATTTTAACAGAGAACAAGGATCCATGAAGACTGGGATCTTGTCTATCAGGCTCACTGTTGCATCCTTAATGCCTAGGTAAAAGCCTGATACAATAAAGCCTGATAGACAATATATGAAAGCTCAATGTGTACTGTTTGAGTACACGAATACAAGAATGGATGGATGAATGAAAAGGAGGATCACTGCAGGCCAGGAGAAAGGGTACATGAAGGCCGAGTGGCGTCAAAGAAAGGCAGGTATGTAGTTTAGCAGGCAGACTTGTTCAGAGGCAGAGAAATGCCTAAACCGGGAATTAGGAAAAAAAGCACAGGTAACCAAAAGGGGTCTTGGAACACAAATCAAATTATTGATACTGGATATGGAAACTCAACTAAGATTTTTAAATGAGAGTAATGTGATTTTAATAAAATTCCGAGGTATGTTTGTAAGTGAATGTGGCATAGCAGAGAAATAATGGAAACGTATCTTTTATATTTATCGCTCTAACAGTAGGCTTTGTGATACACTTATCACGCACAACAAACTACAAACACATCTCAATCTGGTTCTGATACCTTGTCTATGAGATTTGCCTTTCTGACGGTCCTGGGTTTTCCTGCTGAAGACCTTGTAAGCCTCAGTCTTCTGATACTGCTCCAGTTCCTTCATGTAACGCTCCTTATCTCTGTCTGCTTCATCAAGGTAGCGCTAGGAAAGAAATCTGGAATTACTTTCAAGAAATACTTCTTATCTGGGTAAAATATTAGTGAACTCACTGAAGAAAACAGAGGACAATTAGGACATGGAAAGAAAGTATATGAGGGAAAGCTCTAAGGGAGAATAAAGAAGTCATATGGATAGAATAAAATATAATCTCTCAATTATAAAAGAAATAGGTGATTTTAATTCTTTACACTCTTTATTGCACTTTCTAACTTAATGAAGACAAGTTCTATTGAGATCATTCTCATAAAATATTCACGAGAAGACA
This sequence comes from Paguma larvata, assembly GCA_030068075.1. Lineage (NCBI taxonomy): Eukaryota > Metazoa > Chordata > Mammalia > Carnivora > Viverridae > Paguma > Paguma larvata. The sequence continues at coordinate 112,862,532 of CM057827.1, forward strand.
TTAGAGTTATTCCTCTAATCCCGTAGACAGACCTATACATGGCCACTAGAGTCCTCGAGAGGACCGAATACCATATAGGCATATTTAGTCTTCCCAAGAGCAAGGCTGGAATATTACTTTGTTTCTCTATCCCCAACCCATTCTGAGAGAATGACTTCATACATCAATTGGCCTTTTAAGAGCCAGAAGAGTAGAGCACGAAAGCCAGGAGACACAAAGAACATAAAAAGGAATGACCTCATCCTATGGACCTAAAAGGGACTACTATGACAGAGCTCGTATCTATACTCTTTGTGCTATTAATTATTTAAACAAAGTCATTGATCTAACAGGATAATTTTGTTTAGTGCCTTGCCCTTTTCATTCATCAATTAGGTTTAAGAAATAAACTATAAAAATAGTGCTTTTAAATGGACACAAACTAGAGGCAGGTATTATGTTAAAAACCCTCTCTTGCAGAGTCAGATGTAGGGGACAGGCACCTGGGCAAATCTGGGACAATTTAAGTACCCAATACTGAAGTACAGTAATAAAATGAAAAACCTTTGGGAGAAAAGAAATTAGGATGCTCATACCAACAATGAATAACAAACAGAGGGGAGGAAAAGGGTTCTTGTTTAGGTTAGAATGCTGAAAGCCAAGCAGTAAATGTGAAGGGATTCCAGAGTTGGAAAATTATCATTTTGTAACCCTCACAGTAAAGATTAGATCAAGCAAAAGTCATTAGTGGATGCTAATCTAGGGGAGAAATCGATAGGGAATGGACTATTTGTATGTTCTAAAAATGTCTCTCCACAGATTGCTTATTAATTGTAAAGGAGAATAAGAAAACTTTATCGAGGGAACAAAATTAACATGACCGATGAAGAATAAAAGGACACTGTGTGCCTGCACATGTGATACCCGGAGAAGGACACAATACCACCTATGCAGCATTCTAAGAATGCATAATCTCAATGTCATCACAAGGAAACATTAGACAAGTACAAAATGAGGAATGTTCGTTGGAAGTAAACAAAAAAGAGGTGGAGGAAGAGGGAGGGATTGAATTCTTAAAAAATATCAATGTCATGAAAGACAAAGAAAGACTGTGGAAACATCCCAGATTAAAGGAATCTAGAGTTCTGACTACGAAACACAAAACCCTGCCCTGGGCTGGAATCTGAACTGGAGGGGGAAAATGTCACAGAGGAAGGATGTTAGGTCAACTGCCAAATTTGGAATATAACCAGTAAATTAGATAAAAGTATTGTGTTAATATAAAATCATACAGTTGATAATGAAACTATGTGTAAGAAACTATGTCTATTTTTAGGAAATACACACTGAAATATTTAGCGGTGAAGGGCGATGAGGTGTACTAACTTACCCTCAAATGATTCTGAAAAAGGGTGTGTGTGTATACGTATGTGTGTGAGAGCACACACGCATGAGTGTGCATGTTCAGTGAGAGAGAGAGCGAGCACACACATGCACACACAAGCAAGCGAGCATGAGTACGCAGGTACATGTAGCTTGCTCAGGAGAGTGTAAGTGCATATGCAAATGGACAGATGGGGTAAAATGTGTTAACTACAGGTGAATTTGGGTAAAGGGTATTTACATGGTCTTTGTACTGTTCTGTGTTTGTAACTTTCTGTGCATTGAAATTTTTTCAAAATAAAAAGTTAAAAACGGGGGTGACTAGGTGGCTCAGTCTGTTAAGCGTCCGACTTCGGCTCAGGTCATGATCTCACAGTTGAGCCCTGCATTGGGCTCTGCTGCTTTGAATCCTCTGTACCCTTCTCTCCCTGCCCCTTCCCCTCGCAAAAATAAATAAACATTAAAACAAAAGTTAAAAACAAAAACAAACACAAAAACCCTTGCCCTAACTAACAGTGGTTATCTCTACAGAGGATTAATCTTACTTTTGCTTTTTCCTTTACACACTTCTGTATCATCTTAAAAAAAAGTTAAACAAAGAGCACGAAATTAAGAAATTAAAAAGAAAAGAGTAACCAGTGGAGTACAGAGTACATACAGCTCAGGATCCCTTTTTACATTAGGGCTAAAATCATGGACGACATGCACTGGTTTTTACTTGCCTACTGTCACAAAGAGCTTCAAGTGGTAACTTAATATAAACTCCTTGAAATTTTCTGAATTCAATTAATTCCCCAGAGTACTTTTCAATTTGGTTTTAGTCTGCTCGGAATCCTTTTTAAAGAGTATGAGACATAAAAGAAACACAGCTATCTTTTAGACGCTGAGAATGTTGGGAACTTTTAACCCCAAGCCGCTCCCACAATCTACTATCATTCCATCATTCGGCTTTTGTGGCATTTCAACCAATTTGTGACTATCTTGTCCTTAATTCTCTCAACCCTCTCTAACAAATGGATTTGTTTCAGTTTGGCAATAGTGTTAGTTTTTGCTTAGAGAAGAATTCAAATAGTCCGTGCTTTATTTTTCATAGTAGGTTAAATTTGCCAGACTCTTGTTAAAAAATTTAAACAAAAATCTTATATGAACAGCGGAATTTTATCAAATGACCTTTTCTTATTCAACTCCTGACTTTTCATTTAACTTGGTGGAATAAATTATATTGACAGATTTCTTAATATTGAATCACTTTTTCCAAAATTCTTATATGAATCTCAGCATGTACATCCAATCAAAGTAGAGCTGCTTTGGTGAGGGGGTGCGCCTAGAGGCCCTCCTGCTTGTACCCCTACAGCATATCCTGAAACATGCTAGAGAAAAGAGCTATGATGAATCCTGCTATTCTGCTCTTCTAGGCCCCGTGACAAAATTGAAGAATCAACCCCCCATCCTCTTTGCTTTTCTGAGGGAAGCTATTTTTGAGGCATAATCAAAACCAAGCAAAGGATCAGGCATAGGAACAATCACCTGTTTTTCCTCAGGGGGCAGTTTACTCCATTCGTTGCCTAACATCCTTGTGATTTCCGGAAATGGGACTTCTGGTCTTTTTGCTCGAAGCTGTTCTCGACGCTCGTTCATGAATCGAACATAGCCTGTAAGGGGGGATTTGGGTGCGTTGCTGTCTCGAAGAGGTTTCTTCCTCTTTCTTCCTTTGGACCAACCTCCTCGTTTACTTCTTTGCTGTAAGACAAAATAAAAAAACCAAAAACCAAATTATAAAATCCACGCAAATAACACAATAGAACAAACAAACAAAACCGGATAAGAGTTGCATTTTCCTACTATTAAGAGCCTGGATATTCAAAGCGCTCCAAATCTGTCGTAGGTACAAATGACTGCAATGCAGTCTTCAAGAAGGAACTCTAGATGGTTCACCTGCACATCCTTTCATGTACCACATTACAAACTGTTACATTAAGGGGCTAATCCTAACTGATGAGAAGAAGGGATACTGATCACATAAGCTTTGGCCTTCATGCACACTTAACAAGTCCTAACTCCTGACAGGGGAATTTTCTAAATGAGAAATGCAGCTCATACGTAGCATGTACCAGAGAGGCAGACGCTGCCATGGTAGATCAGAATAAGATGTCACTAGCACTGGGCAAAGAGACAGGCTGTAGGACAGTGATTAAAAATCATTCGTGAAGGATATTTTTCATTGATACCATTCAAAGACCAGTTCATTTCCCATAGTAGACAACAGAGATTTCTAAATTAATATCTAAATTTCATCAAGTATAATATATCCAAAATGAATACTTAGTATTTTTGGCTTGGTGACTTGTTCCTTACGATGTTTATTTTATAAAGTCAGAGGTCTTTAAAAATAAATAGGGGCGCCTGGGTGGCTCAGTCGGTTGGGCGGCCGACTTCAGCTCAGGTCATGATCTCGCGCTCTGTGAGTTCGAGCCCCGCGTCGGGCTCTGTGCTGACGGCTCGGAGTCTGGAGCCTGCTTCCGATTCTGTGTCTCCCTCTCTCTCTGCCCTCCCCCTGTTCACGCTGTGCCTCTATGTCTCTCAAAAATAAATAAACGTTAAAAAATAAATAAAAATAAATAAAAATAAATAAATAAAATAAGAAAAAGACGAAATTCACGGTGGAACTCTTTTATGACTAAAAGAGTGCCTTAACATGGACAATGTAATCAATCGATTGCGAGGAACTCTGAAAGTCCAACAAGGTCATGACTGCCCCCAGGCCCATATGGAACCTTGTGTGAATTAGAGAAGGATGCCCCTCTGGGAAGGTGAGAGGCTTGGTAAGTGGTGTGGATCCTCTGAGCATGTGTGAATTCCAAGCTGCAGGGCTCGCTGTGCGTACAGTGTGTGGACTTCTCATTAATTACTTATTTAAATCATTCATTCATTCAATAAGCATTTGTTGAGCATCTAATATGATGTAGGTATACATTTATTAAGCAAGCGGAAAAGAGCCTACTTGTCTCTGCCATTAAAACCACTAATACGGTTCTATGTGAAACCATTAATGCGGTTCTACGAAGAAAATCCTGCAGAATGTAGGGGGGCCAGAGGAGGAACGCTTCGATCAATTCCTTTTCTGACTGCCTCTTCAGGAACTTCAGAGACTGATAACAGGAAGAGATGCTTCTTCAGCTTACCTCATCTTCATGCCTCTGTTCAGTGCCTTCTGCTGTATTTGAAGCCTCATTCTGAAGCAACTGACCTTGGGAGAGATCCTCCACAAATTCTGGATTGTTGGCGGCTGATGCGGCTCCACTACTGTATGGGACCTCTGGGTGGGTCAACCTTAAGAATAGCAGGCAGAGGTGCAATGGTTCAGTTATCGACAGCATCAAAAATTCCTATTTACCAAGGTTCAAAACAAATTTCCCCGTCAATAAAAGCAGAAGCCAGCTTTAATTCCCTCACCTCATTTGTGCAAATGTAAACAAGGTCTCCAGAACAGTAGCATTTAAAAATGCTCTGTAGCATTTAAAAAGCTAGTTTCAGTGCTTGATTGATCTAGGCCATTTTCATGGTGAAGTCTTTTATTAAAAATAATTAGGGGCAACTGGGTGGCTCGGTTGGTTAAACGCCTGACTCTTAGTTTTGGCTCAGGTCGTGATGTCAAGGTTCATGAGTTCAAGCCCCGCATTGGGCTCTGTGCTGATGGTGTGGAGCCTGCTTGGGATTCTCTCTTCCCCTCTCTCTGCTCCTCCCCTGCTCACTCGCTCTCTTTCTCTCTCTCAAAAACAAATAAATAAACTTAAAAAAAAACTGTAATGTTTTCCCAAAAAATGACCTCTCCTCTCAACTTTCATATGCTACTTTTCATGTATCATATCTCTAGTGTAAAGGGAAAATACTGTTAATGGAAAAGGAGAATAGGAATGGGAGTTGTAGAGGCATTCTGCCCATTACAGAAGGGTGTAAGAAATCTCTCTTATGGTACATTCCATAGGTTATTCCTTCTTCGGCTGAAGTGTCTATTGACGACCAGATTATCTAATGATATTACTGAGTTCAGTAGGTTCAGGTATAAATGTTAAGAAATCAAACATATATTTCTTTTCTGTTTTTGACATTCTGTGCCAGATGAGTCAGGAACCAGATCTCATCCTTCTGAAAAGTGGACATAACAAGGTCGATGATTGGATTCAGTCATTATTTTGGAAGAATGTATACTTCATGGGGTTATAGGCAAATAATTACAATGCAATGTAAGTACTAAAATAGAGGTTTGTAAACAGTGTATGGTAGAAGCTGTGATGAATGTTATACATATGCAGAGGATGTTAAGAAAGGTTTTACAGAGGTCTAGAAAGATAAATAGGTATTCGTCAGGTAAACATCATTACAGGCAGAACGGAGAGAGTATAACAGGAGTAAGGGCAACCTATTAGGCTACTGCTATAGAGTAAGTGGGAGACAGGCAGGGAGGATGGAGAATACGGGAGAGATATCTGAGAGATATTTCAGGGATAGAGTGAACATAATGGCTGAGTCAAAGGTAACTCTATGGGTGATAATGTATTATTAGCCGAGGTAAACTGGAAAGTGTGTGGGGGGAGTAAGGTGGGGTGGGTGTAAGACAGACAGATGAGAAAATGGTAAGTTCGAAACACTCATGGCATAAGGAAGTGGAGCTGTGCCAGACAACTGGAAACACGCACTTGAGAGAACAGAAGTGAAGAAAATCAGAAAAGTGGGAAGTGCTAGATACTCTCCAGAAAGAGAGAAGAAAGTCAGGACTGAACTCTGTTGGGAAAGATCATTTGAGGAGGAAGCGTTAGAAGTGGGAACGACTAAGCAGGGCATTAAGAGATTTAGGAGAGAATACTGTCAAAGAGGCCAAGGCAGAAAGACTTTTTAGAAGTGAGTATTAACCAAGTAAAAAGCTGTAGATGTTAAATACGATAGGCTAAAAAGTATCTGCTAAATTTGAAGACCTGAAGGTTTTTGGCAATTTTAGGAAGCATAGTTTTAGCAGAATTAGGGGAATAAAAGCCAGATTCCAGTGGGCTGAGAAATAAATGAAAGCACATGCACACTGTCCTGGAAATGAAAGAAATTACACTTTTCTGACCCTTTCTAGAAAATATAATAGGTAATTTTAAGCAGGAGTTTCCTACATTTTTGAGGTCTTTGAGGTCCTTAGAAAAAGACTAAGAGAATCTATGGACTCAATGCCAATCATGTTCTCTGAAAAAAGGTGCCGTCAGAGACCCAGTTTGATCTTGGTAGCTTTGTTTTCCACATGTTTCAATCACTTTGGATGTCTCTGGTAACTTGTTCTTTCACTCAAGTTGTTCCAACAGTGCCATCGATTTTTAAGTTACTAATTCTTGAACATTCTTATTTCTGTAAAATATGAGAGCGAAGTTTGGGAAAATGTAATGAACAGAAACCAGAGGGGAGTGGTCACAGGTGTCAAATGCCTTGAAGATGACAAGTTGGACACAGTTGGGAAAAAAAAAAAAGGTTCTTTTGTTCCTATAAGTGAGTTGGCACCCTCTTAGTTAAAGCCAACAACCCTTCCATTTGTGCCATGGGCCCCACAGCATCTAGCCTACTCAAACACAGGTTTTTAGCAATTCTGCCCTCTTCGGCATTACCAATTCTTCCCTGTCTACTGGATCAACCTAATCAGCAAATATATGTGGCATTTTTTACTCTTACCTTGTTACCTTAAGACAAAATGAAATAAAACAAAAAGCACTCTCTGGATCCCACTTCATTTTTCTCCCTTCCATTATAGAATTATTCACAGAGACAGTGCCCAACTTAAGATGCTTTGATTTGATTTTTCAACTTGACGATGGTGTGCGCATGAGATAGATTCAGTAGCACCACACCTGGGCTTTTGTATTTGGATCTTTTCTTGAGCTTAGTGAAATGCTGTGTGACCCTCTCTCACAATGCTGGGCAGCTGCAGTGAGCCTCAGCTCCCGGTCAGCCTCGCAATCACCAGAGTAAATAACTGATACCCTCCTACCATTCTGCACCCAAACACAAATGCTGTTTTTCACTTTCGGGACACTGTGCAACACTTTATTGTAAAGTAGGCTTTGTGCTGGATGATTTTGCCTGACTGTAGGCTACCTTCAGCATTCTGAGCACGCTGAAGGTAGGCTGGGCTAAGCTATGATGTTCGGTAGGTTAGGTGCATTAAGTGCATTTCTGACCAATGATATTTTCAGTTTGCTATGGGTTTACCTGGACGTAACCCCATGGTAAGCTGAGGAAGATCTGTACTCTGAAAAGAATTGTCTATACACATTGGCTTCAATTTCTCTTCTGTCATTCTCTTTTAAACCTAACCCAAAGGACATGCATACTTACAACTCTTGTAAAAGTCACCAATGCCCTCCATGCTAAATTCAATGTCATTTCTCAGCCTTCATCTTACCCGATCTTCCAAAAGTTTGAAATACTTTTTTTACTTGTTTTCCAGGACATGGCACTCCTCTGGTTTTTGTGCTACCTTTTTAGCTATTCCCTTTAGTGTTCTTTGTTGACTTTTCCTCTTCTGCCTGGCTTCTAAATGCTAGTGTCTCCCAGAGCTCAGGCATTAGATCTCTTCTCTTTTCTGTCTACATAGTGTTCATTTCTTCAGTGATCTCAGCCAGTCTCCGGCTTTAAATATCAGGTATATGCCGATGACTCCCATGTTTCTTTTTCTAGTCTAGACCTCCCCTAACCCTTAAGCCCTATATCGAGCCGTCTATTTGACATTTCTGCTTGGATGTCTAACAAGCATCTCAAATTTAAAATCTCCCAAAACTGAGCCCCTGCTCAGTTTTCCCCATCTAACTCAATGGCATTCATCCCTTTGGTCGCTTCGGCCAACAGTTTGGAGTTGTCTTTGATTGCTTTTTTCCTCCCTTCTCACATCTCATTTGGTCTTTCAAGCAAATCTTATTTGGCTTATCTTCAAAATATATGTCAAATTCTACATATCACTAAACCCCATTCCCATTATCCCTGAAACCCTCCCCAGTGAGGCTTCGCCCCCACTACTCTACCAAAAATACTCTTGTCAAAGTCACGAGTGATATTCTTTATCCTTGCTTCAGCCCCTGCTCCCTTCACTCTATTCTCAATATAACGGCCAAAGGGATCCTATTAAAAAAATAAATCATATTAGATCATTCTGCTCAAAATCCTCCAATGCTTTACCACCTCACTCAGAGTGCCAGTTAAAAGCGTTTACTCTGACCTATAAAATCCTACGTGATCTAGTCCCTTGCTCAAGGTATGGCCCGCACACCAGCAGCACTGACATTGTCTGGGAACATAGGATGATGTAGAATCTCTAGCTCTCACTCAGACTTTCTGACTCAGAAAGCATCAGTGTAGTCCTCCACCGCCCTCCCCTTGGTATACTCTGCTCCAGCCACACTGGCTTCCTGGGCATTTCTAAAAGGTAGGAACATTCCTAACCCAGGGTTTTTGCACTTCCTCTTCCTTCTGCCTAGAGTAACCTTCCCCAGATAACTGCATGCTAGCTACCTTACTTCCTTCAGGTCTTTATTCAATTCACTTTTAAAGCCTTTCTGGGCCATCTTCTCTAAAACTGTACCCCAAAGCCTTCCTATCCCTCCTCCCTGCTTTGTTAATCCATAGTTTTTAACAACATAGTATGTACTTTACTCAATTATCCTGTTTTTTCCCTGATGTCCCCAATAGAATTTAAGCTCTCTGGGGATTGGTATTTTTGTCTGCTTTGTTCATTGCTTAGGATCTAGTGCCTAGAACAGTGTCTGGCACATAGGAGACACTCAGAAAATTTTTCTTGAATGAACTGGACTAGCAGCTAGGCAGCCTTTACAAAAGTCTTGGAGAATAGCTTTATCTGAATAGTAAGGTCAGAAGGCAGGTACTAATGAAGAAAGAAAGAAATGTGAGGTAAGGAAACAGAATTACAAAGTCTAGTCTATTTTTAAAGAGCTCTAAAGAATATTAAAATAATTCATCGCAGGGATCGGCTAGCACTTCAGTCTATTAGTGAATACATTTCTTCCGTGCCAAATAACTTCTAAATAGAAAAGATAAAAATTCAAGTGGAACAGAGATTTTCAAGGGAAGAGGGACTATTGCTATTAGCCCTTTTCTATATTCCTTTTCACATCTGCCCAAAAAATACCAACGAAAGGAGATGGAGGGGAAAAAAAAAGGAAGAGAAGTCAGTCAAGTCAGAGCTCCTAGGCATCCTGAACAAAGAGCCATATTAAAAAATCTGATCTAAAAAAAACCAAAATCAGACCTCTGGGGGAAAAGTTATTTTAATATCTGTGGCAATTCAAACAGAAAATGAAGTTGGTTATCAGAGCTAGCCCTGTGGCAGGTATTTACTTAATGGTGACTATGAATTCTCTTAATCAGGAGGAACTGATGCTTCCCAGACCCACACATTGTCGCTCCGGTTCAGAGGCACCAGAACGCTGCAAATGACAGCTGAATGCAGATCACGAAGCAGCTCACAATGGCTCTCACTCTCTTTTCTGCAGAGCATAACAAACATAACTTCTGTTTTTATGATATGAAACGGTCTCTTTAGCACTTCCCAAGTTATCAGAAGCTTTGTTCGGAAGCCTAGGCGGAGGCCCCAGTGTCCCAGAGCAGCTGCTTACCCAGTTGTAGCCAGATCATTACTCTCCTTGGAGCCATCTTCATCTGCAAAAAGGGGCGGCAGGGTGGAGCTAGCCATCAAGGTTTCCATCTCTCTGAAAGGAAGAGAGAATAAGAAAATAATTATAACGGCTTAATTACTTCCAGTTGAAGTTCCATTATTAATATAAGAGCGCCTTCCTTAAATTTATCACGCCAGCAGCAGAATAGAAGCCGACCTAAATGTTTATTTTCTTGATTTGGACATATCGATGTAAACACCGGTAAATGGGTTCTTAACTTTGGTCTCACTGACTGACCAGACTAAAAAGAGTTATATTTTAATAAGTGGGACAGAGTTTGGAAATTCTTTTTTGTTCATTCAGAATATCTTCAAAAGTATTCTTCGTTTACTGTAAAAACTGTTGAGCAGAGTAACTCAGAAGCACAGAGTAACTCAGCAACCCTGAACAAGTTATTCAACATCTTTGAGATATTATTTCACCATCTTAGACACAGACAAAATTGCTGACTTGATCCACAGGGTTATTGTGAAGGATTAAACTGAAAGAGCTTCATACACAGAGAAGGGCTAAGAGGGTAAGTGCTTTCAGCAGTATTATATAAAGCAAGGTATTGTTATTACAGCATTACCAGGTCTCAGTCCCAGATGAATCATCCTTAGATTAAATGGTAGCAAACTGAGCCCTCCAAAAGGAAATAATGCAAAGGAAGTGGAGGCTGGAAGGCGTGCTGATGTGGTGCGGAGGTAACGAAACCTCCCTTCCAGGTCAGAAATATGCTCCACATCACCACGATGACCAACAGAAATAGCATGCACCTGGGTACAGGAAACAACTAAGCTTAACTGAAGAAAACAAAATAAATCACAAGAACTTGAAGGTTATCAGACTGAAAGGATAAAAGGACAAAGTGACAAAGAGAGTAATTTCACTTAGCATCTCACTACAAAGAAAGATTTTTCTCTTTCAAGGCTTACCACCAACGGCTTCACCCCATATAGCCCAAAGCAGCAGCCTTCCATTCATCGTGCAAGTGATATTCAAACAAAACATTCAACAGTGACCCCAAACAGTAGCCACTTAAGAGGAACTGCAAACCACTCAAGAAAAAGAGTGCCTCAATCAAACAGGCAGGAATTGAGAAGCAAATTATGAGAATTCACTTAGGAGCTCCCTTGGCAGTTATTTCAGGGGCTGCTGCTAAGGAGACCTAGTGAAACTGCAAGTAAGGAGAAAGCAGGGCAGCCCAAGCAGAGCTAGGATTCATCCCACTGAGGTGGAAACCCGAAGAAGATGCAGACGACACAGACACCAAATTCTAAATGTTCAACAGAGTAATTTACTTGAAAAATGGGAACACTGATGGCTTATTTCTTATTGTTATTCCTTTTTTTTTTTTTTAGCGTTTTTATTTTATTTTTGAGAGACATAGAGACAGAGAGCGAGCCAAGGGAAGGGCAGAGAGAGAGGGAGATACAAAATCTGAAGCAGGCTCCAGGCTCTGAGCCGTCAGCACAGAGCCTGATGCGGGGCTCGAACTCACAGACCGTGAGATTATGACCTGAGCTGAAGTCGGCTGCTTAACCGACTGAGCCACTCAGGTGCCCCTTTTATTGTTATTTTCTTGTTTTCGCTTCTAAATTTTTTATTTAGCAGACTGGTTTCATAAATGCATCTCTGTATGTCTATTACCCATTGCAGGGGGTGGAACATGGAGAGCAGAGCGAACCTTCAGACTCAGTCAGGAGTTTATTCCATGTGGCAGGATGCTTGCTAACCCTTCTCAATTCCTTCAAGACAGGGGGGTTTAGAAGGGGCTCTAACAAATACTGCAACATTCCATTCTAGATGTGTCCTAGAAGAATCCTGACATAGGTGTATTTACATTTTAATTCACATTATGCACAGACCAGATTAGAGCCTGGGCTTTAAGGGCTGCTAACATCACCTTACACTGATATTCATGTTACCAAGGAACCCCCTAATCAATTAGATGCCATTCAGTCTAACTGTAAACCACGAGCAAACACTCAAATAGTAGACATTGACTCCCAAACCTTAAAAGGACCCATTTAACTGGCTTCTTATTAAAGTCTCCCTAAAAGTAAATGTACTTTCAATAACTTTAAGATTCCTGGCATCTCTTACTGAACCTCAAAGGTGATATATTATCTGGTGGGGAGGGGGCGGAAATGAAGTCTTTTCATTCACTAGGCCAACATGACCCTCTTTGAGTGTTTCCCAGTTCTCTTCAGTCATTGTTGAGGTATTGGGAGGCAGCTGGACAACACAATCTTAGCAACATATAAACAGATCATATAAACAAAGGAAGTTGAGAGAACACAAATGTCTTGCTTTTTTCCTTTTCTTAAGTTTGTTTTACTGAACCCATATGGCTTCAGATATATTTTCTCTAGTGTTACTGAGTAGTCAGGTCCCTAAGAAATGAGTAATAAAGTGGGTGGAAGGTTAAGGGGCCAAGATCAACAAAAGAAGGAAATGAGGAAAAAGTCCAGGAAAATCCAAGAGACTCTAAACTAGTCCAATAAGTTGGAAAAGAAAATGATTCCCAAGAATATGGCTGGGATCCTGCAAGATTCTGCTTTCATATGGTCCATGAGGGGGTGATTCAAACTGAATCACGGCTACTAAGCCACTGATTGCCAAAAAGCCTCTGAGTGTAGCATCTGTGTCTGATAATGTCCCAGTACAGAGGTCAAACTGAACTTTGAATTTCTATGTGAAGCACTTAAGAAATGTAATGAATGCTACTCTGGAAGGGAAAAGAAGAGAAGTATGCACAAAGACAAAGCAATGTACAAATCTGGTTCTCCGCTGCAGTTTACATAAGTAAGCATATCATGCAGATGTTTCCTGGCAGACGGGCTCTGTACCCAGCGAAGGCTTCTACCAGGGGGCCTCAAAAAATGGTCTTACCTTGGGGCTTATACTTTAAACGAGGGTCCAGACTGTAGCTTTGGAAATCCAAAAATTCCCTCTAACACTAACCACTCGTGGAAAAAAATGGGTGCATAAAACATAGTGCCAATTTAAGATATTTTAATGACAATTATAAAAATTGTAATGATAATTATCTTAAGCATGCTAGGCATTTATTGGCCAATCAACACATTTTCTCCCTGTAGTAATATGGGGACCCAAACCGTATTCAGAACATTGCTTTGGTCGATATAGGTGGAGCTTAAGAAATGTTCCTCAACTAAGATTTTCCTAGTAACCCTTCCCAACAAAAGGGATGATCTCAACAATGAGACTACATTATTCCAAATGTGTTGGACAGTGCTGGAAGCCTAATTTTCTGGGGCTGGCCCTTTTCAAGCAGCCTTTCCTTACACTACATATGCTAATCCCACTTCAGGAAGTTCTTTCCCGGAGATGCACGACATTCGCTCCCATTGCAGACCTCAAAGTTGAGAGGTGGGGTTCTGCTTTCTTTGTCCACATTAAACCCTGATGGAAAACCCTCAGTTCTTTTCAAAATCATGCCATTTGACTAACCAACCTCAAATTCAAATGTGTCTGACCACTATTTCCGATCATTTCAGCTTTCTCAATTACTTCTACTACAACTGACTTCTAACCACACAAACCTCTATTCACTCTTTTTTTTTTTATAATATTTAATTTGGAGAGAGAAAGAGAGCACAGGAGAGAGTGGGGGAGGTGCAGAGACCGAGGAGGATAGAGAATCCAAAGTGGGCTCTGTGCTGACAGCAGAGATTCCTGATGACAGGCTCGAACTCACAAACCGCGAGATCACGAGGCTGAGCTGAAGTTGGATGCTTAACTGACTGAGCCACCTAGGCTCCCCCTGATAGAGAATTTAAAGTAATGGTCATAAAGATACTCACTGGACTTGAGAAAAGAGTGGAGAACATCAGTGAGACTCTTAAAAAAAGAACCAATCAGAGATGAAGAACATAATAAATGAAATTAGAAATTAACTAAATGGAATAAACAGCAGGCTAGAAAAAAGCAGAGGAATGAATTAATGATCTGGGAGACAGAGTAATGGAAAGTAATCAAGCTGAGCAGGTGAGAGAAAATAATTATGCAGAATGAGAATAGACTTAGGGAACTCAGTGACTCCATCAAGTGTAACAACATTCACATTTTAGGGGTTCCAGGAGAAGAAAGAAACGAGGGGGGCAGAAAATTTATTTGAAGAAATAATAGCTGAAAACTTCTGTAAGGAAAGAGATTCCCCCCAAAAAAATCAACCCAGGGAGGTCTACACTAAGACACACAATAATTAAAATGTCAAAAAGTAGTGATTAAAAGAGAATTTTAGAAGCAGCAAGAGAAAAGAAGACTTTTCCTGGGAAATGTTACACACAAGGGAAACTCCATAAGGCTACAAGTGGATTTTTTAGCAGAAACTTTGTGGGCCAGACGGGAATGGCATGATAAATTCAAAGTATTGAAAGGAAAAAATCTGTAGCCAAGAATATACTATTTAGCAAGGTTATCATTCCCAGTAGTAGGAGAGACAAAGACTTTCTTAGATAAACAAAAGCTAAAGGATCATGACCACTAAACCAGCCCTACAACAAATGTTAAAGGGGAATCTCTGAGTGGAAAGGAAAGGCCATAAGTAAAAGTAGGAAACACAAAAGTAGTCAAAATAAGTATATCTATAGAAATCAACCAATAGATTCATAAAAGAAAATAATGTAAACTATGGTATCATATACCTAAAACATGGGGGAGAGAAAGGAGAAAGACTGGGTTCAAACTTAAGTGACCGTCAACTGAATATAGACTGCTACGTGCAGAGGATGTGATACACAAACTAATGGTAACCATAAATCAAAAACCAGAAATAGATACATAAAGAATAAAGAGAAAGAAATCCAAATATATCACTAAAGAAAACCAGCAAATTGTGATAGAGAGCAAGAGAAGAAAGGATTAGAGAAGAAGGAATGGGAAATGATATAATACTAATTAAAAGAAAGAGAGAGTAGCTATATTAATTTCAGACAGAGCAGGCTTTGGAGCAAAGAAAGTGATCAGGGAGAAAGAGGGGCATTACATAATGCCAGGGGATAATAATCAAAGAAGATATAATATTCTTTAATATTTACATATCTAAATAGAGAAGGTCAAAACATGTGAGGCAAAAACTAATAGAAGTGCAAGGAGAAATAGATGAATCCACAATTATAGCTAGAGACTTTAACACCCCTCTAACAGAAATAGACATTTGAGAAATAGAAAATCATTAAGAACAATGTTGACCTCAATAGCACCATCTATCAACTGGATATAATTGATATCTGTAGGACTACTTCATGTAACAACAGCAAATTACATATTTTTCTCAAGCTCACATGGCACATTCACAAAGATATACCCAATTCTGGGCCATAAAACCTATCTTAAATTTAAAAGAATAGAGATCATAAAATGTTTACTTTTAGACCACAATGAAATTAACCTAGAAATCAGTAACAGAAAGAAGACTGGACTTGGAAATTAAACAACATACTTATAAATAACACGAGTCAAAGAAGAAACCAAGAGAAATTTGAAAATATTTTTAACTAAAAGAAAATGAGGGGGCGCCTGGGTGGCTCAGTCGGTTAAGCGGCCGACTTCAGCTCAGGTCATGATCTCGCGGTCTGTGAGTTCGAGCCCCGCGTCGGGCTCTGTGCTGATGGCTCAGAGCCTGGAGCCTGCTTCGGATTCTGCATCTGCCTCTCTCTCTCTCTGCCCTTCCCCTGCTCATGCTCTGTCTCTCAAGAATAAATAAATGTTTAAAAAAAAATAAAAAAAATAAAAAAAAAACACCTTTTAAAAAAAAAAAAAAAAAGAAAGAAAATGAGGGCACCTGGGTGGCTCAGTCGGTTGGGAGGCCGACTTCAGCTCAGGTCATGATCTCACGGTCTGGGAGTTCGAGCCCCACGTTGGGCTCTGTGCTGGCAGCTCAGAGCCTGGAGCCTGCTTCGGATTCTGTGTCTCCCTCTCTCTCTGCCCTTCCCCTGTTCACACTCTGTCTCTATGTCTCTCAAAAATAAATAAAAACGTTCAAAAAAAATTAAAAAAAAAAAAGAAATCAGTAAAACTGAAAACAGGAAATCAATCAAGAAAAATCAGTAAAACCAAAAGGTGGTTCTTTTAAAAGGTCAATAACATCAGTAAGCCTCTGGCCCAGCTAACTAAGAATAAAAGAGGAAAGACACAAATTACTAATGTCAGAAATGAAAGAGGGGACACTATTACAGATCTCACGGACATTAAAAGGATAATAAAGGAATTATTATGGACAACTTTATGGGAATAAATGGTAACAAAGATGAAAAGGACTAATTCTTTGAAAGATACAATCTGCCAAAACTCACAAAGAAACAGATAATCTGAATAGGCCTATATCTATTAAATAAATTGAATCAATAGTTAATAAATTTCCAAAACAGAAAGCAGACACAGATGGGTTTACTGGTGAATTCTACCAAATATTTAGGGAAGAAACTACCAATCTTTGGCAATCTCTTTCAGAGAACAGAAGCAGAAAGAATACTTCCTACTTCATTCTATGTGGCCAGCATCACCCTAATATCCAAAGACATTACACACAGAAAACTACAGACCAAGAGCTCTCATGAACATAGATATAAAAATCCTCAACAGAGTATTAGCAAAGTGAATCAAACAATGTATTAAAAGAATTATACACCATGACCAACTGAGATTCATCATACATATGTAATGCAGGTTCAACATTCAAAAATTAATTAATGTAATCCATTACATCCACAGATAAAGAAGAATCACATGATCAGATACAGAAAAAGCATTTGATAAAATCTAACATCCATTCATGATACAGATTCTCAGCAAACTAGGAATAGAAGAGAACTTCTTCAACTTGATAAAGAACACCTACAAAAAACCTTACAGCTAACACCATACTTCATGGTGAGAAACATAAAGCTTCTCCTCCAAGATCGGGGACAAGGCAAAGATGTCCACCCCACACCCCAAAAGCTTTCCAACATTATAGTGGAAGTCCTAGCTAATGCAGTAAGTCACGAAAAGCAAATAAAAGGCATATAGATTGGGAAGGAAGAAATAAATCTTTGTTCAGAGATAACATGACTGAGTATGTAGAAAATCTGAATGAATTGACAAAAACTCCTGAAACTAATAAGCGTGTATAGCAAGGCTGCAGGATACAAGGTTAATATATAAAAGTTAACTGCTTACCTATGTATCAGCAATGAACAAGAAGGATTTGAAATTAAAAACACATTACCATTTATATAAGCATTCCCCAAAATGAATACTTAGGTAATATCTATAAGGCCTATATGAGAAAAACTATAAAACTCTGATAAAAGATACCAAAGAAGTAATAAATAAGTGAAGAAATATTCTATGTTAATGAACAGGAAAACTCAATATTGCCGAGATGCCAGTTCTTTCCAGCTTGATCTATAGATTCAACTCAATTTCAATAAAAATCCCAGTAAGTTATTTTGTGGATATAAAAAAATGATTCTAAGGTTTATATGGAGAGGTACAAGACCCAAGATAGCCAACTCAATACTGAAGGAGAAGGAACAAAGGTGGGAGACGAACATTACCTAACTTCGAGATTTTCTATTAAAGTTACAAATGTAACTTAATAGAAAAATAATCAAGATAGTATGGCACTGGTAAAAGACAAGACAAATAGATCAATGGAATAGAACAGAGAGCCCAGAAATAAACCCACATAAAAACAGTCAACCCACTTCTGACAAAGGAGAAAGGCAATACAATAAAGCAGGTGCTGGAGGGGTTCCTGGGTGGCTCAGTTGGTTAAGTGTCCGACTTTGGCTCAGGTCATGATCTTGTGGTTTGTGGGTTTGAGCCCCACATTGGGTCCGTGCTGACAGCTCAGAGGTTGGAGCCTACTTTGGATTCTGTCTCCCTCTCTGCCCCTCCCCCGCTCTCACTCTGTCTCTCTCTGTCTCTCTCTCTCTCTCAAAAATAAATAAACATTAAAAAAACAAACAAACAAAAAAACAAATGGTGCAGGAAAAACCAAACATTTACACGCAAAAAAAAAAAAGAATCTAGACACAGACCTTATACCCTTCACAAAAACTCAAAATGGATCAGAAATCTAAATGTAAAGTTCAGAACTACAAAATTCCTACAGGATAACATAAGAGAAAATCTAGATGATCTGGGGCATGGTGGTGACTTTTTAGAGAAAACAACAAAGGCATGATCCATGAAAGAAAGAACTTATAAGCTGGACTTCATTATAATGAAAAACTGTTCCTCTGAAAAAGACAATGTCAAAAGACAAGGAGACAAGCCACAGATTTGGAGAAAGTATCTGCAGAAGACACATCTGATAAAAAACTTTTACCAAAAATATACAAGGAACTCGTAAATCTTAACAGTAAGAAATAAACAATTCATTTTAAAAACGGGCAAAACTTGAACAGACTCCTCACCAAAGAAGACATACAGATGGCAAGTATGCATATGAAAAGATGTTCAATATCACATGTCATTAAGAAACTGAAAATTAAAACAATGAGAAACCACTACATAGCTATTAAAATGATTACAATGGCTATTAAAAATCCAACACAGGGGCTCCTCGGTAGCTCAGTTGGTTAAGTATCCGACTTCAGTTCAGGTCATGATCTTGTGGTTTGTGAGTTCGAGCCATGGAGCCTGCTTCAGATTCTGTGCTGCCCCCCCTCCCCCGCCGTTCGCATTCTGTTTCTTTCTCTCAAAAAATACATAAACATTAAAAATATATTTAAAAAAATTAACAACACCAAATGCTGATGTGGATTTAGAAAAGGAACTCTAGTCATTGCTGGTGGGAATGAATGCAAAAACGGGACAGCCACCATGTAAGACCATTTGGTATTTCATATTCTTTTCTCTCCTTTTCTTCCCTTTCTTCCTTCCTTCCTTCCTTTTAGAGAGAGAGAGACAGAGAGAGCACGAGTGGGGAAAGGGTACAGGAAGAGGGACAGAGAAATTCTTAAGCAGGATCCATGCCCAGCTCAGAGCCTGACATGGGGCTTGATCCCACAAACTGTGAGATCATGACCTGAGCTGAAATCAAGAGTCAGCCACCTAACTTAGTCACCCAGGTGCCCCAAAACTATTTTCTTACCAGCAATTGTATTCCTTGGTATTTACTCAAAGGAACTAAAAATTTATGTCCACTAAAAAACCTGTACATGAAAGTTTATGGCAGTTTTATTCATAACATCAAAATGTGGACACAACCATAATGTCTTTCAGTAGGCAAGTCGATAAACTGTGGCACATCCAGATAATGGACTATTATTTACTGCTAAAAAAAATGAGTTATCAAGCCATGAAAAGATATGGAGTAAACTTAAATGGATATTACTAAGTGAAAGAAGTCATTATGAAAAGGCTATATACTCATGATTCCAACCATATGACATCCAGATAAGGCAAAACTATGCAGACAGTAAAAAGATGAGTGACTGACAGGATTAGAGGGGAGGCAGGGGTGAACAGGCAGAACACAAAGGATTTTTAGTGCAGTGAACTATTCTGTATAATACTACAATGGTGGATACATATCATATGTTTGTTAAATCCCACAGAAGGTGCAACACCAAGGGTGAACCCTAATGTAAACTAGCGCTTTGGGTGATGATTATATCAATGCTAGCTCACTGACTGTAACAAATGTACGACTCTGGTTGGGGATGCTGACAGTGGAGGAGGTTGTGGCATATGTGAGGACAGGGAATATATGGGAATTCTTAGTACTTTCTGCTTGATTTTGTTTTGACCCTAAAACTTCTATAAAATACAAAGTTTATTAATTAAAAATTATTATAAATATTGTATATTTAATATAATTATATAATTTATAATAAGATAGTCCTGCTATAAACATGTTTAGGAATAAATAAAACTGATTTTGATATGCATGCAATTTAACTGGAGTAGGTGAAAGTACAAAGAGAGAAAAGTCCACCAGCTGTGAACATTGAGCTAAGAGCAGTCAGTAGGCTGTAGGCATTAATCAATATGTTTTACAGAGCGAGTAAGAACACTGGCTAATCCCATCAGGCAGTTAACTGGGGTTCAGTTAAGTATAATTCAGTTAAGAACTCTTTCACTGTAGATTTTGATATGGGAGATGAAAGGGAAAAATAATTAAATACTTACTTTTGGGAGGGGTGGGGGTAGTTAGTATATTAAATAGTTACTTTTGGGAGTTAGTATATTAAATAGTTACTTTTGGGAGGGGTGGGGGAGATAATTAGAGTATACATATAAGGCTTAGGGTTACTTCAAGAGAAGGGCATGAGGAGGTGTGTGTCTGGCTGGGGATTAGGCAGGGGTGGGAAGAAAATATAGTTCTTTATTTCCGAAATCTAGAGCCTAGGCTCCTATAACCGTTATTAATTTTTAAAAATGTCGTTACGGTAGTATAGGAATTATACAACAAGGAAATGGATTCATTCATCAACAAATATTTATTGAGCATCTAACATTCTAGGCAGTTTCTATGCACTGGGATACAGTCCAGATCAAAACAGGCAAAAATCCCTGCCATCACATAGCTCACAGTATACTGGGACAGACAGACAAAAAAACAAGATTAAAAAAAGTAAAGAGAGGGGCGCCTGGGTGACTCAGTCGGTTAAGCTGCCAACTTCGGCTCAGGTCATGATCTCACGGTCTGTGAGTTCAAGCCCCGCGTCGGGCTCTGTGCTGACAGCTCAGAGCCTGGAGCCTGCTTCAGATTCTATCTCCCTCTCTCTCTGCCCTTCCCCTGCTCATACTCTGTCTCTATGTCTCTCAAAATAAATAAACGTTAAAAAAAAATTAAAAAAAAAAAAGTAAAGTGAATAGTGTCGCATAGTGATAAGTGCTAAGGAAAAAACAGAGACAGTAGAGGCCAGGAAGAGTTCAAGGGAAGAGGCTGCTTAGAATTTTAAACAGAGGCCAGGAAAGAGTTCACTAAGACCGAAGGAGATGAAGCAGAGAGCTATGCACAGAGTGGTCCCGGGAGGCGGAACACCTAGTACAAAGGAGTAAACGGAATGTGAGTGAAGGAGGCAAATGCAGTGGACTGACATAGGGACAAGAATAGTAGATGAGATCTGAGAGGTGGCTGGGGAGACCAGACCCCAGAGGGATCTGTAAGTCATGGTAAAGACTCTGGCTTTTTAGTCAGAGAAGCCACTAGAGGTTTTGAGTAAGACAGACATGGGGTCTAACATTTTTATAGGATCACTCTCTGCTGTATTGAGAACAGAATGAAGAGCGGAGGGGTCAAGGGTGGAAGTAAGGAGTTCATTTGGAAATCTACTGCAATAATCCATGTGAAAGATGATGGCCTGGATCACAGTGGTAGCGGAAGTGGTGAGAAATGGTTAGATTCCTGATATATTTTTGAAAGTAGAACCAATTTTTCAGTTCAAAATAACTGAAAAGAAATTAGGAATAAAATCTGTAAGCTGTGGCCTGCATATATTTCAACTGTAGACTCGTAACTTGTTTAGTGACAAAGGGTGGGCTATACTGACAATATACTACTTGTAGTTTTTGTTAAGTTAAATATTGTATTGTTTTGTGGGGGCCACAAAAGAAATAACCCAGCCTTGTTTAATGCAAATGCTTGTAGAGTTTATATTTCAACAACAAACATTTGTTGAGCACCTTTACTGCGTGACCAAGATTGTGCTTGGTGTCAAATGGTACGTAGAGTAACTTTATAGAATTTTATAGTCTTACTGTCCTTGGTCTAGAGAGACTGTTTTCCAACAAATGAGAAGTGGGAAGAAGAGGTCAGAATTAGAAACAAACATAAATCTTCCCTCTTTGTTTATGATTTTTGGAAGTGAAAGTTTTGCAAACTTTTGAGTCAGATATTTTCTTTCTTTGAAAAATATGGAAGTATTAGATCATCAAAAGAAACTGAGTACTGTTTAGACTTCCTTCTAGACAGTTGGATTACTGTACACAAACTGTTTTCCCCTCAATGGAACCGTGATGGAGAATTATTGTCATTAGGACACAAAATCTGTTGTGAGAAGAAAGAAAACCCTCAACATCTAGAAACAGTGTTTTGTATCATGGGTGTAAAGCACAGCAGTAAGAGGGAAAATAAACACCTCTTGCAAAGCAAAATTTGTCATTTTACAAGCAGGGTGTTGCCTTTTGAGTTCACAGTCCACCTATCTGGTTTTTTCACGTTGACTGTGGGTCCCAAGTGGCCCTTCCTACACATACTATCTAACCACTGCTTTTATACTAGTAAACAAGGAGATAACTGCCCAAGTAAGGCAACTTCTGGCCCAGCACCGGAACTGAGAGTTAAAGTAACCCAATAAAACTTGGCATTACTTCCTCTGTGTAGAGTACTTTGCCAAACAATTTCCTGGGAACCAGGGTACTATGAAACTGTAAAGAGTGGGTGTGTATGAGGTGGGGGGTGGAAGGGTGGGAGGTAGGTGGGGAAGGGAATACTCCCTCTGGGAGGCCATATGGTATACAAAAAGGTATTTTCAATGACATGCAATGTTATTAATCTAATGTACATTTGGAAAACAAAAGCAATTAAGCACACAAAGTACAGAAAGTTAATGTTCTTGTTTGGTGAAGATCCATATGTAAATTTTTTCACTTACTTCTTGGTGATTCTCAAGGAGGGTATATTAGAATAGAGGAATTTTATGTTTATCAGGAGGGGAAATGAGTTTTCAATGAGTTTGAAATCAGTTTTAAAGCTGAAAAATACTGCTTTTCACAGCTGATTATATGTAACTACGATACGCCTTGAAGACACAGAGCTAAATAAGATTGACAGGAAATTCTTGTCCTTTTGGAGTTCGTGATGTGGTGGGGCACAGATGAACGAATGGTAAAAAGAAATGTAAAGGTTGTAGCTGATGTGTATAAAGGTATTTATTTATTTAGATATATGAGACAAAAAGGGAAGAGATACAGATGACTCGAACAGATGGAGTGACGAGCTAAGTTAACTGCTAATTATCATAATAAATTCACAAATCACATCTGAGATCTGCAGGAAACAGAAAATACCAGCTGAGCGAATGCCACTAAGCACAGGGCGCTCACATGTCTGGAACCCACTTTCATGTCAAGAAGGTAGATAGGATTCCTTTCTTGCTCTAAAACAAAATGATTCGAGCCTGGAATCTGAGGAAAGCAAAATATGAGAAAGCAGGCGAAACAAAGGTCCCTAGTATTTTGACCCAAACAAAAATGCACTGGTTAACAGTTCTAGGGTAAGAGTCCTATTGGTTCAAGGAACAGTGCTCCTCTATTTTCTTATATTTTACACTGTTCTCTTCAGCTGAAACCTGCAGCTGCGAAACAACACTGAAGAAGAGATGGAAAGAATGTTTCTATTACAAGCAACAACTCCCAAATCTTTTACCCTTTCAAAGCCAATGAATACTAGAAAATGACACGTTTTGAGAAGGAAAATTAGAGCCTGTTTATGAAACCTATAGTGTAATAAAAGGAAAGAGACTCCATCAAAGAAAGCATTCTTCATTTTAATCAACTCACAAAAAATTCTCTTCCTAGGAAGAATTCCTAAAAGAAAAACAGAGAGCTTTGGGCAGTAGGGAATTTTTCTTCAGCCAAAAGTTGAAGACAAAAAACCAAAACACTTTAGTTGCAGGGAGGCTCAGCAGCAATATATTGTCTTCACTACTATGAACAGTAAAATGACGTTCAGTTGTCCTCACAAAACAAATAAGACACAATTGCAATGTACTTAAATAGAACAGTTTAAAATGAAAAGGAGAATATTTAAAACTCAGAATTATATTTCTATATTTTGCTTTTATTTTTTAACTTATTAAAAATTTTTTTAAAAGTTTATTGATTTTTGAAAGAGAGAGAGAAAGAGTGTGGGAGACGGGCAGAGAGAGGGAGACACAGAATTCGAAGCAGGCTCCAGGCTCTGAGCTTCAGCACAGAATCTGATGTGGGGCTCGAACTCACGAACCGCGAGATCATGACCTGAGCTGTAACCAACTGAGCCACCCAAGTGCCCCTCTATATTTTGCTTTTAAATCCTAAATCTTCACAATACTCAGGACTTCAGTAAATCAAATGGCCACCGAATTCAAAATTGACATACATAATGCTCGAGAAGTCCAGTTTCCTAGGAGCATTTTTCCTTTATGTAACCTACCCGATATGGTAAGGCCTCTAGGCTCTCACTCTACCCAGGCAGTTCAGACTAAGTGGTTTATTATAAGCTAAAGATTTTGTTTCCTTTGTTTTCAGGTAAAAGAAAAACAAGTTTAAAACCACTTTGGCTGTAACTCTAACTGAAGAGTAACCAGACTAATTAAATCACCTCAAAGATTGTTGGTGTTAGTGTATTTACTAAAATCTGACAAAATCTGTATTTCCAGAGTTGCCCATTGCTGTCGCAAGACTCACCTGTCCAATAAGTAAGGCAGGACTAGGTCCCAGGGAGTAAGAATGTATAGAATGATTTATTTTGCTCTTCCTTCTGCATTAAATACATCTACTTCCTTGTGTTAGTGCAAAGTACTTCTGTCAAGAGCAGAAATCCATCACAGTACCACGTAGAGAGAGGCATTATCTGCTTTCAATGCTTTCATATGTAAAATGGGGTTGATGCTTTCTCTACTTAACCCGAAAAGATGTTGTAGGGATCAAATAAATATTTCTTTATGTGCTCTGCAAACCATAAAAGAATGAAAGCTATTTTTGCTAATCACGTTACAAAATTTTCAACGAAAAATTGAGAAAGTATACTATATGGAC
The DNA here is from genome assembly GCA_030068075.1 of Paguma larvata. Taxonomy (NCBI): domain Eukaryota; kingdom Metazoa; phylum Chordata; class Mammalia; order Carnivora; family Viverridae; genus Paguma; species Paguma larvata. The sequence continues at coordinate 112,887,362 of CM057827.1, forward strand.
TACAATTATATTAGGAGCACCTGGGTGGCTCAGTTGGTTAAGCACCCCACTTCGGTTCAGGTCATGATCTCATGTTTATGGGTTCGAGCCCTGCACTGGGCTCTGTGCTGTCACCGCAGAGCCTGCTTCTGATCCTCTGTCTCCTCCTCTGTCTGTCCCTCCCCTGCTCACGCACTCTCTGTCTCAAATTTAAACACCACAAAAAAAAAAAAAAAAAAAAAAAAGAAAACAAAAGATATGGTGGGGATCGATATTTCTTTATGTGCTCTGCAAACCAAAAAAGAATGTGAAAGCCATTTTTGCTAATCATGTTACAAAGTTCTCAACGAAATATTTATGATAAAGTATATTGTACAGACCATAATTATATTAAAAGACCAGATAAAAAAGAAGAAAAAGATTGGAAAGAAACACACCAAAATGCTCAAAGTAATTATGTTAGGGTGGCAGAAATATGAATAATTACTTTCTACTTTTTGTTTTAACTTTCCAACATCCAGTAATACAGTTATGTTACTTTATTTTTTTAATGATTAACTTTTTTAATGTTTATTTTTGAGAGGGGGGAGGAGCAGAGACAAAGGGGGACAGAGGATGTGAGGCAGGCTCTGTGCTGACGGCAGAGAGCTTGATGCGGAGCACTACTGTGAGATCATGACCTGAGCCGAAGTCGGCCACACAAGCCCACCCCCCGACCCCCGATGGTTATGTTAAAGAAAAAGGAAGTGTCATCAAGAATCATAGGATTTTTTTTTTAAGAGAGAGGGGGGGCAAGTGGGGGAGAGGGCCAGAGGAAGAGAGAGAAAGAATCTTAAGCAGGTTCCATGCTGAGCGTGGAGTCCAATGCAGGGCTTGATCCCACGGCCCTGGGATCAGGACCTGAACCAAAATCAAGAGTCGGTTGCTCAACCGACTGAGCCACCCAGGCGCCCCAAGAATCACAGGCTTTTTAAACTTAAATTTTAACTTGACACACAATCTATGAATGCACTTTCTTTTTTAATGTTTGACTACACACAAGGCTAAAATTCTCTTTGACCAGATTCTCTCCACTCCCCTCTCCAGAAAATACACCATTAGAAGAGTTAACAGCTTACTGCTGAAAGGAGCCTTAGAGAGAATTTCTAGCAATATATTCGTTTTCTCTCTTTCTCAAATCAGAATTAGCCCTACAGGGCAGAGAAGAGTAAACATGTCTAGCAGGAAGAGTATGAGGGCATAGTTTATGAACTTTGAGTTTTATATTAAAAAATTCATTTAAATTCTGCATTTAATTTTATGAAACATTGTTAATTTTAACACATGAATGTTTGAAACTACAGGAGACTAGGGGAAAGCATCTTGTACTCTAAAAACAATAATATATTTCCTTATGAGTGCAATACCACATGGCACAGATTAAGTTTGCTCTCCTGACAGATAACGGCCAAATTCTGATACTGAGAAAAAGAAGTGCTGTGACTTCCTATTCCTTCTCTGCCATACAGCAACATAATGAGAAATTACAGTTAACTCAATTTATACTGTGAATTTTCCAGATAAAATTATATGACAACACACTGCAATTATCATATAAAAATCCCATTTAATTATATGAAAACAGTCCATGAACATGAGTTTAATATGCCTTGGCATCTCCCTAAAAGGTTTAATTCTGAACATTACAATACATCTGAGGTTGATAAATGTATATTCTTATGTCACTGATAGAAAAAGTAACAAGCTCTTTATAAATAAGTTATCATTTTATTTCTTGCTAATGTATCTTGCGATATACTTCAAACAGAATATACTTACTCCATCTCCAATTCCACTGTCATTTCTTTCCCTTCAGAAATTTGACTCCAAATCTGGTTAGATGAAAAAGCTTATCATTACAGTGTTTTTCCATAGAAGCATCTTCTCTGGAGGCATTTATTCTTATTACAAAGTCTCTCCAAATATCTAATTTGGCTTTGGGTATTTAGTAAAATTAGCATATTTAAAAGACAAAATTGATAACTTAAAATCAAGATGTACCAATGGAAACTATGAGGAAATTCTACAACAAATTCGCTCCCAATTTTAGTGGGAGGACCGAGGGACCTCACATTTTTGAGAAAGGATCATGTGCTGTATGAACTACTAGCAGGCAACCGGAGGCAACAGAAAGAGCTGTGGGGCCAGGAGTCTGGTTCTGAGTTCAGGCTATGCCACCAACTAGCTGTGTCTTCTGGGACCATTAAACTGATCTGGCCTAAGTTTCTTCTTCTGCTAATGAAGGACAAAATCAATTCTAAATTTGTTCAGGTGTCACACCATGACTGGAACACCACGAAATAATACATTCGATTAAGTGATATGAACTAAAAGCAATTTTATAAACTAGCGGAAAATAGAAATATATTAAAAATCCAATATTTATTTGTTTATATAATAAATTTATATAAAGATATAATACTATAAATATAATCCTGTCACTTAAATGTACATAAATTTATAATAACTTACATATATTAAAAAATCAAATCATAACCATGGGACTCCTGGGTGGCTCAGTTAGTTCAGCATCCGACTCTTGATTTCATTTAAAAAAATGTCTTTTAAACATTTATTCATTATTGAGAGACAGAGCACAAGCAGGGGTGGGGCAGAGAGACAGGAAGACACAGTATCTGAAGCAGGCTACAGGTTGTGAACTGTCAGCACGGAGCCTGTGGCAGGGCTAGAACTCACGAGCCGTTAGATCATGACCTGAGCCAAAGTTGGGTGCTCAACCAACTTAGCCACCCAGGTGCCCCCTGACTCTTGATTTTAGCTCAGGTCATGATCCCAGGGTCATGCGATCGAGCCTCGTCTCAGGTTCTGCGCTGAGCATGGAGCGTGCTTAACATCCTCTCCCTTCCCCTCTCTTTCTCCCTTTCCCCCACTCACCTGCTTTCATGCTCTTTCTCTAAAATAAAATTTTAAAAAAGACAAAATTATAACCACGAACATACATAAACAAGGTTCTTTAAGCACAGTATGCATTTCTGAATTCTTCTGTTAGTATTTATTTGCTATTTGGAAGTGAGTCACGGTTAATACTGAAGGCTCTTTTATCAGACTGCCTGGATTCAAATCCCATCTTTTATTTTTTAGCTATGGAAATTGGGCAAGGTAGTATCTCTTTACCTGTTCTCTCACCTGTAAATGAGGATAATAATAGTGCCTACTATAGAAGTTATTTGAAGAATTAATCCATGTAAAGCAGGTAGTATGGTGTCTATCACACAGTAAGGGGCTAATAATGATAGCAGTAATAGTGGCAAGCGTTTATATTGTTTACTAAGTAACAGCATTATTCTAAGGGTTTTACATGTATTATCCCATTTAATCCTCACAACTATCATATGAGGTAGATACTACCATTAGCCTGTTTTATAGTGAACAGACTGACCCACAGAGAGGATAAGTAATATAACCAAATTAACTGTGATAGTCATTATAGCGTGATAGTCATTATAGCTATTCACAAATATTTTTAGTTCTCCTTTCATGAATAGAGTAAGATTACACCACGGAACTCAGAGGGTCAACTCATATATTACAATGGAGTTTCTGTCATTATCTTTGCCTAATTGGCCAAAAATAGCATAACCCCATTAGCCCACTTTGGACAAGTAGCAGGAGTGAGGAAAAAAGCCACTGAGATCCTATAGTGGTTTTGTTACCACAGCAATAACCAAGTCTATCCTGATAGTAAATTTCAGATTTGGTATCATAATTATCTACTTATTCACAGCTAATGCTGAAACTTTAAGAATTAAATTATGGGAGAAAATAAAATAGTTCTATTCATTTCTTTTTTTTTTTTTTTTTGATGTATGAACCAACAAAAGTTTACCATTATCTAATTTAGTGTCAGAATTTAAGAACTATTGGTCAAAATGTCTTCATAATCTTGGGTTAGGCAAAGACTTTTTATTCTTGTTTACTAAAAAATTTTTTTTGTTTAACGTTTATTTATTTTTGAGAGACAGAGAGAGACACAACACAAGTGGGGAAGGGGCACAGACAGAGAGGGAGACACAGAATCTGAAGCGGGCTCTAGACTCTGAGCTGTCAGCACAGAGCCCGATGTGGGGCTCCAACCCATGAACCGTGAGATCATGACCTGAGCTGAAGTCAGATATGACTGAGCCACCCAAGTGCCCCTAGGCAAAGACTTTTTAAAGAGGAAGCAAAAGGCACTAACCAGAGAAGAGAAAAATGATAAACAGGAATTTACCAAAATTAAGAACATCTGTTCAGTAAAGACCATGTTAAAAGTAAAAAAGTAAGCCACAGACGGAAATATTTTTAACACGTATATCCTCTAAAGACTCGTATTCAGGGGCGCCTGGGTGGCTCAGTCGGTTGAGCGTCCGACTTCGGCTCAGGTCATGATCTCGCGGTCTGTGAGTTCGAGCCCCGCGTCGGGCTCTGGGCTGACGGCTCAGAGCCTGGAGCCTGCTTCACATTCTGTGTCTCCCTCTCTCTCTGCCCCTCCCCCGCTCATGCTCTGTCTCTCTGTCTCAAAAATAAATAAACATTAAAAAAAAAAATTTAAAGACTCGTATTCAGAATCTATAGAGAACTCCTACAAATCAGTAAAGAGAAATGACCCATATTTTAAAAAAGGGGATAAAAAATAAAGCAAGTACTTCATAAAAGAGCCCATCCAAATGATCAATAACCATAGAAAAAGAAATACAACATATTCATCAAAATGGCTAAAATAAAAGACACAGAATACCGAGTGTTGGCAAGCATGAGGAGGAACTGAAATTCTCTTGTGTTGCTGGTGGGAATTTAAATGTGCACAATCATTCTGGAAAACTGGGAATAACTGCTAAAATTAACCTAATCCTATGAGCCAGCAATTGCATTCCTAGTAATATATCTTAGAGAAATGAGTACTGATGTTCACCAAAAGACATGTATAAGAATGTGCATAGCCCCATTATTGAAAACAGACTCAAAATGGAACCAACCCATTTCCATCAACAGTGGCAAGGATACATTATGGTATATATCTCTAATGAAATTGGTAAAACACCCACACGGATTGAACTACTGCTACATGCAGCATGAATGAACCTCACAGACAAAAGGATGTCAAAAGAAGCCAGACGCAGAGAGTAAATATTCTGTGAATCCATTTATGTGATGTTTTTTTTTTTTAATTTTTTTTAACGTTTATTTATTTTTGAGAGACATAGAGACAGAGTATGAGCAGGGGAAGGGCAGAGAGAGAGGGAGACACAGAATCTGAAGAGGCAGGCTCTAGGCTCTGAGCCGTCAGCACAGAGCCCGACGCGGGTCTCGAACTCACAGACCGCGAGATCATGACCTGGGCCGAAGCCGGCCGCTTAACCAACTGAGCCACCCAGGCGCCCCAATTTATGTGATAATTTAAGTACAGATAAAACTACTCGTTGGGACAGGAATCAGCATAGCGGATTATCTACGGTAAGGGGAGAGAGGGTATGGACAGGAGAGCCTCCTGAAGTGCTGGCAATATTCACAGGTGCGTATATATGTACAAATCCATATTTGTTCATTAAGGTTTGTGCACTTTACTGTATGTACCACAGTTTTAAAAAGTTAAAAGAAAAAAAGGAAGTATTGGTTTAGATAAGAATTCCAGGGGCGCCTGGGTGGCTCAGTCAGTTGAGCGTCGGCTCAGGTCATGATCTCGCGGTCTGTGAGTTCGAGCCCCGCGTCGGGCTCTGTGCTGACGGCTCAGAGACTGGAGCCTGCTTCACATTCTGTGTCTCCCTCTCTCTCTGCCCCTCCCCTGCTCGCGCTGTCTCTCTCTGTCTCAAAAATAAATAAATAAACCTTAAAAAAAAATTTAGATAAGAATTTCAGGATTTACAGTTCCCATAAAGACCATCAGGTCTAACTACGCACCCAAGGCTCAAGTCCCAACCACAATTCTTCTCTTGGGAATGTCTGAAAGACTCTGACCATTTAGGATTTTCTTTATGATGAACTCCAAACCTATTCCTAAGGAGCTCCTGCCCTTGGGTTCTCATCCTACGCCTCTGGGGACAAATAGAACAAGTGTGCCTGCTCCCTCTTCTAAATCATATTCCTTTGGTTATCCCAGTACTTGTCTGATGCCTGCTGAGATTCCTTCCAGCTCTAAAAATTCTAGAATTCTATATTTTTATTAGTCCATATTTCCTTCATTTGCTCTTTCTCTACATCTCTGTTGAACTTTACTCTTTCAACCAAGGTATTCTACCGTTAAGCTTCAACCTGAGTAGATAATCAACTAGTAGATCTTTAATCAAAATATGAATTTTAAATGTAGGTCAAAATTTACAGTACATAGCTGGTCACATCTGTATGCTTCTGAGAGCAGGAAGGAACATCTCTCAATGCTTAACACATTAGAACACCATAGTTCCTTATGAAAGATATCTAACTCACTAAATGTTTAGGCTAGGACCATGAGAAATATAATTTTTAGATAAAAAATAAATCAACTCAGGGGTGATTATTTTGGCCAGTACATACCAAATAAGGAATATATAGAAAGTATGTCTAAAGTGATGAATCAGAGTGGACTTCATGAACAAACATAAAAGTATTTCTCTAAACTCAAAGAGCTAACTGAAGCATTCATGGAATTGTGTGTTTTAATGTCTCTACATTAAAAGTCTCTATAAAGTTCAGGAGATAAATGTAAAATTAGAATGAGATTATTCTCACACTCAAGATAATATATGTTCTAGTAGTACTTAGGCATTCTGTTTAAAAAGCCAAACACAGGGTGACTGGGTAGCTCAGTCAGTTGAGCATCTGACCCTTGGTTTAGGGTCAGGTCATGGTCTCACGGTTTTTGGGTTTGAGCCCTGTATTGGGCTCTGCTCTGACTGAGCAGAGCCTGCTTGGAATTTTCTCTCTCTCTCCCTCTCTCTCTGCCCTTACCCTGCTTGTGTGTATACTCTCTCTCTTAAAATAAATAAACATTAAAAAAAAAAAAAGGAATCACATTAAAAAAAAGCCAACACTAAAAGTTTGCCTGTATTATCATTTCATATCTGTGATTGCCCCTTTATACTGCTACAACCTCACAGTCTTACCATTTTGTCCTTTATTTCACAGATTAGAATAACCAAGACAGATTCAAGATTATCTACAGATAATCTGCAACATGAATTATGCAAAATAAAATATATTCATTTCATGATTCTGGGAAAGTTTTGAGGCAGAATATAAAGTAAGAACAAGAAGGAAAATCTACCAACAGTAAAGCTTTATTGTTTTTAAAATTTTTAATGTTTATTTATTTAAAAATTTTTTTAATGTTTATTTTTGAGAGAGAGAGGGGACAAAGTGCGAGTGGACAAGGGGCAGAGAGAGACACAGAATCTGAAGCAGGCTCTAAGTTCTGAGTTGTCAGCACAGAGCCCGACACGGGGCTCAAAACCACAAACTCTGAGATCATGACCTGAGCCGAAGTTGGACGCCCAACCAACTGAGCCACCCAGGTGCCCCGATAATGCTTTATTGGAATCTGAGAGAAAAATTCTTGCCTGGCTGTGCTCTCCAAGACCACAGGTGCCATGAAATTGATGGTTTTATGAAGCCGGCACAGAACTATGGATGCATTAAATGCCTGAAGACAGTGAAGGTCACCTATCAGACTGACCCAGGCAAATCCTACACACGAGTAAAGATTCTCATCAGCAGCCATGAACTGAACGTGTAAGCTGCACACTGCTCAATGATGCACTGATTTACAAACGAGAAAACTAAAGGTGCTAGGATATCCAACTGAGTTTAGCATTTGACATCCAACTCTCAGACTTTTCTCAACTCCTCTGGAGGTACTGACTTTTTATTCATCGAATGCTTGGCACTTAAACTCTATTATCAGGGATCTTCTTTTCATGTGCTATACGCAATTTATACTTAACAGCTATAAAACCGAATCCATCATCTTTTCCCCAAACTCTGTTCCAGCCCCCGTGTTCTCCATGTCAGTTGAGAGTTCTCCACTCTGTCACTAAGGCAAAAAACCTGGAGACCTTTTCAGCCATTTCCCCTGCTCTTCCACCACACTAAATCCCTTACCAAGCCCAGATGATTCTGTCCCCTCTTCTGTGTTCCTGTTATCATTGCCCCAGTTAAAATCTTTCGTTTTCTTGGCCCGAGTACACCAACAGCCTCCTACCTGTCCTTCCTGCCTCCAATCTGTTTCCGCACAGCTGCCAGTGATCATTCGGGAATACAAGTCTAATCATGCATATCATGCCTTGTTTAAAATTATTCAAGAGGTTACCCACTGTCTTCAAGTGTTGTTTTACTATTTTCTTTTTAAGTTTCTCTGAAAGTATAAAATTTATGCTTGTTTTCAGTGTTTAAATTTCAAATGTTATACAATACGAATACAGTATTTTATCATTAGAATAAGTAATAACATTTGGCTCCATAATAGCAAATGATCACCTTAAGCTTGTTTTGATATCAGGAAAAGGAACCTTGACATGTTTATATGGAATAGAACACAAAAAGTTTAAAATAAAACAATGTATTAAAAACAACTATATCTTCCTTCACTGAATTCACGTTTTTAGTACCCTCTATTTGTACTCACAGGTAATATATTACAAATTTACCCTGTAGGGGGTAAGATGAATGTGGTTTGCCAATAAGACTGTTACACAGAGCTAGTAAGTACTCAGTAAAGAGTGAAGCCCCGATCTTCTTAGTAAATAAAAGAACAATAAGCTATATCAAATAGCTTATGTCCAGGAAAGAAACAAAATTATGAAAAAATAAAATAAGTGAGTATCGTAAGACTTAATGCTAATATATCTTTAGTTCTATTTATGATGGGGCTTACTCTTAATTTTTGAACTGGGAGATTATTTTCCATAGTATTATACATATTTAAACACATGCTTAAGCTCTTCAAATTGACAAGTTATCAGAATAATTTTTTATTCATTTATTTAAAAAAATTTTTTTAATGTTTATTTTTGAGAGAGAGAGAGTGGGGGAGGGAGGGAGAGAGAGAGAGGGAGACACAGAATCTGAAACAGGCTCCAGGCTCTGAGCTGTCAGCACAGAGCCTGATGTGGGGCTCGAACTCGGGAATGGCGAGATCCTGACCTAGGCTGAAGTTGGATGCTTAACCGACTGAGCCACCCAGGTGCCCCTATTCATTTATTCTTAAGTTAATTTATTTTTGAGGCAGAGAGAGGGAGGGTGTGCAAGCAAAGGAGAGGCAGAGAGAGAGTCCCAAGCAGGCTCTGTGCTGTTAGCGCAGAGCCTGACATGGGGCTTGAACCCATGAACTGTGGGATCATGACCTGACCTGAAATCAACAGTCCAACGCTTAACCAACTGAGTCACCCAGGTGCTCCTCTCCCATAACCTTTTAATCACAGTGTTTATGTTCTTTCCTGCAATACATTTCTGTTACGATCAACTCCAAAATCTCTTGAGAGCGAATGCCATTCAATATTATTACACATGCACTACCAAGTAAGGTAGGAGAAGCTGTTAAACCAACTGAGCTCCCATGACACCAGTTAAATTTCAGTCTGCCTTCTAGGCTCCCAAAACATGTCAGCATTATTGTAGTAAAGTAGGTTATGAGTTTTGGGTGATGTGATTTCCCTGAAAGACAAAGAGCAGAGTGTGGAGCAGCTTATTACAGGTCATAGCAAAGTAAACTCAGACCTGTAGCTACAATTTATTTTTTTATCATGCATACTTAGTAAGTACTGAAACAATTAAACAAGCAGCTCAGCTAAGAGTTGAACACACCAGGTTAAACACATGCTTAAGGCACAGTTTGGGGAAAGAAAAAAGGAAACTAATTAGCAATGTAAGTGCTTAGGAGGAAAAAAGCTCTCACAATCATTATACTATACTCAAAAAATGATATACCTCTGAATTTAAATACACTTAACCTACTTGAAAAACAGCATTTTGAATTTCAAATCTCTGAACTCAAGCCTCCTATCGGATGATATCAACTGTTAACTAACAAGATGGTGTCCTTGATATATAAAAATGGTTGCTTTACTATTGGCTAAGCATTTTCTATTTTTTAATAATAAAGATGCAATTACATCAATTCATCCTTAGTCTTCCACTCTGTTGGAGCAGCAATATTCGTCTGTAGGGTAGCACTCTAAGGTAGGATGCAAATAGAGATCAATTCCAGTCCTATGCACCAGAATTATTTTATTACATGACAGACATTAAGCTGCACACAAAAATTGAGTTGTAATTTCTAGCGTGATAAGGTTTTACTTATCAAAAAAAAATTCTATTCTTTGCAGAAATGAATACAACTCTAGAAATGGTGACCTAGGTATAATAGGGAAGATGGTAAACAATGTATCTACTGCTTACCGATGATAGTGCTGAACGAATCAGAGAGGACACACAATTAGTGACGCCTGAAAGCTATAAAAATATAGTGGCCCAAATCTTTCTTGGTACAATAAATGAATCTGTACACTATCCTCAGTATCATGTATCGCTAGAGAAAGATTTTAATTAAACGCCAGGGAGAAGAAACCTGCCAATTAGAATTTTGCCAAGTAGTTTCTTTGCGAGGAAATAAATGGCTGGCAGCTGACATTGTCTTTCTGGCAAAACAAAGCTGCTCTTTCCCCTTTTTCGAAATAAACATAAAACCCATTATGTTTATTTAATACACTGCCTAAATTGGCAATTAGCTTGAGAAGACTGTTCTTACATATGGCAGAGTTCCCTGTACTTAAATCTCCCCACCCTCTCTATAACCATAATGTACCACATTTATATATTGCTGTAGTACTGTAGAAAGAAATTCAAATATTCCTCTAATATATTATTTCACTAGCTCTAGAGTCACTAATCTACATTTTAAAAACCCGAAGAAAAAGCCTGCAGTAGCAACCAGAGGATTGTGAAATTCAGAAACTTAATTAGTCATACCTGAGAGCAGACATCTTAAAAGTCCTATGAGCCTTAACTTCATTGATATGAAAATAGCTATGAAGGTCTGGTAAATGCAAATATCAATAAATAGATAAGGTTTAAAAATTATTTCATTAGCAGAGAATTAACAGTTTTGCTAGTGCGGGGCACCTGGGTGGCTCAATCGGTTAAGCATTCAGGTCATGATCTCACGTTCCTGTGTTCAAGTCCCGTGTTGGGCTCTGAGCTGTCAGCACAGCTGCCTGGAGCCTGCTTCGGATTCTGTGTCTCCCTCTCTCTCTGCCTCTCCCCTGCTCATGCTCATGCTCTGTCTCCCTCTCTCTTCAAAAATAAAGAAACATTAAAAAAAAATTTAAAAAACCCCAAAAAACCAGTTTTGCTAATGGGAGAGTAATCATGATGATGATGTCAGAAACGTAACTTTTCTAAGTATTCGAAATGCTCGTTCCTGTTCTATTCCCTTCCCCACCACAGCCCTGAACCTGCAGAATTAGATGCATGATAAACATTTGGCATGGTTTTTTTCAGTTTATGGGAGAATTCTAAGTATGATATCTAGACTTTAGAAATAAAGAATACCTCATTTATGGTACATTAAGAAATATGATAAATCCTTAAAACTGCTCCTCTTGAAATGAAATTTATCTGGCCTAAAATAGGTAGTAAACAGAAATTTTTTTTCATGCTAGTGGCCCGAGAACTGCTTCAAATTGTTGGACTTACCATTTTCTACCAAACATACAATTTAGCATCTCATTTTATTGAAATTAGCTTAGAAACCATTAAAATTTTAATTTTAATTAAAAACTAAGTCTAAGATGAAGAAAACAAACAAGCTCTTAAGAAAATAAAGAATATTCCATAATATCAAATCGTGATAGGTCTGTATAGTTTATAAAACATATATGAAGACGTAAGTATTATGAAATGTGGTCATATTTGCCTTGTTGTGATTAAAAGGCATGCCATATACTTATTGTGGTGGTATTCTGACATACTTCTATGACCAAAACAGCTAATAATCTTTACATGAACAATATGTCAATCTCGGCAGTAAGCAAATGCAATAGGACCACTTTTCCTTTTTAATGCCCTAAGAATTACAAGAGAGGAAAAAAAAAAGGAATTCTAGAAAAGAAGACAAATTACTTAGTCAAGACTGCCACTGAGAACACTTTGCCTCTAGTTTTTAAGAGCTCTAACCTAAGAAATGTGGGCAGGCATTTTCCTCTTTGGGGGCTTAAATAAAATCTGCCCACAACTGACAGTTCAGCTTAGCACATAAAATATACATCACTGAGAAGACTGACTGATCATCAAAAATGGTCTCCAGGCATTACAATGATTACGTGGTGCCTTTCTCAGAGAGCAATTTTGAAGAAATACAGGACTAAACCAAAGGAAACAAATAACCCCTTCATGCTCCCAGGGTACAGGCACACATATGAAATGGTTCCTGACCTATACTTTACCCAAGGTGGCATGCTATCTTTTCTCATTTACCATATATTTATTAAACACCTAACACGGGCATTTATTTAAGATACCAGACTATAGCATGGAACAAAACAATCTCTGTTGTCACAAAAGTGATGGTTTAAGGTGAAAGACATCAAATAGACCAATAAACAAAATTTAAAATAAAAAAATTCATGAAGGAAAATAGCACACACTACAGAATAGTAGAAGTTGTAATTTAGACAGGGCACCTCTCTAAGGAGGAGGAGTGGAATGTTAAATAGGCACATTCCATGCTGAATAACTAGTTTATCAGGCCTTGAGGTGAGAAAGAACTTGGTGCTCTGGAGGAAGTGCGAGAGGCTGTAGGAAATTATCAGAAGAGGAGAGCAGTAAGGAGAGGTAGGCAAGAACTAAATTCTGCAGAGACGTGGGGCTATGTTAAAGATTTGGGTTTTCTCTAAAGTCTGAGAGCAAACCTATGAAGAATTTTAAGGAAAGGCATACTTTTGAAAGGATCATTCTAAGTTTGGTGTGAAGAATGGACGAACGAGTAGTAAGAATGGATCTAGAAGGATCCATTGGTGGGGCGCCTGGGTGGTTCGTTGGTTGAGTGTCTGACCCTTGATTTTGGCTCAGGTCATGATCTCATAGTCGTTGGATCAAGCCCTGCATTGAGCTCTGTGCTGGAGCCTCCTTGGGATTCCCCATCTGCCACCCTCCTCCCCAAATAAATAAATATTAAAAAAAAAAAAAAATGGAAGGACCAGTTGGAAACTACTGCAATTGTCTACCACGACACAATGCTGGCTTGAAATAGGGTGATGGGAATGGAGATGTAGCATAGAGGGTGAATTCAAGACCTATTTAGGAAGCAAAATCAATATAATCTAGTAGCAGTCTGGATGGGTGTGTGTTTGTGTATGTTCATGTGTTTGCATGTGCATGGCAAGGAGAGGTCTTAAGAATGATTCAAGATGTCTAATTAGGAAGTTAGCAAATATTTATGGAGGTAAGATTTCTACACATCAGGAAGACCAAAGAGGCAGAATTACAGAAGGATCAAGAGCTTAACACTAAATATGTTCATTGTAAGACGCTGTTGAGATAAATATCAAGGGAAGCTGTTTACCAGATCCTAGAGCTCAGAAGTTTGGGCTGGAGATAGGAATTTAGGAATTTTCAGCACATATGGTAGCTGGTATTTTAAGCTAAGAATGTAAGACATATCCTGGAGAGAGATGGTATAATAAGAGGATTGAGTCCTGAGGAACTCCGTAATTAGAAGATGATCAGAGGAGTTCGCAAAGGTATCCCAGAAGACATGAACAGAGGCAGTCAGAAAACCAGGAGAGAATGGGTCAGAGTACTTGAAGAAAAAAGATAAACCCAAATGTTGCTGAGAGCGAGCATGAGAATGTGAAAGACGTCTGCTTTCTGGCAACATGGAAGCTATTAGTGATCTGGCAAGAGCCCTTTTGATGAAGTGATAGGTGTAAATAGTGTGTGGGGTCTCTAGAAAAATAACATAACCTTTAAAGCCAAGGAGGGAGTTAAGCAAACTAAATCATACAAATTGTTAAGTGCATGCCTTGTGAAAAGTATGACTTTCACTTGCCTCGTAATCCCTCCCATTCTCTATCCCCATAAAAGTAACTACTGTGAGTTCTAACACCATAAATTTGATTTGCTCAGTTTTGAACTTTATCCATACACTTAATCCTTGGCCTTCTTTTGTTCCGTATTATGCTTGACGATCATCCATGTTGTTACAAGAAGAATTTATTCCCTTTCTGCTTTGATGGATATTAAGGCTATTAATAATGCTACTATGAATACCCTTGTTCATTCTTGCCTTTGGTGAATGTATGTATAGATTTTTGTTGGGTATACACCAGGCATAGCTAGATTAGAGGATGCATGTGTTTACTTTTAGAATATTTAGCCAAACTGATTTCCAAAATAGCCCTAACGATTTACATACGCACCTACCAGTAGCATGAGTTTCAGTTGTTCCACAGCAACTGTACTTGATATTGTCAGTTTTTTAAAATTTTAGCCATTTCATAGGGTATACAGTGGTATATCACTGTGGTTTTATTTAATGATTAACAACTAATGGATGCATATTGGTCTTTGGATAGCTTCTTTAGTGGAGCACCTTTCAAATATTTTGTCCTTTTTGAAATTTGATGGTCTTCCCCCCCCACCCCGTCTTTCAGGAGTGCCACAAGCCCTTTACTGGATATATGGATTACAAATCTGTCTTCTCACTCTGTGACTTGTTTGCTCACTCTTATAATAATGTCATTTGATGAACGGAAATTCTTAATTTTAATAAAGTCCAATTCATCAATCTTCTTCCTTTTTGGATTCTTACCCATTCCAAGATTGTTAAGATGTTTTCAGTTATTCTTTAAAGTTTTATCTTTAACATTTAAATTTATGATCCCACTGGAATTGATTCTTGTGAGATAGGAATCAAGATTCATTTTTTTTCTCCCCACATGACCCACCACTATTTATTGAAAAATCCATTCTTTCCCTGCTGTACTGCAGTGGCTTTGCTGTCATAAGTCAAGTAATCATATACATGTTAGGGGGTTTCTGGGCTCTTCATTCTGCTCCACAGATCTCTTTGCCTATCCCTGTGCAAATATGATGCTAATAACTGTAGCTTTACAGTAAACCCTATCACTTGGTAATAAAAGTCATCTGGCTTTGTTCTTAAGATTGTCTTAACTACTCTTAGTCCTTTTCATGTCCCTGTAGATTTTAAAATCAATTTGTGGGGTGCCTGGGTGGCTCAGTCAGTTGAGCATCCAACTCTCAATTTTGGCTCAGGTTATGATCTCATGGTTCCTGAGTTTGAGCCCTGCATGGGGCTCTGTGCTGGCAGTGTAGAGCTTGCTTGGGATTCTCTCTCTCTCCTTCCCTCTGTGCCCCTCCCCTGCTTATGGGTGCATGTTCTCTCTCTCTCAAAATAAATAAACTTAAAAAAAAATAAAATCAATTTCTCATTTCTTCTTTTTACCCTATATCTGGCATTATGTTAGGATTCTACTTAAGCTACAGACCAATTTGGGAAGAAGTTAATTGTCACACTACTGAGTTTCCCAAAGTGACTACAGATTATTAGCTCTTAACTTCTGTCAAAGTTTCTGTCGAAAAGTCTTGCAAGACTTAAGTTTGAATTTTTTTTTTGGATTCTACTGTAAATGGTATTGTTTTTATAAATTTCATTTTCTAAATTTTTGTTGCTAGTGTATCAATTTTGTATTTCGACCTTGCATCAGGTAGCCTTGCTAAATTCATTTATTAATTCTAATAATTTGTAGATTCGTTTAGACTTTCTATATTCCCAAGTAATACAAATGTATTACTGGGCTCATTAAAGACTGGCTTGTAAGTATCTTCTCTCCAAATGTCACGGTTGGATCCTGGCATCATGGCTTTGCTGATTTCAGAAAACAAGTTGGATTCTATTTTGAGTAAGACTGGGGTTATTTGTTCTTTAAACATTCGTCAGATTTCACCAGTAAAGTCACCTGGGTATGGTTTTCTTTGCAAACAAAATTTAAATAATGACTTCAACATTTTTAACATATAGTATTCATATATTCCATTTCTTGGGTCAATTTTGGTAAAGTACGTTTACCATTTCACCTAAAATTTAAATTTGTCTGCATAAAGTTGTTTACAGTATCTCTTACCATTTTAACATCTATAAAATTTACAGAGAAATGTCTTTTTTATTCCTAAGAGTGTTCTCTTTTTTCTTGATCAGTATTGATAAAGGTCTGCGCATCTTACTGATTTTTTCAAAGAACAAACTTTTGCTTTGTTGATATTTCCTATTGTGCATTTCCTTTCTATTTCATTAATTTCTACTTTTCATAATTTCTTTTTTTCTGTTTACTTTGGGTTTAATTTGCTGTTCTTTTCCTATTTTCTTGAGATGGATATTTAAATCACCGATTTTTGACTTTTTCTTTTTTTTAAAAAAAACTTTTTTTTTAATGTTTATTCATTTTTTTGAGAGAGACAGACAGAGTGTGAATGGGGGAAGAGCAGAGAGAGAGGGAGCCACAGAATCTGAAGCAGGCTCCAGGGTCTGAGCTGTCAGCACAGAGCCCGATGTGGTGCTGGAATTCACGAACCGCAAGATCGTGACCTGAGCCAGAGCCAGATGCTTAACTGACTGAGCCACCCAGGTGCCCCTGACTTTTTCTTTTCTAATACATGCATTTATAGCTACAAATTTCCCATCAAATATAGCTTTAGAAGATTCAAATATATTTAGACTTAGTATATTTTCATTATCATTCTGTTGCAAACGTGTTCTAATTCCATGGTGCTATCTTTTTGATTCAAAAGGTTATTTGGAAATTTATTTTGTGGGGAGTTTGCTAGCTACTCTCCTATAATCCATTTCTTAATTCTACTGTGGTCAGATAACATATTCATAACATTGTTTAGAAAAAAATTTTTTTGAAGCTTTATTACTAGACATATACAAACTTAGAGTTTTTACATTTTGCTGATGGGACGACCCATTCAGGGTGTGTGGCTGGCCATTGGTGAAGTGTGAGGCTCTTGTGGGTTTGAGCCCCATGCTGAGGTTAGATTACTTAAAAAAATTAAATCTTAAAAAATGACTCTTTTATAGTTATGAAATATTCATTCTTATTTCTAGTCATTATTTTTGTATTCAAGTCTATTGTATATTGCTAATAACATGTATTTATATTATACTATATATATTTTGTTTGGTGTTTGTATGATATATATTTTCTATTCCTTTACTTCCAGTCATTCTGGGTCTTTACATTTACGATGTGTCTTTCATATGCAGTATACGGTTGGATTAAAAACAAATCAATCTGACAATTATTGTGTTTTAATTTTTTAAAATAAAATTTGGTATCATTATTGTTTCTGTCTCATGTTATAAGTTCTTTCCTCTTCTTTCCTTCTTTTGGATTAATCTGGTAATTTTTTATTGTTTTTCTCTTAGCTGTACATTCACTTGATGTTCTTTCATTGCTTATACCAAAGAGGCATCATTGACTTATTTTAGTCTAATAAAACATTAGTAATTCTACTTCCCAGACAATTCCATTTACACGGATCCCACCTTTTGTGTTACAATTATCACACATTTTAAATTCATATTTAAAACCCTAAAAGACATTATTATTGTTTTATATAGTCAATATTAATGCGGCTGTATCCATTAGTGATGGTCTACATGCAATAAGTTGTTTTAGTTATTTTTCTGGAAATCTCTTTATGTCTCATGGACTTTGGAACAACATTTTTATTGGGAATAGAATTTTAGATTGATTAACAATTATTTTCTTTAAGCACTTTAAAGATTGCATTCCTGTTTTTTTGACCTCTTATTTCTGTTGAGAAGTCACATGACAGTTCCTTTGAATATGAAGGGTCTTTAATTCTCTGGATACTTTCAGCAGTTTTACTACAAAATGCCCAAGTTTGGTACTCTTTGCATTTATTCTGCTTGGGGTTTATTGCACTTTTGAAAGCCATGGCTTGGTGTCTTTCATCAGTTTTGGAAGATTCTTGGTCATTATGTCAAAAGTTTAGCTAAGCTACTCCATGGTATTTCTGCCTTGGTGTCCATTTTGTTTGGCCAAGCCGCCTCTGGGAGCAGGGGGCTTAAACTGACATTCACCCCTCATGAAAGCACATGCCTCAGACAGCAGCCTGTAGAGTCACACGTAAATGTAAGTTCCTCATTCGACTTCCCCAACAGTCCTTGTGATAACAAGACTTCCCAGGGCCTTCCTCTTATGTGCCCCCTAGGTAAGATCCCCTTGGAGCTTACCAAAATTCTATTCTTTTGGTTTCAATTGACCAGTCAAGCCTTAGCCCGGGAACTCCAAAGCACTTCACCCATGGAACCTCATTAAAGCAGATGTCCCGGGTCCTGTGGCTCTCTCTGTCTGCATCCTGCCTTGATTTTCCCATGTGGTCCCTCAAGGGATCTATCTTAGCATCTATTTTTTTTAACCTACTACTCATAGTCTGTGTCTGATAACTCCAATGTCTGGATTATTTCTTCATCTGTTCTCATTGTCTGCATTTTCTCTCAATCCTACTATTTTCATATGCCTAGGAATTTTTGCTCACAAAGATAAATCCTGTATATGAAAAATTATAGAAGCTTTGGATGATATTACTTCCTTCAGAGAGAAATCATCTTCTCCTTTGGAAGGCAGCAGCAGGATAGATAATTTTATTTCCATCTGGAACTGAGCTGATTTGAGGTTAGGTGGCAATTTTCGTAGGGCTCTCTCTCTACCTTTAGTTTGCCTCCACTTAAGGCCGTATGTAGTCCTTTAGGGAATCCTATTTGAGAGTCTGGGATGTTTATAGATTCTTTCCTCCTTGGAGGGACCACAATTTTAACTTTTGTTTCTTAACATTATGAGATGGACTAAAATTTCACTCTGCTTTTCAGGGGTTTTGGGCTTAGCCTCTTAGCTTCTTAGACTCTGTGCAGCAAATACCTTGAGGGAAAAGTAAATCTACAAAATCATTTCTTGGTGCCTAACCTTCTCTTCTAGGATTTTGGCCCTTCAGTCCTGGCCACCCAGGGATCCCTAAACCCCAATTTTTGTGTACGCAGCCCTACACTGGTTCCTCTACTTCCAGCAGAAATCCTCTGCTAAGTTTCATAATTTCTTCTCTTGTACTATGAATTAAGCAAATTCTGAGAGGGGAAAAGTGAAGCATAGAACATAGGCTTTGAAGTTCCTGGGGCCCCATAATTTTGGTTTCTTCAGTCCTGGCTGTCTTAGTATGTCTCTGATGCTATCCCTATACTTTTCTTTTTTTTTTTTTTTTTTTTTTAAAACGTTTATTTATTTTTGAGAGAGAGACAGAGCATGAGGCGCAGAGAGAAGGAAACACAGAATCCGAAGCAGGCTCCAGGCTCCAAGCTGTCAGCACAGAGGCCGACGCGGGGCTCGAACTCACGAACTGTGAGATCATGACCTGAGCCGAATTCGGACGCTCAACCGACTGAGCTACCCAGGTGCCCCTACTTTTCTTTTTTGATACTTGCCTTTTCACGTTGTTCTCACCAAAAGCATTAGTCTGCAGCAACCTAGTCCTTCAGGGCCAGAAGTGGAAGTCATAGCAAGGTTTTCAATCAAAACTCTACTGCCTACTAGCTGTGACTTTAGCAAGTTACTTAACCTAGATATTTAAACATTCTGAGTTTCAATTTTCTTTTATCTAAAATGAAAATACTATCATAAAGTTGTTATGAGGATGTGAAGATTAATGAAACGTGTCTGTAAAATGTCTAGAAACAAAAACACTTAATAAGGGACTTACTATGTGAGAGGCACTTGATGTAGATTTAATGTAGATATGGTTATTTTCTCCCGTTGCCTTTTCTTTTCTTTTTTTTTTTTTAAATTTTTTTAACGTTTATTTATTTTTGAGAGACATAGACATAGAGACAGAGCATGAGCAGGGGAAGGGCAGAGAGAGAGGGAGACACAGAATCCGAAGCAGGCTCCAGGCTTCGAGCCATCAGCACAGAGCCCAATGCGGGGCTCGAACTCACAGACCACGAGATCATGACCCCAGCTGAAGTCGGCCGCTTAACCAACTGAGCCACCCAGGCGCCCCTCCCATTGCCTTTTCAAGGTCACATAGTAATAAGTGATGGAACTGGGATTTGACTCTCGAGCACTTTTCTTACTAACTACTCAACACTACTTCCATAATATTGCCTTAGTACTGTGCCTGACACCAGTAAATGTTTAATAAATGTCACTTATTATTATACAGGAAATACAAATGCTTCAGAAATACACACAAATCACATAAATTTTTTTCTTTTCTACTTATTTTTTCCTTTTTAATTTTTGAAAAAAATATTCTTAAAACATCTATATCTTTTAAAAGAAGCTATTGAGAGAAATGTCTAAGAGGCTACTGAACAGATAGGTAATAATTTCTTCAATCATTTTATTGTTGGAGAGTAAGAAGGTTTACATTTTTTTTGACAGATATCAGTATTATTAACATTTTGTGTCTTTAACTACTTTCCCCACTTGAATATTTTCTCAGAATAAAATCCTATCAGTGCAATTACTGGCTCAAGACTATGAACGCTTTATTACTGCTTATATAAGAGCTATATTGTTTCCCCAAAGAGTTGTAGTGATTGTGATACCACCAGCAACAAAAAGTGAACAGTCTGTGTTAACAGAATAGGAACTGAAGCAATGGTGTACAGGAATGAAAGCAGTGTGGAGATGGGAAAGAGGATAAAGACACACATTTTGAAGCTAAGAAAGAAAAAAGTGGAGGATCTGGATATTATTTCTTGCGAAGGAGGGCTATTAGTTTCACTTAAAGGAGTAGGGATGGAAAAAGGACTGGGCTGTTTTGAAAATTCAAATGCTTGAATACAAATATACAAACATATACATCATAATTTCTTATGAATAATGTTACTATATACGTTTTCAAAAGATATGTTTCTCACCCTCATCAGTGCAACACTGGATACAGGTAAATATTATTTAGGTGTAATTTACAGAGAGACTGTCTGATACACCACGGTTTAACCTGATCTTCAGTATCACTTATTCTAACCTAATATTCTAATATTTAGTAATCTGGTGTGTGGATCTTTGAAGATCAGAAAGAAATGATGTTTCTTAAGGAAAACGAATTATAAAAAATTATACATATGAACTACAAAATGACCACACACGTTATTGTTTTCACTTAGTTCAGTCAATTTAGTAAAATGTGCTGGGAAGCAGGAGGTGTAAGTTCTGGCACCGACTGTGTCATTTGCTTGGTGCATAATTTTGGGCCTTAATTGCCTTATTTATATATTTGGACTATGTTTTATCTTACCAAAAGCCAGTATTGGAACATGGCATCCCTTGTTTAATTTTCCTAATCTTAAATTTGTTTAGTGAGTATCCTATACTTGAACAAAAATGAAAGAATCTTTCTTCTTTTGCTAACACCTACCATGATTTGAGTATCTTATTAACCCTGTTACCAGGTTAGACTTGAAATTATTGTTATTTTTATTTTTTTAATGTTTATTTATTTTTGAGAGAGAGAAAGACAGAGCATGAGTGGGGGAGGGACAGACAGAGCAGGAAACACAGAATCTGAAGCAGACTTCCAAGTGCTGAGCTGTCAGCACAGAACCTGATGCGGGGCTCAAACCACAAACTCTGAGACAATGACCTGAGCTGAGGTTGGACGCATAAGTGACTGAGCCACCCAGGTGCCCCGAAATTATTATTTTTAAAAGTTACTGTGTGAGACTCTCTTAGGGCCATTTGTCTGCTCCTTCTACCATCAGCTGAATCTCACTGTATATACTCAAAGGCAGTTGCTTTCCTACCACTGCCTTCCTCCTCCTTTGCTCCCATTGTAGATTTTGGGACAGGAGGTACCAGCCCATTAGGAAGAAACAGAAAGGGCCCTGAATATGTGGCTTAGAGAGAGCCCTTCCTCTCTTTGTCTATGCGTGATAGCCTCCCCAAGGGAAAAAAAAAATGAAACAAATGAAAACCTTCTCTGCTAACTGCTTCATTATGAGCAGAGGCTGCGTGCCTGACTATCCAAGTTCCATTTCAGATTTATCTTCCAGTTTCTGTTAGCCCCTAGAAAATTTTAATAGTGATACTGAGGGGTCATGGAGTATGAGAAGGATAAGTCACCTGAGTGGAAATCAAATCCTGCCTCTATCACTTACTGGTTAAGTGTTTGTGGGCAAGTGACCTGAGGTCTCTAAGCCTCAATTTTCTCATACGAAAATTGAAGTTAGCTAATACCTACAACAAGAAATTATTAGAATTAAGTTAGTCAAATTAAGTTAGTTGGAATTATGGCTAACTGTGGTTTGAAATGTGAATATCATTTAAAAAATAAGGTAGTTTCTAGGCTGATTCAAGTTAGAGGCTGGTTTGATTTCTAGGGTCCTAAAAAATTCTTATCTTTTAAAGAAGGCATTTTAGATGGGGAGCCAGTATAAAGGTTTTGAATTCTTTCATGCTTCAATCGAGACCAGTTCTATGGTATAGAAAATAGCATCTTAAAAGCAAGGGCCAAAATAAAGACTAATTTTACATCTATTCATCTAGCCAAAAACTTGCTATGAAATAATGGCAAAAACAACTCATACATTGCTGGTGACATCGAAAGTTAGTATGGCCTTTTAGAGAAATGACATAACTATTGGATCGAGAACTATAAATGCCCATACTCTCAGAACGAATAAACCTACTCATAGGACTTTATCCTGAGACAATAATTCAAACAAGGAAAATAGCTACAGTTTTACTTAATAGTGCCTGGCACATAAAATATACTCAAATATTTCTTCAAATGGATACCTTTATTTGCACTGACCTCTCCAAGTCACTGACCTTGGTTCCTTCCATTTAAGATTTTCTATTTTTATCACCTCAGGAGAGTTTTAGAATAAAATTCTAATATCTTTGTCTAGTCTCTGTTCAGCAACTTTCCCAATTAACTTCACTGTTGATTGCTACCAGACCCCCTTACCTTTTTTTTTTTTTTTTTAACGTTTATTTATTTCTGAGACATAGAGACAGAGCATGAGCAGAAGGGCAGAGAGAGAGGGAGACACAAAATCCGAAGCAGGCTCCAGGCTCTCAGTTGTCAGCACAGAGCCCGATGCAGGGCTCGAACTCACAGACTGTGAGATCATGACCTGAGCTGAAGTCGGCCGCTTAACCAACCAAGCCACCCAGGCGCCCCCAGACCCTCTTGCCTTCTTATACTTTCACCCTCTAAACTCGGTTGACCTTCACACAGAAACCAAATTGAAGAAGAAATCTGAAGATTCCTTCAAACTCCTAGGATGTCTTTCTCTTTTGTCAACACCTTTCTAGACTAACTGCCCTACTGTCTGCTTCGTTAAGACAGAAGATAGCCAGAAACCTTCAGATCCATCCTCACCTGACCCTCAACATATCTCTAGTCTTGTACCTAGCCACTCTAGGATCTAAGGAAAAATCCAAATTCTTCAAGTTTAAATACCTCCTTCTTTTTTAAAGATATAATTCACACACCTCTTTAGCGTACAATTCCGTAGTTTTTAGTATGTTGGCAAGTAAGGCATTTTAGTATCTAGGTTGTACAACCATCACCTTATCTAATTCCAGAACGTTTTCATTACCCACAAAAGAAACTCCATACCCATTTGCAGTCACTCCCCATACCCCCCTCCAGTCCCGGGCATCTCTAATATACTTTCTGTCTCTGTGGACATCTCATATAAATGGAATCATACATTATGTGGCTTTCTATGTCTAGCTTCTTTCACTTGAGTGTAACATTTTCAAGGCCCATCCATGTTATAGCATGTATCACTACTTTATTCCTTTTTATTGCTGAATAATATTTCATTGTATGGCTATACTATATTCATTCATCAATTGATAAACATTTGGGTTTATTTCTATTTTTTTTTTTGGCTCTGATGAATAATGCTGCTATGAACATTTGCATAAAAGTTTTTGTGTGAATACATTTTAATTCTCTTGGGTATGCAAACTATAAGTGGAAATGCAAGTTAAGTTCCTCTTGATATCCAAATCTATCGTTTCCAAGTTCAGACAGCTTGGGTTATCTCTCACAATACAAACAACTCTATACTGACCACTCCACTTTCACTCAAACACCTGAAGTCTTCAGAGACGTCTACACATATTAACTGCAACTTCCTTCCTTCCAATTAAGTTGAGGGCAGGGATCAATTCTCACAGTTCTGATCATATAGTAGGCATTTAATATATGCTCCTTGATACACTGACACCCTAAGATCCTCACAAATGTGAGAATGATGACCTACTCATTCCTTCATCTGGCAAATATTTGAGTTGTATGCTCATCACTGTGCTTAATGTGTAAATTGTGGACAAAAGTTCATCGGTTTCATCATACCCCAAATGCCAATTCAACTCCACAAATATTCACTGAATACTTAAGATGTGAATGGCACTATGCCAGGTATTTCAGCAGACATAGATAGAAATAAGAAATAGTCTGCAGCCTTTTATGGCAGTACATAAACTCTACATACAAAAATAGCAACGACAAAAACAAACAGCAGCAGCAGCACTGGATATTAAATGCCATAAGGAAAGTACAAAAGGCTCTGGAGGGTCAATGGGCAGAGTACACATGCTTGGGAGAGTGGAGTGTGAGAAGGACCGACATCAGAAAATACTTCTTGAAGTTGAAGGTGGTAGGGCTTCCAAGACGATGGCATTTTGATAGATAGGGATTCCTGGGAAAAGAGAAAGTGTTTCAGGCAGAGGCTAGCAAGAACAAAGACTGAAAAGCTAAGACTTTACAGAATTTTTTTCAGAGACCAACCCTGTTAGGAATGTGTAGATGGGTAGTGAGAGAAGGCTCCTGAATGTTAGGCTTAGCATTTAAATGGGTTTAGAAGAATCATTTGGAAGTCTTTCTATAACGATTCAAATTACTTTGGTGATTCCTTAATCTTTTCTCAAAACTTTTCTATTATGTATATTTTCTAAAGTGATCATGGAAATTAGAGATTTCTCCTTCCCACAAGGAATAAAAAAGAAAATCTTGATAGCTAACTAAGCAGGCTGATAGGAGAAAGCTTAATTTCAATAATCCCAGCACTGCATCTCCATACTTTTGGGGACATGTAAGGCTTAAAACACACATGTAGGCAAATCCTAATGGTCAAAATAGCAGAAGCAAGACTAGGAACAAAATAATTGTGTTCATTAAGCTCCTAACATCAGGCACTGTGCCTGGTGATTTATACAGAATATCCGTGATCCACCAAACAACCCTATTTAGGTTTATGGCAACTGAGGCTCAGAGAGGTCCAGTAATCGCTCAAGGTAAACAGCTCAGTTAGTAAAAGGTGGACAGATATCAGTTTTGAAACCAGACCTCTCTGATACCTTATTTTCTCTATTGCTCACTTTTATTCGTGTTTACTGTACGAAGGAGGCCAGAATGGTAAGTTCATGACGTATGTATCAATGAACAGAACTATATATTTAACAGAGGGGCTTTAATGGTATTGGAGAAAAATTAGACTGAAATATTCAAAACTAGTTTTAGAATGGCTTAATGATCAAGATCAAGAGAGATGAAGTTTAGGGTTGCTTCTTGATGGAGTATGGACAACGATTATACAATTGATCTTATTTAGGAATGCCAAGGGAGCAATATTCTACTTTTCATTTGGTGACAGTAAACTCCAAGAGAATATGGATATTTGTCTGTACTCACTGATACAGTACAAGTCCCTAGAACACGGTCTAGCCCACAGTAAGCACTCAGTAAACTGCTGACATAATGAAAAAACATGTAAGGGGTATTCTCGTTTGAGTACACTTGAAGGCCTTGAAATAGAGATAAAGACGGCAGAGTACTAAGTTTAAAAACCATTCAGTTGATAGGATATTCCCTTTAACACTCAACCCCGTGTCAAAAAGAAACTACCCAAACAACGAACGTGCAACAAAACAACAGTTGTCAAACGTTAGCATGAATTTTCAAAGAAAGGTGGTCAAAAGAAACTAAAAGACACTTATATAGCATCTAGCACCCGATGGATGATCAAATCTCAGTGAGATGGAATCCAGAATGTTGACCTATTATTTTAATATTTCCAACTTTTGAGAGCAGTACTTCCGGTGACTATTTATGGAAAAGAAAAGGATTATCTAATCTGAATACCCTAAAGGCATCAACAATTTCTTTTTTATAGATGGCAAGCAATAGAATGAAAATCTCAAAACCATTAACTCAAAGAAGTAAGAGAGTACTCTTATAGAAGTCTTTATTTTTATAATTTTGATACTATGTTTCTATTAAAACATACAAAGAAAACTGTAACAAGGGTGGGGGCAACCTTTGGAAGGTAGCAAGCTTCTCCAAAAAAAAAAAAAAAACGCTTCTGAAGATATAATAAAAATAGTTACTCTATTTTTTACCCAGGTTCTGTTTTTCACAAACTTTTCTAATATTTCTTCTTTGATGGAACCAATGAAAAACTACCACTTGTCACAAAATGTCTTCTTTCAGATATGTGCTGTATATATTACTTTCTTTTGAACAGATAGTTCTTCAAGCTGCTCAAGTCTTTATCTGCAGCAATTTTTCTTATTTCTATATTACTGCAATTCTTCCATGGAATAGCCTAACGACCATTAAAAAAAAAACTCCTTTGCTTCCCAGTTTCCCAAAGGCAATACTGCCTTTGTATCTCAGTATTTTAACTACATCTTCTCTTTTTCATTCAGTTCCACGATCTTTGCTTACTTCAATGATTCCTAATACTACAGTTTAATAGTTTAATTTATCAGAGTGATGTCATACTTTCTTTAATATAACATTAATATGGAAGATGGTGAACACTTTCTAATCAATTAATACTTGCTTGAGGCAGGTCTACATGTTCCTAATTTTCAATTAATAATAACATAGACATTAGCATGTCCTGCTTTTTCAATTATTGCAGAAATTTTGTAGTCTTTCAAAAGGGAACTCACTGATTGTAGAGTCTTAGTGTTTTTGCTTTTGGGTTTTTTTTTTTTTGATGTCTACAGAAGGTTAAAACATATTTTCCATACTGTAATATTTAGTTTAAAACATTTTCTAATAAACTCTAAGTGAAATAGCTTTTTAAAAGAACTAGAATTCTGAGGATAGATTAGGTAACAAACCCCAAAGGAAAAAGTACACAGGCCTTACTCTTAAAAATTCTTCAAAGACATTACAGTTCACTTGATATTCTAAAATTACTAAAGTTGAGATTTCATAAGTTGCAAACACTTTGATTCCTTCAGTACCTGCACGCACGGGTGCCCCCCCCCCCACTCTGGTACTTGAAAGAAGCCAAGGAATCAAAAAATTGTTGTGTTCATTACCACCTTACATATACTTTCTTATAGAACATAAGAACGTAGCAAAAATGAAAAGCTCTGTCTTAATTCATCTTTGGTCCTTTGTGAACCACATTTCCCGCTTGTTTAAAATCTAGCTGAGTACCATGATCTTCGCACCATGGTTTAAAAACACAAAGAGCAGATACCAGTTTTTAACTGGTGCTGAAAGGAATTAAATTACAAAGGGGATAAATGTCCTAAAGCACAACTTTCACCAAGTGCTATATGTTAAGTTCCATGTAAGAATTTTTAAGGCTGAGGAACTTGTCTTCGGGTACAGAATAAAATCTGTAGTCTAAAATACACAGGTCTAACCCAAGAATTTAAGATAACAGTGGTATCACTTGAGGTAACACCAAGTACTTCGGTATAATACTTCCACGCTAGTAAGGCGAAAATGCCTCATAATTTACGTAAACCATTGAGTCCTGTAATGAACCACCTCCTTACAAGAGCAGCCAGAGTTCCTGCGGCATGTCAAGGCAGAGAACACCACTAAACCTCAGTCATGGTTGGACTTGAGTAGGGGGGCAGAGGTGGGCAACTCATTAGTCACACAAGAAAGTCTGTCTTACTGTAGGGCTGAGAAATTTTAACAAGGGTCTTTAAATACTTTGATGAAGGCATTAAAGAAAATCTGGGGGGAAAGAAATTTTCCATCTTACACATGGAAACAAAACTCAAATTCTGACTGGAGGCTGGTGGGGACCACAACTTTGTGGAATAACCTAACTTTTCACATAAAACACAATCCCAAAGCTTTAAGACACCGTCTATGCAAATGGCACTAAGTACCACCTTTTCAAGCCTTCTCAGGCACTGGAAGTGAGTTGGACACCCCCAATCCATCACCCTACCCCCACAGGAAATGGGTTATGTTTTCCCCCTCCCCCAGGACGGCCTTTCCTCCCCTCCCCCAACCGGAAGTGAAGCGCCCCCATTCAGACGGCCTCAAACCGAGACGAACCAGTAACACAGCAAAAGAGAGATGATCTTCCAGGGGTGAAGGGCACCTCCAGTGTGGCCAGCCCGAAGCTCGCCTTGCTTACTGACCTGCTGACGATAGGGGCGGGCAGGGGCCTGGGGCCTAAAGAAAGTCCCTTGCACAGAGGACAATTCCCTGAGCCCCTCTCAATCGCCTTCACTCTTCTCACACCGTCGTCTCACAGCATGAAAAAAATTCCTCCGCAGTACTTTATTTTGATATCGTCTCTGTCCCTTTATCTAATCGCCTAATCGTCTTCCCATAGGTAACTTTTGCTATCGCAGTAACATTTAAAATGGTTCCGGTGAGTAGGAAAATGGAATATTATTCCCCGTACCTTCAGAAAAATGAAGGGATTATTTTGTTCAAATGCGGCGAAGGATTACGTGATTACGCAAGGTGAGACTTATTTTCGCGGAGATTTCTGGGAGATGTAGTTTTTTTAAACTGCTAAGGCCTGCAGAAAGTATTGGGATTTAATTAGGTAATTAACCATATACTGGAGTCCTTGGAAACCCATAGTCTGTATTTGAGAGCAGGCTGACCAGGGAACTTCGGCACCACAAGGGCCAGTACTTCCTTGCCCTTTTACTCTGGGACTTAATGGAACCAAAATTTCCCTTCACTTTCGGCCCAAGGTCCTGGTCGTCCCGCCCTCTTCCTTTGGCCACGCCCTCCTCAACCAGTAGACGCCCTCATAGGCTCATCTTCTGGAGGTAGGAACGCGAGAGGAGGGGCCTCACCGGGACTCCTCCCGCGGGGCCGAAGCGAGACTGGGGAGAAGGCCGAGTGCCGAAGGCTCGTGCACGGGCGCGTGCTCGCTCGTCAAGAGGAGTGTGCGCGCGGAGGGGCGGCGCGCGGGGCTAGGAGGAGGCGGGCAGGCTGGTGGGCTGGGCGGGCGGCCGGGAGCGCGCGGCCGACTCGGCGGCGGCGAGTAGTTAGTTACTTGTTAGTGTCAGTTGCTCGGTGGCGGCGGCCGTGGTCACCAGGAAGGGGACGGGACGGCGCGCGATGGTGGTCACCACAGCGGCATGTGCTCCTTTCAGGTAACGGGGGCAGGGCTGCCCGCGTCCCCTCGGTTCTCTTCTCTCGCGCCGACTTGTGGGACCACGGTCGTCCTGGGGTGAGGGCGCTGACCCAGGGGAATCGGGCGGGGCGGCGCGGGGTCGAGTGGCGCCGCCGCGGGGGCCCAGGCGGTCGGTGCGTCCCGCCCGGCGCGGGCTCTCCGGCCACCCCCGCGCCCCGCCGCCCCCGGGCCCGCGGGCGCCCCCAGCTCCCGCCCCCGCCCTCTCCCGCGGCGGCTGGGGCCCCGGTAGCTCGGCGCCCCCCAGAGGAGGGAAAGTTGGGACCTGGCGACGAGGGACGCCCCCGGGCGCGGCTGGGAGGCTGCTGGGGAAAGTGAAGCCTGGGAAGAGCTGGATGCGGTGGGGCAGGAAGGGCTTCTCCTGCTCGAGTCTACACGGTCATCCCGCTCCCAACCCAGGAGGATCCGGCGCAGGCTCGCCAACCGCGCCAGGACGAAACCCCGAGGCTCTTTCCTTCTCAACTTGGCCCTGTGGCTTGTGAGCCCGCTAACATGCGGGCTTGCTCGGTTGTTTGGGGGTTTTCAGTGGTTCGGTTGGTCAATTTGTTTCTCCTTTTCCCCTTTGACTCATCCGTTCTTGCTACTTTTCTTACCTCCCGTGTTGAGGACTAGCGGTCTGAACCCCCTTCCCTCCCCCGCCCTGTCTGCTGCACCATCCGTCTGAGAATTGGATTTCGTCTTTCGTCCTTTGACAACCTGAAAGACTGCTGAGAGCAACAGGAAAGAGGAGCTTTCCCACCTTTAAATGTTACTTTCTTGCAATCCGTTTTGTTTGTTTGTTTTCAATACCCAAGTTCAAGAATTTGAGAGCTGTGGAATGGAGTTATCAGAAGGCTGGCGTTGAGGGGGATAGTGACGAGTTAAAAGAAAACTATGATTTCATCTTTATTGGCTTTGCTATAGAAAACCTAACACATTTTTCTTCTGCCTCTGTTAAATGTGGTAAGGTTATATGTTGAATTAAGTATTTGGAGACTTACATAAAAGGCTATTTTTAGGTCATTGGTTGATGTATGTCAACAGCGTTTCACCTGAATTGGGTTTGCCTTGAGGATTCTGTTTTGGTGCCTGCGTACTGATTTTCGTTCAGCAACAGCTTTTTTTTTTTTTTTTTCTTCCCTGATAAATGAAATGATGTAGAAATGTGTGTAGTGGGAGAACCCATATTGCTCTCCGCAGTGTGGAAGTGAAAAACGTGAATTATGCACAGGGGTAAAACTTTCCATGAGCAATCTTGGAGACTTGCTTCATGATGGCTTCTCCTGTAATCTCAGAGCATTTCGAGATAGCTCAATTCACTGGCTGCCTTAATTACTTTCTGAAGTGCCTGGCACTTCTTCTCTTTGGTGACTCGTTTTAGTAAACTATTATGGCTGGTATGGTACATTTTCTTGGCTTCAAAGATGGGAGTTACAGCTTCGGCCCAGAGATTAATAGTTAACAATGGAAGCAGAATTCATACCATTGCTAGTGAGTTTTGGCTATGACCAACTCACAAACTATGTGAAAAAACAAACATCTTTCCATAGCTGTCGGGGAGGGGGGGGAATATTTTATCATGTCTTTATTTTGGAGACTCCAAGTTGATTATATTATGTGGGAAAAAATGTCAAATTATTTTCTTTAAGGCTTTGTGATGTGTGGTGCTCTTTTCCATCCGCTACCCACCCCTCCCCCCCCCATTTAGGGGCCGATCTTTATGTTTGGCTGGGCTCCAGGATGGGAAGAAAATATTTTGGTGAAAGGAAAAGATACCATTGCTTTGAACTGTTATGATACTATAAGTATTCATTTTAACCAGGGATGGTACAGAGAACCTTCCTCACTAATGTTTGTACCCCGTTAACATTCTGTCAGAATTCATTTTTAAAAGCCTATCCTGAGGCCCATAAAGAAATAATGCCACTTCATAACTGTTTCTGACAATCACATTAAAAAATGTGTTCCTGGAATGCATATATGTGTACTCATATAAACATTTATCTTTGTACATTTATGGTAATGTAAATATTTAAGTCTGAGGGCTTAAAAACTTTTATTTGCTTATTTGCATACATGTTTTTCAACATCTAGCAGTGCCAGCCATATTTGCCAAATAAGCATCAGCCATAAATTCATGCTTTGGCACATTTCATATAATAACTCTTCTAAATTGCTCCATGGTGAAGCATCATGAGATTAGCATTTGCTTCACGAGAGAGATTTGTTGTTGTTTTTAACTGTAATGATGCGCTGCTTAAGTGGAACAGGTGCTGGGCTCTCGCTGCTTGTGTTGAAACCTGCCAAATCAGACTCTTTTGTTGGATGGGTTGCTGAAGTAATTTAGGAGCCAAACTGTGGCCCCTGGCATGCCAAGTGTGAGTTCAAGGTTCCGTATCACTGCTGCGAATCCCTGTTTTCACTGTAAGAGGCAGACGTGTGTGATGAGCATTGCTTTCTCATTGCTGTTCTGTCTCTAATCCCTACTCCTCACCACCACCCCAGGCCTTTCATCACTAGAGCTCCTTGGAAAGTCTAGGCTCCTTCACTGCTGATTTGTTTTCCTTGGAGAACTAGAAATTCTAGGAACTTCCTGGCCAAGAATAGGTAGTTCATATTTATTCAACAAATATTTCGATTGCCTTTTAAGTGCTAGGCATGGTAGACCCTGAGAATCTGTAGAATGATACTCCTTTTGGCAAGCAGTGTACAGTTTAGGAGGAGAAGATAGTTGATAACTGATAATTAACATTGTGATATGTTTCATGACACAGGCATATAAGTAGATTCCTATGGATGGGAGCAGACTAAGAGGTAGTGGACTAAGATTTGGGGTCCTGGGAAAGGGCAGTCCTGCAGTGCGTCCCTGTGGGTTCCCTGAGCTAATCTTCAAAAATAGGACTTAACTAGGTTCAGAGAAAGGACAGGAAAGAGGGAAAGGACAGTTTAGACTAGCGCTGTCCTTTAGAAATATAACATGAGCAAATAGGTCATGTGTATTTTTGAATTTTCTAGTAGCTGTAAAGTAGTAAAGTAAAATATTTACTTTTAACAATACGCTTCAATAACAATACAATATTAACAATATATAGTTTAATTTGAATATTATCATTTCAACACATCAATATTTTGAAAGTATTATTGAAATATTTGACATTCCCCTATTCATACTCATTCTTCGGAATCTGCTATGTATTTTACATTTATTTATTTACTTTAAAGTTTACTTACTTATTTTGAGAGAGAGAGAAAGCACAAGAGGGGGAGGAAGAGAGAGAGAGAGAGAGAGAGAGTCCTGAGCAGGCTCTTCACTGTCAGCACAGAGCCTGACGTGGGTCTTGATCCCAAGAACCGTGAGGTCAGACCTGAGTTGAAGTCAGACATTTAACTGTCCAAATCACCCAGGCACCCCTGTATTTCACATTTAAAGCACATCTCCGTTCAGACTAGTCACATTCAGGTACTCAGTAGCCACAGGGGGACAGGTTAGTTTTAGAACAAGGGCCAGTAAAGTGATAAGAAGCCAAAATACTGAATGCCTAATGAACCCCGTTAAGGAGCTTTAACTGTATCCTAAAGGCTGTGAGGATTTAGTGGGGAAAAAATGTTGTGATGGAGTCAGATTTGTGTTTTAGACCTATCATGTGTTAGTGAAGTGAATGCTAGATTAGAGAAGGGCAAAACTGGAAGTAAGATCAGTTAGGAAGCTACTCTTGGTGAGAAAGGATGAGGGATATAAAGGAGTGGGTGGATACATGAGAGATTTAGGAAGTATTATCAGCAGTTCAGGATAAATAATCAGATTATGGAGTTGAGCAAGGTTGAAGATTTAGGATGGTACCCACATTTATGGAGGAGAAGCCAACCATCTGTGCCAGACAGACCAAAGATGAAAAAAGGAAGCTATGAGAGATTTGTCACAGAAGCTGAGGGAGGAGAATATTTCAAGGACTAGAAGTGGTCAACACTGTATCCTGCTATGAAAAGGCCAAAGAAGATAAGGACTGAATAAAATCTCTGAGACCTGGTGATTAAGATGTCATTTGTAACTTCAGTTAGTGCAGGTAGCTACATTGTAATGCATTTAGGGGGTTGAAGAGTGAATGACAGTATTAATTATTAATTAGCCAATTAAGGGCTAATACAGTGTTTTCAACAGAGAACTGAAAGAAGAGTATAGGTAGAGAGAGATTCAAGGGCAATTAGGGAAGTTTCTTCCCCTCCCCCCTTTTAAATTGAGAGGATCTTGGGCACATTTCTGCGGGATGGAAAAGAACTACAGTTGGGGAGAAATGGGTGGGTGGGTGGGGGGAGAGATGATTGATGGAGCCAAGGATTTGGAAGCAATAATAGGAGGGGATGAGATCCAAGGCATAGGTAGAGAAATTGGCCTTGGTTAGGAGGTGATTTTCCTTTCCTGGTGAGCGGAAAGGAAGGAGGTAAAGTTGGAGATAAAGTTTGTAACTGACAAGGGCAGGAAGGAGAATGAGTTGATGACATGTATCATTTTTGAATACCTGCTAAGAGTGAAGGAGAATGTGGTGGAATATGAATTTAGAAAAAAATGGTATGTGATTTTATGACAGCTTCCAAGGGAATGTGAGGGCTCCGGGGAGGAGGAGGGAAAAAGAGGGGCAGACACACATGCGACTAGGAAAAGTGAATAAGGATTGTTAGGCAGCACTGGAAGGCCGATTTGAAATTGTTGGGTTGTTGGATTTATAGGGCTACCAGTTTGCATGGTTAGTTGAATCTTTTTTTCCTCCAGCATGATCACTCTGGGTATAGCTGAAGAAACCATTTAATACTCCCGAGAACTCACAAGGTAGGTACTGTTAATCTTGATTTGAAGACGATCAGCTAGAGCTCAAAGCCTGGTAGTTCAGTTCCGGAGCCCCGGCTGTTAATCGCTTTGCAGATGCCTGCTTGGTAGAGATTCCTAAGGAAAAGGAAATTAGAGATACTGAGGATTGTTACTAAATTGAGGTACCATGGAGTCCAGGGTAGATTATCAGCAGGAAGCCTGGAAGGGGTGATTCAATTAGGAGAAAACAAAGGGCCTGAACAGCTAGATAGATGTCATTGTGAAGCTAAAGAGCTAGTGAGGAGTAAGCGATATTAGCTTCTATTTATGGAGTACCTCCTATATGCTAGGCACTCTAACAACTCATTTCTAATTCTAACACATACTGTACAAAGTGTTATTCGTCTTATAGTCTTCCCTTTGCCATTCTCTGTCACATGGAGAAACAGGATTAGAGAGGTTAAATAACCTATCCAGAAACATATGCTCTCAAGTAATGAAACCATGATCCAAAGTCCATTTTTTTCTCCAAGTCATATCCTCCTCTTACTCTCCCTCCTTCTTTTTCTTTTTCTTCTTTTAGAATTTTTGTTTTTTAAGTAAGCTCTAGGCCCAATGTGAGGCTTGAACTCACAACTCTAAGATCAAGAGTCGCATGCTTCACCCACTGAGTCAGCCAGGCACCCCCAAATCATATTCTTCTCAAGTAAGGAGATAAGACAGAAGATGCAGTAGTGGTGAAAAGTGGTACAGAGACACTGGGATATTTAATTTAGGATTTCAGAGCTGATCATTCATTTAACAAATGTTTGTTGACCATTTAATACATGTGCCAGGCATTATTCTAGGTGCACAGGTTACAATAGTGAACCAAACACACAGGATCCTTGCCCTCATGGATCTTATGTTCTAGACAGTATGAGACAGAATTAAACAAAATAAGTAAGTGAGAGTTATTGTTCTGTCACAAGGTGATGGAGAAGTAGTGTAGAGAAAAATAAAGCAGGCAAGAGGGACAGGAATGCCATAGGGTATGCACGCATTTATTTATTTAAAAAAAAATCTTTATTTTTGAGAGAGAGAGAGAGAGAGAGAGACAGGGCGGGGGAGGGACAGATGGAGGGAGACACAGAAGTCAAAGCAGGCTCCAGGCTCTGAGCTGTCAGCACACAGCCCGACGCGGGGCTCGAACCCACGAATTGCGAGATCATGACCTGAGCTACAGTCAGACGCTCAACCGACTGATCCACCCAGGTGCCCCAGGTATGTACACTTTTGAAGAGGATGTCTGAGAAGGATTTGCTGAAAAGTGAACAAAGACCTGAATGAAGTAAGGGGCATACTAGGTAGAAGAAACATTTTTATTGGCTCTGAAGCAGAGATGTGCTTGTTGTATTCTCCAAGCTCTTGGAGGCCAGTGGACCTGGACTGGAGTGAGTAGAAGAGCAGAAGCTGGTGAGGTCATAGAGATGACTGGGCCCGAGTCTCATAGAACCTGTAGGCCATTGTAAGCACTTGGATGTTTACATTGTGAGATGAAAACTATTACAGGATTTTGAGCAAAGGAATGACACGATCGGATTTATGCTTTAAACGCTTCACTCTGGGCTATGTGTGTTGAAAGTAGTCTGAGGTACAGAGTCAAGTCAAGAAGACCAGTTAGGAGGCTCTCTTAAAAAATCAAATTGGGAGATAGTGCTGTCTCAGACCCGGGAACTGATGAGAAGCGATTGGATCTGTGAGGTTTACAGAAGAGTTGCACAGATAGTACATAGAGTTCCTTTACACCAGTGTTTCTCAACCTCTGCACTGTTGACCTTTTGGACTAGATAATCTTTTGTTGTTGGGGGTTTCCCTGTGCAGTAGGATGTTATGTAGCATCCCTGGCCTTTATCTACTAGATGCCAGTACCATCCCCCCAGTAGTAACAATCAAAGATGTTTCCAGGGGTGCCTGGGTGGCTCAGTCAGGTTAGCATCCTACTTCAGCTGAGGTCATGACCTTGTGGTTTGTGAGTTCGAGTCCCGTGTCAGGCTCTGTGCTGACAGTTCAGCACAGATTCTGTGTCTGTGCTGGTTGAGATTCTGTGTCTCCCTCTCTCTTCCCCGCCCCTGCTCACACTCTGGCTTGCTCTCTCTCAAAGGTAAATAAACATTAAAAACAATCTAAAAAAATGTTTCCAGACATTGCCCCATAGCTCTTATGGGGCAAAATTTCTTCTATTAAGAACCACTATCAAATACCCTACACCCTGTTTCCCCTAATGTTAACACCTTACATAACCATGGTACATTTACCAAGCTAAGAAATTAACAATGCTACAGTGCTTCAACCAAACTCCTAATTTTATTTGTATTTTACCAGTTTTTCCACTAATACCTTTTTTCCATTGCATATGCAAACCAGGATACTACATTGCTTTTGGTTGTCAAGTCTCCTTTATCTCTTCTAAGTATGACAGTTTCTTGGTCTTTTCTTTTATGGTACTTGGTCTTTACTTTTAAAGTGTACTAGTAGGTATTTTGTAGACTGTTCCTCAGTTTGGGTTTGTCTGATATTTTCTCATTTAAATGGGGTTATGGATTTTGGGGGTAAGAATACCATAAAAGTGAAGGGCCCTTCTGGGGCACCTGGGTGGCTCAGTCGGTTAAGCATCTGACTCTTGATTTTGGCCCAGGTCATGATCTCACGGTTCGTGAGATTGAGCCCCGAGTCGGGCTCTATGTGCTGACTGCATGGAGCCTGCTTGGGATTCTCTTTCTCCCTCTCTCTGCCCCCTCTTCCGCTCATGCACACGTGTGCATGCACACGTGCACTCTCTCTCCCTCCCCCTCACTCACTCACTCTCTCTCTCTCTTTCTCAAAATAAGTAAATAAACTTTGAAAAAAAGTGAAGTGTCCTTCATGTGTCATATAGGAGATGCAAGATAGCAACGTTACATCACCGATGATCCCTTCGTTAAGGTGTTTTCTGGCAAGTTTCTCTCCTGGAAAGTTATTTTTCCCTTTCTATACTCTGTTCATTAGAAGCAGGTTGCTAAGACCAGCCCACACTCATGGGAGGGGAATGAAACTCCCACTTCCTAGAGGAGGAGAATCAAAGAATTTATGGACATATATTAAAACCACCCAGTAATGGGTAAATATTTCGGGAGGATACTTAGAGGCTTTACCAGTATCCTTTTTCTGCTCACTAATTTTAGCATTCATCTGTAGATCATGCCTGCAGTAATTATTCCTATGGTGTTCTAAAAGTGCTTCTTTATTTCCCTTATTTTTTCTGTATTTATTAACTGGAATTCTTTTGTGAGGAAGACTTGTTCCTTATCTATTTTTCTATCTACTTATTTAATCATTGATATCGGTTCCAATTCATGGGCATTTATTTTATTCTTAGGGTTATAGTTCAGTGCTAACATTTATTTTATTGCCCAAATTATTCTAGCTTTGACCCTTGAGACCTCTTTTAGGTTGACTCTGTGTGCTTTGACATTCTCCTATCCTCTGTGGGTATACATGTACGTGTCTTTATTCTCTGTTGCTTCTAGATGCTTCATTGTGTATTTTTCCTGCAGCAGCCCTAGACTCATTTTTTCGAGAAGCTGTAGTTCCTTTTATCAGAGAGTGATATTTGGAGTTCAAGATCTGGATGGTAGGTGTGTTTGTTGTTATTGGAATGTCACTGCTTCTAGTCACGCTCAGTGGACAGAGAGCTAGGAAATACATGCGTGTATATTGATCTGTATCCACATATATCTATATTTATATCTGTATATAAAAGTAGACATATGTTTATACTTATGTGACTCCAATTGGATATGTTTTGATCCAACTATATTTGCTGATGGATTGGATGTGGAATGTGAAAAGAGAGTTGTCAAGGATGACTCCATGGTTTTTGGCTTGAGAAAGGGAAGGATGGAGATGTCATTAACAGAGATGTGTAGACTGTGGGCAGAGCAGATTTCTGGGGAGAGTTCAGGAATTCCAGGCGGCCTAGGTTTTTGAGATGTCTAATGGAGATACTAATAGAGATGTCAAGTCAGCAGTTGAACAAACGAATCTGGAGTTCAGAGGAGAATGGTCCAGGTTGCATACATTTGGGAGTTGTCTGTACAGGCGAAATTGCCTAAGGAGTGAGTGTTGATAGAGAAATTCAGGGACTGACCCCTACACCTACTGGTCAGAGATGAGGAGGATCATTTCTGCAAAATGTTAAGGATTGGGGTGTGGCTGTAGGGTAGATTCCATATCTGTCATTAATGAACATTTATTCAACATGTATTATTTTCAAGGCACTGAGTTATTTTGGGGTTAACCTTGCTCCCTTCCTCCATAAATTTACAATCTAGGAATGAGACAAATTACAGACTTAAAAAGACCAGCAGTGGAAGGCAAATACCGGATGATAAGTATAGATACAACATCCTAGAGAAGCTTGTTAGAGGACATGGGCATAAGTGCCAAACTCACATGTGCCAGCTCCACGTAGACATTAATGTAATAAGCACGTGCCAGTCAGGAAACTCATCAGGGCGTCATGCGCACAACTAGTAATTACCAACAAGCAGAAGCTCCTCCATGTGTTGACCTTGGTTTCTTAGGTTGCTTCTGTTCTTGGTCCCCTGCCATTATAAGGTTTTGGATTGGTAATTGGTGCCTATAGTTGTTGGCTATCAATTAAGCCACTCAGTGAACTGGTTAGGGTTTCTGCTGCACTTTACTTTCTAACTTTTGGCTTTCTGCCACCTTTTCAAAATCAGTGGGATTCAACTCAGGGCTGCTGAAAATAAAATATTTCTATGTAATATCAAGCAGCAGTTGGCATACCTTCTTCTATTACATGCTTATGTTTTGATTGCTTCTTTCTCTGATGGCCTTAGACATTCCCATTTCTTATTTGGTTATTAAGGTCGTACTCAAAATACACTTATAGAACTTTAAAAGTACTTTAAACTTATAAGCTGGTAAACTGAAGTTTTAGTAAAATATTTTAATTTCATCTCCTTTGTACTAAAAAATGGATAGGCTTTCATTAATAAGAGGTTTTACAGAATGAGACAGATTAATCGTACCTATTGAGTAATTATTTCTCATTCATTTCTGGAGGAATTGTAAGAAAAAAAGGGATTTATCTACTTTATAGAACAGGAGGCAGAGAATTTAAGGATTCCATTCTCATTTATTCCACCGAATTGATGGGCACCTAAGGCAGTGTCTTTCCACTCAGCATATAAATATACTCAAGTTTCTTACAGCTAATAAATACAACACACCGATACATATATAAATGGATAACAACTTTGCCAAACAATTCAGTGTCTTATTAGCATGGGACCTAGTGCATACTGGATACTCAGATGATTGTTGGATGAAGGAAGTACATAAGATACTTGGAGACATGAAGTAAGACATGATAAGCTACTTATCTTGTTCAAGAAGACTTAGGATACTAAAACCTTTAGTTTGTCGAAGTCACAATTAGGGCAAAGTAAAAGAGATCTGTATGGTAACATTTTCATTTTAGACTAAGGCAATTAATTCTACTTCGTAAAAACATGATTGCTACTTTTCAAGTAGCCCACAAACCTACCCTCTAGTAGTAGAGTTCTAGTTCAGGAGTCAGACTGCTTGAATTTCCATCCTGGCTCAACTACATACTAGGTGTTTGATGTTAAGTTTGTTTCTTAACTATTCTTCAGCTTCCTCATTTGTAAAATGAGGAATATTTATACCTACTTTATGAAGTTGTCAAGTGAAGTAATAGATAGCAAGCATGTAAATGTTTTGATATATGATGTGTTCAATTAATTTTAACTGTTATTCTAAAAATACTGGGAGACGAGTATCTTAAAGTTTTTCCTTTCTAGAAAATCATGTGTGCTGAGTGATAATCAAAGGAGAAAAAAAACCCTCAGTGAAAAAAGAAAAAAGATGCGAAGTTTATCAATATATTCATAGTGACATGTTGGAACTCTGAAAAATAGGTTTTCTACTTTTTTCTATCTCCATTTTATTTCTCTTAATTTGTTTACCGGGTTTTTATGAAATATTTAACTATAAGCTAGAAATGGGCTTTCAAGAACATGTTATGTTTTGAGAGGCAGCATTGCATTATGGTCAAGAGCATGGATTCTGGACCCAGACTGTCTGGGATTGAATTTCAGCTCTGCCACTTACTAGCTGTGTAATCTTGCAAAAGTTACTTTACTTCTCTTTATGCCTTAGTGTTCTTATCTGTAAATGGGCATAATGATAGTACCAGAGTCAAAGGGTTTTTAATGAACTAATATTTGCAAAGTGCTTAAAATAATGCCTGGGGCATAGGAAGTATCATGTACTTTTTGAATAAAATAAAGGATGGTAGAAATATTACACTCAAAAATTAATGAAAGATTTTAACTTTCCAGTGTATTTATAGGTTAATCCACAAGTTCTCCTACCTGTACCTTCCTGAATTTCTTTGGTTCCATTGATGAACCAAACAGGAAACAGGAAAACTGTTTTTCTCATAAAACCTTTATATTACGGGAGTGCTTTTCACTGTTAACAGTTAGGATCTAACCCCCTCACCCTCTCCAAATTTTTAAAGTAGATTCAGTTACTTTTGTTACCACAAGGGAAGATGCCATGGTACGCTTCTTCAATATTTTGGAACACTGAGTTGAATATTTCAAATGCTGAGAAACTGCCTTCTTCCCAGGTGTGCAACAGTTTTTATAGATTTTATTTGGGTATGAAGTAGGAGTAATTGTGGGAGTTTGTGTGAAAGATGATTTAAGGCATTGGAGAAGCAATAAAAAAGTATTTTTCTAATGCCAGTTTTCTCCTTGACTTGGAAATTCTTTTAGCAGCAGTGTCCCCAGACTGTTTTTCATCATTTGCAGTGTTAAACCTTATAACAAAATATTGCAGGTAGACTGCCAGACCTTAATTCAACTATTCATCCTGAAGTTGAAAGAGGCTGTTGGTTTCCGCTTTCAGTAAGGAACTTAGTATAATGTAAGAAGTTAGTATAATTTCAGAATGATGAGAGGTCCAGAAGAGAACCTTGTGGTTTGATAACCTTTTTTCTT
Source organism: Paguma larvata (assembly GCA_030068075.1). NCBI lineage: Eukaryota > Metazoa > Chordata > Mammalia > Carnivora > Viverridae > Paguma > Paguma larvata. The sequence goes on from CM057827.1 coordinate 112,928,694, forward strand.
CTATACAGTGTAAGAGCAAGTTTGCTTTGTTTCTTAATATACTCCTTTCCATACAAATGTAGCTTATGGATTGATAGCTTCAGTGCATATATAAATTGCACTATCAGCATAGAAATAATTTATAAATACGGCAGTTCCTAACTTAGGGAGTTGAACCTTAATTATTGACTTAGATTTTATTTCGCATGAATATGTTTATTAAACATATGCAAATAAAATTTGAATCCTATTATAGGGGTGTTTGGGTGGCTCAGCGGGTTAAACGTCCCACTCTGGATTTTGGCTCAGGTAATGATCTCGTGGTTTGCAAGATTGAGCCCCATGTCGGGGTCTGCGCTGATGTTATGGAGCCTGCTTGGGATTCTGGATCTCCCTTTCTCTTTGTGCCTCTCTCTCTCTCTTTCTCTCTCAATAAAAAAAAATTTGAATCTTATTATAAATGCAACTTGTAGTTTTGTTGTCAGTTTTATATTCCGAAAGTCTAGCAAAAAATCTTCTTGTAGAGAAGGTTTGTATTCTTTTGTGAAAGACAAATACTGTACAGGGCTTTGTAGCTGCATGAATGCTGTCTCTGTCTCCTATGGGACTGTGTAGTCTGGGTTTTCATGGACTGTTTGGCTGACCAGGAGACTGAGTCCTATGTAGAATGATTTCCCTCTAATTCTCTTTGTCCTTTTTAGCTTTAAATCTTTACTATCTATCAAACTACACATTTTTAAAAATTGCTAGCTTTTATGATAGGGAAAAGTTAACTTCTATTATAGAAAAAATAGGAAAAATGTAGGATAAGTAAAAAGGAGGAAATCTGCTATTCTACCATCCAGAGATAACTAGTACTAATAATTTGGTGCCTTTTCTCCTATCTTTTTTGTATGCATATGTATTTCAAAATGCCGTGTTGACATCATACTGTGGACAGTAGAGATACAGTTTATGTGTCAGGTAGAGTCAGTGCAGTAAGCTGGTCATACTGAGACTGGCTTCGAGGAGACGAGAGATTCGTGCTTACTGTAGGAGATGCTTTTCTTTTAGAGGAATTGGTATTTTTCTCTTTTTCATAATGTTGAACTAAATTTGAATGGCTCATTACATGCACGTTTGAAGCTTCTCTTTTTAAATCTCATATTCTGCTTTTTTTCTGGTAATGTAGTATGGACATTTTCCTGTGTCATTAAAAATCCTACCTCTTTACCATCCCGTGCTCATTTTCTGATAGATTGAGACCCAACAATAGTGCAGGATACGTTCGTTGAATAGGCCCTTGATAGTCTCAAGGAGTATGTCTCAAATCTCTTGGGCATATCTTAGAATGGTGCAGTTCAATAGAAATAATGCCTGCCACGTTGTAATTTCAACTTTTCTGGTAGCCACATTTTTAAGACTACAAAGAAACAGATGAAATTAATTTGAATGATACATTATATTTAGTCTAGGTATAATTAAAATACTATCATTTCAACTTATACTCAATGTAATAAAATTATTGAGATGTTTTATAATTTTTTTCTTGCTAAGTGTTCAAAATCTGGTATATGTTTTCTACTTACAGCACATCTCAGTTCAGACTAGCCACATTTTGAGTGCTCAGTAGCCATATGTGGCTAGTATTATCACAGTCCTAGAGCGTATAATTTCTCCCATAAAATGCAATAAAATAGCATTTTGCAAGTGCTCTAGAGGGGATTAGGATAGTATGAGAAGTAAACTACAAAACCAAGTGGCACTGGGAATGCAGAGCACTTATTTTGGTGTCTTAGGAAATTTAAATCTCTGCCTCCATAAAATGACATATTCCTATGTTTGTGGACCTCATGTCACAGAATAATGTTAAATTTGTAGGTGTGTAAGGATTTACTGGGTATACTTAACCTGTGGCAATTCTCATAATAGTCAATAAGATCCATTCCGTATTCCAAGGATTTTGGATAACTGAGTTTGTGAGCACACTTTGTAGTTGAAGACCTGAGGACAAATTTATCCTTCCTTGTAGAGAGTACTTTTATGAAGTGAGTAGCAAACATACACGCACCTGTACATACTACATATGTGTAGATAAACTACGTATGTTATATGTTATATTCACACGCACACACATTTATCATAATCCTCATAATCCCCATAATCTTCTGTTTCTTCAGAAACAGTAGCAGTTAAAATGATTTTCTTCTTTATATAATGAATTTGTGGCATGATAAGAAAGATGTGGCATGATCAGGAAGCCACCTCAGGTTAGCGAATATATAATGTGTGATAGAAGAGTACAGAACACTCTTAGCTTTTAATTTAGCCTGCGATCATGTGAAAAAATTCCTCAATATCTCTGATTTTTATTTTGTTCTGTAGGATGGAGATAATCCTGCCCTGTTTTCTTAATATGATTTTGATTATTAAATAGGATGAATGGAGACTAAAGGGACATGTCGTACTCATTTTTGTGTCCCCAGGACTTACTGTGGGGTCTGACACACTGGCACCCAATAAATACTGTCTTCAAAGTCTGAATATACGTAAAGATCTTTTTAAACTGAGAATGCTATGTGTGGAAGCTATTTTGTTTACTTGGGTCTGTTTCTTCTTATTTAATTTCTTTTAAGTTTATTTATTTTGAGAAAGAGAGAGAGAGGGCACCAGTGCATGCAGGAGAGGGGCAGAGAGAGAGAATCCCAAGTGGGCTCCACGCTCAGTGTGCAGCTCGATGTTACAACTGTGAGATCATGACCTGAGTCGATATTAAGAGTCAGACACTTGGGGCGCCTGGGTGGCTCAGTCGGTTGAGCATCCGACTTCGGCTCAGGTCATGATCTCGCAGTCTGTGAGTTCGAGCCCCACGTCGGGCTCTGTGCTGACAGCTCGGAGCCTGGAGCCAGCTTCCCATTCTGTGTCTCCCTCTCTCTCTGCCCCTCCCCCACTCATGCTGTGTCTCTCTCTGTCTCAAAAATAAATATAAACATTAAAAAAAAATAATAAAAAAAAAGAGTCAGACACTTAACTGACTGAACCACCCAGGCACCCTTTCTTCTTTAATTTCTTGACTGGAATATGATAAGTGTAATAATTAATATTTCCCCCTACAACTAATCAATAGGATTGCATGCTGTGCTTGTATTTTTACTTATTATTATTTTATTAATCAGATCTTGTCTGTAAATATGTGTATCTCTAAAATATGTTGTAATTATCTTGTTTTAAGAGATGTCTAGTACTTAATATCTTGACCTATTTAGCATAAAGGGTTAATAATTTCTTTGTAGTTATTGGGAGATAGATAAGACTATTTCCGCTGTGGTCTATCTTTATAATAAGCTTAAAAATCAGCCAATTTGAGACACAAATGCATGCTTATTGGACATCAAAATTGTTGAAGCAAAGTAGCAATATTTTAATTACAGCAATGTGGTCTAGTAATCAGAAAATGGCCCAAATAAGAATGGCTTTCTTATTTATATAATGATGGGAGAAACGCCATCTTTTTCCTCCAGAAGGGATGCAGCACTTAATAAATACTTAGTGTCGAAGTAAAACAAAATTATAATGCAAGAGCAAATAACGTGCACCTAGAACAGCATTTCAAAGTGATCTTCATGAAAACATTAGCTTTTTCTAGCATCAGCTATGAGTTTCTGTAACGGCCCACTCACTGAGTCATCTGTAGCAATTGAAAATTTGGATATTTTCCATTTTTTAGGGTGTATTTTTTGATAAAGTGGTTTCCTTTTATCTCTTATGAATGAAGTAAGCAGTCTTGTGTAAAATAGCGTGTGCATTGTGACAGTATGCCTCATTGTTTCCTGGGAGCACGGAACTTAAGGAAGGAGTCGAATGTTGTCTATGTGCTAGGTCACCATTAACTAAATGATACACTCTGAGAGTGGTTGGCAGTTTTTGTTTTCATTATCTTTCCCCACTTCTACTTCCACCAACACCTTTGGGGATCTTTGGAAATTTAGTGACAGAAAGATAATCAGATCACACTCGGTTTTTTTGTTTTTCATTTTCTGTGCATGACAGTAAATGTTAAAATTGTTGAAATCAAGAAATATAGTACAGGGTGGCTGGCTGGTTTAGTTGGAAGAAAATGTGGCTCTTAATCTCAGGGTCATGAGTTTGAACCCCACACTGGGTGTAGAGATTACTTAAATAAACTTAAGAAAAAAAGAAATACAGTACATATTAATGAAAGAGATATGCAGTGACAGTGTAAACCATATGGCCAAATGAAAACTGAGTGATCTGTTAATTGAATGAAATGATGATGGGCCTCAATTAAAGGCAGAGAAGAGGCAACTTGCTTTTTTTCTTCCCCTGTTTGATCTTTCTCCCTGATGTCTAGGCTAGATATGCATTTTTTAAAAAAGTGATTCTACTAGAAAAAAATCCTCTGCTTGTTTCTTTCCCATTCTGAATTTTACTGTTTGGTATTTGCTCAGACACAAGGGAAAAAGGATCTAAATCTCGTCCTTTTTCTTTACTTCTGCTGTTTACATATTTTACATCTGCTCATTCTTAGCTTAGAAAATATTAATAATTGGTTAAAGGCAATGTTCATCTCATGACTACTTACTGTAATCTAATTCTGAATAATTTTTATTATTAGGCCCTTAAAAATTCTAATCCATATCAGCAAAAGCTCCCAAGGAAAGTAAAACTGACTCCTTTAACATAGACCACATTGTTGCTCATGCCTTTGACAATATGCTCTGTATTAACTTTTGGTTCTTTGATGTCAGTATCTGATGGATGAAGTTCAAATGACTAATCTGTGGAAAATAAAAAAGTATATTCATAGCCAATTTGGGAATTTAGTGAGCCACGAGCTACAATTTTTGTGTTGAGTTTTTTTGTTTGTTTGTTTTGTTTTGTTTTTTAAGAAGCACAAGAAAAGGGACATGATTTTACTTCCATAAGTACTTTTCATACCCTTAACAATTATATTACGACTAGTGCAGATCGACTCTCAATGATGATATTTCAATTTCTGGTCCTTGGGTATCATTTGGGGGAAATAATAGGAGCAAAGAAGATTGGAAATTTTTAAGGTTTTGTGCTATAGTTAAACCACTGTTTTTGAATTGCCAACAAATTGAACTTATGGAGGAAAGGAAATGGTATGTATAGCAAAACTTTAAGGAAGAAAACATAGTTGTTCATGTTTGTAATATGATTATTTTGGAGATGGTAGTTTGCAATTTGAGGATAGTGTGAGCTGTTAATCTGTAAAACGCAGTTATAATAAATGAGTTATAGGGTATGTATGAAAGCAGTGCTTATAGTATTAGCCTAGCTCCAATGGCTTAGAATATGCATTTTGAAAGTGTAAGATTTCTTTCTTTTGACCTACTTCTTTTAGAATTTGAATTTTCCAAATTCATGCCATTTATTGTATAAGTCTTTTTTGGGTCTTAAATGCTATGTCAGCTATTCTGACTATTCAAACAAGGTTTTTGTTTGTGTTTTGTAGTGTTTGGAGTTAGGGACCAAATCCTAAATACTGAATGTTTATCTGGTTTTAGAGACGGTTTCTTTAAAAAATTTGTTTTTAATTTAAAATATTTTTATTTTAGAGAGAGAGTGCATGAGTGAGGGAGAGGGGCGGTGGGAGAGAGAGGATCTTAAGTGGGCTCATGCTCAGTGCAGAAGCCCGACCCAGGGCTTGATCCCACGACCCGAACCCAAATCAAGAGTCAGACACTCGGGGCACCTGAGTGGCTCGGTCGGTTAAGCGGCCGACTTCAGCTCAGGTCATGGTCTTGCGGTCTGTGAGTTCGAGCCCTACGTCGAGCTCTGTGCTGACAGCTCAGAGTCTGGAGCCTGTTTCCGATTCTGTGTCTGCCTCTCCCTCTGACCTTCCCCTGCTTACACTCTGTCTCTCAAAAATAAATAAACATTAAAAAAAAAAAAAAGAGTCAGACGCTCAACCGAGCCACCCCTGCGCTCCTAAAAATGTTTTTAATAAAACAAATTACAGATGAATAATATATCTAGGAGAGATCAAATAATATAGCAATATATGGAAAGAGAAACCAAGTTCTTTCTGCATATCTCTCCCTCTGTTTACCCCAATAAATAGTAGTCACTGCAGTCAGTTTGGTATCTTCCCAGATCTTTTATTCCGTGTGCGTGTGTAGTTTTATTTTGTGTCTTTATTTTCTTTAACAGATTCTATATTTTGGTTGGTCTGCATTCTATCTTCCATGCCCATGTAGTACTATCTTATTCTTTAACTACATATTATTTCTATGCATAGATTTATCATATTTTAAGTTTATCCCATTAAAAAAAATCAACAGCAGTGCTCTTGCTTGTAATAACATGAGCTTACCATTTAAAATCTGGAAATGGTAAGGACCATTTGGTTTCTTCAAGTTTGTTTTTCGAGTAGGCAGAACACATTAAATTCTTTATCAAAACTGTGAGAGGAAGCAAAAATTATTTCAACTTTTAAAAATGCCCGGATTATGTTGTACTGTTCTAGGTGTATGATTTAACGCAATCCAGACTGCGTTGTGGTTGCAACACTCCCACTTGCAGTTGGGAAGAACAAAAATGATTACAGTTTTTCTGCAGGGAGACAGGATGGATAAAAGCAGCTTATATTTAAGCTACATAGATCTTTGGTGACTGTAACCAGAAAGAAAGACTATCCATGAGGGTAGGTACCCTGTGTTTTCCTGTTCATTATTAGATACCAGGCACTTAGTGTGACCAAGACATGAAGATGTAGGAATGAATAGATGGTGTAGAAATGTCCTATGTAGGAAGCATATCAGTCTTTGGGGCATGAGTTGAAAATGATCTAGCGGTTCAGGTTGCAGAGATCAGCTTTGAATCTCATTGGTATTAATACATCTGTAATTCTGAGCACTTAAATTTCTGATACTTTATCCAAGGGCTTGAGTTGTTTTGCTCTCTTGGTGTCTTTACTTTCTTGTGTAAGTAGTGTTTCTCTCTCTCTCTCTTTTTTTTTTTTTCAGGTGGATTAGCATTATCTAAGTTATTATCTAAGTTACTTAGGAAACTTTGGCCAAACCATTAAAAATGAACAACTGTGATGAGTAGTTTTTGGTGCTCAGCAACCAGTAGTTCCTATCTTTATTGTTTCCATGTTGAGGAAATTTGCAGTTCAGCTTAGGAAGCATTTTCTGAGTGCCTACTTTGTGATGGGTCTGATGCTAGATGCTGGGGGGTACAGAAATGAATGAACTGTAGTCCTGACCCTCCTGCACCTCAGTACCTAAAGGGGGAATACAAGAATAAGAGAGTGCCAATGTTATATGGCAAGTGCAATTATAGGGGTATGTGCTGGAGCATAATTTTGTGCTTTGGTATTTGGCCATTGTGTAATTGAGGCCATCTGTAGGCTAGGAGTTTAAAGTATCCCTAATGCTTCATCATGCTTCATATTCTGGCATTATTACTTTTGGAGAACCTGTAGCTGAACAACTAGTTTTTAGTATGTGTATAGTGTTCTTCCTGCCCTCTTTCAATTCCTTGGATGTGAGCTGCTCTGTCAGAGCAAAGGACTATGAACCGTCTTTGGCCTCAGCTTCCACTTGCTGCTGAAAAAGAACTCTTCTCCCATAATTGTTTGGGGTTTTTTTTGTTTGTCATTGGAGCTTTCTAAGTCTATATAGACCCTTATCTCCATCCCACTAGAATGTAATCTCTGTGGTTGTAGGATCTGAGGTTCACAGATATGTTCCAGCACTTAGAATAGTGCCTGGCATATAGCATATTTGCAGTAAGTATTGTTTAATGAGCGGTATGTGACAAACCTACCTAGAAGACTGAGTGAATCTTTAATGCACAGATCTTGTTTCAGAGTAAGGGACTGTGTTCCTGTTCTTTATGTGAAGCTTTACTGATTCCATGTAGCTTAGCAGCACTTCATAACTTCATAACCAGTATCATTTGCTAGGCTTACTAAGAAGATTCCTACTGCAGTGCTAGGTACTAAGAAGATTCCTATCTACCCAGGCATAAGGAGAGAGGCCTTAAATGAAGTCATCTTATGGGCCTGTAAGGCTGGGATCCGAGGATCCTGGGACATTAAACGAAAATCTTGCTGGAGGAGTGAACTCTTACAGTCCCAGGGAGCCTTTTGGGTGTATCCTGCAGAGGCCAAAGTTCTTATCTTTTTGGTTGTGGCATTATGCAGAGTTCCTGGAATTCCCCCAGGGAACCTATCCACTAGGTCATGCCCCAGGAAAGCTGAGAGGCAGTGTATTGTTGTTTTTAAGAGCTCAGGATCTACAGCCAGATCTCTTTGCTGCAGTCTTGATGCTGCAATTTCCCTTATGTGTCATCGGCAGCAAGTTACTTATTTTGTGTTTCAGAAACATCTGTAACATGTGTAAAACGTGAATAAAATAGTACCTAATTCATAATGTGGTTTGAGGATTAATATAGGCAAAGGGTTTACAACATACGTGGTACATAATACCAGTGCTCAGTAAATATTCATATTTACTTATATGATACAGAAACAGTTCATACCTTTTACTCATTTTTATTCTGATATTCTCTCCTGAAAAGTGTGAGAAAGCACAGAGGTACAGTTGACGTTCTGGGAATTTCACACAGGCCGTGTGTGGAGGTGTTTGCAGACCTGTGGAGGTGTGTGGCGCATCAGATGGCACATAGCATCAGCTTCTAAGGCCCGCATCTATCATCCTGTGTCAGGTGGAAAACAGGTGGAGAACCTTTGATCTAGAGAGCTCTAATTATCTCCAAAGTGGGCCATGCTTAATTTGACAGTGTCATGATTTTTAATATTTGACAGTTCCGGAATTGCTGCTATGGGATATAACCCTTTCTTCTTCAGCCTCTCTCCTGCTTTTGCTTACATTGTAGAGTGAATATGATGCTCCACTTCCCACACACATACCCAAATAGCTCTGACTGCTGAAAGACTTCTCTTACTTTCAGCACATAACTTGTTGACATGTTACTGGGTGCTTGGAATTTTCACTGTTAACTGGGTTTGAGTCCCAGTTTTGACAAGCTTTAGGGCTTTTTTGTTTGTTAAGTGTGATGAAAGTATCCACCTCATGGGATCGTTGTAAGGATTAATAAAAACAAAACACTTAGCATAGCACTGAGCATACAATAAGGCTCCAGTATTAGTTGTAAATTTAATATTTGTCCTGATCATCATGGTAGTCATTATTGCTCCATGCTTCAAATCAGCAATGAAATACAACTTTGCACTAATCCTCATTTCTGCTTGGAATTGGAAGACTAAATGGAATGTAGCAGCCCTCTGATTGAAACGTGCTGTGACCTTCCTTGCACAGTAAAGATTTAACTACCTTCAAGGGCATACAGGGGCGCTGGAACACAGTAAGCCTTGAGAGTAGGCTTTCCCGGTCCTGTATTCCAGCTCCTTTCTGCCCAAATGTTGTAGCCCAGATTTTCATTACACACTCCCCTTGGTGGCTTCTCTAATAAAATTGCAGCAATGTAATTTGCATTCTGTCCTTGAATTGAGGCCAGAATTAGGAAGTACATTCAGTGCTTTTGGTAGCAAAACTCTGTAATAATCTATGAGGTAATTATGTTGATAATAAAATACGAATTTTTATGTATAACCTCCAGGTTACCACTCGATTTGTTACACTTCTTTTTCCGTAATGTGGAAAATATCCCTGCATGATGGGCGGTATCATCTCTCCCTTTTACAGTTGAGAAAACTGAGGCTCAGAAAGTTTAAATAATTTGCCTGAGTTGCTCAGCTGCTCAGTGAGAGGGTTGATTCACTCCACAGCTTTTTTTTTTTTAAACACTTATTTATTTCCGAGAGTCAGAGAGACGGAGCATGAGTGGAGGATGGGCAGAGAGCGAGGGAGACACAGAATTGGAAGCAGGCTCCAGGCTCTGAGCTGTCAGCACAGAGCCTGACGCGGGGCTTGAACTCATGGACCGAACTGTGAGATCATGACCTGAGCTGAAGTCGGACGCTCAACCGACTGAGCCACCCAGGCGCCCCACTCCACAGCTTTTTTACATCAAAATTAGAAAGTTGAATCCTCAAATTAGGTTCAAAATATTTCCCAGAGAAATTTATAAATGGTATGGCTACATGCAGAGAACAGGCATAAAAAAGAAAAAAGAAGATAGGTGGAAAGAAGGTGTGGAGAAGATTGAACTGATGAATATGGACCAACTATAAAAGATAAGAAGCAAAAAATATTATTCAAGCACTTTTGATATTGAATCAGTTCATAGAAGCAGTTGCCCTGATAGAGGATTTTTTTTTTTTTAGTAGTGTCACATTTTAACTTAGAGATTCAAAATTCAAAGTTAAATATATATCTAGAAGAGAGGGTGAAGATAATATCAGTGGAAAGGAAAATGTAGAAATAAAAATGTTCTGTATATTTATCAAAAAAACATGATCAAGATAAAGTGTTAAATCTATGTAAGCTAACGGGGTTCAATGCAGGTATGGTTCCGAGAAGGCTAATTGCAAATATTGTTTGATTTAGGTAGAGAAGATTCAGATAAGCTTTCTGGAGTTTGTTGCCATAGTATTAAATTAAATCTTTCTAGAAATAAGATCTGAATGTGAAGCTTTTATCTTCTACTTATTTGGAATTTGTTTAAGCAGGGTGCATGGAGGTAAACACTGAATAACTACTGCAACTATCCGAGGAGGTATCTGGAGTACACTTCAGGGTCAGATGCGAATTTCATTAGCTGTGTGTTAACCTGTCATATCTGTCCTTCTGAACTTTTAGCTTTCACCTAAGAAGCCCACCTTATTTAACTTTTTACTTGATTAAACCCCTCCAAGAGGCTCAAAGTATGCATTTCAATTTAATTCAATTTAACTACGATCCAGCTGCATATACTTAAGACATACTCAATATATCTACTTGCTGGCATTCACTTCCCCATCAACCTGCTCTTCTCAGACTTCCGGGTTTGTCAGGGAGGTCCTCATCCACACAGTTGCCCAGGCACCAGAATGCTGAGGTCACTTTTGATTCATTGACTCCAGTCTTGCCAAATCTAGTAGTTCTTCATTTGGAATGTATTGCCCCTTTTGTTTCATCGCAACCACTTGAATGTTTTCCTTTTTTTTTTTTTCCATTGGGGAAAAGATCATTGTTTTTTTGAAAGACAATGTCCTGGATAGTGCCTTTTCTGTTTTGCTTATTTTAGTTGCTTAATGGTAGTTTTGCTGCTAGAGTATGTGACTGGAGAGATTGCTCCCAATTTGAACAGTAAGTTCCAGTTCTGCTTAAAGAGATCATTTGCATGAGGGTTACAGAAGAGGAGTTGAAAACATTTGCTGTTAACAGTAATAAAGTCACTTTCCTTCTAGGATTGTTTTGAATTTGAACAATAAATTCATCTGTTTTGACTTAAAAGGTAAGACAAATATTTGCAACCCACTTTGAGAGAATTCCTACCCTACAAAATTATTTTAGGAACAGGCTAATTATATTTACATGTGGGCAGTGAACATCCAGTCATCTGAGGGGATGGCAAAGTGTATGATCATTCACTATTTTAAAAGTTTGTTGATGTATTTTTTTTTTTAGGAAGAATGAATTTTATAATTTATTAATTTAAAGGGGCAAATGTTTTTGTTGAAAAGATCGTCGGGAATGTAGTCAGGCCTTAATGGCAGTTTTCTTGTGGGGAATACTAGAACGAAAGAGATCATTTCTGTTCGAGACTTCCCGTATGTGGGGAGCACTGACAGTTCAGAAGAGCATTAGGAGCATTTCCTAGTTTGTACGTCTGCACTTGTTTAGTCAACAAGTTAACTATGTCTTGTTTAGGTAGATTATTTAAAGACCTTTGGTAGAAGACTCTCTCCCCGTTGGCTGATTTCCGGTATCTTTCTATTGTGCAACAGCCTATACGTATCTTTTCAGTTGAAGTATTACATTAAGCAGGCACCGAGTTTGCAGTTCAGTAGGAATGAAGCAGAGTGGTGTAGTGGAAAGATCTTCCTACAGACGGTCTGACATGATGGATGACTAACTGTGGGACGGTGGGAAAGCCATCCTTCTCTCTTGGCTTTGGCTTCCACTCTGTAGATTAAGAGAGTTGGACTGAGGACCCTCCCTGCTCTGAATTTCTGATTTTGTGGTATGACTCAAATCCCTTCTGAGCTGTTGGAGAAAAGGGCATTTGTTTCAAGCCTTTTCTGTTCTCTCAAAGCCAACCTACCTGTTCTGGAGTTTTGGAAAAAAAATTTTTTATCTCTGACTGGAGTTAAGTGACCTAAACAGGTATTAAACTCTGACTCAGGTCACCGTCTCACCCCACATCAGGCCGTTGGCGCTCAGTAGGAGTTCGCTTTGGATCCTCTGTCTCCCTTCCTGTCTGCCTCTCCCCTGTATGCTCTCTTTCAAAAATAAACACTAAAAAAAAAATTTTTTTTTAAATTCTTTAGTAGAAATAATGGTGCACAACTTGGTCTCTGTCATTACTCAACCTTCTTATGATTTACCGTACTTAATGTTCAGTAGTACTAATTAGGGTGGTGCTGGGTATAAACATTTTGCATTTTGAGTCCAAGAAGGTTTTAGCTTCATTTGAGTTACTGAGTCAACTCTGCTTTGTTCAGCATTTCAGAAAGTATCTTTTTTTTAAATTTATTGTCAAATTGGTTTCCATGTAACACCCAGTGCTCATCCCAACAAGTGCCCCCCCTGTGCCCGTCACCCACTCTCCCCCTTCCCACACCCCCCTCACCCCTTAGTTTGTTCTTAGTCTTTGAGAGTCTCTTATGTTTTGTCTTCCTCCCTCTCTGTGTCTTTTTTCTTTTCCTCTCTTCCCCTCCCCCATGGTTTTTGTTAAGTCTCTCAAAATCCACCTATACGTGGAAACATATGGTATCTGTCTCTGTGACTGACTTATTTCACTTAGCATAATACCCTCCAGTTCCATGCTACACATGGCCAGATTTCATTCTTTCTCATTGTCACGTAGTATTCCATTGTATATATATACCACATCATCTTTATCCATTCAACAGTTGATGGACACTTAGTCTCTTTCCATGATTTGGCTATTGTTGAAAGTGCTGCTGTGAACATTGGGGTACATGTGCCCCTATGCATCAGCACTCCTGTGTCTCTTGTGTAGTTCCTAGCAGTGCTATTGCTGGGTCATAGGGTAGCTCTATTTTTATTTCTTTGAGGAACCTCCACACCATTTTCCAGAGAGGCTGCACTAGTTTGCACTCCCGCCAACAGTGTAGAAGGGTGCCTGCTTCTCCACATCCTCGCCAGCATCTGTAGTTTCCTGATTTATTCATTTTAACTACTCTAACCAGTGTGAGGTGGTATCTCAGTGTGGTTTTGATTTGTATTTCCCTGATGATGAACGACTTTGAGCATCGTTTCATGTGTCTGTTGGCCATCTGAATGTCCTCTTTGGAGAAGTGTCTATTCATATCTTCCGCTCATTTCTTTGCTGGATTATTTGTTTTTTGGGTGTGGAGTTTGGTAAGTTCTTTGTAGATTTTAGATACTAATCCTTTGTCCGATATGTCATTTGCAATTATCCTTTCTCATTCTGTCGGTTGTCTGTTAGTTTTGTTGGTTGTTTCCTTTGCCGTGCAGAAGCTTTTTATCTTGATGAGATCCCAATAGTTCATTTTTGCTTTTAATTCCCTCACCTTTGGAGATGTGTTGCGTAGGAAACTGCTGCGGCTCAGGTCAAAGAGGTTTTTTTCTGCTTTCTCCTCCAGGATTTTGATGGTTTCCTGTCTCACATTCAGGTCCTTCATCCATTTTGAGTTTATTTTTGTGAGTGGTGAAAGAAAGTGGTCTAGTTTCATTCTTCTGCATGTTGCTGTCCAGTTCTCTCAGTACCATTTGTTAAAGAGGCTGTCCTTTTTCCATTGGATACTCTTTACTGCTTTGTCAAAGATTAGTTGGCCATATGCTTGTGGGTCCATTTCTGGGTTCTCTATTGTATTCCATTGGTCTATGTGTCTGTTCTTGTGCCAATACCATGCTGTCTTGATGACTGCTGCTTTGTAGTAGAGGTTAAAGTCTGGGATTGTGATGCCTCCTGCTTTGGTTTTCTTCTTCGATATTACTTTGGCTATTCGGGGTCTTTTGTGGTTCCATATAAATTTTAAAATTGTTTGCTCTAGCTTTGAGGAGAATGCTGGTGCAATTTTGATTGCGATTGCATCAAATGTGTAGATTGCTTTGGGTAGTATTGCCATTTTAACTATATTTATTCTTTCGATCCATGAGCATGGGATGTTTTTCCATTCCCTTGTGTCTTCCTCAATTTCCTTCATAAGTTTTTTATAGTTTTCCGCGTATAGGTCTTTTACATCTTTGGTTAGGTTTATTCCTAGGTATTTTATGGTTTTTGGTGCAATTGTGAATGGGATTCGCTTCTTTATTTCTCTTTCTATTGCTTCATTGTTGGTGTAAAGGAATGCAACGATTTGTGTACGTTGATTTTGTATCCTGCAACTTTGCCAAATTCATGGATCAGTTCTAGTAGGCTTTCGGTGGATTCTGTTGGGTTTTCCATGTAAAGTATCGTGTCGTCTGCAAAAAGTTAAAGTTCGACTTCATCCTTACCTATCCTGATGCCTTTTATTTTGCTTTCTTGTCTGATTGCTGATGCTAGGATCTCCAACACTATGTTAAATAGGAGTGGTGAGAGTGGACATCCCTGTCGTGTTCCTGACCTCAGGGGGAAGGCTCTCAGTTTTTCCCCATTGAGGATGATATTAGCTGTGGGCTTTTCATAAATGGCTTTATGATGCCTGAGTATGTTCCTTCTATCCCGACTTTCTCGAGGGAATTTATTAAGAAGGGATGCTGTATTTTGTCAAATGCTTTTTCTGCATCAATCGACAGGATCATATGGTTCTTATCTTTTCTTTTGTTAATGTGATGTATCACGTTGATTGATTTACGAATGTTGAACCATCCCTGCAACCCAGGGATGAATCCTACTTGATCGTAGTGAATAATTCTTTTTATATGCCGTTGGATTCTATTTGCTAATATCTTGTTAAGAATTTTTGCGTCCATATTCATCAAGGATATTGGCCCGTAGGTCTCTTTTTTTGCTGGGTCTCTATCTGGTTTGGGAATCAAAGTGATGCTGGCTTCATAGAATGAGTCCGGGAGTTTTCCTTCCATTCCAATTTTTTGGAACAGCTTGAGGAGGATAGGTATTAACTCTGTTTTAAATGTATGGTAAAATTCCCCAGGGAAGCCATCTGGTCCTGGACTTTTATTTGCTGGGAGATTTTTGATAACTGATTCAATTTCTTCACTAGTTATGGGTCTGTTCAAGTTTTCTATTTCTTCCCATTTGAGTTTTAGTAGCGTGTGGCTGTTTAGGAATTTGTGTATTTCTTCCAGGTTGTTCAGTTTTACGGCATATAGTTTTTCATAGTATTCTCTTATGATTGCTTGTATTTCTGAGGGGTTGGTTATAATCACTCCATTTTCGTTCGTGATTTTATCGATTTGGTTTCTCTCTCTTTTCTTTTTGAGGAGCCTGGCTAGAGGTTTATCCATTTTGTTTATTTTTTCAAAGAAGAAAAGTATCTTATACATGGGCTCCAAGTAGTATAATTCTAAAAACTTAATTGCATTTAAGAAGTTCTAAGAAGTTCTGTAAGCAGCCCTGTCACCTTCACCTTCATTTTGTAGCTAGGTGAACAGTGGAGATAATGGTCAAGTAATTTTATCTATTTATTTTGAAAAAGTTCTGGGTGTTGGTAATTAGAATCTATAAAGAGCCAGATAGTCAATATTTTAGGTTTTGTGGGCCAGATGGTCTCCGCCACAGGTTTCGACTCTGCCATTGTTGATCTCTGACGTAGCTATTCCACTCTGCCATTGTGGAGTGCAACTAGCCATGAAATGTAAGTCTCTGGGCATGGCTCTGTTTCAATAAAAACTTACTTATGTAGACCTAGTTCGAGATTCTTTTTTTTCTTTTTCCTTAAGGAGAGGAGGTGGGGAGAGTGGGGGAGGGACAGAGGGAGAAGGAAAGAGAATCTTAAGCAGGATCTGTGCTCAGTGCAGAACCCTGAGCCTGTCGTAACCCTGGGATTTGTGACCTGAGCCCAAATCAAGAATCTGACACTTAACTAACTGAGCCACCTCGGCATCCCTAGGTTGAGATTCTTGAATGGATCAGGTAGAAGGTCCAGTGAAGAAGGCACTTGTTTGATGAAAACAGCTGTTTAAGCTTCTGGCAAAATTGGCTGCTAACTTATAGAGGAGTCACAATAGTGTTTATGTAAAAATAAAAGCAGTGGTTTGAAATATCAGACTACTGAGAACTGTTCTCACAAAGAGTTCTCTTTCCAAAATGGCATAATTTTGCTTTCAGTGAATACTTACAAGAGTCTTGCATAATGTATTATTAATTTAGAAGCTATTATTTGTTCAGCTACATGGACAGAATTTTAGGGTTTTTTGTACATTTAAAAATGATAAATGGAAAATTCAGTACCGTTCGAGGGTGGAACTACTTCTCAATACTTAAGTAGTTATTTGCCAAATCACATTTAGGGTTGAGTTTCTATTTTTAACTGACATACTGCCTTAAGTTTGCCAAAATCTGATTGCATTTGGAAGGAAAATGCATTGTTGCTGTTTCCTCTGCATGATAACATCTAAAATAGGCAGCTGGCAGCAGGGAAGAGCGAAGGTAGAGAGCAAAAACATAAACTCTTTGAGCTTGTATTTTTTTTCTACCGAATTTCAAATCCAGTTAGATTGTGCTTTCCTTCACTCTGATCTTTAAAACGCCTCATGTATTTTCTATATTCCATAACCCCCTCAGGTAAGTATTTTTTGTTATTTATGTATTTGTTTATTTATTTTTGGTTGATTTATTTATTTTGAGAGAGAGAGAGAACGAGCACAAGTAGGGGGAGACAGAGATAGAGGGAGAGAGGATCCCAGGTGGGCTCTGCTGTCAGTGAAGAGCCCCAGGCGGGGCTGGAGGCCATGAACCGTGAGATCACGATGTAAGCCAAAATCAAAGTCAGACGTTCAACCCTCTGAGCCGCACAGGGGCCCCAACATGTCTTAATTATCGAAGAATGAATATAAGTCATTCTGTTAGAATATAACCTTCTGATTCACGTTGGCTAATATTTTTATTTGCAATCCATGTTTTACAATGTTTAATTCTAAGTATGTTTTCCTGAGTGAGCACTTCTGTTATAGAGCAGGAGTAAGTGATATAAGGTGTACCAAGTGGCTTAGAAAACATCTTAAAATAGTTACTTTACAACTACTACATATAAATGTTTATTTTCGAGACAGAGAAAGAAAAGGACCGAGCACAAGTTGGGGAGGGGCAGAGAGAAAGGGAGACACGGAATCTGAAACAGGCTCCTGGCTCTGAGCTCAACGCAGTGCTCCAGCTCACGAACCGTGAGATCATGACCTGAGTCAAAGTTAGATGCTAACCAACTGAGCCACTCTGGTGTCCCAACAACTATGACATTATAGATCTTAAGAAATAGAAAAGATTAAATAGATTGGCCAAAGTTATTCTTAATACCGTATGAATATTTTATTTTAGGTCACACTTTTGTGCTTTTATTAGAACCATTGATTTGGTAAAATCCCTCAACCTAGTATTATTATAAAAAGTGTATCGTAAATGGGGTTGCAACAGATTTGGGGTTTGTGTCCAATTCGAGGCTATAACTGGATGGTTTTTTTGCTCAAAGCTTCCTTTTTGTTTCTTTTAGAATAATGGCATCAGGATGTCATGCAGCCCCAATCTGAATCCTTAAGGGGAAAATTTTGAACAGGGTTCTGAAAAGTGTGGTTATCAGATTTTGATGTATCTTTTTAACAGTTATCCCACTTAAAAAAGACCACGAGAATGTGGAATCAGATATTGCAAATTTTAACACTGTTTCTTCTCAAGGCAGATATTTCCTATAATGATATAAACTGATATTATATTTCAACTTTTTGATTGTTCATAAGCTGTTGTATGAATACATTTTCCAAACAGATACAATGAACATTTTATCTCTCTTTCTTGGCTTCATCATTTTCCATAATTTTATCTTCTGTTTCACCTATTTTCCCCTCTGCTTCCTCCATCCTCGCTGTCCCTGCATCTGGTTTACTTTGCATCTCATTTACAGAATTTCTTAATTTGTCATTACTGTTTCTTAGTTCCTTGATCTCTGCAGCAATCCTTAATCTCTGCTGTGTCTGCTTGTCTTCTATGCTTTTTTTCAAGCCTAGCTATTAATCTTATGATTATTATTCTACGACTTCTCTTTTGACTATTATTCTGAATTCTTGATCAGATATATTGTTTATATCTGTTTTGATCGATTCACTAGCTATCATTTCTTCCTGGAATTTCTTTTGAGGGAATTCTTCCATTTCATCATTTTGGCTAGTTTTCTGTCCTTTACGTGTTTTAATAGCTTGTTATGTGTCCTGCACCTGTGAGCACTACTGTATTAAAAAGGGGTCATACACTATCTTGGGCCTGGCCTGAGAAGGTGTTTTTGGAGTGTGTTGCATGCTCTCTGTTGTTGTGACTCTGGTTGCTTTATCTCCCTACTCGGTAGTAGGGAATAAAAATTTAAAAAGGGGAGGGTGGTGGAAGAAACTTTATCCCAAATAGAGAAATGACAGGGGCAGGGAAAAAGAAAAGAAAAAAATGATGGACCAATGGAGAATCAGTGAAACTATCTGGCTTAATCCAGAGAGAGAGAGGAAAATGAAGAAGGAGATACAAAAGAGGTGTAAAAAGAATAGATTAAAAATGTCTGCTTAAACAAACCACCAACCAGCATAGAGAGGGGAAGAAATAAGAGGAAGAAAAGAAAGAAAGAAAGAAAAAACATATATGTATAAAATAAGAATTGACCAAGGATCAAATCAGAAAATATGAAACTGCTGGACCGATGATGATGGATCTGATGGTGCCTTGGAACCGGTGACCGTGCTGATCTGGAAGAGGGGCCCTCTTCCTCTGTCAGCGTCAATCTGGCTCCGCAGATACGCAGTTACCAGGCACAGAGGCGTGGGGATTGGTATAAGCGGGTCCCCCCTCCACTGTGGGCCCTCTGTCCTGTTCCCTGAAGCCCCACCTTGTTGGTGATGGGGAGAAAAATGGCGACATCTCAGTCTCTACTCCCCAGACTGGGTGTCCCAGACCACACACTGTGTAGGCAGTGATACAATGAACATTTTAAATGAAGTTCTTTGTCTTTTGTTTTAGGAGCATTATGAATATTAAGTTTTTTTGTTTGTTTGTTTGTTTTGGTCAGATTGGTCCATTGAGCCCTTATGGAAAAACTTCCATTTGTATTTAATCTTGGTTGGATTTCCTTTTAAGAAGCAGTAGCTACATTCTAAATGTGCTTAAAACTGTTAGGTTACAATGGAATTTATTCCGACACCAGAATAAATATATAATAGCCAAGAAACAAACAAACAAACACCTGTTAGATTAATAGGAAGAATTCTGAGGGTTCTTAGACAACAAATCAAAATGGAAGGAAGAACCCCAGCTGTATATCTTCCTGATGGAGTAGACTGAATACTGTCCTGAAGAGAGAACCCAGGACTGGGAACTGATGATCATTTTAGTACCTATGGCATGGCAGACATTCGCTTGTTTGGGAATTGACCACACCTTCTATTTTTACATAGAGGGAGAAATAAAGGGAGCCTAATTCAGACTTCGTATGGGTTACTGAAGAATGTGTTCTTAGGAAGAATTTTTTTCATATTGTATCTAAAAGCAGAGAAAATATGAAGGTTATCTTACAGCTCTGAGATTAGGAGTTTAAGACTTTTGGTTCTGATTCTGGTTTCATTACTAATTTTGGCAAAGCATCTAATCTCTTTTAGTTTCACTTGCAGGTCAAATAAAATTGGGTTCTCGGACCCTTGTTTTTGCCCAGGCCCTTTTTATCAAGGTGGGGATGAGGATGGAGGTGGATGCACATGAAGAAGGCAGGCAAGCACACCAGTTGTCCTCAAAGCAGCAATAATGGTTTCATGAGTACTTCTGAAATTATTTCTTGTAAGGTAGTTAGGCCGAAAATGTCAGGACAGTAGGGTGTCGTAATTGAAAAGGATGGTTTCCTGGTGGTTGGATTTCAGGCACTCTGTAGCCTGGGTGGAAAACAAGGACCCCGAGACCTCACAAGTGAACTCTTAAGGCCTCTCTTCCATGAGGCAAATTAAGAAAATGATTACTTATATCCACCTTATTCCTAGAGTGAACCAAATTTGTAATAGAAAAAGGTGCAGTTTGTTGGCAATGTCAGGTTCAGTTCTTTTTTACAACGATCATTGCTTTATTCCGTATGGCCCAGTTATTGTCTTGCATTGAGTTGGTCTGTTTGCTTCCGTTATCTCCCAATTGTATTCCCACATTATCCTGACAAATTATTAATCTTCTTAAAATACAATTTTCATCATGATATTCCTTAATTTAAAAACCCACAGTACCATTTTTCTGTTTGGGTTTCATGGAACCTCTGGAATATTCTCTGTGAATGGTGAGACGGATGCTTGGGATGTGCTGGGGATGTATCTGACTTAATAAGACAAATCATATTATTAACTTATATTGGCTAAATAAAACTTTTTATTTGGTAAATATCTTTCACTCTGAAATTCCTTAAGGAATAAGTTCCTCATAGAAAATTATGTCATTGAAGTTGTCTTGGGTTGGTGAATGTGGTGTTCTAGGGTTTCTAGCAAAACACTTACCGATCTGCCATTTGTAATAGGGGGATGCCTGTCTTTGAGAGACAAACAATTGTTACTTAATAATTGATTTTCTCTCATCTCTGACAGTTGGACTATGTACATGATAAGCGGAAAGAAGATAAAAAGGAAATTTGTCTTTAAAAATCAGTTATGTTCTACCTCCCAACATCTTACTTGTCAGCATCACCATTCAGTACTCAGAGGATTGCTGTTTTTGCTGAAGTAGTGATTCTAATTGTCCGGCAGATTTTCAGGTGCACCAGTGTCAGATCTATGGGCGTTCCCAGCCTGCATTACTTACTGATTGCTAGGGCAGAGCGTTGTTCACAGCACCAGTTTCTAGGCCCGTTCTGATTTGCTTTTGGTAGAGGAAAGGGGAAAGAGTATCCTTGAAAAGTCAGTGTGTCGAAGAATAAAAACAAAGGTCATTGGGTCTAAAAAACAGAACCAAACAAAATAAAACAAAACTGAGTTTATTCATTTGCCAGGCAAGGAAACATAGTAAAAAAATTGTCAAGGAGGAAAAGCCTGGGTTTTTAGTACTAGAAAGAGTGGGAATGGTGGTTAGTCTAATACGGGTTTGAAAACTAGCATTTTGAATAGGATGGAATGAGTTTGTAGATCTGCGTATAACTGGTGAGACAGGTCCCATTGTCGTGACTAGCATTTTATTTTGATGTGCCCTAGGCACATGCTGCTGTACATGGAAAACTTTTGTTTTTATGAACTTCTAGCCCCTGGTCCAAAGCAGATTAAATCTCTTCTGAATGTTCTGGATCAAACCAACCCTCTCAAGGGTCCCTTTTGGTGTGGTCTAGAGTTGAGTGAGCCCTGGGGTTGGCAGTGAACAGTTGCAACTTCCGGAGTATTCACAGGAAACCCCTGGATCTACATATGTTAGATGTGGGGAACTGTGGTGCAGTATGTCCAGTTAGAATATAGCTTCCTTTAGCGTATGCCAACCTTCCCAGAGGGTACAGAATTGTATGTATGAGGGCATTTGATGGGTGTTATTTTTGTTAAGTTATACAAAAACTTGGATATGTTGGATATATGTTTCTAGATAAAGAGTTTCTTGAAAAAGTTAATTTCTCATTATCTTAATATTTAAATTCTTTTACATTTTATTCTTCAATGCACTCTTCAAGACTAACTCACATTCTCTTATGGTTTTCAGCTTCATGGAGAATGGAATTCATGAACTCTCACAAGATCTGCTAGATAATTTTGGTCCTTATTGGAAGGCCTTGCTTTGGACACCCCCAAACCTTGAATTTCCATTTGAAATGCATGGTACTCAACCACTTGTATTTTTTTGAAGAAAAATGTTTGTGTTACCTCGGATTGTCAGCACTGTTGCAGCCGCTTTTTTATTTCTTGTTACCTGACTGACCGGTTAGTTCACTGCCCTAGTAACTTGGAACCCATTTTGAGAGGGTTGCTATGCTTTTCGGCAAGGCCCATTTAAGCAGTTTTATCTCTTTAAAGACAAATCAATTAAAATTAAAGGTAATCTCAGCTGAGCTGTAGTCTTTTCTTGCAGATCAAGAGGAGGAGAGGAAAAGCAGAATCCCTGAATGCATGCAGTCTATCTCAGCAAACATGTTTGTGATTGGAAAGAGACGTATTGATGACCTCCTGTCTGTGGATGGTATATGAATGAATCAATGGAATTCTGCTTGGTAGGAGAGATTGAAGGTCTTTTATTAGTTTGACCCAGATTTGGTCTTCGGGATCATTTTATAGCATTTCGAATATATCTTGATTTATTTGCTTTCTAGTTGTGTTTTTGACATGTCTATTTTCTGGGGTCAAGGAGAATTGGCAGTGGGATTTTTTAAAAGGATTTATTTATTTCAACAAATAAGTATGCAATGCTATTGGCATTCCAAAAGCCCCTAAGACATAAAATGTTATAAATTCATGGTACACAGTGGAGTTAAAAATGCATTCAGAATGTCAGCAAAGGGATAGATTTTGTTACTTCTTAGTAACTTTAAAATGCAACAGATAAGCCCTGTATACCATAACCCTAATTAAACATGGTTTGTGATGTAAATAATAGCTTGAAATACCAAGGTTTCTGGTGGCTGGATGATTGAATTCCATACTCTTTAAGAAGGAAGAATTTCTGCATTTCCTTTAGCCTTTGCTTATGACTTACACTTGGCCATATATGTTAAAGAAAGGGAGATCATCTTCTAATAGTTTGCTAAATAAATGAGATACTTCATAATACTGTTATGTGGCTGACCTTTTCACAAGTGAAATAGGATCTACAGGTTATTTGCCTCATTTTTATGAGAATGTGCATAGTGTTGCTATACAGAATCTGTGCAGTCTTTAGAAGCTATAGTTTCAGGAAATGTGACAAGCAGGCAATTTTTTTTAAAACTCATGTGTACAATAGTAGCATATTCAAATTATAGGCTAGTTGTTTGGTGTAATGGGGAGAAGAGATCATCCTTGGTCTCAACTTGTCCAGCTATATCATAGCATTGTTGTGTTAGAAAAAACATACCTCTTGCAGTCCTGATGTGTGCAAGCTCAGCACGTTTTATCAAGTCAAGTAAGGCAATGTGACTCTTAAGATGATGTTTGAGTCGGCAAGTGGTACAGTAGATGTGGGATCATGAGGTTAAAGAGTTTTAAATGATATAGTTTTTGTTAAAGATGCAGTTTCTTTAAAAAGGTAGAAAGTAATTCATGTAACAATATCTTTTCAGATGGCTTCATCTTTGTGAAGGATGCCTGCCGTGTGTTTTTCAGAATTAAAATTGTATTTGCACTATACAGTCTCCTTATTGCATCAGGATTCCTGAATCAGGAAACTTAACGTTTTTCATTATGCTGATTAAATAATCGAGAAAACCAGTAGACACAAAAATGTTGGTCCTCACAATATCCTCTGAGATTTAGAGGGGTTGAAAATATTTGTAGAAAGAGGCTGTTCAGAATAAGGAAAGATGCCATTTGGGTGTTAAAGCCTTCCTTTAGGAAAGAGGAGATATTTGGGAAGGCACAATATGAGGAGATTTCTCCCAGAGAAGTTGTATTCTGAAGTAGTAGGTACTATTTACATGAGAAGGAGCTTGGAGAAAGGTCAACTTTTTCCCCTTAGTTTTCCTTTTCTTCTCCATGGTTACTTTTCATTCTCATTTAGCCAAACTTTTACTTGTTCATCAGACATTCGTTTGTGTGCCTTCGTTAGCTGTGTAGTAATCTTGTCCTTACCAATTTATTTATGCTCAATTTTTGGAAGAGAGATAGTTGAGATGACTGTCTTTTTTAAAACCAGCAGTAAGTTTTTTTCTTCTCTGTTACAGGTGCTCACAAAAGATGGGAAAAGGTTATTTTTCAGTACTTTTCTTTTAGTGGAACTCCCCTTTATTTTCATTATCCCATCTATCATCCCCATCTCTCTTATCTGTTTCCTATCATCCTGTCTATCTGTCCTGATTGAATTTCATATTTTTCTTTTGTTTATAATGGCTATGGATCTTGGTTCTCATTTTTGATTCTGTCATGAATGCTTATGTCCCATTTAAAACTTCTTTATAGAAGTTTCTAAAGGTATAAAAATTACTTAGATTCTCTTATTTGATTTTCCCTCCTCGTCAGCATTTGACTACTTCTGCACTAAAGTGTTGAGTAATTTTTAAAAATCATTTATATCAAAGTGAGTTTAACGAAGATAGAATTTTGTGACAGCCTTAAGCTGATGGCAACATCCTTGATTTTCTAAATGAGAGTCAGAAATATAATTACTAAGTAATGTTGTTTTCCTTAGATATTCAGGTGGTCACATCCATTGGGATAGTGGACCATAGTCTTAACTTCATCCATTTAGAACAGCTAATATACCGCAGAGCTTCTTTGCTAACTGGGCTTGCTTTGATCCATTGAGACCATCTGTTCAGGCAGTGGGGTATGGCAGCCAGCACAGAGCACGTGGAGTAGTAGTTTCTAATTTAGTAGTTGTTTCTAAGTTAGTAACTACAAAAAAAATCAGCCTGGTATTCCTTGATTTGTTCTAAGTAAACATATACATGATGCTTCTTGTTTGAGATTTTGTCACTTTCTAGAATTTTTCATTAGGGTAGTGTGTAGTACAACTGTGTTTTATTAAACATTGGTGTTCAATTAATGGGACGGTGTTGAAATTAGATAATTAGATAAACTTCTCTTTTCAGAGATGTTGCTATTATTTTTCCCTTTGTCATTAGTTTTAATATTTTGATCTGATGGCTCTTTGAAATTCTCTATAGCAAGTATGACTGAAAGTTGATTTTTCTATCAGAAAGTAAGGAGCCTAAAATGATTGATACATCACCATTTATAAGTTCAAAATTCTTATTAAAGCTACATATCCATCCTTCTTTCACCTGTATACCTTATCCTTCTGGATTAAAAAGAAAAATTTTTAACGTTTATTCATTTTAGAGAGACAGAATGCGAGTAGGGGAGTGGCAGAGAGAGAGGGAGACACAGAATCTGAAGTAGGCTCCAGGCTCTGAGCTGTCAGCACACAGCCTGACCCGGGGCACAAACTCACGAGATCATGACCAACCTGAGCCGAAGTCAGATACTTAACTGACTGAGCCACCCAGGTGCCCCTCCTTCGGAGTTCTAAAAGATTATGCCACCACCTTAGTGTAGTGCTCTGTGTAACTTGATTTTAATGGGATGTATATTTTATTGGCAACTTTCAAAATAATTATCATGCACTATTGGATATTTAATAAATTATAAAAATGATCTCTTAAAATCTTATTTTACATACTCAGTAAATTCCTATGGTTAGAAAATTCTCTCATGGTATTCTGTTTATAATTAATATACCAAGCAAAACTAATTAGAAGTATCTGAAGCCCCTAGCAAAATCTGTAATTAGACATGTGATGCATAATTAACTCTTTTCACTTTTACCTTTTCTCTATTTCAATTAATCACTTGTGTTCTTCCTTAGTGATACCTGCCTTTCTGTACAAGATTTGACTGTAGTTCAGTGATCACTGTTGGTGGCATTCTTATAAATTCCATGGTTTTATAGGAACTTTGTTTTTAATCTATATTTAATAACATAAAAAATACTTGAATCATATCCTGTATAAATGATCACATTGAAGATTTTTGCCCGCATTATCAAATTACACATTTATTTAATCAGAGGATGAAGGTAAGAAAATAGAAATAGGCAGTAATAGGCAGACTTGTTCACCTTTCCTATCTTGTATTTAATTAAGGGCCTAGATTTTCTCACCAATCTAATTATTGTCTGTGTAGTTTTGACAATATACCTATTGGCCTTGGATCATTGAATAGGGTTATCCATTATTTTGACAAAGAATTAACAGTACATTAAAGATCTGCTATATGTTAGGCAATACTCTAGGCTTTGGGCATAAAGAGGCAGGAGTGATATTCATAGTATTTGCCATGCACTACAACACAGGCACCAAATGGCCATAGCACTGGTTTCAGAGTCTTGAAGGACCCCTCTGTCTTTTATACTATATCAGGGTTTGACGCTTTGTTGTTGAGTTGTGGTGGTGGTGGTAAGACTGGGCCATGCAGTTAGCGACAGTGACTGTTTACCAGATTATATTTCAGAAGCATTTTAGTGTTTCATCCCTTAAAGCTGTACTAGTGTGTAGCAGCTGAATAGTTCTGCCAGGGGGTGTTCAGTTCTTCGACTATAAGAGTCAGAGTTAACCCAGTTTGAGAAGTCCTTGATGAAAGTATGTAGAGGGTGCATAGGGGAAGGATATTGCATGAACCTTTTTTGAGAAAACCAGTTAATGAGCAGAAATTTGCCATAGTCAGATTTGAGGAGGAGGTTCTACCAAGCTGAGGGGAAAATAGCATTTGCAAAGACAGAGGAGCCTGAGAGAGCGTAATAGACTCAGAGACGAACAAGTAGGAGATGGAAGATGACGATGTTTTTCTCTGACCTTTGGTTTTTAAGCTGCATGAATATAAATTAAGATCCCATTTGTATCTTTGAAATTGCTCCATATTTGGTAGCGAACTGCTAGATTGTCTGCTTAGTTTGTTCAACTCTATCTAAAATATTTTAGGAATAGGGTAAGAAGGGAGAATAGGAATTTGTTACAGTTCAGGGCTTTACTAAACATTGATAGAGCCAGAGTGCAATTAAAACCTCTCTCCTGATTCACTGAGAGATTTCTAATGAGCAAATACAAATTCAAACAGATTGAGGATAGTAGTTCTTTTAATGACATAAAACTGTTGCCTATGAGGCTTTTTGGCTGGCATCTTGAAACTGATTTTGCTTAACGGCTATGGAGGCCTACAAATTCAGATGTGCAGAAAATGCAGTAAATTACTGGCCTGTCAGATTCCTGTTGCCTATCATCTTTTATCTCAATAGCAGCCTTTGTTTCCAGACTGTCAGGAGCAAGTATGGGGACCCCTTCAAGGTTGTATTTGTATATGCTTGAGTAATTCAATTCAGAGCTGTCTAAATATAGCAAATCGACAACAGTGAAATGATGTATCTTCTTATACTTGTATAATTTAGGGAGTACACGTATGGATATCTCTTCTCATTTCTGAGAGCTCTTGAAATACGTCAAGCATTTGTAGTGGTGTAAGTTCCGCTTTTATTGCCAGAGTTGATGACTCACACCTCTGAAATATAATGAAGTCATATGGACAGCAGAGAAAATAAATATTTTCTCTATGACTCTTCAGTTCAGTGAATGATTTAAGTGTCCACTGCTGGCCAGGAATTGTGAGGAATACAAAGGTGAAAAAAAATTGACATTTTTCTGGGTATCAAATTATGTGAGTTTTCTCTCTCAGGTTATATTTAGTAAAAATGACTGTTGACTGTCTTAGTGTGTGTGTGTGTGTGTGTGGTACAACAAAACTTGCAATAAACGTTTGACTTACTTTTCAACAGTTTGCTTCAAAGATGATTTTTCTATATGCTTAAAGTTTTTTGATGGCTTCGTTTTTTTTAAACTTTTTTTTTTTAAGCTTGTTTACTTATTTTGAGAGAGAGAGAGAGAGAGAGAGAGAGAGAGAGAGGGCGTGAGCAGGGGAGGGGCGGGGAGAGAGAGAGAGAATCCAAGCAGGCTCTGCACTGTCAGCAAAAAGCCTGATGTGGGCTCGAACTCAGCAACCATGAGATCATGACCTGAGCTGAAATCAAGAGTCAGGCGCTTAACCGACTGAGCCACCCAGACATCCCTGATGGCTTCATTTAAAAAATATTTTCAATTAATGTTATTTATGTTGTCTTTACTCTCTATTAATCTAATAATTAGAAAGGAGGAGTATTTTAAGTGAAATGTATATTATATCCCAATATTAATTCAACGGGTATTTAGAGAGCATCTACTAGGCCCTACGCAAGGAATAAACAACATAGCAAAGGTTGCTATTCCTAGAATAAAATTACTCGGTAAAAGGAAACCAAAATAATCAAAAAGTAAAAACTCTGAGCCCCTTTGGTGTGCTTAATGTTATGAAAATAACAGATGAGGGGCGCCTGGGTGGCTCAGTCGGTTGAGCGTCTGACTTCGGCTCAGGTCATGATCTCGCGGTCTGTGAGTTCGAGCCCCGCGTCGGGCCCTGTGCTGACGGCTCAGAGCCTGGAGCCTGCTTCGGATTCTGTGTCTCCCTCTCTCTCTGCCCCTCCCCTACTCGTGCTCTGTCTCTCTCTGTCTTAAAAATAAATAAACATTAAAAAAAAAAATTAAAATAAAAATAACAGATGAAGCCTCAAATGGATGGAATTTATATTTGGTTGTGCAGAGTTTTGTTGTTGGTCACAAAAGTTACCTGAAAACTTAAGCAGGAATGAACTATCTACTTTGAATAGTGATTACTTGAACCAGTAAATTCCATCTGTGGCTTTTGGTAGCCTATTGGATATCACGGGTGGCCCAGGTACCTCAGAAATTGAGGACATATTTTGACATTACAAATCTAGGGAAACAAAAAGACGATGCTAATTCTCGCCATAACACATTGTCCCTTTTGTGCCTTTATTCATTCCATTTCCACTTCTTGGAGTGCCCATCTTTCTTCTCTCTGTCCTTAAACTTTTTTTTTTTCTTAATTTGGAATCTTGTGGACATTTATTTATCTAGCTGCCAGAAGTTAGTGGTTTCTAGATGTAAGCTCTGTTTTATTTTATAGAATTTAATCTCCTAGGCAACTCTCTCATTATATTCACAATTCCCCACATTGTCTAATTTTAAGGTACTTACAAATGTGAAAATATTGCTTTAGGATAGGTGTTTAGCTTTTACAGCTTAAGGTTATATCAAATTTATTTTGATGAAAGCAAATGCTTGTTCCCTGAACCATTATGATCTTGCTCTATGGTCTTAAGATGTCTTTTTTTTTTTTGTGGTAAATTATATATAACACAGAATTTACCATCTTAGACATTTTAAAGCACACAGTTCATGGGGGTTACGTGCAATCGCAGCGCTGTGCAACCAATCTTAACATCTTTTTTTTTAATGTCCATCGACATCTTATTCAGAAGCTTTCCCAGTTTTCCTAAACATTCCCCTCAGAGATGACTTTTTACTAGGAATTTCTAGTTACAACTTTGGAGGATATTTATCTTTTACTTTTCGTGTATGTATCTGAAATGTGCTCCTATTGGATTATAAACTTTTTGAAGGTGTCATATTTGTTAAATTGGACATGAAGGATGGTAGAATTTGGGTAGGTGGAGAAGGGAGGAGTTGCCCTTAGGAGAGAAACCACATATACTGAGGTCTTCAGGACCAAAAAAACAAGATACTTTTTCAGGAATGTTAAGTAGATTCATTTGCTTATTTTTGGAAGGAGGTGAAACTGAGAAAATAGGATGCTGAGCTGGTCAAATATGAAGTTTATCAGTAGCTCACTTCGGTCAATTGATTATTCGTGCATAGGAAGGGCTCAGTGGAGAGTTGGGAGGAGAGTGTACTCACTCTTACTGTACCTCTCTTTTATTCTCACATTACCCCACTAAAAGTGTCATCATAGGATGTAAAGCATATCGGATTCAGGAGACAATAAACCTGGAAGATTGGAATTTCTGGGCTTAAGAAATTTAAATCCCTTCCTTTGTAACATGAAGGGAGGAAGGATGTAGGCTTAGAGCCTCCTTCCAGTTCTCATTGTACTAGGACATCATGGCACACTTTCAATCTCTGGATTAGAGCCACCACTAAGACCTGTTTCACCCATTTAGGAATTGTTTAGTTCAGAGGGCAGCAAACTCTTTCTGTAAAGCATTAGTATTTTAGGTTTTGTGGCTATTGTCTGTTGCATTTTGTTTTTTGTTTTTTCACAACTTTTTTAAAATGAGAAAACCATTCGTAGCTCAAGGGTCAGACAAAAAACAGGTATGGGCTAGATTTGGCCTCCCGGCAGTACTTTGACCCTTGATTTAGTTGATGGGGCCCCTTATTCCTTAAGGTTTTTAGAATTTAGAAACTAAGACCAGCTTGGCGATTGTGTATTCCATCCATTTTTTTTTTAATGTTTATTTAATTTTCTGAGAGAGAAAGAGAAAGAGTGAGCATGAGCAGGGGAGGGGCAGAGACAGAGGGAGACACAGAATCCGGAGCAGGTTCCAGACTCTGAGGTGTCAGCACAGAGCCAGACGTGGGGCTCGAACTCACGAACTGCAAGATCACGACCTGAGCCGAAGTCGGCTGCTTAACTGACTGAGCCACCCAGGTGCCCCTATTCTATCCATTTTTATTGACTACTTATAGGTTATATTTTCTAAGGGTCAGGGAGCTAATATGTGTTAAGAATTCTCCATTCGGGGAGCCTAAGTGGCACAGTCAGTTAAGTGTCTGTCCAACTCTTGATTTTGGCTCAGGTCATGATCTAGTGTTTTAGGAGCTCGGGCCCTGCATCAGGCTCCTTTCTGTCAGTGCAGAGCCCGCTTTGGATCCTCTTGTCCTCCTCTCTCTCTGCCCTTCCCCCACTCATTCCCCACCCCCCAAAAATAAATAAAAAAACATTAAAAAAAAAAGAACTCTCCATTCTTTTTCTTGCAGTCTTGATAACTTTGTATTTCAGATTATGTCCTTTATTTCTAAATGTCTTGAAAACTTTCAGATGTCTGATATATTTTTCTCATCTTTACTATCTGTATCCTGATTAACACACAAATATTTCCTGTGTTATAATCTTCATGTCTAAGACTATTTTACTCATTTTTTATTAAATAAAAATATTTTTTAATTTTAATTTAATTTTCTTTGCCAATGTAGATAAACATTTTCATAATTTATGAGCCAGTTTTATTTAACCTTTCCTTTTACTTAAGCTTTGTAAACATGTGCTATTGTTTTACTTTTATATTTCCAGATTTTTGAATTCTGTATTTTTTATGAGAAAAGGAAGTCATGATGGTGGTATTATAGGGAGAGTAAACTTTTTTTTTTTTTAAAGATAAGAGCTCTTCATTTTTTTTTAAACATTTATTTATTTTTGACAGAGAGACAGCACGTGAGCAGGGGAAGGGCAGAGAGAGAGGGAGATGCAGAATCTGAAGCAGGCTCCAGGCTCTGAGCTGTCAGCATAGAGCCTGACGCGGGGCTCGAACCCACAGACCGTGAGGTCATGACCTGAGCTGAAGTCGGCCGTTCAACCAATTGAGCCACCCAGGCACCCCAACTTTTAAAAATGCCTTTTCTTGGGGCACCTGGGGGGTGGATCAGTCCATCAAGCATCCAACTTTGGCTAAGGTCATGATCTCACAGTTCGTGGGTTTGAACCCTGTGTAAGGCTCTGCTCTGACAGCTCGAAGCCTGGAGCCTGCTTGGGATTTTGTGTCTCCCTCTTTCTCTGCCCCTCCTCTGCTTGTGCGCACACACTCTCTCTCTCTCAAAAATGAATAAATAAACATTAAAAGAAAAGAAAATGCCTTTTCTTTTGAAGACTTGAACAGGTGAAAGAAAATTATCTTTCTTGGATTGATCCTCCCCCATCTTCTACTCCCATTAATATAATATATGTTCTTTTAAGTTTAATTAAAGGCAAAAGAAGTCTGGCAGAATTAAGATTCTTGACATTCTATAGATTTGTAAAGTACAACTTGAACACACAAGTTTAGTGAGTAAATGATCAAGTTAGGGTTCTACTGAAAATGTTAGGTTCCCTATTTAGAGTTAGTTATATTGACCATGTCTTTTTCTTTTCTTTTCTTTTCTTTTATTAGGTGTTTGCCTGAACTGGAACTTACGGTGTAGACTTTTCTTTGTAGATTCATCTGAAAACCTGAGGTGAGATATTTTTTGAATGCCATGCCTTATAAGATATGTTTTATAGTGAGAAAGAATTATTTTTGAAAACTTTAAGGTGATGTCAAATGTCTTTTCCTCTGAGAGTTTAATAGGCAAATACAGTATTATTTATCATAAAGCTGCATATATAGTGTGCTTACTTTAGTTTATAGGACTTTTGATTGAAGGAAATGAAGCTAGTTCTAGCGATTACAATAGTTTTGAGTGAATTTTTCCATTGTAATTCCAAAGGAATTTTAACTTAAAGATAGAGTTTGCACTGGTATTCTGACACACATTTGAGAATAATACTGACGTTGTAATTTGATATTCCTGAAGATAAAGCCTTAATTTGTTAAGTCATAGATTTCAACAACTGGTAATGTTTTAATAAGTCAGTTATTAGGAGTTTTCTACTGCTCTGTTCTCCTGGACTTGATTATTTTCTGTAGTTCCCTCTGGGGAGCTTATGAAATAAGGACATATCCTGTAGTATGTTAAAAGCTGGTTTCGACAGAAAATTTCCATAGTAGCATTTTACTCTAAAGATAGGTTCATAGCCCCTTTCTCTTTTGTTACATGTCTGGGCTCCAGTGCTCTTCATGTTTTAATTTTTTAAGCAGACTATTACTATTGTAAGTCTGTCATCTGGTCTTTCCACCTTGAATCCTTCTGCTCTCTAAGCCTTTCTTGTCAAAGAAAACAGTGATCTTTTGCTTACTAAAAGATGAATGTCAGCATGTCAGTGCGCAACTCAGAATCCTTTAACCATCTTTACATCGCTTAAAGGATATTTTACAAACTCCCTTACAGAGCGATATAATCTCTTTACCTATTTTTCCATCTCACTAGTGCCGTAGGAATGTTGCAACTAATGTTTTTTAATTAAAAAATTTTTTTAAAAAGTTTATTTACTTATTTTGAGAGAGCAGAGAGAGAGCAGGGGAGGAGCAGAAAAAGAGAATCAGAAGTCGGCTCTGTGCGGTCAGTGCAGAGCCTGATGTAGGGCTTAAACTCACAAACCGTGAGATCATGACCTGAGGCAAAATCAACAGTCAGATGCTGAACCGACTGAGCCACGCAGGCGCTCCTAACATTTTTTAAAAAACAGATTTATCGAGAAATAATTTACATACCGGGTGTGTTGGTCTCCCCCCTCTCTGACTCTGCCCTGCTCACAGTCCCTCTCTCTCAAAAATAAATAAACATTAAAAAAAATTTTAAGAAATAAATTAAATACCTTAAAATTCATCTATTTATTTAAAGTGTATAATTCAGTGGGGTTTTTTTATTGTGGCTACAGAGTTGTACAGCTGTCACCACAATCTAATTTTAGAATATTTTCATCACTCCAAAGAGACGTTGGTACTCTTTAGCAGTCACTACTCATTCCTCCCTCCTTTTAGTCCCTGTCAGCTACTAATCTATTTTCTGTCTCGATAGTCTCCCTCTTCTGGACATTTCGTATAAATGAAATTGTACAATATGCCGATCTTTTGTGACTTATCTCTTCCACTTAGCGTGAAGTTTTCAAGGTTCATCCAGGTTTTTGCATGAATCAATACCTCATTCCTTTTTATGGCTGAGTGATATTCCATTGTGTCAGATCAGGTGAGCTGGAGACGGAGAGAGACCTGAACTTTTAGGTGTCAGGGTAGCTGATTAAAAACAGTGATCCAAAGTGAAAGTAACAGTTGAGCTTTTATGCACTTATTGAGATAGTATAAGAGGCTAACCCTCAGAAGAGCAGGCCGCCCACTTACGGAGGTAGGAGGAGGTAGATCATCTCACTGCTGAGGGAGCACCAGACAAGAGGTTCCTGCAGTTTTATGGAACCCGGGCTGGTTCAAGAGTGAGGTGGAAGGGCTTGGGATGGAAAGGCACAGAGTGAGAGTAGAGAAAAAGTATCTTCAGTGTTTCCTCCCTAATGAGATGGCCTCAGCAGAGGTGCATGAGGAAAAGCCTCAGCTGAAGGCCACAGATAAACAGACGTCTCTGAGTGAAGTCTGGCACCTGGGCTGGGAACGTAGCCCTGCTTGAGAGCATGTTAGCCAGGGGAAGCTGAGTTCTTGACTGCAGCTCTCTTCAGAGCCTGCAGTGCCCTGGCTGTGTCCCCAGGACGGTGTGGGTATACAGCTGTCCCATGTGAGGCCTGCCAGGTAAAGCCTTTGTCATTGCTTATAGTCAGGCTGGAAAAGTTACAGCTAGAGTTTTTAACTTTTTGATCAGGAGCCAGACTCCTCAATATGTATATGCCATATTTTGCTTATGTATTCATCAATTGGTGGACATTTGGGTTGTTTACACATTCCGAATAGTCTAAGCTTTTTGCTATAAACATCAGTGTTTAAGTTCTTTTTTTGGTATATGATTTAATTTCTTTTGGGTATATACCTAAGAATGTAATTTACTGGGTCATTTGGTAACTCCGTGTTTAAGAGTTTGAGGAACTGGTGCATGGTTTTTCAAAGAGACTGTATTATTTTACATTCCCACCAACATTTGGGGATTCCATTTTCTCCATGTCCATACCTACATTTGTTCCTGTCTTCTTTTTTTTTTTTTATAGTGATTCTAGTGGATGGGAAGTTGTTCCTCATTGTGGTTTTGATTTCTGTTTCCCCAATGAGTAATGCTGTTGAGTGTCTTTTCATGTGCTTATTGTCCATTTATATATCTTTTTTAAAGAAATGTCTATTCAGATCTTTTGCCCATTTATTCTAAGAGTTGTTTTATATATTCTGGATACAAATCACTTTTATGATTTGCAAATATTTTCTCCCATTTTATGAGTTGTCTTTTTACTTTCTTGATAGCATCCTTTGAAGTACAAATGGTTTTGTAAATGTCTATTTATTTCGAGAGAAAGTGAGCAGTGGAGGGGCAGAGAGAGAGGGAGAGATAGAATCCCAAGAAGGCTCTGTTGCCCCATTTGGGCTTGATCTCACACACTGTGAGATCATAACTTGAGCTGAGATCAAGAGTTGGACACTTAACCGACTGAACCACCCAGGTGCCCCGGAAGCACAAATGTTTTTATTTATTTTTCTTTTGTTGTTTGTGCTTTTGGTGTTGTATCTAAAAAACCATTGCCTGATCCAAGTTTGTGAAGATTTACTCATATTTTCTTGTAAGTTTGAGCTCTTAAATTTAGGTCTATGATCCATCTTGAGTTAATTTTTGTATATGCTTTGAGGTAGAAGTTCAGCTTCATGCTTTTGCATTCAGATACCCACTTGTCCAAAGCACTGAATTACCATGGTACCCTTGAAGAATATCAGTTGGTCATAAATGTAAGGTTTGTTTCTGAACTTTGAATTCTATTCCAGTGATTTATACATCTCTCCTTATGAAAGTAACTCATATTTTGATTATTGTAGGTTTTGTAGTAAGTTTTGAAATCATGAAGTGTGAGTTCTCCAATTTTGTCCTTCCTGTTCAGGATTGTTTTGACTCTTCTGGGCCCCTTGCGTTTTCATATGAATTTTAGGATCAGCTTGTCAGTTTCTACCAGAACAATCCAGCTGGGATTTTGATAGGGATTGTGTTGAATCTGTATTATGAATCTGTAAATCAAGTTGGAGATTTTATAATAGTATGTTCTCCAATCTGTGAACATTGGAGGTCTTTCCATTTATTTAGGTGTTCTTTAATTTCTTTCAAACATGTTTTATAGTGTTTTTTTTGTTTGTTTTTTTAAATTCTAAGACCAGTCTTTTTTTTTTTTTTTTTTTTTTATGTTTATTTTTGAGAGCAGAGAGAGACAGAGCACGAGTGGGGGAGGGGCAGAGACAGAGAGGGAGACACAGACTCTGAAACAGGCTCGGGGCTCTGAGCTGTCAGCACAGAGCCCAACTCGGATTCGGAATGGTGAAATCATGACCTGAGCCGAAGTTGGACGCTTAACTGACTGAGCCACCCAGGCGCCCCAGTGATGTTTTATAGTTTTTAGTGTATGTCCTCTATTTCTTTTGTTAAATTTGTTCCTAAGACCCTTATTTTTTTTTTTTTTTGCTACTATTGTAAATGAAGTTGTTTTCTTTCATTTTTGGATTGTCCATTGCTAGTGTGTGGAAATAGAATTGATTTTTGTATCATGCAACCTCACCAAACTAGTAATTCAACTAGTAGTTCTAATAGTTGTTAATATATTACTTGGAATTATATATAATATAAAATTTTATATATATATAAAATTATGTCATCCACAAACAATGATAGTTTTACTTCTTCCTTTCCAATCTGGATGCCTTTTATGTCTTTTTCTTACCCAGTGCCCTGGCTAAAATCTTCAGCACAATGTTAAATAGAAATGGTAAGAGTAGAGACATCTTTGTCTTCTTCCTGATCTTAGGGGGAAAGCATTCAGTCTTTCAGCATTAAGTGTTATGTTACTTGTAGATTTTTTTGTAACTGTCCTTTATCAGTTTGAAGAAATTTCCTTTTATTACTAGGTTGTTGACTGTTTTTGTCATGAAGGAGTTAACATTTATTAAGATCTTTCAATGTATGACAGGCCCTGTGCTAAGGGCTTTGTATATAGTATTTAATTTCCATGATAGTCCTGTGAGATAGACACTGTTATTTTATCTTCATTGAGTTGGTAAGTGGTAGAATCAGATTGCTTGGTTTCAAAATTTGTGTGCTCAGTCATTATGCATTAAATTCCCTCTACAAACTCTTGATTTATACATGTGCCTTTGTCTGTGCTAGTTTCCTCCTCCTAAAATGCATGTTCCCTCTCTTATCCCATTACAAACCTACCATAGCGCTTTGTACCTGCCACTGTCATAGTACTTTTCCACTGTGTTGTTATTGTTTGCATATATGTCTCTTATTTTAGAATCTGTGCTTCTTGAAGTCAGGGACTTTGCCATATTTGTCTTTGAATCTGCAGTGCATATTGGAGAGACAGGAAAGAGATGTGTCAACAAAAGCCAAGGGATTAGATAATTTCAAGAAGGGTGGAAGCAGTCAGCAATGTTAGATACTGCAGAGAGATGAAGTAAGATAAAGTTCACAAAATGATAATAGTTTCATCTTTTAGTGATTTCAGCAAGAGTATTTATTTATTTATTTATTTATTTTTTGGTAGCAGTGGGGACTGAAGCTAGGTTATGATAGGTTGAGCAGTGAATGGGAGAAGAGACTCTCAAGTAGAGACTGTCACTACTCTTATGAAAAGTCTAACTGTGAAGGGGAAGAATAGGTTTAGGGTGCTACATACAGGGGAACGTAAGATATTTTTTAATATTGGAGAGGCTTGAGCATGCGTATATACAGAGGTGGTAGGAGAAAGGACCAGTTAAGAGCGAGCTTGTGGAAGTGGAGAGAGGAATAATAGAGGGAGCAGGCTTTCTTGTAGGGATGGGAGATTGCATAAGAACACATTATTTGCCTGGAGTGGCCTCTTTCTTCTGAGGGAAGGAGGTACTCAGGGATGTAGCAGAGGTAAATTTATGGGTATAAGTCAGGAAATATGGAGAGTTCTCCTTTTCCCAGAAGTAGAAGACAAAGTTTTAGAAACAGCGTTTGGAAAACAAAGGCTTAGGGATATCATAGTTGGTGATATTCTGGGAGTAGGCAATAGGGGTGAGATGTGGAGTTTGAGGGGAATGAGGAAGGTTTAGAATATCCGCCGTAAGGCATAGGAAAGTTTGCTTACCGGAAACATAAATGTTGTTTGAGGGCCTGTTTCTCTTCTGTCTCCGTGTAAATTTCAAAAACAGGTATATGGTCAGAAGTCCAGATGGTCCAAAAGGATTTACAGTGAAAAGTACGTCTCCCCTTCACTTCAGATCCCCTGTGCCTATTTTCAGAAGGACATACCATTAACAGTTTATTTACTTTCAAACTGTTTTTACAAATATACATATAAACATATATGGAATTTATTTTAATCCATGAGAACTTACTGTTTTACTTCTTGCTTTTTCAGTGTACTTCTATATCTTGGAGATCTTTCATATACTTAGATCTACTTCATTCATGTTTATAGCTGCAGGATATTTTGTATGTGAATATAGTATAAATTATGTAACCTGCATTTCAAAGGGTTCCAATGTTTACTCCTATAAAAATCATGTTGAACGAATTAATTCTACCTTCAAAAAGTAGAAAATCATTATACCTTAATATGGTGCCTTAAGTTTAGATTTATTCTGTGTCTGCACACATTGAACCAGCTGATAACATGTATATACCCAAACTGAGTTGTCTTTAAAATATAAAGATATCTTAAATATTCAAAAGTGGTACCCTTAGCTATCATGCTCAATTTATTTCTTGGATTGAGCGATAAGAATCTTGTTTTTAGGTGTTTGCTATTTGTAAACGAATGTGAGAAACATACCTATGCACGACTCCTGCAGTACATGTGCGAGAGACTCTCCCGTGCACATACCTATGAGCGGAATTGCTGGGTCATAGGGTAGTAAATGGTAAACTTAAAGAGATAGTACAAAAATGATTTCTAGAGTGATTGGCAATAAATCACTATCCCATTATATGAGAGATCTTGTTTTATGGTCTCTTTAATACTTGAAGTTTTCAGACTTTTAAATTTTGCTAGTTAAATGAACTAAAATAGTATTTAATTGTGATCTTTAAAAAAAAACCTTAAAAATTGATGTATACTTTTCATTTTTATAATAAAATGCCTAGGTCTTAAATATACAGTTTAATGAGTTTGGACAAATGCATACACTTGTGTAATCCACTCCTGTATAAAATTTAAAAATTTTTATTATTCTTTAAGTTCCCTAAGGCCCTTTCCTTGACATTCTTTCCTCTCACCAGATTTCTGATTTCTGTCACTTTTTTTTTTTTAAAGAAATTCATCTGGTCTTACCTTACCAGCTTCTTTCCTCCCATTCTTTTTTAAATGTCTTTTTTAAATAATTGTAAAATATAACAAATTTATCATCTTGGCCATTTTGCTGTCTGTGCAGGGCCTGACTTGGGTCTCGAACTCACAAACCATGAGATCGTGACCTGAGCCAAAGTCAGATGCTTAACTGACTGAGCCACCCAGGTGCCCCATCTTGGCCATTTTGAAGCATTGAGTTCAGTGGTATTAAGCACTTTAGCAGTGTTGTGCATTAATCACCATCATCCATCCCCCGTAACTCTTTTTTCATTTTGTAAAACAAACTGTATAACCAGTCCACAATAAATCCCCATTTTCCTCTTCCCCTATTCCCTGGCAACCACCATTATACTTTCTGTCTTTATGATTTTGACTTCTCTAGTACCTCAAGTGAGTGGAGTCCTATAGTATTTGTCTTTTTGTAACTGGCATATTTCATTTAGCATAATGTCCTCAAGTTCATCCATGTTGTAGCATGTGGCACAATATTCTTCCTTTTTGAGGCTGAATGATATTCCATTGTATGTGTAATACCACATTTTGCTTATACATTCATGTGTTGATGGTTACTTGGTTGCTTCCATGTTTTAGCTGTTATGAGAAACGCTCCTGTGAACATCGGAGTACAAATATCTCTGATACACTGTTTTTGACTCTTTGGGGTATATACCCAGAAGTAGAATTGCCGGATCATATGGTAATTTTATTCATTTTTGAGGAGCCACCATACTGTTTTAATCAGAAGTGGTACCACTTTAAATTTCCCCAACAGCGCACAGTTCCAGTTTTTCCACATCCACATCAGCACTTAGTTTGTTTTTCTTTTTTTGAATAGTAGCCATCCTAATGGATGTGATGGTATCTCACTGTAGTTTTGATTTGCATTTCCCTAGTGATCAGTGATGTTGAGCATCTTCTCCTGTGCTTATTGGACATTTGTAAATCTTCTTGGAGAAATGTACATTCAAGTCCTTTGCCCATTTTTGAATTGGGTTGTTTTGTTGTTGTTGCGTTTTAGATGTTCTCTATATATCCTGGATATTAATTCCTTATCAGATATATGATTTGTAACTATTTTCTCCTGTGTTGTGGCTTTCTTTTTATACTCTGTGAATAGTGTCTCTTGAAGTGTAAGATTTAAAAAATTTCATGAGGTCCAGTTTGTTTTGAAATTTTGTTACCTGTGCCTTTGGTATCCTATCCAAGAAATCCTTACCAAATCCAATGTCATGAAGCGTACGTCCTATGTTTTCTTCTATGAGTTTTGTTGTTTTTTAAGTCTTACATTTAGATATTTGATCCATTTTGAAGTAAGTTTCGTATATGTTGTTAAGTACGGGTCCAACTTCATTCTTTTGCATGTGGATGTCCAGTTTTCCCAGCACCATTTGTTGAAAAGACTCTCTTTTTCTCATTAAGTACTTTGATGACTTTGTCAGAAATCAGTTGACTATATGTGTATGTCTGGGTTATGTCTTCTGTTTTATTGACTTTTTTTCTTTGCTGATACTGTGCTGTCTCAGTTACAGTAGTTTTACAATAAGCTTTGAAGTGAAATAGTGTAAGTTCTCAATTTTGTTCTTCTTAGAGATTTGTTTTGACTCTTCTAGGTCCTTTGTATATTTATATGCAATTTAGAATTCACTTTTCCGTAGAGATTTTAGGATTAGGTTTTTATTTTCCACAAAAACATCTGTAGATTTCACTTGATACTATGTTCACAGATGAATTTGGAGAGAGTAGATGTCCTAATATTGTAAACCTCACACCTCTCTCCATTTACTTAGATCATCTTTCATTTCTCGAGAGTCATTATTTTTATTTTGGTTTTCAGTGTACAGATATTGCACTTTGATTTTTAATGCTGTTACGACATTTTGGAAGTATTTCATTTCTAGAAGTAGTACATTACTAGTATGTAAAAATATAATTGAATTTTGTGTATTAGCCTTTGTTCTAGTAGCTTTATGTGGGGGGGGTTGTTGTTTTGATTTTCTATGTAATTATGATGTGTATGTAAGTAAAGACAATTTTACTCCTTCTATCAACCTGCATTTCTTTTCCTTCCCTCATTTTACTGACCAGAATCTCTAGTACAGTATTGAATAGAATTGGTGAGAGCAGGGGCACCTGGGTGGCTCCATCAATTAAGTGTCTGATCTTGGTTTTGGCTCAAGCTCCACATTGGGCTCCACGCTGGGAGCCCAATGCGCCTCTGCTCCTCCTCCTGCTCCCGTGCCTGTGTGTGCTCTCTCTTTCTCTCAAATAAAAAAAAAAAAAAAAAAAAGTGGTGAGATCAGATGCTCTTGGTTTGTTCCTGAGTTTAGAGAGAAAGTTTTCAGACTTTCACTATAAAGTTGTTATCTTCAGGTTGAATAGCCCCTTCTATTCCTCATTTGCTGAAAGGTTTTTTTTTTTTTGGTTTTTTTTTTGCCTTTTAATTGTAAATGGGTGATATTGAATTCTAATCGTGGTGTTAAAAGGATTTTTAAAAGGATTTTAAAAAGGGGCTATAATCATGACTCTCATACAGATGTAAAATGAACACTTGTCAAATACTTTATTTAACTCACTAGTTAATAAGGAAACTGGTAAGATGGTAAAGTCAGTTCAAAGGCAAATTTGAATAGCCACTCATTTATATGCAGTAAAGAAATGCTGAGATGAATTTTTCAAATAGATGCAAAAACTGGTCCAGTGGGCAATTATCACCTGTCATCCACTGGACACAAGTAATTTGCTTTTTGTGCATGAGAATAGTTCACATTATTATCAATTTTCTACAATTTTTGAATTGAAAAATTGCTCAAAGGCAATGAAAGGTACAGGTAATGAATGCATGAGCTAGAGAGAACAGTTGGTCTGTTTTTGGTCTGTTTTCAAAGCTTTTTACTGACAAAGAGTTTTGCTTTGAATTTCCACGATCCCCAGTGATGTCGAACATGGTTCATACATTTATTGGTTATATGTATGTGTGCTGCTGCCAAAAGCCTCTTGAATGTCTCTTATCTATTTTTCTGGTCATGTTTTGGATATGTGTGTTATTGCTTTAATGTTCTTGATAATAATGCATCATAAGTTGAGTGGATCATGAATACTTTTTCCTAGTTTATAACTTGTATTTTCACTTTGTTTAAGGTATTTTTTGAACAATGGTTCTTAGTTCCAGTACAAATTTCTCTTGTCTTATTTACGAAATCCTTCCTTACCCTGAGCTTAAAAGATACTCATATTTTCCACGAAGTTTTTTAAAGTTTTTTTTCACACTTAAGTCCTTAATCCAACCGGTGTTGCTTTTTCATATGGTATGATGTTAGGATCAAATTCACCTTTTTTTTAAAACATACTTGATATTTGATGGATAGGAATGTGTCCCCCTCAGAATTCCTTCTTTGAAGTCCCAGTGTGTTGGTGTTTGGGGAGTGGCCTTTGGGAGGAAATTAGTGTTAGATGAAGTTGTGAAGTTCCCTGGTCTGATGGGAACAGTGCTTTGATTAAAAGAGATATTAGAGAGCTTGCTCTTTCTCTCTCCTCTCTCTCTGAGGACATAGCCAGAGGAGGTCGCCTACAAGCCAGAAAGAGAGCTCTCACTAGAACCTGACCATGCTGGCACCCTTCTAGCCTCCAGAACTGTGAGACAGTATCTCTGCTGTTTAAGCCCCTGGTCTGTGATATTTTGTTATGGCAGCTTGAATAGACCAAAACATCTTGGTTTACATTTTCTATTTGGTACTTGATATTTTCCTTTGTCAGACACCACTTCTGTGGGGGAGGATTAGGTTTTTATCAGTCCCAGCAATGCCAGGGGCAGGAATTGGAGAGCCCCAGGCTTCTTGACGAAGAAGCTGCCTTTAGGAGAGGCACCACTAAGATTATTGGCGCTCAGCCCAGGTTCTCGTGTTAGAGGAATAGATGACAGGAAGAAGCAGGCAGGAAAGTTGGTGTGTGTTCAGCTGTGTTTCTAAGCTCCTGACTATTTTCCTGAGGACCTGAGGTCTCAGTAATGCATGCATGGAGCCAGGTTGCGTGCACCTAGGTGCTGGGGCATAAGAAAAGCAGAACTTCAGGAGTTCTTCTCCTGTTTTGTTAGCCCACAGCCTTGGTGAGCTGCCTCTTGTCTCAGGCCAAAGCCACCATCCTACAAATTCCAGTTTCAAATGGGTCCTTGTCCCCCCAGGTGTTTCTCATGGTTCTTTCCACTTTTTCTCTGTAACTTCCCCAAGAGCTAATCTTCTGAGAAGGGTCAGCAGTTTTGCTAATTTCAGCATCTTGGCAGGAATTGGAGCCAGCATCATATTTTTCTTAACCTTCTTAGACTTCCTTTACATAGTTATGGGTAACTTTAATCTGACAAAAAAAAAAATGTGTTTGTTCAAGATTCCTAAGTCATCGGCAAGGCTTTTCCATGCTGTGTATGCAGCCCCC
Organism: Paguma larvata; assembly: GCA_030068075.1. NCBI lineage: Eukaryota > Metazoa > Chordata > Mammalia > Carnivora > Viverridae > Paguma > Paguma larvata. The sequence goes on from CM057827.1 coordinate 112,971,992, forward strand.
ACAGAAGCTGTGTGGGGGTGAGGCTGGCTGTAGCGAAGAGTCCAACAGAATCTTTCAATCATCCAGTGGTGTTTCATGAAATGTTCACCCAGCCCCGGTTGCCTCTTTGGATAGGTGGGCCCAAGAGGACCTTTAAGTAATGTGACTCACTCACCTTTAAGAGGCTCTCTGACTGAAAGTGGCTCTCCTGCTTAGTAATGTTATTCTTGCCCAAAATGACCCCTGAATTTTTAAGTATTTTGTTGCATCTTTTCATGAGATTTTCAAGTGAAGTGCAGGTCTGTATGCAGTTCTTGGAGAGAGAGGGGTGGGGGCTTGAGGGAGAGAGATTTTGAGATTAATAGTTTTTCAGGAGTGGTTGAAGAAGAAATTGCTCAGGATTGAGGACAAAGTCCCTCAGCACATCTAGTTTTAGCAGACAAGTACAGAAAAAGGCACTGGGAAGGAGATTAAGAAGGGGAACCTGAATGTTAACGAAGGGTTTTACAGCAACACCCTTGTTTTCATCTCCATGTAGAGACCAGATTTTCCTTTGAGCACCCTGTATTTGATCTTTGTCCCCAGACCTCTCTTTGTTTTCGGCATTCTTTGCTGGAAGAGATTGTGGATGAAAGATAGTTTTATTTTTGAACCCAGCAATTGCTAGTTTCTTTACATTTCTTCTAAATTCTGCTCAAAAACAGAATACTTTCTTCTCTAGCTCAACTGTCTCTAGCTGCACTTTCTATTATATATATAAAAGAAACCAGTTGACACTTTGGATATTGTGCTTGGAAATTACCTTAGCTAGAAGTAACAGTTCATTACCAGCATTTTGTTTTTTAACTTACCGCAGGCAACAGTTTTGCTAAACTTTCTGCCCCTTCATAACAGTGGTCTTCTTTCCTCCAGCTTCTGGTAACATTTTAACTCACTCTCCTTAAAGGCCTTGCCAGTAGCCTTTTCAAGACTCATCAGGCTTCTGCTAGTGAGATCCCTTTGGCCCTTCTCCTATCCATGTCTACCACCCAATCCCAAAGCGGGTGTCACATGTCTTATGTTTTTATTATGTCAGCACTCCAGTTCCAGGTGCCAGATTCTCTTCTAGAAACTATTGCTATTAAACAAACCACCCCACACCTAGTCCCACAACCTGCATCATTTTTCCTAACCTAGCCTGGGAAGTCACTCATTGTCACCTCACCACACTCTCTTGGGTATAAGCAAGTTAAATGCCAGCTTGGATTTAAGAAGGGAATCAGACTCCAGGCCTTTGTGGGTGAGCAGCAAATTTACACCGTAGAAGAGCATGTGGAATGGGAAGTATTTTTGCAGCATAGTTGGAAAACATAGTTTGCCACAGATGAATAAAATAAAATACATAGAATTACAGAGGAAGCTAGGGGTGGGGTGCCTGGGTGGCTCAGGAGGTTGAGTGTCCTACTTCGGCTCAGGTCATGATCTCATGGTTTGTGAGTCTGGGCCCTGCATCAGGCTCTGTGCGCGGAGCCTAGAGCCTGCTTCGAGTTCTGTGTCTCCCTCACTCTCTGCCCCTCCTGTGCTCCCTCTCTCTCTCTCAAAATTTAAAAAAAAAAAAAAAACACACACAAAAATTGCAGAGGAAGCTCAATTATATTAAAATATTATCAAACGGATTGTAATAAGGTATTTTGTATTTATTTAGCATGATACACAGCAAGATAGTGGCAGGCCTATAGTAAATGTAGTAAGTATTGATAATTTTAGAAGTTGGAGAAAATAAAGAAGTAATTTATTTTCCCATCCAAGTTCATAGGTCTCCTGAATTCTATCCACAGATCTTCCAGCCTCTAGATGAAGAGCCCTTGGATTAATGTAATGGTGTGAGCAGAAGTCTCACAGCTGTGGCCTGGGGAGTGAATGTGGTGAGGGGAAGGCAGAGACTAAAGGGAGGACACCATAGGGTAAGTTTTGTATACTAGCATTTATTTACCTAAAAAAAATTTTTTTAATGTTTCTTTATTTTTGAGAGAGAGAGAGTGTGAGCGGGGAAGGGGCAGAGAGAGAGAGAGAGGAGACAAAGAATCTGAAACACGCTCTAGGGTCTGAGCTGTCAGCACAGAGCCCGATGCGGGACTCCAACCCATGGACCGGACTGTGAGATTATAACCTGAGCTGAAGTTGGACACTGAACTGACTGAGCCACCCAGGTGCTCCCCCCCCCATTTATTTACCTTTTAAACTAAGGGTTTGATATTTTTTTTTTTTTATGTAGAGTCTTAAAACATTAATGTAATGAGGGAAAGGCACTAGTGACGAGAGAAAGTTGAATACATAGGAAAGATAAAGGCTATTTAAAAGGTTTCTGAGAAGGCAGGAGAGGGTGTGATCTTGAGGTTAGGTAAAAGCATTGGACAGGAAGAGAAGTGAAAGGAGTTATGGATATTTGTGGGGACTATTATAAGGTCACATGACACTCTGAGAAATAGATATGATAAATTTCAACATAGGGGCAAGGGAGGTCAAGGCAAGCCTCAGAGAACATAATAGCAGATGTCTGGGAAAATATGAGAATACTGGGATGGAGTGGGGAGGAACAAAGGTGATGAGACAGGGAGAGAAAAAAATAACTGATCATGTAAGAAGACAAACTTTACCTAGTTTACAGTTTTCATTTAGTGTCTTCCTTAGACCAGTCAAATATTTTCCTGACCTTGGATACCTATACAAAGAAAAGTGGAATGAGAATAAAGTGCAGTTGAGTTTTTGACTTCTGCTTGTTTAGAGTTAACTTGTTCTAAATATCTTGGTTAGCATATGTAACTAATACATGTATTGCTTTTGCCACAAAGTAACATGAATGCTGAAGATCTTTTTCCTGGGTATTTGGGGTTGATATTGACAAACAGTGCATGCATTTGCCGCTTCCATGCTTCCAGCTGGATGGAAATTGGCCTCAAAGGGTCCATGGTTTTCTTTGTCATTAGCCAACAGATGCTTGCTGCGGTGTTCTGCTCACTGAGTCTGTATTAAATGTGCGGGTCATCTCTGTACACTGATGGGAAGGGCTGTGCAATACAGTAGCTCGTTTGTGTATAACAAATATCTGCCTTTAGCCACACGTCGATCCTTTACTAAATGATTTTGTTTTAAATGAAGCTGTTTTCAACACCAGGTTGGCATATCTGTCTTTGTGCTGCTTTGACTTTTTAGTGAGTTGATCCTGAATTTAGAATGTCCATTTATAGGAGAACTGTTTTTGTTTTCTGGTAAAGAATTACTTCAGATCATCTTGACACAATACAATTTTTGAAACTTCAGGTCGTTGCTATATATTTAAAGAACCTTAGGTTCTTAAGAACATGTACAAATATTCATTTATACATGAGTATGCTGTGAAATTGCTAATTCACATTGTTTTATATGTTATTAATATTAATACATACTAATGTGTAAATGTATATACTTATATACATATCTTGCCACAATTAAATTATTTTGAAATATATACATCATATGTAATATACATTACATACATAATATTACAGATATACTTTTATTTTTATTTTATTTTATTTATTTTTAAATGTTTATTTTTGAGATAGAAAGAGTGTGTAAGTGGGGAAGGGGCAGAGAGAGAGGAAGACAGAATCCCTCTGAGTTGTCAGCATAGAGCCCGACGACGTGGGGCTTGAACTCACAAATCATGAGATCATGACCTGAGCCGAAATCAAGAGTCAGATGCTTAACCGACTGAGCCATCCAGGCACCCCTATTTTATTTTATTCTTTTTTTTTATTGTGGTAAAGTGTCCAAGCTCTCTCCACATTCCCCCACCCCCACCCCTTTCCCACCATCTTCCCTTAAGAGCTACCCCTTAGCTACCCTTCAGGCCTAGGGGTGCATACACATCCATGAAGACCTGTCCTGGAAATGGATTCAGCCATTTGAGCTGGGTGTTCTGGAGTTCCAGGTAGGTGAAAAGTGGTTTCTGGGGGTGAGACCCAGTAAGGCACTTCCTCTTGGCCCTTTGCATTGCTTGTTATATGGAGAATGGTATGGCCTCATAAGGGCCAAATCATGTTGCCTTGACCTAAGGGTAGTAGTGATTTTAATAATCTTTTTTTAGAAGTTTTTATTTATTAAAGTAATTTCTGTGACCCATTGTGGGGCTCAAACTCACAACCCTGAGATCAAGAGTCATACCTTTCTCCAGTTGAGCCATCCAAGCATCCTTAATAATCATTTTTAAGAAAATGTTTCTTTATTTTTGAGAGAGAGCGAGTAGGGAGGAGCAGAGAGAGAAGGAAAGAGGCAATCCAAAGCAGGCTCTGTGCTGCTTAACCGACTAAGTCCTCAGGCGCCCTGCCCCTTAATGATCTTTTAATAGGGCTACCAAAATTGATCGCCTCCACCATTATGCCTTCCTTTTGTTGGATGGCCTTTTAGGGTTCTCAGATTCAATTTCAGTATTGGGGGCAGGGGTTCCCACACACAACGCTAAGAAATTCTCAGACACCAGTAGGATTTATGAGAATTCAACTCAATTCTGATGCTGTCTATCCAGGGATAGCATCAGATTCCACAGGTTAAGGGTTTAACTCTGCCCTCACCCTCTACTTCACAGACGCCAGTCACACGCCACATGCCATTACCTGTGCTTCTGACCAACCAGTTACAGAGTGTATGTTCCAGTGACCTCCAAATTGATTTGCTAGAGCAGCTCACAGAATTCAGGGAAACTCTTACTTACATTCACCACTTTATTAAAGGATATGAAAAAGGACATGAATCAACATTCAGATGAAGAGATACATAGGGTGATGCATAGGGTGACATCCCAAACGAAGGAGCTTCTGTCCTTATGGAGCTGGGAGCCTGGATCAGCGTTCTAGTTCCCCTAACATGGAAGCTTTCTGAAAAAGACCAAAACAACTGTCCTCTTGGGTTTTCACAGAGACTTTTTACATAGCCATGATTGATTAAGTCATTGGCCATTGGTTGATTCAGCCTCCAGCCCCTTTCTCTTCCTTGGAGGCCCTGGAGTGGAGTGAGGGTGATTGAAAGTTCCAACCCTCTGATCACATGGTTGTCCTCTTGACAGCAAATCCCCACCCTTGGGTGGGATCCAAAAGTCACCTTCATTAATAAAACACCCATTTCACCTTTATGGTCTGAAGTGTTTTCAGGAACTGTGGATCGAGATCAGCTATATCTGAGAAATATATTTTGGTCATTCAGATGATATAAATCATTATAAATCATTATATCACATATGGCCAGAAGGATTTTTCTAAAACCAAATCCTTTATTACATCCCTGCTTGAAATTTTTGAGTGCTTCACATTTTCATTGGGATAAAGTCCAAACTTCCTAAATTGCCTTATTTGAAGATCCTTTGTTCTCCATTCTGGTCATTGCTTATTTTTTCATCCTTACTTATTTTGGGGCTGTGCTGTTGCACAGAAAAGTACTCTTTTCTATCTATACAACTTTGCACAGGCTGTGGGTCTCCATGCTCCCCTTTCCTTGTGAACAGCCTCTCATATATCTACCAAACTCCTTGTAACACCCAGTTAAAAAATTAGGTAGTCTGACAAGCCTTTTTTCACTTCTCCAGGAAGAATTAAGTTCTTTCCTCTTCTGTATTTTCAGTGTGATTTGTACACATTTCTGTTTTAGCACTTGTTTTGTTATATAATATTTGCACATCTATAAGCCATACCCTCTGCCTCCAAAAACAAGGGCTACTGCAATTCAGGAGGATATTTCCACTAAAAGTGCCGGGCACGCAGTAAGTACTTAATGAATGTGTGTTGAATGAATATTGTACTTTGTGGAGTGCTTTAAGTGTGATCTGCTCTAAATGGAAGGCTATGTTTACAGTCAGCTCTTTCATGTACAAGGTGATTGAGGACTGGAATATTCTAATAATTGATTATGCTGTGTAATAGCCAATTATAAATTATCAACTTTAGATAACTTTAATACAAAAATAATGGACTATACAGAATTTATTAATTTATCTTTATTAATTTATAAGATACATCAGCTTAATCATTGTGAGTTATATGGCTCTTTTAGAGCTGTGACTGAGGAAGTGTAAGAAATCAAGTAGTGTGCTTTGTCTCAAGCTGCTTTTTTTTTTCCCCACAGTTGAGTCTCTGATACACTCGTTTACTTATTATTTTGCTTACTTAAAGAGTATACTGTAAATTTAACAGTAGGTGAAAGGGATTCACAGTTACATTATTATTAAACGCAGTTTTAAAAATGTTCAGAAGATAGACAAGCAGCATACCTTAAGGTGTATGCACTGCCTCAGTTCACCACACGGCTTGCTATTATTACGTTTAGGCCGTGCCCTCGCATCTATTCAGTGGCAGCCCTTGCTGAGCCCAAGTGAAGTCTTATGAAGTGAGCTAAGCAGTTAATTAGATGGTGTTCTCTGGCCATGACTATTTCAAGAGTGCTTGTTCTCCACCCAAATTATATATTTATTCTTTTCTCATTCGTATGAAAGTAATGTGAGTGGTTGCTGCTCGTTTGTGTATTAATTTAATGGTTCTCTTCTGCTCTCACCTGCCAAACAGCAATGTTGCCAATTATTTGCAAGACTCAGAAATTACTTTTATGCATATGGACCTGCATTTTCATATCTTTGAAAATGGCTTTTTAACAGAGGCCTGTTTGGAATAGAGAAAAATGCTCCTCACTGTGTTTTCACAAATGATCTGAAAACCATCATGGTGGCTGAGATCTGACTTCCTACATTTCTGTGTCATGTTCTCGCGTTAAACCTAGAAGTTTTCCTGCAAAGCTTAGTCCATTTTTTTTTTTTTTAATGTTTATCTTAGAGAGAGACAGAGACAGAGTGCAACTGGGGGAGAGGGAGAGAGAGCAGGAAACACAGAATCTGAAGCAGGCTCCAGGCTCTGAACTGTCAGCACAGAGCCCGATATGGGGCTCGAACTCACAAACTATGAGATCATGACCTGAGCCAAAGTCAGACGCTTAACCGACTGAGCCACTCAGGCACCCCAAGCTTTTTAAAGCAGATGTATATTTTCTCAGCAACATCCAGAAATATGTATTGTAAATATGACTGTACTTAGATACTGTATTGTTCAGTTGGCTTATCTCCACATGAATCCTTTTCTTTTAATCAGTTTCCCAGCCTGTCTGTACTTTTAGCTGCATAATAATGTAGTATTTCTAACAATTATATTATGAAAATGAATCACCTTGACTTAAGTCCAAGAGCTGATTGACCTAACAGTTAACTTGAGAATCCTATATGAAAGAAAGAAGAGGATTGATAAAATAATTTTTAAAAATGTGTTTATTAGAGTCATTAATGATAGAACAATGGACTTCTTAATTGAGTATGATAAAATATTCAACAACTCACTAACCCAGGTGTTTTGTTTAAATAATCTGTGAATAAACAAAAAAAATAATCCTTGCTACCTTATATTAAGCCAGTATCAGTGGAGGTCTTAATTTGTGAATATATCAAAGGACTTGTCTTTGATTTGAGCATTTTAATGTTAAAAAACTGATTCTGTTAAATATAGAATGCATTTATGTCTTTATAGTATGACTTTATTTAAAAAAATTTTTTTTAATGTTTGTTTATTTTTGAGAGAGAGACAGACAGACAGATAGACAGAGTATGAGCAAGCAAAGGGCAGAGAAAGAGAGAGACACAGAATCCAAAGCAGACTCCAGGCTCTGAGCTGTCAGCACAGAGCTGGACACAGGACTTGAACTCACTAACCATGAAATCATGACCTGAGCTGAAGTTGGATGTTTAACTGACTGAGCCATCCAGGCGCCCCAATTTATAGTATGATTTTAAGAATGATTATAACCTGGGGGTACCTGGGTGGCTCAGTCAGTTGAGTGCCCAGCTCTTGATTTTTGGCTTAGGTCATGATCTCATGGTTCATGAGTTGGAGCCCCACATTGGGCTCCGTGCTCCATGCTGTCAGCTTGGGATTCTCTCTTTCCCCCTCTCTTTGCTCTTCCACCACTCCCTCCCACCCCTAAAGTAAATAAACTTAAAAAAAGATAATAATTATTATTACCTGACTAAAAAAATGTGGTTGCTTGCCAAGGCATACTTTTTGGTATAAGTCAAGTTATGTGTAAAAAAGATTTACAACCTCTCTTTTAAGAAAATCAATATTCAGTGTCCTAGGTTTCACTTGTGGTTCCATCACTAACTAGTTGGCCATCTTTAGTGTGTTGGGTTTTCTCAGCAGTCCAGTTTATTGATCTTACAGCGGAGATCAATTGGAGCTCCAGTTCGTGAAAGTACTCTGTACGTGTACACCACATTTAGGAATTTAGACAAGGCTTTAGCCCCTTTTCTGCCTGCTTTGTGACTGTGGGCTTGTTGGTTAAACTCTCTGAACCTTTCTTTCTTTCTAGGTAAAACAGAGGAATTTGGCCTGTATATTCAATTCAGGGGGTACTATTTACATTGTTTTTAGCTCTTACAATCTGCACTTTGTGATTATTTCTCTCTCTCTTTTTGTAACATGTGTTTGCCTCTCTTCCTCCTACTGATAATGATGATTGCCAAATAATAAGAATGGAATTCAGTAATCTTTACCTGTTACATTTCGTTTAATCTTTCTATTAATCTTGTGAACATAGATGATCGTAGTCTTATTTTACTGATGAGGAACACTGAGGTTCAGAAAGTTGCACAGCCAGTTAGCATAATGTTAGAGGTTGGACTCTAGTCTCATGCCAGTGTTTTTTGTTTTTTTGTTTTCTTTTCTTTTTTTTTTTTAGTAAAAATTAAGCATGCAGCTTATGTGAAGGCATATTACCACATACCTCATCTAAAGGAAGCTTTTGATCTCCATTGTTTTCCTATTCCTTTTTTTTTTTGTGTTAAAGTGAATAGTTAGAGCCTTACCAAAATGCTCTTGTAGAAAAAAATGCTTCTGTTCAAGAGCAATAAGCATTGTTTGGGAATCTTAACATTATTGTGCCATTACAAAAGATCCGTTTAGCATTATGTAACATGTATCTGGGAATCTTTCAGTGCCGAAAAACATAGTGTGTCCTTCAAATAGATGAGTTCGTTCTGTTTTAATAGGTTTATTTTATTTTATTTTTAAATTTTATTTAAATCCAAGTTAGTTAATGTATAGTGTAATAATGATTTCAGGAGTACAATTTAGTGATTCATCACTTACATGTAACAGCCAATGCTCATCCCAACAAGCGCCCTCCTTAATGCCCATCACCCATTTAGCCCATCTCCCCACCCCAAACTGCTCCAGCACCCCTCAGTTTTCTGTATTTAAGAGTCTCTTGTGGTTTGCCTCTTTAATGTTATACCTTGAATTTTTTTTTACTGTTTTATTTTATATTTGAGAGAGAGACAGAGAGACAGAGCATGAGCAGGGGAGGGGCAAAAAGACGGAGACAGAATCTGACGCAGGCTCCAGGCTCTGAGCTGTCAGCACAGAGCCCGATGCGGGGCTCAAACCCATGAGCAGTGAGATCATGACCTGAGCTACCCAGGTGTCCCATAATGTTATACGTTTAAACCTAAGGGCTTGTTTTGTGCTTGCTAGAGAAGGAAAATAGGTGATCTAAGTACTTACTAAATTTTTTTTCTTTTTTTTAATACTAATTTATTTTGTGATTCCTGGAAGAGAGTTACGCATGGCAAGACTTTCTAAAATTGCTAAAAATTTCTATTCTATTAGAGAGTATTGTTTTATGGTATACAGTTTTTACATTTAAACTTCAAATAGGGGCACCTGGGTGGCTCAGTCGGTTAAGCATCCAACTCTTGATTTCGGCTTAGGTCCTGCTCTCATGGTGTGCTGACAGCATGGAGCCCGCTTGGGATTCTCTCCACCCACCCAACCCTCATTCCCACAACTTGCACACATGTGCACTCTCTCTCAAAATAAATAAATAAACCTGAAGAAAAAAAAAGAAATCCATGGACTAACTGAAATGAGTAGGTCAGGGAGGGATTAGGACAAGCACATTCAGAAGTATTCATTTCTGTCTTGAGTTCATTTATGAGTTCTGTGTTTTAACATTTCCTTCATAAGCTTCAGATAGCCTCTCATCCAGATATGGCAGTCCGAGACATTGATCTTACTTAGAACACTATTGCTTTCGGAGTGACTGACAGCACTGGTTGAGCCAGGACTCTGTTGCTGATTCTTCGTGGTTCAGACACCTATGTCCTTGGGACATTTCTTTAATTCATGTTTCTCTTTTCTTTTGAAGTGGTTATTACTAGTCCAAAAGTGAGTTTGCATGAGTAGCTCTTTGGTCACAGTTTTGTTTTTATCTTTCCAACTGATGACTCTGAAATGACTGTAGCACTTGGAGGAGATCTTATCTGTTGCCATTCTTAAGCCTAGTCACAAAACTCCAGCCATCTCAGCCTTCTTTTCTGTTCTGCGAATATACCAAGTTCATTCTAGCCTCAGGGTCTTCTACACTTGTCTTTCTGTGGGCAATGGTCTTCCTTCAAGACTGTTGCTTGGCTATACCCTCCTTGTCATTTAAATCTCAGCTGAAATGTCCCTTCTTCAGAGAGGTTTTCCTTGACAACTCACTATAAATTAGCATTCCCCCAACACTCTTTATTACATGGCCATGGTTTATTTTCTTCTTAGCATTCAATGATGAATTGACAGTTATTCATTTCTCATTTATTTCCCCTGATGGAGACAGGGACATTCTGTTTTGTTCACTGCTGTATTGTTAGCACCTAAGAACAGTGTCTGCCACAGTAGGCATTCCGGTGAATATTTGTTGACTGACCAAATGAATGCATACTTTTTCTATTTATAAATTATTTATAAAATCCTTTTTTTTTTTTTTTTTTGGTAGTCAGGAAGGTACAATTGATGTTTTGCAAGTAATGTTTATGTACTCTTGACATTTTTATCTTCCTTTACTGTTCTGTTCCCTACTTGAGTTTTTTTAGAGGAAGGGGGAGAGAGTCTTCTAGTTTTCAAACTCTTGAGATGTGACTGTTTCAGTTTATCTCCTGGTTGCCAGATAGGTGTGTGAGCTGGTGCAGCCTAGTCACAAATGCAATTAACAGGTAGGAAAATTGGCTCCTAACAGCCGCTTCAGTCCTGCTTGAGTTGGTCTCTTCCCCAAGGGACTGTCTGTGTCAGCCTAGCAAAGTGAAATTGCCTTCCTATAAACATTTTTTTTTCTAGGATTATAGAAGAGAAACAAATTCTAGGTTTATAAAATGAGTTAAAATGTGTCAACAGAATAGAACAGACTAATGACCTGCTGCAGTAATTTGAATTCTGAGGCACAGCAGCAACGTTTATTTTCAGAAGAGTTGACATTGAAACTGTAGCGCTTTTAGTTCTATTGAAATGACTTTATCAGGCCAGAAGGGTAGATTTAATAACTTATTTATTGGTGTTGGTGAGGAAAGTGACAATTCTATAAATACAGTGTTTGACCCTCAGAGCTTTGGTTTGTAGCATAGATTTCACATCCTTGCTCCTTCAGTTAACTCTCTGGAAAGGGGCAGGTCTTGGAAAGAATGCAACTTGGTTTCCTTTCCATTTCATTCGCCAACTGTTTAATTCATTCAGTATGGGTTGCATTTGACAATAATAGAAGATGTTAACTGTTGCCGTGTGCCGTAACCAATACATATATCCATTTTAAAAACGGATATGAGTGGGTTTTGTGTGAACAGTATGCCAGTTCTGGGTTTTATGTTGACATATGCTTCAATGTTAGCAGACATTACCTGGGTCTGCATTGCTCCTTTTTGATAAATTTCATTTGATGTGATTCCTAATCTGAGCTAGTTGTGGAAAGTGCTCCCCTTCTGATCAATACTCCCTTTCATCTTTCTATAATTCTGGACTTTCATGAAACTAAAAGAGTTTGTGCTGTTAAATTCTGCTTTAATATTTTGTTATAAAATAAGCTTCTTCTATTACGAGGGTATTAACTTGGGTTTTGATGAATGAGGTGTGCCTTTGTTATGCTAATATGGTGACTTATGGTGGGTCTGTCCCTAGGTAGCTAAAGGATGGGGTCTGGTCACCAAAAACAGCAACCACATGATTAGAGGGTTGGGACTTCAGGCCAGTCTGATCTCACAGGAGGGAGATAAAGTATGGAGACAGTTCAGTCATGCAGCCAGTGATTTAATCAATCTTGCCTATGTAATGAAGTCCCAAAAAGAACTCTGGACGCCAAAATGGGCCTTCTTGATTGGTGAACATATTGATATACTGGGAGGATGACACATACTGACTAATGGTTCTCAAATCAGAGCACAATTTCTGGATCATATAGTAAGATTAAGTTTAGCTTTGTATGGAACTGCCAAACTATTTTGCATTCCAACTGGTAATGAATCAGAGTTCTTGTTTCCTACATCCTTGTCAGCATTTCGTGTTGTCAATGTTTCAAATTTTAGCTATTTAAAAGGTGTATAGTGTGGTCTCTTGTTTTAATTTGCACTTCCCTAATGGTATTTGATGTTGAGCATTTCTTCATGTGTTTATTTTCTCTTTAAAAAAAAATGTTTATTTTTGAGAGAGAGAGAGAGAGAGCATGTGCGGGAGGGGCAGAGAGAGAGCCCTGGACAGAGGATCTAAAGTGGGCTCTGAGCTGACAGCAGAGAGCCCGATGCAGGGCTCAGACTCATGAACCATGAGATCATGACTTGAACCAAAGTTGGACACTTGACTGACTGAGCCATCTGGGCCCGGGGGGCGGGGGTGTGGGGGGGACTATTTTCTATCTTTGTATCTTTTTTGGTTAGGTGTTTGTTTAGATCTTTTGTCTTTTTTAAGTAATCTCTAGGCCCAAAGTGGGCCTAGAGATTACTTAAATCTCTGATTTGAATTCACATGATCCCGCCATCAGGAGTAGTCACATGCTGCACCAATTGAGCCAGCACCGCTTTTGTCCACTTTTTAATCATGTTTTTTGTTATTGTTGAGTGGAGGGGTTCTTTGTAGATTTTGTGTAACAGTTCTTTATCAGATAAGTCTTTCGCAAATATTTTGTCCCAGGGTGCGGCTTGTCTTTCCATTAAGCATGTCTTTTGTAGAGCAGATGTTTTTCATTTCATAATGAAGTCCAACTTATGAATGATTCCTTTATTTCTTGGGTCATGCTTTTGGTGGTGTACTATGTAAAAACTCATCACCAAACCCAAAGTCACCTAGATTTTTTTTAATGTCATCTTCTAGAAGTTTGTAGTTTTGTGCTTTACATTTAATTCTGTGATCCTTTTTGAGTTAATTTTGTGTAAATTTTGTTTTATGCTTTAAAAATTTATAAAAAATTCCGTGCATACAGATAGATATAAAAACTAATGCAATGACCCACATATAAAGTACCTAGCAAATGGCTTTATAAAATAACATTTTACCTTGTAAATCTACATTAAATCTAAAATAAATGCAGTTGAGTCCCCTGTGAATCCCTCTTTGTCTCATCTCTCTCCTATTCTCAAAAGTAATCAATTCTGTGAATTTGGTATTTTTCATGCAATGTTTTTATAGTTTGTTAAATATTTATGTCTCATATGGTAATGTTATATATTGTTTTTACTGCATACCATATGTAGAGTAATTGGTACCATGTAATACCATATATAATTGATATCGTTTTACAAGTTTTAAAATACCACATTAACATTATGTATATTACATATACTTCAGCAACTTGCTTATTTCAAAACAGCATTGTTTTTATGATTTAGAGGGTTTTTTTTTTTTACCATAGGAAAGGATATGTTAATTGAGAGCTATGTAATGTTAAAGAGTTAATTTATTATTGGTTATAATTTTATCTTAGTTTCCATATTAGCATAGATATTGTTCTGACCTGAGGGTTAAATTTTCGAATGCTCAAACATTATATTTTTAGTATATATTATGTGATATGTTTTTAGAGGCTTACTAAATTAATACTTTTTAAAATAAAAAAAAATTAGTACTATCTTTGTTTTAGGAATTTTTTGGGGTGTGTATGTGAGGGGAGTTTTTAGAATGCACACACAAGTGAGATTAGATCATTGATATAGTATGGTGTTCCGCAGCTACCCTGTTAAGGATACTCAACAGAAGCCAGAAAAACTTAATTATTTAAACTGTGTTGGTGGTTGTAGAGAACCTGCCTTTAATAGATTTCTTTCCGAGGGCTCTTTTTAAGTTGTGGATTTTCTTTACTGTAACCACCAGTTTCTGAAAGAGAGTACCATTTCTAGGTTAAATCAGAAGATCCCTACAATTCAGGGTGGAGGTAAAGCTGCAGCTTCCTCCATTAGCTTCAGGAAAGTGACTTGATTTCTCTAGGGGTAAGAAGGGTTGACTAATTATTAATGCTGATCTATGCAACCAGTTTCATCCAGTAAATGCAGAAGCTGTCAGTTCTTTGTAGAATTTCCTGTGACCTAAATTAAATCTGTACCGTACAGCATTGCCACCTTTAGAGAAGGCTACTCCCATGGTCTGCTGTGATAATTGTGCATGCTAACCTGTCAGTGTCGATTTGATTATTATTGCTCATTTTAAAACCTTTAACTGGTATATAGTTTGAGTTCTGTAGAAAAAAAAAACAAAACTTGTGTTTGTACACATTTGAAAAACCATGACCTCCCTCTCCCCGCAAGATCATTTATTATAGGTTGCAGAACACTGTATAGTGACATTTCCAATCCTGATTATTTTTCTGTCGACATCCTGAAAAACCTATTCTGTTGTAAAGCATCAGAGGCAGATTCCATTGTAGTTTAATGAGAACAGCCTAAAATGCCAAGAGAAGTGACTTTCAAGTTTCTGCTCTTCCTACTCACTTACATGAAATGCTGAAATAGTTCCTCCTGTGTTCTCTTCAAGGATAAAATGGGTTCCAGATTTCATCTACTTGGACCTGTCTTCTATTAAGACTGTGTTCATATTGGTGCTATACTAATAAAAGGGGTATTGAAAAGTAGTACTTTTTCCTACTGAATTTTCCAGAGTTCATGGTTTGCATGATGCTACAGTTTGTACCGTCTTATTCATAGGAATTGGCCCATGGCATATGTTTTGTAACATGATCTCTAAGACAAAGGTGTAATACAAAAATTGAGTTAGTGTAGAATCTCTGAGCCAGAGTATAGTGTATCTTCTGTTTGTGATTTTATGTTCAGGTCTTTATATTACAAGTGATGTACTCCGATTATTCTCAGGATGTTATAGACCTACTAACCTCAGACAAATAATTAAATTTTAAGTTTGGTCGTGTAGTTACTTTAGGTTATTGATTATAATCTCAGTGATTATTCTTCCTTGATTTTTAAAAATCAATATTTACCGAAGTTTTCTTCTCTCAAGTAAGTGAAATCTTTCCGGCTCCTTTAAAAATAAATAATATTACTTTTGTCTTAGCATACATAGAACAGTTTTTTTTTTTAATTTTTTTTAATGTTTATTTTTGAGACAGAGAGAGACAGAGCATGAGTGGGGGAGGGGCAGAGAGAGAGGGAGACACAGAATCTGAAGCAGGCTCCAGGCTCTGAGCCGTCAGCACAGAGCCCGACGCGGGGCTCGAACTCACAGACTGCGAGATCATGACCTGAGCCGAAGTCGGACGCTCAACCGACTGAGCCACCCAGGCGCCCCCAGTTTTGTTTTTGTGTTGTGTGTGGTTTTTCTTTTTAAGTAGAGCTCTCATAACTGTATCGTCTTGTCGCATTTAAGCTTATTTGGATTTCCTTTACTCTGCTGCCTGTTTCCTATACTTTCAGAGCATGAAATCATGCTTCCCACTGCTTGGCATCCTAAGGGCTAGGCCCATCTCTTACTGGTTATTTTGTTGTCTTTGTCTCACTATTTCCCTATCAGTACTCATTTTGCTTCCTCCCATAAATACCCACTCTAATCTAGTTAATATATGTCTTTAGATATTTGTTTATCTTTGGAAAATACATAGTGTTTTCTGTGTGTAAGTTTGTAATTTTCATGAATGGCGTTTGGCTATACATCTCATTTTATTTTTTTAAATTCGGCCGTATATTTAAATGATCTATCTTTGTTGCTGTTTGTAATTCTGGTTCATTACTTCTGACTGCTGGAGAGTATTCTGTCATGTGCATATTCTTATACATGCATATTATGTATCCATCTAACTTATACACTCCCCTAAGTGGCATTTATGTACTATAAACAATGCTGCAATAATAATATTCATTTTATTTTATGGAGATATATGCTGAGGAGTGGTATTGGTGGGTTGTTGGGAGTCCATTATTAAGTTTACTAAGTATCGCCAAATCACCCTGTAGAACAGCCAGCCAGTTGATACTCCTTTGAGCTGTGCATGAGGATTCAGACCATTTTCAGTGTAAGCAACTTGGCAACCACATTGGCCTGAAGAGTTGCTCTTATGGACATGATTGATAAACTCCCAAATTATTTGTCTATGAATAAGATAAAACCAAAGTGGGTTACTGTCAGCCCTTTACTCAAAAGATACTCACGTATGGGAAAACTGTCTTGGTCTTGATAGATGTGCGTGTAAAGGGAGATTTTTGATGAAAGAATATAAGGGTGAGCCCTCATCGCCAAATAACTTAGCAAGCTGTGAATGTTAGATTCTTTGTGCCCAGCATGGTTCTTATAATACAATGTGAACGAGGCAGAATCTTTGCTCGCGAAGCTCTATGGTTGTGGGACAAGCGAGTACAGTTCTTTGTGTACTTTTTTGGGGTGATCTGTTTGCTGCTTCTGTGAGAAGTCGGCTCTGATCATAGCAGCCCTCCTTGAGTCACTGTTATTCTTTCTACCTTGGTTTCTAAAATTAGGACTCACAGGTACCTGGCCCCTTAACTATGGCCATTCAGGATCCCACCGGTCTGTCTTCCTACCTGATGTGGTAAAAGATTCTCTAGGAGGGGATGTTAGTGTGATGTTTGCATCCTGAAGTGTAGTGTTCAGGGTGGAAGGGATGGCATGTTAAAGGTCCCTTTGAATTAGTTTAGTGGAAATCAGAAAATATGACCAAGAAGTATGGATTGATTAAATGTAGGAAGAGGCAGCATGATATATAGTGGCAAGAATACAGATAATAGTGTTGGGCAAAATAGAAGACAGAATACATTTCCCAATCTTTACTCATTTAAATTTCCATTGAAAAGACCAATAGATAAATACACAGATGAGTAAAAAAACCTGCATATGGGCTAGAAACTAGAGCTTGATGCTGCTCATGTGCCAGAAAACCTAGGATAATTTTTGGTAGGCAGTTCTTCAAGGTAGGAGAACTCCTACCTTGGGAGGGGCAGGGGTACCTGGCTGGCTCAGTTGGTAGAGCATGCAACTCTTGATCTCAGGGCTGTGAGGTCAAGCCCATGTTGCAGAGATTATTTAAAAAAAAAAAAAAAGATAAAATATACCTGAAAAATTAAAAAAATATGTATTAACTTGGGAAGGGCAATCTTTTTTTTTTTCTTTTCTTTTTTTACAAAGAGACAGAAACAGAGCACAAGCAGGAGAGGGGCAGAGCGAAAGGGAGACACAGAATCCGAAGCAGGCTCCAGGCTCTGAGCTGTCAGCACAGAGCTTGTCACGGGGCTCAGGCCCACAAACCGTGAGATCATGACCTGAGCCAAAGTTGGATACCCAATCGACTGAGTCACCCAGGCTGCCCGGGAAGGGCAGTCTTGATGAGTGGTCCCACAAGGCACTTGGGAAATAATTCACTTGGGGCTCCTGGTTGGTTCAGTCATTAAGCATCTAACTTTGGCTCAGGTCATCATCTCACGGATCTTGAGTTTGAGTCCTACATGGGGTGATTTCGAGCCTGGCTTCCGGTGAGCACAAGCCCTGCCTGCTTCTGGTGAGCTCGAGCCCCAGTTCAGATGAGCCCTGCTTTTCTCTCTCCCTCTCTCCCTCCCTCCCTCCCTCTCTCTCTCTCTCTCTCTCTCTCTCTCTCTCTCTCTCTCTCCTTCTCTCCCTCTCTCCCTCTCTCTGCCATTTCTGGGATTCTCTCTCTCTGCTTCTCACTCATTTGCACCCTCTCCCTCAAAAAAAAAAAATTAAATTCGTCTTTTGCCTCTGACCAAAAGTATTGGCACTTTGTAAATAGTGTTCATAGACCTAGAGTTTGCTGCCAGGACCTCCCTAGAAAGTACCTATCTACATAAGCAGCCTAGTCACTAAGTTTGCAGCTATCAACACCATTATTTCAAACTCTATCCAGGTTGCTTGATCTCCCAACTAGCAATGAAGTGAGGTTTTTGTCCTCAAAAATATTCAGTCATTAAAAGCTGTGAAAGCTGAATATCAGTTATGAGAAGAGAGCAATCTGATAGGATTCTAAAGGAATAGAAAATATAATTACCAAAATAAAATCTGCTGCGGATGCAGTGAGTAGCAAATTAGACAAACATGTGAAATCTTTCCCCTAGTAGCATAAAGGCAAAAGGTAGGGAAATAAAGATGATTGGAAAATAAGGCACACGGAGGACAAATATGGAGATAAAATGTACAAATAATATGAATTTCAGAAAGAGTGAGATGGAGCAGATACATTTTTCCCCAAAGAAATAGAAGAAACATTGAGGACTCAGTGAGAAATATGAAAATATATTCTTCTGGACTTTTCAAATTTGGAGACATTTCTGCTAGTGACAGTATGAAAGGAATTGATTTTAAAATTAGTCATACTTCACACCTTAAACTAAGACTTCCAATGGCTAAGATACTGAAGTATTCTTATAATGGAATAGAAGAATTTGAGGAAATATATGTGTATATATATGATTAGTGGAGAAAGCCTTTCCTGTTCTTAACATTTAAGAAAATATTTCTTACATGTATATAATTTTTAGAAGAAATAAATATATAAACAAAAAGAACAAAAAAAATACCCAGAATTCCGCCTAGTGCATGACCACCATTGAGAGCATGCTGGTTGTATATCGGAGGGTTCCTTTAAATGCAAAATAAAATGAAGAAACCACATATAAAAAGTGATTTGGCAAGACTCCTGGGTGGGTCAGTCAGTTGGGTGTGCGAGTCTTAATTTTGGCTCATGTCATGATCCCAGGGTCATGGAATCAAGCCCTGCATTGGGCTCTGTGCTGAGTGTGAAGCCCGCTTGGGATTCTCTCTCTCTTTCCCTTTACCCCATTCCGCTGCTCACGTGCACTCTCTCTCTTTCTCTCCTTCTCTTAAAGAAAAAAAAAATGATTTGGTTGCAAGGAAAAACTAAAGGTGTTGAATATTGTTAAAATTAAAAGACAAGTATTGACTATGAACAAATATGGATGCCATATGACAAAAATTTAACATCTTTAATAAAAGAAGAGGTCTCAGAAGTAGGAAAATAAATACCTGAATAGGAAGATGTGCAGTCATGAATAAGCAGTTTGTCAGGGAAAACCTAGAAACAGTCAGTAAATATGGGAAAACATTGTCAATCTCATTAATTAACAACAACAAAAAAATAAAAATAAAACTGCAATGAGATGCTTTTTATTTATTTTTTTTTAATGTTTATTTATTTTTGAGAGAGAGAGACAGACAGAGCGTGAGCAGGGGAGAGGCACAGACAGAGAGGGAGACACAGAATCTGAGACAGGCTTCAGGCTCTGAGCTGTCAGCACAGAGCCCGACGCGGGGCTCGAACTCGGGAATTGCGAGATCGTGACCTGAGCCCAAGTCGGACGCTTAACCGACTGAGCCACCCAGGCGCCCCGAGATGCTTTTTAAAAAATTGAGATAGTTTGGGTCCAACTCTTGATTTCAGCTCAGATATATTCTCACCGTTTGCAGGTTTGAGCCCTGCATTGCGCTTTGCACTGATAGCGGGTGCCTACTTGAGATTTTCTCTTTCTCTTTCTCTCTCTCTCTCTGCCCCTATGCGCACACGCTTGCTCTCTCTCTCAAAATAAATAAACATTTAAAAAATTGAGATACTTTTTAAATCTACCAGATTTCTAAGGCTTTTTAAAATAATTTCCCTGATTTAGTAATAAAATAGCATGATTTTATTTCTTTAAACAAATACCCTGGCGTTTATAAATGCAAGTGAATATTTGCCTTTGCAAATAAATCTATTTGAGAATAGATGCCAGTGTAGAAGATGATGCTTGGAAACAGCCATTGTCATGAATATAATTTGTATTTTTCTAGGACAGTTTAGAAAAATGTGTTAAAAGCATTCGTGATCTACATACCTTCTGACCCATCAATTTTTTAAAAAATAATTCATACTAAAGAAACTATCAGAGCTGTGCAAAAAGACATATATATTATAGGATACTTGGTGTATATTATACACACACACGTGTATATAAGGATATTTATGATATTAGAAAGTCAGAAACAACCTAAATATTTAAAATAGAAAATTAATTGAATCTATTATAGTATACATCTATAATGGAATGGTCTGCAAAAATTAGGAATACTTTAACAGATAATAGTAAATCACAATAACTGAGTATACTCTTTGGACAAAACTCTAATCCTAGTTACTCATGCAATTATTAAGTCACTTACTCACAAATACTTAGTGACAACCCAGGCATTGTTCTGGAATCTAGAGATAAAATACTTCCTGGAAAAAGAATAAAAAAGACCATTTCTTTGCCTTCATGGAATTTACAGTCTAGTCAGCAGAGACAGAGCAATAAATAAATAAATCATCAATCAGTGATAAGTACTTTGGAGGAAGATATGGCACGTGATAGGCAGAGAGAGAGGGAGAGAGAGAATCCCAAGCAGGCTCATCATGGTTAGTGCAGAGCCCGATGCAGGGCTCAAACTCAATGAACCGTGAGATCATGACCTGAGCCGAAATTAAGAGTCCAATGCTGAACCACCCAGGTGCTCCCACCTCTGTGTTTTTCACATTTTCTATAATTATTACTTTTAAAATACGAAAAAAAATTAAAACAGACTTCTGGTTTTATTGTGTCCCCCTCTCCTCCAATTTCACAGTATTATATGCATTTAAAATTTAAGAATTATGTTTCTTTCCTTTTAGTGTTAGGCATTCCCTCTGGTAATTCAGATGGTGAGTAGGTCCAACTCAAATTGAACCAAGATGTTAACTGACTAGTGAAATTGATTGAGGAAGAAAATTACACCTTTTTTCTTTCAAAGTAGAGAGGACTGTATTCAGCATTCCCTTATCATCCATGTTTTCTTTTATGAAGTAAACTTTAGAAACCTATTTTATTACATCTTTGAAAAATTTGATGCTGTAAGGTTACATTTTTACTTACCTGTTCTGCTGTTCTTATGTCATCATCTGATGCAGAATAACTCAGGGACAAAACACTGTGCAGTATACAGTGGTAGAATGGCCATGTCTCAATCATCTTTACTAATGAATGCGAGTTGTGTTGCTGATTTCCTGAAAATCATTTGTATGAATCATTAGAATGTCATACTATGAATTTTTTCCAGTGACTTACCTTTCTGATTTGCTTGATTATACCAAATGTTAGAGCACTTGTAAACCAATTTACTCTAAGCGAAGTGAGAGTTACAGTGGTCCAGAGTGTGCCAGTTGACAGGGGGAAAAAAAAGTCAGACTCAGTTCAGACTTGGCTATAAGATAATCTGCATGATTGATTTTTTTTTAACGATAAATCAACAAAATTCTCATTATCTGGAACTCTAAGTTGAGTTTTTTACTAGCTGAAAAAAGTAACCCGTGCTTTGAATGGCAGCGTCTAGTCCTCTAACATGACCTAGGAAGTGGAGATTCTGGCTTTTTGCTCTAATAGTACCTTTCTAGGTGATGTGAGGAACGCACTGGCCAAGGTAAAATTTTGCTTTGCTTTGTATTTTGGTTTGAAATCATGCTTTACTAGTAAATTGCAAATCTGTGGTCACACTTGTTTCATACTATTTCAGAAATAGCAAAATCACTTCATGGCCTGTTGGTTGTAATTTTGTCCACTAATAAAAATAAATGTGATTTCTTTTTTTTTTTAATAGAGAGAAATGTCTCCTCTTACATTTTAGATTCTGAAGAAATTTATTTTTTGTAAAGTCTAAAAAACGTCCTATAATTTCTGTATCTTTGTATACCAGCTGAGCAATTCGTATGGTAAATAAATGTTTCATTATATCTGATTTCTTTTTTTGTTTGCCTACATGGAATGTAGATATTTAGTTGTTTTCTGATGATCTAATATTTTTTTAATAAAGTTTATTTATTTTTGAGAGAGAGAAAGAGAGAGAGACAGAGAGGGAGACAGAATCCAAGGCAGTTTCCAGGCTCTGAGCTGTCAGCACAGAGTCCAACACAGGGCTGAACCCATTAACCATCAGATCACAACCAGAGCCGAAGTTGGACGCTTAACTGACTGAGCCACCCAGGCGCCCCTGTTTCCTGATGATCTAAAACCAATATTGTTGTTTCCTGAATAAGTGGAAATAATTCTTTTGCTTTAAAAACAAATATCTTGCCTATTATGTTTATGCTTTTCAAATTTCTTAATTACTTGTATATGAATTTTCTGTGTCACTGGAAAGAAAAGAGACTGCCATCATGCACACCCACGTTGACTCCCCGCTCTGCCACTGAGTAGCTAGCTAAATGAATAGCTGTCAGAGCCTCAGTTTACTCATCAATATGACTACGTGTATTATTGAGTTGTTGTGTTATGCCTCCTAGTGTGTGGCATGCAGCCAGTAAGCAATACTTGTTCGATTTCTTTTATTTTATATTTTAAATTTGGCTGTGTACTGAATAGAACCTTTGGTGTTTTGTTACAGTATAATACTATACAGAGCATTTTCAAAGGCAGTCAGAAAAGAATATCTGTTACTAAATTTGGACTACATGGTGTTAGGTCTTTGACTTGAGTCTTGCCTTTTTTTTATTCTTTTTAAAGATATCGTACCATTTTACAGTATATTCAAAACATATAGTTGTGCCAGGTACCTTGCTACATCCCTGTGGTAGAAGCTTGCTGTATATTGTCTCTAACTCCCATAACTGTAGATATATATATATATTTTTTTTGAAGAGAAAACTGAGGATGATATCTGGAAGGCTTTTAAAAAATGTGTATGTAATAATGGGCCTGCCATTATGGGTTAAAATCCATATGGTATATTATAAAGTGATGTTCTGCTGTATTGTTGGAGATTGAAGTTTCCATTATCAGACTTTTGTCATCTCCCCTGGGACTGAAGAGTAGTGGTCTTCAAGAAGCTGTGAGGCAGATGAACTATTGCTGTGATATTAAAGTATGCTTGAAGTCAGTGTGGATGCCTGTTAGTGCTTGAGGGTTTTTTTCTCCTCCTCGTCACCCCCCTCCACTCCTCCTTGTCCTCCCCCCTACCCCCCACATGTACTGTTCCTACTTCCATAATGTGCTCAGCAATTAACTCTTATATCTTCAAAGTGTGAGTACCTTCCTTAGTCATTTTGTCTTTGGTTTTTGTAATAACATTGCAGTTTTTCTCCTTAAAACAGAATCTTTATGATGATTCTGATCGTATCAAAAGGAAAATCTAGCATGTGTTTGAAATTTTTTTAAGTTGATATAGTGTTTGAGTTAATCAGGGTTTACATAAGAGAAGCTAACAGCTATCTATACTTAGTATTTCTTTTTTGTTAATTAGGAATATTTAATTATGGTCTTAGTGTATTTTGTTATTATTGACATAATGTTCCAAAATGTTTAAGAGTGGTCAGTTGTCACATATATTTATATATGTTATAAAAAGGAACTTGTTACATAATTATCTGCCTCTTACTTATGAGGAATATGAGTGTTAGAGAAATGCAGACAGATGTTTAGAGTACATTAGAGCCAAGTTTGATTTTTTTTTTATCTTGTTGGCATAGGAATTTATAGTGATTCATTGGGCTGTTTCCTTATTTAACTGGTTTCTTTTTAAATATATCCTTGCCTCAACAATGATTTACTTAATTTCTGATGTATTCTGATGAGTACAGGGACTAGTTTAACTTAACATCCAAATATTTGATTCTATAATTATTAAAAATCAATATAAACAATTTATCATTGTGTTAGTAATCATTTAAGAACACTTTTTAGTATGAAAATCTTTGGTTATTTTCTTATTTCTAAAATCTTATTTCTAAAATAAACCTATTTTTGAACTTTTCAAAATATAATTTGTCTAATGGTATATTAATCATTGTGGAAAACAAAGAGCCCCATCAGAAGTGTTTGGATTTTCTTTGCATATCCTGAAGATTGAGATTATTCTGCCTTGCTAAACTTAACTTCTGAGGATTTTCAAAATACAGTACAAGAAATAATTTCTCTTCTATCTGCCTATAGTATGAGCTTATTTGTCACTGGTAATTTTTTTATACATCCCACAAGTCAAGCTGCTTCCTAAACAGAATAATATCAGGAATATAAACCCTGATTGATATCTGTTTTTTGGGGTAAATGAAGTTCTAACTGATTCAGAACCATCTTGACATCTTGGGGAGTAGTCCTCCCACCATTGCTAGGATATTGGATCCAGAAGCCAAGAATGATTTTTTTCTCTAGGTTAGCAGCCAGGAAGTTTCTATGATGAGGGAAATATCCCCTACACTCAGAGAATACTGTCATCATATGGGAAGTATAACTTGAAGCAAGGAGAGAGGGAGTCCCAGAACACACCTTTCTAGCCCTACATTCCATGTATGTCAGGAGAAAGTGTAGTTTAATTTTCATTTTAATGAATTAGGTATGACTTTATTTTGAAATGGTTCTGACATTTCTGTTACTATTGGAGATACAATGTTCTCTTATTTCTCTTAATTTAAAAGTTCTGTGTTTACCCCTCCGTTTAAAAGATTGCCAAGACCTAGAGTAGTGTGGTTTTTGATGAGAGTACTTGAAAGTATTATTGATGTTTTAGAGAAAGCCTTTATCAAAGATAATCAGCCATAATGGTAGAGTTCATTATGTCATTTTCTCTAAAATCCAAACATGACTCTGGGTAGAGATGGGGGGGCAGGAAAGCAGGAGGAGGATGTTAAGTGCTCAACATAGATGGCTGGAATGGCAGACCAAGTGGGGAAATTTTATCTCTTATAGTCTATGGGGAATATTTTGAGATCATATTTCTTTTTCTTTTTTAATTATTTATTTTGAGAGAGACAGAGAGCACATGAGCAGGGGGAGGGACAGAGAGAAAGAGACAGAGGAGAGACAGAGAGTCCTAATCAGGTACCCAGCTATCAGCTTCAGCTGAATGTGGGGCTTGAGCTCAGGAACCGCAAGATCATGACCTAGGCCAAAATCAAGAGTTGGTTACTTAACCTACTGAGTCACCCAGGCACCCTGAGATCATATTTCCTTTATAATTTAGAACATTTAATAGACAAATTCAAAGTATATTGTATTAGATTTCTAAACTATAGAAGTTAGTTTTAGTCTCTGGTTATGGTTTATTTTTTAAAATTATAATTAGTGCTAATTTTCTGTTACATTCATATTATCTTATATTTGTAATGATTTTTTTATCTTAATCTATTCTTCAAAACAAGTTTAACAAATTTTATGTTATTATAATTCAGGAGGAACCAAATTAATGTCAAAGAATCTTAGTCAATGAGAAGTAGACATAAAAAAGCAGTGAGTAAGACATAGCTCGATATTCAGATCCTGGTTAGAAAAATCATCTTTTGACTGAAAGATGAGAAAATTTGATATGCTTATTATTGAAAGAAAGTAAATCCACAGATCTCACAAACATCTTTTTAAAGTCTGTTCCAAAATTGAAACGTAGCACTTCCTCTTGGGAACTTTAATTTGCCCGGAAAATGTAGACTTTTTAAGGAGGCTAATAACTGCTTTTGGGTCCTCAGTGGCCCTATCACTGTTCATTTATCTTTTCTATATAAAAATACTCAACATCTCAGTTCTACCTATTTGTCATGGTCACACTAAGGCAAGGGTTCCAGAATATACTCCAGGCCCTTTTTGTTTTTTTGTTTTTTGTTTTTTCTGGATTTTACTCTACATGGGACTTAGGAACTGAATTCAATTTGATACATTCCTGTTCCTCACCAAATTGCCTTACAATTGCCTTACTTGTGAGACAAATATTTCAAGATTTTTTTTACATGGATTATGGGTACAGTATTAGAAATTACTTTTAGCCAGTATGAAAAATACACTGTGGATCGATTTAATAATGCATTTAGTCAGCAAACATTTATTGAGCTCATATTCCATAACCAGGTACTAGGGGTACAGAGAGATAAATAAGATGTGATTCCTGCCCCTGAGGAGCTCATTGTCCGCCTCTAAAGTCTTAATTTGGGCACAAAGAAATGCAAGGCTCAACTTAGCTGGTCTAGATAAGGTTGTTTGACTCTTGGATATGAAAAATAATGAACTCCAGAGGCAAAGCACAAGCTGTTGGGTGTTTCTGTTCTATTTGTCTAGAAAGCCTTGAAAAATAAAATTCTAGTAAACAGTAGGGTTGTTCTTCTCTAGAGGGTTTTGCAGTGATTATTAAATGTTTTAATAAACATTTCCTCAGGGCCTATGTGCAAACATCAATGCTCAACACTAAGGATATGAATGTATGAGATGAAGTATTTTATTCTTGACGAAGACCATGGGAGAGAGAACTATATAATTTCCATATGGTAGGGGTAGATTTTATTATCAAATTTTGTACCAGGTGATTTCTCTTGGTGGCAACGACACTAGAGAATAAAGAGAGACCAAGGTCAGAAAGCCAAAAGTCACCACATGGCTGAGGGAGGCAGCCGTTCCTGCTTAGGAGAATCTTTCAAAAACTCTTGTTTTCCACACCATGTATCAGCAATTTCAGTGATGATAACCAAGAGTGAAATCAAAATATATCATAAAACATGAGACTATTTTTGTTACAAAGGGGCATTTCGGTTATCATAACAAAACCTCATATATTGGTGCTGCATTATAGCTACCTTTCTAAAGATATTTTCCATTGGGAGCAACTTCCCATTTTGCAAATAAAGTAAATAAGGAAAGAATAAAGGGCCCTTCCTAGTGATACTACCAATGGCAGTCAGTTCGCTCTGCTTTAATTGAGTGCATCTATAAATTTGGTGTTGGAAAGTCCATAACATTAGGACAGATAGCCTTGTGGGATAGAACTTATTTGAGAGGACTTTGCTGATGCACCAAGTTAGAAAACAGGCCTCTAGGAGATATACATTTGCTGTTTTAATTCATTTCTTGGCAAGTCGAAGCAGTTGGTATTATCGTTTCTTATTTTTTAAAACATCTTTAAAAAAGTGAAACACTTCAAAGAACCTTTTATCTCTGTGCTTTAGTTCTCTTTATGAGCTGGCATGCTCTTTTCCGTTGGTATCATGAGCTACTCCTAGAATCCTGTGTGCATCCAACAAAGGTTTCCTTCTTGGAAATTACAGCCAGTTTTGGTTCCCTTTACTTTCATTTAGGAACTTTCAAAATTGGTTATTAACTTTCTGATCACTTCAGAGATAATAGTTTTAATTATTATTAAGTATACACTTATTTTTCCTATTTGAGATTTTCTTTGTTTTACTACTTTTGAAATTAAAGGTGTTTGTAGACCACTCGAGTGGTACTTGGGTATGCTTTTTTGTTTTCAACTGTATTGGGGGCAAGTTATTGCTCACTCTGTGTGCTAGAATTTCCCCTGATATAGACCAAGAATATTCCTCACCTTTTCTGTAAGAGTAGCTTAAAAGGTAAGTCTAATCTCTTTTGAGTGATATCGGTCATTAGGTCAGCTTGGCTATTAAATTTCAAAGTATTATCATAGTGATTATGATTATTGCTGAGCTGGAGGTAGTCTTCTGTGGAACCTATGTCATTAGTCTTCTTGGTTCTAGTGCGAGGTTTGGCAAGACTTTCCTTTTGAGTTAAAGTTTTGCCATCATCATAGAGTTTACAGAATACTGACCACATCGTTAGGAGGTGCCAACTCAGACTGATTGGTAGTAGCAGCCTGGAAAACCTGTTGACAGTTAGGAGGTTTGTGGGGACATTTGTGAAGGAGTGGTACAGTCTAACATCTGAAATGATCACAAGTTGGGAAGGGATGGAGTGGGATTTGTGTTACTTATGCCATGTGTTTGCCGCATCCATAAGGGGGCCTTAGAGTAGGAATTTACTCCCACTGGGAATTACTCCCATGTAAAGTAAAAAGTCATCTTACCATACCCCTTGTCAGAAAATCCTCCCATCTTTTTTCAGATACCTCCAGTGGGGAGCTGCCTGCCTGCCTGCCTGAGATCCCATTCTATTGTTGGACAGCTGTTAGGAATTACCCTTCCCATTTAGTTGTTACTCTGTATTGAAAGTTCATGAAATCCTAATATAAAAGGTTTCTGACAAGGGTAAATTATGAGGTGTTTGTTTGTTTGGTATCATTTACCAGCTGCCTTTTTGTCCATTTCAAAAAACTTTTAATTTCAAAATAAATATTCATAAGAAGTTGCCTAAATAGTATAGAGTGTTGCCGTGTACTCTTTATGCTGTTTTCTCCACTGGTAACATCTTACAAAACTGTAGTCAGTAACAAAACCAGGAAAATTGATATTGGTACAATCCACAGACCTTATTCACATCTCACCAGTTTACATGCTTGTGTGTGTGTGTGTGTGTGTGTGTGTGTGTGTGTGTGTGTGTGTGTAGTCCTGTGTAATTCTATCATATATGTGGATTTGGCTAATTGCCACCATAGTTAAAATACAGTATACTGTTCCATACCCCCAAAGAGCTCCTTCATACTACCACTTTATAGTTGTTCCCAATCCTCACCCCATTCCTAATCTGTGGCAACCAGCAATCTGCTATCCATCTGTGAAATTTTGTCTTTTTTGAGAATTTTATATAAATAGAATCATATAGTACAGCCTTTGAGATTGGCTTTTTTCCATCCAGCTTAATTTCCTTCACATCTATCCAAGTTGATTACATGTATCAATAAATAGTTACTCTGTTTTTTTAAATCATTATTGCTGTTTTTCCTTAAGGCCACAATAAATATTTGTCTAACTATATCAAAGTATTATAAAGTGGTTAATTTATATGTGTAGAGCTGTTAAATTTGAATTCATCTGTTACATGATAGATAAGAAATCTCAACTGACCATTTGTTGCTGAACTGTTAGGGCTAGTGGGAGTGCAAGAGTGTCACGTGCTCATAATTCACACACCCCATTTGTGCTGCTTCCTTTATGGCCAAGGGCTGTCTACCTGAGAGGATGATTATGTTGATGAAATGAGACATAAAAGTCAAAATGTAAATTTTTCTATACCGTGTCAAGCCAAAATAAATATGTAAGGTACAAATGTTACCTATGGTTGTGTCTGGTACAATGAGATTGACAATTAGAGATTTGTTGTTTTTTTTTTAAAGAACTTGTCTTTATTTTCCAGCTTGCCTATAATGAATGCATATGTTATCTTTGTTTTTCTATTTATAAAAATAATGCAGGGGCACCTGAGTGGCTCAATCAGTTAAGCGCCTGACTTCGTCTCAGGTCATGATCTTGCGGTTTGTGAGTTCGAGCCCCGCATTGGGCTCTGTGCTGACAGCTCAGAGCCTAGAGCCTGTTTCAGATTCTGTGTCTCCCTCTCTCTCTGCCCCTCACCTGCTCATGCTCTGTCTCTCTCTCTCAAAAATAAATAAACATTAAAAAAAATTTAAAAAAGGTAATATATTAAAAATATATAAAAATAATGCATACTTATTAAAAATGGAAACATGATAAATATATGTACACTAGAAAGTGAAAGCCCACAGAAATCTACCCTGTAAAGTTAACTATTATGAAGTATTGTGTGTTTTGTTTTTCTATGCATAGATTAAGTTTTTGTTGTTACTATCATGAATAACAAAACCAGGGATTTGCTGTGCACATTGTTTTCCATTTCTTTTACTAAGGTATCTTGAATATTTTTTCATGTCTGTACACATGACTTTATTAGCTGTATGGTTACTTCACTAAGTACATATACTATTCATTCATTTACTCTGTTTTCTCCTCATTGAATGCCTGCTGTGTTCAAGGCACCATGCTGGGGAAACTGACGAATAATACATAAAGCTTACATTTTAGAAGGAAGATAGACATTAATAATGATTAATTCCTCAATTGATTATTTGATTACAAATGTGATATTGACTACGAAAAAGCAGTACAGAGAGCTATGCAAGTGCTGTCAGGGTCCTCAGCCTGGACTGGGAGCCAGGGAGGAGCTCCCAGAGAAGGTGACTTCTGAGCTGAAATCTAAGGATGGTTATATGTGAATTAGGAAGCAACTAATGAAAGAATAGTGCTTAGATGAAGAGATACTCAGCTAGATATCCTCATACATGGCTGGAAAGCTGTTTATCAAAATGGCATTTTTTTTTCTTTTGGTGGTAGTATTATAGAAGTTTGTTTTTTAAATCTATTTCAGATTTGTCTACAGTGAACATGTATTTATCATGTAACTAAAATAAAAAGAAAAACCAAAAGTGTTGAGTCACTGTAGTGTACACCTGAAACTAATATAATACTGTATATTAACTAACTAGAATTAAAAGCTTCAAAGAAATAAGTAGGTGCAGTAAATAAAATAAAAAAGAAAAAGAAAAACCATAAACCTGTTTGATGTACGAATACATATACTCATATTGGAAAAAAAACTGATAAAATATTTCTCAGTGTATTAACATTATGGTGGCATTATAGATTGCTACTGTATTTTTAACAAGACTTTTAAAGAGTAGTATTAGCTTTATAGAAAAATTAAGAAGGTACAGAGTTCTCATATGCCCTTCCACCCCAGCGCACACCTGCATGCGCACGCGCGCACACACACACACACACACACAATTTCCCCTATTCATATCTTAGATTAATTTGGTACATTCGTTACAATTAATATTTTAATATTTATACATTGTTATTAATCACCTATTGTTTATTCAAGTTTCCTTAGCTTTTACTTAATAATCCTTTTTCTCTTCTACAATCCCACCAGGATACCATATTACATTTAGCTTTCATGTCTCTTTATGTTCCTTTTGGCTGTGACAGTTTCTTATGTTTTCTTTATTTTGATGTCTTTGACAGTTTCGAGGAGTACTGGTATATTGTAGAATATCCCTCTTTTGCAATTGTTCTGATGTTTATCTCATGCTTATATTGCAGTGTGGGTTTTTGGTAAAGTGCCCGCAGAGGAAAAGTGCCAGCCTCATCACGTCATATCAAGGGGCACCTACTATCAGCACGAATTATCACGCTGGTATTAACCTTGATTACCTGGCTGAAGTAGTTGGTGTTTGTCAGATTTCTTCTGTTGTAAAGTTACTTTACCCCCTCTGTTTCATACACTACTCTCTAGAAGGAAGTCTCTATGCAAAGTCTCTACTTAAAGAATCAGAGTTATGCTTCACTTCCTTGAGGGCAGAGCACTTACATAAATTATTAGGAATTCTTCTGCACAGGAGATTTGTCTTTTCTCCTCAGTTTATTTATGTACTTAATCATGAAAATGAACTCATGGAGATTTATCCTTTAGATTTCAACCCAATACTATATTTTATTGTTCAAATGATTCCAGCTTTGACTATTAGGAGCTCTTTCACTTGCCTCTTGGACATGCCCCATCAACAAGGTTTTGTGTTTGTTTGTTTCTAAGAGTTTGCTTATTTTCTGACACTACAAGATGCTCTAGGCCTATTGCGTGTTGTCCGTCACAGACCTAGAATCACCCATTTTCCAAGGAGCCTTGCTTCCTTTCATCGGAGGATAGTATTAAAAACCAAAATCTTGGGTGCTGTTGTATCTCCTTGTTTTGTTTTGTTTTTTGACTTAGTTCTGGTCCCCCCTTTTTTCCCCTTAAGATCTCTGATAAACCAAATATGAATTCTACCATGGTATATTTAGGTTAGCTCATTACATATTCCTTTCCAACTACCTTTCCCTCCCTTCCTTTTTCCTTAGACGTCTTTCAGCCAGGGTAACCTTGTGACACAGTGCTGGCCAGAGAGATACTAAGTACCTATCTCCTGGGAAGGGCTTTCTTTCCAAAATCAAGTCAAAACCTTGAGGGATATATTTTGGGGCCTTCAACCTTCTTCCCATCAGGAAAATGGAATTGATACCTGGATATTCAGCATGAGTATGAAAGCAAAAGCTAGGGAATGCACAGTAGAGAGACAGAAGGGACCTTGTTCTGTGATGTCATGGGTGT
The DNA here is from genome assembly GCA_030068075.1 of Paguma larvata. Taxonomy (NCBI): domain Eukaryota; kingdom Metazoa; phylum Chordata; class Mammalia; order Carnivora; family Viverridae; genus Paguma; species Paguma larvata. Next base: position 113,004,165 of record CM057827.1, read on the forward strand.
GCCTATATGGCTGAACCATCCCTGTTTTGCCCAGCTCCAGACTTCTTTTTGCCCAAAGCAAGATAAACTCCCATGTGTTAACTAATGTTACTTGGTTTTTTGGTAATTGTAGCAGCTGAGCCCAAAGGCTTAGCCAATTCAGATATCAGCTTTGTTGGCAAAATTACTGTTAGTTTACTTAAGAAATATTTGTTAAGGACCTACCATGTTTAAGCCTTCATAGGGTCGCCTGGGTGGCTCAGTCGGTTGAGCGGCCAGCTTCAGCTCATGTCATGATCTTACCGTCTGTGAGTTCGAGCCCCGCGTCGGGCTCTGTGCTGATGGCTCAGAGCCTGGAGCCTGCTTTGGATTCTGTGTCCCCCTCTCTCTCTGCCTTTCTCTTGCTCACACTCTGTCTCTATGTATCTCAAAAAATAAAATAAAAATGCTAAGCCTTCATAATAGGGGCAAAAAGAGAGGAACTCTGTTGATATCATCCCTGTTTCTACTGGACCCAGGTTTAATAATGATATGCAGAATAGGATAATTACATGGGTAACTATGATTAAAAGCAGAATATAGTATACATTTGTCATTCGCTTGGTCACGATTACTTATCATCTGTCACTTTATCTTACTGCATTTGCTGTATCTGCAAACTTGGCAGTTTAGCCAGTTCCAGGACAGAAACCTAAGCGTGGTCTTAGTCCTTTCCTTTTCTCTAACTCTCCTTATCTATTTGATTATACCATTTGGTAGCCTATTTTCTTACCTTGTAAATATCTTTTATCCCATCTTATTTAATTCCTTTGCTCCTCTACTAGTTCTGACTCTTAGAAATTTCTCTCATATACAACATTACAACCCCGGTCCCCATGCCTCCAGTTCATTCTCCCCACCCTATAGGCAAAGCAGTCTTTCTAAGAGGCAGATGAAATCTCGTTTCTCTCCTCAGTAAAATTATGTGTTGGCTTTGCATTGTTTTGAGTATAAAGTTCAAAAATTCTCCTCTTCAAAGTCTTGTAGAATCTCACCCTGCCTGGCTGTCCAGTCTTGTTTTATGGCAGTGTCCTCACACACAAACCACTCTGCAGGACACATCCCTGACTTCATTCCAAACATTTAACTAATTCTTCTTTAGTTTTCTGTGTTCTTATTTATCTCAGAACATTTCGTCAGCCTGAAATTCTTGCTACTCTCAATGCCTTTTAATCCTTTAAGACAGAGCTGGTCTTTCCGAAGACCTTCCCTAATTCTCACACTACCATTCTCGTGGGTCTCTGTACTCAACCTCTGTTATCACATGACTGGCTGCTGTATTTTGTTGACCTTAAAAATAAAACAGCCAGTTATTTTACTAGCAAACGGGTTTATTCAGGAATAGCAGAAGAATTGCAATTTGTGATATGGAAGCTATGACAAACCCTAGACAAGTCTGGACGTCCAAGGAGAGGAATGTTACTTTATAGAGAAAAGGAGGAAGTTGGGAGGGACTGCTTTGAAGGAAAGTCTGTATATGTTCAGGGTGTTGACAAGTTTCTCATTGGCCGGGTTGTGGTATTTTCTTACTGGCTGAGCCTGTTGCTGGGCAAGGAGAAAATTTTCCTTCTTTTTGTTTAAGTAGCAAAATAGGCTTCTTCCTATTGGGTTACAGTTGGTGACGAGTAATAGGACAGGAGAGCTCTTCCTCGTGGCCTCTAGACTCAATTTTAAATGAAGTTTCCTTTATTCAGTTTCACAACTTGAAATACCTCTTGAATTCATATACTTTCCATCAACCTTACACTTTGTTCTAGACTGTCGTCATTATAACATACTTAAATGGTCTCGCTGCTTCTGCTTTGGGAACTTGTAAGTAAAGTACCTGCTTTACCCAGTATCCAGTGATCTTTTTGAACTCCAGATCCGATCATTGTGGCGCTGTGTTTAAAAATCCTTCTCTGGTTGACCAACGAGCTTAGGCTACAGACTAAATCCAAACTTGGCCTGTAGTGTACTGCGTGCATTGATTCCCACGTGTCAACTTTTCTAGCCTCACTTGTTTTTCTTATAGCTCTTTAAACACGCTCTGCTCCCTCGTATTTCAGGGCCTTTGCACAGGTTTCTCCTGTCAACTCTCAGCACTTCCTCAGGATATCCCCACCCAGATCTATCTATAGCAGATTTCTTTGTTATAGGTTTCACTTATTCTGCATAAACTTGTGGAGTTGAGCAAGGTGGAGAGCATATAGTTGGCGTTTAATTTTCAAAAATGATTATAGTTCCTATCTTTAAAAGTAGTTTTTCTGCATTCACCCCTCTGGAAAACCTTCATTCCTTGTGTACGAACTGCTCATTTCACCCATTCCATTAGATTCTTGTCCTGTCTGGACTTCTTGATAAGTTCCTTAAAAAGAAGTCTTGTCAGCACCCTAGGTTCTTAGGCTCTCAATCTATTTTACAGCCTAACGGTTTTTCTCTTCCAGTTTTTGGTTTTGTTTATTTTATTTGTCAATTTTTGATACGAAACCCACAGAGAAAGTGAACGGTTGTTTAGTTTGTTCAGAAAAGTTCTGGGTGATATAAGCTGCGCTTAAATGGGTACTCTGACCACACTAGGAACATAAGGGACTTTAAAAAGAGTGCTTCAGGGTGCGTATTCTGTTCCTCACTTCCCTAACCCCCAGACCCAGATCTCACAGTTAGAACTTCGTGATTTCATGAACTGCTGACAAATATCCAGAGTTAGTCCCAATTTGAAACATATACTGCAAAGTCATAGACTCAAGAGTGGAGCGAGGCTTTAGAGGCCGTTTAGTTTTAGTCCAGCCACCTCTCTGTTTGGGGCTGTTTGTTCCTAGTGTTTGCACCACCCATATGTAAGAGCTTGTCTTTCATACAGTGCACTCAAACCTGCCTCCTTATGGCTTTCATCCGCTGGCTTTACTTCTTAGCACTGTCTTGTGTATGTCTTTTCTAGGTAGCTTTTCTCCAGGAAGAATAGCCCCAATTCCTTATATATCATGGCTTAAAGTTCTTTTATCATCTTCTTTGAATTTGTGCAGTTTTGGTTTTTGAATGTTTTACATTATTTACCACTCTGTCCCTTTTCAATTAGTGTAAATAATAAAGATGATTGCAAATTAAATAAGTTGATAGGTTTAATGGCAAATGCAAAATATACCAGAACAACTTAGTTGAGAGAACCTATGAAATACAGTTTAGTATTTAGCTTACAGATCAGAAAAAGTTATTTATCCAGATTTTTTGGATTAAATAGGGGGTGGAGACAGAGAACATTTGGGTAATAGAACCTGGTAGAGGGGATGGTTTATCTGATGAATGACCTTCACTTTATTACACCATTACATTTGCACATCACTATCATTTTCAATCTGCTCAGCTGCTCAATACCTTAAGTACAGTGTTTCCAGCATTTTGCCACTCAGAACATTATAGACTGTTATTTTTTTGGAGCTGTAAAGATGTTTATTCCCTTGCTGAAAAACACACATTCTATCATGAATTATGACTTGTGGCAGCCTTGCAAGTCATTTCCCCTATCTGTGCAGAAGTACAGATTTACCACTTGCTGCCTGAATTAGGAGGGTTAAAAAGCGGTGGTGGCAGCTGAACTTCCTGTGAACTGCAAAGCCCCGAGATAACTTGTCAGGGATTTCTAAGGTTTCTCTTTTAACTTTGCCATTATTTTACTCCGGGAGAAAACCCACACAAGTGAGAGAAGACACATTCATCTTTGGTAATGACACAGAAACTTGTGCTTTTCTGATCTTTTGCCACTCAAGTGCTGAATTAATATCAAATGAAAATTATAAAATGACTTTTTATAATTGTTTTCAACTAAAATTGAAAAGGAGCATTGTCTGGATATTTATGGTTTTACCTGACTGAACTCCAACATTTCAAATGGAATTGATCTCTTTCAAAAAGGATAGCTTTCTCTGGATGGTTTTGGTTTTGATATTTTTGTTAAGTTTATTTATTTATTTTGGGAGTGAGAGAGTAGGACAGGGGCAGAGAGAGAGGGAGAGAGAGGATCCCAAGCAGGCTCCACACTGTCAGCGCAGAGCCCATGTGGGGGCTCAAACTCATGACCTATGAGATCCTGACCTGAGATGAAGTCGGATGCTTAACTGATTAAGCCACCCAGGCTTTTTTTTAAGATTTTATTTTTAATCTCTACACCCAACATGGGGCTCAAACTTATACCCCTGAGATCGAGTCACGTGTTCTACCACTGAGCCAGCCAGGTGCCCCTCGATAATTGTTTTTTAAATACTAAAACTGTGCATGATGTCATCTTGGTGACCAGCTTTGAACAGAAGTTTTAGTATTAATAGCATCTCCTCCAATAATTTAGCTTCCCTTCCTTCTTTCTCAGTCTAGTATTTATTGAAAGGTGAAGGACCAGAAAAGGTCCTTATGTAACATAAACAAGCATTTAATTAAGGAGTAAGGCCTGTGGTACTGGAGTATGTGAGGTGAAACGGAGGTGTTTAATCAGCCTCAAAAGCTATTTACTGCTTCGTAAACTTCAGTGCTCAGTGTCATAAATATTATTACTGTTCTAGGACTTCAGAAAAGCAGTAAAATAGCAAAACTGATTTTTTTCCTATAGTTAAAGCATGGAAGGTTTTCTTCCTAACAGAATTATGTAATGAAGCTAAGTTGGGAAAACATACATACTTGAAATTTTTAACTGAAGTGTCATCAGAAGGGACTTAAATACAAATGAGGTGAAAATGAAGCAAGGAGGAAAAGATTTTATCCCTAATAAGGCTGAAGTTATGTTGAGGAATAAGTCACATAATATTGCCATGTATTTATTGAGCACTACTATGGGGCATGGGCTAATAGATGCTTTCCATACATTATTTTTAATCATTACAGCAGCCCTGTAAACTAAGTTGGTTCTAGTTTCAGAATGAGGACACAGAAGCTCAGAGCAGTTGTCACACAGTTGTGTCTGATTACACTGCTGCTCCCTCCATTACTTCGAACTGCTGCTCAGAAGAAAGCCTACATTTAAATAGTCATTTTTTTCATATTCATTCTGCCAAATATCCATTAGTATATCTGAAAAGTTAAGCTGTGCTGTGTTACTTTTTAGATTTTTAACCTTTTATTTTTCCATATTCAACATTTATTAAGCAACTAGTAATTTCCTAACATTTATTAAGTATTATGAGGGTTGTAACCATATATGAAGCCCTCGTCTTCTGCCTTCAGAGTTTACAAACTGATAAATATTCCAGGCTTGTTTACAAAAGTTTTAAAGTACAATCAAAGAGAGCAAGGTTCTTTTTTTCCAGTATTTTGTGACTGTTGGTGAGACCCCTTCCAAATTATCCCCCTTCTGTTGAGGTGGGGAAGTGCACATAAAAGCTGAAATTCATTCCAATTGATGTTATGTATGATCCAGTTTACAAGGACAACTAAGGAAGGAGTTCATAGTCTGGTTGAAATGCTTTGATGGAGGGGAAATCGTGTGCAGTGAGAAACTAGCAGAGGTAGGTAGCATAAGAACTCCTGAAGCAGGAAAGATTTTATAGAAACATTGTCTTTGAGCCAAGAAAAAAAAATCTAACATTTTATTAGCCCAAATGTTAATTGTGTGTGTGTGTGTGTGAGCTAGTATGATTCTGTATGTCTTTTATACCAGTAATGTTTTCAAAAAGACCCTACATTCTTTATGGAAACGTCAGCACTAGAAGTTAAAAAGTTTGGATCGTTGATGTTAGTGTAAGAAAATTTGCTGATCATCGTGTCCAGTTCCCTCACTTTGCACACAAAGAATCCAAGGCCCAGATAAACTGTGAAGTGCTTCATGTCAAATACTTGTAAGCATCAGACCTGGGACTTGGCTTGGTTTATAGTCATGGTTTTGTCCTGTAGCTAAACCGCTAGTTGAAAAATGCATGAGGTTAGTGATGGTTTAATAATAAAAAATAATTTGTATTTCCCTGTATTGTTTTTCTTCATTGGCATTGGGAGAGAAGTGATTGAAGAAATGTAAAGTAATGGAAGTATCCAGGATGGAATATGGATGATAATTTATTTAGGTAAAGCATGGGGAACCTTTATTTCAGAAAGTTCAGCTTTCTAAAGTATAGTCACTTAGTTTCAGAAGATGTTTATGTACATGCCATCTTTATAATGTATTAAATAGTGTGAAGATAGTAAATTGAATAAAAAGCCTGAGTGTATGAGGTAACAGTGGCAATAGAATTTGTAAGCTCAGATTTATTCATACATTCTTCTTTTAACTGGCCTTTTAACTGAAGTGAAATTGATGGGAAAAGCATGAAGTTATGGAGAGTTTGGAATAGGGATGCCTTTGGTTGACTGTGATTACTATAATGTATTTCAACCTTGAAACTGAGCCCTGGATGACAAAAGAAGGCAGCTTAGACATAAGAAAATGCCAGAGAGACAAAATAACCTTCAGCTAAGTCTATAAAAGAATGATTAAACAGCTCAAAATGTAAATGCCATATTCTATCACACAGCCATTTCCGGGGATTTGAAATGATCATAACTCTTCTTTTTCTGGATCTGAAATGCACTTCTATATTGTCTGAATGGAATAAGAAAGTATTTGGAGCATACTGTCAGCCTTTTTCTAGTTGCTTTACCCAGGAGATAGTATGTACAAAAGCCAAATAATTTTTGAAGAACAGTGTAAATTATGTAAAAGCAAAGGATAAAAGGTATCCTCAGAATTTCCATACTTAAGTCCAATGGAGGGTTTAGACTTGGGAGTGTTTAAGAGGTCTTACTGATTGCATCACTAATCCTTTAAACCCTTACTGACTAGTTACCCTTCCCTCACCTTTCTTAAAATACTTGAAAGAAATCCAAGACCAAAAAGAGAAAATGGCGAAACAAAAATGCACGTGTTGACTGCCATTACAATTTACCATATGTACTAATCTTTGCTAGTGAGAATAACCTACAGTGTATATAAAATGAAGATATTAAACTAGATCATTTCTAAGTCCTTTCTTGTTCTAAATTCTAACCAAGACTCTCATCTGTTGCACTATTCTAAGTCCTGCCCATTCTCCATTGTATTATATCCTATCTATCAATCAGATTAATTTCCAGAAGACCCTATATTAATTATCTACTCCTTTGTCATTTAGTGGGTCCTCATTAAACATATAATTGAGTATGAATTCTGGTCCTATCTTTCCTACCCATTTTTATGAATCTTCCCTTCTGGACAGTTTTGTTTATGTAATACTCTTCAGCTCTGCTGTGTGCATTCTAAATTGTTCCATGCCCCTGTTAAAATTTTGTCAAGTGACTTAATTTCTCTGGGGTTGTTTCTTCACCCTTATGGGAAGGATAATGGATTTAATGACCCTTATACTTCTTTGTGATTTCTAATTTATATGTAATTTTTCCATATGTTGTCATTTTATCGTTATAATGACCCTTTATAGTGATAAGTGCAGGAATTACTATACACATGTACAAATAAGCACCAAGTCCAAGTAGGTTAGGTGTTTGTATGACAGTTGTTCTCAAACTTTTTAGTCTCAGGAAATCCCATTCAAAGAGTATCCCCCAGAATGAAATGCTTAAGGTATAGATCTAACAAAATAAATATAGATCTATACGAAGAAAACTGTAAAGCACTGATTTTAAAAAGTTAAGAAGATCTATGTAAATGAGATATTCTGTGTTCATGGGTTGGAATACCCAATATTGTTAAAATCTCAGTTTTTTCCAGTTTAATCTATAGACGCAACACAGTCCCAGGCAAAATCCCAGTAAGCTATTTTGTGGCTATCATCATACTAATTCTGAAGTGTATATGGAAAACAAAAGACCTAGTAAGGTCAATGCAAAACTGAAAATGAACGAAATTGGAGTACTTACACTACCTGATTTCAAGACTTAATGTAAAGGCTACAGTAATCAGGACACAGTGGTACTGGCAAAAGAATAAACACATAAATTAACAGAATGGAATAGTCCATACAATATATAAAATAAATCCACACAAATATAGTCAACCGGTCTTTGATAAAAAAGCAAAGAGAGTTCAATGGAGAAAGGATAGTCTTCAATAAATGATGCTGGAACATATGCAAGAAGTGAATGTAGGCATAGGACCTTATGATTTACACAACAATTAACACAAAACGGATCATCAACCTAAAGTTAAAATGTAAAGCTATAATACTTATTGAAGAACATACAGGAGAAAATTGATACATGAATCTTGGATCTGGCACTGAGTTTTAAAATACATTAGTAATGTGATCCATGCAAGAAAAAAATGGGTAAAATTGGGCTTAGTTAAAATTGAAAACTTCTGCTCATTGCAAGACACTGTTGAGAGAATGAAAAGACAAGCTACAGTTGGGGAGAAAATATCTGATAAATGACTTGTATCCAAAATATGTAGCGAACTCTTAAAACTCAGCAATAAACAAACCAACTCAATCAAAAAATGAACAAAAGGTTTGAAGAGACACTTCATCAAAGAAGATACATAGATGACAAATAAGCATATAAAGGATGTTGAACATCATAAATCAGAGAATTGCAGATTAAAACAATAACAAGATACCATTACATATCTGTTAGAATGGCTAAAATTCAAAACATTGACAAAAGCAAATTCTGGCAAGGATGGGGAGCAACAGTAATTTTCATTCCTTGCTGGTGAGAATGTAAAATAGTACAGCTGCTTGTTTTCTACAAAATTAAATGTAGTCTTACCATACAAATCGGCAAACACATTCCTAAGTATTTACGCAACTAATTTGAAAACTTATAAGCAAACCTGCATGCAAATGTTTATAGTAGCTTTGTTCATACCCCCCAGCCCAACCAGAAGCAGCCAAGATATCCTTCAGTAGGTGAATGAATAAACTTTGGTACATCCATAAGTAGAATATTATTCAGCAATAAAAAAGAACTATCTAACCATGAAAAGATACAGATGAGTCTTAAATACATACTGCTGAGTTAAAGAAGTCAGTCTGAAAGTGCTATATACTGTATAAGTCCCATTATATGACATTCTGGAAAAGGCAAAAATAAGAGTCAGTTAAAGGATCAGTAGTTGCCAGAAGCTAAGGGGAATAACAAGTTGGGCGGAAGGTTGATTAGGTAGGTGAAGCACAGGGGCTTTTTTAGGGTAGTGAAAGTAGTTTGTATAATACTGTAATGGTGACTATAGGACATGAAGTATTTGTTAAAGCCTGTAGTACTTTTATAGCAGAAAGAGTGGATATTAGTATATACTAATTTTGAAAACCTCATTTAGGAGGTCAGGAATCTCAGGGTGGAATGTAAAGTATGACAAAAGAATGTAAACGTATTACAAATACATGAAACAATATCACTGAAGGGGGTGGAGGAATTGAGGTACTGATCTAAGTGATTTTGGAAATGAGTAGAATCTGTAAGACTAAAAGGCAAAAAGAACCCTATATGTAAACACTGTACTCTCATCCAGGGGCACAGGGTATATGGGTTAGCAATTCTGAAACTGCTTTACATGTTTCTGCTGTTGTAGTGGGGTTACAGTAAGCAAGGAGAAGAAGCTAGTATTATCCATGTGATAATGGATTAGAGTTGGAGACATTAGTATGAACTCATGTTTAGCTTAATATAGATATAGGTGACTACATATAAAAATGTTTATAGATATATGTATATACGCAGGTTAGTAAACACAGTTATATTGCTTTGTCAGCTGAGACGGCCTAGAAGCAATGAAACAGTCAGTAGCAATGACCACACCTTGTGCCCAGATGTTGGTTTCTAATACCATTATCCTGTAAGAGGGATGAAGGTTTCTCGGAAAAGTGACTGATTCTTGTGCTGGGGCAGGAAATATACAGGATGAGCCCAGAACATCTTGTAGCGCCCAAAACTAACACACACACACACACACACACACACACACACACACACAGGAGTATGCCAAAGGGACAGAAGAGCTAACTAAAAGCGCCCAATATGCAAAGCTGGAACACTTTGAGCAATAAAATAAATAAAATAGTATTGGGTTAAAAAGCCAAAATATGAAGAAATATCCATATGTCCATACTGATATAAACAAATTAGTATGTATTAATATCCATTCTTTCTGCTATAAAGTTCTAGAGGTTTTAGCAATGTTGACCCCAAGGGAGAATAGGCAAATCTCCCATGCAGAAGAATTTCCGTAATTTATTTAGCTACTCCACCTTCAAGGAACTCCCCACCTCTCAAGGTGACCTGTTGATAGTGACTTTTCTCCAAAGAGTATAGTGTCATGAAAAACCCGACAAACACTGCCTCATGCCAGGTTATCAAGGTCAACATCAATAGTGATGTCATGTTGATAAGTTATAACCTTGACAGGATAAAAATGATACTTTACCTGTGTTGTTGTCCTCCCTCCAACACATTATCCCAGTCTAATCATGAGAAATCAAATCACACTTCTATAAAATATCTGACCAGTAAGCCTTAAAACTGTTAAGACCATTGTAGTAGGTTGAATGGTGATATCCCCCCAAAAGTCCTAACCTCCAGAACCTGTGAATATGACCTTTTTTGGACAGAGAGTCTGTGCAGATATATTTAAGAATCTTAAGAGATTATCTTGGATTATCTTGGTAGGCTGTAAATCCAATCACATGTCCCTCGTGAAACACAGAAGGCACAGACACAGAAAAGACAGAGACAGAGACTGGAGTGATATAGCCATAAGCCAAGGGATGCTTATGGCCACCAGAAGCTGAAGGAGACAAGGAAGGGTTCTCCCTGAGAGCCTTAAGAAAGTGTGGCCCTATTGAGATCTTGATTTTAGAGTTTATAACTCCTAAAACTGAAAGAGAATAAATTTCTGGTTTCCAGGATAGTTAACATACCTGAAAGTGCGATACCAGTTTCAGGTGTACATTATAGTGATTCTGCAATTCCGTGCATTACCCAGTGCTCGTTATGATAACTGTGCTTTCATCCCCTTTACCTGTTTCACCCATCCTCACCCCCACCTCCCCTCAGGTAACTATCAGTTTGATCTCTACAGTTAAGACTCTCTTTTTTAGTTAGGTTTTTTTTTTTATTCATTCATTTGTTTTCTTTCTTAAATTCAACATGAGTGAAATCATATGGTATTTGTCTTTCTCTGTTTTTTTTTTTCATTTATAATAGTTTATCTTCAAATTGGTTTACATAAAACACCCAGTGTTCATCCCAACATGTGCCCTTTTTTAATGCCCATCACCCCCTCTCCCCCCCCCCATCCCCCTCACCCTCAGTTAGTTCTTAGTCTTTGAGAGTCTCTTATGTTTTATCTCCCTCCCTCTCTGTGTCATTTTTTTTCTTTCCCCTCTTCCCCTCCCCCTGGTTTTTGCTTAGTCTCACAAAGTCCACCTATTCGTGGAAACATATGGTATCTGTCTTTTTCTGATTGACTTATTTCACTTAACATAATACCCTCCACTTCCATCCATGTTGCTACACATGGCCAGATTTCATTTTTTCTCATTGCCACGTAGTAGTCCATTGTATATATGTACCACATCTTCTTTATCCACTCGTCAGTTGATGGGCACTTATATTTTCACTTAGGATTATGCCTTCTAGATCTACCCATGTTGTTGCAAATGGCAAGATCTCATTGTTTCTTATGGCCAAGTAGTATTCCATCGTGTATGTGTGTGTGTATATATATATATGTATACACACATACCACATCTTATTTATCCATTTTTCTGTGGATGGACACTTGGGTTGCCTCCATGTCTTGGCTGTTGTAAACAATGCTGCAATAAACATAAGTGTGCATATATATTTTCAAATTAGTGTTTTCGTTTTCTTTGGGTAAATACCCAGTGTTGGAATTACTGGATCACATGGTGAATTTTTTTTAATTTTATTTTTAATGTTTATTTATTTTTGAGAGAGAGAGCATGAGCAGGGGAGAGGCAGAGAGAGAGGGAGAGAAAATGCCAAGCAAGCTTCATACTGTCAGCACAGAACTTTGGGGCCTAATGTCATGGACCGTGCGATCATGACCTGAGCCGAAATCAGGATCCATCCCGACGCTCAAACAGCTGAGCCACCTGAGTGCCCCTTTGTGATTTTTTTAAAAAGACATTAGGTTTGTGAATTTGTTACAGCAGCCACAGTAAATGAATACAGTCATCAAAGACAAGGAAGGTCCGAGAAACCGTCACAAGCAAGACTAGCTTAACAATACTTAATTACTAAATATAGTATGATATTCTAGATGGGATTCTCATACAGAAATTGGACATTGGAGGAAAACTGAGGATACCTGAATAAAGTATGAACTTTAGTTAATAATAATTTATTTGTATTGGTTCATTAGTTGTACGAGAGTAGGAGGGAAGAGAAAAAAAGTATGACAATGTATCACACTAATATAAAATGTTAATAAGGGAAACTTACACATCTAAAACTGTTACAAAATAAAAGAGGCAGTAAAAAAGAAAGAAAAGGAAAAGGTACCTTTTCTAGGAATAAAATGAACCCAGAATATTCCACCCCAGAGCAACTTTTACCACTATGTTTTGGGAGAGGCTTGTCTATTTTACCGGTCTCCTCTGTTCCTTAAACAGTGTGTCATCAGCCTTGCCGTTCAAGGCTGATAAACCATTGGGGAAACATGTATTTTCAGGTACAGGGGAAACCAGGGCAAGTTATACATTCTAAACAAAGTAGCACTCTGGATTTCTTACTGCTTTCTTTCCTAGTCAAATAATTCAGTCCAGAAGTCATAGGATGGGACCCAGAAACATAGATGCCTGTGCTAGGACTCCTTGGAGAAATGACTGATTCTAGGGCTGGAGTAGAGAAAGAATAGAATAAGATGTGCTTGACACATCTTCCTGTACCAGAAAGTAAGGAATCACTCAAAGAGGGTTATATCTAAAGGATACAGAAGTGACCTTGAAGAAGCGAGCACTCACTGGCCAATTTTTGAACAGTTTGAACATCAAATAATACTCATTATCAAATTATAGCCCCCTGAATAAAATAGAAATTCGTGAGTTTACAGTTACATAATAAGTGAATGGAGAGAAGAAGAGGAAGACTGGAATTAGAAAAATCACAGTTTGGGAACCAGTGTCGTGATCCGTGGATAATCAGTTATACATGAAATATCAGTAGATGCCAAAACTAATGGGTGAAAGTTTAATAAGGAATGGGCTATTTATGTAGTCTCAAAGTATCTCCTCACAAAATATGTATTAATTATAAAGGAAATAAAAGAAACTTCGCAGTAGGAAACCTGGAAGATTCTAACCCTAATCAGGTGATGAAAGCTAATGTTAACAGTAATGGGACAAAGTAAAACCAAGCACTACCTGGTAGGATGCAGTGTGAGGACCAGGGCATAATTTCTATGATTCACTTACCAAAATCTATAACCTAAATCTAATCTTGAGGAAACAGCTGAGAATCTCAAATTGAGAGGCTTTCTAGAAGGTACATGGCCAGTAACTTTCAAAATTTTAAAGATCATGAAAGTACAGGAAAAACTTGAGAACTAACTGTTCCAGGGTTAAAGAGACTACAGAAACATGACAATTAAATGCAACCCATGATACTATATCTGATCCTTTTGCTACAAAAGACATTAGTGAGATGACTGGTGAAACTTAAATAGGGCATAGAGATTACAGGGTATCATTGTTGATTTGCTGATTTTGACCATTATATCATGGTTATTTGGGAGAAGATCTTCATTAAAGGAATTATAAACCTAAGTTTTCAGTGTTGATGGAACATAATGTCAGTAGTTTACTCTCAAATGATTCAGAAAAAAAGAGTCTTCATACTATTCTTGAACTCTTCTATAAGTTTGAAATTACTTTTAAGATTATCTTTAAAAAATTTAAATAAAGGCCAATATGGGGGTGAGAGGATGAGAGGGAGAATTTATTCAGAAAAGCTCTGATCAACTAATGATCCCCAGACCTTGAGGAAAAAGGGAAATACTATGGTCAGGTATTAATGGTAGGAGAAAGAGTTCATGGAAAGAATTTTTTCATAATGAAAAAATAGTCTTGTAAATAGTCTTGGAAACTTTGTACTGAGTGAATTTTGGTATTAATGTTTTCCTTGGCTTGCCTTTTTGCCAAGGGTGGGAGTGGAAGTTCAGCTCCCTGCTGGGTCATGCTGGCAGTGGGGGCGAGTAGGGAAAGCAGAGAATAGAAGTGCTAACTGTTACCACTTTGTACAGTCTTGTCCTGCCTAGGTGCTGCCCAGAAGGGTTGACATTTAGCTGCCTGTGGGCCCTGCTAAACACCAGAGAAGCATATGGCAAGAACAGGTTTTAGAGGTATGGAAAGAACATTGACTGAGGAGAAACTACCAATGATGATGAAAAGGGTGACATTTTAAGGTAGAATTTAGACTACAGCTGTACCATTCTGCTGTCCTGGGCTGTGATCCTTGACACCTTAAGGCATATGGTCTCCTTATGCTTTTTGAATTAAGAGTTTTAGAAAGGATAATTTTAAAGGACCAATTAACATAAGGAAGTTTTTGGGTCTTCTCAAAGTTGGAATTAACATACCAAACAACAGAAGCTGTAGGACTTTTGTGTTTTCGTTAATAAACACGGTCAAAGGGTAGATTTATGGTTGTGATCAACCTGAAATAACTGTGTTTTTTAATTTCAAAAAAATTGCTGAAAATGACTGTTGTCTCCTATGTTGCTAGTTACATATGTAACCATTACTAAACCAACAATACAGCTTTGGTCTGTATTAGTCTTGTTTAAAATTGAAGATAGGTAGAATCTCTGACAATTACAGTAGTACAGTTGTTAACTATTTTAAAATGGCTGAATTTTCTTCATTTAAAAGCTGAAAGCCTAAAACATAACAATAATAACATCTACCTCTTTGAAAGCCATGTGATGAAGAGTACCTTAAAATATTTTGAATACAGTGCTTATGTGTTTTGGATGATGAAAGAATTGATTAAAGTACCTGGGGCACCTGGGTGGCTCAGTCGGTTAAGTGTCTGACTCTTGATTTCGGCTCAGGTCATGATCTCAAGGTTTGTGGAATATAGCCCTACCGCTGACTGCATAGAGCCTGCTTGGGATTCTCTCTCTCTCCCTCTCTGTCTTTGTCTCTCTCTCTCAAAATAAACCTAAAAAAAAAGGAATTGATTAAAATACCTGAAATACATTAGTGTCAATAAATATTTGATGTGAAATGAATGTTGAATAATCCTAAAAAGATTGGAAAATATTGGCATTAATTTCTCTTTGAGTGAGAAGTAAATGGCTTGCCTATATTATTCAATTTCGGTGCTCTACTTAATGGAGAACTTGGGGTGTAATGTAAATGAAAGGTACCCGTGTTAATCTTGAATTGAAATCACACAGCAAGGAGGATGATCATTAAATAGCAAAATCAATTTCATTTTCTTTGCTGCAGTTTAAAAAATGTAACATACATTGCATAACTGCAGTGATCACTGCCCACTTTTAAAAGGGACTTCTGAAATCTATTACTATTTGAAAAACTCTTAGTAAATCCACTATACTGCCAGTGGTTGGGGGCGAACTGAGAGTGACTGACATGGTATATTGCCCAGTATAATTCATAGGAGAAATCCTTTTCAGCTCATAGATTTTTAAGTATATTGTTAGGTCCCATGGCTGGCAGAAAAATAGAAAATTCTGCCTATTTTTAGCAGTATTCCTGCTTTGCAACCAATTTTATTTTTATGCCAGCTATCTTCTCCAACTCCACCCAGAGCCAAGATTGGTACATCTGAACTTCAAAGATCTGAAATCTCTGCTTTGGCCCATACAGGTGTACAGATGTCTTGGTTATAGGAAACTGACAGTCGTGTCATGTACCAATTTCTTATAGGAGCTGAAATACAGCAAAGTAGGACAGTGTGCAACGTATGAAGAGGAACGTGGCAGAGAAGTGTTTGTTTTCCAGGGAAAAACTTCTTTGTCTTAAGAGGTCAGTCATTAAAGTGCCCAAAGGAAAAGTGGCAGCAAGTACACGTCTGCTAAATTTTCTGCTAGGATACTTGGTGATTTTCCACCAGATAACCTACTTTACATATTCTGTGATTGTCCCAATTTGTGATTAGGATACTGGCAAACAAAAGTTGTGCAAAACTTCTGAGGACATCTGTATAATCTCTCAAATTTTGTTTTTATTTAAAGGCATAGTCGAGAAAAAGAGGGTAACCTTTAATCATTAAATATCAATAAATCAGCAACTATAGGGTTTTTAAAAATGTTTTAATTGAAGGACCATTTTTTTCTTTAATCATCTAAATTCAATCCGTTTGTTTTCCTTACTAATATTAATTATCTGAAACAGCACAGACAGAAAAATAAGGGCCAGGAATACAGGGCATATTTAGGGGGGGATATCACCATTTAATCTACTACAATTGCTTTATTGCACTTTGCAGATAACTACGTTTTTTACAAATTGAAGGTTTGTGACAGCCTTGCATCAAGCTAGCCCATCGGTGCCATTTTTCCAATAGCATTTGCTCATTTCCTGTCTCTGTGTCCCATTTTGTTTATTCCTGCAGTATTTCAAACTTTTTCATTATTAAATTTGTTATGGTGATCTGTGATCAGTGATTACAACCTGTCGAAACTTCAGATGATGGTTAGCCTTTTCTAGCAGTAAGGTATTTTTTGTTTTTAGACATAATGCCATCGCACACTTGATAGACTGTGTAGTATCGGGTAAACCTAACTTTTTTTGTGCACCGGGAAACCAAAAAAGTCACTTAACTCGCTTTATTGTGATATTATTGTGGTGGTCGAGAACCAAACCCACAGTATTTCCGAAGTATGCCTGTAATTGAAATTTGGGGTATACTTAGTTTTGTCAATGCTGTTGTGATACTCACAAATATTCGTTTATCTGTTATAATTCACAAAGCATGGATTCTTTGAATCCAATGAATTTTGTAAGGCAGTATCACTGGGACATTTGAGGTAAAAACCCAGTCCATTTCTTCTTTTTTTTTACATCCCCTCCTCAGATTTCATGTGCCTACAGATTTTATTTTTAAAATTAAAAAATTTTTAACTTGTTTTTTACACAAGAAGTTTATTTAAACAACAAGTTACTTGACTTGAAGGGAAAACTATCTAGGATTCTGTTTAGGTCATGATCTCATGGTTTGTGAGATTGAGCCTGGCATCAGGCTCTGCATTGACAGCATGGAACCTGGTTGAGATTCTCTTTCTCCTTCTCTCTTAAAATAAATAAATAAACTTAAAAAAAATACAGATGGTCCTGCATGTAACAGGTTCGTACAAAATAGTTTTAAAATTGTCCTTGGTTTTACAACAGCCAATGAAATACATTAAAATTCTCCAATAAAACAAGGTATGGAAGGACTTTTATGTTCTTTTTTAGTTAAACAGTAAGAGCAAAATAACTGGAATATAAAGATAAGAGATGAATGAGCGTGCTGCTAATGGAGGAAGGAGGTATTTTCACAGGCTCAGTATTTTTCCCCCTCCCATCTCCATTTGATGTTGATCAAAACATACCGTCGGGCATTTAGTCTAAAAAAATCAGTATGCATGTGCATATACACAGTTACTTTATGTTCAGTAAAGAAATGGGGAAGGGGAAAATGAAAGAATAGAGAAATCTATAGTAAGTTTTGAAGTTTTCTTTTTTTTTAATTTTTAAAAAAATTTTTATGTTTATTTTTGAGAACGAGAGACAGAGCACTAGTGGGGGAGGGGCAGAGAGGGAGACACAGAATCTGAAGAAGGCTCCAGGCTCTGAGCTGTCAGCACAGAGTCTGATGTGGGGCTTGAACTCACAAGTGGTGAGATAATGACCTGAGCTGAAGTCAGACACTCAGCCGACTGAGCCACCCAGGCACCCCCCAAATTGCGGTTTTCTCATGGAGAATGTTTTCTTGGTCTGAAGGAACAGAGTTCTAGAGTAAAGTAGTAGGTTCCCTTTTTTGTAGACGCCTCCTGTCTGCTGCTGGAACACATCAATTATAATCTTCGTCCTCCATTTACAACTGTGTATGTGTGTCTGTTTCATTGATTGGCTGCCCATCAGATCAAAATCTGATCTGCCTCAATGACAAACCCTGTTGTTCACAATAGGCTTTCATTAATTTACGAAGTGGTATGTGCCTCTTAATCTTACACTGTGCCACACAACCATCCTACCCCATCACCTTCAAATATGATCGTTCTTCTCAGTCTTAACTCCTTCCTTGGGTTTTTTGTCATCCATGGCAAGTACCAGAGTCTGCTGTGACTAGTATCCGAGTCTACCCAGCTGCTGCTTCACAAAAGAGGTACCAGGTCCACACCAAGAGAGCATAAAAGCAGTAATAGGAGTGGCAGAAGAAGGAGGCAGCTGTAGCAGAGCGTGCCTGTAGATTTTAAAGAGCTGTAGGGACATCTTACTACACTGCAGGTATTTTCACCTGCTTGACCTGGGACTATTTGACAGGGTGATGGATTGAATCGCTCCAAGGTACATGAGCTGTTATGTCAGCTGAAGTGACACAGGCTTTAGTGAAGAGGCGGTCACAGGCGTTAGTAACACATTACTTAGCTTTATGGTTAATAGAAGTTTATAAGAACATACATTTTTTAATTTGCGGCTTGGAGTGAATTTGAAATTAGAATATTTTACTTCTACCATTTGAAGCAGTGAAAACATTGATTTTCAGTAGCTACTGGGAAATATATGCTTATTTCTTACTGAATGGCAGTGGTACTTGAGCATAGTATCCATCTAGTCAGGTGCTCCAAGGAGCACCCACATTCTGTGTGTATCCTGAGACCTAACTTTAGCAAACACAAATCATACTGAAATCTTCCAAACTCATTTTGATATTCTAACAGGGAATGCCAGTGGGACATGGTCTGGACCTTTTGGATTTGCATTTTTTGCAGCTGGTTACTCCTGATTAAGCCCAATTTGGTCATTTTAGACCAAGTTGAAATTTTTATCTTTGACATCAGAATATGACAGTTATTGATATCCTGGGGGCATTCTCTATGCTACAGTTAGTACTTGGTTATTTGGGTCAAAGTTCGAAGTATGCGTGTGTGTGCGTGTGTGCGTGCGCGCGTGTGCGCGCGTGTGTGTGCGTGCGCGCGTGTGTGTGTGTGTGCGTGTGAATCCCTCACTCCATCCTTCTCTTTCTCCCTGTCTACATTCCTTTTTTATTTCTTTTCTTCCCTCTTTATTATATTTCTCCCTTTCTCATGACATTTAGATTTTCCTCTTACTCCCCAATGACCCATTTACCCCACCTCTTACCCCCTCTTTTTTTATTGTGGTAAAATACATTTAGCATAAATTTTACCATCGTAACCATTTTAGGTGTACAGTTGGCATTGTATACATTCGTAATGCGGAACCATCAGCACCTTCCATCTCTGTAACTCTTTTCATGTTGTAGAACCGCTCTATACTTACTAAATAGTAACTTTCTACTGGAGTGATGACAATACTGACTCCATCTTTGGTCTTTCATCTTGTTTACGTCCGCTCTGTAACCTCTCTTGGGGCTATGTGTCCCAGGCCCCTTGGAGATTAGTATATATGCCTTAGAAATGCCCACCAAGTCTGGAATGTGGAGAGGCTTCGCTTTGACCCTCTGTAAATTTCTTAAAGATAAAATAGTCTTTCCCTTTCCTGACACACAAATGTCATCACAAGATCTGTCAGTTAGGTGCGTGCAAACCCTCTGAAATGCACATGAACCCTTTGACTTCACTACAGTGCCCCCAGGGTCCCCTTACTCTATAGAATCTGTAGCCTAAGGTTCAGACTTTTTTGGAAATAACTGCAGCTCTGGATCATCATCCACCCGATCCTCCTGTCAGGAAGTTACGCTGGGTAAAACCCCACCATTCTTCTTTCTGTCTCTATGATTCTGTCTACTTTAAGCACATTATATAAATGGAATCGTGCAATATTTTTCTTTTTGTGACTGGCTTATTTCACTTAGGATAATGTCATCAAGGTTGTTCACCTGTGTTGGTAGCGTACGGCAGAATTTCCTTCCTTTTTGAGACTGAATAATATTCCACTGTCTTCATTTGTCTGCCAACGGATACTTAAGTGGCTTTCACGTTTTATCATTGGTGAGTAGTGCTGCTGTAAGTGTCACTGTACAAGTATCTCTTCAAGAGTTTGCTTTCACTTCTTTTGGGTATACTCAGAAGTAAATTGCTGAATAATATGCTAATTCTATTTTTAATTTTTAAGAGATCACCATTCTGTTTTTCATAGCAGCATGTACCATTTTAAATTACTACCAGCAGTGCACAAGTGTTCCAGTTTCTTCAAATCCTCACCAAAACTTATTTCCTTCCTCCCTTTCTCTCTCTCTCTCTCTGCATCGTAGCCATCTTAATGGGTGTGAAGTGATATCTCATTGTAGTTTTGATTTTCGTTTTTCTAATGATCAATGATGTTAAACTTATTTTCCTGTATTTACTGGCCATTTATTTATCTTCTTTGGAGAAACATCTAGTCAAGTCTTTTGCCCATTTTTGAACTGGGTTATTTGTTTTTGTTGTGTTTTAGGAGTTCTCTGTGTATTCTGATGTTAATCCTTTATCAGATATATGATTCACAAATATTTTCTCCAATGTTGTGACTTTGTGCATAGTGTCTTTTGATGCACGAAAGTTTTAAATTTTCATGAAGTCCAATTTGTCTTTTTCACATTTGTTACTTGTGTCTTTGAATTATATCCAAGAAATCAGTGCCAAGTCTAATGTTGTGAAGCCTTTAACCTACGTTTTCTTTTAAGAGTTTTATGGTTTTAGGCTTTAGGTTTAGGTTTTTGATCCGTTTTGAGTTAGTTTTTGTCTGTGGTGTTAGGTAAAGGTCCAGCTTCATTCTTTTGTATGTGGATATCCACTTTTTTTAGCACTATTTTTGAAAAGACTGTCCTTTGTCCATTGAATAGTCTTGGCACTCTTGTCAAAACTTATTTGACCATTTATATGATGCTTTATTTCTGGGCTTTCTATTCTATTCTGTTGTCTTTTTGTCTTATTTTTTTCTTTTTAAATTTCAATATCATGCTAGCATTATAGTAAATTTTGAAGTCATTAAGTATAAGTTCTCCAGCTTTATTCTTCTTTGTCATGCTTGTTTTGGCTATTCAGGGTCCCTCGAAATCTGATATGAATTTTAGGATGAATTTTTCTATTTCTGCAAAAGATACCATTGCGATATTGATAGGATTGCTTTGATTTTCTGTGGATCAGTTTGAGTTTAATGGATATCATAACAACATTAAGTCTTCCAATCCATGAAGATGTGATGTTTCCATTTATTTAGATCTTCCTTAATTTTGTTTAATAGTATTTTGTAGTTTTCTTTGTACAAGACTTTCATCTCCTTGGTAGGTTAATTCCTAAGTATTTTATTCCCTTTGATGCTATCATAAATGGAAGTATTTTTATAATTTCAAAGATTGTTCATTAAACGTATATAGAAATGCATCTGATTTTTTGTGTATAGGCTTTTTTTTTTTTTTTCTGCCTAATTACTCTGGATAGAACTTCCAGTACTATGTTGCATAGAAGTGGCAAAAGTGGGCATTCTTGCCTTGTTCCTGATCTCAAAGGAAAAGCTTTCAGTGTTTCACCATTGGATATGGTGTTCACTGCAGGTTTTTCATATATGACTCCTGTTACCTTTTGCTGAGGTAATTTACTTCTATTTTCAGTTTGTTAAATGTTTTTATCAGGAAAGGGCATTGAATTTTGTTAAATGCTTTTTCTCTATCAATTGAGATGATCATGTGGTTTTTTTCCATTCATTCTGTTAATGTGAAACTGATCAGTTTTCATATGTTGAACTATCCTTGCATTCCAGGAAAGAATCCCACTTGGTCATTGTGTATAATATTTTTAATATGAATTTGTCTTGCTATTATTGTTTTGAGGATTTTTGCTTCAGAGTTCATAAGAGATTCTGGTTTGTAGGGTTTTTTTTTTGGTTTGTTTGTTTTGGAGTGTCTTTGTCAGAGTAATGCTGGCTTCATAGAATGAATTAAGAAGTGTTCCTTCCTCTTCAATGTTCAGGAAAAGTTTGAGAAGGATGCTATTGCTTGGTAGATTTCACCAGTGAAGCCATCAGATCCAAGGCTTTTCATTGTTTGGCAATTTTTATTACTGATTTAATCTCCTAACTAGTTATAGGTCTCTTCAGATCTTCTATGTCTTCATGATTTAGTCTTGGTAGGTTTTCTGTTTCTAGGAATTTGTCTGTTTCCTCTAGGTTATACAGTTTGTTGGTGTACAACTGTTCTTAGCACTCTTTTATAATCCTTTTTGCTTCTGTAGAATTGATAGTAATGGCCCCACTTTCATTTCTGATTTTAGTAATTTGAGTCTTTTCTCTTTTTTTCTTAGTCCATCTAGCTAAAGATTTATCATTTTGTTGATCTTCTCTAAGAACCAACTTTTGGATTCATTGGTTTTCCTCTGTGGTTTTTCTGTTCTCTACTTCATTTATCTCTGCTCTAATCTTTATTATTCTGATAGCTTTTAGTTTAGTTTCTTCTTTTTCTAGGTGCTTAAGCTGTGAAGTTAGGTTCCTGATTCAAGATATTTCTTGTTTTTTTAATATAAGTATTTATAGCTGTATATTTTCCCCTTAGCACTGCTTTTCCTGCATCCCATCAGTTTTGACATGTTTTTTTATTAATTTTCATTCAGCTCTGAGTTTTTTCTAACGTCTCTTGTGATTTCTTTTTTAATCCATTGATTGATTTTTGAAGAGTGTGTAATTTAATTTCCACAAGTTTGTGAATTTTCTAGTTTTACTTCTGTGTTGGTTTCTCACTTCATCCTGTTGTGGTTGGAAAAGATATTTTGCATGATATTCATCTTCCTGAATCTGCTGAGGCTCAATTCGTGACTGAACATATGGTCTGCCCTGGAAAATGTCTCATGTGCATCTGTGAAGAATATGTACCTTGTTTTGGGGTAGAGTGTTCTTTATATGTCTTTTGGATCTAGTTGGTTTATGTGTTTAATCGCCTGTTTTCTTTAAAAATTTTTTTTCATGTATTTATTTTGAGAAAGAGAGCACGAGCAGGGGAGGGGCAGAGAGAGAGGGAGAGAGAAAATCTGAAGTAGGCTTTGTGTTCTCAACACAGAGCCTAGTGTAGAGCTCGAACCCAAGAACTAGGAGATTATGACCTGAGCTGAAATCAAGAGTTGAATGCTTAACTGAATGAGCCACCCAGGTTCCCCTAGTCCTTTATTTCTTTTCTTCTGTCAGGTTGTTCTGTTCTTTATTGTGAGTCAGATATTGAAGCCTCCAGCCGTTATTGTAGAATTGTCTATTTCTCCCTTCAATTTTGTCAGTTTTTCCTTCATACGTTTTGACTGTCTGTCAATGTGTAAATGTGTGTCATTGTCATATATTCCACTGTACGGAGTCTTTTATTAATAAATAATATCCTCTCTCTAGTTTTTAATAAGACAAAATAATGAATGTTTTATTTATTTTTTTAATGCTTTTATGTATTTTTGAGAGAGAGAGCAAGTGGGGAGGGACAGAGAGAGGGAGACACAGAATCCAAAGCAGGCTCCAGGCTCTGAGCTGTGAGCACAGAGCCTGACGCGGGGCTCAAACCCACGAACCATGAGATCATGACCTAAGCTGAAGTCTGATGCCTAACCAACTGAGCCACCTGAGTGCCCAAAATAATGAATGTTTTATAAAGCAATGAATCTTTCAGTTAACATACTTTCTCTTCTATCTGAAAAATTAAATATTTAAAATAGCTCCTCATTGGAGCACCTGGGTGTTTCAGTGGGTTAAGCGTCCTACTCTTGAATTGGGCTCAAGCCATGATCTCAGGGTGGTGAGTTTGAGCCCCGTGTCTGGCTCCGCACTGAGTGAGGAGCCTGCTTAAGACGTTTCTCTCTCACTGCCCCACCCCCGCACTGCTCACACATGTGAGTGCTCTCTCTTTCCCTAGAATAAAAAAAAAAGAAAATTAAACTAGCTCCTCATTATAAACATATCATTTACCACTTTTATTTTTATAACATTGACAAATAATTTATTGCTTACCTTAGGTATGCCGAATTCTTTGTAGAAGGAATACTCACCATTGAAGTTTTAGATGATAAACCTATGTATGCAAATAAAACAGGAAGAGAAACATTCTGTTCTTCCCTTTTAAAAACAAGAATTGATTTATTTGAAATTGGGTGGCTACAGCTATAAAGCATAAGCTCATTCTTACAATTCTAACATTTTGGTTTCTTACGAAATGGATGTTCCTCCTGTAGAAATAACAGTAAGATAAGTCTGATCTACTGCTGAAAATTTTCAGTTCTGTTTATGCCCTAATGATGCTTTATGCAGTGTTCTGCTGGAATTTACTGGCCTACAGTCTTGATGTAGTTTTTTTTGTATCAAGATGAGTCAGTTTTCAGTATTAATAATTCCATGGTAACCTACATGGAGAATAGTTTCTGCTTAAATGAATTAGGAAATGGTGAATCTTTAATAATAAGGGGAAGGTATTGAATGTTTGAGAAATGAGAATTAATTAAACGTACTTGACAGAAGACCATGTTTTTCTTCAAAGCAGCTATTGTCTCCAAATCCAATAAAAGTGAAGATGCATCAGATCTTAATATTCTGTAGAGATTCTCTTGCCTTAGAACTGTCATTTTTCTCCTTCTTAGTATTGGCTACTGTTTTTTGTTGTATATACATAATGCTTATTTTAATACAACACTCTTACAGGTTAGGAAATATACAACTTAGTAAAAATTTAGAAAACAGGCCATTGAAGTTATCATTTATCAGAAATATTTTGACCACCAGTGTTGGCTGTATACGTATGAGCCATAAGGTCACCCTGAAAAGTACTTTTTAAAAGCTCAATCAAGGTTATTAAAGTCAGAGGAAAATTAATATTCGATGATTCTAGTCTTTTATTTCTCACTTGATTAGAAATGCTTTAGGACCTTGACCTACTTTAGTACTGTACATTTATTGGTAGTAATTATTAATTGATGAATTGGAATTTGGTATCAGCTATTCTGTGTTAACCAGTTTGTTTATCATATCCTGCTTTTCAATTTGCGGATGTTATATAATTGCACCAAGACACCAATTTTATTTTATAAAGCATTTTTTCCTTAGGTGTAAATGTAAGGTACACAAACACTTAGTTTACTTCTCCATAGCCATGAAATAACCAGGGCCAAGTCCAAAAACTCATCTATATGCCAGATGGCATGTATCTTTATGCGTAGTACATAACTGTAAGATTCCTCTCAAGACTTAATAGAACCATTGCATTTATTTTTTTTTGCATTGCACTTATAATGTATGTGTTTATACTGTTTTACATATTTCACTGTGCTTTCATATTGTTTATATTTCCCTTTTCCTCAGAACAACCCTGAGAAATAAATTAACATTATCTCTAAGTAAATTGAGTTTCATCAAGATTGTTTTGCTTGGACAGAAATTTAGGTCTCTTGACTTTTTGTTAATCCTCTGCCTGGTCCTCTGTTACAAAGAGAATGGTGAAACATTTCATGATAGTGGATGTTAAACTCCTAGTAGTTCCTTGTCTGTACAGCATTGGCAATTTTTAGAGCACTTTTTATTATATTATTTTTATAAAGAAAATTAGCAAAACAGCGTTCTTGTGTTGTTATATATACTATTGTTTCCTTTATTAGATTCATACATTCATTAGATACAAAGTACCTCTATATACTAGGTACTGGATTGCTTACTGAAGTGCAAAAATAGTCTCTGCCTTCAAAGAGGATCAGGCCATCAAGGCGCTGTTGGATGACTTAACAGCTTGGGAGCAATGTATTACAAGCTAAGTTTTCTGAGGGCACTGAGAAACATTTTTGTTTTCCTATTACAAAGTTAAAGGTGTGACTTGCGCTATCCTTTTTCCTGCCTTGAATACAGAGAGAATATCTGCATCTACTACAAGTGGCTTTGAAGCAACAAATCAACACACTTAATGGAGCAAAAAGATAAAGACTTGGTCTTGGATGATCTTCCTGAGCCTCTGTAATGACCCTAGACTAGCACTTCTAGACTTCTTATCTGGGGAAAAAAGTTAATGCCATGTTTGTTTAAGTCACACACAAGTCAGATTCAATTACTTATAGGAAAATATTTTTATATTTTGTTGATGAGTGACAGTAGATGAATCTACAGGGATGACTGGTGCCATAACAAGCTAATATTACATATCATAACCAAGAAATTTGAAGCTCATTATATAGGTACCAGGAAATGAAAGTATGATGAAGTCTTGGGAAAATAACATTGACTGTAAGATAGCCTTTGATTTTGGAGTAGGGGATAGAGAAGGTGGTAAGACTGTGCTAATGGTCCAAATGATAGAAAGGCATTTAATGATAATTGTAGTGGGCTTGTGTAGGGGAGAGAGAGACTTTAAGAGATATTTTAGAGGATGAATCAGTGTGATTTGGTGCCTGGCTGGGATATGGAGAAAGGAGTTGGAATCGCAGTGACATGAGTAGCGATATGCCAGAAGGCAGGTTTGGGGTAAGCACAGAAGATGAGCTTGGTCTGTTAAGTTTGAAGCACTGATAGTACATTCAAGTAGAGGTATCCAGTATCCCAAGTGGAAATACAGATATGGAATCAGGAGAGTGTTACACTAGAGAGTCCCACAACTTGTCTTTCCTGTTAGATGTGTCATATGCCATGCTTCGTGTGCATATACATACATTCATACACAAACACACACACACACACACACACACACACACACTAGTTGATCCTTGTTTTTCATGGCTTTCATTTTTGCAAATTCACACACTTGCTAAAATTTATTTGCAACCCCCAGATCAATAATTGTGGTGCTTTCACAGTCCTTTGTAGATATACTCAAGAGTGATGAAAAAGTGAATTACCTGGGGGCCCCTGGCTGGCTCAGTCAGTGGAGGATGTGGATTCTTGATCTTGTTCAAGCCCCACATTAGGTATAGAGATGACTTAAAAAAAAAAAATGAGTTGCCTACTGTGTACATTCTTAACTGAGGTTGAACAAGGTGACATTTGCCTTCTTGTTTTAACTCTCATACTGTAGTCTAATGTTCTTTTTGCAGTCTCCTTGGTGCTACATTTTTCATAATTTTTGTGCCTTTTTGGGGTGATTATGCTGTCCTTCAAATGTGCTGAAGTGCTGTGTAGTGTTCCTAAATACAACAAAGTTGTGATATACCTTATGGAGACTGTATGTGTGTTAGATAAACTTCGTTCGGTCATGAATTATGCTGTTGAGTTCAATTTTAATGAATCAACAAAATATATTAAAATAAGATGTTTTTACACAGAAATACACATAAAACAAACTTTATGTAATGATCAGTTGGTGAAAATGTTGTAATCAGAGGCTTATAAGAACCTAACCCTGTATTTTCCATTTCCTAGAAGCAATAGAAGCACAGTATTCACTGATTCATTGTTGAAACTATACAGAATGTAGTAGAACGTTACTATAGAACGTAACTACTACAAATTCTCACAAATATTGAGAATGACTGTGTATTATATAAAATCTTTTTTAATGAATGATTTTTACATTTGTACAGTGCAGACATTAGCCCCAATGTATGGGTAAGATTATGATCAGAAGAAATATAGAACTCTCTCTTCTTGTTGAAAAATACATACATACCAGACAAAAAAAGTTTGGTGTTTTAGATCAGATAGATAATTCTGTATTCCTTCCCTAAGCCAGTGGGTTTTTCATAAAATGGAGTATTGAAGAAATTCAGCTGACATTGGCTGACAGCATCTAAATGATCATCTGCAGCACACTTGAGCATACGTGGTTGTCAACATCATATTCTTAGGCTGCCAGCTTCTTTTATAGCTTGGTGTTACTCCCTTTAGCAAGCTTGCAACATTTTCAGTCCCTCTTCTCTGAGAGAAATTTATTTTACAATGGCGTTTATGTGTGAGGGGATTTCATAATCGAAGAGTGTTTGTGCGTTCATATCTGTCTGTTTGCTTGAATACAACAGTTCAAAAGGGTTTTTTAGCCTCTGTTCACGAATGTTGGTTCATATCAGTAGGGGTGTTTTAAAATGACAGGTATTATATGAGAGTGAGAATTACCCATATCTTCTGACATAACATCAGTGTTATCTTGAGAATTAATATTCAGCTTTGTATCTCACTTTTTGCTGTCTGCAAACTTGAAAGCAGGGAATTGACATTTACAGAGTCAAGGACAAGAAGACATACAGCTCCATGCAAATGACTTTTAACCCTCCAAGTGCTTCTTTGCTTTGTCAGCAGGTATCTGTTTCCTAATCACCTTTCTTTTTGATAAAGAAGCTATACCTTGGGTTGTTACTATCTTACACAGCTATATATAAAATAAAAATGATACAGAACTCTATTTAGATATGATTCATTTTGGGACGGCTGATTTATTTGTGCTGCTTAAGGTTCCAACTTGATCCCCTTCTGACTAATTGTGTGGTCTTCTAGCTAATGTATTAGAGTGAGTGTTTCTATCTTCACTGCGAGCTGTAGATTTTGTCATTAAGTATAGTTCAGGGATGACAATTATTTTTTTCCTCTTCTTATTCTTGGTAGGTGATCTTAATCTTCACTCTTCATATGGGAATACCTCATAGATCTGTTCTTTGCACTATGACTAGTGTATTTAAGTTTCAGGATTGATATTCTTTAATTATTATGCATTCAGAGAACAAAATACTTAGAGTTTAAGTCTGCCATGAATTGAACATTAAGCTTACTGTATTTTCAGTTTCTTCTGCTGACTTGGAATAATCTAATGTTCTAATAAGATTATTTAATAAGGTTGACTAGCCCTTGACCTACCTGAGTCTATGTTAACTTATTCCAATTTCAGCAAACTGTCATGCAATATAAAGAAATATTATAATTTCAGGGTTTTATGTAAAGTTCTTCAGTACATGCTAATTAAATATGACTATTTTCTTAAACCTATAAGATTACAGGGAATTAACTAAAAAATGAAAATATCTTTCTAAACTAATATCTCTTTAATGCAAATGTAAGGTAGTGTCTGTAAATGGCAACTATACCATATAGTTTCAGAGAAAATTATTTGAAAGTCTGGTGATTTATTGGCTGTGGTCCCTAAACCTTTTTTTATTTTTAAGGATGACAACATTTATGAGTTTATATGGTGTTTACTATCCCTCCAGCCTTACTATACACATTTCACTTCTAAATGTGTTCATTTCCATCCCTTTTTTTTACTCAAATACTTTCATTTCCTCTCTTCAACACTCTGAACAATTACTCCTCAAATCAGGACCTTTTTTTCTCCAAAGAAACACTGAAATCCATCTAGTTTCCCTTCTTGCTGTCTTTATATTTATAAATTATTTGCTGCTGTGTCATTAGTTTGCTTAATTTCATTTTTGTTCAGTGTAACGAATATCTCCTGTGTGCTTGCTGTGGTGATGTGTGAGCTTAGGGGGTAGGGAAGCATGCTCTGAACAGTCTTCCCAGAAGAAGTGATCCTGGACCCGAATCTTGCAGAACAAGTAGGAATTTCCTATGTGTGCAAAGTGTGTAAGGATATATTAGCAAAGAGACCAGCATGGTTGCTAAGTTGCTTAAGGTTCTAAAATCCTGTAAATCCATTTTTTTGAAAAACTCAAAAACTGGTTCCTTGGAACCTACTAACAGGTTTTACAGATTTGCAGGATAGATGACTGGGTTTAATGTCTCGACTGAAATTATATGTAAAATATGATTCACATATGTGCATTTTTCAGAAGATGCAATTCATAGCTGTCATCAGATTCTCATAGTTTCATATATCTCACTGCTTACCTTTCACCCAGAAGAACTTAGTTGTAGAAATATTTTTGCATAATATAATGAACTACAGTATTTCATGCAGTCCTATCTTGAGTAGTTATGTTTAACAAAGCTATTATTGTTCATTGAAAGTAATATTTTGAGGTTAGGTTACTTTTCTGGCTATTTAAACCTTAGTACTTTGTAAACTAAAAATATCTCTTAGTTATTTCATCACTTAAAAACAAGTCCACTAAATAGAGTGAGTAACAGTTTGACTCTGCCTAAAGGTGTGTATAAAGAATGCTCAGTTTTAAAGTATGACTCAGATAACCTTCACTAATATGTATTTCCCACTTTCCATCTTCTGTAGGAAAAGAATACTTGAGGTCCACTCCTAAGGAAAGAAAAGGAAGCAATGACATAATGCCTACAGTTGGAGCCAGTTAAACTGGGTTCGTACTTTTTCTTTTCATAATGTAATACATTTATTCTAGTCTTAAATCTCTTTTTGTCAGTATCTTGTCTTATTCAAGCATCAAATCTTATAATTTTGAAACTTGCCTTAGTATGGAAGAGACAAAGATGACAAAGACATGCCCTTTCCAGAGTATTTGCCATGTCTCTGTGACTAGAAAAGACAAAATGCTGAAAAGCTAGATAATAGTCTCATTTTCAGATGAGAAGCTTTGAGAGGTTTGGTAAATTGCTCAAGGTCAAAAGCTCTTAGATAGTCTGGGATTCAAATTCAGATTTGTTGACTCCAGGCCTCATTTGCTTTCCATTAGGTCACAATGCCTCTCATTTTATTTAGTTTAGTTGTTGCGCAACTACTGATATGTGAATTTGAGGACCCCATGAATTTAATTTCAGGAATCTTTCTGATGAAGTAAAAGGAGAGAAAAGCATTCTTAATTCCCCAGATGTTTAGGAGATTAGAGAAGGGAACTCAGTATATGCCACTGTCATAGGGCCTTCGCATGAGCTAGCTCATTTAATTCACAGTAACCAGATATGATATACTTGGTATTATTCCTGTTTTAAAGATGAGGAGACTGAGGATAAGAGAAATAAATAAGTTGCCCAAGATCACGTATCTAGTTAAGTAACAAAATCAGAATTAAAACCTTTAATTGGGAAAGTTTAGATAGTGTTTACATCATGCCTGTTGACATATCTTTTGAGTTCTTCACATAGAGGATCATGTCATCTGGGAGGAGTGAAAGTTTGACTTCCTTCTTGCCAGTTTGGATGCCTTTTATTTCTTTCTGCTGTCTGATTGCTAAGGCTAGGACTTCCAACACTATGTTGAATTTAACGGTAGTGAGAGTGGACATCCTTGTGTTCCTGACTTTAAGGGGAGAGCTCTCAGTTTTTCCCCATTGAGGATGATATTAGCTGTAGGTCTTTCATAATGTGGTTTTTTTTTTTTTTAATTTTTCTTAACGTTTATTTATTTTTGAGAGACATAGAGACTGAGCGTGAGCAGGGGAAGGGGCAGAGAGAGAGATACACAGAATCCGAAGCAGGGTCCAGGCTCTGAGACATCAGCACAGAGCCCGACGCAGGGCTCGAACTCACAGACGGCGAGATCATGACCTGAGCCGAAGTCGGACGCTTAACCGACTGAGCCACCCAGGCGCCCCCATAATGTGGTTTTTATGATCTTGAGGTATGATCCTTCTGTTTTCTTGAGGGTTTTTTTTTTTTTTTTTATCAAGAAAGGATGCTGTATTTTGTCAACTGTTTTTTTAGCATCTATTGAGAGGATCATGTGGTTCTTATCCTTTCATTTACTGATGTGATGTATCACATTGATTGTTTTGTGGATATTGAACCAGCCCTGCATCCCAGGAATAAATCCCACTTGATCCTGGTCAGTAATTCTTTTAATATATTGCTGGGTCTGGTTTTCTTGTATCTTGTTGAGAATTTTTGCCTCCATGTTCTTCAGGGAAATTGGTCTGTAGTTCTCCTTTTTAGTGGGGTCTTTGTCTGGTTTTGGAATCAAAGTAATGCTGGCCTTGTAGAATGAGGCTAGAAGTTTTTCTTCCATTTGTATTTTTTGGAACAGCTTTTAAAGAATAGGCGTTAGGGGCGGCTGGGTGGCTCAGTCGGTTAAGCGGCTCAGGTCATGATCTCGCGGTCTGTGAGTTCGAGCCCCGCGTCAGGCTCTGTGCTGACAGCTCAGAGCTTGGAGCCTGCTTCGGATTCTGTGTCTCCCTCTCTCTCTGCCCTTCTCCTGCTCATGCTCTGTCTCTATGTCTCAAAAATAAATAAATGTTAAAAAAAAAAAAGAATAGGTGTTAACTCTTCTTTAAATGTTCGGTAGAATTCCCCTGGAAAGCCACCCAGCCCTGGGCTATTGTTTGTTGGGAGATTTTTGATTACCAGTCCAATTCCTTTACTGGTTATGTGCCTGTTCCAATTTTCTATATCTTCCTATTTCAGTTTCGGTAGTTTATATTTTCTAGGAATTTGTCCATTTCTTCTAGTTTGCCCATTTTATTGGTGTATAATTGCTCATAATATTCTCTTAATATTGTTTGCATTTCTGCAATGTTGGTTGTGATCTCTTCTCTTTCGTTCGTGATTTTATTTATAATGGGGCCTTTCCTTTTTGATCAGTCTAGCTAGGGGTTTACCAATTCCGTTAATTCTTTCAAAGAACCAGCTCCTGGTTTCATTGATCAGTTCTACTTTTTTGTTTGTTTGCATTTTTTTTATATCATTGATTTCTGCTCTAATTTTTATTATTTCCTTTCTTCTGATGGTTTTGAGCTTTATTTGCTGTTCTTTTTCCATCTCTTTTGGGTGTAAGGTTAGGCTGTGTATTTGAGACCTTTCTTCTTTAGGAAGGCCTAAATTGCTGTATACCTCACTCTTATGACAACCTTTGCTGCATCCCAGAGATTTGGGATTGTCATGTTTATCTTTTTCATTGGCTTCCATGTACTTTATCATTTCCTCTTTAATTTCTTGGTTTACCCATTCATTCTTTGGTAGGATGTTCTTTAATCTCCATGTATTCATGCTCTTTCCAAATTTTTTTCTCGTGGTTAATTTCAAGTTTCATAGCATTGTGGTCTGAAAATATGCAAGGTATGCTTTCTATCTTTTTGTCCTTGTTGAGGGCTTTGTGTCCCACTATGTGATCTGATTTAGAGAATATTCCATGTGCACTTAAGCAGAATGTGTATTCTTTTTTTTGTTGTTGTTAATGTTTATTTTTGAGAGATAGAGCACGAACCGGGGCGGGGGGGGGGTGCGGGGGGCAAAGACAGAGAGGAAGACACAGAATCGAAAACAGGCTCCAGGCTCTGAGCTGTCAGCACAGAGCGGGACGCAGGGCTCAAACTCGGGAACAGTGAGATCATGACCTGAGCCGAAGTCGGACGCTTAACCGACTGAGCCACCCAGGCACCCCCAGAATGTGTATTCTGCTCCTTTAGGATGCAGTGGCATGTTCTGAATATATCTGTTAAGTCCATCTGGTCCACTGTGTCATTCAAAGCCATTGTTTCCTTGTTGCATTTTTGCTTATATGGTCTGTCCATTGCTGTAAGTGGGGTGTTGAAGTCCTCTACTATTATGGTATTATTATCAATGTGTTTCTTTATTTTTGTGATTATTCGATTTACATATTTGGATGTTTCATATTGGGGGCATAAATATTTACAATTGTTAGATCTTCTTGGTGGATATACCCCTTAATTATGATATGATGCCCTTCTTCATCTCTTGTTACAGTCTTTATTTTAAAATCTAGATTGTAAGTATGGCTACTCTAGCTTTCTTTTGATGACTATTAGTTTGATAGATGGTTCTTTATCCCCTTACTTTCAATCTGCAGGTGTTTTTAGGTCTAAACTGGGTCTCTTATAGTGGCATCTAGATGGATCTTGTTTTCTTATCCATGCTAATACCCTTTGTCTTTTGATTGGAGTGTTTAGTACATTGACATTTAGGGTGAGTACTAAAATATAGGAATTTAGTCCCATTGTGTTGCCTGTAGAGTTGGTGTTTCTGGTGATGTTCTCAGGTCCTTTCTAGTCTGTTGCTTTTGGTCTTTTTTGTTTTATTTCATCTTTTTTTCCACTCAAAGACTCCTCCTCAAAATTTCTTGCAGGGCTGATTTAGTGGTCACAATCTCCTTTAATTTTTGTTCTCTGGGAAACTCTATCTCTACTTCCATTTTGAATGACAGTGTTCCTTGATAAAGAATTCTTGGCTGCATATTTTTCTGATTCAGCACCTTGAATATATCCTGTCACTCCTTTCTGGTCTACCAAAGGTCTGTGGATGGGTTTGCTGCGATCTTGATCTGTCTTCCCTGATATATTAAGGACTTTTTTTCCCCTTCACTGCTTTCATAAGTCTTTCCCTGGCTGTGTATTTTGAGAATTTGACTATGATATGTCTTGGTGATGGTCGGTTTTTGTTGAATCTAATGGGAGTTCTCTGTGCTTTTTGGATTTTGATGTATGTGTCCTTCCCCAGATTAGGAAAGTTTTCCACTATAATTTGCTCACATAAACCTTGTGCCCTTTTTCTCTTCATCTTCTGAGACTCCTGTGATTCAGAAGTTATTCTTTTTTAATAAGTCACTGTGTTCTCTCAGTCTTGTGTTGTGCTCTTTTGTCTTTGTTTCCCTCTTTTTCTCTACTTCATTATTCTCCATAATTTTGTATTCTGTATTGCTGATACACTGCTCTGATTCATCCATCCTTGCCGTCCAGGCATCCATTTGAAATTGCATCTTGGTTATAGCATTTTAAATTTTGTCCTATCTAGACTTTACTTCTTTTATCTCCACAGATAGAGATTGTTTTTTTCAACCCCAGCTAGTATTCTTATTATCATGGTTCTAAATTCTAATTCAGACATCTTGCTTATATCTGCGTTGATTAAGTCCCTAGCAGTCATTTCTTCCTGTTCTTTCTTTTGGGGTGAATTCCTTTGTTTTGTCATTATGGAGAAAGAAAATTTTTAATAAAATAAAAAATTAAAATTAAGAAAATTAAAAGTAAGACACAAAAATCAAACAAAGGAAACTAGATCCTAGGTGTGTTTTGGTCTGCTTGTTGAAAGAAGCTAGATAGAATAGAGAAAAAAGTCTGAAAGAAAAGAAAGAAAAGACAAAAAACAGGAAGAAAACATTTAAAAATTTAAAAATGTTTAGAATAAAATAGAATAAAATGAAATAAAGAAAATGAAAGAGTAAAAAAATTTTAAAAATAAAGTAAAAAATGCTTAAAAATTAAAAAAAGAAAATAAAAATAAATTTTTCCTTTTGTATGCAAGAAAAAGATAAAAAAGGAAAATAACAAGAAAAACAAAAAAAATTAAACAAAACAGAAGTATAAAAAAAAAACTAATAAATGAACCAGCAAACAGAATGAAACTCGAATGAAGTTACTACATCCAGTTTCCCCTAGGACTCAAATTATGAAACACTCTATAGTCTGTCCACTAAGCAGGTGGAGGAACTTGTGCTGGTTTCCTAGGGAATGTGCTCAGAGTGCGCAGTTAGGTGGCGCTTATTGTAATGCCTCTGCTCTCAAATAGGTGGCACTGCTTAGCTCACTGGGGTGAGTCAGTGTGGCGTGCATGTGCCTGTGGGGAGAGGTGGAAATGGCATCCTATTAGTCTCTGGCACCCATCCTTTGTCTAAGGCCTCCGTCCACTCCCAGCCTCCACCCTGTTTGTGTCTAAGCCATCCACCTGCCAGGTGGCACCTGCCAGAGTTTTATCTCAGATGGCATTGTGTTTCAAAATCCCACACTTCAGAGACCCATGTGGCTTAGATCCATATAGACTCTTTGTAGGAGAGTCTCGCTAGGCAATGGGCCCTGCCGGCTTGCCTCAGAAATTGTTCCTGCTATCACACAGCGGCAGAGGTTCAGAGATGACGGCAAGTCCCAGCACAGCCAGTGCCATGTTTCACTGCACACTGGCAACTTTGTCCCAATACCAGCAAATGTGGCTGCTCTCTAGGGTCCACTGGGGCCTTTGCCCGTGGGGAGGCCAAGTGGCCTCTAGCAAATGCTCTCCTAGCAGGGGAACTGCTTCTCCCTGTGCGGCACATGGACCCCTCAGACCTTGCTACCATCTTCTGGGATTTCACCCTATTTCCTTACCAGAGCACCACTAGGCACTGAGCTTCAGAACTTCAGAACTTCAGACTCTGCCCTCCATTGTTTATAGAACCCTGGTGTTATTGAAACCCTCTCCTTTTTTTCTGTCAGTGGTTTTGGGGAACAGATTTCTTGTTCAGTTCCCTGCAAGTGTTTTCACTCTTTGTCTTTCTCTCCAGCTACTTTTGAGGGGGTGTTTTTCCTGTACTCTCACCCCTTCTCTGTCCTCTGCAAAAATAACTCCCTAGCCTCCGTGGCTTTTCTCTCCCCCGTTCACCTCTGTGGAACTACATACCTGCCAAGTTCTGTGGCAGAATTAGGCATATTGTTGTGTTAATCCTCAGATTAGTTTCCTTAGTGTGCAAATGGTTTTGGTGCTGATCTAGCTGCGTTTCAGGGATGAGACAAGCCAGGGGTCTCCATGCTGCTCCACCATCTTGTCGCTCTTAGTATCATTCCTAATTGGACTACTAGCAGTTAGGTCATTTTTCCAAAATAATATTTACATATTTTTAATGAGCTTTTCGTTGTCACCAGTTTGAAAGGTAATTGTTTAAGCTGTGGTGAAGAGAGCTTTCAAGCTCACAGAGTGGCAAATGGCATCACATGCTGGAAGAGATTTTGCTATAGTCCGGTCTCTCTTGCCTGCCCCAAGTTCAGCAGGTTCCCTGGCCTGCCTTTGGATTCCTTTTGTGAGATGAGAAGTTTGAGTTGGTTGTTAGCCTTAAGTCTCTTACAACTATAAAGTTATAAAGTAGAGTTTTTATGTGCTTCAAATGTAAATATCAAAGAAATTTTAGAGATAGAAGGAAGTCTTCAGTGATCAGTTAATGGAATCCTCCCATATGACAGATGAAGAAATGGAGACCCTCATCTCCGTGACACTTAAAACATTTAGAGCTCTTTCACATACATTAACCTCTTTCACATACGTTAACCTCATATGAGCCTCACTGAAATCTGGTGCATTAAATTGTATCATCATTATTGTAGAGATTAATTCATCCAAGGTCCCTTAGCTGGGCCTAAAGTTTACCACGTTTCCTTTAGTGGGATTAATTATATTCTGCCATGAAGTCCTGTTGTGTGAAAAAGTGAGAATTCAGTGATTTGTAGAGCAATTCCAAGCAGGAAAAACAGACATTTCCAAGTATGAATGTGGTAATGACCTCAGTAGTATAAATAGCAGAAATAAAGAGGGAAGGAGGTGGCAAAAACTAAAGTCTATGAGCTGAGTTAATCTTAGTTTTCATTTATTCCTGGATTAGGAGTAAGCACAATTGACTTTGAGTATTCTTGTGTTTATCAGTAGTGTAATATTTGAGTTGCTTTATCCTTAACAAAAAAATTCAAATAGAAACTATACTTTGTAATAACGTACTTTCAAAAATATTGTAGGTTAGCTAGAGGAACTTAAAACAGTTCATTCATGCGGCACCTGGGTGGCTCAGTTGGTTGGGCATTTGGCTCAGATCATGATCTCACAGTTCGTGGGTTTGAGCCCTGCGTCGGGCTCTGTGCTGACAGCTCAGAGCCTGGAGCCTACTTCGGATTCTGTCTCCCACTCTCTCTGCTCCTCCCCCGCTCATGCTTTCTCAAAAATTAAATAAACATTAAAAAATTTTTAAAAAATTAAAAAAAAAAACAGTTCCTTCAAAAGGGTATCCTAAAAATCATGAACTAGTAAGTGTGGGGAGCTAAGCTTTGTACACAATTATTTATTTCATTGCCTTTAGTGGTGTGGGTTGTTGTTCTTTTTTCTTCCTGTTTCTGCTCTGTAGTGTGGAGGTATCCCTTCAAAATGTTACCTGTTTCTATGCTATTGACCTGGCTGTGCCAAACAACAAATTGCTTTACCTTGGTTCCTTCCCTCCCCTTCTCTCCCCTCCCCTCCTTTTCCCCTCCCCTTCTCTCCCCTCCCTTCCCCCTCCCTTCCCTTCCCTTCCCCCTCCCTTCCCCTCCCTTCTCCCCTCCCTTTCCCTTCTCTTCCCCCTTCCCCCTTCCCTTCTCCCTTTCCCCTCCCTTCCCCCTTCCCCTCCCCCTTCCCCTCCCCCTTCCTCTCCCCCTTCCCTTTCCCCTTCCTCTCCCCCTTCCCTTCCCTCTCCCTTCCCCCTTCCCCTCCCTTCCCCCTTCTTTTTATTTATTTAAAGTTTTTATTTAAATTCCAGTTAATTAACATACAGTGTAGTGTTAGTTCCAGGTGTACGATTTCGTGATTAAACCTTTCCATACAACACCTTGTGCTCATCACAAGTGCACTCCTTAATCTGTATCATCTTTTTATCCTACCTCCCCTCTGGTAACCATCAGCTGTTCTCAGTAATTAAGAGCCTTTTTCTTGGGTTGCCTCTCTCTCTTTCCCCCCTTTGTTCTTTTGTTTCCTAAATTTCACATATGAGGAAATCATATTGTATTTGTTTTTTTCTGACTGACTTATTTAACTTAACATAATACTCTCTAGCTCCATCCATGTTGTTGTAAATGGCAAGATTTCATTTTTTTATGGCTGAGTAATATTCCATTGTAAATATGCATACCACATCTTCTTTATCCATTTATTAGCCAGTGGACACTTGGCTATTTCCATAATTTGGTTATTGTAGATAATGCTGCTTACCTTGGTAACTTTCTATAAACAATGTATTTTTTTTAGTTGGAAAGAAAATTGTCTTGAAACTATTATATGGATGTTAGCAGTTTTTCTTTCAGTTTTGTTCACCAATATATTCTTTCTTTAAAAGGAGCTAATTTGTAGATTGCATGGTGGTATGGTGCTTTCTCTGTGGATATGAAAATTTGATTACTAACAATTTCTATTTTTCATTCTATACTAAAGTTTTTTTAAATTATAAACTATATGCTATAGAACTTATAAATGGGAGCAGGATCTCTCATATGGTTCTAATCAAAAAGGAAAACCATAAAGGATGGAGTAAGCATAGAACAAAATTTGAAAGCAACAGTATAACATTGGACTTATTGAGAGGAAGAATGTTCTTGAGATCCTTTTTCCCTGAGAGTCCTTTTAAAGATTCTCTTGCCCAGCTGCTGATATTCTTTCCACATGCCCTGTCCTACCAAGTTCTGCCTTCCAGCCCGCTCCCATTCTCACTCCGCTGCAGACTCACGGAATTCAGAGAGATGGCGTTTGTGGGCGACGTGAATCGTCTGGTCTTTAATTCTCAGTTCTGTGTCAGATCTCAAAATGTGTACAAGGGCTTTTTCCAGCTTTTTGCTTTGAGATTATTTAATGGAAAAACCAAAAAGGCCACTTCACAGTAATTGACGCGTAATTGTTTTGTGGTAAGTCAGGCAGGAGCTAGTCTCCTGGAAATTTCCAACACCTGACAAAAACTTCATTAAATTGTGCCTAATGTAATATGGCCGTGTCTCACTTGCCCAGACCATACAGTAAGGACTGCAATTAGCTTCTTATTGGCCAGCTGTGATTTAGTGGTCTTCATAAAGGTATGATATTTAGCTGAGGGCTTAGAATTTTTAAAGGTAACTGGGCTTTTTCCTGATTTGTGTTTCCCTCATTTGACGTTAGAGCTAAAGTAAATTCCAGGCTGGTGTCTCATTCATATTAAAACATTCCCTTTGTACATATATAGTCCATGTTCTAAAGTCATGGTTTTAATAGATTAATAAGCCTTTGGATTTTTTTTCAACATTTATTTTTGAGAGACAGAATGTGAGCAGGAGAGGAGTAGAGAGAGAGAGATACAGAATCCAAAGCTGACTCCAGGCTCTGAGCTGTTAGCACAG
The DNA here is from genome assembly GCA_030068075.1 of Paguma larvata. Taxonomy (NCBI): domain Eukaryota; kingdom Metazoa; phylum Chordata; class Mammalia; order Carnivora; family Viverridae; genus Paguma; species Paguma larvata. The sequence goes on from CM057827.1 coordinate 113,043,901, forward strand.
AGCCCAATGAGGGGCTCGAACCCACGCACTGTGCGAACATAACCTAAGCCAAAGTTGGACATTTAACCGACTGAGCTACACATGTGCCTAAAGCCTTTTGATTTTTAACTAACTATTTATATAAAGAAATAGTTGAAATACTTTCTTTTTTCAGTCTTATTGACAAATCTGGTAGCACTAAATAAAAGTGTTTGCCATGGCTTTTATTCAATATTAATATAGATTTGCCTTTTTCTATGGAATTTAGTTTCTGTGCCAGGGTCCTTTCTAATATAAGATCAATTCTTTTTTTTTTTTTTTTAATGTTTATTCATTTTTGAGAGAGAGACACACACACAGTGCGAGAGGGGGAGGGTCAGAGAAAGAGGGAGACAGAATTGGAAGCAGGCTCCAGCCTCCAAGCTGTCAGCACAGAGCCCGACATGGGCTCGAACTCACAAACTCTGAGATCATGACCTGAGCTGATGTCAGCCACTTAACCAACTGAGCCACCCAGGTGCCGCAATGATCAATTCTTAATAGATGTATGGAAATATGAGAAACTTTCAGATGCTTTTTTTAAGTGTATTTTTTTAAGTTTATTTATTTATTTTGAGAGAGAGAGTGATAGCTAGATTGAGGGAGGGGCAGAGAGAGAGAGAGAGAGAGAGAGAGAGAAGGAGAGAAGAGAGAATCCCAACAGCCTCCTCTCACTGTCAGTGCAGAGTCCCAACATGGGGCTTAAACTCACAAACCGTGAGATCATGACCTGAGCTGAAATCAAGCATCAGATGCTTAACTGACAGAGCCACCCAGGTGCCCCTCAGATGCTTTTTAATGTCATATTTAGTGAATCTCAGGGTAGCAATGGGGAAAATACAAAGATGTTGATTTGTGTGTGTATGTATGTGAGTGTGTGTGCATATGTGATCTAAATGTAAGAAATTTATTTGACTTGCAGCTTTCTTCTTAAAGTTTAACATAGCAGTGGAGTTATTAGAAAATATTGATTAGTTTTCCTTTTCCAAATGTATTGCCATTTAACAATTAAATGTAGCTCAGGATTTCATTTTATATCATTTACATTTTAAAGAATTAAATGAATTGATCCATAGTTTCTTAAACTGGAAATATAGGTGACAAAGGGGAGTTTCTGAATCTGTCGGCCTACGTTGGTAAAATCAGTCCATCTGTAATTGCCTAGATATTTGAATTTATCAGAAAAAAACCAATATTACCTAAGTATAATTAATTGAATATTTGTTGGCATATATAATGTGCCACGTTTTTTTTTTTTCACTTCTCAAATTGAGAAGATTGGATGGTTTTCATAAGTATTCAAAATTATTATGTTGGATGAAATTGTTAAAATGATAATCATTTGCTCTCTGGTCTTATTTTTAAGAGGACCCATCACTGAAGAAGATGTAAAACAAAGACCATTAATTGCAACCAGAGTTTTCTATGAACACTGAGTTTGAAACTAAAATTATATGAACTCTCTTGCTGGCTTTGCTCATCCTTATATGTAAACAACATTTCAGTAAGGATATTGTTGTCTGAAATGTTGCTAGTCTGCAGATCTTCTGTAGGAGATGTGAAAGATGGCAAAAGTTTTGGGGAACTTTAGGTTTTCCGTACAGGGTTCAAAAAAAGGTACTTTATCGAATGTGTGAAGCCATTAAAACTTGCTTACTTTTTATTCTATCATCTCAATACCACGTGTTTTATAAAATCAAATATAACAGGCATCATTTTGGTAGCATGAATGCTGGTTCACAGACTTTTTAATAGCAAAATATAGAGGGAATAGAAATCTTATATAGTCCTCAAAGTCTGAGGCCTGGTTGTTTCAAATAGGACAGAGTGCTGTTATCTAAAGATCATCTAATCAAAGCTGATAAGTAAGGTCAAATGTTCAGAGCCCCATAAAAAGATCACATAAAACCAAAAGCAGAGAATATTGAAACCCAGCCCACACTGTTTGAAGCAAGAATTTAGAATCCACTTGAGTGTACATAAATACTTTGTGTTCCTTGTTAGTTTTGAGACAATAAAAATGTAACAAGCATGGAATAGAAATAGGTTTTAGAATAGAAAGAAGCTTTGGATATCATTTAATTATTTCGCTTCATTTTATAAAGAGAAACCAAGAGTAAGTGGTTAAATTACTCAGCATCAACTAAGTAGTGGCAGTAGTAGAACTAAAATATTCTATTTCTGAAACAGTAAATAATTGACCACGGAATTTCAAAAATTGTAATGGGAAATGATGGTTATTGTTGCTGTTTAAAAACTTTTACATATGGTAAAATTGACTTTTTCATTTGTTCTCTGAGCTTTAACACATGTGCAGATTCGTGTAACTCTCACTACAGGTAGGGTACAGTCAGTCCTGTCACCCTGGAAAACTCTTTTAATTTGCCCCTTTTTGTTCAAAACCTCTCCTTACATCCAAGTTCTAGCAACTGTTGTTCTGTACTAATCACTTTAGTTTTGCCTTTTCTAGAGTGTCATATAAATGGAACTGTGAATTCTTGTGTGTGGTTTCTTTCAGTTTAATATTTTTGAGATTCATCCATGTTGTATATATGAATGCTTCATTCTTTTTATTGTTGAGTAATAATCTGTAGTAAGACTACATAACCATCTGTGTAGTCATTCACCTGTTAATGAACACTGAATCGTTTGCAGTTTTTAGCTGTTATAAATAAAGCTGCCGTGATCATTTTGGGGGGTTTTCAAGAAAAGGGAGACAAATTTACTTGCATGTATCATAGAAATGCTAATAGTGAACTCTTTAAATAATTCGAAAAGTTAATTCACTTTTTACTTTGAAATAATTATGGGTTCACAGGAAGTTGCAAAGGTAGTACAGAGAGGTTCTGTGTACCATCTACCGAGTTTTCCGTATTAGTTAGATCTTTTATATCTTATGGACTAATATCAAAACTAAAGAATACATATTGGTATAAAGTTAGTATATGGTTCTTTGGCATTTTATCAAGTGTGGATTCATGTTATCAAGACTCCAATCTCACCACAAAGATTTCCCTCCTTCAACTCCTTTATAGTCTCTCTCTCTCACACACACATCCTCCTCTCTAACGTCCCTCATCTCCCACCCCTGGCAACCACTAGTCCATTCTCCATCTCTACAATTTTGTCTTTTTGAGAATGCTATATAAATAGAATCATATAGTATATAACCTTTAAGATGGGCCTTTTTTTACTCAGCATAATGCCCTTTATTTATCCAAGTTGTAGTGTGCATCAGTAGTTCCTTCATTCTGCTTTATTGCCAGTATAGTGTTCCATGGTATGGATGTGCTACCCTATGTTTAACTGTTCCCTTAGCGTAAGACATTTTAGTTTCCAATTTGGGCCTCTCGCAAATAAAGGTAATTATTGATATGCTAGGACATAAGTTGGCCATTTTATTTTTTGTTTTCTGTTCCCTCTGTTTTTTATTTCTTTTTTCTTTTTCCTGCTTTCTTGTAGGTTACTTGAATACTTTTTAGAATTTCATGTTAATTTATCATAGTGTTTTTAGATGCATCTCTTTGTATGACTCTTTAATGGTTGCTATAGACACTACATTGTATATTCTCGTCATTCCTCAAGGATATTTTTGCTGGATGAAGGATTCTAGGTTGACACTTCTTTTTCTTTCTGTACTTGAAAAATATTCTACCAGTTCCTTTTGGCCTCTATGGTTTTTTGATGAGAAATACACTGACATTCTAATTGTTTTTCTCCTGTATAGGTCAAGGTAAAGGTTTCTGTCCTGCTACTTTCAAGAATTTTTTCATCTTCTTTAGTTTTCAGAAGTTTGTCTACTCTCGCTCTTGGTGTGAATTTCTTTGGATTTATACTGTTTGAAATTCCCAAATATGAGAACTTTTCAACCATATTGTTTTCAAATTCTTTTTCAGCCCTGCCCTATTTCTCTTCAACTTCCAAGACTGAAGACATGAATATTAGGTCTTTTGTTATAGTTTCATAGATACTTGAGTCTCTCTGTTCATATGTATTCAGTCTATTTCCTTTATGTTGTTCAGATTTGGTAACTTTTCTTATTTTGTCTTTTAGTTCACTGATTCTTTTTTTTTCTCTCCTCCATTCTGTTGAGCCCATCCATTTTTTTTTTCTATTTCAGTTGTTATAATTTCAGTTCTGAGATTTCATTCTTTGTATCTTTTATTTCTTTGCCAAAAGTTTCTATTTCTTAGATTTTCTATATTTCATTTGTTTCCAGTGTGTTAGTAAGTGCTCATTGAAGCATTTTTATCAAGACTACTTTAAAATCCTTGTAAATAATTCTTAAATCTGTGTCATCTTGGTATTGGCATCAGTTGATTATCTTTTCTCATTCAAGTTGAGGGTTTCCTGAATCTTTTATGATAAGTGGTTTTCAGTTAAAGCCTGGACATTTTGGGCATGATGTCATGAGACTTTGCATTTTATTTTAATCATCTGTTTTAGCAGGGCTCTTTTAATATTGTCCTGGCTGGGTGAAAGGGTGCTTCCTCATTACTGCAAGGTAAGAGTATAAGTACAAGGTCGAATTGTTGGGCTATATGGTAAGTTTTGTTTGACTTTCAAAGAGGCTGCTTTAACTTACTGGCAAAATTTTACATTCCTACTAGGAATGGCATGAGCATTTCATATGTTGTACATTAATTCATCCTATAGTCATTTCTGCAATAATGAAGATATTCTGTAACTGTACTCTCCAATGCCTTAGTCACTAGCCACTTGTAGCTGTTGAGCAGGTAAAATATAGCTAGTGTATCTGAGGGACTGAATTTTTATTGAATTTATCAAGTTAGATTTAAATGGCTATATGTGCCTAGTGGTTACCGTATTGGATTGTGCATCAGTGTTAGCTCTATATCCTTGCCGGTATTTAGAATTGTCAGTCTTCCAAATTTTAACTCTTCAATGAGTGTTAAGTTCTTAGTGTGGTTTTGTTTTATGTACATACTGACTGCTTAGTATTTATAATGATGTTTTTAAAATAGTAGAAGTTTTTAATTTTGATAAAGTACAGTTTATTAGGTGGTTGAGGTCCATGAAATGTTTTCCTGTGTTTTTGAAGTTTTACAATTTTACATTTTCTCTTAGGTTTATGCTGTGTTCGAGTTAGTTTTTGTACCTATATAAAATGTGTGAGATAAAGGCAAAATTCATTTTTATTGTATATCAACATCCAGTTGTTATATTTCCTAACACATTGAATTACCTTGGCACCTTTGAAAATCAATTTATTTATAGGTCTATTTTTGGGTTTTCTATTCTATTCCATTTTTCTGTATGTTATCCTTGGACTATTACCAAACTGCCTTGATTACTGCACGTAATAATAATAATAATACTAGAAATCAGGGGCACCTGGGTGGCTCAGTTGGTTAAGCATCCGATTCTTGATTTTGGCTCAGATCATGATCTCGAGGTTTGTGAGATTGAGCCCCTCATCTGGCTCTGCTGGCAGCATGGAGCCTGCTTGGGATTCTCTCTCTTCCTCTCTCTCTCTGCTCCTCTCCCACTTGCATGTGCTTTTTCTCTCAAATAAGTAAACTTTAAAAAAAAGAAAAAATTCTAGAAATCAAATATTTTAAGTATTCCTTTGTTCTTAATTCTCAAAATTACTTTGATTATCTTGTTCATTTGGATTTTCATATACTTTATAATCAGCTTGTACATTTCTATGAAAAACCTCTGAGATTTTGATTTGAATTGAATGTATAGATGACTTTGGGGGAGAATTGTCTTATTAATAATTCTAAATCTTCCAGTTCATAAATATGATGTACTTCTTCACTTATTTCAGTTTAATTGGTCTTAGCAGTGTTTTGTAGCTTTCATTTTACAGGTCTTATACGTATTTTATTAGGGATAAACTCAGGTGTCTCATGTTTTTCATTGCTATTACAAATGGTGTTTAAAAGTTTAAAATTTTCTGGTTTTTCGATATAGAAATATGAGTATTACACACACACGCGCGCACACACACACACACACACACACACACACACCCATATGCCTTGTATTCTGCAGCCTCCCTTATCACTTAATAGTTTTTGTATTTGTTTTCTAGATTCCTTAGGATTTCTGTATAAATAATCATGTCTCTTATAAAGATATCTTAACTTCTTCCTTCCATATCTTTATACTTTTCATTTCTTTTTCTTGCCTCATTACAACTAGCTATGAACTGCAGTGTAATGTTGAATACAATGTTTAGTATTTATTATTATGTCAGTATTTTACAGATGCCCTTTATCAAATTAAGGTAGTTCTTTTCTGTTCTGAGTTGTCTGAAGTTTTGTTATGAATAAGTGTGGAAATTTGTTAAATATTTTTCTGTGTTTATGGAAATTATCATATTGTGTTTCTCCTTTATTCTGTTAATATGATTTATAACATTGATTTTTTTTAAATGTAAAATCAACCTTGCTTCTTTCTTACACATTGCCGAATTTGACTTGCTATTTTGTTAAAGATTTTTGCTTGTATGTTTGAGAGAGATATTGTTGTGTACTTTTCTTATAATGCCTTTTTCTGGTGTGGGAATCAGTCTAAACCTTACTGGCCACATAAAATCAGTTGAAATGTTCCCTCCTCTACTTTCTGGAAGAATTTATGTAGGACTGATATTACTTCTGTCTTTACATGTTTGGTAGAATTCACCAGTGAACCATTTGACACCTGGAGTTTTCTTTGTGGGGACATTTTTAAATTACATATTTGATTTCTTGAATAGATGTAGGGTTATTTAAATTATCTGCTACTTCCTGAGTCAGTATTGGTAATCTGTGTCTTTTAAGAAATTCATCCATTTCATCTGAATTGTCAGATTTATTGGCATAAAATCATTCATAATGATCTCTTGTCAGTGTCTGTAGACTCTTAAGTAACGTTTCCCCTTTCAATCCTGATATTGATGATTTCTGTATTCGCTCACTCGGTGTAGCTAGAGGTCTATCAATTGCATTGATTTTTTTTTTTTTCTTTTCACAGAACCTGTTTTTGGTTTCATTCATCTTTCTCTATTTTCAGTTGTCTTTGTTATTGATTTCTATTCATTGTTAATTTGTTAGTGTCTACTTATTTTTGGTTTAATTTGCTTCATTTTTTTGTAGCTTTTTATGGTGGAAGCTTAGGCCTCCCCAGCTTAGGCCTGGTTTTAGGCCTCCCTGCCCACAAATATAAGCACAGAAAACTATAGATTTCCTCAAAGCACCTTTTTATCTGCATCTCAGAATTTTGATAGGTTGAGTTTTCATGTTCATTCATTTCAAGTTATATTCTCATTTCCTTTGTGATTTCTTATTTGGCCCATGAGTTATTTTGGAAGTAAGTTGTTTAATTTGTAAATGTTTGAAAAATATCCAGATATCTTACTGCTATTGATTTCTAATTTAGTTCCATTGTGATAAGGGAACGGGCTGTGTATAGTTTTGATTCTTTTATTTATTTATTAAAAAAATTTTTTTAACATTTAATCATTTTTGAGAGACAGAGTGTGAGTGGGGGAGGGGCAGAGAGAGAGAAGGAGAGGGATACACAGAATCTGAAGCAGGCTCCAGGCTCTGAGCTGTCAGCATAGAGCCCAAAGCAGGGCTTGAACTCACCTGAGCCAAAGTCTGACACTTAACCAGACTGAGCCACCTAGGCACCTCTCTTTTTTAATTTTGAGGAAGGAGGGTCAGAGAGAGAGGGAGAAAGAGAATTTTAATCTACTCAGCACAGAACCTGATGCAGTGTTCAACACAGGGCTCCATCTTACAACCCGGAGATCATGACCTGAGGTGAAATCAAGAGTCAGACGCTTAACCAACTGAGCCACCTTGGCACCCCCATAGAATTATTCTGTCTTCTAAATGAAATTTACCCTTGATCATTGTGAAATGTTCCTCATTATCTTTGATAATATTCTTTGTTTTTGTTTTCGTTTTTTGGTATTGTCTGATATAAATATGGCTATTCCGGCTTTCTTAAAATTTTTGTTTACATGGTATATCTTCCATGATTTTAATATATTTCCTTATTTTAGTGTGGGATTCTGATATCATATCGATATATGCAATATATATTGGTCTTGCATTTTTTTAATCTGGTTTTTAATTGGAATATTTACAGAATTAACATGTAGCATATTTATTAGTGTTGTTGGGTTTAAATCTGCCATCTTGCTGTTTGTTTTCTATTAAGCCTTTCTTTGAATTAATTATACTTTTCCATTTAATCTTCCCTGATGGCTTATTCCCCTGTTGGCTTCTTCTTTGTTCTACCTAGTTAGTTAGTTAGTTGTGCTCTACGATTTATACCATGCCTCTTTACTACATTCCGTTATCATTATATTACTTCTCATATAATACAAGGCCTTTTTCAATTGCCTCATGCTCATTTTTTCTTTTTGACCTTCACTTTTTTTTTTTTTAAATGTTTTTATTTATTTTTGAGAACAGGAGAGACAAAGCATGAGCAGGGGAGGGTCAGAGAGAGAGAGGGAGACACAGAATCTGAAGCAGGCTCCAGGCTCCAAGCTGTCAGCACAGAGCCCGACGCGGGGCTCGAACTCACAGACCGTGAGATCATGACCTGAGCTGAAGTCGGACACTCAACCGACTGAGCCACCCAGGCGCCCCTGACCTTCACTTTTTTAATAAAAACTTTTTTAAGTAACATCTCTACGCAGTGAGGCTCTCAAACTCAGTGACCCCCAAGATCAAAAGTCACATGTTTTACCAGCTGAGCCAGCCAGGCATCCCAATGTGTCTTGAAGTTCACTAATCTTTTTTTCAGCAATGCATAGACTACTGCTTGTCTCATTCAGTGACATTTTCATTTTGGGTATTATATGTATTTTTTAATTGCTATAAGTTCTATCTGGCTCTTTTAGAACACTCCCCATTTCTTTCTTCACTATGTTTCTGTTTTCATTTACATTCTTCGTTTCAATGCTTTTGCTCTATGAATTACATCATGGTTGTTATTTCCAGGTCTCTTTCTGTTGACTGATATTTTTCTGGTTATGTGTCACATTTTCCAGCTTCTTTGGCCAGTAGTTTTTGTTTTAGTTTAGTTTAGTTTTGTTTTAAGTAGGCTTCACACCCAGCACAGAGCCCAGTGCAGGGCTTGAACTCATTACCCTGAGATCAAGACCTGAACTGAGATCAAGATTTGGACTCTTGACCCACTGAGCCATCCAGGTGTCCCCTTTGTCCACTAATTTTTAATTGAATGATAGATATTTACAAATTTTACATGTTGAGTTCATGATTTTGTGGCAGTCCTTTAAACAGTATTGGACTTCTTCCTGACAGGCTATAAATCACATATTAGTTTGATTGTTTTCTAGGCTTTCAAGCTTATTTCAGGTGGGACTATAGTAGCTTTTATTCTAGAGCTAATTTCCCCCTCCATCTGTGGTGTGGCCCTTCTGGGGTCACAACTGCCTTGAATACTCAGTGAGGGAACTTGTTGAAATCTTGGCCCCTGTCAGCTCTGAGAAGCCTTTGTCTTACTACTCCCTGGTAACTTTCTTTAGAAATTCCTATTGGCTGGTCTAAAGAAATTTTACCCTTCTCATCCATAGGTTTTTATTTAGCTAAATACTCTAGAGAACCCTCATTTAAATTACTGGAACTCTTTCTCTCCTCTCTGGAACTCTGCCCCATAAATTCTAGCCACCTTGGCCTCCTTGTACTTTTTTCTCTGTCTCCTCAAGTCACCAAGATTGCCAGGTTCTGTCTGGGTTCCTCCTCCCTGCTGCTCAGGAGTGGTAAATTGCTTCCTGGTTGAGAGCCTTGGGCGATGGTAGGGCTTGCCTTGTTTGTTTTCCTTTTTTCAGGGATCACAGTCCTGCACTGCCTGTATCTGAAAATAATCCTTTCTTATATTTTACCGTGTTCTAGTTGTTTGCACTGGGAGAATTATTCTAGACTGCTTAATCCCACATAGAAATGGAAGTTGAATCATTCTAAAATAAATTTTTAATACTTAACACCTTTACAAAATTCTGAAGCTCTCAAGCAATTATTTGTTTTTATCTAACATTTAACCATTGATTCACTTTTCTTCATTATTGTTATAAATGATCTTGTATCAACTGTAGGAATGTTTGTTTTTCAATTCAGAGTCCATTACAAACTTTAAATCAGAAACTGACCCAAGGCAATGATTTATCATACCACATAAATTTCACAAATTAGGAAAATGAATTTTTGATATATAAAAATTCTCTCAATATCATGAGATAATCATTTTATTTTATTTTTTTCATTAAAAATTTTTTAATACTTATTTATTTTTGAGAGAGAGCGAGAGAGAGACCAGGTGAGCGAGCGAGCACAAGTTGAGGAGGGCCAGAGAAAGAGGCTCCAGGCTCTGAGCTGTCAGCACAGAGAGAAGCAGGCTCCGTGCTCCGAGGTGTCAGCACAGAGCCTGACCCTGGGCTCAGACTCATGGACCCTGAGATCATGACCTGAGCTGAAGTCAGATGCTTGACCAACTGAGCCACCCAGGCTCCCCTGGGTTGGTTGTTTTAAATATAAAATTATTATTTAATACTTAAGTAAAAACATGAAAGACTAATATACTGGTGAATGAATCAGTTGATGTAATGTTTTAAAATATAAATCCTATCATTGTAGAGTATAAACATGTTCAGTATATTTTGTATCAGTAACTGGCAAACATTATCTATAAAGGGCCAAATAGTGTATATTTTAGACTTTGTGGCCACATGGACCCTGTCACAACAACTCAACTCTGCCTTTGTAGTATAAAAGCAACTATATAAACAGTACATGAAAAATGAGCTGGCTGTGTTCTGATAAAACTTCATTTCTAGACAACAAAATTTGAATTTCATAAATTTTTACATCTCAAATACTCTTCTTCTTTGACCCTTTTTCCCAACTGCTTAAAAATGTAAAAGCTATTCTTACTTTGTGGGCCTTACATAAACAAATGGCTGGCTGGTTACATTTGGCCCAAGGGTCGTGGTTTGACAGTCCCTGCTCTAAATGATTAAAAAGCTCCCAAGTAAGCTGTAGGATTCTTAGCAGACTGTTGTGTTTTAATTCCAAATGATACTTTTATTTGCACTGTTGTCTACCATTAAATTAAATAGCAAAGTAAACAAGATCATACAACACTGAGCCAATAGGGCTCTGACAGATTTTTAGTGTCATGGGTTATATATCAGAAGTTCCTTGGGCAATTTGCATAGTTAGAAAAAACTTTAGAATTTAAAATAAACATTATTTGATTGTTGCCATTATATAGGAATTAATAAATAAGTTTAAAATTAGGACAGTTTTCACATTTTTAAAAAATGGAAGTATACCGGACATGTACAATACATGCATCTCTATATTAGTTTCAGGTATACAACATAATGATTCTATATTTATATATATGGCATAATGACCACACTAAGTCTAGTTAACATTCATTACTATACATACTTACAGAATTTTTTTCTTGGGTTGGGAACTTTTAAGGTTTACTGTTAGCAACTTTCAGATCTGCAATACAGTATTATTAACTATGGTCACCATGCTGTACGTTACATCCCTATTATTTATTTTATAACTGGAAGTTTGTACTTTCTGATCTTGTTCTTTGAAGGATGTAGTACTCAAGAGATTTTTCTCACAAATTCTTATTTGCTTGGGTAAATTAGAAACTTTTATCCATGAACATTCCTCATTCCTTTCTTTTGACATGTATATCCTATGTCTAGAACATTCTTCTAAATCATCCCATGTCTGGCTCATTTCATTCAGTTGTAACTTGAACATCATCTCTTCAGAGGCCTTCCTTGATGCACTCTCTGAAAGTACCGACACCTTCCCAATCTCCTTTTAATACCCAGTTTTATTTTCTTCCGAGCACTTACACCATCTGAAATTCATTTATTTATTTGTCTCTTTCTGTATTACAATGTAAAATCTATGAGAGGAGATCTTGCCTACATTATTATCTCTATTTCTAGAATATTGCCTTTCATTATGTGGTTGGAAAGATGTATAAATGGAAATATTTCTAATGCATGAGTTGTAGAAATATTTGATATGCTAACATGTATTGTGAATTGCTAAAATCAAATGTAATGAATAACTTTACCCTAATTTATTTCACTACAGAGCTTCTTTCTCTTTAAGTACATAGCTGTATTAGTCTTCTAGAGAAAACATTTTGGAAATGTAATAGAGTTTATTGATACATTTAATTTTTTTCTTTTTAATTTGTAATACTTTGAAATTTACATGCCAGATGTAAGGGAAATTTTTCCTGAATCATTTGAGAGTAAGATAAAATTATCACAATCAAGAACTCAATACTGATAGGTTAGTAACATCTAAACCACAACCCTATTCAAGTCATGCAGGTTGTTCTGGAATTCAGTGGTGAAAATTTCTAGAAGGGAGATACAGAGTAGGGGGCCTCAACATTTTCATTAGTATTCTTTTAAATTCCTGATTAATCTCTAAAGTCACATGTGTAGAGGAGACTCCATTGAGCCTGGTGGAAAGCAATAGCTGATATGGGAAGTTGTCGCGGTGATATTTCTAACAAATTTGGAGTTTGAGTCTTATTAGACATATTAGGATTTTTGCTGAAATCTAAGAAGGATCCTTCCTGTCTTAGAAGTAAAGACTGTAAGGCCAAAGGGATTTATTCTAGGATGGAGGACAAAACTGAAGCATACCTTCCCTAACAAAATAGAAAACCAACCATCCACAAGTTCAAGATGATCAGCCAGTATTTAACTTCCTATTAGAAGAAAAATCAACGCACTTCAAAGGAAAATAACAAAGTATAAAGTTTCTATAGTATATCATCTGTATTGTCCAGTATACAGTCAAAAATTATTAATTATGTGAAGAACTAGGAAAATATTATCCGTAGTTTAAGAAAAAAAGTCAATCCAGATGTTAATTAAGGGACAATACCTTTAAGTCAGCTAGTATAAATATGTTCTGGAATTTAAAGGAAAAGGAGCACATAATGAAGGAAAATACAGACTTTCTTTGCAGACAGAGGTAGAAACTATTTTTTAAAAAACAACAACAAAAAAAGAAATTATAGAACTGGAAATACAATACCTAAAATGAAAAATTTACTCGATAGACTTAACGGCAGATGAGAGATGACAGAAGAAAGGGCCTTGACAGATCAGGAGAAATTATCCTATTTGAAGAACAAAGAGGAAAAAAGATTAAAAAACAAAACAAAACAGAATCTTGGTGACCAGTGGGATTATAAGAGTCAGTCTTATATATATTGAAAACTAGAAGGAAAAGAGAGAAGATGGGACAAAATTTTAAAATATGTAGGCTGAAAATTTCTCAAATTTAACAGAACACTAATATGCAGAACTAAGAAGCTCAGTGAACTTCCCCCAAAAAATAAATGAACACTAAATCTAGGCACATAATACTTACAGTCTTGAAAACCAAAGATAAAGAGAAAATCTTGAAAACATCCAGAAAATAAAAGAAACAATAATTTTAATGACTAATGACTTATCAGAATAATGGAAGCCCCAAAACTGTGGAATGGTGTCTTGAAAGAGCTGTAAGGGGAAAAAAAAAGAACCTTTCAACTCATAATCTATCCTTAATGTAAATGTTATTCAGCAATGAAGGTAAAAGAAAGGTGATTTCAGATAAACAAAAAAATCAGATGATTCATTGTCAGCAGACTTGCAGTGTAAGAAATAGTAAAAGAAAATTTTTAAGCTGAAGGGCAGTGATATAAAATGGAAAGTCTGTTCTACAGAAGAACTGAAGACTGCCAAGAATGATAAATATGAAAAAATATCTTATTCTTTCTTCCATTACTTTCTTTAAAAGAAAGCTGAGTCCCTTTTTTTTTAACTGACTTCTTGAAACAAGAGTTAAAACCATCTAATTATTGGTTTTATAATATAAGTAGAAGTATAACATATGATCACCATTAACAAAAAGGATTTGTAGTAAATGGAATTATACTGCTGCAAGGTTTTTATGCTTTCCATGGTATTCAATATTAAAAGTGTGATAATTTGAGGATGCATATTATTCTTAGGGTCACCCTCACCCAGTACAAAGAAGTATGGCTCAATTAAAGTAAACATTACAAATACTTGATTAACTGAAATTGAGGCAGGAAAAGGTAGAACAAGGAACAAAACAAAACGCAGAAAAAAATAGAAATAGAAAACAAACAGCAAAATGGTAGTTTTGAACTCAGTCATTTCAGTAATCACATTACGTATTGATAAACTAAACTCTCCAATTAGGAGTCAGAGATTTTCAAACTGGATAAAAATATAAGACCCAACTCTATCCTGTCTACAGATTGCACGTATAAAATGTTAAGATTTAATTAAACACTGTGTATGTCTCTTTGTTCTACATGTTCTAATGTTGGGTAAGCATTAATGGCTATATTATGATGGAATATCTTTAAGTTCAAGAATAAATTATTCAGAAAAAATAATTTTGGGGGCTGAGGGGATAAGAATGCAGATGGATTATAGGAGGATAGTAGAACACTACTCTAGGAGAGAGTGAGGAGGAGGTTCTCATTTCAGTTTTGCCACTGGCCAAACATCTACGCTTGGAAAATCACTTTTCTATTACTATGTGCTTTTCTAGGTTACCAATATTTGTATACCCATGTGTTCAATTTTTTTCCCATCTTTGGATCTCACAGTTAAAAATTGTCATAAATTGCATTTTTCTTCTCAAAAGATTCATTTAATAATGGAAAGAAGATGGAGTAATTTTGCCACTGTTCTGTGTTATCTTTAGCGTCATTATTTCATCTGCATATTGGTTATATTATATGTTCTTGGTAATATTTCTCCTACATAGTGCTTAATGTTGTTATGGGGTAGTGCTTTCATCATGGATAACCCAACTGTGTTGGAATTCGATATTGTTTGCTGGTGCACAAATGAAAACTTTTGTTTCAAAATACCTTTTTGTTCTTAATATTTATTGAAAGGTTTAATTCTGTATTATGTAAGCACAATCAAGAATCATTTAAAAGTAATTACATTTATCTTTCTCTTTCTACTTAACTCTTAGAGTTATTTTCCTTATATTTGGTGTTACATAGAAAACAAATTAGAGGTTGTGCCAGTTTGAACATACATATAATTGGTGCCCCAGAGTCAGAAATAGATAGGAATTTATTCATTTAATTTTAGGTGATCTCCTGTATACCAGATTATAAATATATAAGCTGCAAAGTAGCTAGAGACATTTTTGGAAATACCTACTTTCATATTGTACAAAGGCTGTATCAGAATTGGATATTGTTATTTTTAGAATTGGATTTTTATAAAGATGAAGTAGAGTTTAATATTTCTCATTCGATTAATGCTCTTACATAGCTCAAAACAAGTGTTCAAAGACAATCAAATGAAGTTCTAGAAAGTTTCAAGTGCATTGGTGCTAGTTTGTGTCTTATAAATTACTTGGTTCTTAGGTATGACATAGATCGTTACTGAATGTGTAGGATTCTGTCCATGTCTCCACCTAAGTAAGGAAGTTACCTCTTAAATGAATAAGACTAATTATAACTATTGAGCGAGGATGAAATTAAGAATATCCTAAAGGAAAGAAAAATGCCCAGTATATTTAAAACTAGTTTATTCTCCAATTTAGCTCTACTTTATTTTTTTCTTTTGCAGTAAACATTGTTGTTTTCAGAAAAAAAGTTAAGGAATGCGAGGCAAGGAAGAAAGTACATTCATCCTGGAAGGACCCAAAGCACTTTGAAACTGTAAACGAATGTAATGATAGCTGCTAAAACCACCTTTGTCACCATAATGGATGAAGAACTGCAAATTTAAACGGTAACCAGAATTCTCATATCGTGTTACACTTCCACCAAGAACTTTTATAGAACTTCAAAGGATTTCTTTTTAAGTTTAAATATTTACCTTACAAATACCAAAGTGTAGATAAAGCTGTTAATTTTATGACTTATTTAGCATAGTCAGATCTTTGTTTTGGCCCTTAATGTTTGACCCTGATATTGCTCAGAAGAATTTTTTTTTCCTCCCAGGTTATGAACTTCTTAACTCAGAAAAAGATAAGCTTATTTGAGTAGAAATATAGCATAGTACTAGTATATTTATAGGTCCATTCTTGACCAAACACTTTTCCTTTCATAGTGACAGGCAATATTAAGTAGTAGCAAGCTGTCACATATGCAAAGATTTTTTAGTCTTGTTTTCTGAACTTTATTTCATGTTATTTTTTAGTAACCTTACTTGGCATCTGATCTCTTGATCTTTTTGCCTTCATATCTGACATCTTCTTTTTATTTAATCATTGTTTTCTCCTTCATCCATCCTTCTCAGGAATTTAGAGTTATCTCACACACACACACACACACACACACACACACACACACACAGGAATCCAGAGTAGAAAAGAAGGAGAAAAAGAAAAGATTATAAAATTATTTCTTCTTGTGAAATTACAAGGACTATTATATTTTAAGTAGAGTTGAGAGCAACTGTAGAAAGACTTAAGATTCCTTGTTGGTCTTCTTAAATCTCCTTGATCTTAGGCCATAATTGTTTCAGTGCATGTTTTGTAAGATTCAAATGTTTGCAAATTTTTAAAAGGCATCCTCGTGAACATTTAGAACTGTAATTCATTGGAAGTGTACTAATTTGATTTTGACAGATAATCATTTGTTTATTTGAGTCACTGGATCTTGGTAGTGAATGGGTACAATTGACTAAAATTAAGTCCCTCTGGTGAAGTGCAGGAGATGTGAAAAATCAATCGAATACAGTATCAATTGCTAGTCCTAATAATTCTTAGGAATACAGGGCTCATTTCAAAAGGATTATTCATACTTAGAAGTGTAACCCAGGATAAATTTATTCTTTCAAACTGTATACTAAAATATATAAAATGTTATTTTGGTCAGACTTTACTCTAAGAAAGAAGATTCTTCCTCATGTTTTCTTTGTATATAATTCTGTTTTACTTCCCAGCTACAACATAACCAGGTGTTATTTTTATTTTTTTTACAGTTTTTTATTATGAAAATTACCAAGAATCAAGACAAATTTAGAATAATTTAACAAGAACTGATGTTCTCAATATTCTTTCGTACGCTGTTAACATTGACCTTGATTTTAAAAAAAATGCCTGAACGTTAGGTTTTTAAAAACTTCTCCAATTGCTATTTTAAACCTCTACTTGTGGCATAGTTAAAACTTTTCCGTGTTCTTGCCACAACCACCCACGTAACAGCATTTAGCCCTTTCTAGATGTCCAGTAAATTCTTTTTACTTCTCAACCATTAAAAAATAAAGTTGAGGAAAGTAACTTTTAAAGCACAGCAGAAATTAAAGTACTGAGTGTTCATTTATACAGGTAAGATAATACATAGAAAGTCATCAGATTTCTCTATCTTTCTCAGTGATGATCTAAGTTTTCTTTCCCCATTTAATTATGTCTTATTCTATAATCTTATATAGCCAACAGTTTCATTAACGAGATTAATACATTAAACATTAAAAACAAACAGTATTTTCAAAATTTTTACTAGTATTTTTACCATTCCTTATCAAACTCTTAACTCCATTAAATTCTTCTTTTCAGTATTTTTGGTAACCAGTAATAATTGGATTGGATCCAGTAAGGATCATTGAAATCTATAGATAGTGGATATTTCCAATCATTAATTTCTACTTTTTTCACTACACATTTTTTTGGGGGGGTGTTGGAGGAGAGAGGTTATAATGTTATCAAGAAGCAAATTGGAATCCAACTTGACCTCACTACAAAATAAAATAACTGCACTGATTCTCCCAACTAGCCCAGTTCAGAAGTCATGTAACTCACATGCATGAAGTATACAGAATTCGAAAAGATCATCTCCATTTACATATTTAATTTTTCTGGCCCCATTTAAGCTGAGTGCCTCCAAAATCCCAAATGTATGGCATTTGAAGAGGGAACGGAACTCAATATCTAGTTGTGTGAATAACTGAATTTCTAATTGTACAAATTTGAAATCCAGATTTCTATTGGTACAAACTCTCATGGCCATGCTGAAGAGGCTAAAATTTAAAAGACATTCTAACTAGGTTAAAAAGTAGAATCAAACACCCAGTTTTATCTAAATTCATTTTAGGAGCTTAAAATTATGGTTCTTCGGGTAGAAGGTATGTTCTTGCAGTCAGCAAAACCACTCTAAATAATATATCCATCTAGAATCTTAAATTTATAAAGCTTGATAGGCTTTTAGAACATACTCTATACTACATTTGTTTGCAAAACTGTCCTTATGGAGGGAAACCTATGTACAGTTTGCCCAGACAAAAAGGAGTTAAAAATAACAGTGGGGCGCCTGAGTGGCTCAGTTGGTTGAGCTCTTGATTTCAGCTCAGGTCATGATCTCGCAGTTTATGAGATTCAGCCGTATGTCGGGCTCTGTGCTGACAACATGTAGCCTGCTTAGGGTGGTCTCTACTCCTCCCTCTGTCTCATGTGCTCTCTCTCTCTCAAAGTAAATAATAAAATAAAACTTAAAAAAAAATAACTGTAATTAATGTGTATTGAGTGATCATCATATGCCAAGCATTGGGATTAGTGATTAATATGCATTTTCAAGTTTCACAACTGTATTTGATGTGGGTTTTAGTATTAAATATCTCCATTTTACATATGAAGAAACGTGTTCTGAGAGAAGTTAAGTAAATTGCCCTACGTCAAGTTTACAAGTTAGAGGTAGAGCCCGTTCTGTCCGACTTTGCAGCCTGAGCTGTTCATCAGAGATGTGTTTCGGCTTCAGGTGTTCACTACCACGTGTTGCAGTTGCTTCTTTGTGCAGTGATAGATAACAAGCCCTTATCAGCAGCATCCTCAGCTTAGCTCCCGTGAGGCATGCATTTTGTTTCTTTTGCAGCACCAATTTTATTTTGTAGGTAATTTATTTTGATTATGTTTTAAAAGTGTTAGTTATTATATAGTAGAAACAATCATCCACTCCTAAGTGAAGCCTGAGTTACTTAAAGATGACCTCAGTAGACCCACATTTTATTTGAGATCGAGACTCAGAGGACAGAGAAAGATAGGAGATAAGAGTGGGGAAAAGGCGCCCTTAACCGCCCTGCTTAGCTGTCCTCCCTTGAAGTCTTTGCCTTTTTCTTTTCTCTTTATCACCAAAAATTCTTCATTGGTTTTCAGTCTCAAAAACTGATACTATCACTAAAGACTGAAATAGTAATGAATCCAGAGACTAATTTATCTTAATGGCATAAATTTTCTGTTAAATTTGTATATAGTCCCTTCAAATAGATTCTTATTCTAAGTGTAGAAAACGAAGTATGGTAACCTATGATCAGGGTTTAAGATGATTAAGCCTATCACCAAGACTCCGCATATTAAAGATTACCAGGTTTCTCCCAAATGAATGTATAAGTTTAACTCAGTTCCTCAGATCCCAGCAAGATTTTTTTTTCTACCAAATTATTTCTCTCCTCCCCATTATCACTGTCCCCCTGCCCCCCTCTACCATAGGAATTATAGCCAGTCCCCATTTGAAGACAGGGGTTGAGTGAACATTTTGGGTTTTTTTTTTAATGTTTATTTTTGAGAGAGAAACAGAGTGCGAGCATGGGAGGGGCAGAGAGAGAGAGAGAGAGACAGAATCCGAAGCAGGTTCCAGGCTCCGATCTGTCAGCACAGAGCCCGATGTGGGGCTCGAACCCATCAACCGTGAGATCATGACCTGAGCCAAAGTTGGACACAACCTAATGAGCTACCCAGGCGCCCTTGTGTTATCATTTATTCATTCATCACACATTTACTTCATGTCATTTCGTATTACCAGTTCATTCATTCATTAATGAAATATTTTCTTGGGAAAAATAATATTTGCAATAGGTAAAACTTCTCAAATCTATTTTGTGCTAACATAGTTTCAAGTAGTTTGTATATATATACCTCTCTTGGCTATAAGCATGTCACTGTGGAAGATACAAGGGATACATAAAGAAGAGTAGATAGTACAAGTCCTGTCCTCAGAGGCTCACTATCTAGCAGGGCAGGCAAACATATAAATAGATGTAGCAGTGTATCAGGTGTTTAATGGAAATATGAGCAGAGAATTGTGACAGTGCTTTTCCCTACCTGGGAAGAGTGAGGGAAGTCTTCACAAAGCACAGAGGTATCTTTTGTAAGTGTTACTGGATAAATAGGAATTTACTTCTAGAGAACAAACAAGAGAAAAAGAATTCTCGGCAAAGGAAATAACATGTGCCAAGATCTACTTACCTTTTTTAGGGGGAGAAAAGTCATAGACTTTTAAAGTTGAAGAGGTTATCTGAGATACTTTATATCGATGCCCTTGCTTAACATAAAAGGAAATGGAAGCCCTTGGAAACAAATGTACTTGCCCAGTGTTACTCAGAAATTACAATATCACTTCTATTTGAAGTCTTTCAAACTATACACTAAAATATGTAAAAGGTTATTTTGGTCAGACATTACTCCAAGAAAGAAGATTCTTCCTCATGTTTTCTTTGTTTATAATTCTGCTTTAGTTTTATTTCTTTTAACAATTTTTATTATAAAAATTTCGAAGAATTAAGAAAAATTCAGAATAATTTAACAAGCCCCTGTTATCTCACCTCCAAGAATTAAATGAATGCTAACATTTTGTCATTCTTGCTAAAAAAAAAAAAACAATTTAGGAATAGTTGAAACCCTCTTTATATCACTCTCCAATCTCATTCCTATCCTTCCTCTTCCAGAGAAGATGTTCTACGAGGTTGGTCAAATACACTCTTATGTGTATACTCATAAACAGTATGTGGTATAAGTGATGACATTTTGGATTTGCACTTTTGCAACTTCCAGTGATTCAGTTTTGCATCTTTCACTGATGTGTGATATTTATTGTCTTTTTTCATATGAGCTCAAAATAAAATAGAACACAGTGGAGTAGATAGTATACTCTAGGCAGTTGTGGAGATTTGCTGTTGTGGCTTTGTTCTCTTCTTGCCACCCAAAGTGCTGCTGTCATCTTAGAAAATCTGCATTATGTTTTGGAAGAATATAATTCCATTATTATGTAGGTTTTCATATTAGTACACACACACACACACACACACACACACACACACACACAGTTTTTAAGATTTTATTTAATTTTTTTTTCTTTGAGAGAGAAAGAGAGTTCATGCACCCATGACTGAGGGAGGGAGAGAGAGAATGAGGGAGAGAGAGAATCCCAAGTAGGCTCCCCACTGTCAGTGCAGAGCCCGACGCAGGGCTTAAACCCATGGACCGCAAGATCATGACCTGAGCTAAAGTTGGATGCTTAACCAACTAAACCACCTAGGCACCCCTAAATATTTTATTTTTGATCTCCACACCCAAGGTGGGGCTTGAACCTTCAACCCCAAGAGTCACATGCTCTACCAACTGAACCAGCCAGGCACCCCTTTTCAAATATATCTTTAAAGATGTGTTGGTCAAACAGTTATTTTTGTGGACTTAACATCTTCTGTAACATTAGATGTTTACAGTTTTTTACTACTGAAATTAGAAATATTCTCTAATATAGTCAAATGAGCAAGAAACGACTGTATCGTGTGATAGCAGTTCTCCCTCTAGACATTTATTACTGGCAAGAAGATAATGATGCTACTAATGATAATAATGATGTGGTAAGCCAGTGGTGCCGTGTGGGAAGACATAGCCTCCGAAAACACTGTGGCAAGATGACCCAGGAAGAGAATGTTTATGTGGAATTTGAGAAGAGTTTAGAAGTCCTTTCACCAAAGACTTGGCCCTGGGTAAGGGGATGATGGAGGGAGAGAGAGGAATCTGCAGCAATTTTGAAGATTACTGTGGGTGTTGAGAACCTGTTTTTACCCTTGGATTCATTGTGCCAACTGTAATTAGCAGTAAATGTTTTAAGTAAATGACAATCAGCTGGAGTACCACTAAACATAGGAGGCAATTGAAGAGCATAACAAATGCAGAGAATCCCCTTGTTTCTGTTACTAGAAGGAAAATTCACCCACCATGCTCTTAGAATAGTGAAAAACTAGAAATCTGCAAAAATGCTTGTAACAGACAAGCTATTTATTCCCAATCCTTCTGATACTTTAATTCTGAAGTAATTGTTCCCATGTAGTAGCAACAGAATAATGGAAAAAATAGTATTATCATTCTGGCTTGTATGTTTTGAAGACTAACAGTTCTGGCACATGGTCACAGGAACGCTTATCTAAAATTGCCAAATTGTAAAAATGAAAGAAAACTATCGATCCTTAAGAAACTCATTCTTCTTGGAATCAGGCCCAGCTTTTGTTTCCTTCTATTGGTTTGGCATATAGAAAGGGAGGAAAACATAAAACATTCTGGTGCTATAGCACTCTGATGGTATATAATGGGCCATTGTATAACTGGCAGGTAACTTTCATATGAGGAATGTTTAAAAGGAAACAAGACACAGATGCTTTGTTTAGATGCAAAATGGGGGAAATGCAATCAGTATCTTCATTTCCAGATAGATTCTTAAATAGTATTTCTTTTCTACCCACTGCCCATCCATCAAGAATGGAAAATCACTAGGACTCTCGGACTTTTATGTACATCCTCCCAAAATCAACAGGCAAGTGTCCAAGATTTAAAAAAAATGGAAAATGGCACTGACTGTTGGGCAAGGATGTGAAGAAATTGGAACCTTCATACATTGCTGGTGGGAATGTGAAATGTTTCAGCTGCTGTGAAAGTTAGGTGGTCCCTCAAAAAGTTAAGCATGGAATTATCAGATGACCTAGCAATCTCACTGCTAGATGTATACTCAAAAGAATTGAAAACAGAGTCTCAAATATGTGTATATAAGTGTTCATAGCAACACTGTTCACAGTAGCCAAAAGGTAGAAAAAATTTAAATATCTGTCAAGAGAAAATATGAACAAAACTTTGGGCCTATAAATTAAAAAGCTTAAATGGAAAAATTTTTCAAAAGACCCCAATTACCAAAGCTTTCAAGAAAGAACAGGTGACTGGAATAGTCCTATATAATTAAAAACATTGAATTTGGAGTTTAAAACTTTCCACTCAGTGCAAAGAAAACTCTCAGCCCAGATGCCTTTACTGACAAATCCTACCAAACATTTAAGGACGA
Organism: Paguma larvata; assembly: GCA_030068075.1. Classification (NCBI taxonomy): domain Eukaryota; kingdom Metazoa; phylum Chordata; class Mammalia; order Carnivora; family Viverridae; genus Paguma; species Paguma larvata. Next base: position 113,067,067 of record CM057827.1, read on the forward strand.
AATAATATCAATTCTACACAAACGGCCAGGAAATGAAAAAGTAAAGAAGATTTCCTACTAAGTCAGTATTGTCGTGACATCAGAATAAGCTAAAGAAACTACAAATTGGAAACTGTAGACCTGTGTGTACTCAAAAATCCTTAACAAAATATTAGCAAATAAAAAAATAGCAAAATGTAGAAATAATACATTATGATTAAGTAGGCCTTATTCTGGGAATAGGCAGTTTTAATCTTCAAAAATGAATCAGTGCAATTCACATATCAACAAAAAGGGGGAAAAACATGAGTATCTCAATAGTTAGATATTGCATCAATTCATGATAGAGAACTCTCAACAAACTAGAAATCGAAGGAATTTCCTCAACCTGGTAAAAGGCAAATATAAATATCCCATTATCATACATAATGATGGGAAATGGAATGTTTTCCTCCTAATATGGGAACAAGGCAAGGAAGTCAACATTGTACTAGAGGTTATAGCCAGTTCTATAAGGGAAGAAAAAGAAAAGGAACACAGATTGAACAGGAAGAAATAAATATATTTACAAATAAAATAATGAAATAATTTTCTGGATAGAAAATCCTGAAGAATCTGCCCTAAAAAATCTGTTTTTACTATTAATAAGTAAATTTAGCAAAGTCACAGGATACAAAGTCATATAAAAATAAATCAGGGGTGCCTGGGTGGCTTAGTTGGTTAATTGTCCAACTTCAGCTCAGGTCATGATCTCACAGCTCATGAGTTTGAGCCCCATGGTGGGCTCTGTGCTGACAACTGGAGCCTGGAGCCTGCTTCAGATTCTGTTTTTCCCTCTTTCTCTGCCCCTCTCCTGCTCACACTCTGTGTGTGTGTGTCTCTCTCTCAAAAATAAATAAACATTTAAAGAAAAAGCTTTAAAAATCATATTTCTATATACTAGTAATTAACAGTTGGAAGTTGAAAACACCATTTATAATGGTACTATAAAATATGAAATAGATATAAATCAAATGAAAAATATTCAGTGTCTGTGTGCTGAAAACCTACAAAGCCCTGATGAAAGAAATCAAAGAAGATTTTATTAAACAGAGAGGGATACTGTGCTCAACTGTTGAAAGAGTCAATATTGTTGAGATGTTGATTCTCCCAAATTGTTCTATAAATTGAATGAAAACCCTATCAAAATCCCAACAGGAATCATTTTGTAGCAATAGACAAGCTGATTCTAAAATTTATTTGGACAGACAAAGGAACAAGAAAAGCCCAAACAGTTTTGAGTAGAAACAGAATTGAAGGACTCAGACTACCTGATACCAAGATTTAGTGTAAAACTAAGGAAATCAAATAGTATATTATTATACGATTATTTAAAGAATAGACACATAGATCCATGGAAAAGAATAAGCAGTCCAGAAATAGATCTATATATATGTGGTGGATTTTTCGACAAAGGTGTGGAAACAATCCAGGAAGAAAAATTAATCTTTTCAATAAATAGTACTGAACATTTAAAAACAAAACCAAAAATAAAAGGGCATTGGCTCTTGCCTTGACAGAGGTAAATGAACAAGAGGAGATGGTAAGAGATTCACCTTATAGAAGCAGAGAAAGTAAGAAGACTGCCCCAAGAATGGAAACATCAAAATGGTAGAGGGAATTTTTGGAAAATGGCTTCATCATTTGAGAAGCATTATGTATTATAGGAAATGTATATATATTATGAATAAATAAAGATTCATTTAATCTACTAGCTTATTAACAGAGCACCATGTTAGACTTGAGGGACATTATCTGGGTCCCTTGAGGGAATCATATATTAACAATTACAAAACACTGATAAGTGTTGTCACACTGAGTTGGTGCCCAGAGAAAGACAGTAGTTAATATCTACTTACACTCATCCTGAATAGGCTTCCTTTGCTAGCCCACTGAGCTCTGAGTCCACTGAGGGATGTTAATTGATTCACTGTCCCTTTGAGGACTTTGAGAAATTGCTGTTAATTTGATAGTCAGATAAAATCCAATGTGGGATGTCTTCCATCTGCTGCCATTTGAATCCGTGATAATTACCTGAAGCTCAAAGAATAGACAGAGTGAAGGAACCTGATGTGGTTCCCTTTTATCTTTCCTCTTAGCTGTCATTCGATCTGCTTTGAAGTGGTAGTCTTTCTCTTGCTCCAGTTGCTGCCCATTCTGTACAATCTCTATCACACAAGGAAAGCAGCAAAGGAATTTTTTCAAAATCTGTCAAAACTCTGTAGGAATGAAAGATCACTTCTCCATGAAAGAGTTTCCAAGATACTCCACACACATGGAGAAGAGGAGCTGGGGTTGCATGTGATCACTTTGGCCAACCATCTGTGGGCTTCTGATGCACATTCTCATCTCTTTTGAAGGATTATTCATTGCAACTTGTACTCATCCTTTCCTTAAAACAAGTACTACTATTATTCTCCCTCATTCTTCTATCACGTAGCAAGAGCGTTGGTGGAAATTGCTTTTCCATAAAAAGAACTGTGCCACCTACTCTTCAAATGAGGAAACTCTGCTTAAGAAGATCATTGATTATTTTTTTCCTGGGGAATAAATTAGGCTTTCCTCTGAGAGTCGAAAAAAATAAATAATGGGATGTAAAGAATGAGGATGGCTGTGTTATGAGGAAAATGTTTAGGCAGTTGCCATGGAAATAGCATGTAGGCATTCAGTGATATCTCTGTTTTTGCCAAATATAAATCAGATATGAGTAGCATTCATTCCCATTCTTGGCTCAGATTTAGTCTGACATGTGTGGTTATGTAAAGCATGCATGCTCCTGCTATAGCATATTTGCTTAATATTTGCAGGAAATGGGCAATGCCAGGGGTTGCCATGCTTTAAGATCATATATTTGGGGCATAGAAGAGGTGATTCTCAGTAAATGATTCCTAAAAATAAGTAGCACTATCAGAGTGCCCACAGCTGGACTTCCCAATGATGTTCATAATTAACAGAGCTAATTAATTTTTTCTTAGTGAAATATGCACAATGTTGGACCTAATTTGTATTAGCTAATTGTTTGTGAGTGATGTCAAATTCTGAAAATGCATAGTTTGAGACTTTCTTCTTAATATATTTCACAGATGGAATAAAACACAACAGGCAGTATTTCTGAATTGCTGTTACACTTTTCTGTCAGAAGATATTAGTTAGCCTTTGATTTCATACTTTCTTTTTCATTTTATTTTATTTTTTTTAATAGTTTATTGTCAAATTGGGTTTCTATACAACACCCAGAGCTCAATCCAACGAGCGCCCTCCTCTGTGCCCACAACCCACTCTCCCCCCTCCCACACCCATTTCTCCCCTCAGTTCTTTCTTATTCTTTGAGAGTCTCTCATGTCATGTCTTCCTTCCTCTCTGTGATTTCATGCTTTCTAAGTGAGGCATGATAGAAATCTAGACAGGGTGTATATGAATTTTGAAAATACGGAGAATTTGACAAAATTTTCCACAGCTTGAACTTTTTTCAGTAATTCCAGAGGTAATACAGACAACACAAACACTACCTGCAGCCACTGCCTTTTAATGGGCACACAAGCCAGAACAATAGGAAAATCTAAAAATGATTAGAATATTAGAATATTAGAATATTCGTGGAAAATAGTATGTTACCTACTAATTCCAGTACCTCATCCTTCTATGCCAACTCTGTTAGCTATTTCATAGCTCATAAGTTTATCTTTACCCTGTGTATTTTCTCCTCTCTCAGATTTCCTCTGAGACTTATTATGTGCTTTGTAAGCAGATAACCTAGACGCTTACTTTCTTATTAAAGCAGTAATTGCTTATATGGTCCAATACATATAATAAGTAATCTAATGAGACCAAATAGTTACACAGATGGAACAGTGGGAAAGAACTAATCAGAGAGAGTTTTTCAGAGGAGGTGACTGTTGAGTCAAAATTTAAAGATTAAAAAACCTTTCTGGGGTGCCTGGGTGGCTTAGGTAAATGTCTGACTTTGGCTCAGATCATGATCTTGCAGTTTGTGAGTTCGAGCCCCATGTCAGGCTCTCCACTGTCAGTGCAGAGACCACTTCAGATCCTCTGTTCTCCCCTCTCTCTGCCCCTCCCCTGCTTGTGCTTACTTTATCTCTCAAAATAAGTAAACATTAGAAATAACATTTCTGAGGTCGTTTATACAATATATTTCAGAAGTTTTAAAAATAAAAGTATCTGTACTATTTAAGGAGATAACGATGTTTGCAAGGATTATGTTAGGAGGGTGTCTTCACTAAAGCATGTCTATATTAGAATGAAATCTAGAAACAATTTAAACATCGAAAATATAAAGGAATGGATAAAAGTATACATCTAGAAAATGAAAATATACTGCTATTTAAATAATGTTACAGAAGAATACATATTGATATGGAAAACAACTCCATATGGAAAACATATGATATATTGTTCAGTGGGAAAATCAGAATTTTGTTTGGAATTCTATCAAATCTGTGGATCATTTTGGAGAAAATTGGCTTCTTTACTATGTTGGGTCTTAACAATCAATGAACATAGTATGTCTCTCCATTTATTTAGGTCTTTGATTTCTTTCATTAACATTTTATAGTTCTTAGCATACAGTTGCTTTATCTCTTTTCTTAGCTTGTATACTTAGACTTAGGATTTCATTTTTATTCCTCGTTTTTTTTTTTTTTTTGCAGATGTTAAAGGCATTTTTAAATATTGGTTTCCACTTATATATTGCTTGTATATAGAAGTGCAGTTAATTTTTGTTTGTTGACCTTGTGTCCTACAACCTTACCATACTCATTTATTAATTTGAGGAGGTTTTTATAGGTTCTTAGGGATTTTTGTGTACACAACTTTATGTAATCTGCAGATTGGCACAATTTTATTTCTTCCTAATCTATATACTTTTTAATTTCTTTCTTTTGCCTTATAGCAGACTGTACACAGCATAGAACTTCCAGGATATTGTGGAATATAATGATGAAAGTGGCACCTTTGTCTTGTTCCCTATATGTGTGGAAAAACTGTGTTTTTACTATTAAGTATGATGTTAGCTGTAGGATTTTGTAGATGCCCTTTAATCATGTTAAAGAAGTTCTATTCCTAGTTGGCTGAGAGTTTTCATTATAATAAGTAGTGGATTCTGTCAAATTTTCTTCCTTGGGCTGTTAATATGGTGGGTTACATTGATTAATTTTTTAATATTGAACATATATTCCTAGGATGAACCCCACTTGTTTAGGGTGCATTATTCTTTTTATACATTACTGGATTTGATTTGCTGATATTTTCCTGAGAGTTTTTATATTTATGTTCATTAGGGCTATTGGTCTAGTTTTGATTGATTTATTTTGGGAGTTGTGTGCTGTTTTGCCTGGTTTTGGCATCAGAGTAAAGCAAATATCTTAAAATCAATTGGAAGTATTCCCTTCTTTTCTACTTGCTAGAATACATTTCCAGAACTGGTATTATTTCTTCTTCACATGTTTGGTGGAAATCAAGAGTAAAACCATCTGCCACTGTAGTTGTTTTGTTTTATTTTGTTTGTGGAAGGCTTTTACCTACAAATTCAATGTCTTTTATAGTTACAGGGCTATTTAGTGTATCTGTTTTTATCTCAGGTAAGTTTTGGTAGCTTGTGATTTTCAAGAGATTGATCTGTTTTATCTAAGTGTCAAATTTAAGTGTGTAGAATTGTTCATACTGTTTTAATATCTGCCAGGTCTGTAATGATATCTTTCATTCCTAATATTGGTAATTTGTGTCTTCTCTTTGTCGGTCTCACTAGAAATTTATAATTTTATTAATATTTTCAAAAAATCGGCTTCAGGTTTTATTGTTTTTCTCTTTTCTATTTCGGTTGTTCCTGCCTTTAATTTTTATTACTTTTTTTTTACTTTTTCATGCTTTAGTTTTATTTTTGTCATATTCTAGTTTTTTATGGTAGAATCTTAGATTATTATATTATTGGTTTGAGACTTTCCTCTTGTAATATACACATTTGATACTGTAACTTTTCCTGTAAGCACTGCTTTAACTGCATCCCACAAATTCAGAAATTTTATAATTCTAAATTCCCTTTAATCTTCCTCTTTGAATGAAAGGTAACTTGTTTAGACAGTTTCCACATGTTCGGAGATTTTCCTGTTATCTTTCTGTTATTTTCTATTTCTTAAGGTCCGAGAACATTCTTTATGATTTCTCTTCTTTTAAATATCTTAAGATTTCTTTCATGACCTAGGTTATGGCATATCTTGGTAAATGCTGTACACTTGAAAAGAACCTATGTTCTGTTGTTATTGGATAAAGCATTCTTTGAATGCCAGTTAGTTTCAGTCAGTTGATGGCCTGCAGATTGAAAGTGAGAGGATGGAGAAATATTTATCATGCAGATAGATGTAAAAAGAAACCCAGAGTAGCAAAACTTATATCAAACAAAATAGACTTTAAAATAAAGTATGTAAACAGACAAAGTAGGATACTATGTAATAATAAAGGCTACCATCCAGCAAGAAGAGACAACAGTTGTAAATGTTTATGTATCCAACATGTAAGGACCCAAATACGTAAAACAGTTAAGTAATAAACATAAAGGAACTAAATGATAATAATACAATAGTAGTAGGGGACTTTAACACCCCACTTATTTTAATTGGCAGATCATCTAAACAGAAAATGAACAAGGAAACAGTGGCTTTGTTTTCTATATTTCGTTTTTAATGTTTACTTCTTTTTGAGAGAGAGAGACAGAGCGCAAGCAGGGGAGGGGCAGAGAGAGAAGGAGATACAGAATCCAAAGCCAACTCCAGGCTCTGACCTATTAGCACAAAGCCCAACGTGGGGCTCGAACCCACACACTGTGCAATCATGACCTGAGCCGACATCGAACGTTTAACCAACTGAGCCACTGAGGAGCCCCAACAGTGGCTTTGAATGACACACTGGGCCAGAGGGATTTAACAGATATATTCAGAACATTCCATCTTAAAACAGCAGAAAACACATTCTTTTCAAGTGCACATGGAACATTCTCCAGAACAGATCACATATTAGGCCTCAAAATAAGCCTCAACAAATTCAAAAAGATTTAAGTCATACCACGCATCTTTTCTGACCACAGTGCTATGAAATTAGAAATCAGCCATAAGAAGAAATCTAAAAAGACCACAAATACATGGAGGTTAAATAACATTGGTACTAAATAATAAATGGGTCAACTAAGAAATAAAAGAAAAAATTACATGGAGAGAAATGAAAATGGAAACACCATGATGCAAAATCTTTGGGATGCAGGAAAAGCAGTTCTAAGGGAAGTTTATAAAATACAGGCCTACTTCAGAAACCAAGAAAAATCCCAAATAAACACCTAACCTTAAAGCTGAAGAAGCTAGAAAATGAAGAACAACAAAGGAAGGATATAATAAAGATTCAAGTTTGAGACCCACGTTAGGGGCAGCATCTACTTTTTAAAAAAAGCATAGAGCAGAAATAAATAGAAATTTAAAAAACAATAGCACAGATCAGTGAAACCAAGAGCTGGTTCTCTGGAAAGATCAACAAAATTGATAAGCCTCTAGCCAGACTCATCAACAACAAAAAAAGAGAGAAAGAGGGAGAGAGAAAAAGGAGTCAAACAAAATTACCCACGAAAGAGGAAAAATAACAACCAACATGACAGAAATACAACAGTTGTAAGAGAATATTGTGACAAACTATATGCCAACAAGTTAGACAACCTAGATGAAATGGATAAATTCCTAGAAACATATAACCTACCAACCTGAAACAGGAAGAAATAGAAAATTTGAACAGACTGATTACCACCAATGAGATTGAGTCAGTAATCAAAAAGTCTCAACAAAAAAAAGTCCAGGACTAGACGGCTTACAGGCAAATTCTACCAAACTTTTTTTCTTTTTTTCAGTTTTCTTTTTTTTTCTTTTTTTACCAGTTAAAGAAGAGTTAGTACCTATTCTGTTCATACTATTCCAGAAAAATAGAAGAAAGAAAACTTCCAAATTCTATGAAGTATCACCCTAAAATCAAAACCAGATAAAGATACCACAAAAAAAAGAGAACTACAGACCACTACCTCTGATGAACATAAATGCAAAAATCCTTAACAAAATACCCGCCAACAGAATCCAACGATACATTTTACAAAATCTTTCACCATAATCAAGTGGGATTTATTTCTGGGTAGCAAGGGTGGTTCAGTATTCACAAGTCAATCAACATGGTACATGTCAATAAGAGAAAGGCTAAGAACCATATGATCATTTCAGTAGATACAGAAAATGCATTCGACAAAGCAGTACAACATGCACTCATGATAAAAGCCTTCAACAAAGTAGGTTTAGAGGGAACATACCTCAATATATTAAAGGCCATATATAAAAATCCACTATTAATACCATCCTCAATGGAAAGAAACTAAGCACTTCCCCCCCCACGGTCAGGAATAGGACAAGGATGTCTCCTCTCACCACTTCTATTCAACATAGTACTGGAAGTCCCAGCCACAATAGTTAGACAACAAAAAGAAGTAAAAGGCATCCGAATTGGTAAGGAAGAAGTAAAACTTTCACTCTTTGCAGATGATATGATACTATATATAGAAAACACTAAAGACTCCAAGAAAAAAACAAACATTGGAAGTGATAAATGAATTCAGTAAGGTTGCAGGATACAAACAAAATCAATATGCAGAAATCTGTCACATTTCTATACACTAATAACGAGGCAGCAGAAAGATAAATCAGGAAAACCCATTTCCAATTCACCAAAAATAATACACCTATGAATAAATCTAGCCAAAGAGGTGAAAGACCTGTACTCTGAAAAGTATAAAACAGTGATGAAAGAAATTGAAGATGACACAAAGAAACAGACATTCTATGCTCATAGTTGGAAAAAACAAATATTGTTAAAATCTCTATACTATGCAGAACAATCTACACATTTAATGCAGTCTCTATCAAAATACTGGCAACAGAACTACAACAAAAAATCCTAAAATTTGTATTGAACTGCAGAAGACCCCAAATTGCCCAAGCAATTTTGAAAAATAAAAGCAAACTTGAAGGTACCATAATTCCAGACTTTATGTTATATTACAAAGCTTTAATAATCAAAACAGTATGCTACTGGCACAAAAATAGACACATAGATCAGTGGAACAGAATAGAAAGCCCAGATAAATCCACAATTATATAGTCAATTAATCTTTGACAAAGCAGGAAAGAATATCCAATGGTAAAAAGACAGTCTGTAGCAAACAATTGGTGGTCAGTTACATGCAAAAGAATGAAACTGAACCACTTTCTTTAACCATTCACAAAAATAAATTCAAAATGGATTAAAAACCTTAATTTGAGACCTGAAATCATAAAATTCCTAGAAGAGAGCACAGGCAGTAATTTCTCTGACATTGGTCATAGCAACATTTTTCTAGATCTGTCTCCTGAGGCAAGGGAAACAAAAACAAAAATAAGGTATTGGGATTACACTAAAATAAAAAGCTTCTGTACAATGAAGGAAACAATCAACAAAACTGAAAGACGACCTACTAATGGGAGAAGATATTTGCAAATGACATATCCTATAAAGTGTTAGTATCCAAAATATATGAAGGACTTCTACAAATCAACACCCAAAAATCAACCCAATTTAAAAATGGGTAGAAGGAATGAACAGACATTTTTCCAAAGAAGACATCCAGATGGTCAGTAGATACATGACCATCAAAATTACTCATCATCAGGGAAATGCAAATGAAAACTACAATATTATAACACCTCACACCTGTCAAAATGGCTAAAATCAACAACACAATAAACAGCATGTATTGGCAAGGATATGGAGTAAAAGAAACTCTCTTGCACTGTTGGAGGGAATGCAAACTGGTGCAGCCACTGTGGAAAACAGTGTGGAGTTTCCTCAGAGAGTTAAAAATAGAGCTACCCTATGATCTGGTAATCACACTACTGGGCATTTACCCAAAAAAATACAAAAACACTAATTCAAAGAGACATGCACTCCATGTTTAAAGCAGCATTATTTGCAATAGGCAAATTATGGAAGCAGCCCAAGTATCCATTAACTGATGAATGGGTAAAGAAGATGTGGTATATATATATATACACACATATACATATATACACATATACACAATGGAATATTATTCAGCCATAACAAAGAATAAAATCTTGCCTTTTGCAACCACATGGATGGAACTAGAGAGTATAATGCTAAGCAAAATAAGCTGGAGAAAGACAAATACCAAATACCATATGATTTAACTCAAATATAGAATTCAAAAAACAAAATAAAGAACCTGAGGAAACAGAGGAAACCAAGAAACAGACTCTTAACTATAGAGAACAACTGCTGGTTACCAAAGGGGAGGTGGGTGAGTGGATAGGTGAAATAGGCAATTGGGATTAAGGAGTGCACTTGTGATGATGAACACTGGGTGATGTATGGAATTGTTGAATCACTGTAGTGTACGCCGGAAAGTAGTATTAACACTGTATGTTAACTATACTGGCATTAAAATAAAAAAAAGAAATAAAATGTATTTTTCGGTTCTAAAATTGCCAATTGATTATTCTTTATACCTTCTGTTTCTTTGTTGTGACTTTCTAGCTTTCCTTTTGATTCAAGAGCTTTTACCCTTATATGAACAAGTATTTTCTTAATATCCACTTTAATGTATTTGTCAGATATTTCCACCATTTTTGTTATCTTGTCATTGGCATCTGTTGATTTTCTTTTCCCATGGGGTTCTTCACTTGTCAAGTAATTTTGGATATCCTAGATATTTTGAATAGTGTGAGTCTCTATTAATACATTGGACCAACCTCTTGCTTACATTTCTACAGCATGCCATTGCCTGCAGATTCTGACATGATCCTTAGTGGCTTCTCCCTCTCCACCTCCCTTCCCCCTCCCGCCCCCAGGCACTTAGCTTCAGTTTCCTCTGATCTGTTAATTTACATTTTTGTCTCAATGAATATTTATTTGGTACTCACAGTGTGCTAAGCACAGTTCTAGGCACTGAAGATTCAAAATGAACAAAACAGACAAAAATGCCTGCTTTTATGAAGCATATGTTCTGGCAGGGGGAAACAAACGTCAACAATAAACCTAATCATTCAGTTGCATTACCGATCAGTAAGTGATAATCTCCTGCGAGCAAAAATACAGCGAGATAGTGGGATCGGAAGTGGTAGACTGGTGTCGAAATTTAAATAGGCTAGTAAACATAGGACTCATTGACAAGGGGACGTTTGAGCAAAGACTTGAATCCATTTACCTGCTTGCCACCTTCTAAAAGTTCATTGACATTTCTCGTCTGATTCTATCTCCTCTCTTGTTCGTTATTCCTTTACTCTTACTATAGTGAAGTGTTAAAGCCAAGAAAAATTCATATATCCAACCAAAAGATATTTAAGAGCAATTCAATGGAAAATTAAACATAACAATATTTATATGATTACCAGTTGTTTATTCCCCAGGGTATTTTTTCTTATATTTTCCTAAGTGGAATAAAAAGTAATTTTTTGTAATGCAACTATAATCATTTGCTTCTTATAATTTCTTAATTCTTAATCCTTTTTACTTTGTGTGTCCTCTTTGGACAAGATTTTCTCTCATTCTGTAGGATGTCTTTTTACTTTCTTAGTAGTGTCTTTTGATGTACAAACATTTTTAACTTTTTTTGAAGTTATTTTACTTATTTTGAGAGAGAGAGAGAGCACAGGAGGGACAAGTTGGTCTCTTAAACCAACTGAGCCACCCAGTTACCCTAAAAGTTTTTAATTTTGAGAGAGCCTAATATATCTATATTTTTAATTTTGAGAGAGCCTAATATATCTATATATCTTAGATGTTATATCTAAGCATTCATTGCCAAATCCAAAATATTGAAGTTTTCCTCCATGTTTTCTTCTAAAATTTTTAGTTTTAGTCCCTACATTTAGGTCATTGATCAATTTTGAGTTAATTTTTGTATATGAAGTGAGTAGGGAGTCGAACTTCATTATTTTACATGTTGATATTAATTGTACCAGCACTATCGAAGAAATTATTTTTTCCCCCATTGAATGGTCTTAGCACCCTGTCAAAACTCAGTTTAGATGTATGGGTTTATTTCTGGACTTCCAGTTCCATTCCATTTGTCTGTGCTAGTACCATGTTATTTTGATTACTATAGGTTTGTAATAATTTTCGAATTTGGGAAGTGTGAGTCTTCCAACTTTGTTTTTCAGGATTTTCTTGGTTATTCAGGGTCTTTTCCAATTCCATATGAATTTTTTTAATGTTTATTTTTGAAAAAGAGAGTTAGAGCACCTCATGCATATGAGCGGAGGAGCAATAGTGCAGGAGGAGCCAGGGCAGAGAGGGAGGGGACAAAGGATCCCATGCAGGTTCTATGCTGACAGAAGAGAGCCCAATGTAGGGCTCAAACTCATGTACCTTGAGATCATGACCAGAGTTGGAGGCAGACACTTAACCAACTGAACCACACAAGCACCCCAGTTCTGTATGAATTTGAACAATCAACTTGTCAATTTCTACATAAAGGGCAACTGAGATTCTGATATGGATTGCATTGAATCAGTAGATGAATTTGGGGAATATTGCCATTTTTACAATATTAAGTTTTTCAATCCATGAACATGGGATTTTTTTATTTATTTAGGTTTCTGTTCATTTCTTTCATTAATGTTTGGTAGTTTTGCACTTCCTTGGATAAATTTATTTGGGGTTTTTTTTTGATGCTATTATAAATGGAATTGTTTTCTTAATTCGTTTTCAGATTGTTTGTGTTCAGTATTTAAAAACACAACTGATTTTTATGTGTTGATTTTGTGTCATGTAACTTGTCTAAATTTGTTTATTAGCTCCAATGGTGTTTGTATGTTCTTTAGAATTTTCTATTAATAAGATCATGTGATGTATAAGTAAAGATAATTTTACTTCCCCCATTTTCAATTTCGTGTTTTGTTTTGTTTTTATTTCCCTTGCCTAATTGCCCTGGCTAGAACTTTCAGGACAGTATTAAATAGAAGTAGTGAAAATGGGAATCTTTGTCTTGTTCTTGATCTTAGGGGAAAAGCTTTCAGTCTTCCACCTTTGAGGATAATATTAGCTATAGGTTTTGCATAAATGTCCTTTGTTGTGTTTTTTACTCTTACTTTTAAAGTATTATAGATCCACTTACTCTACATCCTTTCCAGCATTTGGTATTATTTCAATGTATCATTTTACCCATTTTAGTCAGTAGTGGTATTTCATTGGAATTTTAATTTGCTTTTCACTATTGACTAATGACGTTGAACACTTTTCCATGTGCTTTTGACCATTGGATTTCTTTTTGAGGGGGTCTTTTATATTAAAAGTCATTGCCAGATAATTTATCATGTAAACGTATATTGATTAAAGCAGAAATCAGTCCCCCTTAATGTTTAGTTTAGATGCCTTAACTGTTAGTACAGCTGTGGATCTACTTTTTAGTAAAGTTTTGAAAAATTAAGAACTACTATATAATGTATATGAACATTAAGAATTTGTGAACATTTAAATATTTTGAAGAACCAGGAGGAAATCATTTTTCTTTATTCTTGATAGATAAATAATTATAACTGTATTTAGACATGGGTTCAGACTTCTTAAAGAAGTCAGTTGATTTTACTTGTGAAGAAGCTACGTTATGCTGAGTGCATACTTGTGCTTCTGAATGATACAAATGATAAAGGTATGCACATTTCCGTGTCAGCAAATGGGTATTACTGTGTTTAGCTCATCTTCTAAGCACCCCTGAAAATGGAGCTGTCTCCACCTGGATGTAATTAGGGTTAGATTATTTTATGCAACAGACACACTAAAGTTGCTTTAATTCCTGAATGCCATACAGCTTTCTAGTTATTCTGCTCATTTCCTGCAACTTCAAAGTGCTCATCCATTTCTCACAAAATATTTGAACTAGTACAAACAAATAAATAACCAGGTTGCCATTATTATTAGCATTTTCACTCTCAGATATTGAAATGCAGGATGGGAGAATGACTCAGAAATCTTGTAATAGCCTTGAGAGTTGTCTTTTGAAAAGAAATGCATTGAAGTAAGGATGATAAAAGAGCCCAGGGGGTAAAATAAAATGTGCAGGAACACTCTAAATTCCATAATCTCTCTCAGTTTGGAATATCTGGCATGTCTTCTATGAAGTTCTGTGACATTTGGAATTAAATTTTAGTCATTGTAAGATTTTAGCTTATGGAGGGATGTCCTGTTTTACTTGGTAGGTTATTTAGTGGCGTAATTTTTGTCTGCTTTACTTAGAAGTGGCTTTAGGAGAGCTAACATTTATTAAGCATTTGTTATTTGCCTTGCATGGTGTTAGTCTCTCTTCTTACGTTATTGCTAATCTTCACTACAATCTTATAAGCCCAATTTACAGATGAAACAAAGTCTCAAAAAATTATTTCTTACCTAAAGTCACAGAGCAGAGTAAGTGATGATTTGAACTCAAATTCATCGATCCTAAAGCCTATAGTTTTCCACTATAGCAGTGGTTGTCACTCCATCCAATTAAAGTAGAATTTCTGGGATTAGACTTTAGTATTTGAGCAGCTCTCCCAGGTTTATAATGTGCATCTAGAGTTAGAAACCACTGAGCAGCATCCTGTGCTTACTATACCAGTAGAACTATACCAGTAGAGTATAGTAAAGAACATGTTTTCCTTTAAAAGTGTGTGCAATGCTGTCCATTTATCTCTGCCAAATATATCTATTTGAAACTTCAGTGGTAGGTGGTATACTGAGAACATGCTGAAGCTTCCTTTGCTACTTCACAGTTTTAAAAATAATCCATCCTTCCCCTTCCAAAAATATACAGTATCAATTGAACACAACTGTGAAAGGAAACAAAAAGAGCAAAACTGGCCAAAAATTGTGAAGAACTCTTAAAAAATGGAATTGCAGTGTGGATGAGAACCGTAATCTGAACCACAAACAGGAACGAAATGGCAAAAAATATGACTATAGGGATGCTCTATATGTAGCCTGCTGGACAAGCAGACATATGGATCCACCTCTCTCCACCTTCATTCTTGCTTTGTTGTATATGATGTAAAACCAGGCATTGTGGGTGCTTTAAAAACCATACCAGTGCCCCAATGTTGTCAATATCCAGAAAGGATAGGGAGCCCCCCAAATACTAGTTATCCATGTTTACTATCTGGTGGAAACTTTTGCCTCTTTACTTTAAAAAAAATGTTGCTGAACAAAAGATGAGCCTATACCCAAAATCACAAAATATTCAAAGAAGACTAATATATAAAGAAAGATACCAAACTGTACAGAGGGAAGGACCTTAGAAATCAGAGTTAATAGGGAAAGCAAAAAAGAACTTTAGAATAAATATAATATCTTCAGAGACATTATATGACATCCAGGATGGCACTGGATTCATTTAAAAAAAATTAGAGCCTTTTGAAGTTAACAACAGTTTAAAAGGAAGGACAGAGAATTGGGAAGGAAAAAGGTAAATTGAGAGACATGGAGTTATCCATCTCTGTTTGTGCTTGGAGAGATAATTGGGATGGTATCAACTCATGTTACTGCTTTTTCCTCCTGGATAATGGGATATTAGTACAACTACTTTGTACTTGTATGTATTACTTAAATTTTTTATAGAAGCATGTTTCATTTTATAAAAATTAAGTTACTTGCTTAAATAAAATAAATGAACAATTGAGTTAAAGATTTTTTAAAGAATGATAAAAATCAAAGAAAACAAAGGTCCAAATTAATAAGGATAAAAGCAGAAATACAATAGCAGTGTTGAATGATAAAAGAAATGTATAAAATAGGTAAATCTAGGCAAGTCTGAAAGAGAAAAAGATACTGATCAATATTAGAAATTAAAGAGAGGGGCATCTGGGTGGCTCAGTCAGTTAAGCATCTGACTTTGACTCAGGTCATGATCTTGCAGTTTGTGAGTTCTAGCCCCGCGTCGGGCTCTGTGCTGACAGCTCAGAGCTTGGAGCCTGCTTCAGATTCTGTGTCTCCCTCTCTTTCTGCCCCTCCCCCCTTGTGCACTCTCTCTTTCTCATAATAAAAAACATTAAAAAAATTTTTTTTAAATAGAACACATCACTACAGACACAGATTTGTATAAGAACTCTCTGTATAAGTTTATACTAATAAAATATGAAAGCATAGATCCATTGGGTAATTTTCAGAAATATATGATTTATTCAAATTGTCATAAGAAAAGGTAAAAACCTTTTGATTAACTAATTATCAATAGGGAATAAATGGAAAAGAAATTTAAAGATATGGCCCAAGTTTTACAAGTCTGTTCTAAGAAATCTTTAAGGAAATCTTAGGTAAACTTTCATGCTGTATTAAAGACGATAAGACCCTATCCAACTGATTTTATGATGCTAATGTGACCCAAACCAAAGAGGGACATTAAAAACAAACAAGCAATAAAAAACACTGTAGATCATCTCACTTATGGAGACAAGATTTAAAAAATAATAAAATATTGGAAAATTGAGTTTACCAATGTATTATTTATGTAGAGTTTATCCGAGGAATGCAAGGGTAGTTCAGCATTATAAAATCTATTTGTGTCATTTACTTTCCTAATTATTAGAGGAGAAAACTTCATTCATCTCAGTAATGCCCCCAATAAGCTTTCAATAAAATGAACGACTTGGCTCTGGCATAAGGAAAGACAGCTAGATAAGTAATAATAGATTCTGAAATAGACCCATTTATGTCTCCCAATTTGAGTGCACAATAAATGTGGTATTTTAAATCAATATTTAGGGGCACCTGGGTGGCTCAGTTGGTTGAGCGTCCGACTTCGGCTCAGGTCATGATCTCGCAGTTTGTGGGTTCGAGCCCCACGTTGGGCTCTGTGCTGATGGCTCGGAGCCTGGAATCTGCTTCAGATTCTGTGTGTGTCTCTCTTTCTCTGCCCATTTCCTGCTCACCCTTTGACTCTCTCTCTATCTCTCTCTCTCAAAAATAAACATTTAAAAAAAATTTTTTAATCAGTATTTAAAGAATGAACTGTTCAATAAAGGATATGCATTTAGAAAAAGATATTAAATCTTTAACATCATTCACAAAACAAATTCTAAATATAATAAAAATATAAATATAAGAAACATTTGCAAACTTAAAAGCCGTTAAACAAACAAAGAGTTTGGGGGCGCCTGGGTGGCTCAGTTGGTTAAACCACCGACTTCAGCTCAGGTCATGATCTCACGGTCTGTGAGTTCGAGCCCCGCGTCGGGCTCTGTGCTGACGGCTCAGAGCCTGGAGCCTGCTTCAGATTCTGTATCTCCCTCTCTCTCTGCCCTTTCCCTGCTCATGCTCTGTCTCTATGTCTCTCAAAAATAAATAAATGTTAAAAAAAAATTTTTTTAAAAAACAAAGAGTTTGATAAGTTTAGGTATATCAGTATTAAAAAGTTCTTTATGACAAAAGATATTTTGAACAAATTAAATGAATAAGTGCTAAACTTAAAAAAAACAGTTCAGTGCATAAAACAGAGCAATTATTTATATTCATAATAAGAAAAAGGGAGGAAGAAACAGAAAAATGAGCAAAGAGTATGAACAGGTAATTTGAAGAAAGGAAAAAGGCCAATAAATATTCTGAGATATGTGTGTTCTTACTGATAAAATGCCAATTTTAAAGACAATAAAATTGTTTTAATCTACCAGAATGGCAGAGATTTAAAAAAATTTTTAAGTTTATTTATTTATTTTGAGAGAGACAGAGACAGTGCAAGTGGGGGAGAGGCAAAGGGAAAGGGAGACAGAATCCCAAGCAGACTCCATGCCGCTAGGTCAAGAGACCAAAAGGGGCTTAAACTCATGCAGTCGTGAGATCATGACCTGAGCCAAAACCAAGGGTTGATGCCTAACCAACTGAGCCACCCAGCTGCCCTTGGCAGAGATTTTTTAAAGTCGATATATCCAGTGGTATTAGGTATGTGGAGAAATAGATCTTAGTGACTGTGGGGTTGTAAAATTGTAGAGCCATTATCTAGATGAATTTGGCAAGATTTGTGTACTCTTTAGAATTCGTAAGAACTGTGAAATACATTCTTAATCTTTATTTAATCCTGAGGCTGGCACTTTGTCCTGATTTTACCTATGAGGAATAGAACTCGAAGAGGACAGACACATGGCAGGATTAGAACTTTTACCTGAGTCTCCTCATGCCAGTGCAGGAGCATTGTACTCCATGACTGTTCCTAGGGTGAAGGAATAGCATGACCCAAAGGTTAGAGGTAGGTCCATACATGTCATGTCTGGGGAATGATTAAATAGTTAGAGGGTGGTTGAAGGGAATGCACTGAGAGATATTACTGGAAAAGATAAGGTGAGTGAAAAGCATGAGTTTTGAATACCCTAACAAGGGAATAACATTTTATTTTGTGACCATTGAGGATCCACCAAAGTTTTTTGAGCAGTAACTAATAGAGTGGCTTAGGAGAGAGATCTGAGGTAGGAAGACTAGTTATATAGTTAAGGCAGTTGTTTAAGTGAGAAAATGAAGACTTTGAACTAGTCTGGTGAATGTAGATTTGACAAGGAGAAGGCTTGGACAGGAGGCATGGAAGTATAGTTGACCCAACACAGAACCTGGCATCAGACACTTGAAAGGGACTCATTCTCAGCTTAACCTGGTCAGATCCAAAATATATTTTGGAGGTAGAGCTAATAAGAGGTAAACAGATGGATTGGATTAGAGAAGAGAGGGCAGAGAGTGAGAAAAACAAATATGCTGGTTTTTGATTGAACAAGTGGGTGGATGGTAGACCATTCACTGACACTATTGGACTTTGCAAGTGGAGACACTAGATATTAACAGTTCTGTTTTGACCTTGTTAAGTGTTAGATGACTCTTAAACATCCAAGTGGGGATGTTAAAAAGGCAGTTGTATAAAAGAGGCTAGAGTTTAAAAAGAGAGCTATGGACTAGAGTTAAAATTTGAGAATAATAAGCATCTATCTAGATTAGAAGGTATCCAAAGCCATGGGACTGAATAAAATCACTAGGGAAAGAGAATGGATAAGAAGAGGGGAAAAAAGTGTTAATGATATCTCGAGCATTGAGATGTAGTATCTAAGAAGCCAGCAAAACAGGCTGAAAAGGAGCTAGCCAATGAGGTCAGAAGAAAACCAGAAGACTAAGGTATCCCAGGAACTAGAGAAGGAAATATTTCAGAAAGGAGGGGAAAGGATGGTCAACTGTATGAAATGCTATTTTAAGGTTTGATAAGGAGAGAACAGAGAATTGGTCAGTGGCTTTGGGGGAAATATAGTCCTTGGTGACCTTAAGCAGTATGTCAGTGAGGTGGCGGGAGCACAGAAACCTGAATGGAGTCGGTTGAGAAGAAAATGGATGAGGAGAAAGTCAAGGTACTCTTTGAGGAGTTTTGTTTTGGAAGGTAATGGAGGGATGCAGGGAGGAATGATGGGATAAATTCAGCTGATTAGATCTATTTTCCCACTCAGGTATGAGGCCAGGTCATCAGGCTTAGGGTAAGCTGATGATTGAGTTGGTATTTTACTAGTAGAAAGATGAAAGGAGGGACAGGAGTTTGTTTGCAAAGTGAAAAACAAGATTGTTCATGGAATTTAATTTGGGTAAAGACGAAAGTGAGAATACTGATTACAATGATAAGGGCAATGCTTTTATATCTTGGTGAAATCTAAGAATTGTTGGAGTAAGGAGAACATCTTAAGCTTCCTGGATGAAATATGATTCATATGGGCTATGGACCATTTTTGAAGAAGCATTTGCAATAGCTTTGAGTCAGAATGTAAGTCTAGTCTTAGAGTAAATATCTGTTTTTGTTCAAATTTCACAGTACATTTATTTAAACAGGGGAAGAGGTACTTGTAAAAAAAGTGAATTTGTATGTGTCTAAGAAGATACTGATCATCAAGACTTGTTAGTGAATAGATCGATGTTGAGAGGAAAGGTGTATAACAATTGTTCTATTACAAATTGTTCTGTTACAAAGCTTCTAAAACATTAAATGAACGGCTGTTGCATTGTACCCACTTACATTATAATTTTTCATGTAAAGTAATTCTATTGCTTGAATATTTAGCTGTTACATATGTATCTGATATTTTGTATCTATGGGTATATTTTAATTCCAATATTTTGCCCATATCTGAAAACAAAAATTGTATTCTTTTTTAAAAACTTAGTTTTACTGCAAGAAAATTCTGAAGTTTATTTTGGACAGTTTCTCAGACTGAAGTTGCCATCTTTAATTTCCTGAGTTATGTTTGATTATGCAATTGCAGTTTGTTCTCAGTAAAATTTTGTCATTAATTTTAGCTGCCTCCCTTTGCTTGAGAAGCCCTTACAGTTTTCCTTTAATAAATTAAATTTGCCCCCGTGTTGGAAGACTTGATGAAAAGTTGACTGAGTTTATTAAACCCACTTGTATGTAGCTTTTCACTGCTGAGCTTCACTGAAAGAAATGCCATGAGATTAGTAGGACCTACTAGAATTTTTTTTTAAGTTGATTTTTTTATTTTGAGAGAGAGAGAAAGTGAACAGGGGTGGGGCAGAGAGAGAGGGAGAGAGAATCCCAAGCAGGCTGCATGCTGTTAGCACAGAGCCCAACATGTGGCTTGACCCCACGATCTGTGAGATCATGACCTGAGCCAAGATCAAGAGTCAGACACTTAACCAACTGAGCCACCCAGGCACACCTAGATATTTTCAAACTACCAAATTTATATTGCAGGAAGAGTTAGAATGATTACCCCCTAATCTGTTCTCTGTTAACTACAACTATTTAATAGTGAATTCAGGAGGACTTTTTTCCAAGTGCATTATGTCATTGTATACTTACTGTAATTATTAGATGCATTTGGACAGATGCCTGAAGATTACTGTATTTTGATGATGCTTTTTTTGACAGCTTAAATCAATTACAAGGTATTACATGTATGACCAACAACAGGGCTGGGCTATAGGGAATACAAAGTACAAAATGAGGTCCCAGAGATTAGTACTCCTTTTTGATGTTTATATGTTGCCCCTAATTATGCTTTTCACTTTTTAATACTAACTAGTACTGCCTGTTATAAACTAAATTATACTTATTGCTGTTTTGTAAATATATTTGACACTGCTGTTTCTGTCTTTGCTATGCTGTTTCTCTTCTACCTTCTTTCCAATTCTGAGTAATCTTTCCTCACAAAGACTCATTTCAAATGCTTGTGTGACATCTTTCCAGACACCTCCTTTATATAATAAATACCCTATAGTTGTACCTGTATGTTTGTCCTCATTTTTTTTTTTTGTTGTTGCTGTTTTAAATATTAGTGTATTTTGTATTATTTTCCCCCTTACTTGAAATTAGCTCCTCAGGAGCAGTGCCTTGTTTTACTGATCTTTGTATGTATCATGTCATGCCTGACATACAGTAGTCACAAAATAATATTTGTTGAATTAAAGATCAGAAACAGCTAAAGAAAAATAATAGATGTGACAAAAATAGTCAGGAGTCAAATATCACTGATCACAAGAGAAGGGATAAATGTTGAGTTACTGGATAGGCTAGGACTTAAGCTGAGCCTCATTCTTGAAGACCTTAAAGTAAAACCAATCAGAGTACTATGAGAATAATAAATTCTATTTTTATTTGGCAGGTTTCTTAAAGTGGGTTAATACTGGGAAATTAAGTAGTCACTGAATTTCCCTGGTTACAATCCAGTTCGACTTTCTTTCATTTCATGAATAATACCACCTTTTCACACCCAGAATATACTGGAAACAAAACCATATCTAATCCAGAAAACCTTTATACATGTTCTTAGGGTAAGGATATCTCTGTAGGTGATAATTAGCCATATGGTGAAAGACTGTAAGTCCCAATGAAGTGATCTGCCTAATATTCCTTTTAGATGCATTTTGGGACCCTAAAGGTTGTTTTCATTCCCAGAGGCTTGTACCTGATCTCTTTTCATAACTCCAGGTTTTCTAAGGGCTTGCCTGGTTCAGAATGAAGGAGTAGGTGCTGAAGAGCTGCTGGAATGAGAATCACTGAAGTAGCTTGATTAAAAAAAAGACAAAAAAAAAAGACTGAGTTTTCAGAGGCCAGTACATCCTGAGTAACAGAGAAGCCACATGTAGTCCCCTGTGGCAGAGCCAAGGCTCCTGGAGGAAAATAAAGCTGATGTCGACTGTCAAATGGAGTCATCTAAACCAGAGTCATCTCATCCATGAGTACCCAGGGCTCTCAGTACTCTTAGGGACTCATGAAAATATTTTAATGTCTTTTAAAATCAGAAGGAAAAAAATGAGCTTAAGTTGAACAGAATGTTTTAACACATGGCATTAATATATTTGTCTTAATACTAAAGCAGTCACAAAATGTAAATTTTGAATTTTTTATGGAGGAAGAGCCACAAAGACAAAAGCGTTCAGGGTCCACAAAGTCACAATGCAGCCCTGCCCCAAACCTACCCATTTTTCTCAAGGTTCGTGCTAGACTGTGAAGAGCTACAAATTTGGGCAGACATATGATAGTTTAATCCAGTTCTTCTTCCTCTCTGCATCCCATTGTCTTCATTTGTATAATGAGTTTGTTTTCTTAAGTATGGGTTACTTATTTATTTTGAGTAATCTCCACACCCAACATGGGGCTCAAACTTACTACCCTGAGATCAAGAGTCACATGCTCTACTGACTGAGCCAGCCAGATGCCTCTGTATAATGAGGAGTTTGGACCAAGCAACCTGTGAGGGCTCTTGCAAACATACATAAGTAAAGTCGTGCATCAGACAAGTTCGAGGCCAAAGTAGATTATCTAACACAGCATTAATGTGAACTCAGATCATGTGATAGCCCACATAGATACAGAACAGGCCTGATAATCCCCCTATATTTTTTGTGTCCAATTAGAAGTACTAGTTGGGAAATGGTAAGAGGGTAAAGTATGTGTTATTAGCATGCAGCTGGTAAAAGATTAGAAGTAAAATGCCTTGTATGTTGTAAATACTCAGTAAGTAATGGATAAAACAATGATGTATGTTAGCTTATTTTCTTGATAATAAGCTATTAACTTATTTTCTTGAGAGAAATCTATATTTACCAGAAAAAAAGTATTAACCTGTGGCATTTTTTTCTTATTCTCTACAGAAGAAGAGCAGAAAACATTTTGGAGATGGTTATATCTAAAGTACCTAATCTCATTTCTATAAATTGTAAAATTCTGAAAATTAAGCCCAGCACTGTTTTAAATTGTTTTCTATTTATTTATAAGGTTTTATTTTTCTCTGTCTAATGCAAAATATGTGCTAAATTAAGATTAGAATAATATTTCTTTTTTACTTCTATTTGTATGTTGTCCATTTTTTAGATTATTGATGGAAAATGGATAATCCCTAGTTGGTGTTCTTTCTACAATAAATGGGCCTCTATATCACTCATACTGCTCCGCCCTCCTTATTTGCTTAGGGACATCACACTGATAGAAAACAGGATGATTTAATGGATGCCCACAAAATATATAATTAGAAATATAAATTTACTGATGAACACATATTACAAATGACAATGAAATTAATTCTAGATTGCCTTGATTGGGGTTCCCCCCCCTTTCTAGTAATAACTACAACTACTTTGATGTATTGTCAGAAGCACCCGAGCTACTTTTTAAAAGTAAAGATGTTTGTGGGCCATCTGAGACCTGCTGGAGTAGCATCTATCGAGATGTAACCCATGGATCTGTATTTGAAAAAGATCCCAGGTGATCATGACAGGCTGCCCTATGCACTATGTAGAGGTAGAAGGCAGCATGGACTTTGGCATAATTATATAGATCTGAATCCAGAGTCCAGATCTGCCACAGTCGAGGTGTATAAACCCTGACTTAGGTCTATGACCAAGTGAACTTCATTGTCCTTGCCTATATAATAAGAATGGTAATATTTTGTAAGTCTTAGAATTTGGGGGGCTTAAAAGAGACAATAGATGAAAGTGCTTGACATACAGTAAGTGATAGCTGGTATTCGTATTCTAGTAGCACGAAGTTATCCTCAGTTTTCATCTTGACTTATAAAGAGTAAGGTTTTTCTCACAACAGCTCTTGTCTGTATCCAAAAGAATATTTATATAGAACTTCCTCCAGCTATCTTTTAATTAGGCAAATTTACTCCAGGCTTTGAACTTTTCTCCAAGTTTACATTTGTGTTATTCAGAAAATAGTGGCAGAGAAAATAGATGACATCTTGGTTTTCAGTTTCCCTAGCATCCTCTGTAGTAGCTAATTATTTCTGGATCCAGTTTCGAAGTTATCCATTGTCTTTTAAGAACAGGTAATTGATATTTCATGAACTCGGAACATGAACTTCAGTTGCGAAACCACAGAATAATTGGGTTTTGTCAATGAAAGAACATATGGATGGCATCTCCATCATCATATGTTTATATGGTTAATTTCTTTAGATTTGTAAATGATAGTGTTTCAGATATCTTTGGAAACATCTCAGCGGCAATTGAATTGATAGTGTAGTAGCATAAAACAACAAGAGAAGGAGGAGGAAAAATATTGTTCTCTTCTTGGTTATGGTCTTTTTTTGTCTCTGTAGCCTTACTCATTTATCTTTTTATTTTCAGTTGCTATGAACTTGACAGAATTATAAAGTGTTGATTCCCCGTTTTCTTCTTAGTTAAGTATTGATCAAATAGGACATGTGCTGAGCATGAACATTTAATTTACATGAACTTTACCTAGCATTTAACAAGGCTGTGGCTGGCTGCTTTCTCTCCTGAATTGTGTATTCACAATGGCTTCCCAGTGAAGGGGCTTCTCCTTTATTTATTTGTTGAATTCATCATATATAGAAAACAGTGAGTATATTAAATGTGGTTTCAATTTAAAAATTGCAAGTGCTAAAGGTTACACAACACCTTGTAGCCGTTCTACTTCTTTGATTCTATGATTGCCTTTAATACATCAGAAGTGGTCGTCCATTATGCCTAGTTATTTGATTTTGTTGTTGTTGTTGTTTTGGTAAGCCTCTGCTGAGATTGCGCCATTTGTATATTTCTGGACCAGAAAACTTCCATATAGGAAATTTTAATACCACAACAGTTTTTAGGCAGGAAAATGCAGAAACTACAGCAGATGAGGATATCAATAAGCAAAAACCATTTTAACCACTTCATTTTTTAAGTAAGCTCCAGTGTAGGGCTCCATCGTAGCCCCAATGTAGGGTTCAAAGTTACAACCCCGAGATCAAGAGTCACATGCTCTGCTGACTGTCCCCTTCAGGCACCCCTCGTTATAACCACTTTATACATTCAGACATCTTTGGCTCTAGGTAGTTGGAATCTTGGCATTATAGTTTGCCTGAACAACCATTCTGAAATAACATTAGCCAGTGAACCACAGTAAGTGTTCACACAATAAGGTTCACAGAGCCTATGTGAACATAGAAAAGAAGTAGATCGTTTCAGAGAATAATGTAGGTGGGAGAATATCCAGAAACCCATAAATGCAATTGCAAGGTAACATTCACACACCAAATTTTCAATAAGGGCAATGCAGTGTAATGCTTTAGAGCATAAACTTTGGAACCAGATTGGGCTGAAATCCCAACTCCCCTACTAACTGTGTAATCACGGGCAAGTTATCTCAAAGTACTTCAGTTTTCTCGTCTGCAAAGTGAGGATAATAATTGATTTGAAGTGTGGAGGGTTTTGAAACCCATGTTAAGAAAGTGGTTTTTTTTTTATGCTAAGAAATAGGGAGTCACTGAAATTTTTTGAAAAGGCAAGTTACATAGTGAAATTAATTGAGAAACATTATTTTAGTGACTTATATATGAAAGGAGTAGGGGGCCCTAGAGGGAAGCCCCAGCTTGGGAGACTGCCAGAACAATCTAAATGTGAAAAGTACCAATGTGGAAGTGGAAATAGATGGACAAGACCAAGAATCACTGTGGAGGAAAAACAAAATCATTCAGATTTCATGATGGATTGAATGTATTCTTTTAAATACCCCCTCCCTAGAAATGGCATAATTCAGCAAAATCTTAGAAAATGCTTGTGTAGCAGCTCAGGGGAAATCTCCTGTAAGTGCTGTCAGAAATTGTAAACTCTGGGGACTCCAGCTGGTAATGTGTGCATTCACTTACAGCTTCCCTTGCCCCTTTATACGCTGGAGCACAACAGGAAATATTGGCTTATCCCTGTAGGAAGCATCTCTATAGGAGATGCTTAGTGAACTGAATGCCTTTGTTTAGAACTAATTGACCTTTCTAAAACAGCATTTTTTAGAGCTTACTCAAATTAGGCAGACTTTAACCATCTGATAAGTCAAGAGACAAATCAGTCCTCTTTTAAGCAAGGTCAACAATCATGTCGAAGGGAAAAAGAAACAAAGAAGGACGGCACCATCAGTAAAAACTGGACAATTAAGAAAATTTTATTATGATCTGAATATTGAATTGTATTGCTAATCCTTTCCTACATCGCGCTTTTAGCTAGGTGACACCAACCTTTTTTCCATTTCTTTTTTGTTAGAGGATGTAAGAATGTTATATTTATAAGATTATACAGTAAAAGTGTCTGAAATTGGAAACCAGATAGTGTCTCAGTATTTTGGTCTGACTTTCTTTTTATTAAAGGAGAAAAAAAGATGCTACCTTTTTTGGAATTTTTTGAATTTTGACTCAGATATTTTTTATTATTGTAAGTGATAATAACCTTGACAAAAAAATATGAAAAGGACTAAAATTGGTTTAAAAGAAAATTCCCTGAAAATATATACAGAGTGATAGATTTTGACTCAGAGCCAGTCCTTATTGTTGTTCCATATAACTGCATCAGTAACCTAACAAATAGGTATAATAAATAAGTTTTTAAAAATCTCTTAAATGAGGCTATTGTTTTTCCCTTTAAAATTAACTCATTATCATCTGGTCAGCTATTTTTAGCTGTTGTTTTTAACTACCTGGCAGAGCTGTGTTCAGTGAAGAAAGGAATTTATCAGTAATTTTATGCTTTAGTTTATATAGCAGGACAGTGGTAATAATTTTATCATTACTTTTATCATTACCAGTCAATTACTTAATGCATTTAATTAAGTATTCTCTCTATGATCAAATGTATTACCACTCTTCCCACTAGTCTTAATGGCTTGGGTAGTGGCTAGCTGTGTAAAAGAAGAAATTTTTACAAGATCTTTTGTCTTGATGAAAGAATCCGTAAGTCTTTTCCTTTATTTCTTTTTTAAATTATTATTTAGAGAGAGAGCACGCGCGCGTGGGTGCGCTCACCCGTGCATGTGGGGAGGAGGGGCAGAGAGAGAGAATCCCAAGCAGACTCCACACCTGCAGCGCAGAGCCCCATGCAGGGCTCACCTCACAAACTGGGAGATCATGACTTGAGCCAAAATCAAGAATTGGACACTCAACTGACTGAGCCACCCAGGCACCCCAAATCTTTTCCTTTAGCCACAGTATTAGAAACCACTACTGATACAGAAAATTGCAGTTTCTGGAGTAATGTCCAGATTGTATGCTGCTGTAGTTAAATCATGAGGAAAGCCTTG
Source organism: Paguma larvata (assembly GCA_030068075.1). Taxonomy (NCBI): domain Eukaryota; kingdom Metazoa; phylum Chordata; class Mammalia; order Carnivora; family Viverridae; genus Paguma; species Paguma larvata. The sequence goes on from CM057827.1 coordinate 113,094,689, forward strand.
AATTTGGGTGAGGACAACTCTTGCTTATAAATGCATTTCATCCCGGCTGATTCTATCTTGGCACTTTGGCCCTGCTTAAATTTTACTCTAAGGTAAAAATTCTGACTAGACATGTGCTGCTGCTTTTCTATTTAGACTTGGATGTTAGCTAAGAATAAGATGGGGGGAAAGGTGTTGAGATGAAGATAAGTTCTTACCAGGTAGGATTAAAAGAATGGAATAATGTCTTCAGAATTTGCTACGAAATTACTCTTAGCAGGTGAAGCAAAAGCTACTATTCACAATTTACAGAATTAATCAAATGGTGGAAATGCATATAAATATCTCTTATTCTTGGAGGCATTGTTGACTATAGGCTAATTTCTACCTCTTTAAACTAGTTTTGGCCATCATTTAGTCAACACTAGCTCAATTGTAATTAAAATCATTGCTTCGCAAACTTTTATGAACATACTCATCTTTTAAAAACAGATTCTGTTAAGTGAAATAAGTCAGTCATAAAAAGACAGATACCATATGTTTCCACGAATAGGTGGACTTTGTGAGACTAAGCAAAAACCAGGGGGAGGGGAAGAGGGGAAAGAAAAAAAAGACACAGAGAGGGAGGGAGGTAAAACATAAGAGACTCTCAAAGACTAAGAACAAACTGAGGATGAGGGGGGTGAGGGAGGGGGGAGAGGGGGTGACGGGCATTAAAAAGGGCACATGTTGGGATGAACACTGGGTGTTATATGTAAACCAATTTGAAAATAAACTATTATAAAATTAAAAAAAAAAAACAGATTCTGATTCCGTAGGTCTGAAGTAGGGACTGAGATTGCATTTCTAACAAGCTCACAGGCGATACCAATGCTGCTGGTCAGTGGACCACACTTCAAGTAGTAAGAGTCTAAATAATGGTTCTTATTAGCTGTAGTTCCTGTCTCCTTACTCTGTTTGCCTTTTCGCCTGTAAGATTAGCCGTTTGCCCTTTATTTTGTGAGTTCACACTATTTCACAATGCTTATTTATTCAGTGACAAAATTGCATCCAGAAGATATCCCCCTTAGCACTGGAAACTTTATGGTTTGTCTCAGAGCTAGAGTGGCGTGTCCCAAGGTACCTTTCACTGCTTGTGTGTGCAAGAACACTCAATCACCGAGAATAGTGGACTAACAGAGACCTTCCAACTTATCTCTGGTAATGTGGAAGGAGCATGGGTTTTAGAGTAGGATCTGGACTATATGACCTTGGTCAGGTTACTGAATTTCTTTGACTCACAACTCATTCTGCAAAATAAAAATACCTGTATAAGGTCATTGGGATAGTGATTAGCACTAATGTGTATGAAGTATCTACAAGGTGGTAGGCATTTAGCTAAATAGTAAGCATTCTAGTCACTGAATGGAATGAAACAAAAATTAAAACTATTTTTTTTAGTTTATTTATTTATTTTGGGAGAGACAGAGAGAGTGTGAGCAGGGGAGGGGAGAAAGAGGGAGAAATCTCAAGCAGGCTCCAAGCCAGCAGCCAGAGCCCAGAAAGGACTCAAACTCACTGCGAGATCATGAGCTGAGCCGAAATCAAGAGTCGATTGCTCAACTAACTGAGCTGCTCAGGCGCCCCTAAAACTATTTAATTTTCTTAACATCAGGTTTTTTATAAGCAATTGTAGCTAACCAGAAGGAAAAATGTGTGGATTGTTTTCTATGAAAGAAAATTAAAAGTTAAATTATGTTTTTAAATTTTTTATCTTTCTGTTTCACTTCATGTTTTTTAAAAAATAATTTGTTTGAGGGGCACCTGGGTTGCTCAGTTGGGTAAGCGTCCGACTTCAGCTCAGGCCATGATTTCGTGGTTTGTGAGTTCGAGCTCCATGTCAGGCTTTGTGCTGACAGCTCAGAGCCTGGAGCTTGCTTCAGATTCTGTGTCTCCCTCTCTCTCTACCCTTCCCCACTTGCACACTCTCTCTCTCTCTCTCTTTCAAAAATAAATAAACATAAAAAAAATTTAAAAATAATTCATTTGATTTCTTTGGTAGACTTGGAGTCAAATCACTTTTCTGAATGTCTGTTAGAATCCCTGTGATACAGAAAAGAAATTAAATTTTAGATTCGCAACTTTATTTTGAACAAGAGAATTAATTTCATTTATCCTGATTTACTTGAATTGTTGAGGTCAAGGCATGCCAAATAGTGCCATTTTCCAGGACTCTTCTGTGTCCTTTCTCTCAGTACAGAGGAGAATCATCAGGAACAACACAGCTGGTACCTTGAGGAACATGACATAAAATTGGCATTGCCCGCTAAGCCTGAAAAAAGCCAACACTTGTTCAGTTACTAATCTTTTCAGGCAGAGCCTTTGATTTGGCCCCAAATGACTGTAGTTTAGCATAAAAGCATTTTTATTTGTTGCCAGAATCCCACACAAAACTTAGTGCATTCTGAAACACAAACATATAGACTATATTGTGTTGTTTTGTTTTGTTTTGTTTTTAATTCCTTTTCCTCACTCACATTAGCTGGTTTCCCAATCTTGGGCATAAAATGTTTGCCCAGTTAGGTGCTTCATAACAGAGATTCTTTCCCATAGCAGATGTGTTCCAGGATAACCTATTAGCTGTATTATCTAAGCAGGAGCACTAGCTGATGGGGTATTCGTCTGTAAGAAAATATCCTCTTAGTACCCCTGGGCTTAGCAATATAGATCCTCAATATCCTTTGTCTCACTTCAAAGCTAATTGAAATCAACCAGCCTATGTTTCAGAATATCTACACATATTACCAACCATCTGGCTGCTCACAAATGATGAAGACATTTAATATAAAACCTGGTTAATGCACTAGCCTCTCACCTCTAGAGAACAAAACTTGCCTAGGACACACGTAGTCTTCATTTAGTATTGGTCTGCAACAGAGGGCAGTCATTTGGGCCCCCAGACTCATAACAATTTAATGTATTCAGTCTCAGGTGACTGACCATGTGATAGATACTCAGAATGAGCTCTGCGAGGCTCATTCAGAACTGCAATGACAGAGCAGAAGGTTTATGTGTGCCATCGGGTAGGATATGTACAGTATTACATTGCGTCCGGGTACGGGGCATATGTGGCTATTTTCTTTATAAATATAGTTTTATTATGAAAGTAATGTTGAATGAAATATAGAAGAAAATTTATAATATACACTTTGATTTAACATTTATTTGTTAGTGTCTCAATTTTTTATTAGGTTTCTGTGCATTATTTTTAGCAAAACTGGGATTATTCTACATGTACTTTTTATTCTTTTTAAATTAGTTTTATTTTACAAACATTTTTCTTTTTTTAAACCTTGTGGTTTGTGTTTTTGTTTGTTTGTCATTCTCAAGTTAGTTAATATGTAGTGTAGTATATTGGCTTCCGGAGTAAAACCCAGGGATTCATCTCTTACATCTGACACTGAGCGCTCATCTCAAAAAGTGCCCTCCTTAATGCACATCACCTATTTAACCTCCCGTGCATCAGCCCTCATTTTGTTCTCTGTATTTAAGAGCCTCTTGTGGTTTGCCTCCCTCTCTGTTTTTATCTTACTTTTCCTTCCCTTCCCCTATGTTCATCTGTTAAGTTTTTCTAATTCCAGTATGAGTGAAATTATATGGTATCTGTCTTTCTCTGAGTTATTTCACTTAGCACAATACCCTCCAGTTCCATCCACGTTGTTGCAAATGGCAAGATTTTGTTCACCAAGTAGTATTCCATTGTATATGTATATACCACAACTTCTTTATCCACTCATCAATTGATGGACATTGGACTCTTTCCATTATTGGGCTATTATTGATAGCAGTGCTATAAACATTGGGGTGCATGTGCCCCTTTGAATCAGCATTTTGGTATCCTTCGAATAAATTCCTAGTAGTGCAATTGCTGGGTAGTTCTATTTTTAAGTTTTTGAGGAACCTCCAAACTGTTTTCCAGAATGGCTGCACCAGTTTGCATTCCTAACAGAAGTGTAAGAGGGTTCCCCTTTCTCCACATTCTCGCCAGCATCTGTTGTTGCCTTAGTTGTTAATTTTAGCCATTCTGACAGGTGTGAGCTGATATCTTGTGGGTTTCGTTTGTATTTCCTTGATGATGAGTGATGTTGAGCATCTTTTCATATGTCAGTTAGCCATCTGGATGTGTTCTTTGGAAAATTGTCTATTCATGTCTTTTGCCCATTTCTTCCCTGGATTATTTGTTTTTCGGGTGTAGGTAAGTTCTTTATAGGTTTTGGATACTAACCCTTTATCTGATGTGTCCTTTGCAAACATCTTCACCGATAGTGTCGGTTGTCTTTTAATTTTGTTGATTGTTTTCTTTCTGTGCCAAAGTTTTTTATCTTGATGAGGTCCCAGTAGTTCACTTTTGCTTTTGTTTCCCTTGCCTCCAGAGACAAGTCAAGTAAGAAGTTGCTGCAGCCGAGGTCAGAGAGGTTGCTGGCTGTTTTCTCCTGTAGGATTTTGATGGCTTCCTGCCTTATATTTAGGTCTTTCATCTACTTTGAGTTTATCTTTGTGTGTGGTGTAAGAAAGTGATCCAGGTTCATTCTTCTGTGTCGCTGTCCAGTTCTCCCAGCACCATTTGCTAAAGAGACTGTCTTTTCAATTGGATAATTTTTTCCTGCTTTGTCAAAGATTAGTTGGCCGTATATTTATGGGTTCATTTCTGGGTTCTATTCTGTTCCATTGATCTGAGTGTCTGTTTTTGTGCCAGTACCATATTTTCCTGATGATTACAGCTTTGTAATACAGGTTAAAGTCTGGGATTGTGGTGCCTCCAGCTTTGGTTTTCTTTTTCAACATTACTTTGGCTATTTGAGGTCTTTTGCAGTTCCATGCAAATTTTAGGATTTTTTGTTGTAGTTCTGTGAAAAATGCTGTTGGTATTTTGATAGGGGTTGCATTGAATGTGTAGATTGCTTTGGGTAGTATTGACATTTTAATAATATTTGTTCTTCCAATCCATAAGCATGGAATTGTTATTTCTTTTGTTCATGTCTTCTTCAATTTCTTTCATAAGATTTCTATAGTTTTCAGCATACAGATATATTACTTCCTTTTTTAGGTTTATTCCTAGATATTTTATGGTTTTTGGTGCAATTGTAAATGGGACCATTCCTTGATACCTCTTTCTGTTGCTTCATAATTGGTGTATAGAAGTGGAGCCGATTTCTGTACATTGATTTTATATCTTGCAACTTTGATGAATTCATGTATTAGTCCTAGCAGTTTTTTTTATTGACTCTTTCGGGTTTTTCATGTAGAGTATCATGTTATCTGCGAAGAGTGAAAATTTGACTTTTTTGCCAATTTGGATGTCTTTTGTTTTGATCTCTGATTGCTGAGGCTAGGACTTCCAACACTATGTTGAACAAGGGCGCGAGTAGACATCCCTGTCTCATTCCTGATCTTAGGGGAAAAGATCTCAGTTTTTCCCCATTGAGGATGATATTAGCTGTGGGCCTTTCATATGTGGATTTTATGATGTTAAGTTATGTTCCTTTTTTCTCAACTCTCTTGAGGGTTTGTATTAAGAACGGATGCTGTATTTTGTCAATGCTTTTTCAGCATCTATTGAGAGGCTCATATGGCTCTTATCCTTTCTTCTGTTAATGTGGTGTATCATGTTGATTGATTTGCAAATATTGAACCAGCCCTGCAGCCCAGGAGTGAATCCCACTTGATCATGGTGAATAATTCTTTTAATGCACTGTTGATTTCAATTTGCTAATATCCTCTTATGAATTTTTGCATCTATGTTAATCGGGAATATTGACCTATAATTCTCCTTTTTAGTGGGGTCTTTGGTTTTGGAATCAAGGTAATGATGGCTTCATAAAATGAGTTTGGAAGCTTTCCTTCCATTTTTATTTTTTGGAACAGTTTGAGAAGAATAGGTATTAACTCTACTTTAAATGTCTGGTAGTCCAAGAGATACAGGAGTGCTGAGGCATAGGGGCACGTGTACCCGGATGTTCGTAGCAGCACTTTCGACAATAGCCAAATCATGGAAAGAGACTAAGTGTCCATCAACTGAGGAATGGATAAAGAAGATATGGTATATATATACAATGGAATACTATGCAGCAATGAGAAAGAATGAAATCTGGCCCTGTGTGGCAAAATGGATGGAACTGGAGGGTATTATGCCAAGTGAAATAAGTCAGGCAGGAAAGGACAGAAGCCATATGTTTCCTTCCACGCATAGGTGGACTTTGCGAGACTTAACAGAAAACCAGGGGGGAGGGGAAGAGGGGAAGGAAAAAAGCCACAGAGAGGGAGGGAGACAAAACATAAGAGACTCTCAAAGGCTAAGAATAAACTGAGGGGAGAGGGGAGATGGGCACAGAGGAGGGTACTTGTTGGGATGAGCACTGGGAGTTGTATGGAAACCAACTTGACAATAAATTCTCAATAAAATAAATAAATAAATAAACAAATGAATGAATGAATGAATGTCTGGTAGAATTCCCCTGGGAAGCCATCTGGCCCATGACTCTTATTTGTTGGAGATTTTTGATAACTGATGTAATTTTTTCACTGGTTATGGATCTGTTCAAATTTTCTCTTTCTTCCCATTGGGTTTTGGTAGTGTGTGAGTATCTAGGAATTTGCCCATTTCTTCCAAATTTTCTGGTTTGTTGGCATATAATTTTTCATTGTATTCTCTAATAGTATTTCTGTGGTGTTGGTTGTGATTTCTCCTCTTTCATCCATGATTTTATCTATTTGGGTCCTCTCTCTTCTTTTTGAAAAATCTGGCTAGGGGTTTATCAATTTCGTTTATTCTTTCAAGAAACCAACTTTTAGATTTATTTATCTGTTCTTCTGGATTTTTTTCTATATTGTTCATTTCTACTATAATCTTTATTATTTCCCTTCTTCTGCAGGCTTCGGGTTTATTTGCTGCTGCTTTTCTAGCTCCTTTAGGTGTAAGGTTAGGTTGTGTATTTGGGACCTTTCTTGCTTCTTGAGATAGGCCTGAAATGCAATGTATTTTCCTCTTAAGACTGCCTTTGCTGGCTCCCATAGGGTTTGTACTGTTGTGTTTTCATTTTCATTTGCTTCCATGTATTTTTAATTTCTTCTTTAATTTTCTGGTTAACCCATTCATTCTTTAGCGGGATGTTCTTTAATCTCCCAAGTATTTGGGGGCTATCCAAATTTTTTCTTATGGTTGACTGCAAGTTTCATAGAATTGTGATCTGAAAATATGCATGGTATGATCTCAGTCTTCTTGTACTTGTTGAGGACTATTTTGTGACCCAGTATGTGATCTGTTTTGGAGAATGTTCCATGTGCACTCGAGAAGAATGTGTACTCTGCTTTAGGATGAAAAGTTCTGAGTATATCTGTTAAGTCCATCTGGTTCAATGTGTCCTTCAGAGCTGTTGTTTCCTTATTGATTTTCTGCCTAGATGATCTGTCCATTGCTATAAGTGAAGTATTAAAGTCACCTATAATTACAGTATTATTGTTGATAAGTTTGCATATGTTTATGATTGATTTATATTTTTGGGTGGTTCACATTGGGGCATAAATATTTACAATTATTAGCTCCTCTTGATGGATAGACCCCTTAATTATGATATAATGTGCTTCTTCATATCTTGTTACAGTCTGTTTTAAAATCTGCTTTGTCTGATTCTAATATGTCTGCTCTAGCTTTCTTTTGCCATCCAGTAGCATGATAGGTAGTTTTCCATCCCCTCACTTTCAATCTGCAGATGTCCTCAGATTTGAAAATGAGTCCTCAGGTCTAAAATGAGTGTCTTGTAGGCAGTATACAGATGGATCTTATTTTTTTATTCCTTCTGATACCCTATGTCTTTTGATTGTGGCATTTAGTCCATTTACATTCAGAGTGATTATTGAAAGAAATGAATTTAGCGTCATTGTGTTATCTGTAGATTTCGCATTTGTGGTAATGTCTCTGGTTCTTTGTGGTCTTTGCAGCATTTCACTCAGAGTCACCCTTAGGCTCTCTTGCTGGGTTGGTTTAGTGGTCATGGGAAAGCCTTTATCTCTCCTTCTATTCTGAATAACAGTTTTGCTGGATGAAGGATTCTTGGCTGCATGTTTTCCTATTCAGTACATTGAATATTTCCTGCCACTCCCTTCTGTCCTGCTAGTTTCAGTGGACAGGTCTGCTACTACTCTTATGTCTACCCTTGTAAGTTAAGACCTGTTTATCTCTAGCTCTTTGAGAATTCTCTCTTTATCTTTGTATTTTGTCAGTTTCACTAAGCTGTCATGGTGTTGACCTGTTTTTGTTGATTTTGGAGGGAGTTCTCTTGGATTTGGATGCCTGTTTCCTTCCCCAGATTAGGGAAGTTCTTAGCTATAATTTGTTCAAATACACCTTCTGCCCCTTTCTCTCCTTCTTTTTCTTCTGGAACTCCTATGATATGGATATTGTTTCATTTTATGGAATCACTTAGTTTTGGGGCGCCTGGGTGGCTCAGTTGGTTAAGCATCCTACTTGGGCTCACATCATGATCTCAAGGTTAGTGGATTTGAGCCCTGCGTCATGCTCTGTGCTAACATTTTGGATGGAGCCTGGAGCCTGCTTCAGATTCTGTCTCCCTCTCTCTCTGCCCCTCCCCCATGTGCGTGTGCTCTCTCTCTCAAAAATAAATAAACATTTAAAAAAAGGATAGGCAAAGGATCTAAAATAGCTAAAACAATATTTTTACAGGGTTTTTTCCCTAACATGGGGCTTGAACTCATGACCCTGAGATCAAGACCTGAGCTGAGATCAAGAATTGAATGCTTAACCTGCTGAGCCACCCAGGCACTGCTAATAAAACAATTTTGATAAAGAATGAAGTTGGAAGACTTAAACTACTGGATTTCAAGATTTTCTATAATGCTATAGTAATCAGTCTGATACTGACAAAATGATAGACATAGACCAATGGAGCAGAATGGAGAGTCCAGAAATAGATCCACACACAAAGACAAATTTTTTAACAAAATTGCCAAGATAATTCAGTGGAGAAGAGATAGTCTTTTCAAGAAATGGTGCCAAAACAAGTGCACATTTGTATGGGTTAAAATGAACCTTAACCTCAAACCATACTTAAAATTGGATTTAAAGTGAATCTTAACCTAAATGTAAAAGTTAAAGCTAATTAATTAAATTCTAGAGGAAATCATAGGAGAACAGTCTATGTAACATGGGTTAGGCAAAAATTTCTTTAAAAGAATATCAAAGCACAAACTGAAGGAAAATACTGATAAAATGTACTTTATCAGAATTAGAAACGTAGTCTTGTAAGATGCTTAAAGCAAAAAGGCAAACAAAGACTAAGAGAAAATTTTTTGCAAAATATATATTTGATAAAGGGCTTATATTCAGTATACATAAAGAACATTTACAATTCAAGAAGACAACTCAGTTTTAAAATGGACAAATGATTAGACAGACACTTCACAGTAGATACATGAATGGTCGTTAAGTATGTGGAGAGATTCTCAACATCACTTGTTGTCTGACAAATGTGCATTTAGTAAAAAAAGACCAACAATACTAAGTGTTGATGAGGTTGTGGAGCAACTTAAACTCTCACGTTGCTAGTGGGAATGCATTTTGAAAACCAATATGGCAGTACCATATAAAGTTAAACATATGTTCACAATTTGACCTAGCGATTCCACTTTAAGGTATTAAACCAAGCAGAATGGAAACACATGTCCACCCAAGTATGTGTTCAAATCTTATTTGGACATTATTCATAATAGACAAAAACTGGTGAGTGAATAAACAATTTGTCTTATATGCATTCCATGGAATCCTCCTATCAATAAAAAGGAACCAAACAGTAATATACACAACAACTTGAATGAATCTCAACACTTGCTGAGTGAGAGAAGTCAGACATAAATACAGTTGACCCTTGAACTATGCAGGTCCACTTATGTGCAGATTTTTTTTCTGATAAATACAGTACAGTACTGTAAATATATTTTCCTTATGGTTTTCTTAATATTTTCTTTAGCTTAGTTTATTCTAAAAATACACCATATAATACATATACAAAATATGTGTTATGTTTATTGGTAAGACTTCTGGTCAACAGTAGGCTATTAGTAGTTAAATTTCAGGGAGTCAAAAGTTATATTCAGAATTTTGACTGCTTGGGGGCTCAGCTACCCTAACCCTGGTGTCACTCAAGGGTCAACTGTAGCATGTACTCTATGATTCCATTTAAATGTGAAATTCTAGAAAAGGAATATCTATAGTGACTGAAAGCAAGTTTTAGGAGCCGGAAGTTGGGGGGAAAGGATCAAATGCAAAGGGGACAGGGAACTTGTTTAGGTGGAATTGGTCCATGTCTTCATTGTTGTAGTGGTTTCACAATTGTACGCATGTGACAAAAATTATCATACTGTACATTTAAAATTGGTGGATTTTATTGTTGTAAATAATGCCTTTGAAAAGAAAAAAAGATCCTATTCACCCTTTAAGCCCAAGTTTATTCCACCATTGTATAAAAATTCCCTTTTTTCTTTCTGTTGGAAGCAATATTTCACTTCTTAAAACCCTTTATCTGTAAATCTTAGAATGCTGTTTTCTGTTTTGTCACTTTATTTGCATATTTCAACTCCTCTGCTAGGCTAATTTCTTTGGGGGCAGGGATTATTTCTAATTTTATCTTGGGTCCTCTAAAGCCTAATTTTTGCGTATCTTGTTATTTATTTCTTTCTCTCGAAAGCAGTGGATAGAACATCATTCCATTTAATGAAGGGTTCCAGTTAATTGGATTTCAGTTTTTTTCTGACTGCAAATGTACTACTTTATGAAAATACATTCGACAGAGGGAATTGAGATCTCTCACAATTTCCTTTAAACAACAAATGGATTTCCTTCCCTCCATCCGCTCTGGATTCCAAACTTACATGTTCCTTTAAAAAGTTTCTCATTGCCGATAAATGAAAAGAATTATTTTTGTTAGCACTAAACTCTAGGGGACATTATATGAAGAAACATTGGGTATAATAAACAACTCAAATAACTCAGTCTGAGGCTTTGTATAAGAGCTAGAAATGTTCTTTGATTAGATGTTTCTTATTATTTTCTATAAAAAGTCAGATGCGTAACATTAAATTTGAATTCATTGATGACCTTGTCATAGGACTTTTGGGATAATATTGCCCTGGTTTGTTTGATGATCTGCACACAAGTTTAGAGTTTATTGAAGAGAACGTATACCTAAAATATCCCTTGTTTGGCTTCTGCCAAATAGCAGCAAGCAGATTTTTAGAATAAACTGGACATAATCAATTTTTTTATCAGATTCTCTCATGAATCTTGGATACGCCTGTGCTCTGTATTGTTGAGTCCAGGGAAGACCCATATACCTGAGGTGACAGACTTGTATAAATGGCAAAATTGACATTTATAGAAAAATTTAGGAGCCTGATTTATCTTTTTATCCAAACTTAGGGCTACTCCACTTCCCCATGGAAAGTACCTGAAGGCAGGCCAATTTTTTATTTACTAAAAAAGAGATTTGAATCCAACATTCTTGAACAGGTGGTCAACTGAGACACATAGTTCTATGTGAAATATATGAAAAAGATCTTCGAATTGGAAAATATCATTAAAAGTAGGAAAAGTAACAAAAAGAGAATTTAAAGACAGAGAAGCCTGACCTAAAATCCCAGCTCAGCTACCTAACATCCCTTAAGGTATAACCTTGAAGGGATGCTCCCTTTCCCTGAGTCTACTTTCGCAGCCACAGAAATGGAAGAGAATTTTTTCTTCATGTTTATTTTTAAGAATCAGTGGTTATATATTTCAGTTCCTGCCAGTTCTTCACCTGATAATTACTAGCGCCTCTCCCCATACTTGATCATAAAAAGTATGAGTCTTGTGAAAGGTGTATAATCTCACCAGGATGAGGTTCCCAATGCTAATGAATAAATGCCTTATGAAGGAAACATAGTGCTTTACATTATTTTTAAGAATTACCAATTTTAATTTAAATTATGATCGAACATGTTTGTTGTAGTTCGTAAAGAATAATGGTCACAGCAGTATTATTATTTTGCTTGGCATTTGTATGCTGAGCTGAATAATTTTGCTGTTACTAAATCAACACCATTTAGCTAAAATTGAACTCACCCCTGCGATGTCTTAGTGGAACCATAGAACATGCACCACACAGAATTTCATCCATATTTAATGTTGTATGGTACTTTAAGCCACAGTATTCCTTTATTTGTGTAATATTCTTAAAACTTTGCCGAAAGATCATTTAAAAACTCTTTTGTTTTAAAACATTTTATAAGGTAAACTAAGTTTTCATCCTTAAGAAGTAGTGCACTGTAACACTGTGGTCACCAAACTTCCTGTATATGGGCCAAATCATAACTATGTTAGGCTTTGTGAGCCAGTCTTTTGCAACTGCTCATCTGTGCCTTTGTAGCAGGAAGGGAATACGCAAATGATGGGTGTGCCTGTATCCAATAAAACTTTATTTACAAAAAAACAGATGGCTGACTAGATTTGACTCATGGACCATATGGCTAATCCCTCCTCTAACAAATAGCGAGGTAGAAAACCCAGGACATAATCCATCTCTAATATGAACTGGCTAAATATTGATCATGAACCAAATCATTTAACTTTGTCATGAATTTCTCTTTTATTAGTAGTAAAATAAAGAGGTAGGACTATCGTGATCTGTCTTACTACCTTAACTTTTCCTGTCTTTAAATTTCGACTACTAAAACAATTTTCTGGTATAAAAATCACCTTTTCCTGAAGGATAAAGAAATAACCTAAAGATCAAGTCAATGCAGAGTATCAACTTTACACTGGATATATAAACTGTGCTTAAAACAAATTACACGCACATTGCTTCTTCCCTTTGAGAACTTCGAGTTCTAAAAGAACTTCAACCTTACAGTTTATGAGAACAAACCAATGACTTCTACATCGATATATTGCCAATAGTTTTAGTGATAGCTGGAAGCTTAATGAACTTTTTTTGTGTATATGAAAACTATGAGTTGCCTATAGATTTAATAAAAATAATTGCATTATATTGCTCTCATGTAGCATAAGTGGTTTAAAAAAAAGCTAACTGGGGCACCTGGGTGGCTCAGTGGATTAAGCGTCTGACTTCGGCTCAGGTCATGATCTCACGGTCGTGGGTTCGAGCCCCACATCGGGCTCCGTGCTGACAGCTCGGAGCCTGGAGTCTACTTCAGATTCTGTGTCTCCCTCTCTCTGCCCCTCCCCTGCTTGTGCTCCATCTCTCTTTCTCTCCAAAATAAAATAAAACATTAAAAATATATATATATATTTTTAAAAAAAGCTAATTCTTTTCATCGCTTACTCAGTAGCATTCAGCACTTACCCTAGTTGATATCTATAACAACCTGTAGTTGCTCATTTTAATGCCCATTTTATGGATAAGGAAACTAAAGTACACAAATAAATAAGTGGCTTAAGACATATAGCCAGGGTAAGTGTCAAAGCTGATGTTGAACCCAGTGTATTCATTTCCTGTTGCTGTTGTAAGAAACTACAACAGATTCAGTTGTCTAAAACAGAGCAGATTTTACTATCGTGTATTTCTGGAGGTCAGGAATCTGAAATTTGTCTCAGTGGGCTAGAATCAAGATTTTGGCAGGGCTGCATTCCTTCTGAAGGCTCTAAAGTAGAATTCTTTTGATTGCCTTTCTAGCTTCTGAAGGCTGCCCGCAGTCCTTGCCTAATGGCCCTTTTCCATCTTCAAAGTCAGCAGTGGCTGGTCTTGTCTTTCTCCTGTCACATCACTTCCGTTCTGACCCTCATATCTCCCTCCTTCACTTTGACAGACTCTTGTTATTACATTGAGCCTAGCCAGTAATCCCGGATAATCTCTTCTTAAAATGCTAACTTAGTCATATCTGCAGGTTCCGGGGATTTGGATATATATGGATGTCTTTGTGGGACCATTATTCTACCTTCACACCCAGTTAAAGGAGAATATTTTTTAAAGATTCCATTTTAGCCGCTCAGCATCTCCTAGAAAGGAGGACTAGTTGTCATCCCATTGGGCAGATAAAGATTCCAAGATGGAAGGAATCTGTGACTTTGCCAGAGTTTTATATCTAGTTGCTGGGGTGGGGATGAGGGATCTTTTAATTCCCAGTGCAGAAAGCTTTCTACTGGATCATACTTCCATAACATTTTTATCAGTATTAGGCATTTGATGCTAATATGGGTAAATTGCTTTCATGTCTCTAGATAATCAAACTTGAATTCAACCCAAATTAGACTTGATTCAATGCTCTGGCCATCTGCTAGCTTGTTTGATAATTTCTGGTAAAAAAAAAATCTTTTCCATAAGGATAAAGAAATAAGCTAAGGATTTAATGGATGCAGAGTTTTGACTTTAATCAGGTACCTTGAAAAATCTCCCTTTGCTAGTGTTTAGACTCAGTGGTTGAGGGTATATGGAGTGGTTGAGGGTATACTTTACATTTAAAAGAGAGAGATAAAACAGTGATCTTAGAATAGACTTTTTTTAAAGATCCAGTTTCAGTTTATTTTCTATTTATGGAACTTTTTTCAACACATATTTCCTGTCTATTATACTAGTGAATAAGTAGTTGAATCTGTACTGTAAATTGACTTCCTAGTCTGTAGATACTTAACTCTTTCCTTTTTTTCCAAAATAGTAATAGTGGAGAGGAGATAGTCCTTCAAAAATGAATAACAATTCATTTAACAATTCATATAAAGGAACCCTTTATAGAACCTATGTTTTGTAGTTGCTGTACGATGTAATAAAGGAGGTGGTGTGGCAAAGGACACATAACTTGTCTCTTTTAGGCCATTACTTCGGTTTATCAATAGGTTAGTTCTTAAATTAGATGTTTCTATCTTACCAAAACCAGATATTTCAACACATTTCACATATTAGACTTTAACTCTTCCATAATCCATGATTTTTGTTGTTTTATTCTGTTATTCTAAGCAGCTGTTTGATTTTTGAATCATTTTTCTAGCTTTTCTCCTTGGGCAGGAAGGACAGTATATGACCTTTATATTACATTGTCTAAAATTTATAGATCTTCTAGTTAATGTAATGTTCTGTTAATCTGAAAAGCGTGGCAGGAAGGATGAACACAATAGTTAACAGTGACTTCACCCTGAGAGGAAGCTACTGGCCTAGCCAGTGTACGTCCCATGGATACAATACTGGGTCTGGTGATGTCATTTTTCCAGAGCTACTGGTGGTTCTGACCAAGGGAGTGGCCAAGTACAGAGTGGAATGGGAGAGGAAGGTGGGGATGTGCTGAGATTAGAAACTAGAGAAGGGTTCTACCCACAGCAGAGAGTGGCCTGTGGTGGTTATCAAGGAGTATAGAAACAATTCAGTAGAATTGAGTGGGACTTTGAAGTGAGTCAGGACTGGATTCACAGCTTACTATTCAAAGCTGTGTGACACTGGGCAAAATCCTTTCAATTCCCACATTCTTATTGATTAAAATAATAATTTTTGCCCCTCTAGGTGATTATAGGAATTAGAGAGATGATTTACATAGTAGTAGTATTAGCCTGGTAAACAGGAGCTATAAGGATAGAGAACAGTAGATTGCAGTTGGTAGGCAGATGTATGGCAGAGTTTGCTTAGTGTTGGAGTTTTTCACCCACTCTGTCTACAAGTGTGAAGGGGAAGAGCTGCACTCACAGCCTTGCCCCTTACTTCAGAACAGCACAGATCCAGCTTCGGCTTGACCTGGACCCAGGCCTGCCCTGAGCCTGGAGCTGAGGAGGAGCGCTCTGAGAGTCCTGAAAGGAACCTTGAAAACATAACCGGAAATGGAAAACATAGTGATCTTTGTTAGAAACCCACTGTTGTCCCTGGACCTTGTCCTCTGGCATGCACAGCACCACCCCTGGGCTCCCTGTCGTGGAACCCTGTTGTTAAAGTAAGAACTCCCCTTTGCCTAGTCAGTCCATCAGACAGTATCCTTTTGGAAAAGAAAATTCCATTAAAATTTTTAAATTAGGGGCGCCTGGGTTGCTCAGTCAGTTGAACGTCTGACTCTTAATTTTGGCTTAGGTCATGATCTCACAGTTCATGAGTTCGAGCCTCGCATTGGGCTCTGTGCTGATGGTGGAATCTGCTTGGGATTCTGTCTCCCCCTCCCTACCTTCCTCTCTCAAAAATAAATAAATAAACATTTAAAAAATTTTTAACTAAAAAAATAATGTGCCGCCTTCTATAAACTCAAATTATCTTACTATTATATAATTTAACTGTGGAAATTTTCCATGCTTATAGTTAACCATTAACTAAGTCTCTTTAAGCAGTAGAAATATGTAGGCTCTTGATTTTATTTTTAAGTAATAGACTTTATTTTTTATTTTTTTAATATTTTTTCATGTTTTATTTATTTTGAGAGGGAGACAGAGAGAGAGAGAGAGAGAGAGCTCGCACAAGCAGGGGGAGGGGCAGACAGAGCATGAGAGAGAGAATCTCAAGCAGGCTCCGCACTGTCAGTGTAGGGCTCAGACACACAAACCTGCTCAGATGCAGGGCTCAAACACACAAACCATGAGATCGTGACCTGAGTCGAAATCGATAGGCGGTGCTTAACCAACTGAGTACCCCTAAACTTTATTTTTTAAAGCAGTTTTAGGTTCCCAGCAAAATCGAATGGAAAGTATAGAGATTTCCCATATATCCACTCTCCACACATACACAGCCTCACCTTCCATCAGCATCCCACACAAATGTGGTACATTCATTACAGTCACTAAACTGACAAGATACATCATTATCAACCAAATCCATTGTATACCTTAGGGTTCATTCTTATGCTCTACAGTCTGTGGATTTTAACAAATGTGTAACAACATGTAGGCACCATCACAATGACATCAGGAATAGTCCCACTGCGCTGAAATTCCCTGTGCTCCACATATTCATACCTCCCACCCCCTAAGCCCTTGGAACCGCTAATCTTTTTACTCTCTATAGTTTTGCCCTTTCCAGAATGTTGTATAGTTGGATCATGTAGTATATAGCCTTTTCATTTGGTTCTTTCAATCTGTAATGTGCATTTATGGTTCTTCCATATTTCATAGCCTGATAGCTCATTTATTTGTAACACTGGATAGTATTCCTTTTTTTTTAAGATTTTGTTTTTAAATAATCTCTACACATGTGGGGCTTGAACTTACAACCCTGAGATTAAGAGTTGCACACTCTTCCAACTGAGCCAGTCAGGCACCCCTGAATTGTATTGCATTTTATGGATATACCACAGTTTATTCATTCACCTATTGAAGGACAGCTTGATTGCTTCCAAGTTTTAGTAATAATAAATAAAGCTGCTATAAACATCTGTGTGCAGGTTTTGTGGAGACATAAATTTTTAGCTCCTTTGGGCAAATCCCTAGGGCAAGATCGCTCTTCATCTAATGTTGAGCATCTTTTCATATGCTCATCTGCCCTCTGTTATCTCTTCAGATCTCTTGCCCACTCTTTAATTGTGTTGTTCATTTTTTATACTGCGTTTTAAGAGTTCTTTGTATTTTTGGGTAACAGTTATTTTTCTGGTTTATCTTTTGCAAATATTTTCTTCCCCTCTGCGGCTTGTCTTCTCATTCACTTGACATTGTCTTTTGCAGAGCAGAAGTTTTTAATTTTAATGAAGTTCCACTTATCAATTCTTTCTTTCATGGATTGTGCCTTTGGTGTAGTATCTAAAAAGTCATCACTAAACCAAAGTCATTTAGATTTTTTTCTACATTATCTTCTAGGAATTTTATGTATTGCATTTCACATTGAGGTCTATATTCCATTTTTAGTTAATCTTCATGAAGGGTATAAGGTCTTTGTCTAGATTCTTTATACACACACACACACACCACATGTACATACTTCTGGTTGTTTTAGTATCATTTGTGGCAAAGACTACCTTTCTTCATTGGATTGCCTCTGTTTCTTTGTCAAAGATCAGTTGACTATATTTGTATGGATCTATTGTTGGGTTTTAAAACATTTTTTAATGTTTATTTTTTGAGAGAGATAGAGAGCAGGGGAGACGCAGAGAGAGAGGGAGACACAGAATTGAAAGCGGGCTTCAGGCTTTGAGTTGTCAGTACAAAGCCCGATGGGGCTTGAACCCACAAACTATGAGATCATGACCTGAGCCAAAGTCGGAAGCTCAACCACCTGAGCTACCCAGGCCCCCCTATAGTTAGTCTTAAAGATGGGTAATATCAGTTTCCCAATCTCCTTCTTCAAAATCATGTTTGCTCTTGATTTTAGTTCCATAGATGATGCTATAAAGTCCAAGAATAAAACTTCATGGTATTGTACTTTAGCTACATATCTAGGGAACAGGAAATATGTTCGTATCCTATTTTCCAGACTTTTATCATCCCCATCTTTTGTATATATCCTAAAACCTACTACTCAAAGAATGGTGTGTGGCTCCAGACAAACTGAGTCAGCATTTTTGCAAAATGCCAGGTATTTGTAAGCACATTAAAGTTAAAGAGCCATATTCTAAAAATCAACTTTTATCTGACTGTGAATATGGCATAGTAGCTTCACTTTTTACAGTTTGAAAGCCACATTCAGAGTCTGGACGGTTTTTGTTTCTTCATTTAATTTATTTTATTACTATTGTTTAAAATATTTTTCTTTTTTTCTTTTTTCTTTCTTTTATTTTACTTTATTGAGAGAGAGAGCATGAGCGGGAAAGAGGGACAGAAGGAGAAAGAGAATCTTAAGCAGGCTTCATGCTGAGCGTGGAGCCCCATGTGAGTGAGGCTCAATCCCACCACCCTGGGATCAGGACCTGAGCCAAAATCAAGAGTTAGACACTCAACTGACTGAGCCACCCAGGTGCCCCTCTGTTTCTTCATTTTAGAACCTACTAATTTCAGACCTACTGGTCAGACAGTCAGAAGATAAAAGATAAACTGAAAAAATAGCACACCCAGTAGAAACCTTAACCTTAACAGGTGATTATTCGTGCTTAAAAGATCTTCCAGTAAAATCAATAGTGATTCACATCATTCTGCTTATTATTGAGGAGATATATCTAGAAAATGTTGCTAAGGCCAATGTCAAAGAAATTGTTGCCTGTGTTTTCTTCTAGTTTTATGGCTTCATGTCTTACATTTGGTTCTTTAATCTATTTTCAGTTTATTTTTGTGTATACTATAGGAAAGTGGTCTAGTTTTATTCTTTCATATTTAACTGTCTAGTTTTCCCAACATCACTTATTGAAGAGACTGTCTCTTCCCCCTTGTATATTTTTTGCCTCCTTTGTTTTTTGCCTGTATCTTGTAGATTAATTGACCATATAAGCAGGGGTTTATTTCTGGGCTCTGTTCTGTTCTTTGGTCTGTGTGTCTGTTTTTGAGCCAGTACTGTACTGTTTTGATGATTACCGCTTTGTAGTGATCTCATTCTTTCTCAAGATTACTTTGGCTATTTGAGGTCCTTTGCGGTTCCACACAAATTTTAGTATTCTTCGTTCTAGTTCTATGAAAAATGCTGTTAGTATTTGATAGAGATTGCACGGAATCTGTCAATTGATTTGAAGAGTAGAGACATTTTAACAATATTAATTCTTCCGATCTGTGAGCATGGAATGTCTTTCCATTTGTGTCATCTTTAATATCTTTCATCAATGTCTTATAGTTTTCAGAGAACAGATCTTTTACCTCCTTGGCTAAGTTTATTCTTATGTATTTTATTCTTGTTAATGCATTTGTAAGTGGAATTAGTTTTCTTATTATCATTCTGCTACTTTGTCATTAGTGTATAGAAATCCAACAGATTTCTGTGTATTAATTTTGTATCCTGCAACTTTACTGAATATGTTTATATTTTGTTTTTTATTGAAATGGTTAAGTTACTTATTTCTACATTTTTCTTGCAAATCAACTGTAGACAGTTATGACATATGGAAATATACTTTATAGTAACTCACCTCTAGGCCAAAATATGTTATCTTACTCATTACAAATGCCATTAATTTTAAGAAGCATAGGATTTGGAATCAGACAGGCCTCAGATCTAATATTAACTCCACTACTCCTGATTTTACACTGTTGATGAGTGTCAGTTTCCTCATCTATAAATTGGAGATGATACCTATCAATAAGATGACTAGGAGGATTGAATGAGGTGATACCATATAACGTTTCTAGCACAGTGACTATAGTACCTCAACAAATGTGGTATCTTTCTTTTTTCCCATCCCCAAAAGCAGAATGAAGTTTTTTCATATACTCATCTGTGATGTTAGTTCTTTGTTTTAATCAACTATAGATGTTAACGAATGTTTGGCGTTTATTATATGCACAAAGATTTACATGTACTAAGCTAAATGTATCAAGTTCAGTTTAAGCAATTAAATCACTGTTAGTGATTGTAGATTGTAGAGAAGAGAGATCCTTTTTTTTTTTTAATAAATAACACCTTTTTTTTTAAGTGTATTTTTCTCTTTTTGAGAGAGATAAAGAGCAAGTAGGGGAGAAGCAGAGAGAGAGGGAGACAGAATCCCAAGCAGCCTCACTGTCAGCGCAGAGCCTGATATGGGGCTCAAGCTCACAAACCTTAAGGTCATGACCTGAACCGAAGTCAAGGGATGCTTAACCGACTGAGCCACCCAAGTGCCCCAAGGAACAGATTCTTAAAAAGTGGTTTCAATACTGTCTCTTCAACATAAAGACCTATATATTAACCTCAGATTCTATTGTATAATTTGATAAGCTTTTGTGTGTAAATACTATTTCCCCATTTCTAGACATTATCTGTTTTTCATGAAGAAATGATCAGTTTTGTCTCCCTTTCATCAACCAAGGCTCTTTCTAGTGTTGAGAGTACATCATGGCATCTAGCATATTCTAAATATTGTCTTTTCATTATTTCTGGCATATCACCTGGGAAAAGCTAATTCAGAGTGTGTTTTTATATAAATATCTTCATGGCCCCTTTCCAAGGAATTCTAGGCACCTGAGATACAGCATGCCATGTAGCCAAAGACGTAAATGACTAATTCAGAGTTAGTTGTATCTTAAAGACAAAAGCAGTAGAATCCACAACTCTGCGTTAGATGTCATACTTAGACCATACTGTCTCATTTTTGTGTGTCTCTTTTTGTGTATCTGATTTATCTGCCTTCAAACTTGATATTTATTTTACACTCTGTTATTGTTCCAAATGAAACTAAGCTTTAATATTAATGCAGTCTTCTAGTTCTAGCTACATACAAAATAAAAGTAGGTGCTGTGCCCTTTTTAACAGTTTCACGTTAAGTTATTCACATCCTATATGTTCAAGAAACATTGTATTTTTATTTTGTATTTGTGGGTTATTGATCAATTTTGTTCTTCATAATTTAATAATAGATTATTTTTCAGAGTAGTCCAAGAGTTGTCTTATTAGTCTGCTTAGGTTGAGATGAATTACCGCTTTCTCTCCAGTTAGTCAGGCTTCTAGTTTTTCTAACATGGTTAAGTGTTTGGGCTAGGAATTGTGATTGGTTTTGATATCTCGTCTTCTTGAGTTTTGTCTTATCTCAGAACGCAGGACTCTTAGAAGAACCTGTTTGTCTGCTGAACACTCTACCA
Source organism: Paguma larvata (assembly GCA_030068075.1). Taxonomy (NCBI): domain Eukaryota; kingdom Metazoa; phylum Chordata; class Mammalia; order Carnivora; family Viverridae; genus Paguma; species Paguma larvata. The sequence goes on from CM057827.1 coordinate 113,116,299, forward strand.
AAATATTTTCTTATTTAAGCGTGGTGGTGGGTGGGGGGCAGAACCAAAATTTGAAAAATAAGAGAAATCTACCAAAAATGGTTAAAACCAAGTAATAGAAAATTAAAAAAAATTATTGAATCATTGCACAGAAACCTCTTGATGAAGTTTCATGTTATTTTTTACTTTTAATTATGTCCATATTAATTAAATTCTGCTTGAATAATTAATTCTACCTCTCATTTTTAGGCAAGAGCCCAGGGAAAGTAATAAAATTTAAATGGCATTTGCCATTAGGGAGGCTTTTCTAGTCTGTAACTACAAATTTTATTGTTGCTATTATTGGTTTACCCTCCCCTATGAATTCTTCTGGGTGATATTCTGATTTTAAGCAATAACCATTACCATACATCACAAAAAAGCACCATTTTCTACCATAGTCTCTAACTTGTCCGAGGATAACCATGTTTAAGCTTCTCTTAGGTTTTCCTTTAGATTGTTTTTGTTTTTGTTTTTGATTTTTTTAGTAAGGAAACAAAAATTTTCCCTACCATTCGTTGTTATCTCCTAGAGGGAACTAACATTCGCCAGTGCCTGCTCTGTACCAGATAACATACTTGCCTCACAGGGCTCCCTTCTCTGTAGTATGTTTTGTCTGTAACTTGCTGCTTCTTCCCTTCCTTACCTCATCAGCCGCTCAGTTTTCTGTGCCGTCAACAAATCAGAAGCCAGTCTTTTCAGTAAATCTAGAGGAATTGGGGAGAGAATACATTTTGGAATGTGGTGATTCAAAGTAATATAAAATAGAAAGTGATGGATGAGAGGCGCGAAGAGAACAAATAGCTTCTAGGATTTCTTTCACTGTCAAAAAGTGTACCTAGTAGTATTTTAAGAGCTACCAATACATTATACCTTCCTCGCCAGTGCCCACAGTATTTAAAGAAAATCAGAGCATGGCAGCCTGTCATGCAGGATTTCCATTCGCACTATTTTATTCCCTGAGCTAGCACTGCCAAGGCTTTCACTGTGTGACAGACAAACCGGGGGAGAAAGAGTCGAATCAAGAGCTTCATTCGATCATTGTCCCCTCACCTGTTGTCCATTTAACAAATGACCTTGAAGAGTTTGTATAATCTTCTCTTTGGTAGGAGAATGGTAGACCCAGAGTTTAGCTGGCTCTTGCTTACAAAAGTTAAGCAGATTATGGAGGAATAGCAGGGCTCACAGCTGCTTAGCATGAAATATCGGGTGATCTAGAGGGAGGTACAAGAGTGATGGTACTGCTGCTGCAAATAATTGTGGGAGACACTGGCGAGCATTGCACAGTAAATCTGCACCTTCCGTGGGCACTGGTTTAAGGGGAGGCTTCCTCAGGATAGAGCGTCAGCAACACATGTCTAATAGGTGCATTCATTTTAATATGCTCATTCATTGAATAGGCCTGATTAATTAGTACATGTCACCATCTGGTACTTAGAGAGAGTATTCATTTTTAAAATGTTGAAATTGCAGGGAATGGTGCACACCAATTAAAATCCTTTTAACTGGATTGTGTTGGTATAAAGTATATGTGTGGGAGGACTTCATTGGAATTCACCGTGCATCTAAGGGTACATACATCAGCCTAAAGTCAATTAGAACAAAGGAAGTCAAGAGAGGGGAAAATGAAAGAACTATCCTTTTTCTGAATGTGTCTGCTCATTACATTGGGCTTTTTCTCTTTTTGATTTTCTGTTCTTCCTCTCACTTGTCTTGACTGTCCTCCGACCTTTTATTTTGGATTCTTTCTCTCTCTCTCTCTCACCCTCCATTTTTGTTCTTGTTCCTCATTTTCTCATCTCCTCTCCACCTTATTATCATTCTCCAGTCACACACTAAGACAAAAGAGTTGGATAAATAACTTTATGTAGTGATATAGTAAAATCTTAGCTCTCTGTGTCCTTTGAAAAAATGAGTTCTCATTGGCCAAATTTCCTGAATAATTGTGAGCTTGAGCTCATTAAACATTAAAATGTTTTCAATTAGGATAATCATTTGGTGCTTGTGTGACCTACATTTTTTGTCAGTGCGGACTTAGACTTGAGGTACCTTTTCTCCGTCGACCTTTGTTCTCCAAATCTGCTATAATAGCTATTTATTTTATAATTAAATAAACTTTCAAATAATAAAGCCATTTGTATGAAAATCTTTCCAAAATACATTTCACGCTTTTTTTTTTTAATGTTTATTTACTTTTTGACAGAGAGATAGAGTGTAAGCAGGAGAGGGGCAGAGAAAGAGGGAGACACAGAATCTGAAGCAGGCTCCAGGCCCTGAGCTGTCAGCTCAGAGCCCGACCGTGGGGCTCGAACTCACAAACCATGAGATCGTGACCTGAGCCGAAGTCGGTGCTTAACCGACTGAGCCACCCAGGCGCCCCTACATTTCACACTTTTATTGTTTTCTTCCCTTCTCATACAGGATACTAAACATAATTTAACATTTTCTTGGTATCTTGCTATAATTAGTGTGAAGGTCAATCACAGTGCTGTTCTGGAAAATACAGTGATGTCTTTGAGGGATTTGGGCTATTTGTCCCACATGGAAGTGCTTTTGAGGTCTTACATTTGATTTTTGTATTTTTCTTTCTCTATTTGCTATCAGGTAGTCAACTTGTCACTCGCCATTTCTGTCTGGATGCTTCTGTCCCCTTCTATGCTATTTTGGTCTGTGAAACCAGATAATAAAGCTGTATTTTTTCATCTGTTCAAGAAACATATAGGTGCTAAAACTGATTAAGAAGCTAAGACTAGCAAGTGAGAGAGAGAGAGGAAGCTGTATACAAACAGCCATAAGTAGCATGGGATGGGAGTTAGGAGGAGGAAACAGTTAATTTTAAGAAGAGGATCTGCAGCTTCACAGGAGACTTGGCATTTGACTAAAGTATGGAAGGTTCTATAGAATTTTTAACAGTTGTTATATGAGTGGACATGTAGGAGATGATGATTTTAAAAAATGGTAAGGCAGTATCAATCACAGAAGAGCATTATAGTTTGTTCTAAGGTATTCAAATGTATTCTGTGGACACCTGAAAACCGCAAATAGTTGCATGAAGAAGTAAGGAGAGTGGTAAAGATCTGTGTTTTAGAGGAGTCAGGAGACCATGAGATATTATCCCAGGGCCTCAGACAGAGAATGATGAAATCCAGGATTCAAGTTATGGCTAGGATTATCAAAGGGAGAGTACGGGCTGGAGAGGTGGAACCTGGCAATTAATTGGATATAGCATGAGAAGGACCAGGAGGGGTCAAAGTGGACCCAGCCTGAATGTCTACCAATATTGTGATAACATTAATTGTTATGGTGCCTAGAACAAGGTGGAGCACATTTTGGAGGAAAGATAATTCTATTTAGAGAGGTCTAGTAGGCAGTTGGAAACTAATGTCTGGAGCATCAGAGGACAAGATATGTAGGCTCTGGGAAGTTATTCCACCCTTACATATTTGGGAATAGACAAGATCACAGAAGAAATTATTAGAAAGAGAGTCTTTCTAAACGCGTAATAGTGGAAAGGGCATTTGGGCACCTTTGTGAGAAAGCAGTGGGACGTACGTATCTCCACTCAAATTAACATTATCTCAGCTCATAGTTAAGTGAATAGGGATGTACAAATAAAGGACAGCATGAGAGACACTGTTATAACTCATCGATTTTAAGTAGAGCAATCATTTTATTTTTGTACAAACAATACCAACAAAACTGATCTGAACTGATCAAATTAAATTTGTCTAAAACAAGAGTAAAGAGTCTATAAATGAGACCCTAAGGCTCTTCCCTACCTTGTCTAGTTTTCAGCTGTGCCCTGAATAGGTAATCTTGCCGGATAACTATTTCCATAGAGAAGAGTTGTTTCTTATTATATATGAGAAATGTTTTTAATTGTTTAAGGTTATTAAAGAACTCTGGCTGCAACTTTATTTCTCCCTCTGTTAAATTTGTTTGAATGGTTCAAATTGGCATTTTAACCCAAATTTGCATTTACATAATCTTTTGACTTGATTGTATATTTTAGAAAAGACTTCAAAAGTATTCCTGTTACCAGATAGCATGTTCATGGTGTTAAATACATCTCTCTAGCTATGTGTGTACAACTGAATCTATGTATAGGAAGAAGACCTGGAAGGGTATATAGTAAGATTTCGGGCTTGGGGTTTTGCTTATTTGTTTACATATCTTTATTTTCTGGTTGCTTTTATAATCTAAAGAATTCAGTTATTTTTCATTTAAAAAATATAAGGATCATAAATTGTAGAGAGTTTGAGTAGCTTGCATGAAGTAAAATTACATATCTAATTAGTAATGGCCTTGAGGGTTGTTCATTTGTACCCTGGGGCCAGTTCTACTGATTGGTGGGTTCCAATAGGAATGGAGATAGCACCCTCTACTACTCTGGCAGCCATAAGGACCAGAGATGCAGCACCTCCTCAGGAAAAGCTGGTACCCCGCCTGTCACCTTTCACTCAGAGAAGCGTTGGCTGTCCGTAGGGTCCGACAATACAGACCGCAGGCAGATACCTTCCCTGATAAGGAGAATAAATATGCAGCAGACTGTTGTTGATGGTAATTAAGATCTTCCTCTACCAGATTATGGTCTCCTTATTTATTAACATCCACTGACTCCCAGACCCCACGCCTCTGCTGTTTTCTTTTTTAATGTTTTATTTATTTTCGAGAGCAGGAGAGACAAAGCATGAGCAGGGGAGGGGCAGAGAGAAAGGGAGAAACAGAATCTGAAGCAGGCTCCAGGCTCTGAGCCGTCAACACAGATCCTGACGCGGGGCTCGAACCCACAGACCGTGAGATCATGACCCGAGCTGAAGTCGGCCGCTTAACCGACTGAGCCACTCAGGCGCCCCCCTCTGCTGTGTTCTTAAGAACAGCCCTGTGGAAACCCATCGGCATGTGCTCGTGGCTGTCTGGGGTGTGTGAATCTTCTGGCCACAGTTCCCATCCTTCATGCTCCATCACTGATGCCATCTCTTCAGTTACTCAGCCTGTTTTATTTTTCTGTGTTTATTTTGTAGTAAAATAAAGGTAACTAGAGAATTGTCGCTTTACCTTTTTCTTTCCCTCCCCATCCATTTCATCCTGAATCTTTTATATGGTTCTCCCCAAACCATTTGCATTCAAGATTTAGAGTCAACTTTGTATAAGAAAATAGCAATTAAAGTATTTTTTAATGGGGAGAATTTTTAATCACATACTTGGCTTTAGAGGATGTTGGCTGTTTTCATTCAGGTATCAGTTTTCTCCTTGTTCTCTACAGTTGAAATAGTCCAAATTATTGCTAACTGAACTCTCTACACTTCTTAGTATGCCTCTAGGAAAACCATTCCTGGTCTTCATGTAGAGACACCCCAGAGTCATTGTCAGTCCCTGTCCCTCTCCACTCGTTTCCCACTGGTTGATAAGTATTGTCCATTTGGCCTCTCAAATCAGCCCCTGCTCATTATTTCCTACTACTGCTGTGTTAATTTGGGGCCTTACCTGCTCTAGTATTCTAATGGTGGAGCTAGCCACATTACCTCCTGTCAATGTGTCCTTTTCCACATTCCCCTGAATTCTTACAGCACAGGTGGTATCACATTACCCTGTTGCACAGCAGTTCCTTCCTGATATAGTCTGACAGCATCTCTTGAAACTAATGCAAATCCCAAGTCCAAAACAGAATGCTAAAGTTTCTTTGCAAATCGGTTGTTCAGAAGGGGGAGTACATTTATTTTCCCTGTGGAAACAGTAGATTGGTGTGCAGGTTAGCTGAAACTTTCAATTAAACCATCCATGGTAATTGAGGCCTACCAGGATGGTTACCAGTATCTCCATAGAAATAGCATAGCCCAACCGGTCTGTCAGGATGGCATGCAGATATGTATGGAGGGTACTGGAAGGGATCATTCCCCTTCCGGTCCTCCATTGATACAGAGATTTAATAAAGGAGGAAAGAACAAATATTTATTAAGCACTTACTATAAATCAACCTCAGTGTTCCGCACTTTATATAGTTTGAGATGTAATTGACATAAGATTGCATAAATCTAAGTTGTACAATGTGTTTATTTGATACATTTATATATTGCAATATGATTATCAACACAGCATTAGCTAACACCATTATTATGTCACATAATTATCATTTCTTTTTTGTGGTAGAACATTTAAGATCTAGTCTCTTAGCGACTTTGAAGTATATAATACAGTATTGTTGACTATAATCACCATGTTATGCATTAGATCTCCAGAACTTACTCATCTTCTAACTGCAAGTTTGCCCAGCATCTCTCCAGTTACCCCACCCCGAAGCCCCTGATAACCACCACTCTATTCTGTTTCTGTGAATGCGACTTCTTTACACTCTACATATAAGTGATATGTTGCAGTATTTGCCTTTCTCTGTCTGGCTTATCTCACTTAGCATAACACCCTCAAGATCCATTTATGTCACAAATAGCAAGATTCCTTCTTTCTCATGGCTAAATAATATTCCATTATATATACCGGGTTATCTTTATCCATTCATCTGTTGATAGACACATGTTTCCATATCTTGGCCATTGTGAATAACGCTGCAGTAAATATAGAAGTGTAGATATCTTTTGGATATTCTGTTTTCATTTCCTTTGGATATATACCCAGAAGTGGGATTGCTGGATTATATGGTAGTTCTACTTAAAATTTTTGAGGAACCTCCATACTGTTTTCCATAGTGGCCAAACAAATTTACATTCCTAACAACAGTGACCAGGATCCCTTTTCTCCACATCTTTGCCAATACTCGTTATCTCTTCTTGATGACAGCCATTCTAACAGGTGTGAGGTGAGATCTCAGGGTGGTTTTGATTTACATTTCCCTAATGATTAGCTATGAGCATCTTTTCATGTACCGGTTGGCCATTTGGACACCTTCTTTGGGAAAATGTCTTTTTAATTCCCCTGCCCTTTAAAAATCTGTGTTTGTTTTTGTTTTTGTATTTGTTTTTTTGTTTTGTTTTTGTTTTTGTTGTGGGGTTATGAGTTCTTCATATACATTTCGGATATTAACTCCTTACCAGTATATGATTTGCAAACATTTTCTCCCATTCTGTAGGTTGTCTTTTGATTTTGTTGATTGTTTCTTTTGCTGCGCAGAAGCTTTTTAGTTTGGCATAGTCCCATTTGTCAATTTTTACTTTTGGTGATTGTATTGTACTTTTGGTGTTATATTCAAAAAATTGTTGCCAAGACCAGTGTCAAGGAACTTGTTCCCCTCTTTTTTCTTCTTGGAATTTTATGCCTTATGTTTAAGTTTTAGGCCTTATGTTTAAGCTTTTAATCCATTTTGAATTTATTTTGTGTATGGTGTAAGATAGGGATTCAGTTTCATTCTTTTGCATGTGGCTGTCCAGTTTTCCAATTCCATTTATTGAAAAGATTTCTTTCTGTATTGTATATTCTTGTTTTCTTTGCTATGAACTAATTGACCACATGTATGCATGGGTTTATTTTTGGACTGTCCTTTTCCATTGGTCTATGTGTCCATTTTTATGCCAGTACCATACTATACCTTTGTACCATACCGTAGCTTTATAGTATAGCTTGAAATCAGGAGTGTGATGCTTCTGTCTTTTCCTTTCTCAAGTTTGCTTTGGCTATTTGGAGTCTTTTGTGGTTCCATACAAATTTTAGGATTGTTTTTTATATTTCTGTGAAAACTGCCATTGGGACTTTGATAGGGACTGCACTGAATCAGAAAGGAAGAAGTAAATTTGATGAGAAAATTATGATATGATTTTATAAATAAAAAATCCTAAAGACAACCAAGAAAACTGTTGGAAATAATCAATGCATTCAGTAAAGTCACAAGATAGAAAAATCAATATACAGAAACTACTTGTGTTTCTATATACTAACAACAAAATATCTGAGAAAGATATTTAAAAATCCCATTCACAATAGCATTAAACCCAACAAAATACTTAGAAATAAATTTAACCAAAGAAATGGAAGATATGTATAATGAAAACTATAAGACTGATGAAAGAGGTTAAAGCAGACACAAACAAATGGAAAGATATCCTGTGTTCAAGGATTGGAAGAATTAATATTGTTAAAATGTCCATATTACTCAAAGCTATCTATAGATTCAGTGCACCCGTATGTATTTTATCTTAATTCATTTGAACAACAGCTCTGTGAGATAGATGACTGTTATACCCCTTTAACAGATGCTTAGCAAATTAATAACGTAAGTAAGATCACAAGAGGAATGCCTACCTGACATAAGAGAAAATTGTTATTAAGCACTACTTTCAAACTTTAGTAATTTATAGCCTCCTTTTAATTGGCTAAACACTGGAGTCTTTCCCTATTGACATATATTATTACAATTTTACTTAAATATGAACAAATAAAATTAGATATAAATTCCTTACACTCGTATTTCTCTTTTAACTCTAAACTGAAACAAAAGTACAAAAAAAGCCGGTAAAACATAATGAAACGCAAATTAACGTTACTTTAATAAAGTGATGATGTTTTACCAAAACCGAATTGCTGCTCACAACATGAGGATGGAGCTGTCTGCCACCCCCAAAGGGATCTTGGCAGCTTCCGTCACCACTGACTCTCTTGTGCTGCCAGATTTCTTTTTCAGATGTTGGAAACCCAGGGTCAGTACAATGTACAGTGACTGCACCATTATTTCATTTTGGTCTTTACTTAGTAGGACTGTATCATTTACATACTAAGCGAGCCTCCTACTTTTCTCGATATTCCTTACAACATTTGTAATCGTGCAAATCACGTGGCTATGCTTTGTTGGTAAGCGGCCATTGCAGTGATCCAGCATATGTTCCTGTTAATTAATTTTAGATGTAAACTTTGTTTTTAGTTCAATATTAAAGTTCTTTTGGAAAACTCATATATAGACCCTTGAAAAAGATCCTGGATCCCAGTTTGAAAGATACTCTTTTAATGTATTTTAAGCCAGTATTTATTTGTAATCATAAAAATAATTCTTGTTTATTAGAATTTGTTAGAACAGGTCCTCCAAACACTTCTGCTAGGAAAAACTGTTACCCTAGTTTGTTATGGTATCTCTTTGAAAGCAATAAATTTATATTTCTTTAAAGTATTGTATAACTCAGACTTTAATTTAGAAGTGTGTTTTCTCTTTAAAAGTCTGAATTATAAATGTTTTACAGAATGTATTGTTCACTCTTTTCTGTTGCTGGGGAAAGTAAATTTTAGTTTGGAAAAATAGCACTTTATAGCAAATGTACAAGTGCCACAAGACAATAACGCCTCCAGAAATGGCGAAGTGTGGTAACAAATGACATCACTGCTTCCTCTGATGATGTTGCTATAAATATTCTGGTGGGATTTCTCTCAGAATAATTGACTATTTTGTTTTCCTTCCCAACTTCTTTTCCTCCTTTCTCTTCTTTTTCTTACCTTTGAATCTTGCACTGTCCTCATTTCCCCTCTTTCTTATTCCCTTGTTTTATTTTAAAGATTTTATTTTTTTAAGTAATCGCTACACGTGGGGCTCAAACTTACAACCCTGAGATCAAGAGTTACATGCTCCACCGACTGAGCCAGCCAGGCGCTCCTTTTATCCTTTTGTTTTATACCAGAGATCACCTATCTTTTCACATTGCAGTTAGCCTGCAGTCCGGCTTTCTTCACTTGACAGTTGGCTCTGCAGTTGCGGGCGGTGGACAAGAAGAGCACAGCAAGGCAGCTTCTAGCAGCATCTCACCCTTCATTCTCCATAAGCTACTTCAGAGGCCCTCCTAATAGGGGCGGCTCCTGAAAGATCACACTTCATTTGCCTCAAAATATTCACTCTGAAGCACAAAAAGCACAGCTTTGAGGGCAGCCCTAGCTAATCGTATATGTCTGTTGGTTTCTTCCTGGCTTGCTTTGCTGTGAGCACATGGACCCTGCCCACCTCAGAGCTGAGCTAGGAAGATGTGTTTGTGCCTACTTCCGATGCATCTTTGTTCAAGGTCGAATGCCCCTGTGGTGGGTGGTGCTGCCGCCGCCAAGTGGACCACGTTTCGGGTATCGCCAAGCTGTGGCTGCAGCCGCCTCCAGACGCCGTGGGTAGCTGAGCCCTACCATTTATGCGCGCGCGCATTCAGTCATCCATTCACCCGCCCCGACTCTGCCATTTACTAACTCTGTGGCTCTGAGCAGAGCTCAGTTTCTTCGTTAGTGAAATGAAGCTAATGATTACGTACATCATAGGGTTTCTATGAGAATAAGAGCTTTCATATGTAAAAAAATGCTGAAGCGGTGCCTGGCACTTGGTACTAAATGCTAGCTAAAATTATTATTATTCAGCAAGCATTTATTTAGTATCTAGTATCTTCCAAGCAATCCAAGAGTTATAGAAGTGAAAAAGAGACAGTCTGGCCAGGGTGCCTGGGTGGCTCAGTGGGTTAAGCATCTGACTCTTGACTTCAGCTGAGGTCATGATCTCATGGTTCGCGAGCTCGAGCCCCATCTCGGGCTCTGCGCTGACTGAGTGGAGCCTGCCTGGGATTCTCTCTCTCCACCCCCCTCTCTCAAAATAAATAAATAAACTCTAAAAAAAATAAAAAGACACAGCATTGCCTTCTAGGGACTTCTGTAATACCATACAACATGGTATTGTAATATAGGTATTTAGGAAGTCAGGTAAAGCTTCATCACACAGGTAAAATTTGAACTGGGTCTTAAAGGATAAATAGTTTTACCTAACGAAATAGGATTAGAAGAAATACATTTCAAGCAGAGGGAACAGCTTGCGAACAGAATGAAACTGCAAAAGACTGTGGAGTTCTTGGCTGTTATTAGATAACATTTTAACCTCCTCTCTGATGTATACCTTCTTAAGTAGGGGTCTGAGGTGGGTTCAATATACACTTTAGAACTTATAATCTTATAACTAGTTATTACCAAGTTTATAATAGTAATTATTATTATTATTGAACTGGTTCATCAAAGAGTTTGAACTTAAAAACTGAGTTGGGAGCCGAACAGTGCCGCTTCACAGTCATGCATTTGCTGACGCATGGCTCTTGTCCGGAGATGGCTATCATGTGACAGGAACAGTACATGGTTCGAGAAAAGCTTGTGGTTAGAGCAGTTGGAAGTGGATGGGCTTCCTCCTTTCAACAGAGCTCTAGTTAAGTTTTCCAAATTAAGCAGGTTTTTTACTCTGCTTTCTTCTTTAAACAGGAGACCTTATGTCTTAAAATCTTGCCTACTGTTGTGGAAGCAAAGAACTGTGATTTTTTTTTTTTTCCATGAAGGGGTGGGGAGGAGGTCAGATCTCAAATAAGGAAGGTTGCTTTCACTCATGGAATTTCCATTTATGTTCCAAATTAAAGCCGTGTTTTATCTCCTACAAAGTCTTTTCCTGCAGCTTTGCTTTCTCTTCCTCTCCCCACCCTTTTAGTCATCTACTGAAGGGTTTGGCAGCTGGCTGAGGTATCGGGTCAGCGTTTTTCACTGTGGCAGAAGGAAAGGTTGGGAACAGTGACGTGGGGATACTTGTCACATTTTCCTTTCCTTGTTTTATATAAGTAACCCACATGCACCATTACAAAAGCCTGATGAGAACCCTGACTTGTAAGTTTTACCTCAGTACCCTGGAGATGGACTAATGTGTCAGATGACATATAGGCAGTAGTTCCTCACCCAAAGTGTCCTTAAAAGCCCGTGTACAGCACTGAAGGTTCTTGACTCTGTCTCTGTGGCAATGTGACAGATTTTATGAAGAAAAGCAATGGCCTCCGGGAGTCATCAGATTGGGGAAGGAGCTTAGCAGTCCATTCCCCATCGTCCTTTATTATCAACAGATTCTCCTTGGGTGCCTTTAGGAAACACTCTATATATGGTGTTTAATATACCGCCTACACAGTCTCTCCTCCAAGGACTTGGAAATCCCAGCCAGCTTGAGGAGCTCCAGTCCTTTCTGTGGGTCTGTTTATTCCAAGATTGAAATCCAGTGTGGATTTAGTTGTTTTGTATTAAATCTGCTTGAAACCATTGGACTTGAAGCAAACTAATTATTGTCATTGTCGGTATAGCAGTAGAGAGAGTGAAAAACAGTAATAGGTTCTTAAAAAGCTGTCACAACGTGAAGTGAAATAGTCTACTCCTCAACAGTTTCATCTATAGCCTGAAGGGCTTTGATCTTAAAAACTGTCACAAATGAAATCAGATTTTAGATCATGGAATCTTGGCTAGCTCCTGGGGGGCATCTTCAGCCATTCAACTCACTCATCAACCGTTCATCTGTGGGGTTTGCTTTCAGAGCATAAGGAATGTGGAAGCAAATGAGTTTTTCTTATCAAACACTCCTTTTGCGTACTCCATATCAGACCCGTCTTGGCAAATAAATAGAAGACACCAGGGTGGACTGTCATATTTCCTTAAGTGCCTCAGGAGACACATATTTTATTTCTCAAGCAGAACTTTGGCAACTAGAGTTTCCTGATTTGGGGGTGTCAGTGTCGAGCAGGCACAGCTGCTAGTTACCGAGGGCCATTGAAGTTATTTCACAAAGGCAGCAGAGCCCAAGGATTGCTCCTTGGACAGCGCTACATCTGATCTGGCACAGATTTTCTTTCTAAGAGCCCGTTACAAGTCGAAATAGTTTTGACAGTGTCTTTAAGTGCACGTCTTTGTCTCCAAACATAATTAGTGTTGAAAACTGAAGCCCTTGTAGTTCAGGCTTTGTGGCTTAGCCAGCAGCTCCATCTGGTGCTTGCTAAAGGTGTTGGCTTGATTCATCTCAGTTTTACACCAGTGTGGATACAGATGTACACAGAATTTGTACAAGAATGTCAACTCCAAGGTTTCAGTTTTATTGATGGCTTTCCGTTGCACACAGCACGGACATGAGCTAATTGTGTTCCTGGTGAATCTCATGTGTCCTGTTGATAATGTGATCGCTGCTAATCAACTCAACAGGTCTCTCTTGACTGAATTCACTTACTAGCACTCAACGTGAGGAATTATTTTTACTATTTATCTGCCAGGCTTGGAAAAAGAAAATAGACTGTACTACTTAAAAGAGAAAATTGAATCCCTCTCTTATCAGTGGTGGATTTAACTTGGTTAACAAGATATTAGGCCAGAATGCCTTATTCTTTTATGTTTAATGCCACCTAGTGCTGAGTAGACAGGGGATCTTTTTTTTTTTTTTTAAGTCTATTTATTTATTTTGAGAGAGAAAGGAAGAATGTGAGCTTGAGCAGGGGAGAGGGAGAGAGAGAATCCTAAGCAGGCTCTGCGTTGCCAGCGCTTGTGGATATGGGGCTCACACCCACGAACCGAACTGACCCATGAGATCATGACCTGAGCTGAAATCAAGAGTCGGGTGCTTCACTGACTGAGCCACCCAGGCGCCCCAATGGGGAATATTTTTTTAAAAAAATTCTTGGTGATTGATATGAACTGCCCTAAACTATTGATAGAAGTTACTTCCGGGGCACCCCGGTGGCTCAGTCGGTTGAGTGTCCGACTTCGGCTCAGGTCATGATCTCACGGTTTGTGGTTCGAGCCCCGCATCAGGCTCTGTGCTGAACACTTGCTCGGAGCCTGGAGCCTGCTTCGGATTCTGTGTCTCCTTCTCTCCCTGCTCCTCCTCCACTCGCACTGTGTCTCACTCTGTCTCTCAAAAATAAATAAATGCAAAAAAAAAAAAAGTTGAAAAAAAGTTACTTCCAAGTAATAGGATTACACGTGATTTCTATTTTCTTTTACACTTTTCTGATTTTTCACAATGAACATCTATTACAAAAGAAAAAATGTCAGGTAACAATAGAAAAAAATAGTTTAAAAACAAAACATATTGTAAGTTTGCTGTAGCCTTGAGTTGTCTCGGTTCTTTCTTAGGTCTTTTCTCATTCACAGCGGGGCCTTTCAGGGGGGCTTCGGCTTTCCTCCCCCATGAAACAGAAGGATCAAACTGGGGCTTGCTCAGTTTTAACATTCTTAGGTTTGGGATTATCTACCTCTTTTTCCTGTCTCTTCAGCCTCTCCCATTCTCCTGTGTCTTTCTCCAGTATTAACACTCACCATGATCTAGTTTTTGCCATTTTAAACTAAGGAAATCCTTTGGACAACACCTCCTCCCCCTATATGCCTAGCTCTTTCTTTCTTCCACTTCCCACTTAAACTTCTTCCAAAAGGTATTGACAATTACTCACTCTACCTTCTCATTCTTCACCTGACCACAGTCTGCTTGCCATCCTCACTGCTGCATCAAAGTAGTTAAAGCTCAAGTTATCAGTGAGCTCATGTTTCCAAGTCCAATGGGCAATTTAGGTCCTCAGTCCTCATTGCCCGCAGCAGCATTTGAAATAGTTGTCTTCTCCCCACTTCATGAAATCTCCTCATCTGGCTTCACAGTTATGATTGTTATTTTTGAGTTTTCTTAAGGGTTATTCTCTTCTCCCTAGTTCACCCACCAAGACCGCCTCCCCAGCTCACTCTTCTTTTATTTTTTGCCTAGATATTCCTGTAGTAATTCCCAAACCCACAAGATCAACAGAATTCCCTTCTGTGTTCCAGACGTCTAAATTCAACTATTTCCTCTATTATATGGTAACAAAGTATGGACTAATACTCTTATTTTTGAAAAGTTGCATCTCCTCCAATGTTTTCTATCTCAGTAAATGGCCTCACAAATCATTTAAATATATAAACCCAAAATCTCAACATCTATTACTCTCTAGAATCAGAATCTAGTCATTCGTGAATCTACATTTCTCTGCCTTCTGTGATGCCACATCCTAATTCAGATCTTCATCTTATCTTATTTTCCCAACATCAGCCCTGAGAACAGTCTCCTGGCTTTCTCTCCTGTTTTCCACCAGCTTGGTGTCCATACAGCAGCCAGAGCTGTCTTTTATTTTTAAGTCAGATATATTGAGGTTTGATTTATATAATCTTGTTATAGCGTATAATCCTATACATTTAGACAAATGCATGTAGTCATATAACCATCACCACACATTTGGGTTGTTCTGGTTTTCACCTGTAAGCCTTCGTGTACAGGCTGTAATCCAAACATAACTTTTCATTTGTCTTGGGTAAGTAACTAGAGGTGAGACCGCTGGGTCTCATGGAAAGCTTCTGTGCAACTTTGTGAGAAACTGCCAGACCGTTTTCCACAGTGGCTGTGCCATCTGCATTCCCACCAGCACCATGTGAATTCCACTTGCACCACGTTCTCCCTTGGTATTTGGTTTTGTTGTAATTTTAACCTTTCTAATAGATGCATCGTGGCAGCTCACTGCAGCTTTAATGTGCATTTCTGTACGACTGAGGCTAGTTAGCACCTTTTACATGTTAATATGCAATCCATGTACTTTTGGTGAAGAGACTGCTCAAACCTTTTGCCGATTTTTTATCAGGTATTTTTATTAAATTTTGAAAGTTCTTATATTCTGGATACAAAGTCCATTGTCAGATATGTACTTTGCAAAAAATGTCTCATCTATGGCTTGTCTTTTCAGTCTCTTATCAGTATCTTTGTCAGAACAAACATTTTTAATTTTGATAAAATCCAATTTTTTTTAATGGATCATGCTTTTCATATTGTATCTGGGAACTCAGCCTGACTCAAGGTCACAAAGATTTTCTTCTATTTTTTCCTACTAAAACCTCTATAGCTTTATACTTTATACCTAGATCTGGGGTAATTTTCGTATACAGGATGCGAGGTCTGAATCAAGGTTTACTTTGTTGCCTATGGATATACAATTGTTCTAGCACATTTGTTGAAAAGAATATACACTGATAGAGGCATGTATCCTTTGCCTAGATTTGTATAGTTCTATTTCTGGACTCTGTTCTGTGCCTGTTTTGATCTATGTTCAGGGGTCAGCACAGTTTTTCTGTAAAGTACTAGGTAGTAAATATTTTAGGTTCTACAGGCCCAAAGGCAAAATTGAAGATATTATGTAAGTACTTGTATAACAAGAGAAAACAAATTTCTGTGAATTTTTAAAGCAAATTTCAAAATACAGTAATGAAGTATGATTTTCTGAAACGCAGCTCTACTAATACAAAGAATAGAATTCTTTTTTGGGATAGGGATAACATTTTGCTTAATTAAGATGAAAGTTAGTGTTTCCTCTTATCAAACTTGATTACAGATGTTTATTTATTAACGCATATCTGTAGTGAAATTTGTCATATTTTTATCTTATAAAAATGTCTTTTTACACGGACGATACACATAGCCATGGAAATGCCGCCATTTGTGGAGTGCTCGAAAAGCACCGCAAAGGGTTGAGAGTGCCGCCTGCAGCCCGCCAGAGCTCCTCGACTCCCCACTGGAACAGGAAGCCACCAGACAGGACGCAAACAAAGGAGCCCGGCTGTCTTCCCATAGAGCTTTATTAATGGGCACTCTACTGGGAATTTCATATAATTTTCACTTGTCACAAAATACTATTCTGTTGTGTTTTTTTAATCATTTAAAAGAGTTTAGTTTAGTTTAGTACATATAAAAACAGGGAACAGGCTAGACTTGGCCTATGGGCTGATGTTCGTTTGCCCCACTTTCCCCATTTGTGTTTCTATCCTTTGCCAATAGCCCATTGTCAGGGTTACCGTATAGCTTTATGCTAAGTCTTAAAATCAGGTAATATGAGTCCTCCGACTTCGTTCTTTTTCAAAAGTGCTTTGGCTATTCTAGTTCTTTTGCCTTTCTGTATAAATTTTAGAATTAGCTCTTTGATTTCTCCCAAAAACTCCTGCTTGGATTTTGTTAGAATTTTTATGTTGAATCTACAGAGCAATGTGGGAGAAATCAGCATCTTCATAATACTGAGAGAACTTGGTACCTCTCTCCACTTACGTAGGTCCGCTTTGGTACCTTTTAATCAGCATTTTGTAGTTTTCTGCCTAGAGATTTTAGATTTTGTACATATTTTGTTAGATCTATACCTAAGCATTTCATGTTTTTTCCTCAGAGCTGGCTTTTTTAAAATGCAAATTGGATCATGTTGTTTCCCCTATTTCAAACCTTTCAGGGGCTTCCCACTCCTCTTAAGATAAACTCTGTAACCTTTAAAAGCCTAAACGGCCCTGCACGATCTGGCCCCTGCTCTCCTTTTCAGCCTAATTTTATGCCATTCTTTCCCTTGCTCAAAATGTTCCAATCTCAGACTAACAGGAAATGGTTTTATCAACCAAGGGATAGCTTTTAGAATATCTGAAGGTCTAAATAAATGTTTTCAAACACACACTTGAAAAATATACTCTTACCGTATTGAAACGAGCCATTCAATAATCTCCAGGAAAGAATGAACTTGGGTTTCAGCCAGGCCGTTTGGCTCTCTGTATGTAATATTTTGATCTTTAAGTCTGTACTTCTTTCACTGAGGCAGAGTGCTTTATGTGTACTGTGCATAGGGGCTTAGCTGTGTGTGTACGCACGTGTGCATGCATGTGTGCACACACATGTGCGAGCTAAAGAGAATATTCTTTCCTTCTTTACACACGTACTGAGACTCGGCAGAAAGGCGGCATTTCTAATGAAACCAAAGATCCTTTTGCTGTTGTTATGCATGAATAAAGTTCAACTCTCTAGCCATTAAAATAGTTCTTACATGTACATGCCTACTGCCAACTTTATTATAATATCCAAATTAGAAATATAACACTGTAGTGATGTTCTGTGAGAAAGTCTGCAGCTAAGTGCCTAAGACAAAAGAAGACGTCACAAGATTAGTTTTTAAAATAAACCTTAAAACCAGCACATTTAGTCAAACAGTATTTATTCAGCTCCTTATGCTAGACATATAGAGATGAATAAGATATAGCCCAGACCTTAAAGAAGCTCAAAAACTAGTGAGGAAATAGACAATTTAAAATGAGAGTGCAGGGCACCTACCTGGGTGGCTCAATCAGTTAGTGACCAACTCTTGATTTTGCCTCAGATCATCATCTTACCTTTCGTGCATCTACCTATGCAGACAGCATGGAGCCTGCTTGGGATTCTCTCTCTCCACCCCCTCTCTCTCTGCCCCTACCCTGCTTGCACACATGTGTGCATACTCTCTTTCTCAAAATAAATAAATATATTTTTTTAATGAAAGTGCTTGTTCGTGGACATATGTCTAAGTGGCTTTGATAGTATCAAGGAGAAATGAGTAGCCCAGTGGGATTTATAGCATTAATAAGACTAGTTGATTTTCAAGACATAAGGCTAGAAGGGAGGCAAAGACCAAATCATGAAAACCTAAGGAGCTTGTGTTCCTTCCTGTAACTCAGAGGTTCCAACACCTCAATGCACTTAGAACTTGTTAAAAACAAACAAACAAACATTGAGAACTTGTTTTAAAAACTCAAATTCTTGGCCTCTTCCCTCAGAGGTGTAGGTGTAGGGTGCTTCCCCAAGTGGTTCTTACTTAGCTGGCAACCCCATCTGTACAGTCAGTGCATAGGTAAGATTGAGCCACAGAATAGTTAAGCTAAGTAGTAAGTTGATCCTCTTAGCATTTCAGAAAGATAAATTTGATGGTAGTATATAGAACAGTAGAATCACCTGAGAATCTCATGGAGTAGGAATTCTGATCCAGTAGGTCTGGGATTGTACCTGAGATACTGCATTTCTAACAAGTTCCCAAATAAGACTGATACTTCTTGTCTGGGGACCACACTTTGAGTAGCAAATGTAGAGAGGTTGGATTGGAGTGGGGTGAGACTACAGACATGAAGATCAGTTAACATCCCGATACAGGAATCTAGGCAAAAGATGGTAAGTATCTGAACTGCTAGTAGGGTCTGCTAATGGCAAGAAAGAGTTCCAGTGAAATGTAATCAGTAGAATTGACAAGACTAATTTAAGGACTTTGTTAGATATGGAGTTAGAGGTGAGGGAAGAGGTGTCAAGAATTGAGTTTAGCTATCTAAGTAGCTGATGGTGACATTAACTGAAATAGGGGAAAGACCGAGGAAGGAGGTGGCCTGGAGAGTGGAGGAGGGCTAGTTGAAATGGGAAAGTTTCTTGCAGTTGAGGAAAGGGGTAGCCAGAGGCTTAGTTATGAATGCACTGAGATTGAGGAGCATATGAGATATCCAAAATTAAAAGGGTAAGTAGAAGAGGAACCTACTGTGGACTAAGAAGTATCACACAGGTTGGTAGATAATAAAAAGAGCAGTTTCAGACGTATTTCCAGAAGGGGAAGTTCACAGTAGCATTGCCACGTAGACATCAAGTGAAAGATTATATGTAGTTCAATGAGAGTGTACAAAAATTATGGCTGAAAGATGAACTTTCCAAAATGCCGATTGGCTAAAGGGAGTTCAGAAAGCACCCAAATTAGTTAATCTCTCAATCTGTTAATTTAAGGAAAAGTTTAGGAGTGGAGCCAATTTTTTAAGTCATTCATCATGATAAGCCTCATTGTGTCCTTTCTGTTTAGATTTTCTTTTTTTTTTTTTTCCCTCCCACAGATTGACCATACCTACAAGAGCTGCTATGATACGTAGGGGAGGTGAAAACTGATGGATGAAAGTTTTGCCATGCACTGAAAGGAAAGCATTGTCTGTGAAGGTCCTTTCTTAAAAATGTCTGCTTGTAACACCTTTACTGAACACGTTTGGAAACCCGGTGAATGCAAGAACTGCTTTAAGCCTAAAAGCTTACACCAGCTTCCTCCAGACCCTGAGAAGGCACCCGTCACCCATGGCAATGTGAAAACTAATGCCAATCACAGTAATAACCACCGCATGAGGAACACTGGGAACTTCCGTCCTCCTGTGGCTAAAAAACCCACTATAGCTGTGAAACCCACTATGATGGTGGCAGACGGGCAGAGTGTATGTGGTGAACTTAATATCCAAGAACACTGTGAGAACAAACCTGTCATCATAGGGTGGAACCGAAACAGGACGGCCTTGAATCAGAAACCACTTAATAATAATAATGAAGGTGATATCGAAGGATTTAGCCATGTTCCTAAGCCTTATGGCAATAATGATAGTGCAAAGAAGATACCGAGTAACAATAATGGTCTAACCGATGTGTTAAAAGAGATCGCAGGCTTGGATGCCACCCCTCAGAGACGAGGAAATGAAACAAACTCCAGAGAAACCTTCCTAGGAAGAATAAATGATTGCTATAAAAGATCACTGGAAAGAAAACTCCCCCAAGTTGCATGATGGGCGGCGTAAAGGGTACTCAGGGCAAGCACGTTATTCTGAGTGGGAGCACAGAAGTGATCAGTAATGAAGGGGGCCGGTTCTGTTACCCAGAGTTTTCCAGTGGCGAGGAGAGCGAGGAGGATGTACTTTTCGGTAGCACGGAGGAGGAGCACGAGAGCTGGGATGAGAGCGATGAAGAGCTGCTGGCCGTGGAGATCCGCATGCGAGGGCAGCCCCGCTTTGCTAACTTCAGGGCAAACACTTTGTCTCCTGTTCGGTTCTTCGTGGACAAAAAGTGGAATACTGTCCCCCTGCGAAATAAGTCTCTGCAGAGAATCTGTGCCGTCGACTATGATGACAGTTACGATGAAATCCTAAATGGTTATGAAGAGAATTCTGTGGTCTCCTGTGGACCAGGAAGCATGCAGAGCATGGTGTCGTCTGACTCGACATCACCAGACTCTTCTTTAACAGAAGAATCGCGTTCTGAGACAGCCAGTGGCTTATCCCAGAAGATATGTAATGGAGGAGTATCTCCTGGTAACCCGGGAAATGCTAAGGATGTGAAGGAAAGTGAGCCCAATTATGAAAGTCTCTCCGTTAATAATCAGGAGAAGGACCCCTCACAAGCACCTAAAAGCTCAGTCAAAGTTCCAGAAACACACAAAGCGGTCCTTGCTCTCCGATTAGAAGAAAAGGATGGCAAGATTGCTGTACAGACTGAGAAGCAAGAAAGCAAAGCCTCTGTGGATATTGCCGGGCAAGCAGTAACCATTAACCTCGTCCCCATAGAAGAGCAAGCAAAGCCCTACCGAGTCGTGAATCTGGAACAGCCACTGTGCAAGCCATATACTATCGTGGACGTGTCGGCAGCCATGGCCACTGAGCACCTGGAGGGCCCTGTTACCAGCCCCAAGACAAAAATCTCCTCTTCTACCCCAAACTCTCCAATGATATCGCCTTCATCGACATCAGGACAAGTAAGTGCTCACTTCCAAAAATCCAGTGCAATACGATACCAGGAAGTATGGACTTCCAGCACCAGTCCACGACAAAAGATTCCCAAGGTGGAATTAGTTGGTGGTGGAACTGGACCAAATGTCCCTCCAAGGAAAAACTGTCACAAGTCAGCACCCACTTCACCCACAACTACAAACATTTCCTCCAAAACCATCCCTGTTAAGTCACCCAATTTGTCTGAAATAAAATTTAATAGTTATAACAATGCTGGTATGCCCCCTTTTCCAATTATCATTCACGACGAGCCAACTTATGCTCGGAGTTCCAAAAATGCCATCAAAGTTCCCATTGTAATCAACCCAAATGCGTATGACAATCTAGCCATTTACAAAAGTTTTCTTGGAACAAGTGGAGAACTCTCAATGAAGGGAAAAACCACAAGTGTAATAAGCCATACTTATGAAGAAATAGAAACTGAAAAAGTGTCCGATAACGCCGCTAGCAAACCTCCTGAGTGCCCCCAAGCCAAAGGGCTTTCGAGCAGCACAGAGCGTAAAAGAGGCTCAGTGGCTCAGAAGGTTCAGGAGTTTAACAGCTGTCTGAACAGAGGTCAGTCTTCACCACAGAAAAGCTATAGTTCTGGCCACAGCTCCCCAACAAAGATTCAGAGAACCACTCAAGAACCTGTGGCCCAAACAGAAGGCACTCAGGAGTCTCAGACGGGCAGCAGCAGCAGCAGCAGCAGCATCAGGGAGAAAGCCAGCACAGTGCTTTCTCAGATTGTGGCTTCTATCCAACCGCCACAGTCTCCTCCAGAAATGCCCCAGACTGGCCCTAAAGCATGCAGTGTGGAAGAGCTCTATGCAGTCCCTCCAGATGCCGACGCTGCTAAGAGTACACCAGTCCGACCCAAATCTCTCTTTACATCTCAGCCCAGTGGGGAGGCTGAAGCCCCTCAGACCACAGAAAGTCCCACTGCCAGAGTACGGAAAGATCCACTCGCAAAGCCGGTCCCTGCCCCTCTCTCCAAGTTAGTGGCTAACCCCCAGGGTGAGCCACCCCCTCCATTCCCCCCACCTCGTTCTACTTCCTCCCCTTACCATGCAGGCAACCTTTTGCAAAGGCATTTCACCAACTGGACCAAGCCAACCAGTCCTACCAGGTCAACGGAAGCTGAATCAGTTTTGCATTCTGAAGGCAGCAGGCGGGCAGCTGATGCAAAGCCTAAACGCTGGATATCATTTAAAAGCTTCTTCCGCCGTCGGAAAACAGACGAGGAGGACGACAAAGAGAAAGACCGAGAGAAAGGGAAACTGGTGGGCCTGGATGGCACAGTCATCCACATGCTGCCGCCTCCTCCAGTTCAGCGCCATCACTGGTTCACAGAGGCGAAAGGAGAGTCCAGCGAGAAGCCAGCCATTGTCTTCATGTACAGGTGTGATCCTGCCCAGAGCCAGCACGGTGTGGATCAGAAGGCCAGGGCCGACCAGTCAGCAGTCATAGAGAAGGACGGGACGGAGGATGGGTTCCTGCAGGACTCAGAGAAGAAGAAAAGGAGTCATTCTTCTCCGTCACAGATTCCTAAAAAAATTCTCAGGTATGTAAAATAGAATGGCAGAATATGAGATTTTTTTAACACATTTTTAGACGCTAAGTTTTTTGCATCTTTAAGGTTGCATAAGAGCCATTTCTGTTTGGAAGTAGCACTCAGTGGCCATCATCTATCTCTATAGCTGCGTTCTAAGATTAGAGTATTTATTAAAGTGATCTTATTGCAGTGAGCGAGGTTTATGGGCCTGGATCTTTAGCTAAAGTAGCCTGCCGCATTCTGGTGAGTGCAGAGGGGCTCGAACATACAAAAGCAAATCCATAACACCTTAATAGCAGTAAATAATACGTTGCTTTGAAATGCTATGATAGTGTGAGAAAGAAACAGGATCAAATGAATAAATGGGGATACTCTTCTCACCCTCACTGTAGATGGAATAAAGCTCTTCAGGCGGTCCGTTCTGGCTTTCACCAAGGTGTAGCTCTATGTGCACTACTTTGTTTGAAGGGAATATTTGTTTTCTTATTGCTGCCTCTTTCTATCTTCCTTCCAGGTATTGTGGAAATTGGGCGGGGGGGGGGCGGTAGAGATGGGGGCAAGCAGTCTATAGTTATTTCACACGTAGGCGATACAGGAGAAGATGGTTACTGAGATTGAGACCCATTAGTAGAATCTATAATACCAGCTGGGCAAACAGCACACCCACCTCCGTTCTCTAGGTGTTCATTTTCTTTCCTTCTTTAACTCTTGATCACCTGCTCTGTGTAAAGCACATTCTAAATACTTACCTCGAGTCCATACAACAGCCCCTACAAATTGATTGTATTCAGATGAGAAAACTGAAAATCAAAGAAGTGAAGAATTGACCAGATTCTCATAGCTCATAACTGCCAGAGTCAGAATTCAACTTTGGTTCATCTGACTCCAAAGCTTGCGTTCTTCCGACAGTGTTGCACTGTTAATGAACACAAGAGCAAAGGAAATTTTTATATTTTCACTTGTAATCACTCATATAAACATTTATGTTTAGGAAGCTTAAAATTGTTCTTTCTCATTCATATTGTAAGCAAAACTAATAAACTGCCCATAAAAAACAGGAACCATTATCCCAAATTTGTAACAAATGGGATGATTTCCTTATATCCCCTGTACTTCTTTCTTTCTTTCTTTTTAAACATTTTGTTTGTTTGTTTGTTTTTATGAATATAATTTATTGTCAAATTGTCTTACATACAACACCCAGTGCTCATCCCAACAAGTGCCCTCCTCAATGCCCATCACCCATATTTCCCCTCTCTCCATCACGCCCCGCCCCCCAGTTTGTTTTCTGTATTTAAGAGTCTCTTGTGGTTTGCCTCCCTCCCTCTCTCTCTCTGTTTGTAACTATATTTTTTTCCCCTTCCCTTCCCCTGTGGTCTTCTGTTAAGTTTCTCAAGATCCACGCATGAGTGATATCTGTCCTTCTGTGACTGTCTTATTTCAGTCAGCATACCTTTCAGTTCCATCCACATTGCTGCAAATAGCATTAAACATTTTATTTTGAAATAATCTCTACACCCAATATGCAGCTCGAACCCACAACCACAAGGTCACGAGTCACATGCTCTACCGACTAAGCCAGCCAGGCACCCCAGTACTTTTTATTTTTAAACAAAGATATGCCCTGAGTATTTCTTTCATCTGATTCTAAGTCTGCCTCCCTGTTGACTTGCAGTAAGCCGCCTCCACCAGGCCTGGCATTTTCTTTGACAAAGACAGCAAACTCTTATGAGAGGGCAGATCCTCTTACCAGCTTTTTACTAGAAAAGTATAAATAAAAATGAAGTGAATACTTAATGCTTTCACTTTTTCTAGAAAAATGTTAGCAAGTTTATATATATATGTATATATATATAAATTAGCAAGTTTATAATATATAAACATATATATGTACTCTTTATGAAAAAAAGCTTTTTATATAACCCCTAAATCATTGTCAAAATGCTAGCAAGTTCCTGTTTTCCTTAAGTCTATACAATAGCAAAGCAAGCAGAATAGTGGTAATATATTCCCAGAAAGAGTAGTCTTGTCATCGGTAGTTGCAAGTGGATGATAAAATATTGTGCTCCAGTTGTAATAAAACACATGTATTACAGGTTACTGTTTTATTTAGAAAAAAGGCAATTTAAACAGCACATGGTTGAGTTACTTATGTCAGATAGTTCTTGCAGATCAATCAATAAATGGCTTCACTCCTCATTGAGTATGGCTGTGGTGAGTTTATCCACCTCCTGGAAGACAGAGCCAAGGACTGATTTGGCTTCTCTTCTGTGGAATGAGATTCTCTGCTTTGGCTCCATGCCACCATATGTGGGCTTGAGGGCAGCCCAGGCCCTTTGGCCTGGCAGACCCCTTATTATACAGCTTGTGTTTTCACAGATTTGGTTGTACATGGACCAGTCATACCTTCCAAAATCTATCAGTCCTTAAGAAGTAATAGCCGTGAATCCAAACGATGCAGTTGGTGTGCCCCATTGAAATGTAACCATGCACCACAGTAACTTGAGGGCTGTTAAAACAGAGATTGCCAGCCCCTCCACCCCCAAGCTTCTGATGCAGTAGGTCTGGGTGGTGTGGGTCCTGATAATTTGCACTTCTTACAAGTTCCCTGGTGCTGCTGCTGCTGCTGCTGCTCCTGGGGCTATACTTCGAGAGCCACTGGCCTCACCACCGTTCTAAATCTAAAGGTACGCGCTGCAGTCTAAGTAAAGCATGTGTGAGGTGTGAAGATTTTCTTAGAGGCACCCTGGAAGTTTCACATTTCATAATGTCTCAGAGTGAGTAGAAAAAAAGAGGCTTTAAGTAGTTTTTTTTTTTAATTGTTTGGAAAGTTTTAAAATAAACATACACCATTTGCTTTTTCAATAATTACTTAATTGGATACACCGTTGGTATTTACTTAAAGCAACTTTGAAAGGGAAAAACATTATTGTCAAATGTCAGTATTTGTGTTTCCAGCTTGATGGCAGTGGTAATCATTAAATTACCAACCCACTGCTGGAAGAAATGAAAATTCAAGTTTTCCTGTAAGTAATGAAGATTCCAAATCCAAACTATAAGAAATGAAAAATACTTGATTTCAGGCCAGACCCTAAAAGCTAAGGGACTTTGTGGAGCCTTTTATTATGGCATTAGAGTATTACTAAATTCATTTATTGGACTGTTCAAGGGACATAACTTGGATATCTTCAATGTGCTATATATGTGCCATAGGGACAAATAGGGGAGGGATGATCACACTGCTGAAGTAACAGGCTTGAGTTTGACTTCACTTTAGCTATTTGTCTGGTTCCTCAGGGTACAATGACTATACTGATACCTGTCACATACAGTTAATTAGAGGATATAATAGGAAAACATAAAAGATTTTGCATAGGATCTGGCACACAGTGAGTGCTTTAAGATGTTAGTAGCCCCTCTGCCTTCAGTGTAATAAATGCTAAACCAGTGTATGTGTGAAGCGGCACAGAAGCATAAAAGACAGTGATGAGATCAGCCTAAAAGAGACTTCTCAGAAATGAAGTACACACCAGATCTTAAAAGACAGATAGGATTTTTCCCACTGCTTGGAAGAGACATTGTAGGCAAAAGAAACTATACACGCAGAGCCGCAGAGATGATGATGGCAAGCAGAATCAAGACAGGTGGTTGGGTATGGATGATGAAGAAACCAGTGGTTCTTCAGATGTGGTCAAGGCAAGGTCAAATAGCCATCATGCATAAGTCACCACTTTCTTGTAGATTTTGTAGCAGAAACAGGGTTTATGAGGGAAGTATGCGACATTTTTTTTTCATTTTTATTTATTTATTTTTAATAATTTATTATCAACTTGGTTTCCATACAACACCCAATGCTCAGCCCAACAAGTGCCTTCCTCTGTACCCGTCACCCACTCTCCCCCCTCCCACACCCCCTCACCCCTCAGTTTGTTCTTAGTCTTTCAGAGTCTCTTATGTTTTGTCTCCCTCTCTCTCTCTGTCTTTTTTTCTTTCCCCTCTTCCCCTCCCCCATGATTTTCTGCCAGGTCTCTCAAAATCCACCTATGCGTGAAAACATATGGTATCTGTCTTTCTCTGACTGACTTATTTCATTTAGCATAATATCCTCCAGTTCCATCCATATTGCTACACTGTTGGTGGGAATGCAAACTAGTGCAGGCACTCTGGAAAATGGTGTGGAGGTTCCTCAAAAAAATGAAAATAGAACTACCCTATGACCCAGCAATAGCACTGCTAGGAATCTACCCAAGAGACACAGGAGTGCTGATGCATAGGGGTGTGTGTACTGTACCCCAATATTCATAGCAGCACTTTCGACAATAGCCAAATCATGGAAAGAGACTAAGTGTTCATCAACTGACAAATGGATGAAGAAGATGTGGTGTATATATACAATGGAATACTGCACAGCAATGAGGAAGAATGAAAGCTGGCCATGCGTATTTTTTATTTTTTTAAAGATTTATATTTTAAGTCATCTCTACACCCAGTATGGGGCTCAAATTTACAACCCCGAGATCAAGAGTCACCGACTGAGCCAGCCAGGTGCCCCAACATTTTTAATTTTAATAAAATCTCTTCTGGCAGTGGTATTAAAATTGGACTGGAAAGTGGAAATACTGATGACAGGGATACTAGTCAAATTTGGGCTCTAGAATATATCCATAAGCATCATTTCTGTCTGGCTAAATCTGGATCACGAGGAGTTAATTTAGTGGTTATTCTGGTCTGTGATTGGGTGGGAATTCCTCCGCTGTCATTTTTGTTGCTCACACTGGCCTCCATGCCATCTCTGCGGCTCTTTCGTGTCCTTAGCGTGGGGAGTGATCCTGCATAGTGAGAAAAATGCAAGCACTGGAGTCAGATTCAGATTTGAATTCCAGCTATACCACCAGTAGGTGTGTGACTTGACTTACCCTTTCTAAGCTAAAGCCTTCCAACCTGTACAGTAGCGATACTAATACCTACCTTCAGAGCTACTATGAGGACTAAATTGATATCTATAAAGCATCTAGCACAGTATATGGCAATAGAGTTGACATCTTTACAAATTCTGTTTATGGCACCATAATTTAAGATGAACCTTGCTGAATGTCTTGCCCCTGCAGTCTATTTTTAGAATAGCCAAGTTCTCGTTCTGAAACATAAATCCAGTCATAAGCCCAAACTGCAGAAGGCCCTATACATGTGACCTTTGTCTCCTTGTTTAATTCTGCTTACTCTCTTGCTCATGAGCCCCAGTTATTCTGGCTCCCTTTCTTTCTGAGTGTCTTGTTGATAATGTTGACCATGAAATCAATACTACAGGATTACCTTTTAAGGGATACCATCTTAAAATGGATCCTTTTATTTATTTCCATTTTATTTTAAAGTTTTTGTGAAAGAAAATTTTAAACATATACAAACGTAGATAAATTAGTAAAATGAACTACCATTTACCCCAAAACCACACTTCCAACAGTTACCAATTTATGGCCAATGTTTCATCTAGAACACCTTCTCCTTCCTGACTTTATTTTGAAGCAAATCCCAGACATTTCATTTGTAATGTTTCAGTATGTATCACTAGAAGGTAACTTCTCTTTCTTTCTTTCCGCTTTTTTCTTTCTTTCTTTCTTTCTTTCTTTTTCTGTCTTTCTTTCTTTCTTTCTTTCTTCCTTTCTTTCTCTTTCTTTCTTTCTTTCTTTCTTTCTCTTTCTTTCTTTCCGTTTTTCTTTCTCTCTTTCTTTCTTTCCGTTTTTTCTTTCTTTCTCTCTCTTTCTTTCTCTCTCTTTTTTTCTTTCCTCCCTTCTTTTCTCCCTTCCTCCCTTCCTTCCTTCCTCCCTCCCTTTTTCCTCCCTCCCTCCCTTCCTTCCTTCCTTCCTTCCTTCCTTTCTCTTTTCTCTATTCTTTTCTTTTCTCTTTTCCTTCTTCTTTCCTTTTCCATCATGACCATATACCAGAAAGGGTTCTTTAAACTTCAATGGCTAACTCCTGGCTAAGCAGCCTCTGATATCAAGATTTTAAATACTAGGTATATTCTGATGACTCCATCCCTGACCCACCCCATGATTCACATACTTATCCACTTGATATCTCCACTTGAACATCAAGTGGACCTCTCAAATGAGACATGTCCAAAACAGAATTCTTGATTTTTCCCTATAAATCTATTCCATCCTAAGTCTTCCCTTCTCGGTAAATGGTCCCACCATCCATCCAATTGCTTATTCCAAAAACTTAGGAGTCATCCTTGGTCCTTCTCTTCCCCCACACGCCCTACATAGAAAATATCAGCAAGTCTTGTTAACTCAGCCTCTAGAATAATACATCCCAAGTCTGTTTGCTTTTTTCCGTCTCTGCTTCTACCACCCTGGTCAAGCCACCTTCATCCACCCTGCTTTATTTTCCTAACTGATCTCTGTGCTTTAGTCTCGTGCCTCTTCTAATCTAGTCTGTCTAGAATAGCTAAGTAGCCAAGTACTCTTTTTCAAATCAAATCGCATAGTGTCAACGCAGTGAAGGAAGTGCCTACATAACATGACCTCTGCCTACTGCCTACCTGTTTTACCTACCTCCTGTTCATCCCTTGTTCACGAACTTCTCACAATAGTTTTCTTCCTGTTCTTCATACATGCCAAATATAATCCCCCCCCCTTTTTTTATCAGCTACTCACTCTCTTTGGAATACTTTCTTCAGATCTTTGTATGGCAAGCTCCTTGTCATTCAGCTCTCAATTTAAGTGTCACTTCCTCAAGAAAATTTTAACTGACTGCCCCAGCTTAAGAACCTTCCCCTACCTTCAGTCATTCCCCATCACATCATCCTTTTTTATTTTTGATTTATTCACATTAATCACTTTTTTTTTTTTTTTTACTATTCCGTCTTCATTTTATTCCTCCCTTCTGGATTCAGTTTCCTTTTAGTAGTCTTTTCAATAAACTGTGTGGTCAATTCTTTATTGTTGACTAAAATCATCTTTATTTCATAATTGGTAGGTAGTATCTTTTGCCAATCACATGTCCTTAAAAATTTAGTTGAAAAAAATTTTTTCTAATCAATTACAAAATAATAGTGCCTAAGAAAATAACTATAACTCACCCAAAATAACTTTAATACTTCTAGACGAAGTTAAGGATCTTATTTGCCCACCGAATGGCCTCTTTTGGCTAACCTTTTCCAGCTTCACCAGCCCTGAACATCATGTTCCTAATTAGCAAAGCCCCACAGTGTATCATGTAAGTCTGGTTTCTCTGAGACTCCCAGAAACATTTCAGGAATTCAACTGTGCCTCCTACTGCTGAGATTCTGTCCAAACCTCTGCCAACTTCTGTTTTGGACAGGGAGATAAGGTTTGGCACACCTTTGCTCCCATAGGAATGCCATTCATCTGTATAAGCCTTCCTTTATCCTTCTGAGATTTCTTTTTATCTTCTTAGAGCCCATAGAACTAAGCTATATTCCTCAGTAATCCAGGAGTCAATCCCAGGAGCCTTCTGATCCACTCCAAGGTTCAAGGATATAGAGAAGAAGTTGGGGAACTGTGGCCTATAGGCCAAATCCAGCCTGTCACCCCTTTCTGTAAATCAAGTTTTATTGGAAAACAGCCATACTCATTCATTTGTGTGTTGTCTGTGGCTACTTTTGCACTATAACAGCAGGGTTAGGTGCAACAGACACCATGTGGCCTGTAAAGCCTAAAATATTTACTGTCTGAGTCTTCACAGAAGAAGTTGGCTGAGCCTCTGAACTAAGCCATAATAAATGCCTGGTTCATCTGTGGTTTTCAGGCCTGCTAGTGGCCTGTGTCCATTCTAGCCACTACGCTATTCACTACAGTACCCAACGTCTGGGCCTCTTTATAGACATGTGCGTATGCACATATAGTATAGAAAAAGAAAGTCTGAGCACTTTTTTTAGATTGTGGTAAAATGTAATGTCCTTCTCTCTCTGTAAAGTTCAGTTAGAAGCTTGAGGGTTTTTTAATGCTTATGCTCCAGTTATATCTTAATTTGCATGATCTCTATTCTTTACTAAGAAAACCCTATCAAAGTCATCTTTTCATTCTTAGGACCAGACTGGCCCTTGAAGATCAAATTCCTATTTATCATAAAGAAAAAAAAATTGGAGAGAGAAGCTGAAAATAGCTGCTTGCTCTCCTGATCATATATTCTTTGCTCCAAAGAAACTTCTGGACTATAAGCATTTGTAAAGATCACATCTACATTTGCAGACATATTCTTCTTAAAGTTTGATGAGTTTATGAAGTCCTTACTGTTGAACTTTTAAGTAATCTTTTTAGAGAAAACAGATGTCCCACTTTGTCTAATCACAGAATGATGCAGACTAGTTATGTTTATGTGCACCACGGTAGGGCAGTCTTCAGACAACTTTACATTCCTTTCCTTCTGGAAGGTGACAAAACTCCAGAGAAATGAGCTGCCTGCTTAGAGTCTCATACTAAACATATTCCCAAGTAAAGAATCCAGCTGAGACTTCCCTCACTTACTGGGTCAGTTTTGTTTCCTTGTTCGCCTAATGAATCTGAAGTTAAATACCAGTATCTTATAATATAATTTTTTGTCTTATTTTTTATTTTTTTAATATAATTTATTGTCAAGTTGGCTAACTACAGTGTATACAGTGTGCTCTTGGTTTTGGGGGTAGATTCCCGTGATCCATCGCTTCCATACAGTACCCAGTGTTCATCTCAACAAGTGCCCTTGTCAGTGCCCATCACCCATTTTCCTCTCTTCCCCACCGCCAGTCAACCCTGTATGTAAGAGTCTCTTATGGTTTGCCTCCCTCTCTGTTTGAAACTATTTTTCCCTCTTCCCTTTCCCCATGATCTTCTGTTAAGTTTCTCAAGCTCGATGTATGAGTGAAAACATATGATATCTGTTTTTCTCTGACTGACTTATTTCACTTAGCATAATACCCTCTTGTTCCATCCACATTGTTGCAAATGGCAGGATCTCATTCTTTCTCATTGCCAAGTAGTATTCCATTGTATATGGAATAAACCACGTTTATTATATAATTCTTAAAACACTTTCACTCACATTACCTCATTTGTCCCAACATCTATGACAGTGGATCCTTCCTATTTTTTTTAAATGTTTATTTATTTTTGAGACAGAGACAGAGCATTAGTGGGGGAGGGGCAGAGAGAGAGGGAGACACAGAATGTGAAGCAGGCTCCAGGCTCTGAGCTGTCAGCACAGAGCCCGACGCGGGGCTCGAACTCATAGACAGCGAGATCATGACCTGAGCCAAAGTCGGCCACTCAACCGACTGAGCCACCCAGGCGCCCCCATCCTTCCTATTTTATAGGACAGAGAAACAGAGGCTCATTGACAATCCCGGGGCCACTCTGCAAGCAGGTAACAGAGCCAGACCCTGACTTTAGAGGTGTTTGGCCCCTGGGTGATTTTTGTTGCACTCTTGGTGGTAGTTGTTGAGTCTGTTGGTATCTGCCGTGTCTTTTATAAAGTCGGCCTGAGTGCAGGAGGGTAAGTCTGTGACCAGAAAGGGATGTGTACTGATTCACTGAGCTGTCAAGCAGTCTTAAAGTACTCACCATTGGCATAGTTGAACATAGTTGTTCACTCTCTTGAAAGCACTTTATATGAATTTCCTAATTAATACCCACTCCTATAAATGTCACTACCCTCATTCTATAGATGAATAGTGGGAGACAGGGACCGAGTAGCAGTGGTGGCAGAGCTGAAATGAGATTTGAGTTTCTAATTTCCAGGCCTGTATTCAGACCTCTAGGCCCCAGTTTGAGCCAGTGATTGTTTAACATAACTGTAGTAGGTATTGATTAGAGTCATGAGGTAATATTTAAAGGTTTAATTCCAGGACAAGCAATCTGTCCTCATATGGTGCCTCTATAATGGTGATTTGTTAATAGCAGAGAGAAAGGCTTGCCTGAAAAAAAAAACAACACGATGACCTCAGTGCACACTGATCAGCGCCCCACCCCCACTCCTAGTTCTCATGTGGGGACATAGACTCAGGATCAGTCACTGGCCTTTCTGTGCTGCTGGCACATGGACGTAGCTCCACCCTGGAACCTGTCCTGATCCCATTCTGCATGGTGGCGCAGGCAGAAATTTTCCTAGGAGGGTCCCAGTAATATTCTCGCGTGCCTTGCTGTCCAGATCCCACCTGATTTGATTTATTCAGCACCTATTTACTGAGTGTTTGCTATAATCTCAGTCCCTTTGTATTAATCTGCTCAGGCTACCATAAAATAAAATACCACAGACTGGGTGGCTTGCTTACAAGTATATATCTTATCTGACAGGGCCCCACCCTTATCACCTCATTTAATGTTATTATTTCCTTGGAGGCCCCATCTCCAATATAGTCACACTGGGGTTTAGGGCTTGGGGGGAACACAAACGTTCATCCAGAACACCTACTATAGGCGTTCAGAGAAGGAAGAGTCCCTGCGGACACAAAGATGTCATGGGCAGTGTGAGACCTGAGTAGTCTGTAGTGACTGGCTGGGTTCGAAATAGATGGAAAGAAAAAGGGAGGCAACTCTAGGAAGGGAAAGTAGGCTCAGCGAAGATGGAGAATGTGGTGTATCCAAGGGACAACTGTTAAATCCGTCCCTGGAGGTAGGAGCCACAAGTGTGCATCTTTAGCAAGTTTCCCAAGGTAAATTTTAGGCACATTAAAGTCTGATAACATTTGGCACAGTATTTTATAACATTGACCTTGAAGTCACTCAGACCTGGATTTGAATCCTGCTTTCACCACTTATTAGCTCTGTCATCTTGGACAAGATACTTAAGCTCTGATTCTAGTTACCTCATCTATAAACGGAGAGGCAGAATAGTGTCTGTTTAGAGCACAGACCCTAGAGCTGAACTACTGGGTTTTAATCTCAACTCTACCAGTTAGCAACTATGTTATCTAAGGCAAATGACTTAACCTGCCTGGACTATAATTTCTTCATTTATAAAACAGAAATAATAATCTGTCTAGTACATTGCTGTGAGACTTAAAAGAATTTATGTAAAAGGTTAGAGTGGGGGGGATTTTGTCCCATTCCCCTCCCCACCCCAGGCATTGACATTGTCTGGAGACCATTCGGTCATCTTAACTAGGGAAGGAGAGAGTGGTTCCAACATGTGGGTAGAGGCTAGAGGTGCTGGTGTGATCCTCCTATGCACGGACATCCCTCCACGACAAAGTATTGTCTGGTCCAAAATGTCAGTAGTGCCACTTTTGAGAAACATGACTTAGAACAAGTATATAATAAGTATTATGTAAGTTTTGGCTACTGTTATGATTCCCTATTGTAGGAATAGCAAGACTTACTTGGAGTGTTATTGTTAGGAGATATAGATATAAATATATAGATTTTTTTTTTTGAGAGAAAGAAAACAGCAGAGGAGAGGGGCAGAGGGAGAAAGAGGAGAATCTTAAGCAGGCTTCACACCCAGCATGGAACCCAACACAGGCTTAACCTCCCCATGTGAGATCATGACCTGAGCGAAAATCAAGAGTCAGTCACTTAACTGACTGAGCCACCCAGGAGCCACAGGAGATACATATTTAACTACAGTACCAAGCAGTCAACAAATGCAGAGGCAATGGCAGTGGTGTATCTATAAACACAGTCTTTTGGTACTAAAGCAGCTCCTATTTAAAGAAATCCTTTTGCAGGGTGCCTGGGTGGCTCAACTCTTGGTTTCGACTGGATCATGATCTCATGGTTTCATGAGTTCGAGCCCCACATTGGGCTCTGCACTGACAGCATGGAGCCTGCCTGGAATTCTCTCTCTCTCCCGCTCTCGCTCTCTGCCCCTCCCCCGCTCACTTGCACTTTCTCAAAATAAAAATAAAATAAATAAATCCTTTTGCAATGTAAATAATTACCTTGTTTAGAATTTTTCAAGAGTAGTACATATCTGTAATCATTAATACTTTTTAAAAATAGCTTTTAATAATTTTAATAATAGTTGTATCCTTTTCAAAGCACTCCACTTCTTCATCTTCATAAGCATTTACTGTTGAGTCTTTACAATATACCACGCTTGCCTTATGGTGCCAGCATGGTGGACATCAGATAGGAGAGTTCCAGGTCAGTTCCTGACTCTACTCCCGAAGATCCCTTGTAGTCTTGGGCAATCTCAGTTTCCCCGTCTGTAAAATGAAAGCAATTGCATCTACCTCCTGAGATGTTTTTGTGAATTAAATGGAAAGGTGTATAGCTTGTACAGTTCGAGTAGGAGTGAGTTCTGAGCGGTTTTGGTTCCCAGGCCCTCCTTGAGCCTGCAATGTTTTTGGAGAGTTGAGTATACAGAATCATCTCCATCCTCTGACTTGAAGGGCAGATGGACAGTTGAGGGAGATAAGAGGAAGGTGGGAAAAGTGTAGTGACTAGAATCTCCATTGTTTCTGGGCATGTGTAAAAAAGTCAAGGACCCAAAAAATGATTGTTCCATATCCTCCCTAGGGTAGTCCTATTGGAGAGGCCTGCATTTTCTTCTCATATCTTGCTTTCTGAGGAAGTATACATCAGTGTCTCACACCATTCTTTAGAAGCGAGCCAAGGCCTAAATGGTGATGCTGAGAAGCTCCTTCTATAACCCTGTTATTTAAAAACACAGTCTTCTTTTATTGCTCTTTTCCAAGTTTCATTTATCTTTTCTGTTAATTTGCACAGATAGCATTCTGACTTTGTATTTCATAGGATTTTTAAAATGGTAATTTTTCTTGGTATTATGAAGATGACAGTGATTTACAGTGCCTATGTTTTTATCTATTTCACTGTCTTGCGGTCTAGTGCCTTAAAGACATTTTTAATTTGCTATTCACATCTGTTTAAAAAAAAAAGGTGAAACCATACACTGTCTGAAAATTAGAGTCTATTCAAGACCTTGCACGTGGCTGCCAGTCTTCCCCATTCCAAGACCTAGCCGCTTCATTCACCAGTAAGAGCTGGCGTGTTTGACCAGACTCTGTTAGACGTATTAGCAGGAACTCATCAGATCTCAGTTAAAGGTTAATCTTGGTTCAGGAGAAGTTTGAAGTTTTCAGTTAAAGACCACAGAAGGCTTAGTTGGAAATTGGAGACACTAAGATAGTGATCAGTGGACACAACACTTTCCACCTGAGAATGCCAATAATGGGAAAGTGTAGCAAAATCGAGTTGATGACCTGGAAACTAAGATAGGATTAAGAAATGTCACGTTGGTGGGGGGTACAGGGACAGAAAAATGGGAGTTTTTCCTACTTCCAATAGATTAAAGGTGTGGGATTTGATAACTTTGAACTCTTCTCATGTGTTGGTATATATTCCATTTCTGCAAAAGTCCATCATCCCCAGCAACCCCAGAAATAAGCAGCTCTGAAACCAGTTAACAAAACTACGAAATGCTGCCTCGGGATATGCTTTGATCTGAATTTTAGAAATAAAAAGAGGTTTTAAAAATCACACATTTGTTTGTTGGCTGTCTCGGGCAAATAGAGACAAATGTCGTTGCCGAAGAGAGCAGGGCAAATGGGAATTTAGAATACCATTTCCCCAAAGAGGCAGATGGTCTCTGTAGAAGCCCGATTTCATTTACTGTCCCTTCTGAAGCTGAATGAAGGTGGTTGAATTTGAAGATAGTGTTGAACTGAAATTGTGGAAATACTCGGGTATGTAAAGGACTCTAATGTGGAATTTGATTTGCCTTTTAAAAGGTGCATTCAGACATTTAACAGAATTTTTACAAAAATTTGTCTTGAACGGATTTGCCAGGGAGAAAAAAAGATTATTTCATTTGATGGTGTAATGATTAATCCTACCACCTGGGTAAGCCAAGTGAACTTCCCACAGGAGATGGCTTGTGCAGTTTTGAATTATATATGAATATTGCAGACTGATGGGAGATAACCTTACCAAGGGATTCATCTGTAGAACAGACAAATCTGTAACAGTGTTACAGTTTCCTTTGAACACCTTAAATTCATTCTCCATGTTCAGCGAATGAGAATTCTTTGTGGAGATTATGATGTGATTTTTTTAAGTGTCAGGTCAAAATACCAAATCTCAATTACAAACTGGTCATTAATGAAAAAGTCAGAGAGTTTGAGGAACAGGCACACTTGTGCTATCTTCCATTATGAATGCAGAGTGAATGCTGAGGGTCCAGGAAAAGAGCAGGCTAAGTCTGGTTTGACCCAACCTGACAATTAAGGACCTAGATGTCAACACCATAGTAATTGTAGACATCCCTCAGAGCACGATAGAACTAGGGATTGTTTCAACATGAATTTAAATCATAGAAATAGAAAAGTCCTAACTTCCTCTTTGTGAGCCATATACCGGTTAACAATTATGTTTTATAGTAACGAATACCAAGTTGTACTTACCTAGAAAAAAATCTAGTTATCCTCATCATATTTGTTATTTCAAGATGTGCTAAGATATAGTGTATTAGAAATTCTAGTAGCTTTCTTGTAATTTCATTTTGAAGATATTTTTTTACCTTCTGTCTCCTGGATAAAATGGGGGAAATTTTCATTTTCTTCATTATCTCCTTCCTGATGCTGTCCTCTAGTTTGTACAGAAGATCAAGTAATCAGAACCTGGGTTCTCTGATTCCCATTGTGGTGTTTTCCCTATTATCTTAAACATTTCTTGACGAAATATTGGTGATGAACCATTTTGTTAGGAGATGAAGTCTGTATTTAGGAAAGTGTCGTTTTACTATTTGGGAGGGTTTTCTGATTTTATATCTAAATATGAAATAAATCAATGGTCAAAAATTATATTCCCTTATGAAATTAATATGCCTTATATAACTTGTCAGATTTTACTTCCTTCTTTCTTCCTAGACGATATGCCTGTTGATAAATAGTGGCTGAGTCAACCTTCTCTGATGTTGTTCTCAGTTCTTTTTCATTTTTTAGTCCTAGCATGTTACCACTTCTAAACTCAAACTCTCAAAACCTCTCCCTGTCCCATCTCTCTTTTACCATTTTCATCATACAAAGAGCCGTTCTTCCCTCAAGCATCAAGATGTGACATACCATTAATGCATTTTTTTAAAAACATCCTTCCTTTTAGACTCTGCCATCACAGTAAATGCTGATTGAAACATCTTAGCATCCATTTGCAATTTCTTGTGATTTTGCTTTCATCAATTCTCTTTGCATAGTTCTTGATAGTTGATGATTATTTAATTTTAATTGGTGATTTAATATACCATTGTACTTATTTTATTTTTAAAAACTTTTTTTTAATGTTTATTTTTGAGACAGAGGGAGAGCATGAGCAGGGGAGGGGCAGAGAGAGGGAGACACAGAATCCAAAACAGGCTCCAGGCTCCAAGCTGTCAGCACAGCTGACAGAGCCAGACGCAGGGCTCGAACCCACAAACTGCGAGATCATGACCTGAGCCGAAATCGGACACCCAACCGACTGAGCCACCCAGGTGCTCCCCAGTGTATTTATTTTAACATGTGCTTATGAAAACTAATCTTTATGTGGAATGTAGGTTGTGTTGTGCTGGTTCTCAAAGAGTTAATAAAGCTAGTTTTCACTTTGCCTAGTTTCCCAGAGGTAGTTTGGCACATTTCCCGACCAAACCCCTAAGGTAAAGGTCAAGGTGCAGTGGATGATATTAAGGTGCAGAATTCGAAACTTGTATCTTATTTGTAGTCCTCCTGAGCTCAGTGGGATCTCTGGTACATCAGAGCTTTAGAACATGATTAACAGACCGACGAAGGCCCTGTAGAATATCGTTTAATGGGGAATTGTGTGAGTGAGTACAGTGGGTGAGTCTTTTACATTTCTTGCCTTTTAGCTTCCATATCTTGTTTTGAGAAGCCCTTAGGAGCACAGAGCTGTGTTTCGTGTCTGTGGGATCAGGCCCAGGGAATTCCTCACGGTTTAATAGCAGCAACTCTTTCTGTGGTTTTCGCGATAGCTGAGGTTCCTTGTAAATCGCCCGTTCCTTAGGAGGAAAACAGACAAGTGAGGGTAGAGTTACAGTTTCTGAACCAACCTTTCCCAATCCTTTTTGATAATGGAAAAGAGAGCTTTCTAGTAATAATGAGGAGATTGGGGGAAGAAGGAGAAAAGGCAAGAGCAAGTTTGCAGAGATTAGGAGTCTTCCTAAAACAGCATTTTAGGAAATGTCTTAAATTGACTCTAAAATAAGAAGAGAATGTCCCTTTATATTTATTGCTCTGAAATCAGAACTGGCTTATATGAACTTTTGCCCAGTAAAGATCATTTTCCTTCTCCTGAAGCCTGTTGATAACTCCTTAGTGATCTACCTTAAGTAGTGTCTGAGAGGGTCTCAGAAGTGTCACTTTCCTTTGTCTTTACTAATGAATGGAAGTAGAGGCCTCTTCTTACCTTGATTTTATGATCCTATTATGAGAAACTAGGTTTGTTTGGAGCCCGTCTTTCGGGTTGATGACCTAGGGCGGCCCATTCAGGGGCGGGCTGCTTTACTGTGTGAGTCCTCCTTCACATAAACCACCCTACCGGCTGCTGGTGGAGTGGCGCCTTTCCACTTTACCAGTCTCTGAGAGCCAGATATCATAAAGGAACTTCTAGCTCATTGCTCTCTCCCAGTGTAGAGAGACTTCTGGCTTTGCCAGCTTTGAAGGAGTATTTTTGAAGTTGAATATCCAGCAGACTTCAAGGTTTATTTTTCTGTTCAGACACATGGCATAATTTCCATAATGAAAGATTGATAAGAAGGTACTCCTTCTTCAGATCTACTCCCTCAAATCCACAGGTGATCTATGTTCTGATGACACATGATCAAACTAAGCTCCTCTTTTAAAGAACTTGTAAATGTCACCATGATTCACTGCCAATTGAAAATCCAGGAAAAACATATAAACAGTATATAGGATATTTATCTCTTTCTCTTTGCCCACTAAAAACGAAACAAAACAAAAAACCAGGAAGAAGAGTTGGCGGGTATATGACAGTCTAAGAACACTTTTAGAAACCATTAAAGATGCCTGATTTTGAATCTATGTTAGTGGATAGCGCAGTGAGATTTCCTAACGAGGCCAGTTTTTTCTACCAACATTTAATGATCATTCCATTCCCTTGTACTTTATAGCAACAGAATTGACAGTTCAGGCAGGATGGGACCTGGGGAAGACTGGAAAAGATAGCTGTAAGCAAATGAGCAGGCAGCAGTGAAACAAGATTGGAAACACAGAGTATTGTGGTTGCCACATTGTGGTAGGTAGCTAACAAGATGTTTCAGATTCATTTTTATAGATAAGATTAACTAGAACACAGAACTTTCTTTTCCATTCGCCTTCCCTGCTGCATGTGTGCGTGCAGGCAAAGGTTGATGCCTCTGTCCTCCCGGCAACACGACTTTCCTGGCTTCAGTTTACTACTAAAACAATTGCTTAACGTCCTTATTTAGTCTAATCTCAACTTGATTCCTGATACTTTGCTAAATACTTTAGCATGTAGTAAATACTACAAAGTATTTGATATTTGCTAGAGTGTTATGTACTGTAGGATAGTAAGTATGCTAAATAGTTCACTACACACGTGTGTATTTTGTCTCTAACTAGTTAAGCATTCAGCTTTCTCACCACTACCATTACCACCTCCTGCCTAAAAAAAGTTTTCACTTCTTACCTTCTTATTTTGAAGCTTCCCTCTGAGCTTACCATACCTCCTCTACCAAACTGAGTTCTCAATAGGTCCGAATCAAGCTAAACAGAAGGGTCAGCCCGCATGAAGAGCTGCCTTCTGTTCAGACACGTATTTGAGGGCTTTTGATCCATTGTTATGACTCTGGGGCTGGTTATTTACAGTTATGGCAAGTAAATGCCTTCCATAAATCTAAATTTCAGCAAGACCTTTGATTACCAGTATAACCATGGTCTGATTTTGTTTCAGTCACAAAACCCATGATGTGACAGAGGATTTCTCTCCTCGGGATCCAAGACCTGTTGCTGCGAGGCAAGATGACGGAGGCTGTGCTTCTGTCCCGGCAGCACTGCCCCTACCTGAACTGGAAAGGCAAGAGGAAAAAGAAGATGTTTCAGATAGTATTGACCTGAATCCCTGTAGTGCAACCTACAGCAATTTAGGTAAGTAAAAATGTCGTATAAATAATATTTAAACCTTTCCTTTTTATGCCCTAGCCACATGCTATATTTCCCTGGAGAGATGGTTTTTATTGCTGCATGAAGCAAACATTGGACACTAGAGCCATGAATTTTCTTTTTTTTTTTCCTTTTTTTTTAAGTTTTTATTTAAATTCCAGGTAGTTCACTTAGAGTGTAGCATTAATTTCAGGTATACAATATAATGCTTCAGCACTTCCATGCAGCACCCAGTGTGGAGCCAGAAATTTTAATTCACCTCAGAAAAGGTCCTGGCGTTTACTAGGCATATATTGAACAACTGTGCCATGAGTCCTATGCCATGTGCTAAGGATGTGACATGGTCCCTGCCTTGAGGGACTCACCTGGAGGAAAAGAGATGAACTTGGTTATGATTTCAGTATTACATGAAAAGCGCAGTGATAGAGATACACATGAAGTATTTTTTATATTACACCGGGGAGGGTGTCAAAAGATGCCTTCCTAGAGGTAATTCCTGAACTGATCTAGCTGGTTGACAGGGAATAAAGAGTATTCCAGCCCAAAGCAACAGCATGAGCAAAAGTGTGGAGGTGTGAAACAGCTTGGTGAACATGGTCACCACAGCCATTTAGTGGCGCTAAAATATGAACTGACGAGTTAGATGAGATCATGCATTTCAAGCTAAAACCTTAGACTTTTTGCTCTTTGTGATAGTAACCCATCATCAAAGGTTTTAAGCAGAAGAATAACGTGATCAAATTTGCATTTTAGAACATCCACTCTACAGGCTGCCGTGAGAGGATGGATTAGAGGAGAAGTATTTATAGCCTAAAACCTAGTAGTTGGATACTTTGGCAGGACCACATAAGGAGATGAGAAAGGTCTCAACTAAGATAGTGGGAAGGGGAACAGTAGACAGATTTCAGAGATATTTAAGGGCAAAATACATAAAGCTTCGTGGTTACTTCGATATGAATGATGCGAAGAATCTGATTATGTCTCAGATTTCTCGCTTGGAGCAAGCAGACTCAAAGAAGATCCTAATTATCGGAAGTATTTAGAGAGAGGCTGAGGGGCCATCTCTCAGATGCAGAGAAGAAGAATCCTACAAAGAGGGTTGGACTAAATTACCTCAAAGATGCCTACCAGTGCAAAGATTCTCAGTTTTCCAATCGTCTTCACTCTTCTTCCTTGAGTACCCAGTGACTTTCCTTCTATCTTCCTTCCTTGAGCATCTCATAGTTTTCCTTTCTTCTGAAAAGTAAAGCCTGGGGCTGGATAAGGATTTCTCCC
The DNA here is from genome assembly GCA_030068075.1 of Paguma larvata. NCBI lineage: Eukaryota > Metazoa > Chordata > Mammalia > Carnivora > Viverridae > Paguma > Paguma larvata. The sequence goes on from CM057827.1 coordinate 113,158,367, forward strand.
ATGAAGTCAGGAGAGAGGAGAGTGGCATGAGTTGGACTACCACATGCGCAGCCCTGGCAAGATCCTTATGGACCCCTGACCTACTCTTACGCCGATGGAAATCAATGGCATATGCCATCAAAGCATTCTCTGCCTGGTTTCTCATCTTCTCTCTCTTTGTCTTTTTCCTTCATCAGGTTTTAGTAAGGAAGAATTCTTCTAAGATCAGCTAGTGTAGTTGGAGATAAAGGAGTCCTTAAGAAGGCGAAAAGGTTGAGGTAATGCTGTAGGCGAAATGTTGTAATCTGTCCTTTTGAGAAACTCATCATAACAACGCACATGCAGTTGAAAATATATTCTGTAAAGAAAAGACTTCCATTCTAAGTTCTAGAAGACTTAAAAGATTTAGGTGTTGGGAAGAATATATTACAGTTTACCCAAGCAACCATCTTAGATACCATTTTCCAGTTGGAATAGATTTTATAGTGAAGCAGCTTACTCAACTTTTCCCATTCTTTTATGTTTTATGAAGCATCCTATAAGATGAAAAATTTACTGCTTATTTACATAGTATACTCTCAGGCAGCATAATGTATCAGTACATCTTTCAGACATTCTTACTGCCCCAAAATTTCTTTTATGAGGTCCTCAGTAAGATATATAGTAATTTTTACTGATCATATGGCATCCTATGGCATCGCTTTAAAAATATCCATTAACTGGGGGCACCTCGGTGGCTCAGCCGGTTGTGTCTAACTTCAGCTCAGGTCATGATCTCACAGTTCATGGGTTCGAGCCCTGCATTGGGCTCTGTGCTGACAGCGGAGCCTGGAGCCTGCTTCAGATTCTGTGTCTCCCTCTCTCTCTCTGCCCCTCCCCAACTTGTGCTCTGTCTCTCTCTCTCTCTTGGAAATAAATAAACATTTAAAAATATATATATATACACACATACACAGATACACATTAGCTGGGGCGCTTGGCTGGCTCAGTCGGTAGAACATGCGACTCTTGATCTCAGGTTATAAGTCTGAGCTCCACGTTGGGTGTAGAGATTACTTAAAAATAAAAATAAAAAAATCTTTTGAAAAATCCATCAGCCAACATTAATTAAAGTTAATTATTTTATCTTCTTTGTCTTGTCAGTTGTGTAGATAATTAGAAAAAACAGAGCATTACTTCTGAGAGTATTTCAAGTGCCTCACATATATTACCTCATTTCATCTCTCAAAAACCTTAGGAACTTAGATCCCCATTTTTCAGATGAGGAAAATTAGTCAGAGTGCCTTGCAAAAAAGTCACAGAATCGGGAGCGCCTGGGTGGCTCAGTTGGTTGGGCAGCCGGCTTCGGCTCAGGTCATGATCTCACGGTCTGTGGGTTCGAGCCTCGCGTCGGGCTCTGTGCTGACTGCTCAGAGCCTGGAGCCTGCTTCTGATTCTGTGTCTCCCTCTCTCTCTGCCCTTCCCCTGCTCATACTCTGTCTCTGTGTCTCTCAAAAATAAATAAACGTTAAAAAAAAAAAAAAGGTCACAGAATCGATAAGGACTGCATCAAGATTGGAACTCATTTGGTCTTAACCTCAATTATAATGGTCATAACCAATAAGTTCTTGTAAAAAACTAAAGGACTGAATCTGTCTCCTGCTTGTTTGTTTGTTTGTTTTTAAATCATCTACTCTGAGACACGAAATTTAAGACTTTTTTCAAAAGATTATGATTACTTAGAATACAAAAAATACTGGGTTATAGATGCCCCATCAGAAAGATAGCATTCTTTCTGCCTATTACTTTACTTTTAAAAGTAGTAGGTGATGCTCCTAAAATGTTGTGTTGTTTTCCTTAAGTGTTTTAAATGGCTATACTCGACTCCATAGCATTTGACACATCACATGGTTAGTTGCTCCTTTGAGGTGGGAATGAAACAACTGAGTAATAGATAGGATTGACACCAACAGTTTTACAACTCAAGGGTTTTTTAATTTTTTTGTTCTTGTTTTTTCCCTAATGAAATAAGTATTTTAGATGGCATTTAGAACATACCTTTTTCAATATTGTCAATAAATCATTTGCAGGAAATTTTAAACTGTCCCTTTGGGTAATTTCTTGTGATTTAAAGACCTGGCAGCTTATTTTTTAAAAATCCGTATTTAAAAACGGAAAGGAAACAATACTTTTTAATGTAATTGCTTTAGAACCTTTTAAATAGTCTGAAACCAATCTATAAGTACTGCTTGCTTGCTTGCTTTTCTTTCTTTCTTCTTCTTTTTTTTTCATATGAGGCAGAGGACGGATGGACCAGTGGAAGAAAGTGAGAGAGGAAAGTTAAGGGTTACCATTATTTTTACTGTGGAATTTATTTCTGAAAATTACATTGTGAAGTGGACCTAGGAAGCAGCGTAGTGTAGTAGAAAAAATCCTAAGTTTGGAGGATCCACCAGATTCCGGCTCCTGACAGCTGTGTCATTGCCCACCTGTATGACTGTAGGTCAGCTCTGACATCCCTGAGCTTCAGTTTCCTCATCTGAAGGGAGGGAAGAGTAACATCTGCCTTGTCAGGCTGACTGTAAAAGAACTTGGTATACAGAGGCGCTTCATAACATTGGTTCCTTTATTTCTTCCCAAAAATGTGCTGTTGCTTTCTCCTTCAAATATGTTTGACGTGCTAGCCAGAAAATGTAGAATAAGGTGGAAGTAGTTTAAAATGTTTATTAGAAACGTTGAATAAGCAAAAAAATATAAATAATATATAAATTCAAAAAGGTGTAAGTTGCCTGTGCAACTAACAACTGAAGTTGTGAATATAATACAGGTTACAGGGTCCCAAGGTGGCTAACAGGGACCAGAGGACAGATGACAAGTAATAGTAATGACCTTGTGACAGATTCAGTCCCCCAAGGTCTGCTAATTATAGCAACAAAGGGATACGGTCTGGATTTGTTTTGTAGTTCCCACACTTCTTAGATAGTTCTGAAAACTAGTAAGTTAAAAGAAAAAAAACCACCTGGAATAGGCCTTGATTACCCAACTTCAGAATCTCCCATTAGACCCCCGCCCTGGATACAGTGTCGCTCCTCCCCTGTGGTGTAACAAGAGCTGTTGTGATTCAGCCGTTCCTTCAAAAAGCTACTAACTTATGCAAACCCTACCTTGGAACCACGTTTTTATTTTTTACTTTAGCGATCATTCGCTGTGGTTAATGGGAGCCTTTTTCCTTGTCCTTAACATAAATAAAGCAAACTTTATTTTATTTAAACTGGACTAATTACTAGATTCTAGAGCTGCCCTATCCAATATAGTCAGTAGCTACTAGCCACATCTGGCTATTTACGTTCACATTCCGTAGAATATAAATAAGAATTCAAGTTCTTAGTCTCACTAGCAACGTTTCAAGTGCTCAGGAGCTGCAGATGGCTAGGAACTACTGTATCGGACATGCACGTATGCGTTCCTGTCATCACAGAAACTTCTGTTGGACAGCACTGCTTTAAAGAATCAGGTATTTGGGGGATTTGTATTGTCTTTTGTGGGCACAAAACTCATATTGGTCTTTATGTGACCTGAAAACTCTTCAAGAAGGTTGCCCCTTACAGAGTGATGATTTTACTCTGGGTGACGGTGGTAGGAGACCACTGAACAAACTCTGATCTATAACATCTTAATCAGCCCCAAGCTGAATCTAGCAGGGTATCAGCCACCCAAAATGATCTCCCAAAGAAGTGATAGATGTTTTTTCAAGCAGACCTTCAACATTTCTCCCTTGTTTCTTATGTCTGTCTCAAAATGTCTAGAAGAAATATTGCTCGTGTTTTATGTGACACACCTGACTACTTTATCAGCCTACTAAAATCGGGAACTCATAATAACTTCTACTCTGTTAGAAATAAGTCAGTGGCTTTAGCTCTCCTTCATTCACTTCCTAATTGAGTACTCTTTACATTGCTTTTTAGAAAGATCTATCAAGTCTTTATGTACACATTCTTGGCTTGCTTCTCTTTCTGTGTGCCTACAACCTAGCACATTATCTAAAACATGCAGTAGCGTACTGAGAACATGTTTGAATGAATGAGCCAAAATTGACTTTGGCATTTGACTTTATAAGATTCCCAGATTAGGGAAAGTTAAGCCCTTCTTAGGAAAGGAGGAAATTTCATATAGGAAAATTTCAAGTCCCAGTTTATGTGTTCCATTAATCAGCTGACTTTTTTTTCTAATACAGGCGTATCTCAGAGATACTGCAGGTTCCGTTCCAGACCACCACAATAAGGCAAATACCACAACAAAGCAAATCTAGTTAATTTTTTGGTTTCCCAGTGCGTATAAAAGTTATGTTTATATAATACTATAAATATGCAATAGCATTATATCTAAAAAATTAATATGAGTATCTTAATTAAGAGATACTTTATTGCTAAAAAATGCTAACCATCATATAAGCTTTCGTTAGTCATAATCGTTTTTGCAGGTAGAAGGTCTTGCTTGTTGTTGATGGCTGCTGACTGATCATGGTGGTGGGTACTAAAAGCTGGGGTGGGTATGGCAATTTCTTAACATAAGACGCAACACTGCAGAACTCCTTTCAAAACTGGAGCCCATCTTCTCAAACCCTGATGCTGCTTTTTCAACTAAGCTTATATCATATTCTAAATCTTTTGTTTTCATTTCAACGATCTTCACAGCATCTTAATCAGGAGCAGTTTCCATCTCAAGAAACCACCTTCTTTGTTCATCCCTAAGAAGCAAATCCTCATCCATTAAAGTTCTATCATGAGATTGCAGCCATTCAGTCCCATCTTTAGGGTCCACTTCTAGTTCTCTTGCTGTTCCCACCACATCTGCAGTTACTTCCTCCATTCAAGTCTTGAACTCCTGAAAGTCCTCTATGAAGGTTGGAATCCACTTCTTCCAAATTCCTGTTCATGTTGGTATTTCGACCTCTTCCCATGAATCAGGAATGTTCTTAGTGGCATCTAGAATGGTGAATCCTTTCCAAAAGGTTTCCAATTTGCTTTTCCCAGATCCATGGAGGGGAATCTCTATCTATGACAGCTATAGTTTTATATAACAAGACTTGAAAGTCAAAATTACTCTTTGATCCATGGGTTGCAGAATGGATGTTATGTCAGCAGGCATGAAAACAACTTTAATCTTGCTGTACACCTCCATTAGAGCTCGGGTGACCAGGTGCATTGCAAAATATTACAAACTAATATTTTGAAAGGAATTTTTTTCCCTGAGCAATGGATCTAAACGTTAGGCTTAAAATATTCAGTAAACCATGTTATAAGCAGATATTCTGTCATCCAGACTTTGCTGTTCCATTTATAGAACACAGGCAGAGGTGATTTAGCTTATCTTAAGGGCTTTATGATAAAGGTTTTTGGAATGGTGAATGAGCACTGGCTTCAACTTGAAGCAACTGGTTGCAACTTCATCGGTTGCATTACCCCTAACAAGAGAGTCAGCCTGCCCTTCGAGGCTTTGAAGCCAGGCTGTGACTTCTCTCTAGCTATGAAAGTCTGAGATGACATCTTCTTATATCTACATTGAAAATCTGTTGTTTAGTGTAGCCACCCTTCATTAATTTCTAGCTTAATCTTATGGATAAGCTGCAGCCTCTACCTGAGCACTTGCTGTGTCACCTGACTTACCTTACCTCACCTTAGATGTTATGGAGATAGCTTCTTTTCTTAAACCTTAGGAACCAACCTCTGCTACCTTCCCGCATTTCTCGTGCAGCTTCCTCACCTCTAGCCTTCATAGAATTGAAGAGAGTTGGGGCTTTGCTCTGGATTCATCTTTGGTTTAAGGGAATATTGTGGCTGGTTTGATTTTTCAGATCACTGAAACTTTCTTCATATCAGCAATAAGGCTGTTCTACTTTCTGGAGTAGCACTTTTAATTTCCTCCAGGAACTTTTTTCCTTTGCATTCACAGCTTGGCCAACTCGTGCAAGAGGCGTAGCTTTCAGCCTACCTCAGTTTTCAATATACCTTCCTCACTTAAGCTTAATTATTTCTAGCTTTTGATGTAAAATGAGAGATGTGCAACTCTCCTTTCACTTAAAACTTAGAGGTCAATTTAAGGTTATTAATTGGCCTAATTGCAATAAGTGCTGCATCTTGGGGAATAGGGAGACTGAGGAGACGGAGAAAGACCAGGGAACAGCTGGCAAGTGGAGCAGTCAGAACACATTTATCCTATTAAGTTCATTATCTTCTATGGGTGTGGTTTGTGGTGCCACAAAACAATGACAGTAGCACATCAAAGATCACTGATCACAGACCACCCTAACAAATATAATAATAATGAAAAAGTTTGAAAAATTGCAAGAATAACTAAAACGTGGCACAGAGACACAAAGTAGCCATACTGTTAGAAAAATGACACCAATAGACTTACTGGATGTAGCATTGTCACAAACCTTCAGTTTGTAAATAGCAAACGAAAAAATGCAATATCTGCAAGACACAGTTGAACGAGGTATGCTTGTTTGAGGCTTAATCCAGAGGTTTCCTAGGTCAGAAATTACCCAAGCCAGGCCTCAGGCGCCTTTCTACATAGTCCCACAAGAAATGGTCCACATTTTTTTAAAGATTTTTTTAAAATTTTATTTAAATCCAAGTTAACATATAGTGTAATAACGGTTTCAGGAGTAGAATTTAGTAATTCATTGCTTACATGTAACACCCAGCGCTCATCCCAGCAAAGTGCCTGTTACCCATTTAGCCCATCCCCCAACCCAACACCTCTCCAGGAACCCTCAGTTTGTTCTCTGTAATTTAAGAGTCTCTTATGGTTTGCCTCCCTCTCTGGTTTTATCTTATATTTCCCTCCCTTCCCCTGCGTTCATCTGTTTTGTTTCTTATCCACATTTGAATGAAATCATATGATATTTATCTTTCTCTGACTGACTTAGCATAATACATTCTAATTCCATCAATACTGTTGCAAATGGCAAGATTTCATTCTTTTTGATGGCCAAGTACTGTTCTATTGTGTGTGTGTGTGTGTGTGTATATATATATATATATGTACATATATATACACACACCACTTCTTTATCCATTTGTTAGTCGGTGGACATTTGGCTCTTTCCATAACTTGGCTATTATTGACAGTGCTGTTATAAACATTGAGGTGCATGTGCCCCTTCGGATCAGCATTTTTGTATCCTTTAATAAATCCCTAGTAGTGCAATTGCTGGCTTGTAGAGTAGCTCTATTTTTAATTTTTTGAGGAACCTCCATGCTGTTTTCCAGAGCGGCTGCACCCGTTGGCGTTCCCACCAGCAGTGCCAAAGAGATGCTCTTTTTCCGCATCCTTGCCAACATCTGTTGTTGCCTGGGTTGTTAATGTTAGCCATTCTGACTGGCGTGAGGTGGTATCTCATTGTGGTTTGATTTGTTTCCCTGATGCTGAGTGATCTTTCATGTGTCTGTTAGCTACCTGATGTCTTCTTTGGAAAAGTGTCTATTCATGTGTTTTGCCCATTTCTTCACTGGATTATTTGTTTTGGGGGTGTTGCATTTGATAAGTTCTTTATAGATTTTGGATATTAACCCTTTATCTCATATGTCATTTGCAAATATCTTGTCCCATCTTGTCAGTTGCTTTTTAGTTTTTTTGGTTGTTTCCTTCACTGTGCAGAAGCTTTTTGTATTGAAGAGGTCCTAATAGTTCATTTTTGCTTTTGTTTCCCTTGTCACTGGAGACGTATCTAGTAAGAAGTTACTGTGGCTAATGTCAAAGAGGTGCTGCCTGTTTTCTTCTCTAGGATTTTGATGATTCCCTGTCTTATGTTTAAGTCTTTCATCCCTTTTGATTTTACTTTTGTGTATGGTGTAAAAAAGTGGTCCACGTTCATTAAGACTGAATTTTTAAATAATCTCCACACCCAATATAGGGCTCAAACTTACAACCTCGAGATCAAGAGGCATCTGCTCTACTGACTGAGCCAGGCAGGCACCCCTCTGCATTTCTTATCTTACTTACCTGGAGCATCTACTTAACGCTGTACCTTTCAAACACTGAAAGAAAACATCTAAAAGTCTTCTGTCTCCAGAACTTCCTTTGGCAGTGTATTGATCATCAGAGTTAAATGTTAAGGGATGAGAAGCACCTGGCTGGCTCAGTCAGTGACGCATGCAACTCTTGGTCTCAGGGCTGTGATTTCGAGCCCCCCATTGGGTGTAGAGATTACTTAAATCTTTAAACAAATGTTAAGAAATAAGTGTACTTAAAAGAGTTCTATTTTGTTGCTGGCGCTGATGTCCTAATTATGGAATAATGTTGTCGTAAATAGAAGCTTTAAAAAAATCTTTCTAAAGGATACATTGCCATTAGCACATCTACTCAATAGCACAGTCATTATTGAGGAACTTATATGGACCAGATGTTATTCTACACAATTCAAAGTTAATGATTTGAGGGACACTTGGGCAGCTCAGTCGGTTGAGCATCTGACTCTTACTTTCAGCTCAGGTCATGATCTCACGGTTTTGTGGGTTTGAGCCCCACATTGCCATGCTAGCAGCACGGAGCCTGCTTGGGCTTCTCTGTCTCCCTCTCTCTCTGCCCTACCCCCACTCACTCCGTGTCTCTCAAAATGAATTAAACTTAAAACAAAGTTAATGATTTGAATCAAAGATTAAAGAATTGCACATTTTTAGATTATCTGGATGTTTAAAAAAATAAAACAGAACCTGAGACCTGACTGCTTTGAACATTTGTTTGAGCATTTGTTGTACTTCCTAAAAATATAATTATTTCTATTTAAAAAGAAATCGTAGACTGTTTCCCCATCTTTTAACTTAGCTGCATTCACATTTAAAAATAGTTTCCCATATACTGGAATTAGTTGGTGGAGTGCAATATTCAAATTACATAGATAACTTACCCTCAAATAAATAATCTCTGTTCTTGGAGAGATTTTCAAATGAGATTCTACAAAAATTGAGTCTGTCAGCTGCTATGCCACTGACATTCTTTAAAGTGGTCCGTGTATCTCTTTATTTGAGGCTGTGCCTAAAATGGTCTTAGGAGGTCAGCTTCGTTTTATCATTTGACATGAAGTTGACGTCCCCTGGGGTTTGCCAGTTGGTGCCTCCACTTGACTGTGGTGGGATCCTTCTTCCTAAGTTGCTGATGCCTGCAGGAGATGATATAGTGAGTGCTAGGCTCAGCCTGTGAGAGGCCCACTCACTTGACAAGGCTGGTGCACAGTGGTATGTGACATCTATATTTATAAACCACAGTGCATATTTCCCAGTTTGGAGATGATTGTCTCTTCCTTTGTCCTCTCTTTTCCTGTTCTCATATATATTACTGTCATGAGCCCTGGAAAAAAATGAGGGGTGAAATTACAATGTAAGTGGAAAAGTATGTTATATTTATTTGGGCTTTACCACTTTCATTCAGCAAGCATTTGTCGAACAGCAACTATCTGCTGGGGACAAAGCTGGGTGCTGGAAATAGCAAGGACTCTTGCTTGGTCTTTAGGAAAGACAGACATAGGCTGGACTCGTAGGAACTCATGTGCCAGTTGCCATGATGCAGATGGTTTAGTGAAAGCCCCTGCCTGGAGCAGTCTAGGAGAGGGGGGGTCACGTAGGTTTTGAGCACAGCTTGAAAGAAGAGTAACTACTCTGACAGACTGACAAGCCAGCGAGAACATTCCAGGTAGAGGGAAAAGTATGTACAAGGCCTAGACATTAATAGAGCAATGAATGTTCAATTCACTACAGGTAATGAAACAGGGTGGCTTAAGTACAGAGTGAAAGGGGGCAGAATAGGGGAGTAAAATCGTGAAAAAGCAAGGCTAGATCATAAATGGTATATATATGTCACAGTGAGTATATCTTTCTTTTTCTTTTTTTTTTTTTTTCATTTTATTTTTAGAGAGAGCAAGCAGGGGAGAAGGGGCAGAGGGAGAGAGAGAGAGAGAAACTTAAGCAGGCTCCATACTCAGCAATGGAGCCTGACACGGGACTCAATCCCATGATCCTGGGATCATGACCTCAGCTGAAATCAGGAGTCAGACGGAGTCACCCAGCCACTCCAGTATATCTTTTATCTGTAGGAAATGGAGAGCCACTGAAAAATTATGAATAAAAGGACATGATCAGGATTTTTAAAAGATCATTCTGAGATCTCTCTACCTATTAGATAATTGGAGGCAGAGAGACCAACCAGGAGACCATGATATTCCTGTCTTATTGGAATGAAGAATTAATTATACTTATTAGTACACTGCTCTTGTCCCAATGTGTCATCATTAAGTGCCTTTAATCCCTAGCACCCCAAGATGGTAATGATTGTCAGGTCATAAGCAAACATTTGCTGTGGTTTGTCCCCAGTGTGTCTTCAGTGGTAGCGCCTTTCAGCCCATGTCTGTAATGGTGGAGTTATTATTTTGAGGCTTTCAATATGCAGTCATCTTTAAAATGTTGATCTTTAGAAATAATATTTTTCCTATTTCCTTTCTACTTATTATATAAGATCTAAGAGTCCTATATCAATCATCCTCCTTCCTGAGGAGTTTTAAACACCCTTTTGGCTTCTTCAAAGTGTCATTAAATTATTCCCTTGTAATCCATCTTTCATCATTTGCTTTATAGAACATGATATAAGGGCTAATCTGTCAGTCCAAAGACATTTTTAAGTGGGGAGAGAGTAAAGAGACAGAGTAAGGAAGCTCAAAAAGAGGGGAAAGTAAGGTTTGAATATGGTTTAATCAAGCATATTTGTCCAAAAGAACTTTTTTAGTCTATAGCAAGGCAAGATTTAGAACCCAATCTATTTTTTTTTCTGTTTAGAGAGCTGGTATGCCACAAAAATGTAGAGTATGTGATGTTATATCAGGACTGCTGAAAGCTGAGCTTCGTGTCTGGTCCCAGAGGCTTGAGAGGAATGTACAGGATTAAAAGTTTAAAATAAAAACAGCCAAGATACCAAGCTTTTAAAACATTGACCCTTATGACTGGAATTCAGTTAGAAGAACTTGTCTTTCTTGGGGAAAAAATAAAAACACAAAACACTTTTAGACGTGGGAGAATGACTTGACCTATGTGCACAGGCTGTGGAAATGCAGAAGTTTCTGAGTCTCATGTGGAAATCTCTGTTGCTCCCAGGAGATCACATTCTGCTGTTTGGGAAGAGAAGCCACTACTAACTCTCTTTATTTCCTTGTTGCCTTCGCTGTCCATTTTCATTTTGGAGTGATGAGCAACTCTTCTGACTCTGCATCCCTCAGTCGGCAGCCATTTCCTGCCTGGCTACTGTGTGTGTCACCGCGCCAGGTTCTGAGGGCATGTAAAACAATACACACGTTGGAAGAGGCTAAAATGCCGCAGTAGGGCAAAAAGTGCTAAGACAGCAAGAGGAAGAAGTGAGGGTTCTCAATTTGGAGGGGACGAGTAGAGAATAGGGAGCCTTCAGCGGAGAAGAGCCATCTGAGCTGGACTTAACGACGGAACGCCTTTACTACAGCAGAGATGTAGGAATCCAACTCCGGAGCGTATTCAAAGAACAGGAAGCGAGTGTTCATGTGGGAGAGTTGATGAGAAGTAGTGGTAGATAAGACCGAGAGCCTTGACCGGCTCGCTGAGGAGTTGGGACTTTGTTCTGTAGGGCAGCGAGTGGCATGATCAGCCCTCTTCCACCTCCTCTGATAAGCAGTAAAGAGCTGCTGATTGTGATAGACTGATAGACTTTGTTTCACTTGCTGCTTCTGAGGTCTTTTTTTTTTTTTTTTTTTTTTTTAGTGCTTTGGGAATCCATTCCTTCCATGTCTATGATTAGTTTTGTTTGTTCTGATTTAGAGAAATTGGTAGAAAATGATACCCATAAAGGTTCTTCTAGGGACGTGGAAAGGGCAAGAATAAGTTTGTGTTTCTAGTTTTTTCATTTATTCATTAATACCTGCCTTCCTTTTTTTTCTTCTTTTTTTCCTTCTTTCCTTCCATTCTCCTCAGCCAGATTCTTTGCTGGATCATGGGTATGCAAAAAAATAGGTACAGCCAGGGCTGGGCTGTGAAAGGCTGGCTTTCTGTGCTTGAGCAAAGAAACTTCTGTCCTCGGGATCAAGTCCAAATTCTCATTGACAGATTTTTTAGGTAGAGGAGTGCCATGATCAGCTTTGGTGTTTAAAAAAAAAAATCTCTGTAATGGCCAGCGTGGTGAGGGAGGCAAGACTGGAGACTGATAACGGGGACTGTCACAGTAGTCAAGCTAGGAGGGTAAGGTGCTGGTGCAGTGCAGTTCACTGCCTCTGACCTTCTCCATCACACTTCATCTCGAAAGGTCTGGATCCTTGAGTGTAGAATAAAGGTTTGTTGTAAAGCCTATTTCCATCACGTTGTGAATAAACTATGGTTCTGTTTTCTCACATCAGCTGAGGCAAAATAGGGCCGGGGCAGCTCTGGGAAGGAGGCTCATCACCATCACAGGAAGCGTGCAATTAATACCGAGCCCCTCCATCCCCGGCGATGTTAAGGGCACAGAGGAATGGGAAGATGTGACTAGAAACTGGATTCATGGTAGTTTCTAAGAATGAATTATTGATTTTGTTTATTGAGAGATCATTTACATACCATAAAATTTAGAGGCTGTAATTCCATGAGTTTTAGTAGAATTTTACAACCATCACCAGTATCTATTCCAGAACGTTTTTATCAACCTAAACAGAAACCAGTCTCTCTCCATTTCCATTCTCCGCATCCCACAGCAGTCACTAATCTACTTTCTGTCTGTAGGGATTTACATATTTCTGGATATTTCGTGTAAATGGAATCATCAGTATGTGGGCTTTTGTGACTGGCTTCTCTTACTTAGCATATTTTCAAGGTTCGTATCGGTTGTAGCATGTAGCAGCACTTCATTTCTTTTTATGGCTGAATAATATTCCTTTGTCTATCCGTTCATCAGTTGATGGGCATATGGGTTGTTACACCCTTTGGCTATTAGGAATAATGTTACTAAGAATATTTGTGTATAAGATTTTATGTGGACATACATTTTCACTTCTCTCAGATATATACCTAGGAGTGGAAATCCAGGATCACATAATAACTTGGTTTTACTTTTTGAGTAACTACCAAACTATTTTCCAAAGTGATTGCACCATTTTAGATTCCTCCTAGCAATGTGTGAGGGTTTGAATTTCTCCATGTCCTCACAAACACTTGTCCATCCTTTGGATTAGAGTTGACTTAGAAGATGTGAAGTAGTCTCTCATGGTTTTGGTTTGCATTTACCTAATGGGTAGTGATGTTGAGCATCTTTCTATGTGCTTCTTGGCCATTTGTATATCTTCTTTGGAGAAATGTCTATGCATACCCTTTGCCCACTTGTAAGGGGTTATTTATCTTTTTAGTGTAAGTTAATTTACAAATTCTGGATACAATTCTTTTATCATATAGATGATTTACACATATTTTCTCCCATTCTGTGCATTGTCTTTGCACTCTCTTGAAGTTTGAAGCACAAAAGTTTTTAACTTTTATGAATTCCAATTTATTTTTATTTTTTTTTGCTTGTGCTTTTAGGTGTCATATCTACAAAATCATGGCCTAATCCAAGGGTGAAAAATGTATTCCTGTGTTTTCTTCTAACAGTTTTATAGTTTTCATTCTTATGTTGAGATTTTTGCGATATTTTGAGTTACTTTTTGCCTATAGTTATAAGGTAGGAGTTCAGCCTCATTGTTTTGCATGTGGATATCCAGGTGTTCTGGCACTATTTGTTAGAAAGACTACTGTTTCCCCATTGAGTTGTCTTGGTGTCCTTGTTGGAAATTGGCCATAAATATACAGGTTTATTTCTAGACTCTCGATTCTGTTCCATTCATCTGTATTTCTATTCTTAGTACACTCAATCTTTTTTTAAACTTAAGAAAAATTTTTTTAATGTTTATTTATTTTAGAGAGAGAGGGGGTGGGACAGAGCATGAGCGGTGTGGCAGAGAGATAGAGGGAGACACAGAATCAGAAGCTGGCTCCAGGTTCCGAGCTGTCAGCACAGAGCCCGACACAGGACTTGAACTCACAGATTGCGAGATCATGACCTGAGCTGAAGTCAGACACTTCCACGGAGCCACCCAGGCACCTCTATTTTTTTTTAATTTTTAATTGAAGTTGACATATAATATTTATATTAGTTTTAGGTGTACAACATAGTGGTTCAACATTTATATACATTACAAAATGCTCACCAAGTGTAGTTACCATCTGTCATCATTTAAAGTTATTATAATATTATAATATTATTGACTAGAGGGGAGCCTGGGTGGCTCAGTCAGTTAAGCATCTGACTCTTGGTTTTGGCTCAGGTCATGATCTTGCCTTTCTTTTATTAAGTTTATTCCTAAATACTTTATTGTTTTTGATGATATTATAAATGGAATAGTTGTTTAATAATAACTTTTTGATTGTTCATTGCTAGCATATAGAAATACAATTATTTTATATAGATCTTATATCTTGCAACCTTATTGAACTGGTATATTAGTTCTAATAATTTTTTTGTGAATTCCTCAGGCTTTCCTGTATACAAGATTATGTTACCTTTGAATAGAGATAGTTTGGCTTCTTTTCCAATCTGGATGTTTTTGTTTCTTTTTCTTTCCTAATTTCCAAAGGTCCTCCTTTGAAATGTAGAATAGAAGTGACAAGAATGGAAATCCTTGTTTTACTCTTGATCTTAGTGGGGAAATACCGAGTTTTTTGCCATTAAGGATGATGCTGGCTCTGGGGCTTTCATAGGTGCCCTTTTTCAGGTTGAGGACATGCTCTCCTTTTCCCAGTGTGTTCAGTATTTTGTCATGAAAAGGTTTTGGATTTTCTCAAATGCTTTTTCTGCATCTATTACATCTATTAAAGTGATCATGTAAGGTTTTTTCCCCTTTATTCTGTTTGCATGCTGTATTCTATTGATTACCTTTCAGATATTAAAACCAAGCATGCATTCCTGTGACAGATCTAACTTCATCATGATGTATAATCCTTATTATATGTTTCTAGATTCAGTTTGCTAGTATTTTGTAAAGATTTCTGTGTCTGTATTCATAAGGGATATTAGTTTCTGGGTTTCTTGTGAATGCCCTTGTCCAATAAAGCTGTAATACTGGCTTCATAGATTTCAAGCTGGGAAATGCTCCCTTCCCTTCTATTTTTGGAAGAGTTTGTCCAGGATTAATATTAATTCTTCTTTAAACATTTGCTAGAATTCATCAATGAAGCTATGTTGCCCTGGACTTTCCTTTGTGGGAATATTTTAAATTAATAATACAGTATCTTTTCTTGTTATAGGTACCTCTGTAAGTTTACCACTTAATTCTCTTTCAGCTCTAATCTATTCTTTTACTCATTCAAGAAACATTATTGAGCGTCTTTTACATCCAGGCCCTGTCCTGACATAGAGGATACAATAATGAATAAAGCAAAGTCCTGACCCTCTTAGCATTCTCATTCTCTTTGTCTCTCTCATTCTTATGTCTATATATGTGTGTGTATCTATATATACACACACATTTTTCATTTGTATTTATATTTAATATAGCTCTGTTCCTTATAAAAAATATAATTTGCTACATGCCATTGGTGGAGAAAGGTGGACCTTAGGTTTGCTGTATGTATTGTCTTAGTTTGTATAAACTTCTCGGTGTTCTTGGAGAGAGATCCATGAATAAGAAATGGACTATATTGTTACTACCATCACAGCTTATATTTGTGCCCTTGGCATTGCTACAAGGACATGATTTTAATGAAAACAAACCTCCATCTTTGTTCATTATCACTCTCAGGTCCATGCAGTGCCTTCTGTTCTGTCTGACCCTTCAGTAAGAGCATGTATTAGTTTCCTAGGGCTGTAACAAACTTCCATGAACTAAGAGAAATTTATTCTCTCGCAGTTTTGTAGGCTAGAAGTCTAAAATCCAGCTGTTAGCAAGGCCATGGTTTCTCTGAAGCTCTGGATAGAATCCTTCATTTCTTCTTCCTAGCATCTGGTGGTGCCATCGATCCTTGACATCCTTGGCTTGCTGCTGCGTTATTCCATTCTCTGCCTCTGTCGTCACATGGCATTCTCTCTTTTGTCTCTTTTTATATGATGTTTTCCTCTTTTTATAAGGACAGCAGTTATATTGGGTTAAGGCTTATCCTAGTGACCTGATCTTAATTTTATTACCTTGGCAAAGACTCTGTTTCTAAATCAGGTTACATTCACAGGTGCTAGGGATTATGATATCAACATTTTGGGAGAGAGAATGTAATTCATCTCATAACCTAGCATTATACTCTCACTCTGAGAGTGAGACAATAACATTACTAATTGTAATAACTTTTGTAAAAGTTCCATGGTATATTTCTCTTCATGTAAAAAATAATGTCGGGGCACCTGGGTGGCTCAGTCAGTTAAGTGTCCGACTGTGGTTCAGGTCATTGTCTTGCAGTTCACGAGTTCAAGCCCTGTGTTGAGCTCTGTGCTGACAGCACAGAGACCGGAGCCTGCTTCAGATTCTGTGTATCTATCTCCCCCCGCCTTCTCTCTCTCTTCTACCCTCCCCCACTCACAGTCTGTCTGTCTCTCTCAAAAATAAATTAGAAAACATTTAAAAAATAATTATTATGTCTCTCCCCGTTATACACTAAGCGCAAAAGGTGTCACTGATCACACACGTGTATTTTTGTCTTTAGTAGAGTTGACACACAATACTACATTAGTTTCAGGTGTATAGAGCATAGTGATTCAACAAATTTATACGTTATGCTGTGTTCACAAATGTAGCTACTGCCTCTCGTCATACGTCACTGTACAGTGTCATTGACTTTCTTCCTTGTGTCTTACCTTTTGTTTCATACTTCATTCCATAACTGGAAGCCTATATCTCCCACTCGCCTTCACCATTTTGCCCATCCCCCCACTCTCTTCTCCTCTGGCAACCATCGGTTTGTTCACTGTATTTATAGGTCTCATTCTGCTTTTTGTTTGTTTATTCATTTGGGTTTTTGTTTTTGGTTAGATTCCACTTATGAATGAAATCATGTTATTTATCTTTCTCAGTTTTATTTCACTTACCATAATACCCTTTGCGTCCATCCACATCGCCTCAAATGGCACAATCATTTCATCCTTTTTTATGTTTAGTTTTCTTTGGTTAAATACCCAAGTGCAATTACTGGATTGTATGGTATTTCTAGTATTTTTTTAATGTTTATTTATTTTTGAGAGGGAGGAAGAGGCAGAGAGAGAGAAAGAAAAGGAAATAGAGGATCCGAAGCAGGCTCTGCACTGACAGCAGAGAGCCTGATGTGGGGCTCAAACTCACCGAGTTGTGAGATCAGGACCTGAGCCAAAGTCAGACACTTAACTGACTGAGCCACCCAGCCGCCTCTGGTAGTTCTATTTTTAATTTTTTGAGGAACCTCCATGCTGTTTCCCACAGTGGCTGCACCAGTTTACATTCCCACCAGCAGTGCAGGAGGGTTCCTTTTTCTCCACATCCTCGTCAATGCTTGTCATTTCTTGTCTTTCTTATTTTTACTGTTCTAACAGGTGCGAGGTGATATCTCATTGGGGTGTTGATTTGCATTTCCCTGGTGATAGTGATGTTGAGCATCTTTTCATGTGTCTGTTGGCCATCTGGATGTCTTCTTTGACCATTCAGTCCTCTGATCATTTTTTAGTTGGATTGTTTAGCTTTTTGTTGTTGAGTTGTAGAAGTTCTTTGTATATTTTGAATATTAACCCCTTATGAGATACATCATTTGCAAATACCTCTCTCCTTCTCAGTGGGTTGCCTTTCTGTTCAATTGATGGTTTCCTTTGCTGTGCAAAAGATTTTTGTTTTATTTTGGTGTAGTCCCAGTAATTTATCTTTGCTCTTGTTACCTTAGGAGGCATATCTAGAAAAATATTACTATAGCTCTCACATTTAGTTTTTTAATTCATTTTGAGTTTATTTTTGTGCATGGTGTTAAAAGGTAATCCAGTTTCATTCTTTTACGGTTGGCTATCCGGTTTTCCCAGCAACATTTATTGAAGAGACTACCTCTTCCCTGTTTTATATTCTTGCCTCTTTTATCATAGTTTAATTGATCATATAATTGTGGGTTTATTTCTATTCTGTTCTGTTGATCTATGTGTCTATTTTTGTGTCAGTACCATAATGTTTTGTTTAGTATAGCTTTGCAGTACAGTTAAAAAAAATTTTTTAATTATGTTTATTTATTTTGAGAGAGAGAGAGAGAGAGAGAGAGAGAGAGAGAGAGAGTGGGGGAGGGGCAGGCTCCAGGCTCTGAGCTTTCAGCACAGAGCCCACCTCAGGACTCAAACTCACGAGTGTGAGATCATGACCCAAGCCAAAGTCAGAAGCTCAAACTACCGAGCCATCCAGGCACCCCTGCAGTATAACTCGAAATCTGAAATTTTGATACTTCAGCTTTCTGTTTCTTTCTTAAGATTGCTTTGGCTGTTTTTGGGGTCTTCTGTGGTTCCATAAAAATTTTAGTATTATTTGTTCTTGTTCTGTGAAAAATACTGTTGGTGTTTTGATAGGGATTGTATTGAATCTGTAGATCCCTTTGGGTAATATGGACATTTTAAGAATATTAATTCCTCAAATCTATGAGCCTGGAATATCTTTCCATTTATTTATGTCATCTTCATTTTCCTTGATCAGCGTGTTATAGTTTTTTCAGAGTACAGGTCTTTCTCTTCTTTGGTTAAGTTTATTCCTAAGTTTTTGGTGCAATTGTAAATGGGACTGTTTTCTTAATTTCTCTTTCCACTACTTCATTATTAATATACAGAAGCACTACTGATTTCTGGGTATTAATTTTGTATCCTACAACTTTACTGCATTCATTTATTACTACTAGTTGTTTTTTGGTGGTGTCTTTAAGATTTTCTCTGTTTGTATCATGTCATCTGCAAATAGTTACAGTTTAACTTCTTTACCAACATGGATGCCTCTTATTTCTTTTCTTGTCTGATTACTGTGGCTAGGATTTCCAGTACTATGTTGAATAAAGGAGGAAAGAGTGGACATCCTTGTCTTTTCCCTATCATGTTGAGGTATGTTTCCTCTAACCCCACTTTATTAAGAGTTTTTATCATGAATGGATGTTGAGTTTTGGCAGATGCTGTTTCTGCATATGTTAGGTCGATCATATGATTTTTATCCTTCATTTTAGTGATGTGGCATATCACATTGAGTGATTCGTGAATATTGAACCACCTTGCATCCCCAGGATAAATCTCCTTGATCATGGTGAATGATTTTTTAACGTATTGTTGAACTCAGTTTGCTAACACTTTGTCGATGATTTTTGCATCTACGTTTGTCAGGAATATTGGCTCATAGTTTTCTTTCTTTCTTTTTTCTTTTTTGGTATCTTTGTGTAGTGTATACTAATGGTGTATACATTAGGGTGATGCTGGCCTTATAGAATGTATTTGGAAGCTTTCCTTCCTTTTTGATTTTTTAGAATAGTTTGAGAAGAGTAGGTATTAACTCTTCCTTAAATTCACCTGTGAACCCATCTGGTCCTGGACTTATGCTTTTGGTTGTTATTTTATTACTGATTCAGTTTCATTACTTGTAGTCAGTCTGTTCAGATTTTCTATTTCTTCCTGGTTCAGTTTTGGAAGATTATGTGTTTCTAGGAATTCATTTGTTTCTTGTAGATTGTTTAATTTGTTGGCATATAACTTTTTGTAGTATTCTCTTATATTTCTTTGTATTTCTGTTGTATCAGTACTTCTCTCTTGTTTCTTATTTTATTTATTCGAGTCCTTTCTGTTTTTTCCTTAATGAGTCTGGCTAAGGGTTTATCACTTTTGTTTATCTTCAAAGAACCAGCTCTTGGTTTCACTGATTCCTTTCTTTCTTTTTTCTCTATGCCATTTATTTCAGCTCTACTCTTTAGTATTTCCTTCCTTCTATTCACCTTGGGTTTTGCTTGTTCTTCTTTTTCTAGTTCCTTTAGGTGTAAAGTTAGATTTTTTTATTCAAGCTTTTTCTTGTTTCTTGAGGTACGTTAGGCCTCTATTGCTACATATTTTCCTCTTAGAACTCCTTGTGCTATGTCCCAAAGATTTTGGACCATTTTTGTTTTCATTTTCACACATGTGTATTTTATTGTCTTCCCAGTGCAGGTGCTAGAAAGGAAGAAGAGATGTTCAGTTCTATAACTAGGGCTTGGAAGAGATATTCAGAAGTAGTATCGCGCAAATCACAGTTTATATACATTCAAAAATAAAACAGAATCTCAGAAGAGTTTGTGAAGGATGTTCGGAACAGCAGTTGAGTACTAATATATATTGTTCCCTTTATCCCAGTCACAAGAATTTTACATAGGCCAGTTTAAGACTAATGCTAGAATCCATCTCTATAGTGAAATAAAATAACATGTTTATGAAATTGTATTCATATGTGTTGGATTGAAAATGACAAGTGCTATATACAATACAGTATAACTTTGGAACCAAGTTAAAAGAACAAAACAGTATCTTTTGAGCATCAGTCTAGTGGTTCCATTGCTAGTTTCCATTGTTTTTTAAAATATTTCCAAGTATTTTCTTAATCCACAAATGCTTTAATCTGTACCCTGTCACAATGTAATTATTTGCGTGTCTGTCACTCCTTCATATTCTAGTGTGGTTAATACAGCAATCTTGGGGGCAGAAGTGGAGAACCGAAGTTTTTTTTTGTTTTTTTTTTTTTTAGCCCATTACCCTGTTCCTCTGGCACAGACATGCTGAGACACTGTTCACTTTTTATTGCTCCCACGAGGGCTTAGACTTTTACCTATTTGTTCTTTCATTGCTTTTCTTCAACCATTTTGAATTAAGGCATTGACTTCTTATATTCTTATGGCCACCTCACTTATTTCTCCATAAGTTTCAATTATGTAACAAGAATAAAAACTTAACCGTTCTTTCTTTCTTTCTTTTAAAACAATACAGGGCAATCTAGAGCAGCCATGATACCACCCAAGCATCCACGGCAACCTAAAGGAACTTTGGATGATGCTGTCGTCTTTAGTGGGAAAACAGACCAAGAAACACCTAATGCTTCCCAACCTACACCACCCCCACTGCCAAAGAAAACGATCATAAGAGCTAATACAGAACCAATCCCAAAAGACCTCCAAAAATCCATGGAAACGAGTCTTTGTGTAGTGGCTAATCCCACCTATGATATCGACCCCAACTGGGATGCCAGTAGTGCTGGCTCTTCTATCAGTTATGAACTCAAGGGACTGGACATTGAGTCTTATGACTCCTTGGAAAGACCTTTGCTCAAGGAGAGACCTGTCCCCTCAGCAGCAAACAGTATCTCCAGCTTAACCACTCTCAGTTATAAGGATAGATTTTCCAACAGCATGGAGTCCCTGTCGAGCCGGCGTGGTCCCTCTTGCAGACAGGGCCGAGGCATGCAGAAGCCACAGAGACAAGCACTTTATAGAGGACTTGAGAATCGGGAAGAAGTGGTGGGTAAAATCCGAAGCCTTCATACAGATGCCTTGAAGAAACTGGCTATTAAATGTGAAGACCTCTTCATGGCTGGACAGAAAGATCAGCTTCGTTTTGGGGTGGACAGCTGGTCAGACTTCAGGCTAACTAGTGACAAACCATGTTGTGAGGCAGGTGATGCAGTTTACTACACAGCTTCGTATGCAAAAGATCCACTTAATAACTATGCAGTCAAGGTAAGAAAGTATAAATTTTGATTTTAATCTTATCCAACACACTGTTATTGGGATGAGTCTGTTCTTCTTTCCTCCATTCTTTTATTCAGCAAAAAGTTATTGATCATCTATCTTATACCAGATATTGTAATAAGCAGGGCCGTTACTTACTATCTAGAGGGGAAAACAGATATGTTAAGAGACAGACCTACAACACAGTATACCGTATGCTAAGATAGAGGAAAACAGAATTCTGGAAGCTTAGAAGGACTTTAACCCAAACTTTAGAGGTCAGAGAATTCTTCTTAAAGTAGGTAATCCTTGAGCTGTGATTGTTTGCAAAGAATACCTATACAAATAGATCTGTTATGTCCCTTCCACTCCATGTTTCTGTCTTTATTCTCTAGCAAATAAGAGACACTGGTCTGCCCCTGCTCTATAACTCTTCTGCTTCTTGGAGAAACATTTTTATAGAAGAAGATAACCAATATATGTTGATGTGTCAGGAACATTATTGGTGTTACATAATTTGATCTTCACATCAACTTTCTGAGGTTAAGATCCTTTTATCCATGTGATGGATGAGGAAAATAAAAGATAGGTGAGCTAACTTGCTTACAGTCACACACAATTAGTAGAGCCGGGATTTGCACATGGATCTCTCTGACTCCATAGCCTAACTTACTTTATCTATTATGTCACATATTAATTTCTTGACTGTATATTGTCCATTGCAGACAAACACCTCTTCAAGAAAGCTAAAACTCTTAACATTAAGAATTCTCGTCCAGTTACATTCACTGTAAATAAGCCATAGGCTTCATCAAAGTAATAAATAAAGCATGAACTTTGTTACATTTCCGTTTTCATTTGTCTCAAGCTATTTTTTATTTCCCTAGATTTCTTCTTTGACCCATTGTTTGTTCAATAGTATGTTGTCTAATCTCTACAAATTTATGAATTTCCCAGTTTTCTTTGTGTAACTTTTGTGGTAATTTCTAGTTTTATACCATTGTAGTCAGAAAAGATGCTTGACAAAATTTCAATCCTCTTCAATTTATTAAGATTTATTTTGTGGCCTAACATATGATCTATCTTGGAAAATGTTCCATATGCACTTGAGAAGAATGTGTATTCCATTGCTTTTGAATAGAATGTTGGGTATATATCTGTTAAACCCATCTATGGGCTTATGTGGTCTAATGTTTCATTTAAGGCTGATGTTTTCTTGTTGATTTTTTTTTTTTTTTTGGGTCTAGATGATCTATCCATTGGTGTAAGTCTCCTACTATTATTGTATTGTTGTCAGTTTCTTCCTGTAGGTCCGTTAGTATTTGCTTTATATATTTAGGCTCTATGTTGGGTGCATAAATGTTGACAAATGTTACAGCCTCTTGTTGATCCTTTTATCATTACGTAACTCCCTTGTCTCTTATTATTACAGTCTTTGTTTCAAAGTCTATTTTGTCTGATATAAATTAACTACTCTAGCTTTCTTTTGGTTTTCATTTGCATGGAATACCTTTTCCATCCCTTCACTTTGGATCTGTGTCCTTATATCTAAAGTGGGTCTCGGGGCACCTGGGTGGCTCAGTTGGTTAAGCCTCTGACTTCAACTCACATCATGATCTCACAGTTTGTAGATTTAAGCCCTGCATTGGGCTCTGTGCTGACAGCTCAGAGCCTGGAGCCTCCTTCAGATTCTGTGTCTCCCTCTCTCTCTGCCCCTCCCCTGATCATGCTGTGTCTCTCTCGAAAAATGAATAATAAAACATTAAAAAAATTCTTTTTAATAAAGTGGGTCTCTTTAGACAGTATATGAATGGGTCTTGTTTTTCGTTATCCATTCAGCCACTCTGTGTCTTTGGATTGGAGCATTTATCTATTTACATTTAAAGTAAATATTGATAGGTCTGTGCTTATTGCCATTTTGTTTATTGTTTCTAGACTCTTTTTGTAGGTCCTCTCTGTTTCTTCTCTGGATCTGTTACTTTGTGGTTTCTTTAGTGGTATGCTTATATTCCTTTCTCTTTATCTTTTGTGTTTTGGCTTTATGGTTACCATAAGCATATAACAACTTATATCTATAACAGTCTATTTTAAGTTGGTTACAGCTCAAGTTTCATTCCATTGTAAAGCTCAAAATTATTATTCTTCCCTCCACAGATTTGTGGTTTCTTTCATTTTATGTTTTTGATGTCAGAGTTTACATCTTTTTATTTTCTGCGTCCCTTAACTAATTGTTGTAATCATAATTATTTTTACTAGTTTTGTCTTTCTTTTTTTTATTTATTTTTTTAAAGTTTATTTTTGAGAGAGAAAGAGAGAGAGAGAGAGACAGCATGAGCAGGCAAGGGGCAGAGAGAGACACACACACAGAATCTGAAGCAGGCTTCAGGCTCTTGAGCTGTCAGCACAGAGCCTGATGCGAGACTCGAACCCATGAACCATGAGATCATGACGTGAGCTGAAGTCAGATGCTTAACCAATTGAGCCATCCAGGCACCCCATTAGTTTTGTCTTTCAGTCTTTATACTAGTCTTATAAGTGGTTGAACCCTACTTTTACTATATATTTACTTTTCCAGTGAGATGTATTTTTATTATATATTCTTGTTACTAATTAGTGCACTTTCTTTTCAACTTAAACAAGTTCCTTTGACATTTATTCTAAAGCCAGTTTAGTATTGATGAACTCCTTCAGCTTTTGCTTGTCTGAAAAACTCTTTGTCTCTCCTTCACTTCTGAAAAACTTTGCTAGGTAGAGTATTCTTGGTTGGAAGATTTTTGTTTGTTTCTTTGGTTGGTTGGTTGGTTGGTTTTTTAGGTTTTGGTGGGTTGTTTTTTTTTTTTAACACTTTGAATATATAGTGCCACTCCCATCTAGCTTGCAAAATTTCTGCTGAAAAATCGGTTGAGAATCTTATGGGGGTTCTCTTGTATACAACAAGTTGTTTTCCTCTTACTGTTTTTAACATTTTGTCCTTTAACTTTCGACATTTTAATTATAATGTGTCTTGGTGTGGGTCTCTTTGGGTTCCTCTTATTTGGAACTCTGGGCTTCCTGGATGTCAATGTCTGTTTATTTCCCCAGGTTAGAGAAGTTTTCAGTCATTGTTTCTTCAAATAAGATTTCTATCCCTTTCTCTTTTCTTTTCCTCGGAGCCCTATGATACAGACGTTAGACCATGTGATGTTGTTCTCTACATCCCTTTAGCTACCTTCATTTTTTTTTCTTTTTTATTTGTTGTTTTTGCTGCTCTGATTCAGTAACACTGCCTCATCTTTGAGTTGACTGATCCTTTCTTTTGCTTCATCTAGTCTGCTATTGAACCCCTCTCATGTATTTTTCCATTAGTTATTGTGTTCTTTAGCTCTATGGCTTCTGTGTGGTGCTTTCTTATATTTTCCATCTCTCTGTTGAAGTTCTCTCTGTGTTTATCCATTTTTCTCCCCAGTTCAGTGAGCACCCTTATAACCATTACTTTGACCTCTTTATCAGGTAAATTGCTTATCTCCATTTCATTAAGGTTTTTTGTTTTTGTTTTTTTGCTTGCTTTTTTTTTTCTGGGATTTACTGTGCGTTTTAATTTGGTACATATTCCTCTGTTTTTTTCATTTAGCTTGAGTCTCTGTTTCCATACAGTAGATAAAACAACCACCTCTCCTGGCCTTAAAGGAGTGGCCTCATGTAGATGAACCTTGTCATTCAATCCTGCCCCATCTCTTTGTCATCTCTCAAGCCTTTGTGCCTGTTCAAGCAAGCTGTTATATTTTTAATAGCTCCCAGTAGTTGAGAATATGCCAAGATCCATCAGTGTCCCAAAGGGGAGAATCTCAGCACCTAGATTTAGGCTGACTGAAAGCCAGACCCTCAGGCATCAGCTTTTAAAAACAGGCAAATATATATAGTCCTGCGGGACTGCAAACATAAGCAGATCTGGAACGTGTGCCCCTTGGAAAGCAGTCATAGAAATCCAGGCTCTGGACAAGGGTATAAGCTATTTTCTGTATGATACTGGTAAGCTGGAACATGGCAGAGAAAAAGCACCAAGATGGTGTCCATAGCCTATGTGCCTTGAGACCAACTCCACAGGCCACTAAATATGTGCCAAACCTGAAGTCTGCCCCTCAGGCCAAAGTTCCGGGACAAGGAAAGAGGCCTTCTTCACAGAAAGATTAGGGAGTGTACCTTAGACCACTGTCTGTGCAGTGCCCTGGGAGGGGGAACCTGCCAAGAACTGTCTCTCTGCTACAGGCCTAGAGGACCCAGGAACGGAAGCCCCCTGGCCACCAGACCCAGGTGATCAAGGGGCATCTTCTGGGCAGCAGCCATGTAAACTGGGACACCAGACAAAAACCAGGGCACCAAATGTGTGCACAGCTCCTGTCCAGGAGACACTGGCACTCTGGAGCATGGCAGAGGGTGAGTAGGAAGATAGCACTCTCTCTCTCTGAGGTCTCTGGAAAGGCATATGGTCAGCCCCATGAGTAGCTAATAGGCCTCTTTCACAGAAAGACCAAGCTCCTGGGTCTGTTACCTCTTGCTCTGCTCTGAGGTTGGTAGATGTTTAAGACCTTTTTCTCCATTGGTTACAGTCCTGTGAGACCCATGAGCCCCACTGGCTGTCAGAACCAGATGATACAGAGGTGTCCCCAGACAGCAATCACAAAACTTAGCATGCCAGACAGTGGTATAAGCTTTTTTTTCTGGGTGATGCCAATTATTGTAGTTCCATGGGACCAGACACACAAACTCCCCTGGCTTCCAGAGCCAGGCAGTCAAGAGGCATCCCCTAGAGAGCAGCCATAAAAATCAGGCCACCAGACACACATAAAAGCTCATTCTGTGCGATACTAATGAGCTGGAGCCTGGCAAAGGAAGAGCATAAAGATGGTACCTGCCTGTCCTTGTCGCTGGAAAGCGTCCCAGCAGGCTCCTAGGTGATATGTCAGACTAGATGTCTGCCCTCACACTGGTGCTCTACCCTTACACCGGTGCTTTCATGTAAGCAGTTGAGCCTCCTTCCCTTTAGGCTGGGCACAATTGGCTGCCTCCTGGGTGGGTAAGTCCCACCATGTAGGCCCTTTCAGAGCGGTTTCTCAGATTGCCACAGTTTTGTGGGTCTCAGGACACAAGCCCTGTCGGGTTTCAAAGTTACACGTTTTGGAGGCTTGTCTCTCAGGTGTGTGTCTTAAAAGTTGGGGTGCCTGATGTAGGATTTAAACCTTTCACTCCTCAGGGAGAAGCTCCAGGTTTTGAGTTCTCTCCCTGTTATGGGATGCTGCACCTGAGGTGGATTTAATGCCAAGACTGCGTCCCATTCTCTCCTACCCATGTCAGTGTGGTTTTCTTCTTGTTTGCCCAATGTGTAGTCCTCACCCAGCCAGCCTTTGGATTTTTTTTTAAGAGGAAATTGTTCCATATGTGACTGTAGACTCAGTATGTCTGTGGGAGGTGGTGAGTTCAGGGTCTTCCTATCTTCCTCTCTTAAACCAGAACCCAGTAGAGTATAGACTTTGAAGTCCAAAAGATCTGGGTTCAAGTCCTGGCTCTACTACTTGTCACAAGTTGCTACCCTGAGTCTCAATTTCCTTAGCTCTGGGTCTGTTTGGCTAAAAGAAAATAAAACATCCCTATAAGTATTCACTCCTTTCGCTCTCCCTAAGTGTGTTCCCTAGGCTGCTTTAAGAGGGTAACAATCATCGAACCTCAATTTCTTCGTCTTTCAGATGTTTGCAGTGATAACCTGTGGGATTGAGGTTAAGATCAAGGGAGCTAATGGCATGTGAAAGAGCTTTTTAAAACACAAAGTTCTAGGTAAATGCGTAATGTTCTCCATTCCCATAGTCCCTTTTTATTGATTCTATTTCCTGGTTCAAAACCAATTAACATATCTAAATGACTTTTACATGTTAATTTGGTTTGGAAAGACCAGATGGTGTCTTAGGAAATTAATGGATAGGTAAACAATTGGCCTTACCTGTCTATCGAGACGGAAGACATATTTGGAGCCGACTTTTAACTGCTCTCCGCAATTGCAGTGCCCTTGCCACTTAACTGTCTGGTGGTGCTAGCAGAGTGACCCTGGGCCCAGCCCATACTTTGTAAATTAAACTGAGGGATAGACTGCAGAGAGGGGAGCTGGATTTTAGTTAATACATGACTGTTGAGTCTAAAAAGGCATTTTGAGATTCTGTGTAGCACTCAAGAGCTGTTAAGTCAATTGGGGTTATGGTTCCTCATCTATCTTGGGCTTTTATTGCTACAAGATCACCAGTCCAGGATGAGTACCTATTTCAGAACAGGGCATTGAACTATCTGTTCTTTCAAAACAATGGAGAAGTAGGGCTTGACTAACTTTATGTATTATTGCCGTGCAATCTTGTCTCTTTCCCAAATCAATGGTCAGGTATTGATTTCTTTGCTTGTAATGATGCAGAAGCAATCTCCAAAGAACAGGTGGCAAGTGGTTATATACTGGGAGTTGTTGGCAGGTTTGGGAAAGGATGTTTTACACTAAATGGTGAATATAAATGTCTCTTTGAAGACCATCTGGGCATTTCTAGAAGTACCCAATTGATTGTACAACCTTAGAGGAATAAACTACCAGGACACTGTGAACCCTGCCTTTGCAGAGGTAAGCAAAAGAGACCAGCAGTTGGCTCACCCAAACAAGTTTTTACTGTTTGTCTTCTTAAAATATCCCTTACCATACTGATGGAATTTAGAGTAGGCTAACAGGTTGTGAATGTCTCTTGAAGAGACTAAAAGGTCTTTAAAATATTGCAAAAGGAAATCAGTCCTAGAATTTAGCAATTCGAAAGCCAAAAGTGCTATCCCCTTAAATGCCAAGTCCATTGCAGTGGTAAGAGTACTAAGATCTTTACTTTGGGTGTTGTCTTAGTTTATTCAAGCTGCTATAACAAAATACTATAGACCGGGTGGGTTAAACAACAGAGATTAATTTTGTCATAGTTCTAAAAAGTGGAAAATCCAAGATAAAGGTTCTAGCTGGTTTAGTTTCTAGTGAGAGTTCTCTTTCTGGCTTGCAGATGGCTGCCTTCTCCCTGTGTCCATGCATGGCCAAGGGGGGATGGAGGCTCTTTGGTGTCTCTTCTTATAGGGATACTAATCCATATCAGGCCCCCTCCTTGATGACCTTAACTACCTCTTTGTAGGCCCTATCTCCAAATATGGTCCAGATGGGGGGTTAAATTGTGTGTTCAGAGACTCAATTTCCAATGTGGGGGGAGGGTGCACTCTTCTAACACAACACCAAGCAATTCTCAGACACCAAAAGGGCGTCCTACAATTCACCTCAATTCAACTTATCTACCTGGAGACAGCACCATGTCTCTCAGGTTAAGGGTTCAGTCTACCAGTCTGCCCCCTTCCGCAAACATCAGACACCAGTCACAAGTCCAGGTTATTACCTGTGCTTCTGACCAACTGCCTGTAAATCAGAGGTTCCCACAACCCCCTCCTTGGGTTCGAATAATTTGCTAGATCATCTCACAGAATGCAAAGAAGCATCTTATCTTACTGGATCACCAGCTTATTATAAAAGGATATAACTCAAGAACAGTCAGACAGAAGAGATGCATAGAGCAAGGCATGGGGAAAGGGTACAGAGCTCCCATGTTCTCTCCATGTCCACCACACTCCCCAAATCTCCACGTGTTTTTACCAACCTCTTCAAACTCTATCCATTTGGGGTTTTATGGAGGGTTCATTACATAGTCATGATTGATTAAATGACTGATGATTGGCTATTGATTCCACTTCCAGGCACTTTCTCTGAGGAGGGTGGGGTGGGACTGAAAGTTGCAACCCTTCAATCATGAGGTTGCTTCCTCTGGCAACCATCCCATTCTTTCAGTGGGGTCCATAAGTCACCTTATGAACATAATTAGAGACACCTTTGTCACTCTCAATACTCACAAAATCCCAAGAGTTTGGGGAGGTGTGAGTTAGGAATCATGAATGAAGACCATATATATTTAAGAAATATATTCTGGTTATCTGAATGACCTTTTCTTATAAATCACAATACCGCAGGGGTTAGCACTTCAACGTATTAATTCTGGGGACTCAGAATTCAGTGTATAGCATTCTGTCACTGGCCCCCCAAAATTCGTGTTCTTATCACATGCAAAATATATTCAGTTCATCCCAACAGACCCAAAGGTCTTATTCAAGCATCAACTCTAAAGTCCAGAGTCTAATCTAAATATCCTCTAAATCAGATATGGGTATAATTCAGGGTCTGATTCATCCTGAGGCAGATTTCCTCTCTAACTGTGATCCTATGAAACTAAACAAGTTATGTACTTCCAAAATACAATGGTGGTCAGTAATTCCACTACTGAGTATTTGCCCAAAGAGAATTAAAACACTAATTTGAAAAGATCTGTGCACCCCTATATTTATTGTAGCATTATTTACAACAGCCAAGATATAGAAGCAGCCCAAGTGTCTGTCAACAGATGAATGGATAAAGAAGACGTATATATACACAATGGAATATTACTCAACCATAGAAGGGAATGAGATCTTGCTGTTTGTAAAACATGGATGGAGCTGAAGAGTATAGTGCTAAGTGAAGTAAGTCAGACAGAGAAAGACAAATATCATATGATTTCACCCATATGTGAAATTTAAAATAAAAACAAATGAACAGATGATAAAAGAGACAAATCAAAAAACGCTTAAATACAGAGAGCAAACTGGTAATTGCCAGAGGGAGCTGGGTGGGGGGGATGGACAAAGTAGGTGAAGGGATTAAGAATATACTTACAGTGATGAGCAGTGAGTAATGCATAGAATTGGTGAATCATTATACTGTGCATCTGAAACTAATAAAACACTATGTTAACTATACTTCAGTTAAAAAAGACGTGATGGTGGACATGCATAGGATAGACCATCCCATCCTAAAAGGGAGAAATAGAAGGGAAGGAAGGGGTGATGGGTCCCAAGCAAGTTCAAAACCCAGCAAGGCAAATTCCATTAGATATGAAGGCTCACAAGCAATCTCTTTGATTCAGCACTCTACCCTCTAGACCCACTGGGGTGGCAGCATTGCTCCCATGGCTCTGCTAAGCACCCTGCTCCTCCGGCTCTTTGTAAGGGCCCTGCCCACAATGCCCTCTGTGGGGCCCCATCCACATGGCTCTCTGCCAAGGCAGCCCTACCCTTTGAAACCCAGGAGGAAACAGCCTTGTCTCTTAGATTTGTGATGGGAGTAACAGCCCTGACAATCTCTGAAAACCTTCAGATTCGTTCTTCCCTTTCCTTAAAGAATAGTGCACCTTCACAGATGAATGGCTCCGTGGGCGAGTCATGTGGAATCCAAGAAGTCTGACAACTTTCCTTAACTCCATCCGGCTTCCTCTGTCCCTTTAGTTCAAACTAGCAGTGTCTTTACTGGTAGAATCCTCTCTCTAGTTCTGCCTCCTCCTGAGATGACTGATTAAGTCCATGAGTCATTCCCCTGATCTCTTTAGACAAGTGGTTATTCAGCCACGCCCCTTGGTATCCCTTTTAGAACTAGCTTTCTTGTTTGTTGCGGTATGGATAGGATGAGAATTCTCCAAGTCTTCAAGTCTTGGTTCCTTTTTGCCTAACAATTCCTTCTTCAACTTCTCTCTCCCTTTTTGCATTTTTACTGTTAAGAGGAAATAAGCTGCTGCTCCCTCACTTTGCTTAGAAATCTCAGCTCAATGTACAATTTCATTGTTCACAAGTTCTGTTGTCCACAAAATTCTAGAACACTTTAGCCAAGTTCTCTGTCATTTTATAATTTGTCCAGTTTCTAATAACATGTTCCTCATTTCTGTCTGATTCCTCACCGGAATCACCCTTAATGTTCATATTTCTAACAGTAGTCTCTTCATGATTATCTAGGCTTTTTCGGTCATG
Organism: Paguma larvata; assembly: GCA_030068075.1. NCBI lineage: Eukaryota > Metazoa > Chordata > Mammalia > Carnivora > Viverridae > Paguma > Paguma larvata. Next base: position 113,189,956 of record CM057827.1, read on the forward strand.
AATCTCAAAACTCTTTCAGCTTCTACCCAATTCCAAAGCTGCTTCTACAATTTTGGGTGTTTGTTACAGTGGTACCCCACTTCTCAGTGCCAAAATCTTAGTCTGCTCAGGCTGCCGTAACAAAACTAACTGGATGGCTAAACAGAAATTTATTTTTTCCCAGTTCTGGAGACTGGAAGACTCTCTTCCTGGCTTGTAGACTGCTACCTTCTCACTGTGTCCCCATGTAGGGGGTTAGACTGGGGGAAAGAGTATGTCATATTAGGAGTTAGGGCTTCAACATAGAAATATAGGGAGGACACAATTCATTCCATGGCTTTATTCTATTTTTCATTAGATGTGAATAGCTTTATTAGTTGTATTGGTCTTAAACTAAACTGCTATTATCACAACACATAATAAAGAAAAGGCAATTTGGAGTCAGCTGACATGGGTCCAAATTCGGAATCAATCTCTGTGTATCCTCAAGTAAGTCCTGTCACCTCTTGGTTTTCACGTGAATGGATACTACCTGCTCTCCCTACCTCATAAGATTGTTCTTTTTTAGTGTTTATTTTTTATTTTTGAGAGAGACAGAGTGCAAGCAGGGGAGGGGCAGAGAGAGAGGGAGACACAGAATCTGAAGCAGGCTCCAAGCTCTTAGCTGTCAGCACAGAACCCGATGTGGGGCTCTAACTCACGAACCACAAGATCATGACCTGAGCCAAAGTTGGACACTTAACCGACTGAGCTACCCAGGTGCCCCCCTCATAATAAGATTGTTCTAATGCATATGTTTTTATGTAGTGAAACCCCTTTCTGAACTATAAAGTATATATAAAATAATGCATTATTATTATTAACAATAATGGAAAGTTACTGCTCAGCATTTTTTAGGTCACTCTTTATTCTTCTTTAAAATTAGGCACTGTTCTGTGTATGTTTATATAAGTTCAGCCCTTATGTGTTTTATTTCTCATTACTTCAGAGATGTAAACATTTTTCCTTAAAATTAGGAGAGAAAACTATTAAATGCTAGCATCCTCAAGATTTTTAGCTCTGCCAAAAATTGGAAACAAACTGGGTGTCTGATATTAGGGAAACAATTTAATAAATTATGGTAATGTCCAATGGAGTGTTTATAGCCATTAAGTGGTAATTATGAAGACTCTATAAAATCATGAAAAACATTTTTTGTAAAATGTCACATGAAAATAGCAGAATACCAAATAGTATCATAACTTTTTAAAAACTGACCTACAAAATGGTAATATGCAAATAATTCCTGTTAGAGTGGTGATAATTATAGGTGATTTTGATTTTGCTTGTTTTTTTTAATGGTGTCATGATGTCTTTTCAATTAAAAAAAAACACAAAAAAAAGGAATTGGAGATTTTAGATTATTTGACACTGAGCTTCTTGCAGGTAGGGATCCTTAGTTATTCATCCCTGTAGTTTCATCCTCTAGCACAAACCATGAGTAGTTCCTCTCTCATGCTACCCAGCCCTGCACACACTAGGTCCTCTGGACTGCGCTTCTGGGACATAGCACTGTCATCTACAGGTGACCTATTTCTATATCACCTGGGGGTCCTCACTAGAAATATGCTTTCCTAGGGCCACCCAGGTGACTCAGTCAGTTAAGAGTCCAACTTTTGATTTCGGCTTAGGTCGTGATCTTGCAGCTCATGAGTTCAAGCCCTGCATTAGGCTCTGCACTGAAGTGCAGAATCTGCTTGGGATTCTCGCTCTCTTCCTCTCTCTTTCTCTCTCTCTCTCTCTCTGCCCCTCCCCCATTCACACTGTCTCCATCTCTGTCTCTCAAAATAAATTAATTACTTAAAAAAAAAAAAAAGAAATATACTTTCCTCAGTTGCATCCCATACCCACAGAATCAGAACTTCTGGAAGTGAGGCCCGGGAAACTGCTTTGTTAACAAGCACTCCAGGCAGCTCTTCAAAGGCAAAATTTGAGGGCTATTGAATAGTAGTTAAGAACTTGGGCTTTTAGGGTTGCCTGGGTGGCTCAGTTGGTTAAGTGGCCAACTCTTGATTTCAGCTCAGGTCATATTCTTGCAATTTATGACTTCAAGCCCCACATCAGGCTCTGCACTGACAGTGCGTGTAGCCTTCTCAAGATTCTCTCCCTCTCCCTCTCACCCTCTGCTGCTCATGTGTGCATGGGTGCATGCTCTCACTCCCGCTCTCTTTCCCAAGGGAAAAAAAAAAAAAAAGAATTTGGGCTTTTGAGTAAGACACACCTGAGTTTAAGTTTATACTTTAACAACTTACTAGCTATGTTACCTTGGCCCAGTTACTTGCCTTTTCTGAGTCCAGTATCTTTATCTGTAAAATGGAGAAAATAATTCATTCTTCCTAAAGCTGTTGTGAAAAATCACTGTGGAGTCAATACGTCCATAGTGATGTAGATAGTGCTCAGAGCATCACTTGGCACAAAGGAAGCTTCCAATAAATGGTACCTATTTATTCCTCCACTCTCTTCTCATGTGCCTAGAAAGCTCCTATGTTTTCTTAAAGAATCCAGCTCTGTGAATTGGCTCCTCTGATTTTCTGAGAACATGTTGACAGCTCCCCTCTGTATACCTACTCTATACCTAGTGGATTTCTCTGTCGCTGCACTATCATGCTACAGTTGTACGATTATACAACACTATTATTATACAATTAAAGTCACATGCCTCCCCTCCCCACTATTACACTTGAGCTTCCCCATGGCAAGGACCATAGTTTTCAATCCTTTTATCCTTATTATATTATTATTATTATATATTTAGCATTAGATACCATTATATACTATCCAAAATAGTGTAATGTACATATGGGCATTCAATAAATATTTATTGACCTTTCAGCAAACATTTACTCCATAAAAAATTGTGATATCTGTGTGGATTTACAGAAATACATGTGAACAAAACAAAGCCTCACCCTCAAGGAGCTTGTATTCCAGTGGTAAAGACAAAGGCATAAATAACTCTTAAGCAAGACAGATTATAATGAAGGTTCAGAGTGGTATGCAGAAATGTAAGGATGAATGACAATGAATGAATGAAATAAGTCATTGTTAACACTACCACAAGGGCCAATAAAATAGCGCCTTTTTGGTCCACAGTGCAGGGAGAGCAGGGAGAGAATATTGAAAAATTTGGCTATGGAAAAGTTTGGGACCACATTTAGAGCTTTGAACGATGAGTTCAAGAAGTTAGACTTTATTTTGTGGGGGTTTTTTAATGTTTATTTATTTTTGAGAGACAGAGCATGAGCAGACCAGGGGAGGGGCAAAGAGAGAGGGAGACAGAATCTGAATCAGGCTCCAGGCTTTGAGCTGTCAACACAGAGCCCGACACAGCGCTCGAACTCAAGAACAGTGAGATCTTGACATGAACCAAAGTCAGAGGCTTAACCGACTGAGCCACCCAGGTGCCCCAACTTTATTTTGTGTTTTATGGGAAGCCACTAAGGATTTTTAAACAAGGGAATAATATAAGATCAATGATTTGGGGGGGGGGGAAACTATGGTGAAATGATTTGGAAGAAAACTATGATGGAAGAGTCCAGAAGGGAAGCCATCATGATGCTATTGCAGTAGTCCAGGTAAATATTAATGAGCCGCTGGATAGTGGGAAAGAAGGGGCAGGTGGTAAAAGAGCTGAAACAGTTGGTAGGACCATGTCTGGTGAAAGGCTGGCTGTAGGATGAGAGACAGCTCCAGGAGGAGGAGGATGCCATCAACTGAGATATAAATCGGAAAAGCCAGATGAGCTCTCTGTGGAGCGTGCCCCTAGGACACCCAGTGCTAGAGAAATGCTGTAGCCAGGTGCAAATGTAAGTTTGGTCCTCAAAAGGGAGATCAAGACTAGAAATATGGTTATCCAGTCTTCTCATAGACTTGATTTCGTTCAAACTTTGGGAATGTATGCTGTTATAGTGGCAGAGTCTGTAACATCAAGAAAAAGTCTACACATCTAAGTGACCCAAACAGGAGTACAGGAAAAGAAGTAGCAAAGGGCAAGGACCCACCGGTCAGAGTCCAGAATTACAGAAAGCTTGAGCAGAATAAGGAGAAGGCAGGCATTCGATCTCTGGTAAACCTCAAGAAAATACAATCTCAGTAACAGTGGGAGCAGATACCAGATGCAGCCAGTTAGAGTATAGAGCACAGAGGCAGTGAGCACAGCCTACTTTTTTAAGCGTTTTGTTGAAGGAAAGGCAAATTGATGCCCAGACAATATTTAACCTTCTGCTTCTATTTCTGTCTCTTTCATGTCTCCTTCTTTCCTCTCGTCACCATTTGGTGAGCCACCACCCAGCAAATCGGACCTGTCTCTGTGGGCTGCGTATTGGCTGGCCCCCAGTCCTTAACTTCCCTGCTCTCTAAATAAAACTTAACACAAATTTAAACATGAACTTAAAACTTCCCTGCTCTAAATAAAATCTACCTTGCTTTTTCCTGCTTTCTGAGAATCTGGGTAGCCACTGACTAAACATACAGTCCCCAAAGTAGACTCAAGTCAACTTTAGAAGAGCCAGCAGTCATCATTTCGTCATCATACACAGGAGGAAACTGAGGCCAGAGGATAATAATTACAGTTGCACGGGGTCACCAGCTCCATAGCAGGCTGCTCCTGACTCCTACATGGAACCTGTCCTGTTATAGTCATACCTGAGTAGCGGACTGGCCCTGCTGTGCCTCAGTGTTGTCCCTGAATAGACAAATGACAACCGTTTACCTGCAAGCAGAATGGCCAGTTGGTGAAACTATGGCTCAGTCTCAATGGGACATTCTTTTTCAGTGCTTTTCCGAGGTCTTTTTCAAATAAATGCTGCTATGTGAGATCACATAAGAAACTTGGATGAAATTACTTTGGGGAAGATGATTAAAATCTCGTATAAGCAAAAAGTATAAAATTCTGCCGTATTTTTCCAACAGTTCCAAATTTGGGGTAGTAGGTATCTTCTCTTTTTAAAGGAGTTCAAGGCTTTGTTCTCAAGGAACAAGCTCACAGAGCCCGTAGATGTGCGTGTCTCTGTTGTAATTGGGGGCTGCTTCCTTTCTTTTTTTTTTTTTTTGATTATTTCTTTAAAAAATTTTATGTTCATTTTTAAGAGAGAGAGAGAGACAGTGTGAGCTGTGGAGGGACAGAGAGAGAGACACACACAGAATCCAAAGCAGGTTCCAGGCTCTGAGCTGTCAGCACAGGCCCGATGCGGGGCTCAAACCCACAAACTGTGAGATCATGACCTGAGCCGAAGTCGGCCACTTCACCGACTGAGCCACCCAGGCGCCCCTGCTCCCTTTCTTCTACCGATGCCAATAATAAGTGGAGGTAAACTGTGGACACCAGCCTCTTTTATTGCGTTTTGACTCCAGAGTTTCTTTTTATCTCATTTGGGTGGATGCTGAGAAAGCAAGACACTAAATGAAAAGCATTAACAGGAATAACCGATTGGTAGGAATTTACAGCTAGTTCAGACTATAGACATAGGCAATTAATTACTGGCTTGGTAATAAGGAAAGAGGGGAAACAACTTCCACTTTCATACTTCAGTACAAATATGTTCAACGTTGAAACTTCACAGAGAGCCACTGACCAGTGGCCAACTATCCATACCCATAGCCATCGTAGGTCAGGGCCCACTTCATTTCAGGGCTGAATATGTACAGAAATTCCTAAGAGCCTCAACTGGGAATTGGTTTAGGAAGGAAGGGTTTGGGGTACTTGTGTAAATCTGGTGTCCAGATGAATTGTCTAGTAGAAAAAGGAGGCCATGGCTTTCATTAATGATGTGAGAAAACATAGTTGGGAATTATAAGTTGGGATTAGAATTAATTGATTCTTAATCTGGGCCTGAGTCGGTTGTTGAACTGCCCTGTACTTCAGTTTCTCTAATGTAAACATCCTGGGCGTCATTCCGTCAGCCTAAATTACTGGCTCAGAAACACGAGTGATTTCCTTTTGATCCACATGCTGAGTGGGAGCATGAAAAGACTTAATGGGTATGTGCTACAAATAAAATTGTAAAATCTTACGCAGTTGCTTCTTTGAATTTCTCTCTAGACTCCAAAATGGGTTTCTTGGGCAGATGAATGTTTTTGCAGCAACCCAAGCTATAAATTACCTGGCCTACCTGATAGGTCTCATGGCAGATTCCTACAGCATGGAGTTCTGAGAACCTAGGGCCCAGATGGCATCTAATTTTAAATACTTAATCCAGTTTTAATATGTTTGTAACAGCATTGAGTGTGTGGAGATCTTAGCTCTGTAACGGCAAGTAAAGCAATACTCCTTCTAGGTAGATCAAGGATTGAGGTCAATGAGTAAATCAGCTTGTATTCTTGGGGCAAGGTTGTCCCAAATATGGGATATCTATTGTGCGTTTGCCAGTTTTCATTCTATGCTGTCCCCCATTTGCGGTTGTGTTTTTGCGTAATGTGACAAAATCGCGCAGACGGTATAGTGTGTGTGATCTTCAGTGTTTCTCACCTTTGTTCCTCAACAGCTCATTCCCTGCAGTACCCATCTCACTTCAGGCTCACTGAGGCACTGCAGAATGTATGGTGTGAGATGGAAATGAGACTCCCTACCGATAAAGTGGAAGTACACTGAAGGTATCCTAGGCCAAGCGGGCCTGTCCGTGAAAAAATGAAAGCTAATGTGGAATATTTTTGAAGGGTCTACGTTTTGTAATTATTGCTTTCTTTTGGGAAAAGGAGAGAAAATTGAATGGAGTGATGAAGAGCACTGACATTTTGTATAGGTTTGTGCAGTGCAAAACCACCGAGCCTCTAGGGCCACCTGGACTCGGCAGACATCCCTCATTGTTCACAGTTTACTCATTTGCCTAGTCAGGGCATGAGTGTTCGTTACTCAGATTAGTCTGCCATTGCCCCCTCCCCATCACCTTACCAGCTTCCGTCTGTCTCATAAAAGCTGTGTTATATGCTAGCTGCTCTGGGTAAATAACCCTGTGGCTGCACCACATCACACGCAGCCTTTCTCAGTATTTTGTACAGACATCTTGAGCATACACAATGTGCCTTGCTCTGTGGTAGGCCCTACTGATATAAATATCTGCTCCTAAGACAGACCAAAAAATGTGGTATCTATAATAATAGAGACATATACAAGAAACACAGAAAGGAGGTTTAGGGTAGTCAGTACTTTCTCTCCTTGACAGAACTGACACATGATAATGGCTTTGAAAGGGTAAGTAGGAATCCTCGGGCAGATGGGGAGCGAAGCGAGGCCCCGATCAGAGAGAACACCTGGCAGGTAGAAGCAGCCAGGGGGCTGGTAGTTCAACACGGCAGAAGTGAAAGAGGGGGGAGAAATAAGACTGGAAGGGAGCTAGGCCACAGCTTTCTTCTGTGAAGATGATGGGGATCCACTAGGAATTTTAAATAGGCAAGCGATACCTGAGTTTTTTGAAAGGTGGCTCCAGTGGCCGTGTGGAAGGTGCGTTTTGAGGGGAATCACCTGAGAGACAGGGAGACCACTTGAAAATCTTTTGTAGTAGTCCTGGCAGGTGATAATGGTAGCAATAGATGATGGAGACAAGAGGATAATGTGAAAGTTATTCGGGAACAGAATCGATTAAAATTGGTTAATAATTAGATGTAGGAAGTGAAAAGGGAGGAGAAATTCGGAGTGAACTTGATTTCTTAGCCAGATATTGGGACCGATAATGGCACCATTCACCAAGAGAGAAAGTACTGGAAAACCAGGAGGTTCGGTGGGAAGAAGAGTTCGGGTTTGGTCCTGCCGAGTTTAAGGCTCTGTGGTATGGAACATACACGAGGAGAAATCAAGTAGGCCATCGTACAGATGAGTCTAAAGTCCGAGAAAGGTCTGGGTTGCAAATGTGGAAGTCAGTAATATATCGAGATGATCTAAGCCATGAGCTTGCTGAAGAGAGTATGTCGGTGAGAAAATAGGCCAGCGAATAGGCCCCCCCTCCCCCTGCAAACAACAGCAGCATTCCTTTGGGAAGAAGAGTCAAAGGACAATGGATAATACCACTCTCCTCAACAACTGATTCATTCTCTAGCCATTTCCTGCCTGTGTTACCAAATGTCCACCTTTTCCCCTCTTCCCCACTTAGTTGCCTTAAACCGGGTATCTGCTCTGCTCCCCAGTGTGAAAGGACAGCAAGATGTACATCCTCTTGAGGCTCCGGGCTTTGTGGGCATTCTGAAAGGGTCAGTAGTTTCAGACACATACTCTGTCTTCTTCCCAGGTGCTTTTAATGGGGCCTTACAGTTAAAGCTCCTCACACTCTGCTTTTTAAAAGTTAGCTGTCTAGGTTGAGATGATTATTATTACACACATAAGTGCTTTGTAATGGCAAACCTGACTCAAAGGTATGCGGAGCAGTCGCCAGGAGCAACACAGAAAATGAGCCCCTGTATTGAAGTGAATGTTTGGAATTAAACTTTTCAGGTTGTGCCTGAGGAACAATTATCAGGCCGTTTCCCCACTAGGAGCAGGTCGTATAAGCATTGTATGCTTTGCCCTGGGTCTAGGAAGGTCTCAGGAGAAGGTAATTTGGCTCTGACCCTGGAAGCTTGGGGTTTTCTTCCACTTTGCAGTAGGTCATTTATCAGTGGTTAAAGGGTTCCCCACCCCACTATATTTGGGGCTCTGGCTAAATTGCTTCAGGATTTTTCGCAGATGGAAAGTGCTGAGGAGCCATCAGATACTTGTTCGAATGCTCACTTACTATGAATCAATATTTTTCCTTTTCCTTGTCCGTCCTGACTCATCTTTATTAACTCAGACACTCAGACACTCAACAAGCTCTTGTTTTTGCGGCAGTGTGTTATCCACGTCGGTGGGTGTGTAGCTACCCCTGGGAGGCTTTCCCTTCTGATGTTCTGGCTTCCTCTGGAGAAGTAGCTCAGGAAGGTGTGCCTTCTCAGTGGGCAAACAGGCCGGCAAGGTCACGGTGCCCAGGACAGGTATCTCTTCCTGTTTGTGCTTTTCACAGAAAGCGTCCCTTTTGCATGAATTTGGCATTGTCACCTTCATGGAAGCAGTAAGTTGTCCAGAAAGAGGATGTATGGCATATTTCACAAGATTCGACCGTCGCCAGCCTGGCTTCGCTGCAGTTTCCCCGGAAATGACTCCTGGATGGTGATGTGACAGCTCCCTCTAGTGTCACTGCGGCTCAGGCGCTCGTGGGGCTGTTCTTCCCACTCAGAAAGCGCAGACAGTACAGAATCCGTCAGAATGGGCGGCAGTTTAAATACGTCACTCCTACGGAGTCAAAACAAATATGAGATGATTTTTCTCCCATTAAAAAAAAGAGAATCTTACATGAAGATATGGGACCATTCCAGCTCCTGTTCTGTTCCTGTTTCAGAATTTGGGGGAGCCCAGAAGTCCTGGGGAAGGCATTCTTCTTGGGGAGTGGAATCTTTTTGGAAATTCCTGCAGTCAAGCCAACTGCCCTTTTGGGGACGGAATGTAAATTCCTTTCAAGAAAGATAAATGAAACTAGAAGGCTAAGGGGAAGTCACTTTGTTATAGGGGAGAGAAATAGAGAAGGAGGTAAAAACAACGACCAGCAGGAAGAACCCTGTCCATTTGTTCTAGAAAGAGCAGCTTGTTTTCTGAAATAAATTTTGGACTAGAAATTTATCATCCGAAGTCGGGTCATTTTGAGTTTTTTTAAAAACACGAAAGGAGCCAAGTTATTAGTATTTGAAAAATGGCTACTCTGTGGTACATAGAGTAATATAATACTCCTACCTAAATTAACATCATCACAAAGCTCCATAATAAAGATTTAGGAGACACTCATCATATAAGAAATCCTATTTTGGAAATCTCCATTGGTCTGTATTTTGGTTGTAACTGTTTTCATGGTTGTGAACCAGTTAGAAGCCCTGGTATTTTGTTTTCCTCTATCATACTCCAGTCTTCTCCCTTTGCCCTTTGCCCTGTAAACTAGAGTGACCGTCACTCTTCGGCCTGTCTGCATATTGTAAGATGGAGAGGTAAGGAAGTGCTGCCTGCTCAGGTCAGCTCTCCAGGCAGGCCATTTTCCTTCAGAGCGTCCAAACTGGTTGAACAATTTATCATTTCTTCTTTGTAAATCACTTTGAACCTTTATCTCAAATCGATCTGTGAAACTAAACAGAAATTCTTCTTGTAGTGCCCGTGTTCATTGTCTACTCACTCAGCTCTGGGGAATCTCATACAAGCGTGTGTGTCTGCGTGTCGGCAGACCCCACGAGGATAACATGAGGAGGCGGCAGTCACAGTGAGAGCATCTTCTCTGCTTCTGATGCCAAACCCCAGAGTGGCAGGTGTTCTCCAGTGCAACCGAGCATAGTCAAAACTACAGATTGACCAGATACTTCTAAGAGAGAAGAGAGCCTTACATTGGCCTGTCTTGGACCAGAACGTACTGCCAGTTTGACTTGCTTGTCAGGGCTGACCCTGGCCTGGAGGTACTGGACGTTAGCTCTTCCTCTCCGCTGCCCTCTACCAAACCCGTGGTCAGAGAGTCTCACTGCTGGGGCAGGTGGCTCTCAGGACTCAAAAAGAAAGATGCATTTTTCTGTTTTGCTCTCTCTGTTTGAAAAGATGAGGATTCTCTATTACATCACTGTTAACATTTGCAGGTTTTGGTCATTATCAGTGTTACATTTGTGCAGCTTTGAGATTTATAGATCAGCTCTATGGAATTGGTCTCCTTTAGTCCTCACAGCTGCTCTATGAGGTAGGTTTCAGGATTTTTTTTATATCATCTCTTTTATTAGGGAGACTGAGACCCAGAGAAGTTAGGTGACGTGCCCAAGGTCACGCAGTTAGTGGCAGGACTAAATCCCAGGCCTGCTTAAGTTCCTTGGTGAGTGTCCTTTCTATAACGTAACCACTAGCATTTAACTACACAGTCTCATTCAACTACACTCAGGGGTATATTGACTTTCAAAGACCAAGGAGTTGGGACCTTTGAACTTTCATTCCAGCCAGTAATGTGATATTGGGCAAATTATTAAAATTGGAAATGGAGTTAATGGCGTTGTGTCTGATATCCAACTCCTATACAACTAAATGATGACTAGGATAGGGTTTTTAAATACCTGCTGCCACATAAATATGAAATATTGCCAGCAGTACAGTGTAGAAAGAACTTATGCCATGATTGATGAGTATATAGGATTATATATTACACCGTGTGTACTGAGACTTTGAGAGCTTTCCAAAGATAATATTTTCTGAAAGATATATGTTTGAACTTGAACTCTGCCTGGGGGGTTATCTCTGTTTCAAGACCAGATGAGGTAGCTGGTAGAAACTTGTTTTCAGACCTCTCCCCCCTCCCTCTCATCGAGAGAGAGAGAAAGAGAGAGAAATTAAAAGAAAGACTCATTATAATAAGTATGTATAAATGCAGTGAAGGAGAAGGGGTGCTCCTCTCCCATGGACACTCCTTTACCTTTGGTCTGTTTTGGGTGGGTTTTTTTTTTTTAAATGTTCACTTATTTTTTGGGTGGGGAGAGGGGCAGAGAGAGAGGGAGACACAGAATCCAAAGTAGGCTCCAGGCTCTGAGCTGCCAGCACGGAGCCCAATGCAGGGCTCCATCCCACGAACCGCGAGACCATGACCTGAGCCGAAGTCAGACACTTAACCAACTCTGCCACCCAGGTGCCATTTAGGGAGTTTTTTGTTTTTATTTTCTTTTTTTTTTTTTCCAGTTTTTCCATCATGATAAGCGTACTCTTTAATCCTCATCACCTATTTCATACTTTTCTTAGTATCTGTTTGAATGGAAATCAGAGCATGCTGCTTCTCAGAACTAGAGACTCATCAGCATCCTCCCAAGACAATGTACATTTTTCTTTTTAAATAAAAATAGCTAGAAAAAGCCTTTTGAAAAATTGCTTCTCTTCTGTATTACTGCAGCAAACAGGCAGTGCGAACGTTTCAGAGCGCCCGTTGCTAGGGGGCTTGGAGACCTGCGAAAGACGGCAGCATAGCCCCGCTAAGGACAGAAAATGTACTTCTCAGTGACGAGGCCCGCGGAGAGCTGTCCTGCCCCGGCTGTTACGATCAGCGGACTAGAGTTAGGGACTGAGTCTTCCACGGTCGGCTTCTCTGCACCCCACCATGACCATCATCATGGAGTCATTTAGGAGTCCTTTTATTTTCTTTTTGCTTTTCTAACCCTGTAAGACTAGAAAGAACAATAGTTACTTTCGTATGTAGAACTGTTGGCTAGCGCCTGTGATCAAAAAAACTCCCACGATCCACAACCACTTAATAAAATTCTTTCTGAAAGGCCTTTATTACCTAAATATTGGCCTTTCAATAAGGCCTGATGTTAAGGGAAAGGACGACACTCCGAGTCCTGCCATTGAAATGTTGGTTTTGCTCTTGACTAGGTCAGACCGATGATTCTCTCAGACCTTCCTTCACCTCTTCCCTGCCAGCCAGCCATGAGTGCCTGAATTGTGACCATCACAATGACCTTGATTGAAAATTAGGAAAACCCACACTTTACCCGGCCAATTTGTGTGTTACTCTCCTGACCGGTGGCAAAATAAGTTATCCTGGCCCACTCTATTGAGCTATTATGTAAGTCTGGGCTGTACACCTCTATAGAATGTAGGTGAAAATTTATTTTTGGTTCTATTTTTTAGATGAGGTAAAAGGGATAGTAGAAAAAGCAGACGTTGGTGTTGGACAGACTTAGGTTTGCAAACTAGTAGCCCTGGGCTTTTTTTGTTGGTTGTTTTAAATTCTTAAACTCTCAGCCTACTTTGAAGGGTTAGTGTAAGGACTAGAGATAAGACACCTAAAGTGCTCAGCGCGTAGCTAGCCGTAAGGAATGGTTGCTGCCATTATTACTGTCATTCGGCAAAGGACTACCAGGGCCCTTTCTGAAGACTTCACTATAACACTGTTTGCTGCGAACCAGTCACCTTCCTGCTAATCTTCCTTTAGACATCTAAACCCTGTTGTGGAAGCGTGCATTTTATATCGTTATTTGCTTTCTTCTTTCAGATCTGTAAGAGCAAAGCTAAGGAATCTCAGCAGTATTATCACAGCTTGGCTGTCCGGCAGAGTCTGGCTATCCATTTCAACATCCAACAGGACTGTGGTCATTTCCTTGCTGAAGTCCCTAATCGTCTGCTTCCCTGGGAGGACCCTGATGATCCTGAAGAGGAAGAGGATGAAATGAAAGAGGCCGAAGAAGAGGTGAAAGGAGAAACTGATGGGAAAAGCCCAGAGCCCTGCTCTGAAACAGAGTCGTCCCAGAACGCAAGCCAGGGGGTGGCTAGCAGGAAGCAGAGGAGCCACGTTGTGGTCATCACCAGAGAGGTTCCCTACCTCACCGTGGCCGACTTTGTGCGAGACTCCCTGGCCCAGCACGGGAAAAGCCCGGACTTGTATGAGAGACAAGTGTGTCTGCTGCTCTTGCAGCTGTGCTCTGGCCTTGAGCACCTCAAACCCTACCACGTCACTCACTGCGATCTTCGTCTGGAGAACCTGCTGCTTGTCCACTACCAGCCGGGGAGAACCACCCAGAGCCTCGGGCCTGCAGAGTCCGGCCCCACCTCGTCTTGCCCCACGCGGCTCATAGTGAGCAACTTCTCCCAGGCCAAGCAGAAGAGCCACCTGGTGGACCCCGAGATCCTCCGGGACCAGTCCCGCCTCGCTCCAGAGATCATAACAGCCACCCAGTATAAGAAGTGTGATGAGTTCCAGACAGGCATCCTCATCTACGAGATGCTGCACCTGCCCAACCCCTTCGACGAGAACCCAGAGCTGAAGGAGAAAGAATACACTCGGGCGGACCTGCCTCGCATCCCACTCCGCTCCCCCTATTCCCGGGGCCTACAGCAGCTGGCCAGCTGCCTCCTCAATCCCAACCCTTCTGAGCGGATCCTCATTTCAGACGCCAAAGGCATCCTCCAGTGTCTACTCTGGGGCCCCCGGGAGGATCTCTTCCAGACTTTCACCGCCTCGCCCAGCCCAGCGCAGAGGAGCGCCCTGCTCCAAAACTGGCTAGACATCAAGCGAACGCTGCTGATGATCAAGTTTGCGGAGAAGTCCCTGGACAGGGAGGGCGGGGTCAGCCTTGAGGACTGGCTCTGTGCTCAGTATTTGGCCTTCGCCACTCCAGACTCCCTCAGCTGTATTGTGAAGACCCTGCAGCACCGCTAGTGTATCCTGGTCACTGCTCGTCTCGCGTGTTCACCTTCACGTCGCCCGTGCACCTCCCCTTCCTAGTACTCACACGGAATTCAAGGAAAGAAGAGAGACCGACCTTCCATCCCTGTCCAGGAAAAACGAGTCCGCTCAGAAAGCTTACCCACAGTTGCCGGGTCTGTCTTCACTGCACAGAAATCCAGTTGCACAGCCGTGCAGTTGCCTTCCATTCACCCGAATGTCCCCAAATCCAGGTAAAAAATGAAAACGTATGTCCTTGAAGGGCCAGCTCCATTAGTATGAACTCGGTGAGCTGCGTCCAGCTCCTCCATAATTCTGAAGGCCACCTGTCTTTTTAACACCAAGTATTTATTCTCACTAGCAGTAGACAGATGTGACCAGTCCTTACCACCATCCACTAAGCTCTCACAACAGATTTTTTTTTTCTTTAAAGTATCAATAACTGACTCTTACCAGGCAGAACTGCCATCTTTAGCATCGGCCCAGTCTTGTTTTCGGGGACTATAGACCTCGTTACAGCAAATAGTAGAAAGACAAAGAGAGATCCCATCCCTTGGGTCATGGATCCATTTTCATTTGTAATCAGCAAGTGGGCGCACCGCATGGGGGATGGCCCTAACGGCCCCCTCTGCTGCCACTGCCTGAGTCTCCCTCACCTCTACTCTGTCCCCACTTGCCGATGAAGTTCGGGTTTGTCAGCCACTGGTGGCCCGTTACAGAACTGACCCAAGGTGGTGTCACCAATGCCTCTGCAGGGTGAGTACAGTTCAGATCTCATAAATAGCTGGCAGGACACCGGGAGATGATTTTCCACACGTGCAGTTCCCTCGGGGCCACCAGGGGAATGGTTGAAAGTACCGTCTGTGATTAATGTCGGAGCTGTCGGTGTGGACAGCCCGCGCCGGCGGGGCCCGGCTCCCGGTGTTCCCCTGAGCAGTAATCGGCCAGCTTCTTTCTAGCGGTAGCCAGTGTTAACCAGCCCACCGAGTGCTGTGGACAGCGGCCGTGAACGAGACCGCTGTCAGTTGAGCTCTGAGATCTGCTGGGAGGGCACGGCGTGCCGGCAGCGAGGATGGCGAGAGGCCGCCGGCCTTCTCCTCACAATGCTGACCTTTGCCGAAGAGGCTGCCTCCCGGTCGCACTGCACTTCGCTCCTCAGGACTCTCCGAAGTGGCTCTGGAGGATGACTGGCAGCAATTTCGAATGCTGGGCGGGCGCCTGCGGGCGGCGCACCACACACGGGCCCTGTGCTCCTCTCCTATGAGTATTTGTGCAATTTCTGTATGTATCGTTTTTAGCTGTATATTACAGTGTTTATGTGGCAACTTCACCTGAAGCAAGTTCTACAGAAACCCTCCCCTTCTCCCCTTGGCACATACGTGTTTGCGCTGAGAGACGAGTGTTCCTTCGGGCAGTGGGGGTGGCAGGTGACGTGCGCGCGCTTGTTTTCTTCAAAACTGTGAGTATCTGTTTACTTCAACCTTGAAATCCCAAGAGTCACTCAGAGGGTGTGAGCGTGCGCACACGTGGGTGCGCACACGTGGGTGCGCACACGTGTGCTGGAAGTAGAGGCCGGGCCTCTGAGGGGAACAGCCTGTGGCGGGGTTGACGGACGTGTTCTCTGCATCTAGTCAGCGAGGGAGCTCTGGGACCCTCCTCGGCCAGCGCAGAGTTTCTTAAAAGCCAAGACTGGTTGTGCAGTATTACTTAGATAGCACATTAGTGGCCTTTTGGAAATTTCTAAACTTTTAACATTTTTAACAGCCTTTCATATGATTCGCCTGTATCAAAGAGGATCAAGAAAGGAGAAGAATGTATTTTATTGTGATCTTCTTTGGTTTTGTTTTGTTTTGTTTTGTTTGAAGAAAATGGGACATGTGAGGCTCCAGAGGGAGGATGCCCCTGTCCTCCTGGCCAGCAGTACAGGACTCCCAAGGAAAAGGACTCACAGGCCCACAGAGTCTTGCGTCCTCTGGCCGGAGAGCAGGGCTCTGCCCCTAGGAATGGCCACAGAGGGGGCATGCCGCTGCAGGCCGGCAGCCCGCTCCGTCTCCGTGTCCTGTGGCATGGCTGCGCCTTGCCCGGCAGACTGGTGTTTAGTTCACCTTAGCGTAGCCCACGTGCACATAACTCCTTGCCCAATCATACACTGAAGTAGCGGCACACAGACCGCTGGCCGTGTCGGCCAGCACATCCCCCAGCGGTCCTCCCTGCCCTCCCCCAGGCGGTTTGCAGATTGAGACACTTTCTCAATGTCATTCTTGTGGTGCCTTGCCCGTGTAAATTTGAATGTTGACTATTTAATGAGGTTTCATATTTAATGAAGAATGTTCCCTGGTCCCGCTAGTTGTTCTCTAGATATCCTCTTTTGTTTCTCTTCTTCTTCTCTTCTTTTTTTTTTTTTTTTTCTGTTTGACTTGGATCCAGTCTTCTTCATTTCCACTCTGTAGTATTGTCGGCGTGGACACTCCCACTACCGTCATCTTACGGCACTGGTTAACCAAGCACCTCCTTCCCATCAGATTTGGTTAGTACTGTTTTTGTATTCAAATTTGTGAAGGCCGAAAGATGAATGCCAACTAGTCAGAGAAGGGCCGCAGGCTTCCCAGAGAGAAGTGGCTAGATTAATTTTTCTCTGAGTGATGGCTGAGGAATGTGAGGGAGAAAAGGAAGGGGGTGTTACCGCTTAGAGCAGAACAGACAAGATCACTGTATTTCTAGATAAGAAGTTCTACATCAGATGGTCCTTGGAATATTTTTCCAGAATAATGAAAGTCAGTCAATCTAATATCATCACAAATAGTTTTTTACAGTCCCATTTTAATTATAGTAGGATCTTTGAATTCATTCATCAACTGGAAAGAAATCCTACCTGCGGACATCTGTATATATGTGAGTTTTGCTTTATGACTAGTATTAGCACTTTATGTTTTCTCAAGTAACATCAAGTTATCATCTTCAATATTAGTTGGAATTTTTTTCTATTCTATTGAAGTCTGTACTACAGATTCTTCCATTTATATTGAGAGTTTGAACAATTAAGCCATCATTGGGACTTTACCTTAAGCCGCATGAGCGAGAACAATTTCTCTGACACATTTCAGTGCTAGAGAAACAGGTAAATGGGGGGAGTGGCCAAGACCGAGACTGAATGTATAGCAGAGTGCCTTGTTAGAGTGACAGCCTGGTCTTGGAAAGAAGAGAATCAGATGTCCTGTGGAGAGGACTAGGACTGCGCGGCTTCTCCCACGCCGGCCTGAGGGAGCGCCCCTTTGGTAAATGTACACCAGCGCGATGCTCAGAAGCTGATTCGTGGAGAATGATTGCAGGATGGGAAAAAGCAGTTGTAACCTATGGAGTCCACAAAAGAATCATGAGTGAGGTCTACCAACCCCTAGACAAAGTAAGGATTGGAGGCCAGGAATACAGCAGCGGGTCCCGAGCTTAGCCCTCCGGAGGTGAACTGGGTAAGGTGTAGACAGGGCACGAGCAGCCACGCTGCCGATGTTGGGGGGCCAGCATAGACTCATTAGGATTTTAAGAGGCTGAGTAGCCTTCCGTTGTCAGATTAAGTGGGGGCCAGTTTTGCTTCCAGACTCAGAAGAAGTTTGTCACCATGGAAAACTCCTAAACCAAGAGATCTAAACCTATAGAAATATTAAAGATATTTCTGGGAGTAAAACTGTATTTTAGTTTCTAGCATTGTAAATTTTCATGAAGGATCTTCACAGTAGGGCATGGAAGGATTGCACGCAGCTTCCCAAATTTGAATTAAAAATACTTTGATGCTGGGAAGTCAAAACCTGACTTGGTTTTGCTGGTAACCTGCATATAATATTTTTCCCTAGATTATACCGGCAGTGATCTGAAAAAAATACTGACCAGTCCCAGAAATGGAGATGTACTTAGGATACTGCCCTGTATTCCAAATGATTCTAGATGTATGAATAAAGTACAGACATACTTGAAGATGAGGGAGAGAGGAACGTGGCTCTCCAGGCCAACTCTGACACGTTTTTTATCTCCCCCGCTAGTTGATAAGGATTGAAAATTCTGGTCCAGCCTAATGAGTGAACAGGATGGCTGCCCACAAAACCGGGTCATTAGTTTTACCTCATCGAAGCTCATATTCTCAGAGGCCCAAAGTGCTGTGCCGAGACAAATCCAAGTGCTGCTCTTGCCGAAGTGTGCACTGAAGTCCAGCTGCCCGTGCTTATGGCAGTGCCCAGAGTAGGGCTTCCGTGGACCAAAACTGATGCCACAAGGGAAGCCAGAGGCGCTACAGTGCAAGACCCTAGATAGAGATTATACCAAAGAAATCGAGCCTTTTTGTCCTGATGCTTGAGTTATGACAGATGCCAGAGAAGGAGAACTCACATACATTCCACGTCATGGTATTTGGCTGATAAAATAATCCATCCTCCAAACAAAGCACCTCTCTTTTTTAAAGAAGTCCATTTTGTATATTAGGAAAAAAAGAAAAGATGGTGGTGATGGTGAAAGTCTGGGATGGACAGTGACATTTCCCAGTAATTAAGGAGAAGGAGCCAGCCCCCACCCCCAGCCCCCACCTGTGACATGACCTTGGCTGTTGCCTGGACTTCGGTTTGCGAACATCATCACGTCCATGTGATTCTGAAAGTTGACCGAGCTTTTCTAAGAGATGTGGTAGTTTCAACAACTTTGTTTAAAGAACTCCTGGGAGATTTCTTAACAAATTCTAGTCGTTTTTATAAACCTTCCTACAGAGGTGGTTACACTCATCACCATCATTTAATATTTATAAGTGCCCAGAATATACAAGGTGCTATACAGCTGTTACACATCCCCTCTCTGCAGCTGTTTGAAATTAGAGTAGGTTTTTGCATCAGCCACTGCTAGAAGCTTCCCCACCTAGGTGGGCTCCAGGGGCCTGTGTCCCGGACATCCCATCACAGGTTTCCCACTCCAGAGAGCCTCTGGGCTCATTCCAGCTTCTCACCTTTACCCATCCCACTCACCCCCATGCTTTTTTTTTTAAACCAGAAAGTTTCAGGGAATCAAAAGAGGTTGGAAATTTTTTAACCTAGCAGAAGTACAGAGTCCTATATTTTGCTACAATTATTATTGTCTTATGGAAAATCCACTTTGCCCGTATAGTGTGTGGAAAGTATCCGTGTGTCTGCACTCATGATAACTTGAATGTCGAACAGCCCTATGGCTTCAGGGTAGCGTTTTTGAGAGATAAACCACACTGCTTCAGGAAACTTGCTCCAAGTACTACTTGGTTATCTGTTCCCTCACCAGTTTGAAAGAGTTATTCGTGAACATCCTGGGTTGGATTTTCTGTTGATATGCAGGGCATTTGGGCAGGAGATCAGGGCAGAAGCAAGATGTCCTCCTTCTCAGTATTTGACTCATGGCAGTCTTCATTCCGGTCTCTCCCTGGCTCCCCATGGCTCTGCCCACACTCTGTATTTGAGAATCTTGTTCCCTTGCTCTTTCCTGGAGGTTCAACCCTCTACACATTTTAAAGTTGTATAAATCTACCAATGTAAGGTCCCCTCTGTCACCAGGTGGTGCCGCCCTTTGGTTTGCTGTGGTACTTTGCTGTGTTCTCTGTGGCATCATGTTACTGTGTAAATAAATTTGTTTTAATATACACTAAAAACGAGACAAGTGCCTGTGTTTTCGGTGACTTTCCCATATCGATGTGCTGGGGAGGGTTTGGTTGCAGATGTCCTCCTGGAGCTTCAGCCTCTGCTGACCCGGATGGTATTTCCTGTTCATGCCCTCTCTGACCTGAGGAAAGTAGGCCCAGAAGAGAAAGCGAAGGCCATGGGCTTTCCCCAGAGCTCTCTGAAGCCTGCGGGTCCGCTGTGTGAGCTTGCCCCCTGGTGGCCAGTCTCCATACAGCCTTCCTGGGCTTGTGCTACGTGTTTGAGGGGCTTGGTTACTCGGCTGTGGCTGACCGTCTCAGGGACCAGCTCAGAGCTCTGCAGACAGTATGAGCAGAGGCGCGGCCTTGTACAGCGTCAAGCGTCACCTGGCACAGAATTCACATACCTCTTACCCGCACGCTAACGTACACACAGGGCTCTCACGAAGGCAGACAAGCTAATGTGCCGACACTTCGGTAGCAGAGAGGCCACCCGGCTTGGGCGGGGAGCGTCGGCAGTCGGCAGTGGTAGCAACAGCTGCCACGTTATTAAGAGTAGAACGGATGGACGTGCAAACGTGTAGACTCTAAATTTAGACCAGATCTTAGAGCTCTAAACCCTGTGCGGTGGACACTATCTGTGGGCTGCTGTTTCTGCCCCTCTCCACGAGCGATCACTCTGGAATTTGCAGATAATCTTTAAGGCATATTGCAAAACAGTGGTGGCCAGTCTCGAGTTTTGTGTTCGTGAGGAGGCAAACCCACCTTGGCGTGGCCTCAAAGTCCCCTCTATGTTGTCTGGGCCCGGGAGGAAGGGTTACAACAAAACCCAAGAGACAGTCCACAGGGACAGAGCTCTTCCTGCCGCAGCTCTCAGCCTGCTCTCTGGGGAGGATCCCTGGGACCTGCCCTTCCTAGCCGTGAGCACAGCACACTGGCTTCTTAGGGCTCACGGAAGGGGAGGGCCGGAGAAAGAAGCAGGCAGCTGGGGCTGTGGGAGGTCACAGAGAGGGCCTACGCCAGGCGTGCCCTGCTGGCATGGGTGGCCAACCAGGGACTCTGAAAGGATACGGGCCTTGATGGTGGGACCGGTTCAGGTTGCTCTAGCCAGACTCCAGGTGAGGTGGAGCAAGGCTGGAGAAGACCGGACGTTCTGGCCATCCACTGGGGTCACCTTGGCCTTTGGTACAACTTGAGCACCTGGAGAGAAAGTGTCCTGTTGCCCCTCCATGACTTTACCCAGCACGGGATCCAGCCCTGGGCATCCCATCCGTGGGTGCTCAGCGAGACCAGCCTCAGACTCCGGGTTGTCGGACGTTTGGATTGAGCCTTTGGTTTCCGTATGCCTGCAGACTGCTCTCGACGCAGGCTCAGCCTTCCTTCCGGCCTGGGACCGACTGGTACACGTTCCTCTCCGGGTGCCCGGGGCTGTGACTGTGCGCCCTCCGTCCCGGGAGCTCTTTGCCTGCTCTCCAAGGCCCAGCAAATTATGCTTCCTTTTAAGTGAGCCCGTGCTCTGCAAGGGAAGGAACTTCATTAGTGCCTTAGGAGCCAAGAACTGCGGTTGGTGGATCACAAGTTGCCATTAAGAGCGGCTCAAGGCAATTATAGCTGAAACTTAAAAACTGGATTTCACACGGTGGGGGCAGGAGAGAGTCGGTTGCCAAGATCCAGTTCTCCCAAATTTGCAGAGCTCTGAATGGAAACAGATTGCCTGGGCACAATTCCTAACTTCCTGGAGATCCCAGATAACGGCACACGTACTCTCTTGCAAGTGGGTGGAAGCAACCAGAAGGCCGCGTGGTGTTGCTCACAGTCTCGGCTTGAGAATCACAGTGGGGCTGGGAAGGGGGCTGGACCGCTGGGGAATCTGCACACTGGGGACCAGAGGCCCGGGGGTAGAGGGGCTCTGCGTGTCTGTCAAGAACTCTCTGCGATCTCACTTGAGCAGGAGTCCCAGAACCAGGAAATCAGAAGTCAAGACAGAGTGAAAACTTCCACAGCTGCAGCTCATCTTCCGCTCCCCTCACCCCCGCACCTTCGCTCCACCCAAACGACAGCCGAGTGAGAGCATTAACAGTGACATTGGCCAGTGAGCACCTCGCCGGCTTCATCCTCACCACCCCATGAGACGGCTCCATTCTGCCCATTCCTCAACTAATCAGAGCCAGGGTTTCCACCCAGATCTGTGCCACTTCTGGCCAGGCGCTCTTTCCTCCACCCCATTCCTGACGTCTGTGTGGGGCCAGGACACCGGGAGGACTGGGGAGGTCCAGGGGACAACTTGCGGGGGGTGGTTGTAGAGCTTTCTTTCGTTCATTAAGTGCCGCGTGCTGGGGACCCCATGGTGGGCGAAGCCAGCAGGACCTCTGCCCCAATTCCGACAGGCTGCAGGGACAGAGGGAGTGCCGGCGGGAAGGGGAGTGAGGGGCAAAGGCGCCTGCACGCTGCTGTGTGCCGGGGGAGCAGTTTGGAGGAATGAGGGGAAGGTCCAGAACGAACTGTCTTCCCTGGGCACCACAGGCCCATCTGCTGGGCCAAACATTTATCCTACAGTGAGGCAAGGACCTCTGGAGGCCCACGTTGGGCCCCAGGGATGCCGTACAGCCCAGGACCGGCCAGGCCACCAGTGTTCCAGCACCACCCTGGGCCAGCTACAACCACTCCCTGCTTCCGGGAGGTCAGAGACCTGGTTTGAAGGGATCTTGAGTCCATTTCTTAACCTCCATGAACTCCGCTCGTCTATAGGATGGGGCCTCGTCTGCCATCCCCTCCAGGACAGGTGGCTGGGAGGATGGATCAGGGAGGTGACATTTGTGCAAATGCTTTGGCCCAAGTCGTTAAAAAGCAGGGCACACCTGGGGCCTTCAGAAGGAAGCTGGGGAAGGGAGAAAAGTGTTTCCTGGATCAGACAAAACAGGGGCGCCTGGGCGGCTCAGTCGGCTAAGCTTCTGACTTTAGCTCAGGTCATGCTCTCACAGCTCGTAGGCTCGTGAGTTCGAGCCCCATGTCAGGCTCTGTGCTGACAGCTCAGAGCTTGGAGCCTGCTTCCGATTCTGTGTCTCCCTCCCTCTCTGCCCCTCCCCTGCTCATGCTCTGTCTCTCTCTCTCCCTCTCTCTCTCAAAGATAAATAAACATTTAAAAAAAAAAAACAACTGATAATTGCCTGAGAAGGGCCTTGAGGGGATAGTGTCCGAGGGATGAGGCCCTGTTGGCCCCATCTCCAGCCTCTGCGCCCCTGCTTTTGCCCACTCTCTTGACCTCCAGCAACCTTCGGGCCAATTCATCGTGCCTTGCAGAGTGGATGAGGGGCCCAGCCTAAGCGCCTAGAAGGGGGATCTCCTCCTCCAAATGCCTGTGTCCCAGTGGGTCAGGCTCAGGGGGGTCTGTCTGAATGAAGTGTCAAGGAACCTACTGGAGGGCAAAGTCACCAGGCCCCAAGGGAGGGGCCGTGTTGAATACACTAGAAAATGGGGGCAGTGCCTTTCAGGGTGAAGGACTCTGTCTTCTCTAGGAACCCAGCCCAGGGTGCCTCCCATGAATCAGCTTAATTTTATATTCCCGACAATCCTGTGAGGTTCTAGAATTATTCCCACTTTACTGATGAGTGAAGGAGAGGTTTTATTTGCCCCAGTGCCTACTGAGGGACCAGGTCCCTCAGTCGTTAGGCCATCCGGCTCCTCCTCCCAGCTTCCTGTGCTTGCGGCCTTCCTCCCTCACCCTCCAGCTGCTGCCCCGCTGCTCCTGCAGAGCCCAGGTCCCACCATCCAGGTGCTTTCTTTGCTTTCCAGACCCATGCCAGCTTCCACCCCACCAGGCTGGCCTCCTTGCCGCCCCATCAGACATGCTTCTCGATTTTCCATGCCCACATCGTTCCTGTCCTGCCCCATTCAGGGCCCCATTCAGCCAAGAAGCTTTTAGGGCGACTCCAATCGGACATGTCCCCTCACCCATCTGAAATCTCCAGTTTGCTCCTCACATTCGGCTCTTCCTTTCCTGTCAGCACCTGGGCGGAGGCCTCGCCCTCCGCTTCTCCACCTGCTCTCCTCATCTGGCCGCTCGGATGCAGACTCAGCCCAGGAGGAGGGCAGGGCAGAACTGCTCCCGCTTCTCCTCCGCACAGGCCACGGGTCGGGCTTCCCACGTTTAAGCCTCACTACAGCCCCCTGACCCCCGTTCCACAGGTGAGGACGTTGAAACTCAGAGGAGATAAGGCTGCACAGCTGGTAAGGGGTAGGGCTGACTCAAACCTGACCTGACTGACCCAAGCCAGGCTTCCTCCCCACCGCTTCCCAAGCCGTCATCTGGTGTTCTGTTAATGTGCCAATGGATGGGTCTGGGTCGCGCAGGCATTCGGTCCTCCCGAGACAGACTGGGGCGGCCACAGACGGCTTCCTGATGCAGACAGAGCGGAGACAGAGAAGGGAGCGAATCCAGGGGGGCCTGCCAGGCCAGGAGCAGAGCATCGCCTGAAGAGAGGGAGGCCCTGGCCACCTTCTGGAGCTTCCGGCTGGAGAAGCCCCAGAGCCCACTTCCCTCCCACCACCCACCCAGCTCCGCAGGTGAGGAGGGTGAAATTGTCAAACTAGTGAACCTGGCTCCACCCACCCGCCCGCCCTCCCGACTGCCTCTGAAAGGAAAAACACAACTACTGACCATCGGCCACCAAAGGCAACTTTGGCACCTTTCTTTTCCTTTCTTTCTTTGAACACTTTTTTTTTTTTTTTTGATTGATTGATTTTGACAGAGCGAGCAGGGAAGAGGCAGAAAGAGAGGAAGAGAGAGAATCCCAAGCAATCTCCATGCCGTCAGCCACAGGCTGATTCGGAGCTCAGCCTCACAAACTGGAAGACCGTGACCTGAGCCGAAATGAAAAGTCGGATGTTTAACGGACTGAGCCCCCCAGGCCCCTTTTTCCTTTATTTTGGGGGAGGAAGGAGGATTTAATAATTTCGTCCACCCCCTCCATTTCCACCCTGTCATGGTGATCAAGATTACAAAATAGTCCTCCCTCCACGCTAGTGCAGATGTATATAAAACACACACGTTTGCCTGCGGGATACGCACAGTACTCTGTCAGTTGCTTCTCTCATTTAACCTGAGGGCTGGCCCCAGTAGACGTGATGGTCGTAGCGCTGCTGAAGAGGTAGCTTCTCTCACTGAAAGTAATAGTAATATATAACATACACGCAGCAAATTTATGACTCTTATTAATAACCTCTACTTCTCTGGGCATCCGGTCACAAACTTGTAGGGATGGCTAAACGATGAAATATGAGAAACTACAAAACTCCCCTGGGAGTCGCAGAAGGAGATCATAGAGAGACGAGCCATTAAGTTGGCTAGAAAGACCATGTTGCCTCCTCAGATACTTTTAATGAAATGTAAGTGAAAACTTTCAGTGGCTTTTTTTTATTTTACAAATATTTCTCAAAATCACTTGGAAGAATGAATAAGTGAAAGAAACCCAGAAACTTGAAATCGAGAGGCTATTTAAGCACATGAAAAAGCTATGATAGATAAAACAGTGTGATACAGGTCTAAGGAAAAAAAAAAAGGAAGTCCTTGTAACAAATCAGGTAAAACTGATCTATAAAAATGTATCTATAAAAATGTAACCGAGGAGAAGTAAGCCATCACTACATGGAAAGGAAGGAAGGTCTTATCCAATAAAAATGTGTGGGTGCAACTGGTTAGCTATTTACAAAACCATCTGCACACCTGTAACCCAAAATAAATCACACCATCACAAAATAAATCACCCAAACAGATCACACAAAGAGCTATGTGCCACCAAGGAAAAAAGAAAGAAAAGAGAGCCTGAGACCTAGAAAGAATTCTAAGTCAGTATCTGTTTTATCGATTTTTGATAAAGGACTTTCGGGGCACCTGGGTGGCTCAGTCGGTTAAGTGGCCGGCTTCGGCTCAGGTCATGATCTCGCGGTCTGTGAGTTCGAGCCCCGCGTCGGGCTCTGTGCTGACAACTCAGAGCCTGGAGCCTGCTTCGGATTCTGTGTCTCCCTCTCTCTCTGCCCTTCTCCTGCTCACGCTCTGTCTCTATGTCTCAAAGATAAATAAACATTTAAAAAAATTTAAAAAAAGGACTTTCTACGTTACGAAGCAATGGAAAGAAGGTGTCAGAAAGGGACAGATCGATAGGCTTGACCACGTACGGATGGTAAACCGTCATCCGCTGAAAACACGAGAAACAAGATTGAAAAGTAAATGACCAGCCAGGAAGACTATTTCAATAAATATAATGGACACAGGGTTAAAATCCCTAGTTAGGAAGAACTTACGTAAATCATTAAGTACACAAAATGCCAACAGAAAGTTGAGAATAGACAAGTCAGAGAAGAATCTAAATGTTTGAATTTTTGAGAAGTGAAAAGCTGAGATGGCGTACCTAAAAACCATTTTAATAGCTTTTTCTGACGATAAAAGTTATGAATGTTCATGGTAGAAAATCTGGCAAATAAAAGTGACCCACTAGGTCACCACCCAGAAATGACCGCCACTAACGTTTGCTGTGTGTCCTGCAAGTGGGGTTTCCTCTGCCGTTTCCTTTTTTCATTAGGATGGTATTGTTGGCATCCCATCTTCTGCCTGTCGAATTAGCAAAGGTCTTTTTAAGCATATATTCAATGACGGTGACAGTATATAGGGTTCTCACAATGCAGCTGCAATTGGGTTGGAAAGGGGCTTAAATCATGTCCTTTGAGGCCACAGCTGAGCCCGGGTGTCAGGCAAAGTGTGACCCCAGTAGACGGGTTGGGTGTAGCGATTTCAGTTGCCAAGGTCACAGCACGAGAGTCACAGGATAGACTCTGGGGCCCCACCCAAGTCCAGTGAATCAGAGGATCCCTCTCCCAGGGTCCCCCAGCTATTCTGAGCTTGCCAGCAGCCTCTCTGCCCCAAGTCTGACTGCCCAGGTTTGGATCCAGGGTCTATCCCTAACTAGCGGTGTGCCCTCGCGCACTCCCTGAGCCTTGGTTTCAGTGGAGACTCCCGCCTCGCCGGGGTCATCATGAAGCTGTAGGACGTAGTCCAGCAAGTGCGTTGAGCCCACCGCCAGCCGATAGTATGCCCTCAAATATTGTTAGTTCAAAAGGACAAACTCCAAATGAGCATTTGCTTCTGTTTTTATAACAAAGGACTCATCGAGGGGTTTTTTGCTGAACAAAGGCACTCTGAATTCAAATCTCTGCCTCATGAGAATCAGGAAAATATTTGCAGCTTTTAAATGGCAGTTTCCCCAGCTTTCCAAATATCTCCTGGCTAAATTTCAGAAAGCCCTGCTAACGGTCCTTTCTCTGAACACCTTCTACCTGTCCAAGGTGACACAGCACATCAGAGGCAGGAATGGGCCCAGGCCCCTGAATCCAAGCCCGCCCTTTTATTCCCTCTCCAGCACAGGGATGAATTGGGGGGTAGGGCAGAGGGAAGGGGACAGGAGGGAAGGGGGGCTGTGGTAGGCAGGGGGATGAGGACGAAGGCTGGAGGCGGCCCCTCAGGTCTGGGCCTGCTTTGCTCATTAGGGAGTCGCCATGTCTAGAACATGGCCTCCCTCCCTCGCCCTTCCTCAGAGTCCGCTGTCCAGCACCCCTCGCACACCGTGGCATAATAAATACTACTTTCTTTTTGGGAAAGTCATTAAACTACTTTTGTGGAAACATTTTAATTGAATTAGATTGTTTTCTGATTGTAATAAATGTTCATGAATTGAGTGGGCTGGGTGTCCTTGGCTCTAGCCGGCTTCTCTCAGTTTAATTAGGAGGAGAGTGCGGACTTATTTCTTTTTGCCTTGAATGTGCGGTTTAAACCTATCTTTTGTGCTAATAGAGTGATCAGGGAGTGCAGGGAGCGGATTATTTCTTCACTCTGGAATTTAATAGCCTGCTTCACTCACCGAGCCAAGTGGCGGCCCCTGCTTGGCCTCACCGGGGCGTGACCCAGCCTCTCATCCGGGCTTAATGAGGTTTCTCCATTTGTCTTGGGGGAAAAGACAGGTTTTAAGTTCTGCAAACATCCCTTTGTTTACCAAGAATACGAGTCACTCAGCTGCAGGAGACGACGTTGCTGATTCCCCCAGAGCTTTCTGTCCACACCTGGAGAAGGCAGGCAGGCCCTGGGCAGCTACAGAAACTCAGAGCAGCCAAGAGACCCTGGCAGCTTCTTCATTGTAGAGACAGGAGACCGGAGCCTAGAGAGGGAAGGAGCATGTCCAGGCCGGCGCAGCGTGGTTCTGCAACAGTGACATCTACAGCCCAAGCGGTCTTAACTAGTAACAAGTTCAGTTTGGCTCAAGCAACACTAGATGAGCCAGATCCAGGGTTAGGCAAGAGGGCGAAGATAGATCCAGGGTCCCCAAGGAGGTTGCACAACATAAAAGGCAATGCGAGGGACCAGGCATGTTGCCTTGGACTTGGGGGCAGGAAGGGCGGTCCGGGAAGCCTTCGAGAGGAGGTGTGCCCGCACTGGGTTTTGAAGGATAGACAGGACTCTGCCAGCTGTGAAGAAGGGCATCCTAGACAGAGGTTTTGCATGTGCAAAGCCAAGTTCATTCTAGTGAACGTGAGAGCCACGGGAAGCTCTCAGAGGCAGGACATTGCAGATTTGCAGGGTACGAAAGATCCTTCTGGCTGCTGCAGCGGAGGTGGGTCCAGAGGGGGAATCGAGGAGCAGGGAGGGCCAGGGGAGAGAGGGGAGAAGCTCCCCCAGTTCTGCTCACCGCCGTGGAAATGCAAGAGCAGGGCGAGATCCTAGAAATACCCAGGAGGTAGAGTCACGAGTTCCTGGCTCGGGCAACAGCCCAGGAGGTCAGGTCTCGGGAGGAGTTCCCAGGACGGAGCAGGCGAGGAGAAAGGGAGGACTGACACCCTCCCTTTTGGACAAGCTCCTCTTTCTGGGTTGATCTTCCTATGAGCGGTGCTCTGCGGGGGTCAGACTTCACAGTCACAACAACGGCTCCTGTTGGCAGCTTCCTTTAGGCAGATGCCGTTCCCCATGCTTTCCCTGCATAATGCGTTTCGTCTGCAGGACGGCCCTGTTCCTGCTCCCCCCCCCCAACACCGGTCAGGAAACCTGGGCATGGAGAGGGTCAATGACTTGCCAAAGGTCACTAAGCTTAGGAAGGGAGTGAGCCAGGGCTCCTCTGACCTAGGCCAAAGAAATGTGTGCCTCACATTCACCTGAAGCTTAACCAACTCTCTACTCAAGAAACAGGCAACAAGAGTTTAAGGTTTTCCTTTGAGAAAATCCAAAGGCCTTCCAAGGACCAACCAGCCTTCCCCAGGACCAGATCTCGGCATCTCGTTCCCTCCCCCATTGGTGCCCAGATGCTTCTTGTCTGGCGAGAAGAGGTGGGGAGTGTGCAGGCTGGACTTCCTTCTCGAAGGTCCCCACAGTACGCCGAGGAGGGCCCGGGCTCAAATGCGCTCACTCCCTGCGTGACCCCGGGCAAGCCCCTCTCCTCTCGGAGCCTCGACACCCAACCATGTCTGCATGGGCCCCTCCCGAGGCTGCACGGGGTCTCCAGAACCCTGGCATCCCAGCCCTGCTCCCGGCTCTCCCCCACCCCGGGTGAGGTGGTCCGAGGACACAAGGCCACCCTTGGAAAAGGATCCTCACAGGGGCAGCCCCCACCCCCAGAAACTGGGTCCCAGGCCTGCCCCCCCCCGAATCAAGCTCTTCTTCAGTAGATCCTCGCTCCTCAGAGAACCCTTGGGTAGTTTCTTTGCCGGGAGCCCCAGAAGCACACCTCTGCCCCATCCACACGCCAACCCCAACTCTGCCTGTCAGGCCTCTACTCGCCCTTCAAAGCCTCAGTCTGCCTGCTGCCCTTCCAACCCCATGGAGCATCTCCCTGGACTGCTGTCTGTCTCCCGCGGCCCCATCCACCCCTCGGCACTCGTCCGATCCCAGTGAGCTCCCAGGCCAGGCCTCTGCCTCTGAATTGCACCCACCCTCTCTCTCTCTCTCTCTCTCTCTCTCTCACACACACACACACACACACACACAGGCGTGCACGCACACACGCTGTCTGGCCCACATCCCCGTCTGTGGCAATGCTAGCCTTCCCTCCAGCTCTGCCCAGGGTAGCTCTGGGCCTCTCCCCATTCCGCCCTTCTCACTGGGCCCCGCGTGCATATTCCCACCCCACCCTCCTCTCTGGGACACGCCCTGACTGTCCTTGGCAGTAGGCCCGGTGCCACTACGCACTACCGCAGTCCTGTCCTTGGAAAAATAAGGGGAAGACAGTTTGGGAGACGGTCACCTACTGACCTCAGAAAACTCCCACAAAATCCGGCGAGCAAGTCAATCTGAATCCTTCCGCCTAGGGCCAGGAACGCGGGCCCTGCAAAGCAAGCTTAAAAAGGTTCTTCCCTCCCTCTCCCCGCTTGCCAGAAAGCAAAGCAGCAGGGCCAACGTGTTCCCAATTGATGGGTTTCCTGTCAGTCCCCCCCTTCTCGGGCAGGATAGACCAGCTGTTGGCGCCAGATTAATGGCCACAATTAAAAGCAAAATGCCCTTGCTGTGGCCGACTGTCCTCCCACACCTGTGAGTCTGGAGGCTGAGCTTTAAGTCCCGGGAATGGAAGATTTGTAATGAAATCAGACAGGCCTCTTAACCGCCGATGGTATCGGGGCCCAGGGGAGATGCAGACTTATTTCCTAATCTCCTGCAGAGCATCTGTCAGCCCCGCCACACAGCAATGTCACTCCTGTGTGCAGCAAGGACCTTTCACGGAGCGGACTGTCAACCGCCTGCCTGGCTGCCCACCTGCCCGCCTCCTCCGGCCCCTCCTCCCACGCCTTCCGCTTGCGGGAGCTCGGGCCGCACAGACATTCACAAATACTCGCACGCATGTGCGCATGCACACATGCACGAGCGTGCGCGCACACGCACACACACCCATTCATTCATAAATTGCCTCCTCCGCCTCATGTGAATAGAAAGAAGAAAGAGAAAAATAAGAATGTCTCTAGCAGCAATGGAATACCATTGACCACAGAGTAATCGTTCTGAGAGATTTCTAGAAGCTGAGAGGCAAAGGAGAACAAAATGAGAAGCCCACTGGTGCCACAGTCTACAACCCGCCAGGCAGCTCTGGGGACCAGTTTCCCCACCAGAGCCCAGGGGGCCCCCACTCAGGGCAGCAGGAGTGGGCAGAGCGGCGGGGGTTGGGGGGAGGCCTCAGAGGCTGCATCCAGCCCGCCCTTTGTCCTCGGGACTTACTGGATCATGAGCGCGTGCTGAGTCAGTGAGGGGTCTGGGAGGCCCGCACAGCAGAGGGGATGGCACCATCCAGTCGCAGCACAGGGAATGCGTGAGAGGGACTTGGCCGAGCAGGGGCAACTCCTGCCATGCTGGAAACTTCTCTCCTGCTCTTGGCTCTTTCGACCCACTCTCCTCCGGAAGCCCTGAGGTCCCATTAGCGGGAGGTGCAGGAGTGGATGAGTGGAGAGCAGGTGGCACGGCCTGGACTCTGCCCTTCCCTGGCCCCAGCCTCTGGAAGAGTTCCTCATGAGACCAAGGACATGAGACACGAGGAGTCTTGTCTCTCCTGTCCCCACGTGGCCATTTGCTCTCAGTTCCTGTCCACAAGCCCCCTCCCACAACGAGGTTCAGATTAGGTCAGGAAACCCTGTGTGCTACATCCTCCCCTTGCCATTCATAACTCACCCAACCTTAAAGGCTCTGAGAAGTCTTGCAGTAACTTTATTGTCTAATTTACCTTCAGTGCAGTTACAGGTCTCGAGTGTGCAGTTCAGTGAATTTTGACAAAAGAACACCCCTACGACCCGCAGTCATATCAAGATTTAAAACACTTTCATTGCTCCAGAAAGTTCCCTCAGGCCCCTTCCCATGGGTTGCCCGGAGGCAACCACTTTATGACTCCTGTGACAATAGATTAGACAAAAGATTTGCCTGTCCTGAGGCTCCGTATACATGGATTCTCACACAGTAGGTGCTCTTTTGTGTCTGGCTTCTTTCACACAGCGTGACAATTGCAAAATTCATCCACATTGTTGCGTGTGCCAGGAGTTCGTTTTTTTTTAACTGTTGAGGAATAGTCCGCTGCAAAAACATATTTATTACGGTTTCCTCCTCTCTTTTTGTTTTGTTTCAAGCAAAAAACGGGACAACCCCTAAATACTTAAGGGTTGTCCCGTTTTTTGCTTGAACAAAGCTGCTACAGACACTTCTCTACTAGACTTTGTGAACCCGTGTTTTGCATTTTTCTTGGGTCATTATACCTAGGAATGGCATTTGCAGGTATACGCAAGCTGCCAAACTGTTCTCCAAAGTACCAATTTACCCTTCCCCCAGAAATGTGTGAGACTCTCTGTGGTTCCGTGTCCTCACCATTACCTGGTGGTGTTTCTGCAGTAACTTTTTACATTTTTTGCTTAAGTCCTCACTTCCCACATTTAGTAGGCCACCGAACTTTTTTGTCTATTAATCTTTCTAATCTCCCATGGATCTAGTGTGCTGTAGAATTCGCTGTGGACAGTGAGGATCTGGACCTTCACTTGTAAGTAGGAGAGGGGTACCCCGGGTGCTTCAGTTGGTTAAGCATTGGACTTCAGCTCAGGTCATAATCTCATGGTTTGTGAGGTCAAGCCCTGCCCCATCCCACCATCTGCTATCAGCATGGAACCTGCTTCAATCTTCTGTCCCCATCTCTCTCTGCCCTTCCCCTGCCCTTTCTCTCTTTTGAACATAAATAAACATTTTAAAACGTAGGAAAAGTCAAAATGTTAGCCACAATAACAAATCCCCAAACTACGAGGAGAAAGAGAAGCTCAAAAGAGGAGATGAAGGCAGGAAATCAGAAGAAAAGGCCTCCAGTGAAAAGGAGTGAACTCAGTAAATAACTTGGAAAAAATTCTGAGATTCAAAAGGATGTCACATAGATAAAACTAGAATAGGCTACTATGAAAGAGAAAGAAGAACTCAGAAATTACAAATGACTGCAAACGTGAAGGTCACTTTAGAAACATCTACAAGGGAAATGCTGAAAACGCAAAGGGACGTCGAGAGAGAACCAAGAGATCAAGAAGTAAGAGGAAAGCATCCCCAGAGTAAAGGAAGGCTTGAATCCACAAACTCAAAACGCACGCTACATCTCAGGGAAAGTTTGACAATTCAGAACGAGATCAACAGCATTTGGTCCTGGCCCGCAAACAGACTAATTAAAGGGACAAATTGAAGGCCTCAGAAATTTCTAGACAGGAATAATATGAGAATTTAGTTTAGGATAAAGGTAGTATTTTAAATCAGAAGGGGAAAACTATCATTCAGTAAAGAGTTTTGGTACAACTGCGTATCAAGAGAAAAAGATGGCTCTCCATGTTATTTCTTATTCTAAAACAAATTCCAGATGGATTTTAATTGTAAATAAAATTATAAAAATAATAGACTAAAACGTGTATACTAGGTAAGGGGCTGTACTAAGTAAATCCTAAAACATCAGCGGCTTAGCACAATAGTTTATTGTTTGCTCATGTGGAGTTTGATTGGAGGAGATGGAGAGTGACTGGGGACTTTGCTGTCCACAGTCATGCGGAGACTCAGAGTGAATGAAGCTCTGTCGTCTTCAACAAGCGGTCTCCCAGGCTTCCCTGAGCCATTGATATCTCTCTGTGAGTCAGAGAAGGAGAGAGAGGTCATGCATGAGAAAGCACACATGTCCCAAACAGGAAAGGCAAGTGGGAATAACTTTTGAAACTGAGGGAATTTAAAAATGAGAAGAGGTTTCTCTCCATAACTCTATGTAAATATATTTGAAAAAACTAATTGAAATATGGTAATTTTCTAGGAATAGATTATTTATCAAAACTGACCCCAGAAGCTATAGAAAGTCTAAGCAGATAAATCTCAGTGAAAGAAACAAAGTCATGAATGAGCCATGAATGAGGGGCACCTGGGTGGCTCAGTCGGTTAAGCGTCTGACTCTTGATTTTGGCTCTGGTCATGAGCTCATGGTTCATGAGTTCCAGCCCCAATCAGGCTCTGTGCTGATAGTGCGGAGCCTGCTTGGGATTCTCTCTCTCCCTCTCTCTCTCTGCCCCCCGCCCCTGTTTGCTCACTCTCTCAAAAATAAACTAAAAACAAATAAATATTTTAAAAGTTAATAAATAAAGAGCCAATCCCTAAAAAAAATTTCCGAGGGGAACTCTCTAAAGCTGAAGAAACAGACATCCTCAATGCTCCTTAAGTTATTCCAGGGAATAGAGAAAATAAGGGCATGAAGAAACAAAGTGAAATTATCCAGCAAACGACTACGGAAATTCAGGTGGCCTGGTAGTAAGCTGATTATTTGCTGGGGGCTACCTTGATCTTAACAGCCAAAGTTCTACCGGCTACCAGGTGCTAGCAGTTAGTGTTCTAGATAACTCTCTGAAAAGCTGGTGTCTAAATTTAAATTGGACCTCTGACTCCCCTTACACCAGATTTATCTCTTCGGTGGGTGAATGATATTCTATTTAATTCTTACTGTAAAAAGGAAATTATATGTTCAAATACATTTGCTAATAATTTAAAAATAAACACTAGTAATATGGATATGGGATATGGAACCTGAAAACTACAAGAGGAAAAGGAACAAGCAATACTTTGTCAACCCAACAAAATTCAGAACAAGGAAAAAAGGACAGACTATTGAGAAAGAATAATAAACAGAAAACATGAAATAAAATGGCAGGAAGGCCAAACATATCATTGTTACATTATTAAATTTCTTTATTAAAGATAAAGCCCCTAATATTGGGCATGCACGCACGTATTCTTGGATACATTCACACACATAAATCTGACGATACACCAGTTACAAAATACTCACTTATAATGAAATGACAAAGATTAACCTTACAGATGTGGTAAAGGGATCTCAAGCGAATGCTGATGAAAAGAAAGCAGTGCAGAGTATGCTCCTATCAGACAAGGTAAGACGCATTAAACAAACCAAAGAACAAATTTTTTCTCAGTAAAAACACAGTCTACCAAGGAGATGCGAAATAAAAAGGGACTGTATCCAAACCATAGTCATGGTGGGAGAACTTATCATAACCCAGAATCAGATTGAGTGGAGGGAAGAGAAGGGTGGAATATCAGATTTAACGAGCTTCATGTGTAGCCGCAAAGCAAACTGTCTGTTTTCTCTTCAAATTCTTGCAGAACAAAAACAACAACCGACCACACACTAGGCCACAAAGATCTCAGTAACCAAAAAGTAGCAATTACGTGGGCTGTGTTCCCCGATCACAATGTAATCAATCTAGAAAATCAACAACAGAAGGACAACGCCTTCACCTCAAGCCTAACCACTTGGAAATTCTCAAACATTCCTCTAAACAGCTCAAGTTAAATTGAAAACTAAAATTACGATTACAAACAATCTGAAATTATTAATGAGAATATTTCATATCAAAATCTAGATAATCCGACTGAAGATTTCCTCATAGCAGTGATCAGAGCTTTGAACTCTTTTGCATCAAGTCAGTAACTCACTCATCCATCCCACAAAAGTTTTCTGAGTGCCTGTTTTCTGAGTGTCCAGGTGCTGGGGATGGAGCAGTGGCCAAAAGACAGAACGCTTCTTCTGATGGAGGTTACATTCAAGTGGATAATTGTCAGAATTATTGAGAAAAACATCCTGAATCTTCAATTCAAGAAACTGGAAAGGTACAATAATATCCCTTCAGAAACATAAGAGAGAGAAGTAAGGAAAATATAAAAATTAATGACCTAGAAAGAAAAATAAAACAGAATTGATAAAATTAAAATCAAACGACTAAAATGAAAAACACAAGAGACAACAAGTGTTGGCAGGGATGTGAAGAAAAAGAGACCCTTGTGCACTGTGGGTGGGGATGCAAAGTGGTGCAGCCACTGTGGAAAACAGTATGGAGGACCCTCAAAAAGCTAAAACTGGAACTATTCTACCATCCAGTAATCGCACTATTGGGTATCTACCCAAAGAATACAAACACACTACTTTGCAAGTGTATATGCACCACAACTGCATTAGCCCAAGTATCCATCGACAGATGAATAGATAAAGAAGTGGTACACACACACACACACACACACACACACACACGCACGCGCGCGATGGAATATTACTCAGCCATAAAAAAGGATGAACTCTTGCCATTTGCAACAACGTGATTGGAGCTAAGGAGTATAATGCTAAGCGAAATAAGTCAGTCAGAGAAAAATGAATACCATATGATTTCACGCATATGTGGAATTTAAGAAATAAGACTAATGAACAGAAGGAAAATAGAGACAAACCAAAAAACAGACTCCAAATTGTAGGGAACAAACAGATGATTACCAGAGGAAAGCTGGGTCAGGGTGTGGGTGAAATAGGTGAAGATATTAAGAATACACTCATCTTGACGAGCACTGAGTAGTGTACAGAAATGTTGAATCACTATATTGTGCACGTGAAAACTAGTATAACTGTATATTGACTATACTGGAATTAAACGCTTAATTGAAAAAATTAAGATCTGATGAGACTGTGCCATGTCTAAGAAAAAAGAGAAAAATCACGAATATGTATCATTAGAAAGGGCCAAAAATGTAAAAACTCAGATAAAAAAAAACAGATGGCTGTTGTGGATAAAAGGAATAAATTACTAGAAAGATGCAAATTACCGAAATTGACTCCTGTGGTGGAAAATTTCACGGTGCCATAACTAAGGAAGACAATGAAAAGACTGTTCAGGTTCTATCCACCAAAACACATAAACACCTAGACAAATTCGAAGTAAAATTTGACAAACTATTGAAGCACAGATTATCTTATTTAAACTATGTAGAACATAAAGATGGAAAGAGCCTCTTTGGCAAGGCTGGCAGCCCAAACTCTAATATGCAAATTAAAGGCCGGAATTATAACTACAGGAGCAGATGCAGGAAGAGCAGGAAGGCTGGAGCAGAGTGTCCTGAGGAAGAAACTGTCACAGTGGGAGTTGCTGTGTGTGTTCACTCGGGCACATGAGTGGCCTGTCACCCAAACACAGCTGTGTGGACATCTCTTAATCTGTGTCCCTGCCCACTCCACATCTATGAATTCATGGGGTTGTTCCTTCACACGGCTGGTCCCCTGGAGGTGGACTGCGGTCCCAGAAGGTGGTGGGGAAGAGAAATCCTCTCGAGGACAGAATGTAGAATGGTACATCTTCCTGACCACCTTCTCCCAAAGCCTGAGATACAGATCTACACTGGTCCATGGGCAATAGCTAGCAATCGGGAGCTTGGAAAGAACAGGACTGGAGGTTGGCGACAAGGTGGTCTCGGGAGGACAATGTGAGTGGATTTCTCAGAACTGACCCACAGGCAGAGTCAGCTTGTGTCCCCTGTTGACGCTCTCCAAAATGTGCCCGCCGTGAAGGAAGTTCTCAATGATCGGGTGGACAAGATGCCCACCAAGTGGATGAGTGGACATCTGTCAGCTCCTTTCCTCAGCTGCCCCTGGGCCCACTCAGAAATAAAGTGGTTTTGGAGGCAGGCACAGAGAGCACCTATCCAAGTAAGGCACTGACAGCCTCTCCAAAGCTGAACCAGCCACTGCCACTAACAAGATTCTAATTTCCGGTAGTGGAGGCCAATGCCCCAAATCTGATTTATTGCAGTAGAGGTGACCTGTCAGCATCTGAGAGCAAGTTGGTTATACTGGACCCCTTCCATCAGAGAAGGCCTGTGATTTGTCCTCATTGGGATAGATATTTATATTGGAGTCGAATATACTTTTCTCTCCTTCATGCTTCTATCAGGACCACCATTAGAGCACTTAATAAATGTCATCAGAACAACCCATTCAATACTGTTTCTTCACAAAAGTGAAGCAACGGGCTGATGGTCACAGGATTCATAGGGCTTCTCATTCGCCGGGAGAGACGGACTGACAGAAGAATAGTGGACTGTTGAAGGATCAGTTAGAGCACCCTGGTAGACAACATCTTGTCATTAGGGGACATGGTCCTCCGAGACCTTGTATGTGAGCTCAACCAGCAACCAATCCATAGTAATCAAATTTTGGTATTTGTCACTATTGAACCAGATAACCCCCTTTCCGAAAGAATGTGTCCTTATACCTGCTCTCTATCTGCTGGTTTAGTAGTTTTGATATCCGAGAGAGGAAAGCTTCAGTCTGGGGACGTATAGGGAGTTAACAGTGCCAACCAGCCATTATGGCCCAAAGGGAGGTCATAGTGTTGGCTGGAATGATTAAGATGTGGGCCATACAATTCTATAGCCAATGTGGCTAATTATAAATTAATTTAAATGAAGCAAAATTAGAAATTCAGTTCCTCAGTCGCACTAGCCACATGTTAGCTGGTCAGTGTCTATGCAGAGCTATTGACTACCATAGTAGGCTATAGCATATGGCTATTGTCTACAGAATTAGGTAGAGCAGATGGAGAACAATTCTATCGCTGCAGAAAGTTGCATTAGTGCCGATTTAGACTATCGAAGGGTAGTAGGGAGGTCCTTACAACAAGACCTGAGGAAATGAGGTTGAATCTCTGGGAACCCTCTGCTCTATCTGCTAGTACTGGTATGAGTGGTGGTCAAAATAGAAGAAAGACTATAACGAACATATTTTTTTATTATTTATTTATTACTTTTTTTGAGAGAGACAGAGCATGGAGGAGAAGGGCAAAGAGAGAGAATCTTAAGCAGGCTCCACAGTCAGTGAGCCCAACGCGGGGTTCCATCCCATGACCCTGGGATGAAATCGAGAGTTGGGTGCTCAACTGACTGGTGCCACCCAGGATGCCCCACAACAAACAAATTGAGGCAGGATCATCAGGGCTTAGACTCCTCAAGAATAATGGTCCGAGGGGCGCCTGGGTGGCTCAGTCAGTTAAGCATCTGACTTTGGCTCAGGTCATGATCTCATGCTCTGTGAGTTCTGTGCTGACAGCTGAGAGCCTGGAGCCTGCTTTGGATTCTGTGTCCCTTGCTCTCTCTGCGCCTCCCCTGCTCACGCTCTGTCTCTGTCTCTCAATGCTGAATAAAAGTTTAAAAATTAAAAAAAAAAAAAAGAAGAATGGTCCAGGCCACCTCAGCAGGTAAAGAACCCCTGGCAACTGAGGTGTTGGCTGAAGGCAAAGTCAACATAGAATAAGTGGTAGAGGAGGGAGGTCATACACCTTAGCCA
The DNA here is from genome assembly GCA_030068075.1 of Paguma larvata. Taxonomy (NCBI): domain Eukaryota; kingdom Metazoa; phylum Chordata; class Mammalia; order Carnivora; family Viverridae; genus Paguma; species Paguma larvata. Next base: position 113,228,964 of record CM057827.1, read on the forward strand.
AGGCATAGAGCCCCATATCCCCTACCCGCAGTTTCTTCCTTGCTCAGCCATGTGTATATCCATATACTTTAATGAATTTCTCTTCTATTTCCCTTTAGTCAACGATTGTATATATTATTTGCAGAATATTGAGACAGGATTGGGACAGAATCAGAGAAGGAATGAACCTTGCCCCAGAAATCGTGGACTTGGAGTTGTAGAGAGTAACAATGAAAGAATGGAGACGTTGTCAGTTTGGTAGGCCGGAACTCGGGTGGTGGTGACGGGGGCACTATGAGAACGAAAAGCAGGCAGAACTGTAATAGGACTTTACTGGTTATTTTGGCTGCCCTGAGTTTGACTCTCCCAATAGCCTTCCAGTGTTGGTTTAAGTAGAGCTGGTTTCTGTTGTTTGCAAACAGAACTTCTGACTGGTACAGAAGTATAAATATTGGCAAGGAATTGACCACAGGTCTATTTGCAGATGATATGTTTGTCTTCCTAGAGATTCCTGAAGAATCAAGAGGGGGGAAAAATTAGAAAACATTAAACAACGAACTGTGGTGACCAGATGTAAAATTGCTTTCCTGTTTATCAGCGTTCTTCTGCAAGGAAACTTAATTTCTAAAATCCCATTTTCAAAAAAATAAAACCCAGTCTTCAATGTAAAATAAAACCAGACCCACGAGGGCCATGAATGCCAGACTCTTTTGTCTTGATGGTGCTGAGGAGCAAAAGACGAGGTGTGAGGTTCATCGAGGCCTGTCGGGAAGCTGAACACAGGAGTGTGCAGGAGGGTGGGGGCTCCAGGGGCTCGCTCCCCCTGGGAAGTGGCTGCAGCTGCTGCCCACTGGGCCCGGGCTGGGGGCTGTGGCTTGAGAGCAGTGACAGCCACGGTGCATGCTGGTGGCGCATGCAAGGGCTCACCTTGAGGGCCAGGAGGGCAGGAGGCCCAGGAGTTCCGGTGTGGTCTCTGGGGTGTGAGTCGGTGCCACTCCTCAGGCCACAGCAGATCCACATTTTGCAGGCCCTTAGGCTTGTATACGTTGGAGGACTTCTGAAGGAAAGTAATAAAAATTATAAATACAAAATCAGGTATGAACATGAATAATTACTTGGAATGAGAAAAGAAACCAAAACGACCAACAAAACAACGTGTAAGAAAATCTGACATAGTACAAATATCACGAAATCCCCCCAAATATCACACGATTCCCCCGAAAGTTTCTTTCAGCTTCACAACTTGTTGATAAAGTTGGAAATTTTCGGGATGGTTGCCAAATTGGGGGAAACCTCTATCAAATATCTTTCGTAAGCGAGCTGTAGGCTTGCAGGGGGAGGACCAGTCTTAAATATTTGGAACTGACGGCTCGTTAACCAGAGCAATTCAGATGCATTCTTAAATTGGTGCCACGCTGCTTTTAGCTACATAATTGTGTAAGAAAATTACTCTTAGGCTAGGCACACTGAGTTATTGATGAGGATGTGTAGGAGTGGTGTCACTGGAACACTTGTCTCTCTTGTTCTGTTGGTGGGGATCTCGTGTGCCCTTTCATCTGGAACTACCAGACCGCGTCAGGACAAGACGCCTCAGTTACGCTGAGATGGGATTCCATATAATGAGATGCATAAAACATACAACTTTACACAGGAGTACTTGCTACGTGTAGGACTGCGACAGTAAACGAGCCCCACGAGCGGTGGAATTCTGACATTCTTTGAGAGGAGAGAATTTCTGTCTTGACGGGGCATCCCTGAGAAATGGGTCCCATGTTCCGACGGTGGTTTCACCCACCAGCTCTGGTTCTGTACATTTCAATCCTTGCTTCTCCTCCACAACCTGCCAGTACTGGGTGCTGACAGATTCGTATTTCATATGAATTCATATTTCAGTATGACCTCTGGCCGGCGCCCTCACGTCATGATAATGGGTGAGTTGGCATGGTGGGTATTGCTGGGTAGTATTATTGCCAAAAGGGCTAGCAATAATTTAGCTATACATCAGAGTGACTGTAAAATACATAACTGTATCCCACTAAGCCAAATAAATGTATCTTCAATCCAACTTCTCTTTGGCCAGATTCCCAAAGATGTCCACAGCCATCCGATGCCATCCAACATGGTGGAAATAGGACATGGAAGTTACAGTGGAAGAGACAGTGGTCTTAATGGAAACATTTTACTTCTGTAAGTTTTACAGAAACATTATAACCATGTGAAGGCATCGCTAAGATCCTTCCCAGGGCTTTGGAGAAGGTCTGTGTGAGTTTAACTGACATCACAGTTTACCCATCTTTGGCTTTGGCTTTCAAACTGGAGGTCGGGGAACCAGGGAATAGTCCCATTAATCATTCCTCTCACTGAAAATCACAACACGGTCCACACCACATACCTCATGCTCACCTTCTCATCTATTCTCACTACAACCTATGAGGCAGGTAATATCATTCCCAGGCCACGGGTGAAAAATGGAGGCCCAGAAAGGAAGGACTCTTTCTGGACCAGAGTCACACAACCAACAAGCAATACAGCCAGCTCTTGTGTCCAGTCCAAGGCTCAGTGCCTACAGAAGGCCTACACTGTCACATTTGCCCCCACAGTCATCCTGACAGAGAGACAAGGAAGGTGTTATGCTCCTATTTTATAGAGGCAGTAGCTTTTATAATTACCCCTCATACCCACGCCCACAGGACAGTTGAAAAGGCACTTGTATGTCCATGAGTTTAACTGTAACAGCAATCTGCAGGGAGTGTCATCCTCTTTTCTGGTAGAGGAAACTGAGGTTCATGGAGGTCATGTGACCTGATTAAAGTCCAACAGCAAGGCGCTCCAAGGAGGCACTCCAAACCAGGTGTCCTTACTCCTGGTTCAATGCTCTTTTCACTGCATTTTGCTTTCTTCCCCATTAGAGATCAAAGGAACCCCAGAGTATCATCTAGTCCCAGTCCCTTGTGCCACAAATGAGAAACTAAAGCCCAGAGAGGGGAAAGGACTTGCCCAGGTAACACAGGATGTAGCGACAGATTCTTAACCTGTCAAGTCTGTGTCTCTGCCTCATTTCTCCAGGAGACTCATCTGCTCCCCGATGTGTAGGGCACCACAATGCAGGCTGGATCTTTGCCCTGACCTCTGAGTGACCCATTCAGAAACAGTTGTACCAAATAAGCCTATCACTGTCTTACTGCCCAAACCCCTCTTCTCTGAGATAGACTCCAACCACAGCCCCCACTAAAGAGGGAGGGGCATCTTAGGCAGCCTATTTGTGCTGGTTAGCCCCACCCCCATAGCCACAGCTGATTGGATGATATCTATGAGGGAGGCCAATCCTATCTGAGCAAGGCTAGACTTGCTGCACTCTGGTGCAGGCCAGAGTAGGTGGGCAGTCTGAGCAAGAGAAGGAGCCCAGACAGAGTCAAATTCGGGGCCACTTGGCGGAAAGGCAAAAGCACAGAAAAGAGACTAGGGGACCCCAGAGAGAGTCTCTGCCCTGTTCCTTTGATTCCTAGCATTACCTGAGTCCAGGTTATTTTTCTCTCAGTCCACACATCGAATCCCATGAGTGGGTTTTTGTACCATGCAACTTAGACATTACAGAATTAATTTATTTTTATTTTTTTTAACAAGTTTAATGGGTGATACAATCATATGGTTCACAAACCTAAATAAAACAAGAAAGGATACATTTGGAAGTCTCACTCCCACCCCTGTTCCCAAACTCTATTCCTTAGTCCCCAGAAGGGACTTTTCCCACTTTTATTTATTTCTGGTGTATCTTTTTCCGCATTTCCTTATGCAATTATATGTAAATGTGAATATTTATATTTTTACCAACTCCCTCTTCCCATGCTCAAACAAAAGTAGCATAGTTTGGCGATTTGGGACTTTCTGTGGTTCTATATAAATTTTAGGACTGTTTGTTCTAGCTCTGTGAAGAATGCTGGTGTTATTTTCATAGGAATTGCATTAGATGTATGGATTGCTTTGGGTAGTGCAGACATTTTAACAATATTTGTTCCTCTAATCCATGAGCATGGAATGTCCTTCTATTTCTTTGTGTCTTCTTCAATTTCTTTCATGAGTGTTTTACAGTTTTCAAATTACAGGTCTTTCATTTCCTTCAATAAGTTTATTCCTAGGGATCTTATCTTTTTTATACAACTGTAAATGGAATTGATTTCTTAATTTCTCTTTCTGCTGTTTCATTATCGGTGTATAGAAGTGCAACAATTTCTGCATATTGATTTCGAATCCTGCAACTTTGCTGAATTCATGTAACAATTCTGGTATTTTTTTGGCGGAGTCTTTCATTTTTCTACATAGAGTATCATGTCATCTGCAGATAGTGAAAGTTTGACTTCTTCCTTGCCAATTTGGATGCTTTTTATTTCTTTGTGTTGTCTGATTGCTAAGGCTAGGGCCTCCAGTACTATGTTAAATAAAAGTGGCAAGAGTGGTAGGACATCCCTGTCTTATCCCTGATGGTAGAGGAAAAACTCTCAGTTGTTCTTCATTGAAGATGACATTAGCTGTGGGTTTCTCATATATGGCCTTGATCATGTTGAGGTACGTTCCCTCTAAACCTACTTTGTTGAAAGTTTCTTATCATGAATGGATAATGTACTTTGTCAAATGCTTTTTCTTCATCTATTGAGAGGATCGTATGGTTCTTATCCTTTCTATTATTGATTTAGTGCATCATGTTGATTGATTTGCAAATATTGAACCACCCTTGCAACCCAGGAATAAATTCCACTTGATTGTAGTGAATGATTTTTTAAATTTATTGTTAGATTTGGATTGCTAGTATTTTATTGAGAATTTTTGTACCCACGTTCATCAGGGATATTGGCCTGTAGTTCTCTTTTTGAGTCTTTATCTGTCTTGGTATCACGGGAATGCTGGCCTCATAAAATGAATTTGGAAGTTTTCCTCCCTTTTCTATTTTTTTGGAATAGTTTGAGAAGAATAGGTGTTAACTCTTCTTTAAATGTTTGGTAGAATTCCCCTGTGAAGCCCTCTGGCCCTGGACTTCTGTCTGTTGGGAGATTTTTCATTACTGAATCGGTTTCTTTGCTGGCTATCAGTCTGACCCCGAATAATCAAAGCAACCTTGAAAAAGAAAAGCAGGTGCCTGGGTGACCTGACTTTGGCTCAGGTAATGATCTCATAGTTCATGAGTTCGAGTTCCACATCGGGTGAGCCTGAGCCCCGATTTAGGTTAGCACGAGCCCCGCTTTGGGTAACACATGAGCCCCAGATGAGCCCTGCTTCTCCCTCCCTCCCTCTTTCTCTCTCTCTTTCTCTCTCTCTCTCCCCCTCGTGGGATTCTTTCTTTCTCTGTATGCCCCTTGCTCACTTGTATCCTCTCTCTCTCAAAAAAGAAAAAAAAAAGCCAGAGACATCACAATTCTGAACTTCATGTTATATTACAAAGCTGTAGTGATCAAAACAGTATGTACTGGCACAAAAATACACACATAGATCAACAGAACAGAATAGAAAACCCAGAAATGAACCCACAACTATATCGTCAATCTTTGACAAAGCAGGAAAGAATATCCAATGGAAAAAAGACAACAAATGGTCTCTTCAACAAATGGTGTTGGGAAAACTGGAGAGCCACATGCAAACGAATGAAACTGGACCACTTTCTTACACCAAAATAAACTCAAAATGGATGAAAGACCTAAATGTGAGATGTGAAATCATAAAAATCCTAGAGGAGAATACAAGCAGTAATTTCTTTGACATTGGCCGTGGCAACTTCTTTCTAGATATGTCTAGAAACAAAAGCAAAAATAAACTATTGGGTCTTCATCAAAACAAAAAGCAGCTGCACAACAAAGGAAACAATCAATAAAATGAAAAGGCAACCTACGGAATGGGAGAAGATATTTGCAAAATGATGCATCTGAAAAAAGGTTAGTATCCAAGATACATAAAGAACTTACAAAACTCAACACCCAAAAAACAAAAAATGAGCAGAAGACATGAATAGATATTTTCCCAAAGAAGACACACAGATGGCGAACAGACACGTGGAAAGATACTCAACATCATCAGGGAAACACAAACCAAAACTACAATGAGATACCACCTCACACCTGTCAGAATGACTAAAATCAACAACACAAGAAACAACGGGTGTTGGTAAGGATGCGGAGAAAGGGGCACCCTCTTGTACTGTTGATGGGAATGCAAACTGGTGCAGCCACTCTGGAAAACAGTATGCAGGTTCCTGGAAAAAGTTAAAAGTAGAACTACCCTGTGGTCCAGTAATTGCACTACCAGGGATTTACCCAAAGGACACAAAAATACTAATCCAAAGGGATACATACACCCCAATATTTATAGCAGCATTGTCTACAATAGCCAAATTAGGGAAAAACCCAAATGTCCACTGACTGATGAATGGATACAGAAGATGTGCTATATATATATAATGGAATGTTACTCAGACATAAAAAAAAGAATGAAATCTTACCATTTGCAATGATGTGGATGGAGCTAGACAGCATTACACTAAGCAAAATACATCGGTCAGAGAAGGACAAGTACCATATGACTTCACTTATATGTGAAATAAAACAAATGAACGAAGGGGAAAAAAGAGAGAGAGAAAGAGGCAAACCAAGAAAGTGACTCTTCACTATAGAGAACAAGCTGATGGTTCCCAGCGGGGAGCTGATAAGCTCGCGGAGGGCACTCGTGATGAGCACCCGATGTTGTTTGAAAGTGATGAATCACTATATTGCACGCTTGAAACTAAGATTACACTGTATGCTAATTAACTTGAGTTTAAATAAAAGCTTCAAAAAAAAAAGACATTTTTTAAAAAGTAGCAGGGGCACCTGGGCGACTCAGTTGGGTAAGTGTCCAACTCTTGCTTTCAGCTCAGGTCATGATCTCACATGAGTTTGAGCCCCACACATCGGGCTCTGCATTGACAGTGCAGAGCCTGCTTGAGATTCTCTCTCCTTTCTCTGCCCTTCTCGCTCGCGCGCTCTCTCTCTCTCTCAGAATAAGTAAATAAACTTTAAAAAGAAAAAAGGGTAGCACACTAGATACATTGCTCTTTCGTATCTTGCTATTTTCATGAACAGTCCTGGAAACCATTCCATGACATAAAGTGATGCATTTTTTTTTTTTTTTTTTTTACAATCAAAGTCCATGGTCCATGTTTGGGTTTCAACTGACCCTGCCAAGGCGTGAGATGCTCCCCCTGCCCCGAGGCCTATCACTTCATGTGAAACAAAAGAGAGGCAGTTTCAGGAGATATATCTGGTCTCTCAGCCAGTGGGGAGAATGGCAGCTCAGGTCATGATCTCACGGTTTGTGGGTTTGAGCCCCATGTCAGCACAGAGCCCGATGCTCTTTGATGCTCTAGCCCCTCAAGCTCTGTGCTGACCGCTTGAAGCCTGGAGTCTGCTTTGAATTCTGTTGTCTCCCTGTGTCTGCCCCTCTACTGTCACAGTAGAAACCAGAAAGCTGCTAAGGCCTCCCTTGCCCGTCACCCCACCCCACCTGTCTCAGCACTGCTGTGCCCACCTCTGCCCCTGGAGGGTCCTCCCTCCCCCAGGCAGCAAGGACCATGGGCCCAGAAGAGGCGGCTTCCCTTGCCCTCTGCCTTGCATCCATGGCCTTGGGGAGGCTGTGTTTGGCTCCCCTGCCTGAGCTCTGGGGTCTTTACTCTCTGCCTCCCTCTGGCTTCCCTGACCCCTGGGCACTACTTTCCCACACCATTATTCCTGCCCTCTGCCCAGTTACCCTCCCCCACCAAGGCGCTGGGACTCCCTTGGGTGCCTGCCTCAGAATCACACTTCCCGTTTACGCTTTCTCCTTCTCCATCCTTCTTTATTCCACTCTTCTGCAAATTGCTTTTGTAATTCTAGTCCTGCTCCAATGCTCGCTTCCACTGGAATGCCTTGACTTTCCAGCCTGCTCCAACAGCCCACCCACAATTTACTGCTGGTCGCCTCCTCTTACAGGGAACTCTAATGGGTTTTTCTGTCTTTCTTCTCTCTCTCTGCCATCCTTTTTTTTTTTTTTTTTTTGCTTCTGGCTTTGGCTTTGGTAGAACCATTGCACTGAGTTGGTGTCAAGTGCGTCTCTACACCTGAAAGGAGTGATTTTTTTTTAAATGTTTATTTATTTTTGAAAAGAGAGAGAGAGAGCAGGGGAGAGGCAGAGAGAAGGTCAGAGGAGCTGAAGCAGGCTCTATGCTGACAGCAGAGAGCTTAATGCAGGGCTCAAACTTATGAACCATGAGATCATGACCCGAGCTAAAGTTGGACACTTAACCGACTAAGCCACCCAGGTGCCCCAGGAGCGATTATCTTATAAGAGTGCACATGGACTGTTGTCCCAGCAGGGCCTGAGAGCCCCTGCTCCAGTTCCTCCTTCAAACAGGAAGCACTCCCTGCACCCTAGGGGGACACGCATAAGAATAGGACATCCTTGCTGCCCTGCAGGATCCCCCAGTGTGTCGTAGAGGATAAGTCCTGAGCAAGGATAACTGGGGACTACAGGCTACCCTTGTGGTGAAACTTCATCCCTTTAGTAATTGTTAAGCACTTTTTGAGCATCTGTGATGTGCCAGGCATCGTGCTGCTACTTCACTTATGTTGCCTTGTTTCGTTTCCACAACCACTTGCTAGTTTGGTATTGTTAACCTTGCTGTTCGGATGAGAAAACGGAGGTTGGGTAACTTACATGAGGTGACACAGGAGGTGCAGAGTCAGGATTTGATTCCAGGATAGTTTGACCCCAAGGCTAGTTTCCTTCACTGACTGGAGCAGCCCTCTCTGAGCTCTGATAGCAAAAAGGAGCAGCTTTCACACTGGTTCCTTACCTTGTCTCTTTTCTACCCTCAGTGGAACAGGCTGGGGATGTTGGACAGAACTGAGCCCAGAGGATGGAAGAGGGCAACTGGCCTGCACGGGGTTGGCAGGTGGGAAGCAGTGCTTGTCTGTCTGTCTGTCTGCACACATGCACAAGGACACAGCTAGTAGGGACAGTCGATCTTATGGGAGTAAATGAGGCTATCCTTGCCCTTTTAATGCACTAGCATCTTCATTTGTGTGGAAGCCTTAATACCACCAGAATCACATCTGATAGGAGCTCCTAGTCCAGAGCTACACCCTTCAGTCAACAAACCATTACTGAGGTCTTCCCATAAGTGGGGCATGGGATAAAGAGATGCATAAGAAACAGTCCTTCCCCCTAAGAGTTTATAGCACCCGTCCATCACAATGTGGCAAGCGGCTTAGCAGAAGAATGCCTGGGGGCGGGTGGGGGGGCTGTCAGGGCTCAGGGAAGAGGATTTCACTCAGTTTGAGGAGGTAGATCAGAAGTCCTTCTTGGAGGTGATGCCTGAGCTGAATTTTAAAGGATGAGCAGTCCTTCAAGGTAAGGGCAGGTGAGAGAGGCCATGCCAGCCCATGTGTGCAACATGTCCGAAGGCTGGGAGGGGAGAGGGGCAAGGCAGTTTGGGAGAACAGTAAATAGTTCGGTATGGCCAGAGCCTCTGCCAGGGGCTTTGTTACGAAGGGTCATTTAGCCAAGCTAGGAGTTTGGTCCCTGTTCAGTAGATAAAGAGAATTATTAAAATCCTTTAAGTGAGGGTAAGGCATGGTCAGAGTTGCATTTTAGAAAGATTATTCCAGGAGATGTCTTATTCTAAATGGTGCCTGGAGAGCAGCCCCTATTATAGCCTCCGGTACTTCTCGCACAAACACACACAAAAAACACAAAATGCAAAACAATTCTGAAAATTAAAACTGACAGACAATCAATTAGGAGACTCTGAAAGACAAAACAATTGCTTGTCCATGCTTCAACTAGGAAACAAAGCAAACCACTGATATAAATATAGAAATACACTTAATTCCCTTTGTCATCCAGAGACCCCAAATATTTAACAACTAGAAGATCGCACAACTGCCCTTTTGCTGTAACGGGCTGCTTTTTGACGTAATCAGTGGAGTGTTCTCAAATTCCTGTCCTTTTTTTTTGGTAAAGATTTTATTTTGAAGTATTTGCTACACCTAACATGGGGCTTGAACTCACAACCCTAAGATCAATAGGGAGGAAGAAGTTAGAAAAACAAAACAGAAAACTCAGCCCAAGTAAATTAGAAGAAAGGAAACAATAACAAAAATGAGTCAAATAGGAAGACAATTTACTAATTAAATTTAGCAATGTTGCTGGATCCATTCTCCCTACACTAAAATCAGCAGTACTTCTACTAACCACCTACAATTAGTGAAATTCAACGAGACCATTTACAACAACATTAAAAAAGCAACAAATATGTAGGAAGACATCTAGTGAAAGGTGTACAAGACCACATAGTACATTACTGAGAGAAATTAAAGAAAACCGAAATCAAGGGAGGAGGGGATATACCATGTTCATGGATTAAAGGACTAAGAATATTCAGACCAGCACCGCTCTAAATAGCCTAAAATGGAAACAAGTCAAATCTTCCTCAACAATAGAACACACAAACTCATCATGATGTAATCCTACAATTGAGTACATTCAGCAATGAGAAGGAATAAACTTCTGCTGCATGCAGCAGCCCAGATGAATTCCATAAACATCATGTGGAATGGTACACACTGATTTCATTTATAAAAAGTTCAAAAACAGACAAAGCTACTCCATGATGTTAGAAGTCTGGAGACAAGTCTGGGAGATAAAGACCAAGACGGGCTAGGAGAAATTTCTGATGTTGGTCATTTCTTTTTTTTTTTTTTTAATGTTTTTATTTATTATTGAGAGATAGAGAAAGACAGCATGAGCATGGGAAGGGAAGAGAGAGGGGGAGACACAGAATCCGAAGGAGGCTCCAGGCTCTGAGCCGTCAGCACAGAGCCCAATACGGGCTCACAACTGTGAGATCGTGGCCTGAGCCGAAGTCGGACACTTAACGACTGAGCCACCCAGGCACCCCTGGTCATCTATTTCTTGACCTGGGGGGTGGTTTCACAAGTGTGTTCGCTTTGTTATAATCCAGCCATACATTATGGTTTGTGCACTTTTCTGAATATGTCTTAATTCAAAAATTTCAATAAAAAAGAAATAATTTAGGAAATGGAAAACTGTGCTATAAAGGACTTACACGACTTCTCAAAGTCCATGATCCAGATGAATTCTGGGTCATGTGTGGATACTGCAGCTTGGCAAAAGAGCTGAGCACTTCGTAGTTACTCATTTATTTAGCCCTCTCTGCTTAAATAGTGTTCTGTGAAACAGGCATGATTCTTATCGTCCACCCACCCACCCTCATTTTGAAGATAGTTGCAAAAGTCTGAAAAAATATATATTAGCCAATATCATTTCTCATTTCCCAGGTGAGAAAACAGGCCCAGAGGGTTTAAAGTAACTTCCCCAAAGTCACGAAATAACTAAGGAGTGAGAACCAAGAGCCAAACCTCGGCAGTTCGGTGCCAGGACTCACGCTCTATGCCACTCTACAGAGTCAGCTCGTCGGCTGCTTCTCCTCCATTCCACTCCTCCCCCGGTTCCTGGAACAGTGTTTCTCAAGCTACATAATTCATTCCACGGTCCATGCGGTGTCTTTGCCATCTCGGATGACACTAGAAACAATAGCGCTTCCTATTGTATTGCAGCACTTGCCGATAATGGACAAACTGTTTAAGAGCTTGGAACCCCGAGCCAGGAAAAGCGCTGAACAAAAAGTCTTCTGTATCTTTGTCACTAGAAGCCGATTTGGGAAGGGCGCATAATACGCATGCTCACTGCCAAGAAACTTGCATAATGATTTTCTGCATCTTTAAAGCCCTGAATCCATTAAGGTTTTTTAATTGGTATTGAGTAATACACCACATAAATGGCAAATATTAGCCACACCCATTCCCAAGCTTCTCTTGATGCCGCCTTTTGTCTAGAACTGTTAAAACTGCTCAGTTAACTATGCATAAATACATGGAATAATCGGTGTATTCTCAGCTATGTAAAAATGCGGAAAAAATTTTTAGGAAATATACCAAATTATGAACAGTAGCTATCTCTGGGTCGTAGCTTTTTGCGTTGGTTTTTATTTTTTATTTTTTGGTACCCTCAAATTTTCTACAATGATTACATGTCACCTTGTAAATTATACGATTTTTAAAATCAGCGTACATACATTTTTACATAATCGTGTAATTATAGTTGTGTCAAAATGTGTGTATCATAAAAGGCTGGAAGAACTGTTAATAGTAATTTTTTTCTGGATGTAGGGCAATGAGGTTTTATTTCTCCTACTTTTTAGAACTTTCCAATTTTTCTGTAACAATCTTATCAGTCAAGATTCTTGATCACAGGGGCGCCTGGGTGGCCCAGTCAGTTAAGCGTCAGACTTCGGCTCAGGTCATGAGCTCGCTGCTCATGAGTTTGAGGCCCGCATCGGGCTCTGTGCCTGCTTCAGATTCTGTTTCTGTCTCTCAGCCCCTCCCCTGCATGTGCTCTCTCTCTCTCTCAAATATAAATAAAAAATAAACATTTAAAAAAAGAAAAAAAAAAGATTCTTGATTATAAACAATGGAAATTGACTCCACTACCTTAAGCAGAAAAGGATTTATTATAAGGCCATAAAGTGTTTCTCAGCATCTTTTGGAAGCTCAGTAAGGCTTAGTAGGAGAGAACTCAACCAAGGTCAAACCAAGGTCAACGATTTGGTTGAGAGACAGTCGCTGGAACTGCCACCCAGGGAACTCATAGCCATTGCTGCTGCAGGACTCCCAATGTCCACACTGCTATAACAAGTATACTAAGTGTCCCTCTGTCTTTGTGTCACTCTCTCATGGTCCAGATTTCTGAGCAGGGTCCCCTGATTCACTAACAATAATCATGTGCCCATGTTCTAGCTGCCTGAGCTCAGGGAGAAGGACTGTCTGGCTCCTGACTGGGCTTCCCACAAAGGTTCATACAATGGGGATCCTTCCAAATAGGGTGTTCGAACGTGGGATAGCTCGAAAAAACGACAACTGTCTACTACACTCAGATATTGTTACTATTATTATTATTGTTACTTGCGATGTCTCAAATCAGGCTTCAGAGCTGGTCTAATAAAGACACTAATCACCATAGTAGGCATTGCTTTTATAATGGAAATAAACGTTTTTTTCTTTTTTGATAAAACATGGACAACTTGTGTCTGTCACACAACGTGGAGGAGAGGGCATTTTACTTTACACAGTACGGATGAAAAAACAGGGTTTGGTGGGGGAAGTTATAAGCCAAGGATCAGTGAAAAAAGGCACGAGGACTCCATCTTCACCTTGTCCCTCAGACAGGCGTGCCACAGTCAAGTGCCACAGGACACAGAGCAGGTCTGTGTTTCCAGGGATGGCCCTCACCCCCTTATTTGGTCTTTTTTTCTAGGTGCAACTTTGCCAGTGAAGGTACAATCAGCCTGCCTGCGCACTGGGCAGTAGGAATTTATAGAGCGCCAGGCGTTACCTGAGAAGGCGACTTTTCTAGAAAGGAGAAGTCTCTCAGTGAGTGGAAGGAGTCAGCCAGGGATAGTGCGGGTATTGACGCCCAGGCCTTGGCCTGGATGAGACATGGGTGTGCCGTTCATTGAGCGAAACAACACAGGCACAAGAGGGATAGGGTGGGTTTGGGGAAAGCTATGGGTTTGGTTCAGGACATGCTGAGTCTGGAGTACGTAGGAGTCACCCCCAGACAAGGTCAGGGTTCCCATTATGCGCCCCCCACGGCAGCCTGCACCTCTCCTTTGTATTGCTTATCCTGACTGCACTTAAATCAATAATTGCAGAATTAGTATTGAATCTTTATTCCAGATCATGAGCTCCCGGAGGTCTTGGCCCAGGTCTAACCTCTTTCCTGCTACATCCCCAGCCCCTGGCATTCGGTCAGGCACAGGGAACCAATACCTATGTGCTGAGTGAACGAATGAATCCCTGAATGAATGAATGAATCCCTGAATGAAGCCCTAGAGCAGACAGTGGATATGTGGATAGGAAACTGAAAGCCCTGGGGTCAAGATTCAGGAGAGTTCCACACTTAGACAACTGAATCCAGGGCACTGGGTAAGACGGGCTCCCCACGGAGCCCAGGTGCACTGAGAAAATCAAAGAGCCTAAGCCAGAAGCCTGGGAAACACCATCATACCAGGGAGGCAAAGGGGAGCAGCCGGAGGTAGGCAAGAACAAAGAGAGGGTGGTGTTCTGGAAGCTAAGGGAGAAGAGAGTTTTAAGCATGGTGGAGTCAACTGGAGCCAAATGCTGTCGGGAGTTCTTGTAAAATGAAAAACACCAACGCCTATGAATACTTGTGTGCCAGGCACTGTTCTAACAGCTCTCAATGTATTAAATCACTCAATTCTCGAGACCACCATGTGAGGTGAGTGATACCATCCTTGTCTCTCCCTAAAATGAGGAGACTGAGGTACAGCGAGGCCACCCGGCTAGGAAGTGGGAGGGCTGTATTTTGAACCTGGTTTATCTGGTTCCCAAGTGTGTGCTCTTCACCATTATATATGCTGCCTCAGAGAAGAGGTAGCGGGGTGGCGAGGGGGTCACGAGTAACATCAGCGGGAACAAATTTCAGCGGTGCCGTGGGGTGAAGCTACATGGCAATGAGAGAAAAGGTGAGTTGGAAGCAAGAGAGTCAAGACCAGAAGTCCAGCCCTTGGCTACAAAGAGTGGTCCAGACTGACCCCTACCTGGGAGTCCGTCAGACATGCGGAACCTGGAGCCGCAGCCCGGTCTTCTGAATCAGACTCTGCAGTTTAACAAGCTTCTCAGGTGATTCCCGTGCCCAGTGAAGTCTGAGAAGCGTTGGACTCGATGATCTTGCAGGAACTTTGGCTGCGAAGAGAGAGAGGCAGAAAAACACAGTGTTAAGTGAAAGGGTTTTGTTTTTTTTTTAGGTTGGGGAGCCTCGAGCAGGTGTACGGACTGAGACCAGTGATTTGCAGCTCCTGTAACATATTAGAAGCACCTGCGGTGCTGATAGAAAAGACCAATTTCCCAAGGCCTGACCCCAGAGAGTCTGTGTGGCCCAGGTGATTCTAATGAATCTACAAGGCCTACCCAAGGGGAAGGCACAGGTAAGGAAGGACAGGATAGAGGTACAGACGCCAGAGAATAAAAATGGACGACGGTCTCAGGGAAGCGGGAAGGGATGGGGTAAGGATGAAGAAATGCAAAGATGTTTTGCGGAAGGAGAGAAAGCAGTAACAATAAAGCAGAGAGAGAAATGTGTAGAGGGGGGGACCCGCAAGGCCTGAGAGCCACGATCGATGATTCCTTAAATGCTAACCAGGACATGCGTGGCGTGAGAAGGGGGTCCTTTAAGTCAGATGGTGTTACTGGCCCGCTCAGAGCCTCACAGTATGTTTCCATCACGCATGGCTTACTGGGCCCTCGGTGACTTCATTCTCTGCTCTCCACTGACCTCCAGCACACCGGCCTCTTCAGTATCCCTTTTCCTACTGACCACATTCCTGCCTGGGGGTCTTTGTACTTGCTATTCCCACCTGGGGGCCATTGGTCCTCCAGATATGCACATGGCCTTACTTCAGTCGGGTCTCCTCCAACGCCCTCTCCTCGGAGAAGACTTCCCGCATCACTCTCTAGTCCCTTTCTCTGAATCGTTTTCCATTACTGCCCAACATCGGGTCATAAAGCTACTTGCCTATTTGTTTAGGTCTGCCTTCTCTACCAGAACACAAACGCCATTGGCTTGCTCACCGTGGAAAACCCACCACCTAGAACAGTGAGGCACAGAGGTGCACTTGTAACCAGTTTGATGAGTGAATAAATGACAGCTGCTGCTTGGTGCAAATAAACAGGATGTGGAAATGAACAGGTATTCCAGAGAGTGCCTGGGGAAGGGAGCCTGGTCGGGAGATTGAGGAAGAACAAGATGAGTAAGGACAAGTAAATGGGCAACTTGAGGGCCTGATTGAGGAGGAAGCAAAGGGGTGTAGCAGCAAGAAAGGCTGTGGTTTCTACACTACACCACCAACTCTGTGTTGGTCTGGGAAAGTCTGTAAAGCTTCTAAACCTCAATCCCCCCATCAGTGAAATGAGGCTAATGACCATAGTACCCTCCAGGGAAGTGTATGATGGGGGTTAAGTGAGCTAGTAGCTGGGGCATCTGGATGGCTCAGTTGATTGAGTATCGGATTTAGGCTCAGGTCAGGTCTCTCAGTTCATGGGTTCGAGCCCTGCATCAGGCTCTGCACTAACATGCGGAACCTGCTTGGGATTCTCTCTCTCTCTCCCTCTCTCTGTCCCTCCCCCATTCACATTCCTTTCTCTCTCAAAATAAATAAACTTTTTTAAACATGTAAAGAGCCTATAAGCTCTCCATAGGTGCTAATTACTGTGATCGATACCAGACTGTGGGAAGAGTGTGAAATGCTGCCACGTAAAAAAATCGTTTCTGTAAGCATTCCAAGTCTTGACCCAAAATGTCCTGTCCTGAGATAGACTTGCCTTGTTACCTTGTCACCACCTACGCAAGCATGCCTCTGCTTTGCCAACGCCATCAGCAGCCTTTTCTCCTTTCTGATGACTCTTCTGAGACCTCGCCTCGCGCCTGGCACAGTAAGTTCTCCATAAATATTTGTTGGAGTTCACTGCAATTCTCCCAAACAGTGGTGCTTAGGTGTTACCTTGTCAGGAAAACCTTGATGTGAAGAGGAAGAGATTCCCCCGGCCTCTTTAGGGAAGAATGGGCTAAGTAGAAAGACAGCATTCTGCGGGCTCTGAATCATCTGTAAGTCTGGCACATTAAACAGCTCAATAGCAGGGGAGTGGGTTTGTGCCTCTGGAACTTCCCCGATGTGCCCTAGGCGTCCAAGGGCGGCCAGAGGCCAAGAGCAGGCGCTGAACCGCCTTTAAAAGGCGTGGCCTCGCTGTAGCCGCCGCGGGAGTGATTGGCTCAAACTGCCGGGGGCGGGACTCGGTTGCCAGGGAGCGGCGCGGGCAGCCCGGGGATCTGCGGAGGCTGCGCGAAGAAGCGAGGTGCTTGCTGGGGCCGGGGCTGCGCGACGGCACTGGGGGCTGCGGTGAGCGCCGCGCAGGCCGTGCAGTTCCCAGCGGAGAGGCGCCGCCGCCATTGCCGCCTCGCTCGGTGAGCGCATTCCGCTCGCCGAGCAGGGCCCCTGCGGGGCGCGGGCACCATGGGCCAGTGCGGCATCACCTCCTCCAAGACCGTGCTGGTGTTTCTCAACCTCATCTTCTGGGTGAGCCGGGTCGACGGGCGGGAAGGGCGAGAAGCAGGCAGGCGGCGCGGGTGAGGGGAGGCCTCGGCTGAGGCGCCCCAGGGGCCCCGGCGGAGGCCGTTTCGCGACGTCCCTCTCCGGCTGGGACGGAGGCCCCGGGCGTAGAGGGCGGTGAAGGGAAGCCCTCGGGGGCTTCCGGCGGCCTTGGCGTTTGGGTTTCTTGAGTCCCCGACCGGCTGGCTCCGCGCTGTGAGGCTGGGCCGAGCCTCCCGGCCCTCCCCCTTGGAACAGCCTGCTCGTCCGAGAGCTCTCCATGCAGATTCTTTCAGGACACCAGGCCCGAAATAGGATACTCCCCAAAGGGTCAGGCTCCCTTTTCTTTGTCAGGGCCCGGAGTCCCCGCAGCTCCGGTGGCAGTCCTGAAGCGTGTGAGCAAACGGTGCAGCGATGCGGGGACGCTCGCGACTCGGGGCTGAGGGATTTTGACTTCCAGCTCTTTGTGTATATAGAACTCATTATTTGGTTACCAGCCCCGAAACCTGAAAGGTTTCAACTTGTTAAGCTAAATAATTCTTTGCTCAAGAAAATCAATATATTTGTTTTGGTCATTGGGCGTGAGTAACCGGAGATTCCAAGCCTTGGTTAAATAAGGATTCGGATGTCAAAAGATTTTGAAAGCGATGAGTTCACTTTCAATAAAAGGTGGCTTATGAATTTTTTTGGACACGCCCCCAAAGAAAGGAGTGTTTATAACCACTTCATCTTAGTTCGGGTTCTTATCTCACCAGGGACTTTTGTAATAACCAGTGTTGTTCCTATCATTCTCCACCCTCTAGTCTATGTGGACCTTGACCCGGATAAATAGTAAGCATTTCTTCCCTTACATCGTTTTATTAAAACAAAACAGAACAAAATCTCTCCTGCACGGTTCAGCCTCCTCTTGGTGTTGCAGCTGAAGTCCTCAGTCACCTTTCCTTCCTCATGACTGGCCAGGTTCTTGCTGTCCAGTCCCCAGACACTCCTTGAACGTTCATACTTGCTTTGCTTTTGTATGTCTCCATTCAACTGGTCCTTTTTCACACACACCTAATTTGGAAAAAATCCTTGCCTCCTTACCACCCTCCACCTCCAACAAAGGATGAAACATTTCATATCCTGACCGCTGTAGCATAAAAGGATAATTGTATATAATAAGGCATTTACTACATGCAAGTACTGCCATAGAGTCTTTTAGGGTATTTCTGGTGTAATGGAAAGAGTCCTGATAGTACCTGTTCAAAATCACACATGCGACATGAGGATTTCTATGATCCTTTCTAATTAGAACAGTGTTTCTCATACTTTAGTTTGAGTTACCAGCCTTTTTAAAACACAAAAGAATATTTCAGTAATCCTCAAATGAGAAGCATTCAATTCGATAATAAGATCCTTAGGTAGAGACTTGGCTTTGTATCCTTTACAGTTTCTTGGGATTTTTATGGGCTTAGCTATTTGATTTTGAAGAGTAAATTATCAAATGAATTCTGTGCAATTAAGTCTCCGGGACTGGAATTGTTAATGTAACAAAATATTAAAAATACAAGAGACATTTTCTTTAATTAAATTTTCATTTACTCTAAAATATCAGTTAATTCTAAGCGATTGCTCATGAATCTTTGGAAATTGTCTATCTACTACTGGTACTTCTGTGAAGGAAGGTCACACCGAACTTCACTTGTGCTCGTCATAGTGGGTTATTGCGAAGACTGAAGTCATACTGTGTAGTAAAAATACCCTTTTTCTAGGTTAGTAGGATAGTAAAGCTTTTGTGAGCAGTGATAAGTTAAGCAGACATGCAGGGCAGGGGATGGGAAATGTGGCTTAGAGCAGGATTAGGGGAACATAACTAATGAGGAAACAGTATTAGACATGTCTCCCACCTAACAGTTTAGGGACAGACTGTTGGAATCTGATGATGCTCGTAGTGATAGCTAACATTTCAGTGCTTATATCCAGGCAGTGTGCTAAGCACTTTACAGTCTGTGTCCTCACAGCAACCCTATCTGGCAGTAAATATTCTTATGCATATTTTACAGATGAGGACATTATGGTTTACTGAGGCGACGTTGCATACCCAAGGTGTGGCAGAGCCTGCGTCAATCCCAGGTTGTGTAGAGCCTGTGATGTTAGGGCAGAGTGTGATTTTAAAAGATTTGGAAAGGGGAAGGAACTCGTTAGCCAAGTTAGAGTCACTTACTGTAAACCATACTAATTTTAACCTTGGTTAGAGCCAGTACCATCATGTAAACTACACTGACTTGTCAGTTTAAAAAATTAGGTCATTATGAGGAAGTAACATAAAACAGATGTTAACAGGTTCTTCCTGAGAATGTAATGCATTTTTCAGTTCTAGTAAGTGTTTTCTTATATAATGGCCTCTCCCTCCTTTGAATGCTTTATACGTACGTGGAAGAATAAACATTCCCTCCGGAGAGCATAGCAAAAGTTTAGGTTCCCTTGAGCAACTTTGTGAAGACTTTATAGCTCTGTTGTACTGGTTCTTCGCTATCAGATGGTAATGGCTGGTTGTGGATAATGGCTGACTGGATTAATTGCTTTGGCAAGATCTTTAAACTATACCTGTTAATATCTTGATATCCTGTTTTAGTTGGCAGTTTGTTCAATGAGCTGTGGAAATAGATATGTACCTGAAACACTTAGCCTTGGCACTACATGACCAAACAGTCAATTGTTAATGTTGACTTGATCTGGATTCTTTTGGACTGTGTGGTCTAAGAAAATTAACTCTGGAAAGGCACAAACTAAAAGAGGTGACAGTTGTTTCTAAAATCCTAAGGGTTGCCTTCATACAACTAGCGAGTTTCTTACCAAAGTCCAGAATGTTAGGGCTTGTAGCTTGAAAGAGAATTTTGGACAAGTGAAACCAGATGTACAACTTGAATCTCTATTTTTTGGAGTGGCGTAGCTTTAAATGTAATTGTATTAGTCCTAGACCATGATAATTTATGGAAGACAGGAGTGTTTGAGGTACATTACTAAATTTTGAAGACTATTGAGACAGTCATTAGCTTCTTCTATTAACTGCACCCTTGTACCAAGGTCAGAAAGGATTCTTAATTCGGTGGGTCATTTGCTCTGACCCAGAGGCCTCATCTAAAACTTTAAATCAGTACTTTTTAGTTTTCAGGTTTTATTCTGGTAAGTTAATTGAGTCAAGTTCCATATTACACAAATAGCCTTTACTTTTTACCCTATAGGAAAAAACCAGTTGGCTAGTATGTATTTTGCTGATGTGTCTTAGGTATTATATTGACTGCAAGAGAAAACTGTGTCCATGCTTATAGAATTTATAATGTGGCATATCTATTTATACTTTTGTTTTCATCTGTATGAGGGATGAGAGTGACACTTCCTACGGGGGTAGGAAGTACTACACAAAAGTCAGATAACTTTTTAAGTGTCGTTAGAAATAACTCCAGAATGTGGCACCTTCACTAATCATTGTTCACTTATAGGAAGTACCCTATACATACAAATCGTATTTGAAAGCCATATGTAACCTTTAATATTTATCTTTAAAAAAATCCTTTCGTATCACACTTCCATCTGAATATATGTAAAGAAAATTGCTTTGTTAAACAAAAACGGCACAGATATTTGAGCACCTAGTTTATGCTTATATTATTGATAAAATGATGGAAAAGACAGGGAAGGTCTTGTTCTTACAGAACTTTCTTTCTAGTGGAGCAAGCAAAAGTAAGCAAAGAAAATACCCGATTTTTGCATTATGCAGACAATTAAGTCATATCATAGAGCGAGTGAATGGCTGCCTTAGGTTGGCAAATAAGGCTTCTCCGAAGAGGTGAAATCTGGAATATAAGGAGGCACTGATTTGGGTGTGATTTGCAGAAGATGAAGACATTCAAGACAGGGAACAGCCTGTAGACCTTGGGGCAAAAGTATACTTGGTATGTTCAGATTACCAAAAGAAGCATTATACTTTTCATGCTTTTGTTTAAAAAAATATATGGGCACCTGGGTGGCTCAGTCAGCTAAGCATCTGACTTCAGCTCAGGTCGTGATCTCTCAGTTTGTGGGTTCAAACCCTGTGTCAGGCTCTGTGCTGAGCCCGCTTTGGATTCTGTGTCTCCCTCTCTTTATGCCCCTCTCCTACTCGCACTCTCTCTCTCTCTTTCAAAAATAAACCTTTAAAAAATAATAAATTAAAAAAAAATTTATAATGAAATATTTCAAGGAACACTTCCTGTCAGAAATCTCCTTATGTATATTTTGTGTTTCCCAGCACATTACACGTTTGAGCTGGGAATGTGATTGATTCTTTTAAACTGGAACCTTCATCAGACATCCCAGAATTTGTTTCTCTGTTTCCTATATTTCTATCATCATGAATGACTGCCCTAACAAAGACTATGTCATCGGAACACACCTTCAGCTAACAGATTTTTTTCCCCCATAATTGTTTTCAGTTCACTAGAAGAAAAGCTAACTTTGTCAGTAAGCAAGTCATGATACATAACAGATCTATTTCTTACCTTGTCTTTGGCAGTTACAAAATTGAACGTTTCCAGTCTAATTTCATTTTCAGTCATCTGTCCACTGGTCAAGTGCCTTGTGGCTCTGAGTAATCATTGACTGAAAGAACTCAGCGTTGGAAACTTGGAATCAGCCAGGTGAAATCAGCAGGAAGGCTCTCTTTAGTTGGAATTTAAGGAATAGGTTGCTTATTTGCTCTTTAGAATATTTATCATGCATTGAAATATTTTCATGAATTTTATTCCTTAAGATCCAGTTCAGGTTGGGATTTTTGCAGAACATTTATTCCATAAAATTTGTACTTGCACTAGACAGGCTACCCTAAGAATCATTCACTCATAAGTGCTTGTTGAATATCTATGCTTTACTTATTTCTGAGAAATACAAAAGGCAAGAAAGGCACAGTCTCTATTCTCTAACAGCCCAAGGGGAGAGGGAGCAGACAGGCAAAATCATCTAATACTTTATTGAATTTAATTTCTAGGTGCACCTTCCCCCTCCCTCCCCCTCAGATAAAACTCATGGATAGTCTCAAGTCTTTCTTTATCTCTTCTCCTTCTCCTAGCTTAATAGTTTGATAGAATTAGTAGATGAGAGAAATTACTTGTGTTTATGTATTTGTTTTTAATTTTCTAAAGGTGGTTTATAGTAAATGCCAGCATATTGTATTTTACATTGTTGCTGCTGCTGATTAAACACATAACTGCAGGGATGGACAAACTATCAAGTTTATGTATCACAGGTTCCTGTAGTAATAACTGACACTTTTTATAGTCAGAGTAGGTTATGGGGACAGAAGGTCTTAGGAAAAAATGCATGTTTAAATCTATGCTTCTCAGATGACCCTTGGAACCCTATAATCTGAAAATAGCCACTTTCCATGCTGTTAAAATAATTTGACTTTGGCAGTTGGTTGATCTCCAGTTTCATTGCCATCCAAATGTTTGGGTCTTTCAATTGGTAGGTATAAACTGGATTAAATGAACAACTTTGTTAAACTAGATAAACAGTGACATAAAAAATGAATACAGAAAAAGTAAAAATAGGGCAGAATTGAGGAACATGACCCCTGGAATATCATCAAAGTTATAGTGCTGTAAAAGGATTAAAATATTTTTTCTTGAAGAATAGTGACAGGGTGCCTGGGTGGCTAAGTGTCCGTCTGACTCTTGATTTCGGCTTAAGTCGTGATCTCATGGTTTGTGAGTTTGAGTCCCACATCGGGCTCTGCCTGTTTGGGGTTCTGGCTCTCCTGCTCTCTCTGCCCCCTCTTGCTCTCTCTCCCTCTCTTTCTCAAAAAATAAGCTAACTCCCACCCCCTTTTTTCTTTTAAGAATGATGACAATAATAATGGCAGTGACATAGATAATGATGACAGAAGTGGCTTATTGTCAAAACTTTGTAACCCTAAGTAGGAATAGTTTTTTTTTTTAACTTGGTCTCCTTGAAAGTTGATATTTATGGGGCAACAAAAGAAAATACATTTTCAGAAAATATGTACTGAAAAAATCAGAATTGTGTTAGATAATCAGAAAACATCTGAAAATGAGTCAAAACCAGGTAGACCAGAGAAAAGTGATAAACAGGGGAGATTGGCAGAGGTGCCTAAAGTGTTTGGGGTTGA
This sequence comes from Paguma larvata, assembly GCA_030068075.1. Classification (NCBI taxonomy): domain Eukaryota; kingdom Metazoa; phylum Chordata; class Mammalia; order Carnivora; family Viverridae; genus Paguma; species Paguma larvata. Next base: position 113,252,330 of record CM057827.1, read on the forward strand.
AGAGATTCACGGTTCATGTTGGTGGAATTCTTTTGGGAGAGAACAACAAAATCTCAATTTCAGATATAATTTTAAATATTTTACTTTTTTATTATTATAAATAATACATTTGCTTTTTTAAAGAAGACAGTAAAAAGTATTTTAAGAAAACTAACATCACCATAATTCCACATGCAGAGACAAACAATATTTTTGTGTGTTTTTTAAATGTCTGTATGTGATATATGTTTTCCCCCTACCACAACACAAGTATATTATTAACTTATGGTTTAACAAAATATTTAAAGGCTGTAATGCCAAGTATACCTCTAGATGCCAGGGTTTTTTCTTTTTGTTTTTGCTATAATTTTGTTACAGTATTATAACATTTTGATGAATATACCTTTTTCCATACAAATCTTTGTTTCTGTCTGACTTATTTTCTTAAGGATAGGTTCCTAGAAGTGGAATTAATAGGTATGAAAGCAGGGTGCCTGGGTGGCTCAGTCAGTTAAGCGTCTGACTTTGGCTCAGGTCATGATCTCCAGGCTTGTGAGTTCGACCCCTGCATTGGGAACCGCACCATTAGTGCTTGGGATTCTGTCTCTCTGCCCCTCTCCCACTGGTTTGTTTTCTCTCTCTCTCTCTCAAAATGAAACTTTTAGAAAAAAAGAATAGGTATGAAAGTGTAAATACTGAAGCTGGTATGTGTTGCCAGATTGCTTTCTAAAAAGATTATTCTGTATTAATTTTTACTCCAGCCTGAGGGTTTTCTCTGTACCCTCACACTTCTTTGAATACTGCTTGGCTTGGGGCACCTGAGTGGCTCAGTCGGTTAAGCATCCAACTTCAGCACAGGTCGTGATCCCACGATTTGTGGGTTTGCACCCTACATAGGGCTCTCTGCTGTAGGTGCAAAGCCTGCTTCTGGTCCTCTTTCTCTCTCTCTGCTCCTCCCCCACTTGCACACGCGTTAAAAAATTATGTTTGAATACTACTTGGCTTTATTATTGACCAATTTGTTAGGTAGAAAGTGATATAATTGTTTTTCATAACTTCAGAAAGTCTTGATAAGAGTAGATGTAATTTCTGAAAGAAGATTTGAAATCTCTGGAATAGTCTTTTTTCTTGAAAGTTGATAAAGTAATACAGGCATTAGAGTTAGTAAAGGAGTAATTGTGTTTAATGCTATGAAGTATTTTATCAGAGTAAGAGTTGAAACAAAACATGTCTGGACTAGAGAATATTATGGTATGTAGAATGTTAAAAAATATAAGATGATTTTAAGACATTTGTAATGGCACAAAGGTAGAGTTTGGGGAAGATTTCAGAAATGCACTGTGCAGAATTACCAGTGGATTCCTTGCAGGAGAGAGTATGGTACATAAAAATTAGTATGACTGTACAGGAAACTGAATTAAATGTTAAAAGATGTACATAAGATGGATTTCTGGTGGTATTTTCACCCTCTGCTTCCTTTTTGAAATCTGTTCTCTTACAAAGTCTAGAGTACACAGTGATTTACCCCTTTCCTTTTCTTGACTGTTTTCTCCCAACATTCCAGTCACTTTTACTTTACCAGTTGATTCTTTGAAGCAAAAATTAATCTGAAGGAGTTCATGAAGACAGACAAGAACTTGTCATGCATTGTGATTTTAGCTGAACGATCTCACATGGTACCTCATCTTTACACCATCTTGACTCGTGCCACTTCTGGACATGAATCCATGACTATAGCACTGTAGGAAAAATCACTTTTTTTTTTCAAGTTTTATTTATTTTTGAGAGACAGAAACAGCATGAGCAAGGGAGGGGCAGAGACAGGGGGATGCAGAATCCGAAGCAAGCTCCAGGCTCTGAGCTGTCAGCACGGAGCCCGATGTGGGGCTCAAACTCACGAATCGTGAGATCATGACCTGAGCTGAAGTCGGACGCTTAACCGACTGAGCCACCCAGGAGCCCCAAAGGAAAATCACTTCTATTCTTTGCGTTATCTTCCCACAGATGTTCTATGAGATGCTTTTACCTTCACACTTCTGAACTTAGATATAGGTATACTTTTCACAGCAGAGCTGTTTTATCTCCTATGTTATAACAAGTCTTTTTGGTTTTTAATAGTGCCCACATTCCAGTGTCAAGTTTCCCTGTGGTTGATGTGCCCCCTTCGTATTCCTTCTTCCTTAGGAAATCAAGGAATTGAGTAGTTTTGTGGATTTCAGCATTTCATCAGCTGTTTCTTTCACAGAGGGTTTGAAAAGTACAAAACAAAAAAACCCAAAACAACTATAAACTATAGAAAACTATAGTTTATGTAGTTTCTAAACTATGGAAAAAGCAATCTTGCGTAAGAATGAAACTTTTTACTTTAAAAGAGATTTTACATTTGTGTGTATGTAGTGGAAGGGCAAAAGGATAAAATGAATACCATATTTCTGGAACTCTACTCCTAAAATTTTATAGCAAGATAGCTTTATTTTTTAGAGGAACAGCTTGGTATGGAAAAGCACTGGCTCTCTTAAAATTTTAAAATTCTGTGACTTAATTTAGGGCATGAGTTTTTTAAAAGATAAAGAAGAATAGTTTTTAAAAAATTATTCTTTTGGTAGTTTCAGCCCTCAGCCTTTTCTTTAAATTTCCCTTTACTTCTTTGTAAAAAGGATGAATATTTTTAGTATACCGTCCTGGCATAAATCCTCCTTATAAGCTCAGATTTTTTTCAGCGGTGACTAAAGCAGTGCAGTGCAGTGCAGTTGCTTCCAAGTTCTGCATTTCATCTCCTTTCTGTTGTACCTCCTCCCCCTCTGCAGCTGCTTTGCTGGCAAAACCCTGATCCTTTGATAGATCCCAGTCCCATCCTGACCCTTCAAAAGCAGGATTTTTTTTTAATTTTTTTTTTAATGTTTATTTATTTTTGAGAGACATAGAGACAGAGTATGAGCAGGGGAAGGGCAGAGAGAGAGGGAGACACAGAATCCAAAGCAGGCTCCAGGCTCTGAGCCGTCAGCACAGAGCCTGACACGGGACTCGAACTCACAGACCATGAGATCATGACCTGAGCTGAAGTCGGCCGCTTAACCAACTGAGCCACCCAGGTGCCCCCAAAAGCAGGATTTAACCCAGCTCACCTTTTAGCCTTTCCAATAGCCGTAACTCCTGTCTTAAACATTTGTGACAACAAAGTCCCTGTGCATACTAGTTCGGAATTACTTATTATCTCCCCTTCATTCACCATACAACTCTACCTGTGTCTTTCATACTGATGGTTAGATGTCATTAAAGAAGTTGCTTATTATTTTTAGGTCTTCAGCTATTTTTAGGACACCTCTATATTTTTAAAGAAACTCATTTCATAAGTTGATTTTTTCTTTGAATTTTCTCCATTTTATTTTTTTAATTTTTATTTTTGAGAGAGTGAAAGAGGTGGGGGGGGGCAGAAGGAGAGAGAGAATCTCAACAGGCTCCACGTTCAGTGTGAGCCCGACACAGGGCTCAAACTCATGACTGCAAGATCATGACCTGAGCTGAAATCAGAAGTTGCACACTTAAACCAACTGAGCCACCCGGGCACCCCTCATAAAGTTGTTTATTATGCAACTTAAGATATAGACCGTTTACAGAGGTCATTAAAAGAAAATTTTGAAGTTGTCTTCTATTTAGGAAACAAGCCTGTGTTTAGGAGTCATTTGATTTACATACTCTCATATCAGCAATCAGCGCAGTTTTCACTTTGCTGTGTAACTAGTAAGTTGTTTCCCACTATGTGTTCGAAATAGAGCTCTGTTATGTCCTCAGCTCTGCTGTGTGAATTGGATGTTGACTGGTTTGCCACCGGGGAAAAGATACTGCCCCCCAGTCTATTAGGAAAAAAACAGGCAGCCTTACAAATGGCATCTCCTGCTAGCCTCTTGTTGCATTTGTTACATGTCTGATTGTATCTGGTATTGGTTTGTTTTTCGGCTTCCTCAGAGTCTCACTTTCAGTTGAGTGCTTCAGTCTGGGTGAAAGGTGGCAGCACAGGAAGCATTTTCCCAGGCAACACCCAGTGTGAGTCTCTTTAGGTGGAAAACTCATCATTTCGTATTTAAAATGCAAGTACTTCAGTGTCTGCTCCAGATTGATTGCTGAGTACATATATCTTCCAGTTTTACCTTGTTTTCATTCATATTTCTGTAGAGTAAAATTTCATTCATTTAGTAGAAGCTCAAAATGGAGTTTATTTTTTACTTATTCTTTAATTTTTAAGTTTTATTTATTTGAGAGGAAGGGAGAGAGAGAGAGAGAGCGCACAAGCAGAGTAGGGACGGGATGGGGGGTGGAGAAGGAGAATCTAAGCAGGTCAGTGTGGAGCCAGATGTGAGGCCCGAACTCAGGAACCCCTGAGATCATGACCTGAGCCGAAGTCAAGAGTCGGCCGCTTAACTGAGTGAGCCACCTAGGCGCCCAAGCATGTTTATTTCAGTTAAGCTTTTAAGAACTAAATATTGCCTTTTAGTGTAAGAAAAGCTAAGAATCTGAAGGATAGAAAGATGACTAGTGAAAGCAAACTGCACACAATTTGATGAATTCATATTCAGGCCACCCGGGCTCTTCTAAATCAGTTGAAGACTGAGTGTGTTTACTTTACCAAAATATGTGTATACATACATGTGTGTGTTTCTGTATCACAGATATATAGTTTTTTTAATACCAAAGAAAAAGTAGATTTGGTAAGAATGTTAAGTAATCCATGTACTTCTGTCATTAATGTGCCCAAACTGTTAAGTTATTTTTCTTCTTTTCCCTTTCCTATACCTGCCTTCATCCTGTAATAACATACCCCCAAAGTATGTCAGTGAACTCTGAGAGCTTTTGAGCAGGCATGGCTGTTGTAACTGCAGCATTTATAAACTAATCTATTCCAGATGTGATGGCCATCAGAATTTAGTAAGCTAGATTAAGTTGCCACATCATATTTGAATAGCATGAACTGAAAACTATACATATTAGACTGAAGGGAAAAAAAAAAAACCAAAGTTAATGATACAAATGGGGCAGGGGTGTGAATTCAAGGGAAAGGATGAAATGAATTATACTCAATAAATGTTAATTGATTGTGCCAAACACCGTTTTAGGTGCTGGATGATGTTACAGGGCTAAAAGATGGGCAAAGTTCGTGCCCTTAAAATATACTGAGACCTGTAGTTGTAACTGTGTGTGTGTGTGTGTGTGTGTGTGTGTGTGTGTACTGAGATATACGTAGTTGCAACAGTTGTAATAAATGCTCTGTTAGAGCCATGTAGTGGGTGATATGTGAGTGGATAAAGCAAACCTAATCTAGCCTGAAAAACTGAAAAGGTAAAGAATTTGCTTCTTAATGGGGATAAGGAGGCACATGTGGAGAAGGCATTCCAAAGAGAGCAGCAGAGAGGTACAGAAGAGAGAATATGTGGTACATTTGGGTGTAACAGTTTTCTCTCAGGGTGTATGAAGGGTGATGGCATCTGAGGAGAGGAGCAAGGAAGAGCAGCTTTGTTCATCTGGGGCTTTATTTTATTTGCCTCATTCTGGTTTTAAACAAGCTAATGTCTTGATCTGGTTCGCCCAAGCTAAATGGGTCCCCTAGACATAAATAAACTTGAGTTTTTAGGTTGAGAGAGTTCACGATATTTCTAATATCACTGTAGAAGGATGTTTTCTAATTTGGAGATTAATGGTTTGTGTGTTAAATTTGTTTTTAAAGTTTATTTCTTTTGAGAGAGAGGAGACGGAGGGGCAGAAAGAGGGAGACAGAATCCCAAGCAGGCTCCGCGCTTAGCGCAGAGCCCGACATGGAGCTCAAACTCACAAAGCTGTGAGATTGTGACTTGAGCCAAAACCAAGAATCGGACGCCTAACTGATTGAGCCACCCAGGAGCCCCTTTGTGTTAAATTTTAAAGGACGGTGAAATAATTGTTTTGTTGTGAAAGTCTGAAAGTGCTCTGCAGATGGTAGTTCATTACACCAAATGTTTTAACACTTAGCCGCACACTGCCTTTGATCATTCCCATATAAGCAAGTGGCATTAGGCATTGAGCGGATACACAATGATAGCAAAATGGACAATGATAGACAGGAGAATGCGTATAAAACTCCGCAGTTGGAGAATGGAGCAGATCTGGAGCAGAGCTGAAATAAGGCATACCTCTGTTCCATGACTTTGTGCGTTCACTTTCCCTTTAGGTGCTCTAAAACCTTATTATTCAAAGTGTAGTCCGAGAACCAGCAACATCAGCATCACCTGGGAATTTGGAAATGCAGGGTCCCAGGCCCAACCCCAGCCCTACTGAATCAGTCTGCAGTTTAATAAGATCCTCAGGTGATTCCTGTTTATCTTAGAGTTTGAGAAGCACCATTCTAAAGAACAAATCTAAGGGCTTGCAAAGTTCTTTAGTTAACTGAGCCTTCTGATTTTACTATTTCACGTCTTAGGACAGTAAGTTTCTTTGAAAATGGATATCAGGGTTACTAACGATTATTATGTTTTCTTTTTCCAAATGGGCAGAGAGGGGTTAGAAATGCAGATTCTGAAGTCAAATTGCTTGGGTTCAAATTCTGGCTTTGCCACTTGTACATAATTTCTTCATTTGTTGAGGACACCTACAATGAGCGAAGGTGTACCCCACCACACCACTGACCTTGATGGAGGTGTAGTTGAGACATAAATAAGCCTTTGTTATGTGTTTGGGGGGGTCATTTTTGTCAGTATTATTTATTGAATTAATGATTTCTTGGTCTTAACTGAACCGTCAATTATTGAAAAGAAGGTAGTATTTGGGAAACTTTTTTCAACTTTAGTAATGTTCTTACTAATGAACTAAAAAATAATCGACTTTTTGGCTTCACTGTAAAAAAGTGTATAAGTAGATTTAAAAGTGATGGCAAATACCATTAAATTATAACCTACTAAGAAATAGTAGGAATATTTTACTAGCGGAGCTTAGAGACTTTTACCAGTGCTCTGATCTTGTTTTCTACAGGGAGCAGCTGGCATTTTATGCTATGTGGGAGCCTATGTCTTTATCACTTACGATGACTATGACCACTTCTTCGAAGATGTGTACACTCTCATCCCTGCTGTAGTGATCATAGCCGTCGGAGCCCTGCTTTTCATCATTGGGCTAATTGGTTGCTGTGCCACTATCCGAGAAAGCCGCTGCGGACTTGCCACAGTAAGTTAGCACTTTATTGACTGCATGTGTCATCATATTATGTGGGAATATTTCATTTGTGTTAACTGGCTTGAATTGAGCATAAAACTCCATAGACTCTGGCTTTTACAATTGAAACATGTTTAGTAGTTGTCTTCTAGCAGTTATCTCTGGTAATTGTTTTTTATCAGGTTTTTAAATTTGTATTTAATTTTTGACAATGTTTCCTTCCTTACAGTTTGTCATCATCCTGCTCTTGGTTTTTGTCACAGAAGTTGTTGTAGTGGTTTTGGGATACGTTTACAGAGCAAAGGTATGTTGTCTACTGTAGTTCATATCCTTTAAAAGGTGGTTTAATTGTTTCAGGTGAAATAGAACAAACTCATTTTATCAGAGTAAACATTTTCTTTTGCCTTAACTTCAGTTTAGTCACTGCTTTAAGAATCTAAAGTTGGGGCACCTGGGTGACTCAATTAAGTGTCTGACTCTTGATTTTGGCTCAGGTCATCATCTCATGGTTTGTGGAGTCAAGCCCCATGTTGGGCTCTGTACTAACAGTGCAGAGCCTGCTTGGGATTCTCGCTCCTGCTTTCTGCCCCTCTCCCACTCACTGTCTCACTCCAAATAAATAAATAAACTTAAAAAAAAATCTAAAGTTAATTGGAAATTGCACAGATAGAAGGGCCTGGGTAGCTTAGTCAGTTGAGCATCCGACTTGGGCTCAGTCATGATCTCACAGTTTGTGAGTTCAAATCCCACATCAGACTGGCTGCTGTCAGTGCAGAGCCTGCTTAGGATCCTTTGTCCCCACCCCCCACCCCTTCACCCCCACCCCGCTCTATTTGCCCCTCCCCCCCAGAAATAAACATTAAAAAAAAGGAAAGAAATTGCACAGAGAATAGATCGGTGGTTGCCAGATGTGGGGGCTTTGGTGAAATGGGTGAAGGGAGTCAAAAGGTACAAACTTTCAGTTATAAAGTCAGTCAGTCATGGGGATGTAATTGTACAGCATAGCAACTAAAGTTAATAATACTGTAATGCATATATGAAAGTTGGTAAGGGAGTAGATTTTAAAAGTTCTCTCATCACAATAAAATATTTTTATAATTATGGTAAAGGAGTTAATTAGACTTATGGTCATTTTGCCATATAAAAAGACTGAATCATGCCATAACTAATAATAATGTTAGATGTCAACTATACATCAATTAAAAAAAGAAAAGTATTTAGTAAACACACAGCTTTAGTTTCCGGGCTTAATAAAGTATATCCCAGAGAACTGAGGTTTTGTTTTATGTTTAAGAATACTGCAACGTTTCACGCTCTTTTTTCTGAACAGTTCTTTCCATTGATGTTACCTATAGAGTTTTCAAAGATTGCGTTTAATGTGGATTCTGATCTCAGGAAGTCTCCTGAAAGCTTAATTGATTATTTCAGTTTTTATGTATTTTTCTGCTACAGTAATTTTTTTCTACAATGTATCATGTGCTGTGTCAGTTGGGGTCTTGTGAGAAGCAGATGCAAAGATAAAAGTCAATATACACGGATTCTGTTGGAGGAAAGGTCTGTGAGAGAACATGGGGAAGGAACCAGGTCTGACTGAGAGCTGTTAGGCCTGAAGCAAGTGTAATCCCAAGTACCTGTGAGTGTAATTGTGCGGTTAATTAAATATTAAGTCTGAAAAAAGTGAGTATATGAAAAAAAGAAAATTGAATAATTTGAGGAGACTTGGTAAAAACAAGTAGTCGCTACAGCTTTTTTTTTTTTTAAGTTTATTTATTTATTTTGAGAGAGAGAGAGAAAGTGTGTGAGTGGGAGAGGGGCAGAGAAAGAGAGAGAATCCCCAGGAGGCTCTGTGCTGGCAGCGCTGAGCCAGACTCAGGGCTCTGTCTCACAAACTGAGATTGTGATCTGAGCCAAAATCAAGAGTCGAATGCTTAACCAACTGAACCACCCAGGCACCTCAGTCACTAAAACATTTTTGATCAAGTCAGCTATGAGTATAATTACTATAAAAGTTTAGGGGAAATTTATTGATATTTAGTAGAAGTCTACACTTTGTGTTGCAGTGTCTCTGCAATTTAAAGAACCCAAAACTGGAAGTCACTGTCAGTGTATTAAGGATGTGATTTGTGCAGAACAAATGATAAAGATCAGTGGATCTTATGCAAAGAAAAGACAGGCTTGCATTTTAAGATGGTGTGAAATACACAGTTCTGTGCTTTAAGCTGAATGAAACTGTCTACTTTTTTAAAGTTTTATTTATGTATTTTTGAGGGAGAGAGAGAGGGCAAGCGGGAGGGGCCTAGAGAGAGGGAAAGAAAGAATCCCTAGCAGTCTCTGCACTGTCAGCACAGAGCCTGACTCGAAGCTCAGACTCACAACTGTGAGATCATGACCTGAGCTAAAATCAAGAGTCGGACACTTAATTGACTGAGCCACCCAGGGGCCCTGAAAATGTTTACTTTTTTTAAAAGTCTGTGATTTTTGGGATGCCTGGGTGGCTCAGTCGGTTAAGCGGCCGACTTCGGCTCAGGTCATGATCTCACTGTGAGTTCAGGCCCCGCGTCGGGCTCTGTGCTGAAGGCTGGGAGCCTGGAGCCTGCTTCAGATTCTGTGTCTCCCTCTCTCGCTGCCCTTCCCCTGCTCACGCTCTGTCTCTGTGTCTCTTGAAAATAAATAAATGTTTAAAAAAAAAAAAAGTCTGTGATTTTTATGGACTTTCTCAGTTAACCAACCAACTACTCCTCACCATGCATGGGAGGCTTCTCCATTGTTAAATATGGTAGAGCTGCATTTGCCACTAATTTTTACATGTGGTATAATAATGAAAACAACAATAACAACATGATGTTCTTTGGATGTGAAAGTCAATTTAGGGTCATGGTCAGGTCCTTTCATTCCACAAATATTCAAGAGGAATGGTTTTAGAACCTTGTCAAAATCATAGAAATCATAGATGGCCTACTTGGATTTCATATCTGTATTTGACAAACATATGTATATGGGTACCCATATATCTACCCAACTCACCCAGTTGACCTTTGAACAACAAGGGGTTTTATATAAAATATATTAATGAATTATGACATAAATATCTGGACTCAAAGGGTTTTCCTACTATCCCATATGTTCTCTACCTAAGACATGCTAGGGAATATTCTGCTATCATCTACATTACATTTCAGCTCTCTCCTGAAGGATTCGTTTTAAAATTTGATTCATCCAGGCCTACCTCTAACCCCAGGCTATTACATTTGATTGATTTGTTCCTGCAGAATTTCCAGCTAATCCTTAACTAAACTTTATAGGCATACCCTAGTGACTGTTCCACATGGGGAGATGTTGTAGCCCTTTGAAAAATTCTCTGGAGCTTAAATTAGAGGCTGTTGTAATATATGATCATAATTCACTTTCCTCATTTGAAGCAGGATAATAGAAACACTAAATCAACAAGCAAGTAATAATTTCTGAACAAGATAGTTTTCTGTTTTCCCCTTGTTGAATTTTGTTACAGTGTATCTTTTAAAGATCTACCCTGGGGACTCTGAACTTTTTAAGGACAGGGCAGTCATCTTTGTCCAGCAGTGGCAAGATACCTGGCATAGTAAATGTTTCAAATTGGATCTATTGAATGAAAAAAAATTACTAATCAAGACTTCTAGTCTTATTTAATATAGCAAAGTGTTTTACTGTTCTAATTTGTAAGTATTTACCTTTCTTTAAATTACCTCAGAATGAGAAGTTTGTTCAGATTTCCTCAGCCCATAAATTCTCTGTGTGGGAGGGAGGAAATATACATTTTCTGATTTTTTTTTTTTTAGAACTAAATTGAGGACTTCATTTTCCATTGCCACTTAAAAAAAAAAAAAAGCCTTTGTTCTGGACATAGAAAAGGGTGATTATGAGTTGAGATCCTACCTTCTGCGCCCATCCTGAAGAATAGGGGTCCTGGCAACTTGAACACCAAGGCAGATGTTGCCAGCCACTCCCTTCTTGACCCTCTTTCCGCTTTCTTAGTCATTTCCTTTTCTTTCACCTTTCTATTTTGCCTGCTTTTGCTTTCCACCTACAGTACCATGTAAGGCTAAACAGGTTGCCTTTAATTAATTAATTGGGGTATAACTTTAGGGCTATAATAAAGATATAATAGAGGTACTGACACTTAATTTCAGCTCAGGTCATGATCTCACAGTTTATGAGTTCAAGTCCCATGTTGGACTCTCCTGGGATCTCTGGGATTTTCTCACTCCCTCCCTCCCCCCTCCCTCCCTCTCCCTCCCTCCCCCTCCCTCCCTCCCTCCCTCTCCCTCCCTCCCTCCCCCTCCCCCTCTCCCTCCCTCTCCTCCCTCTCCCTCCCTCTCCCTCCCTCTCTCTCCCTCCCTCCCTCTCCCTCCCCCTCTCCCTCCCTCCCCCTCCCCCTCCCTCCCTCTCCCTCCCTCTCCCTCCCTCCCTCTCCCTCCGTCTCTCCCTCCCTCTCCCGCTCCCCCTCTCTCCCTCCCCCTCTCCCGCTCCCCCTCTCCCGCTCTCTCCCTCCCTCCCTCTCCCTCCCTCTCCCTCCCTCTCCCTCCCTCCCTCTCCCTCCCTCTCCCTCCCTCCCTCTCCTTCCCTCTCCCTCCCTCTCTCTCCCTCCCTCTCTCTCCCTCCCTCCCTCTCTCTCCCTCCCTCCCTCTCTCTCCCTCCCTCTCTCTCCCTCCCTCCCTCTCTTCCCTCCCCCTCTCTCTCCTGCCTCTCTCTCCCCCCTCTCCCCCTCTCTCCCCTCCCCCCTCTCTCCCCCCCCTCCCCCTCTCCCTCCCTCTCTCTCCCTCCCCTCTCCCCCTCCCTCTCTCCCCCTCCCTCTCTCCCCCCTCCCTCCTCTCCCCCTCCCTCTCTCCCCCTCCCTCTCCCTCCCCTCCCTCCCTCTCTCCCCCTCCCTCTCTCCCCCTCCCCTCTCCCTCCCTCTCTCTCTCTCCCCTCCCTCTCTCTCCCTCTCTCCCTCCCTCCCTCCCCCTCTCCCTCCCCCCCCCACTCCCCCTCCCCCCTCCCCCTCTCCCTCCCTCTCCCTCCCTCTCCCTCCCTCTCCCCCCTCCCCGCCGCTCTCTCTGCCTCTCTCTCCCCCTCCTCTCCCTCCCCCCTCTCTCTCCCCTCTCCCCCCTCTCTCTCCCCCTCTCCCCCTCTCCTCCTCTCTCCCCCCCTCTCCCTCCCTCTCTCTCTCTCCTCCCTCTCTCCTCCCTCTCCCCCTCCTCTCCTCCCTCTCTCTCCCTCCCCCTCCTCTCCCTCCCCCTCTCTCTCCCTCCCCGTCTCTCCCTCTCTCCCCTCCCTCCCTCCCTCTCTCCTCCCTCTCCCGCCTCCTCCCTCCCCCTCTCCCCTCTCCCCCTCTCCCCCTCTCCCCCTCTCTCCCTCTCTCCCTCTCTCCCTCTCTCCCTCCCCCCTCCCCCTCTCTCCCTCCCCGCCTCTCTCCACCTCTCTCTCCACCTCTCTCTCCACCTCTCTCTCTCCCACCTCTCTCCCCCCTCTCTCCCCCCTCTCTGCCCCCTCTCTCTCCCCCTCTCTGCTCCCTCTCTCTCCCCTCTCTCCCCTCTCTCCCCCTCTCCCCTTCTCTCCCCCCTCCCCTTCTCTCCCCCCTCCCCTTCTCTCCCCCCTCCCCCCTCCCCCCTCTCCCCCTCTCCCCCCCCTCTCCCCCCCTCTCTCCTCTCTCTCCTCTCTCTCCCGTCCCTCCCTCTCTCTCTCCCTCCATCCCTCTCAAAAATAAATAAACTTAAAAAAAAAGACGTATTCTTACTATAATTTATAGTTTTAAATCAAAGGCATAATAGGCCAATCTAATTTTCAAACCATTGATACATAAGGTACCAGGCAACTGTGCCCCAAAAAAGGAATGTATTGGGTTTGCCCCTACTGGTTATCAGTTTTATAGTCAAGTCACATAGTAGATCTAATCGTCTTAGAAGGGTAAGGAGAATCTGGTACAAACAAATTTTTCTAAATGGTACTTTTCTTGCCACTTTAGTGATTGACAGCACAAAGTTATGAAGAGTTTACTTCCTATCTCCACATTCATACAACATCAAACTGTACCTTTTTCATAAAACGCCACTTGTTTGTAAGGACTGATTTTTTCACCTGCTGATTACTTTTGTGTATTTGGCTAAATCTAAACATTGAATAAATAAAATGGACAGTATGTTGGTATTTGTTCCAAAAGTATCTTGTGGGAGGTCTTTATTTTTAATCTACTTTTGGAAAGGAAAATAAGTTCAACCCCCCTCCCCCCCAAAAAAAAAGCTTATTCGAAAAGGAAAGCAGTTCGTTTATAATTTAGGACATCTGTCTCAGGGTTCAGCTGCTTCCTCCCTCTTGAATAGATTGCTCATCTGCTGTCTTGCACAGTCTTCTCTTTGAATGCTTTTAATGTGTGATGTAATATGCCTGAATTTTTACCTGAATCTCTGTGGAAACAGGAAGGGGAAAATTTTTTTTCTTAAAAGAAATTCACAAAGATATCTGGCAACTCTGCATACATGTCAGGTATCTTAGCTGGAGACTTGACAAATGTTAATTTTACCGGTATTTTTAAGGAACCAAATTCTTTGTTTTGATTCAGGTTGAAAATGAGGTTGATCGCAGCATTCAGAAAGTGTATAAGACCTACAATGGAACGAACCCTGATGCTGCTAGCCGGGCTATTGATTATGTACAGAGACAGGTGAGCTTTCTTGAGGCAAATTTGGTGTTGAGGGCCAGTCACTGTTGGGTCAACCTTAAATGAACTCAGCTATTACTATGTAAATTAAACATGTATTTTCATAGCCACGGTTAGCTTCATGGTATGTCTAATATTTTCACCTTCACCCTTGAAAATTTTTTCCACTATCACCTAGTGACTTTTTACCAAAAAAGTAATTAGTCAGAAGTGTGATAATGGGAGAGAGCTATGTGTCACAGGAAAGATGGGATCCTCAGGGGACATCAGAGGAGGTAAGAGGGCTTCATATACCTTTAGAAAGCAAGACCAGTAAAGATAATAGACAAAACTGTTAAAAAAAATTCTGGATAATTTGAAATACATGAAGGTAGAGAGACTAGTGTAGTAGATCCATATATCCATAAACCTACCTCAAAATTTTCAATTTTTTGTTAATCTTATTTCATCTTTTACCCCACATATCTTTTGCTAGATTATCTTAAAGCAAATCCCAGACGTTTCAGAGAAAAATTTGAAACATGTTATCATTGGAAATAATATTTAACTCAGAACCAGATATTTAACATGTAAGATATGAAGATTTTTCTTAGCTATAAATTACCCCTTGTGGGTAATATGCTTTTCATGTGGAGGTTCTAAAGTTACTAGTCATATGTGGCTATTTAAATTAAAATTTAACATTCAGTTCTTTAGTCACCCTAGCCACATTGTAAGTGCTCAGTTGTGGCTACCATGTTGAACCCGCAGACACAGAACATTCCTTTCAATGCAGAAAGTTTTATTGGACTTCACTGGTCCAGAGTAGGTTAAAGCTCTGCAGTGCACAGATTTTTAAAGTTCAAGACAGGTATATGTGTCTTGGGAGAACTAATATTTCTATTCCTCACTAGCTGCACTGTTGTGGAATTCACAACTATTCAGACTGGGAAAATACAGACTGGTTCAAAGAAACCAAAAACCAGAGTGTCCCTCTTAGCTGCTGCAGAGAGACCGCGAGCAGCTGTAATGGCAGTCTGGCCCACCCCTCTGACCTCTATGCCGAGGTAAGTTTGGTTTCTTGGCCAAGACTTGAATCTAGCTTGCTGATCTGGTTCTCTCTGTGAATTATCTTTACCTAGAACTTCTTTTCTACACTCTTTTGCTTGTCTTTAATGCTGTTTTATGTTACTGTAAATTATTTTTAAATACATTGTCTTTCCTTCTTTGGGTTTCTATTATTTCCATTTCTGCCACTGAGTAGTGATATGCGACCTTACAGTTTACACTTTTAAATAAAGACTTCTATTGAGGGTGACTGTGTGTGTTTCAGGGATGTGAGGCTCTAGTTGTGAAGAAGCTACAAGAAATCATGATGCATGTTATCTGGGCAGCACTGGCATTTGCAGCTATTCAGGTAAGTACAGGGGTTGTTATCAGGGTGTGCTCATTCTCTGATGTCAGCCACGAATGGTTTTAATCATTAAGTGCAGTTAATCTTTGTGTATATAGATAACATGGAAGTCATTGAGGTACCAGCCGTCAGTTTCCTACCCCTTCCGTTTCTTGTCTCTAGTACTAGACCTCTGATGGTTCCAAGAAACGAGATATCTGGAGGCAGGGACTAGGTTTGAGGAGACTCTGCTTTACTTTCTTGACTTGATTAGTGAGTGGCCTCTTCAAAAACACATACTGTTGTCCTAGTGTATTCTTGGGAGGTGTTTTAATAGAACTTCACAGAATTTTTAAAGATTGAATTGCTTTATTTCACTTCAGAAATGGAAACTTTATTTCAATCTTTTTGTACTATTTCTTCTAGTTCTTATTTTTCTTTCCTCAGGGTTTTATATGTCCATATATGTACATCAAGAACTCATATTACATTAGACTCTTATGCTGATAGGAGCAGTTTCATTGCTTTACAGAAAAGACCAAGTGAAAATGAGGTTCTAACCTCTCCTGTATTTGTGGACTTAGTTTTATCAGACTGACAGCCATCAAGGAGTCTATGACGTCACTTGGCACATCCAAGAGAACTTGTCTTCCCAACTCCTACCAGTGAAAACAGTCCTTTTCCCTTCTAATAATGGCATATGCATAGGAGCTGGTAATGGTTTAATTACCTCTCACTTTATCTACTCTTTCCTCCCTTCCCCACCAAAAAATCCCTTCCACTCACATCCTTAGCCCTCACCTGAAAACAAATAAGAAAGACAGCTATTTTTCTGCTCTGTACAACTACCTACATTGCTAGATTCACATGTGTATACAGTATATCTTAGGGGTTCTGTTAGAGGAACGTCTTAGAGGAATCTTACAACTGAGAATAGCCAATTGTTTAAAATGATTGAGAATCCGGAGCACCTGGGTGACTGAGTCAGTCTGACTTCGGCTCAGAACATGATCTCGCAGGTTGTGGGTTCGAGCCCCACGTTGGGCTCTGTGCTGACAGCTCAGGGCCTGGAACCGGCTTCAGATTCTGTCTCCATCTCTCTTTGCCCCTCCCCCACTCATTCTCTCTCTCTCTCTCTCTCTCTCTCTCTCTCTCTCTCTCTTTCTCTCAAATATAAATAAATATTTTTTAAAAATTAAAATGATTGAGAAACCTTTGTGTCAGATCCTAGTTCTCAGAGTGTTCTTTTGGTTGTTTTTGAAATATGCTTCAGGCCTAGAATCTGTTTTAAGAAAGTGTAGGTATCTTTTAATTTTTGGATAAAACCAACTTAATGCTAGTTTAAAGATAAGTTGCTCGGATTGCCTGCTCTCTGTATATTTGAAGGAAAGCTAGTGTATTTAATGAGAAATGCCTTTTAAAATGGCAAAAGGGTGATTGTTTACTTTGCTGGTATTCAAACAGCTCTGCAATGATTCATTTAAAAGCCTAGCTCTTTATTTGCTATGGTCTCTGCCCTTGTAAGCATTTACTTTGTGGCTCAGCATAGCAGTAATATGTTGATCAACAGGGATGTATTTCATATTTTGATTGTGCAAACACATTCATTTAGCTAAAAACAATGAAACATGAAGGAGGTCTCTTTTCCCAAGTGAAATCCTGGTCTCTGCATTCTTAATTATCTTATTTGTGTTAATAAATCAGCACATACTAGCATTCAGCAAAAAAAGAAAAGGTTTGAAACTATAAGGTGCTTATGGTCATGAAATATACAGCATGTATGAGGAAGACCGGTGCACATCGCTACTTAGCTGCATCCCTCATCTTGTGAAGCTTATTAACCAGGCAGATATTTCTTCATTAAATATTTTTCAGTGAGGGCTAATAAATATTTTAACTAGTCTCTTAATTTTTAAGTATGCCTTCTCATATGCATTTTATACTTAAATTACCCTGATTTAAGTAATGGCTGATAAAGATTTGATGTGTTCAGTTAGCAAAACTAACTCAAGGATTCAGAGCTTTCACAGACTCAAAATCTAGTGGTTTTGAAAATTTTAAAGCCTTGGTTTTAAGGGGAAAAAAACGCATTAGAAATAATGAAAAAATTTTCCCTAATAAGTTTTCTTTTCTTAAAGAGTACCTGTAAACATTTGATACTCAAAATCTGATGTAGATTGGTGCCCTGGGTTTGTAAAACCAGAGCAAAGGCAAAAACAATCCAAAGTGTACTTTTATGCCCATCCTGCTAGAGAAAGTTGGAGCTAGAAGGACACTTGGAGAGTCTCCAGTCCCTGTTTGCTTTGTTTTAAAGGCCATGAAAATGAGGGGGGAACAAGGGTAGTATGACTAATGACCATCACTAAAGCTTGAACCCTGGCCCATTGTACTCTGCCTCCAATTAGAAAGTGAAGAATTCAGGTTTTCAAAAGATTAAATTCCTCAATTCTATTATGAAACCTAACAGTTAATTGACACTTCAGCTTAATAAAATACACAATGTAGTAACATTGAAATATCATTGGCACTTTCCTTAGGTTCTGGAAGTGGGAAAGCTAAGAGCTATCATAGGAAATACAGTTTTAAATAATGTTAGGAGTGCACAGCTGGCTCAGTCAGAAGAGCATGCAACTCTTGATCTTGGGGCTGTGATTTTGAGCCCCATGTTGGGTGTAGAAATTACTTTTTTTTTTTTTTTTCGAGGGGATGGGCAGAGGGAGAGAAAGATTCTTAAGCAGGCTCCACACCCAGTGGGGTCAATCCCATGACCCTGAGATTACTTAAGTAAATAAAACTTAAAAAAATAATGTTAAAGATTTCAATCAAAACTATTGGAAGCACTGTCTCCTTTGAATATGAGAGTACTTTGTGGTACCATTAAGCTGATTCTGTTGAAGTTCTAAGGCATAAAAGTGAATTTAAGAAGAAATGTTTTCATGAACGTAATTTACCAATAAAAGGCTGCATATAGTTCACATGTTGGCCGTCAATAGGACCCTGTGGGCCGCTCCAGCCCACTGCCTCTTTTTTGTGTTACAGTGGCAGAGTTGCATGGTTGTGACAAAGACCCAATTTTGTCTCTTGGTTCACAAAGCCTAAGATATTTATTATATTGCCCTTTATGAAAACATGTGCTGACCCTTGCTCTAGTCTAGTTAAATGATCTAGGTTTGAGTAGGACCGAAATGGTCAAAAAAACCAAAACAAAAAAACAACCCTGAATACTAGTTAATTGTTCCAACAGGATTTTTTAATGTAAGAGAAAAATTTTTTAGGATTTTGCTACACTTATTTTGTTAGCCTTTTTTTTTTTTTTTTTTTTTAAAGTAAATTTCACTGGACCCAATGTGAAGCACCAACCCACAACCCTGAGATCAAGAGTCACACACTCAACCAAATGAGCCAGCCAGGTGTCCTTTAAGTTTGTTTTCATAAAGCTATTTCACTTCTTTGAGTGTTGCCAGCTTCTTAAATTAACAATTGATCAGTTAGGAATTTTATATTTAAAAGATCTGGTCATAATAATAGACAAAAATCTAGGTTTTGATTTGATGATCTCAAGTATTTGCTAGGGTAAGGCTTTCTGCAAAGTAAATATGGGAAAAATGGGAGTTATTTGTCTTTGGAGTCTTACAAAGTTGGCATGTCCTGAAGATGGAATCACCAAGAGCAGACTTTCACAGAGAACTGTTTCCCAAAACCATGTTGGTTTTTTCTGGTCTACATGCCAAGTGTGAAGGAGGTTGAGTTACTGCTGCTTCTTGACTGCCAGCTGTTCATTAATATGAGTTAAAAACGTAACATTGGGCCCCCACATAGTTAAAATCTAGTGGACTGATTCTGATATACTCTTAATGAAATATTTCAAGTAATTCTTTAGAAATTTAAACCAAAGCTTGGGAAGCTAATTCTTGAGTTGCTAGGTTTCATTTTGGTTTTGTTTTGGTTTAGAGGAAATGAAATCTTAATTGTTAACTTTCTGAAAGTTTTGAAAGTTTTATCCATTTGATAGAATTTTTTTCAGATTATATAAATTTAGTAAAATGTAAGTCTCCCTCTCAGTTTTACCCTAGTTCTTGAGACCCCATTCTCCCCATTCCCCCTCAAGCGTTAACTACTGATACCAGTTTTCTGTATATCTCTGCAGAAGCAGTTTTGGTTAGACAGCACATAAATATTTTTTATGTGTATAGAAGCTTATCATATGCAGTTTTCTACCTTGCTGTTTTATAAAATTTTTATAATTGTATATTCACATGTATTTTTTTAAGTAAACCAGCCCCATCGTGGGGCTCAAACTCATGACCCTGAGATCAAGAGTCGCATGCTCCACCAACTGAGCCAGCCAGGCACTCCTATGTACATGCATTTTTAAGAAGTAATACAGATGAATCTTTTTATGCCTTGCCCAGTTTCCCCCCGGTGGTAATATTTTGCAAAACTGTAGTATATCACGAGAGTATTGGCACTGATAAAATATACCAATTTTATTCAGATTTTTCATTTGTATTTGTGTATATTCAGTTCTGTAGTTTTATGACCTGGTGAGTTCCTGTATCCACCACCATGATCAAGATACTGAACAGTTCTAACACCACAGGGATTCCACCTGGTACCTGTTTGTAACTAATTGCACCCACCTCCATCCTGTGCCTCCTCCCCCCATACTGTGGGCAACCACTCATCTGTTCTCCATTTTTAAAATTTTGTCATTTCAAAATATTATATGAATGGAACCATATGATATGTAACCTTTGGTTCCTTTTTTTTTTTTTAATTTATTTATTCCGAGGGAGAGAGAGTGCAAGCAGAAGAGGGGCAGAGAGAGAGAGGGAGAGAGAGAATCCCAAGCAGGCTCCATGCTTGTCAGCATGAGTTTGAGCTCACAAACTGTGAGATCATGACCTGAGCCAAAATCAAGAGTCAAAATGCTCAACGGACTGAGCCACCCAGGCGCCCCTGGTTCCTTGCTGCTTATGTTTTACTATGGCTGCATAGTGCTCCATTTTGGGGGCACACTTTAAATTTTTTTTTAACGTAGTTATTATTGAGAGACAGAGCATGAACATGGAAGGGGCAGAGAGAGGGGGAGACACAGAATCTAAAGGAGGCTCCAGGCTCTGAGCTGTCAGCACAGAGCCCAACGGGAGGCTCACAAACCACGCGATCATGACCGGAGCCAAAGTTGGACGCTTAACTGACTGAGCCATCCAGGCGCCCCTGAGGGCACACTTTTTAGTTTATCTAATCTACCTTACTGGGCACTTATATATGACTTGCTATTACAAAACTGCAAGTAGTGAATATCCTCTGTATGCATGTTCGAAGTCTATAGCAAAACTTTGTAGCTATGAAATTGAGGAGTCAATGTATAAGTGACTTTTTTTTTAAAGTTTATTTATTTTAGAGAGAGTGGGTGGAAACCCAAGCAGGGGGAGAGACAGTGAGAGAGGGAAACACAGAATCCAGAGCAGGCTCCAGGCTTTGAACTGTCAGCACAGAGCCCGATGCAGGGCTTGAACCCATGGAACCGGGAAATCATGACCTGAGCCGAAGTTGGACACTTAATGACTGAGCCACTCAGGCACCCCTATAAGTGACTTTTTGATATGGATTTCCAAATTTTTCTCAGAAAAGGGTGTTTCCAGTGTGCAGTTCTAAAAACTTGTGTAACCATACCTATTTTCCCATAATGTCCCCTACATAGTATCTTCTAGAACATTTTAATCCTTGGCAGTCAGTTTTTTTAATCACCACTTGCCTCTGTATTTAGCAGTCATTTTTTGCAGTTGCTTGGTGTTATATTTAGACTAAGTGCAGATTAGTTCTCATGGCTTGAATATTGCAGGGCAAATTTTTATTGCAAGAAATAACTCTAGAGCTAAAATATTTCCAAGTCTGTTGTTGGAAAATTTTTAGTAAATCAGTGAAATTTCAGCATTGCAGAGCTTTGGAAGTGGGCCCGTAGCACTTAGTGATGAGGTTTGGAATGTAAGAAGTTAACGTGTAGAGCTTAATGTTCATAAACAGACTCGTTCCCAAGCATGAGGAGGGTTTTATCAAGCTTATTTAATTGTTTTAAAATCAGTACAAGTTGACTTAATTGAAATGAAAGTCAGGAAAGGGAATGGTACTTAGTTCAGACCCCATTTGAGAGTGCTGACTTCTTCAGTAGAAGTTAACCAACTGAAAGGAATGTGAAGAAAGTGGGATGGGAAGAGATATTTTTTCCCAGAAAATCAGTAATTTCTGAGCTTAGCGTTTTTATTGCTCAATTTAACATTGCCTGGGAACATAATTGTGTTTGATTTTATAGTTGTTCTAAGAATGTTTGATGGTGTACAGTGAATGGAAATGTATTTCTTTAGGAATTGGATACTAAACATGTCTAGAACCAGCTAAAGATATTTACTAAATTTTCAACAATATCCACTTTTAAAATGTCTTTAAGGTGTTTTGTGCTATTACTGCACTCAGCAGAATATTGATATAATGAAACTGATGGATTTAAGCAGCAAATATATATCTTGAATGGGTAGAATATGAGCTAATCGAGGGCAGAAATTGGAATGTGTGACCCTGGAGATTCAGTTTGAGGACATCCTTATTCTCTGTATATGTGTCTCATTAGTAATCTTCCACTTCAAACATTCAGAGCCTGTTTATGGATCTGGTACATTTTGTTGAAATTGATGACCCCATATGTACAGAAAGCCCTGCCTTTTAAAATCAAATAACTGAGACCGTTATGAAAAGTTAGAACAGCAAATTAACTTACTCTCATTTAGCTCTTTGGTTACTATTTATATTTTGTAAGAAGCCAGGTCAAAAATTCTAGAATCATTTTCTCTTTAATCCAGTTTAATCCTCTTGCTTACTCAAAATAACATGGCATGACTTTATTACAATTCCAGCTTGCTGCCACAGAAGGATTAGGGCTTATTAAAATAAAATGATGAAGGAAGAGTGACCTTTAAAAAGTAATATGTATGTAATACCACAGAGCCAAATCTGGATTTCAAAAATAGTAAATAATTATGAAAGAAACAAAAACCTTCAAACCAGTTGATTGGTTTTCCACCATAAGGCTTTTGGGCTGTTCATGCATGTACTGAATTTTGTGGATTGTTAAAACCTATGTCCCCAAATCCAGATGTCTGAAAAGACCACCAGTAAATTTTCTAAATGCACAAAGTCTTGGTCATTACACTCCCTAGACCTTTGCTATCCAGTATGGTAGCCACTAGCCAGCCACATATGTCCAAGTTTAGATTAATTTAAATAAATAAAAACATAACTCCTTAGTTGCACTGGCTACATTTCAGGTGCTCAGTAGCCCCATGTGTCTAGCAGCTACCATTTTTGACAGCTCAGATATAGACTGTTTCCATCATTGCAGAAAGGTCTTTTTTTTAGAGCACAGTTGTCAATCGAGAGTGAGGATGGCAGGAAGAGAGCCTTCCGTTTCTCCTCTTCATGTATTATCCTTAGGTGTGAGGCAGGGAAACTAAAAGTTGGTATTTAAACAGTTCCTATAAAGATAATGTATTCATTAGAAATTGCCTCTGTTACTGTTTTCTGCTTTTTTGATGATTTGAGATCACTGAACTTTGAAACAGCTCCATTGCCAACAAAGAAATTACACACTTGCTATGAGAGGGTCTTCAGCCTTCTTTTTTCTCTGTTGTTTTCTTCCCACAGCTGCTGGGCATGCTCTGTGCATGCATCGTATTATGCAGAAGGAGTAGAGATCCCGCCTATGAGCTCCTCATCACCGGCGGTACCTATGCATAGTAGAAAAATGCAAGCCTGAGCTTTTTAGTCTTGTTGTTCTGATTTGGAAGGTGAATTGAGCCAGGTCTACTGCATTGGCCTCTGAGTTCATTTAGTTAAAGCACACAGGTGTTGGACAAAGCAACTTGGCTCTTCATGTACCCACCTACTTCCCTACCCACCTATGACTTTCTTTTTCCCTTTTCTAGCTGACTCTCCATGTCCCTGAGTTTTAAGTATGGCGGAATATGTTCTAATTCAGAACTATTTGCAGGTTGCATAGTGTGGGAGAATTAATTAAAGGAGGGCGTGGGCCTGCTTCTGTTACCTCCATGCAGTAATGGGGCTGCTACCGGACTGTCCCCGGGCCCCTTCAGTCTTCACGATGGAGAACTTTTGGCCAAAGGTTTTTGGGGGGAGGGGGAGGAAACCAGCTGTGGTTAAAGTTAACACCAGATGGTGCCCCTCATCAGTGTCCTTTAAGAAACATATACTGTAGTCCAATAAGATAGCAACTGTATAAAATTGCTAAAATAGATTTTAGAATCATACAGTGTGTCTCTTGGTTCATCTTCAAAATCAGACTGATCTTTGAAACTAGCAGTTTTTAATCAAAGCTGGCTTTATAGGAGGAGTACAATGTATGCACTACTGTTTTAAAGCAATTAGTGTGAATGTGTGTGTGTTTTTGTATGACTGAGCCCATTCATCGTAAGTCTAAACTCATTAGGATTAATGTACCCATGTAGACTAGCAAAATAGTATGTAGATGTGATCTCAGTTGTAAATAGAAGGATCTAATTCAATAAACTCTGTATCACCCCTCAACATGTACTTTTTAATTATTTGGTGATACCTCAGTTCCCGAGCAGCAGTGTCATGTTTTAAATGTTGGTGCATGTCTACATGATTTGCATGTGTTTTAATTATATCAGTTGCCAAATTCTAAAGGCCTTGGGATCCAAAAACCCAGAGATGCTTTTCAGTCCAATAATCCTACAAATATGAACACATAAGCATGTGCATGACCCTGGGCATACACGACGATACTCTGACTTCGAGGAATGTGGAGTCCTATTATAGGACTATATATAGGAGCAGATAATTTCCATACAGTGCAATGATTGTAGTAATCAAAAACTGGGAGCCCAAAGGAGGTACCCAGAGAGGTCAGAGGCAGCTTCCTGGAGGAGAGGCCTGAGTCCAGAGTTGGATAAGCTTTGTGGAAGAGGGTACACAGGAGTGCAAGATGGGTAGGAGTGTGCAGGGAGCTACAAAGTAGCTCATTGTACCTGGAGCTTAAAATAACAGGGCTGGGGAAAGAAGTTGAAGCGGCAAAGCCCAAGTCCTCCAGGGTCTCCCATGACATCCTGTGGAGGTTCACTACTACTTAAAAATGGAGGCAGCCATGTGTGTACCAGCAGACCTGTTGTGGATGTCCGTGGCCTCAGTAGGGAGGATGATTGGAGGGGCGCGAGGTAGGTGTAGTGGTTCAGGATACAGCAAGAGCGTGGGGGTAGGGTACCGTCGGTGGAGGTGGGGAGAGGGGTGGTGGAATTCTATCACTGATTGCACATGGGACCGAGAAAAGGGAGAAGGAAGGAGTCTAGCTTGAGGCCCATGTTTCTGGCTCAGTCAACCGAGGAAACAGAATTAATAACAGCTAGGGAGCAAGTAAGGGGCATATATAGGGGCATGAGTTCACATTTGGTTTTCGGATCTATCAATTTAGGGAAAATCATGTAGGTCCGTCCTGCCTGAAAATGGAGGTGTTGAGAAGAGTAAAAACTAACTCCTGTTCACAGAAGTTAACTAAAACATTCATAGTTTTTGAGAACTACAGGAGGTTTGCTCTGTTCCACTGACCCATCCCATCTCTTGTCCCTACAGGGTGCACAGTAGGCAGGAATGTTTTGCTTGTCCTCATGACCATTCACTACTGCCTTCTCCCCTCAACCCTGTCTCTTTTCTTCTCCCTTCCGGTTCTCCATATGTACCATTCTTTGGCTGTCCCATCACAGGTCGGAGCTGGGGTGAGCAGTATCTGGACTCATGTTGGCTGTCGTCAGCAATTTCTGCACAGCAGAACCGAGCCTCTGGAGTAGGAAATTGCTTTGGGAAAATGTGCCAATTGCTAGCCTACTCCTTGAACTTGCCCAAGAGGCTAATTCCACACACTCTCCTTCACTCATTCCTCTCTGCTTGCCTGGTGAAAGCACAGCTTCTTCCTTTTAACGGTGGACTAGGAGTTTGTGGTACCCTGAGACTCTCTTCCCCAGTGCTTACTCTTCAGAGGGCAGAAGAGCCACTTTTTATGTCTGGCTTTGATGGATGAGCCCTGAGGCTGTGCTGCTTTCCCACCCTTGTCTGCACATTGGAATCACCTGAAAGAATTTTGGGACCTACAGACCCCTGGATCCCAGAGCCTGGGGAGCTTCCAGAGCGCGAAGGCTTTTGAAAGTTACTTTTATTTGGAAATAATTTCAAACTTAGAAAAAATATAAGAAGTCCCAAATACCTTCATTTAGACTCACCTATTGACATTTTGCCCTGTTTGTTCCATCTTTTGTGTTTTTGTATGTGCTCTCTCTGTACGTACTTTGGCTACTTTAGCTACTTTGGTGGGAATTTCTTAAGAATAAGGATATTCTAATTCACTACATTGAAACTGATACAATACTTTAACCTACCGTTCCTGTTTCAGTTGACCTCATAATGTCCTTTACACCATTTCCCCTTCAATTCTCGGTCCAGTCAAGGAGGAGGTGTCATTTGTCCTGTCTCTTTGATCTCCTTTCATCTGGAGCATTGCCATAACTTTGTCACTTATGACACTGACATTTTGGAAGAATACAATCCCTTCTTTTAAATGCTGCTGCTCATTTTGGGTTTGTCAGATGTTTCCTCTTGATTAGATTAGGCTTTGCATTCCAGGTGGCTGGAGCACCACCCGTATCATGTGTCCTCTCGGGGTGTGACATCAGGAGCACAAAATGCCATCTGCTCTGCAGTGGTGATGTGGCGATGTTAATTTTGATCACTTAGCACCTGGGTATCATTCAGGATCCAGTGAAGGGAAAATGTAAACAGGAAACAATATAAACAGTTGCTAACTGTGGTAAAGATCGGTTAACTACTAAAAGGGGCTTTAAAAAAAAAGCCCTAAAGCAGCTTAGTAGGAAACAGCTTCCACGCCGGGGGTCAAGGGAAGAGAGGACAAGGAAGGAAGTGAGAAAGTCAGAGAAGGGCCCCACAGGTCTGAGGGTCGGACCAGACAGGAGTGCGTCGCCTGCCCTGTGCTGGGGATAAACGCCCTTCCAGTGCCCACTGCCGAGCCAGGAGAGCCAAGAGCTGCCATGGAGAATGCGCTGGGTTCCGGGCCAGACTGAAACACAAGGTCTTCTCCAACCTGGCCATCCTCCTCACAGGCCCCCATTGGCCAGCCAGCAAAAGAGAAATGTCCACACTTCTGTATGGCGAGGAAGGGCTAGTTTGGCACACGTTTAGTTAAGGTGGTTCCTATTCTCTCAGTGGTATAGTTACTGTTTTCTCCCAACTCCGGTCATCTCTGGAGACATAATACTGTGAGACCGTTTGAACATCCTGCTCCTCACCAAGCTTCCCCCTAGGGTTAGCAATACCGCTGATTCTGGCCTGATTTGATCTTTCCTATGATGATTGTTGTTTTAGATTTCATCTTTACCGTGATGGTTGTGAAACACGGTTTTTCCATTCTGGCACTCCTTCCATGTTTACCAGTCTGTCCTTCCTGCCTTCTGCCCCATTTACTTCACACACACACACACACACACACTTATATTTTTTATGGACTGATGGAGTCCTATTTTTTTTCCCAGCGGTCTGTAATTCATTATTGTCCTTTCGTGTTTCGTTTTGCTTTTGATTCTTGAATAGTTTCAGATTTGGCCAGTGGGAGCCCCTTCAAGTTGCTTTTTGCATTCTGACATTTTCGTTGAACGCTTTCATAATTTCTGACTTAACAAGATGTTCCAGGCTCACCTTGTACCCCTGGTGCTCTGGGATCAGCTTCTCCGAGGATCCCTGGTCCCTGGCGCTAGCCGTGCGCATTACTATGGGGGTGTCTTTGCCTCTCATCCTATCAGAGCTTGTCTTAATCCCTTTTTAAAAATTGTTTATAATTCTTTTTTAACAAAAGTCATAGTGCTTTAAAAAATGTAAACCATACAACTATTATAAAAAAGTACCCACAGTAAACAAGTTTAGGGATGGTGTGTATCCTTCCAGACTGTTTACATATACAAAACTAGATTTGCTGACAGGGTTTAGTTTTGCTTTTTACTAATACATGAACTCTTTTCTACAAGGTCTTTTTTTCTTCTTCACAACATGGTATGTACTCTGTATCAGAGTGTAGAATTCTGTCATTTTTGTTTGTTAGCTGCATGGATATATTAATATGCTTAACCAGTGTACAGTGGATGGACATTAGGATTCATTCCAGCCTTGCTGCAGTGCACACTTCTGTACACATCCTGCTAGGCATTTAACTTTTTTTAATTTTTAAAAACTTTGAGGTAAAATTCACATAGCATAAAGTGAACGATTTTAAAAACGCAGAGTTCAGCAGCATTTAGTGCATTCAGTGTTGTGCAGCCACCTCCTCTCTGACTCCGAGGCATTGTCACCACCGCGTGCTGTGCATTTTTAGGTGGACGCAAGAATGGAGTCTTAGTGTGGATTTATTCTGGACAAAAAGACATATTAAAAGTTTTTCGTAGGTATGTCCAGCTGCCCTCCTAAAAGGTTATTCTAATTAATAGTCCCACTAGAGTATGAAAATGTGCATTTTTTCCATACCCTTATCAACATTTTGGGTATTACAGGCTTTATTTTTCTTCCACTCCGATAGGTAAGAATATGTATTCTTTTACTATTAAGGTGTTTCGGTCATTTGTATCTGTTGGATTTCCAGTTTCTGTCATCAGCCTAATTTGGTAGGTTTCTGGTAGTGGGTTTTCTTCCTTTACAGATCTTAACAGGGGTAAGTTTACTTAGGAAACTTTTCTATGAAATTCAGTGTCTGTTGCGCTGTGAGTGGGATCATCTTCCTGATACGTTTCCTGACTGGTTATTTTGGTGTATAGGAGCACCTCCAACCTCCACCGTAGGTACACTGATCTTGTATCCAGCATCTGGGCAGTTGTTCTGGGTGGCTTTTTGTTACAGTGTGTCTGAGGTCTCCTGAGGGTGTTAGACAGTGACCATGCAAAAATAAGCTAAGCTTTCCTACTGAATACCTTTTTGGACAGTGCTGTGTGCATTCCTAGTCCTGGGGAAATGGACTTATAAGTCCTTCTCTCCTGAGTTTATTCACTGAAAGAAAAATAGAAAAATAGAGATGAAAATAATAAAAATAATAATAGGATAGAAAAGAAATGTGTTTATCTTTGCATCCCCAGCACCTGGCACATAGTAGGCACAGAATGTCTGAAATTAGTCACTACGGTGTCCTAAGAATAGGATTTTCTTTTTTTTTTTTTTTAAACAAAAAACCCATTAGCCAGAAAGGTTATCCCTGGCCGCATATTAGAATCACCAGGAGAATGTTTAAAATATTTATGCTTAAACTCGGCAGACAGAATTGGTTTCACTCCGTCTAAGGTGTGCCCAAAGCATCCGCATTTTTAAAAGCCTTACTAGGTAACTCCACTGAGCAGCCAGGGTTGAGAACTGCTGCTAGTCCAGTGCGTAAAGTCTACACGTGGGGTTCGAGGTGAAGTAGGCGCTCCCTTCCTCCCCTGCTTTGCTGGGCACAGTCTGAAAGCCACATCCCTGGGGTCCTGAGAATCCTGCCTGAGGATGTTGAGGGTCCTGGGCCCACTTGCTGGTGGCAGTTTTGTTCTGGGCCTGTGCCACTGCTTCACACGCTAGGATGGGAGATAGGCAGACACCTTGGTTCACCAGACGGAGCAGATGTTGCCGGGCCTGGGAGTAGCTCTGGGAAGGGGTTTGGAATTAGGTAGGTGTTGGACCCCAGTGATGTCATGCATCTAGTTTGCCCAAATAGCGGATCGCTTCTCCTTTACTCCTTGTCTCCTGTGGGAAGGACTTACTGACGTAACCACAGGGCATGCGAGTGAGGATGACTCTGCCAAGATTCAGAGGCGGAGGGCCTTTTTGTTAAATAAAACAGTCATCTCTTGCTTTTAATTAGCACTTCTGTCTAATTTGAACTTTATGAGGATGGCAATTACACAAGAGGCTGATTGCACCCATCTTACTGATGTTGAAGATGAGGTCCAGAGAAATTGTGACTTGCCTAAAACCACACGAGGAAGCACGAGCCTGACTTTGGACCCTGACGTTCTGACTTCAGAGGCCGTCCTTCCCCTACCCCACCCTCCACCCCATCTGTTCGAGCAGCCCTCCATCAGGAAGCGGACTGCCGTTATTTATATGCCCAGTTACACAGGCCAGCTCCCTCTCTATGTGGCAGCATCTATTCTGCTGGGAAGGCTGTCCATCCACGCAGTCGGTTCATGGCAGCTGAGGTTCTGACCTGCCTGGCGCATGGAGGATGGAGAAAGCTGCAGAGGCCATGAATCTGACTTGGATTCATTTGTGGGTTTTTTCCCTGGTATAAATTGTGACCCATGAGTTGCTTTCAGCTCCGTTCTCTGGCTGCTTGAATGACTAGAGCGCAGGCTCTGTTATCTAACACTCATTACCCATCGCCCTCTGGGGCCGTAGACACTGCAGCACCTGTCAGAAATGATGATAAATATCTAGGCCAAAGGTTTTTTAAAACCTCTCTGCAGTCGAATGGAATGCTCAGTCAAGATGACAAGGTATTTTCAAGGAATAAATAAAGCACGGATACCTAACTTTCTTTTTTTCTTCCTTCTTGGCTGCCCATACATGACCTCACACCGGTGGTCAGTCTCCTTGGCTGCCCTGCCTCTTCCGAGCCCTTGCTCAGGCTTTGTCCCTGCCGCTGACCCTTCCTCCACGTCCTGTTCAGCCAAGGGACGACCCGTCTGCCCTCAAGGCCTGGCTCAGCTCAGAAGTTGCTCCTCACCTCCTTCCTTTCCAGTCTTTCCACTCCTGTCTCACAGCCTGTAAGTTACCAAGTCCTGTCGATCTGCTTCCCCCGACCTTCCAGAATTGCTCTCCAGCCCCATCGCCACTTCCCAGACGAGCCACTGTCACTTCTGTGTTGGCCAGCCTGCACCTGGCATCTGGGGCCCACTCCCACCTGCTGGCTTTCTACCTTGTTATCAGGAGCCACAGCATCCGTGCGCCGCTTCTGGAGTGAGCGAGCTCTTAGCACCCCTCCGTCCCCCATTATTAAATACAGGGCCAGTCACAGAAGTCTTCCGAGGGCCTTGATCAGATAGATTCCTTCCAAGGGACCTGGCAGGTCTCACGCCTGGCGGTCGCAGGCAAGCATCTCCATGGGCTTTATTCAGCTCGCTGATGTCTCTCCTTCACGGGGGTAGAAGACCAAGCACGAGATGACGTTTTTCTTTTCCAAACATCCCTATTTATGAACGTCAGATGTGTCAGAGTGTTTTGGTCTGTTCTCTTGTAGAGAGGGAAAATCACATTTCCAGAAGGATTTAAGCCTGTCTGATTTTTTTCAGAAGCCCAAAGCCTTCCCCCCACCCCATCTGCCACACACCCTCCGGTCGAGGCAGAGGCGGGTGGTATCCAGCAAAGGGCTAGCCGGAGCCCTTGCACGGGGGGACCTGCCCTGCACCAGGGCTGCCCTGTGCCCCTCCGCCCTGCCTGGCCCCAGCAGGAGTAACACTTGTGCAGAAGAACAGCTGTTTCACTGCTTGCTGGACTTGTGTGGTGCCCACACCCGAGACAGGTGAGAAGCTGCACCCAAAGGCACTATCCCTCCCAAGGAGAACAGAGCCCATCCCCTCTGCTACCAGGTGCGCTTAGTCACCCCCACTTTCTTGCTCAAGTAATGAAGATGCCCTCTTTGCCTTCTGCCGAGGGCAGAGCTTGGTCAGATGCCTCATTTTTGCCACCGTGGCACCTGACATTTGCCCGGGCACATGGGCCTTCATGGGTGCTGCCTGTCACCAGGGATCTTGATGCTGACTGGGGTACCCAGTGTCCGGTGCCCAGCAGTGGCAGGCAGGGCATTGTGGAGGAGGTCAGATTAGATTCTCCCAGAGTCTCTTCTAGTTCTAAATCCTGGGGGACTCCAGTGCTGACCCTCACTCCCTTCTCCATCACACACATGAGCCTGCTCCAGCCCATTGTGGGCCACCAGAGGCAGGCAGGAGCAGAAAGGAGCCCCCTTTTCCCTCCGGGAACAGCCTTCCTGTTTCTTTGGCTTGTCTTGGGTCCCCTATTCCCAGAAGTCTCGTGACTGCTCTGAACCTCAGCACATTTCCTGTACTGTTGTTAACTTTCTGGGCTGTTTGGTCCCCTTGACTGGGTCAGGAGCTCCTTGAGTAAAGCAAGGGACAGGTTTGCTCGTATGGGGCGGGCCATGCAGGTTTATGAACGAGTAACAGTAACAGTCCTAGAGAAAGCCGCTGTCTTCAGGGAATAGTAACCCCCTCAGCAGTATCTCTCAAGGTATGCCCAGTGCAGGAGAACACTGTGTCCCCCTCTACCCCCTGTGGTCGTGCCTGTTGTGCTGGCAGTGTTGGGGCCTCTACAGGTGAGTGGGTGGGGCGGGAGTAAGGAGCCACTGATTCCCAGGGGCTCTTTCCCAACACCATTGGCAAGGATGGGTTCACTCCCAACGCCTTTGGCAAGGATGGCGCCTACTGTGGCCAGAGCAGGGCTTTGGCAGGCCTTGGCCAGCAGTGGAAGTTGTGTTTCTGGGGGCCTGAGGGCCCAGGGCCAGGCTGCGTGGGCTCTGGAGTCCCTGCCTGGGCAGGATGTGCCATGTTCGAGGGAGTGGCACAGACAGCCGTGCTTTCCCTGAGCCTCAGCTGGGTCTGGAAGACAGGGTCACTTGCACCCACGAGGCTCTAAGCCTGTCGGCTCTGCACCCTGGTCCCTTCACCTCCAGTAGACCCATCACCTATTTCCTCCCCGGATTGAGCTTGGCTCATCCACGGAACGTTCCAGGCATTCCCACCTCCACCCTGTGCTCACACATTTACCCCACCCTGAGGCTCTTCTCTTCTCTGTGCCCTGTCTGCTCCTGCCCTTTCGAGGCCCCTTTCTAGTCCCTCTGCCCCCAGGAAGCGTGGTGCCCCCATCCCAGGTCTCCGAAGCACTTGCTGGTCGCCACCCCGCTTCCCGAACCCTGCAGCCTTCTCCCACTGGCCTGTGTGTACGTGTCTCCCTGGCAGTGCGGGAGTTCCCAGACTGGGGCCGGGCTCTTCTCCCTCCCCAGCAGACCTTGCCACAGGCCTGGCCCAGGTCTACTGATGGCACTGGAAGTAAGTGAGCTCTGCTCCCCCGGACTTCTCCCTTCACTCCTTTCCCTCATCTTGGACGATGTAGTTGGACAGGAGGCCAGGAGAAAGAGTGAAAGGGACCCCCTCGGCCCAATGAGAAAAAATGCATTCCTTTATTCCCTGTGGGAGAGACTGTTCAGGGAGCCTCCTGCATCCATCCTGGGCAGCAGGCTTGGTCGTAGGCCGGGGCAGCGGTGGGCAGGTCCAGGTGGGGGCTGCTTCCCCTTCCTCAGAGCTTCTCCAGGTAGGAACCAGGGACAAAGCCACGCTGCCCATTCCGTTCCACTGTCCACCAGCCGTCCTCCCCTTCCAGGATGACTTCCAGGATGTCTCCCGCAGAGATATTCAACTCATCAGAATTCTGGGCAAGAGAATGGAAGTGCATTGGGCTGGAGGGGCCTTTCAGCGGGGCTCTGGTGGGCACCCCCGCCCCAGGCAGTAAATGGGAGCTTGTCTCCCAGGTGGGCCGGGTTCTCAGAGCCGTGCCTGGCTTCCTGGAGCCGTAGGACGAGGCTGCTCTGGCTGGGGCAGCCTCTGGAGACAAGTAGGGTGTGGGGTGTCTTGTGGGACTCTGCCTCCTGCCCTCCTTGGTTTGTCAGTTTAGGCCTTCCTCACCCTAGAGCTTCTTCCCCCCTTTCCCCCGTGCTGCCCACTCCCCCAGCTCTGCTTCCAGGCACAGTCAGGTGTGTTGGCCATGCTCCGAGCCTTTCCAGGCGCACCATGCCCAACCTCCCCACTGCTGCCGAGCCAGCCCGTCACGCGAGCACACTCCCATTCTCCTGACCTGTCCCCGCCCCCCGCTGACCAAAGACCAGGCTTTAGGAGTCTGTGCAACCGAGGTCACAGCCTGCCTGCCCCAAGGGGATGCTTGGCTTCCATCTGTGTGGACTGAGGGGGGCTCTACAACACTCGCCTCAAAGCAGGGAGCAGATTAGACTCTCAAGGATCTCAGTACACCTGACCTGTGGCCCCTTGACCCATCCTTTCCTTATGGACCTCAGAAGACCAACCCGAGGGTCTCGTTCGTGGCACCCGTGGTCCCAGCCTGAGGGCAGAGTCTGACCCTTGGTCCATTTCCTACCAGTTGCCCCGGGCACTGTCAGCGTGCCTGCACACGCACACCCAGGCACACAGTGTCCAGGAATGCCTGGATACCACGTGTAGAGAGAACATTCGGACAGACACAGGCCCTCATGCCCATTCAGCATTTGCTCAGCAGATACACAGCCCCTCCCAAGTGCCGCTGCTGTTCTAGGGGCACACACCCAGCACACTCCACACTCTGGCATACCTGTGCCCGCCTGAGGGATGGGGGTGAGGGTCTCACCTGGGCCGTGTAGTCGTAGAGCACCCTGTAGCCCTGGGCCGGCAGGCTGGGGGGGCCCGGCGCCGCCTGCACCACGACAGCAGAGTAGACAGCCTCATTCGGTTCAGGGGTTGGGGTCAGGGTCTCTGTGGAGACTGAGAGCAGAGTGAGGCCTGCAGCCCACCCCTTTCAAAGGCAGTTATCCCCGGAGGGCCCCCCCCCCCCAGCATGGAGTTTCCCAGACTTGGCTCAGCCTCCCCCCAAAAGCAGTTAGAGAACCCATCTGTGCCACAGAGGAGTCCTCTCCTCTCCCCTGGGCTCGGTTGCTTGGGGGCCCCCACATCACTCCCAGTAACCTGCAGAAACTGCCGATGATACAGTCTTGGGACTTCCGTGCAGCAGCCCGGAGAACCTGGGGGCAAGAACCAAAGCGAGGGGATGCAGTGGGGGGGCCCCCGCAAAGCCCCAGGGCTGGGGCCATCCGGCCTCTAGGCATGGAGTGACATGGGGTGCCCGTCAGGCCTGAGGGTGGTCCTTCCTTCCTCTGCCACACCCTGCTAGGCCTCCTCAGCACCTGCTCTTTGCAGGCCCTCCACACTGCATTCCCAGGGCCCTGAGCCCCCAGACCTCTGCTCCATCCTCCTAACCCCCACGGGTGAAGGGGCCGCGCTTCCAAGTTCAGCCCACTTGGGCCCTGCTGGGACCCTCACCTGCCTGGGCCCCGCCAGACCGCCTCCCTGCGCTCCCCCATGACCCGGCCAGCCCAACCACTTCCTGACCACGGAAGTAGGGCCTCTAATGTACACTTGAGCACTGGGAAGCAGTGCCGGGCTAATTCACCCTTCCCATGTGCCTGGCTCGCGCCGGACTGAGAGGGAGCCATGAGGGTTTGCTGAATAAAAAGACCAGAACAAGCAAGAGGCAGACCCTGGGGGCACCGTGGGCTTCCCTGGTGGGAAGACAGATGTAGATACCCCACAAAACAGGCAGTGCTGAGGGCTGTGTAAGGAGAGGCTGATGCTCTTCCTAACCTCAGGAAAGGCTTCCAGCTGCGGTTGAGTCCTCAAAGATAGCTTTATTTTTTTAAGTTTATTTATTTTGAGAGAAAGAGAGCAAGTGGGGGAGAGGAGGAGAGAGAATCCCAGGCGTGACCTGAGCCGATGTCGGATGCTTAGCCGACTGAGCCGCCCAGGTGTCCCCTGAAAGACAGCTTTCACAGAGGAGATGGTGCAAGGCACAGCTTGTGAGCCGCTGCGAGGTGCAGGGTGGGGGGACACCGCACAGGCAGAGGAGTTTGGGGAGTGGCCTGAACCAGTCCGGGTGTGCAGGAGACAAGACTGGAAAAGGGACTGGGCCATACCCCGAGGGGCCCTGAGTGCGGCTCAGGCCTTGGGAGGCTGCCACGTGGTGCCCAGGTGGTGCATGAGGGGCCGTTCCTGCAGGCGAGAAAATTCAGCCACCTCCCCCCACCCCCCACACACAAGCTTTGTGGAGCCCAGGGCCCAGAAGTGGGCACACATGCCCAGGGTAGAAACACATGGACATGCGTGTGCGGACCTGGTCTGACGATGACACGGGCTGTGCAGGTTCAGCACCAATGACACAGTCCCGCCCCTCGGGCAGCCGAGTCAGGGTAAAAGCCAGCAGGGCCGTGGCTGGGCGGAGCAGAGCTCATGGAGGCCGCTGCCTGTCTCCCCAGCTTTGTCTATACCTGTGACACTTTGCTCACTTCCCCGCCACGGCCCCACCCCTCCCCAGCGGCGCCTGGCTTCTGGCTCTGCCTGCTCTGGCTCCTGCCCATCCCCTCCAGAAGCCAGCCCTCCTCCACCTGGCGGGACCGCTGTCTCAGCAAGGCACCGCTCTCCGTCCTTTCTTGACGCTGCTCCAGGTGAGCTTTTCCATCAGGTGTTTACACGACCACCTGTACTGAGACCCAGGCCCTCCCGGGTGGCAGGGAGGCCTGAGTCCCCCCGACTACACTAAGACTGTGAGGGTGTGACTGCCCTCCCCCTGGGACCATTGCTTTCTCACGGTTCCTGGAGGGGCACGCTGTGCCCCTGCTCTGAGCATGGGTGGTCACCCCCTGTCTCCAGAGGTGTCCCACAGGGGAGGCTCTAGGGGTTCCCAAAGCCTCAGAGAGAAGCTGTCCTCAGGGGGCTGGGAGGCCCATCAACCCCATCCTCATCCTCACCTACCTCCCGAAGGCAGGGCCTTCTCTGCACCAGGCTGGATGGAGAGAGGGCATCACGGGGCCTCAGGGTGGGAGTGGGGCACAGGCACCACATCAAACCCACAGACGCACTCGGACCCCCCACAGGGCACGTGGCCCCCTTAGGAACCTGGGTGCTCTCAGTGAGCTGCCACCATTGTCACCCAAGGCCTGAACCAAGATGGTCCTTGCGTTCTGAGTCTGACCCCCATGACCATGGGCTCTGGATCTGGAGAAGGTGGCTTGTGCAGGTGACACAGTGATCCATGGCACCAGGATCCTCTGCGGCCAGACCAGGGAAGGGGCCCTGAAAAGTCTGGGGTATTCTCCCGGAGCACTGTCTACAGAGTCTGCTTCTGTGTCCTGATCCTGCACCGGCAGGAGTGTCACTGCTACAGCATGACAGTCCAAGGTTCCAACCCAGGCTAGCAGCAGGGCCCAAGGGACAAGGAAGCCAGCCTGGGGCCTTCCTGGAACTCTGAGCGCACTCACCGACAAGTAAATGGGGTGTGATTATTTGCTTAATGTCTGGGTCCTCTTGGACTGAGGATGTCATGAGGCCAAAATGAGGCTGTCTTGTCCCCAGAGAATGCCCAACACCTAAACCCAGCACCAGGCCTGCAGTATGTTCTCAGTAAATACACGTGGAAGAAACACTTGCAGGAGGAGAGGCCGGACCCACTTCCGGCGCCTCCCCGACCCATCTGGCACCTCACCTCTTTATCACGCCGCAGGACGGTTGTACGCCAGGGCTGCCGGATGACGGGGCGACTTCCCGATCGTAATAGTTCTGGTAGGGCACCGGAGCTGTGGGCAGCAAGCCTGTGAGGCCCAGGGTGACCGAGGGCAGGGCAGGGGGGACCTGCGCCACCTGATCCCCGACTTGTCCCCATCCAGAGACCCAGGCTGGGGCCTCACTTACCCATTCTGGCCCTAGCCTGCCTCGGTGCTTGGGGAGGGGGCCTCTCTCACTTTGACGAGACACACCCCATTGTGGGCCCCACTGAGACCAAATATCCTGGACTCATGATTTAGTGGAACCAAACCGGCTGTAAGAAGGTGCCCACCTCTATTCCCCCTTCTGAGAGTTGCGTTCTCAAGCACTGTGCCATCCTCTGCCTCAGAGGAGGCAGCAGGCCAGGGCCCCGACCAGGGGGCTGCCCCATCCCCGACCCCTCCTCGGCTTCTGGCCCAGGCACCTCCACCCAGAAGGGCATGAGGCTTGTCCTGGCAGCTGAGGCTCAGAGAACTGGGGCCAGGCCTCTTAGGGACGGACAGACCTGGCCCCAGAGGCTGTCTGCCTGCAGACCCGACCTCACCTGGGGGCTCAGTGCCTGTGCTCTTGGCCTGGATGAAGCCATCGATGTCGGCTTCCACGCTGCAGCCTTCCAGCGTCACCCGCACCTCCTCATAGAGCTGGCGGTGGGCGAGAGCAGAGGCTGAGGGATCAGGCCGCCCCTTGATGCCCACCCTCTTCAAAGCCCTGCTCCTCAGTGGCCCTGAACTCCGGCCAGGGACCTCCACCCCAGCAGCCTCCTCATAGGCCCTGCGTGCACAGCTCAGTGCCTGTATTTGGGGGCCTTGGCATGGGAACTGAGGGGTCAGCGCCCTGGCTGACAGCATCTTTTCTACTTCCTGAACACCTGGTGTGCACAAGGTCCTATGCAAGGGACTTCTCTCACTCCTGTCCTCTGAAGACACTACTTTCCCCATTTTATAGACGAGGAAGCTCACAAAGGGGAAGTGACATGCCCAGGGTTGCAGAGCAAGAATTCAGTGTAGCCAGGCTTTGCATTAATGAGAGGATCCAAAGCCCCCGTTCCTTCCTCTGCCACAAGGAGACCACCAGTCCGCGGGCAGAAGGGTTCAGGCAAGTAACAGCAGTGGGCATCAGGGAGTCCGGGCTGCGTCAAGACGCTCAGGGCTCTCAGGCTGCACTAACAGAGGTCAGAGCCCCTGGTGTGGAAGTGGGGGCCCCTCTCTGCTGGGGGAACCCACCCCAACACTCCTGGCATGTAGAGTTCAGTAAGGGGAACCAGCACACCACAGAGAGTTGGGGGGCAGAGGAGGGACTGGACCTTGGCTCCTGCCAGCACTAGGTCTGGAGTAGGGCAGCCCAGTGTCCTCCAGCCTCTCTGCAGAACTCCGAGGGGCAGTGTCCACCTCCCTTCCTGACCCCGACAGGGAGCAGGTGCTCTGTGGCCCCGAGAGCAGAGCCAAGGACCTTGGAGAAGGGATGAACAAAGAGGCAGATGCCAGGGTAGCCACAAAAGCTGTTCCAGGCAATGAGGCCAGGGCCTTGTACTGAGTCCCCTGTCCTTTGGGGCCCCAGGGGCAGAGGCTAAGCCCTGAGGTGTTTGTCGATGGACTCAGACGGACCTGGGCATGCTGTTGCCTGGAGGCTGCCCTATCTGCACACCCCCACCCCCAGCTCACTCTCTGCCCCTCCCTGTAGCCCCCCACCTCATCGTCCTTGACACACTGCAAGGAGAGCTGGTTGCAGTGCACCCACAGGGCGTTGCGAAGGATGGTCAGTCGGTCAAACTCTTGCAGCTGGAAAGCCTGCGAGGTGGAGATGGGATGGAGGTGAGAAGTAAGGAGGGGCTTTGCAGGGGCAGGCCAGACTAGCTCCCACTCAGCTCCCTTGGCACTGACTAGCCACACCCCCCTCTGCCGAAAGCCAAGTCCAAAGGAAAAGCCCTTTTTGGAGGATCCCCACCCCCCACCTTTGTGCCAGCCCCTGAGGCTTCTGGTTCCTGCCCTCACCCTCCCTCCAGGCTCCACCACACACTGGGAGTGGGGGGGTGGGGAGCCCTTGGGCATTGTTGTGAATGAATAAAGGAATGAGGCCTTCCTTCCACTACTGCCTCACTTTCCCCCATGAAGCAGCTGGAGGGATGGACATCTTTCTCATTTTGCAGCTGGGGAAACAGGCCTCACACCCACAGTCACTCACCTCACAAGTGGTCCTGTGCTCCTGCTCCCACTCGCCCCGCACCTTCTCCAGCTGCTCGATGTTCTGCCTGTACACTCGCTCTGGAAGCACAGGTGGTCCTCAAGGAGGTCAGGGCCTAGACACCCACCCCCGACCCCCACCCCTTTGCTCCCACACGCCCCTGCACAGAGTGCCCTCTTGCCCCAAGTCCTTGGAGTCCCTCCTCCTGCCTCAGAGAGACCTGCCCTGGCTTCTGGTGCCTCATCTGAAAGCCTGTCAGGGCCACTTAACTCTGGTACTGCTCTTTTTGGGGGTGCCTAAAAGAGCTCCCCACTGTGCTCTGAGCTGCCCAGGGCTGCAGTAGAGCCCACACCTCAAGATCAGAGTCCAAGGCTTTTGCCATCCCCAGGTCCTACCCTCTCACACTTTCTAGATGGGAAACTGAGGCTTGGAAAGGGCAACAGTGAACGGGGGATGGAGGGGTGGAACAGGGGAGCTGTTGAGTTGGAACGCAGCAGGCTTGGCCGTGACCTCTGTTCCCAGAAATCTGAGGAACACCTATCTGCCAGCTAAGGCACCAGCTGGGTTCTGGGAGAAGCAGAGCAAAAAGGAGAGCATTTTCAGGGTGAAACAGGGGTGAGCTCTCTGCCCTCGGAGGTGTACCAACAGAGATGAAGGGTGTTGGGAAAGTTCTGGCATCAGGTGAAGGATAGAGGAGACAGAGGTCCAGAGAGGGCTGTGTGTGTGTGCGTATAAGAGATGACCGGGTCTGTCTCCCATGATGGTGGTTGTTAAAAGTCCTGGGTTCTGAAGCCAGATAGCCTGGGTTGAAATGCATTCACCACCACTTCTTGGCCATGTGACCTTGGGTAAGTTACTTAACCGCTCTGTGTCTCAATTTCCTCATCTGTTAAAAAGGGGGATTCAGCAGTACAGCCAGCTGTACTGGGGGCTAACCTTGCCCAGCAGCACACCTGCAGCAGCTGCAGCCAGGCCTCTCAGCTGGCCATGCTGGTGGCCAGCCCTGCCCATCCGCAAGCCTGCAGTAGTCACAGCCAAATCACAACAGGAGGCTGCATTTGCAGCCCACACAGATTACCTCTGGAGTCCTGGTTCTAGTGACCAGGAAGGATTGTCCTATTGGGACCCACAAGACATCTCCTACATAAGACTTTCAAGCCCAGGATACATAACTGACCTACCTAATACATAGAGACAAACACAGAGAAAATGGAGAGATAGAAGAACATGTTCCAAATGAAAGAACAAAACAAAACCTCAGAAAAAGAACTAAATGAAACAAAAATACACAATCTACATGTCAAAGAGTTCAAAGTAATGGTCATAAAAAAGCTCACCAGACTTGAAAAAGAGTGGATAAACTCAGAACTTAACGAAGAGATAGAAGATATAAAAAAAAAGAACCAAGCAGAGCTGAAGAATATAATAACTAAAATGAAAAATACACTACAGGGAATCTACAGCAGATTAGATGATGCAGAAGAACAGATTAGTGATCTGGAAGATAGAGTAGTAGAAAATATCCAAGTGGTACATCAAAAAGGAAAGAATGTTTTATTTTTATTTAAAAATTTTAAATTTTAAATTTTATTTTTAATTTTTTTAATGTTTATTCATTTTTGAGAGACAGAGAGATACAGAATCTGAAGCAGGCTCCAGGCTCTGAGCTGTCAGCACTGAGCCCAATGTGGGGCTTGAACTCACAAACTGTGAGATCATGACCTGAGCCAAATTCGGATGCTTAACTAACTGAGCCACCCAGGCACCCCAAGAAAAGAATTTTTTAAATGAGGATAGGTTATGGGGCACCCGGGTGACTCAGTCAGTCGAGCATCTGATTCTTGACAGGTCATGATCTCACAATTCAGGAGATCGAGCCCACATCAGTCTCTGTGCTGACAGCAAGGAGCCTGCTTGGGATTCTCTCTTTCCCTTTCTCTCTGTCCCTCCTCTGCTTGTGCTCTGTCTCTCTCTCTCTCTCAAAATAAATAAACATGAGAAAAAATTTTAAATGAGTGTAGGTTAGGGGACATCTGGAACTTCAGGTGTCCTGAATTTGCATTTTAAGGGTCCCAGAAGGAAAAGGGAGAAGCTCTTTTCAAAACAGAAAACCCATTTGAGGAAATAATAGCTGAAAACATCCCTAACTTAGGAAAGGAAAGAGACCTCCAGGTCCAGGAAGCACAGAGAGCCTCAAACAAGACAAACCCAAGGAGATCCACACCAAAACACATAATCATTACAATGTCAAAAATTAAAGCTAGAGATCCTAAAAGCAGCAGGAGAGAAACAACTAGTTATATATAAAAGAAACACCACAGGGGCGCCTGGGTGGCTCAGTTGGTTAAGTGGCTGACTTCAGCTCAGGTCATGACCTCACAGTCTGTGAGTTTGAGCCCCATGTCGGGCTCTGTGCTGATGGCTCATCAGAGCCTGGAGCCTGCTTCAGATTCTGTATCTCCCTCTCTCTCTGCTCTTCCCCTGCTCACGTTCTATCTCTATGTCTCTCAAAAATAAAGAAACGTTAAAAAAAAAAAAAAAAGAAACACCACAAAGCTATCAGCTGATCTTTCAGCAGAAACTTTGCAGGCCAGAGGGAATGGCACAATATGAATAAAACGCTGACAGAAAAAAACCAGAAACATCCTAGAAGCAAGAATACTCTACCTAGCAAGATTATCATTCACAGTTGAAGAGGAGATAAAGAGTTTCTCAAAAAAAGGTTAAAGAAGTTCATTGTCACTAAAATGCCCTTACAAAAAATGTTAAAGGGACTTCTTTAAATGGAAAAGAAAAGGCCATAACTAGAAGTGACAAAATTATATTCACTAGGAAAAGCAAACATACAATAAAAATAGTAGACCAATCACTTATCAAGCTATTATGAAGGTTTAAAGACAAAAGCAATAAAATCAATTATATCTATAAAAATTAAGGAATACACAAAATAAAAAAGATATAAAATATGACATCATACACATGAAATGTGGGGGGTTAGTAAAAATGTAGTGCTTTTAGAACATGTTGGAATTTAAGTGACCATCAATGTAAAATAAATTGCTATATTCATAGAACATTCTATATGAACATCATAATAATCATAAACCCAAAACCTATAATATAAACAAAAAGAGAAAGGAACCCAGGTATAACACTATGAAAGTCATCAAACCACAAGGGAAGTGAGCAAGAAAAAAACTACAAAACAACCAGAAAACAGTTAACAAAATGCCAATAAATACACGCCTATCAATAATTACTTTAAATATAAATGGACTCAATTCTCCAGTCAAAAGACATAGGGTGACTGAATGGATGAAAAAACAAGACCCATCTATATGCTGCTTAGAAGAGACTCATTTCAGACGTAAAGACACATACAGGTTGAAAGTGAAAGGACAGAAAAAGATTCCATGCAAATGGAAGCAAAAACAAAACAAAAACAAAAACACAACTGGAATAGAAATACTCCTATCAATATTTAAAGACTGTAACAAGAGACAAAGAAGGGCATTATACAATGATAAAGGGATCAGTCCAAACAAGAGGATGTAAGAATTGTAAATAACCATACACCCAATATAGAGGCACCTAAATATAAAAAGCAAATAATAACAAACACAAAGAGAAAAGTATACAATAATATTAGGACACTCCACTTACATCAATGGGTAAATCATCCAGAC
The DNA here is from genome assembly GCA_030068075.1 of Paguma larvata. Taxonomy (NCBI): domain Eukaryota; kingdom Metazoa; phylum Chordata; class Mammalia; order Carnivora; family Viverridae; genus Paguma; species Paguma larvata. The sequence continues at coordinate 113,294,876 of CM057827.1, forward strand.
AGAAAATCAATAAGGAAATGATGGCTTTGAATGATCCATTAGACCAGATGAACTTAGATATGTGCAGAAGGTTCCATCCAAAAACACAGCAGAATACACATTCTTTTCAAGTGCACGTGGTACATTCTCCAGGATAGATCACATATTAGGCCATGAAACAAGTCTTAGTAAATCTAAGAATATTGAAATACTATTAAGCATCTTTTCTGATCACGACAGTATGAAACTTGAAATCAATTACAAAGAAAAACACAAACACATGGAGGCTAAACAATATGCTACTGAACAACCAATGAGTCAATGAAGAATTCAAAAAGGAAATTTAAAAAGTAACTGGAGATGAATAAAAATGGAAACACAACATTTCAGAATCTTTGAGAAGTAACAAAAGCAATTCTAAGAGGGAAATTTATACCAATATAGGCCTACCTCAAGAAATAAGAAGAACCTCAAATAAATAATCTAATCTTACATCTAAAGGAACTAGAGAAAGAACAAACAAAGCCCAAAGTTAGTTGAAGGAAGGAAATAATAAAGATTAGAGTGGAAATAAATGAAATAGAGACTTAAAAAAAAAACAGGAAAAACTAAGAGCTGGTACTTTGAAAAGATAAACAAAATTCTTAAACCTTTATCCAGACTCATCAAGCAAAAAAGAAAGAGAACTCAAGTAAATAAAATCAGAAATGAAAGAGGAGAAGTTACAACTGACACCAGAGAAATACAAAGGATTATAAGAGACTACCAGAAAAAAACAGATGCAGAAAAACCATTTGATAAAATCAACATCCAGTCATGATAAAAACTCTCAACAAGTGGGTTTAGAGGCACCATACTTCATCATAATAACTCGCAGCTAACACTCAATAGTGAAAACTTGAAAGCTTTTCCTCTAAGATCAGGAAGAAGACAAGGATGTCCATTCTCACCATTTTTATTCAGCATAATATTGGAAGTCCTAGCCACAGCAGTCAAGAAAAAGAAATACCAAAATGGTAAGGAAGCAGTAAAATGTTTGCAGATGACATGATACTATATATAGAAAACCCTAAAGCTTTCACCAAAAAACTATTAGAATAAATGAACTCAGTAAAGTTGCAGAATACAAAATCAATACACAGAAATCTGTTGAACCTCCATACACTAATAATGAAGTCATAGAAAGAGAAATTAAGAAAATAATCCCATTTATAATTGTACCACAAAGAATAAAGTACTTATGAATAAATTTAATCAAGGAAACGAGAGACCTGTACTCTGAAAACTAAGGCATTGATGAAGGAAAGACAACACAAATAAATGAAAAGATATTCCATGTTCATGGATTATAAGAATTAATATTGTTAAAATGTCCACACTACCCAAAGAACTCTACAGATTCAATACAATCCATATCAAAATGCCAACATTTTTCACAGAACCAAAACAAATCCTAAAATTTGTATGGAACCACAAAAGACCCCAAACAGCCAAAGCAATCCTGAGAAAGAAGAACAAAGCTGGAGGTATCACAATCCCAGACTTCACTATACTACAAAGCTATAGTAATCAAAACGGTATGGTTCTGGCACATAAACAGACCCTAGGTCAACGGAGCAGAATAGAGAGCCCAGAAATAAACTCATGCTATATGGTCAATTAATCTATGACAAAGGAGGCAAGAATATACAATGGGGAAAAGATAGTCTCTTCAATAAATGGCATTGGGAAAACTAGACAGCTACATGCAAGAGAATGAAACTGGACTACTTCCTTATACCATACACAAAAATAATCTCAAACTGGATTAAAGACCCAAACGTGAGACCTGAAACTATAAAAGTCCTGAAAGAAAACACAGGCAGTAAACTCTTGGATGTCAGCCTTAGGGGTATTTTTCTGGATCTGTTTCTTCAGGCAAGGGAAACAAAAGCAAAAATAAACATTTTGGAACTATATCAAACTAAAATCTTTTGCACATCTAAAGGAAACGATCAACAAAATGAAAAGACAACCAAATGAATGGGAGAAGATAAGGGGGTAATACACAAAATATATAAAGAACTCATGCAACTCAACATAAAACAAACAATTGATTTAAAAATGGGCAGAAGACCTGAATAGACATTTTCTCAAGAATGACATACAGATGACCAATAGACACATGAAAAGACGCGCAACATCAGAAATCATCAGGGAAATGCAAATCAAAACCACAATGAGATATCACCCCACACCACTCAGGATGGCTAGTATCAAAAAGACAAGAAATACACGTGTTGGCAAGGCTGTGGAGAAAGAAACCGCTCTTGCACCATTGGTGGGAATGCAAGCCAGTGCAGCCACTCTGGAAAATAGTATGGACTTGCCTCAAAAAATTAAAAACAGAAATACCACGCAATTCAGTCGTCCTACCTACCTCTGGGTATTCACCTGAAGAAAATGAAAACATGAATTTGAAAAGATATATGCACCCCTGTGTTTACTGCAGCATTATTTACAAGAGCCAAGATGTGGAAGCAACCCAAGTGTCCATTGATAGACGAATGAATAAAGATGGTCAATGGAATATTACTCAGCCATAAAAAGGAATGAAATCTTGCCATTCATGACAACACGGATGAATCTAGAGGGTTATGATGCCAACTGAAATAAGTCAGACAGAGAAAGACAAATGCCATCTAATTTCACTTTATGTGTGGAACCTAAAAAAAAAACAAAACAAACAGCAACAACATAAAACAGAAATAGAGTCATAAAAGTAGAGAACTGGTGGTTGCCAGAGGGCAAGGGGCTGGGGGATGCAAAGTAGGTGAAGGGGGTTAAGAGGTATAAACTTCCATTTATAAAAGAAAGAAGTCGCAGGGATGAAAAGTACAGCCTAGGGAAGAGAGTCGGTAACAGTGTAGTAACACTGGTGACAGACGGTAACTACACTTAGCATGGTGAGCACTGCATAATGTTCATAGTGTCGATTCACTACGTTGTACACCTGAAATTAATACGATATCGTATGTCAACTATATGATATTAAAAACTATCTGATAAATTTCAAAGAGGAATAATTAGGGGCACTTGGGTGGCTCAGTCAGCTAAGCATCTGACTGGCTCAGGTCATGATCTCATGGTTTGTGGGTTCGAGACCCACGTCGGGCTCTGTGCTGACCGCTCACAGGCTAGAGTTTGCTTCAGATTCTGTGTCTCGTTTCTCTGCCCCATCCCTGCTCGCACTCCGTCTCTCTCTCAAAAATAATAAATAAGCATTAAAAATTAAAAAAATTAATAAATAAAAGAGGGATAATCATAGCAGCCATCTCACAGGACCGCCGTGTTGTGCAGATTGGTTGAAGCACGCAAAGCACCAAGAACCGTCTTGGCAAATGAGAGAACACCAATGTTTTTATTTTACTTGCATGACCGTATGAGAGTGATAAGTGTGTGACTCTGTACAGTCCTGCGTGAGTGTGCGTCCCCGGGGTGAGGAAAGTGCGGGGGCGGGGCCAGGGACAGGTCTATCTGGGTCACCATCCCGGGGCGGAGGAAGTGGGCCCGGCCGCCTACCTGCCTCCGTGGCCGAGTCCTTGCACTGCTTGGCTTTGTTCTGGCTCTGAGGAGACAGAGGGAAAGCAGTGCTGAGCTGGCCCCAGCGCTCAGGCTCCCAGCCTCCTGGGGGGCTCCGAGGCGCACCTTCCTGAGCCACCCAGGGAGCCACTCAGGAGCCAACTGTGGGCAAGCGCTACCATTTACTCTAGCCTCACCCCACGAAGGACCACAATCGAAAAGGGTCCAATGAAAAAAAATAAAAACAAATGCGTATCCCGTGCGGATACATGTGAAAGCTGGATATTGAGACTGGAGGGAGGGATATGGACCGGGGCCAGGTCCCGCGGCTCCACCTGGCCACGTCTGAACCCACCAGCTGGGACGTGGGCTCTGCCCTTGCCTTGCTCCCCCTACTTCACCCGCAGTTCCCTGCCCTTACTGGGCCTCAGCTTTCCTGTCCGTGCAATGGGCGAAATATGTTCCTGGGCCCTGCTGCCTCTGATGCCTCGCCCTGGCCCAGAGGTCCAAGGTGTGTATGCTTCCTCTACTCCTTCCTGGATCTGAGACCTTGGACAAGCCGCTCACTGTCTCTGGGCCTCGGTTTCCTCTCTGTGACATGGGTCTCCTGAGCCTGTCTCCAAGGCTTATGTGAGAGTTAGCTGGCCCTATTCATGTCCCGAGATTCCAAGGAACCCATTCCTCAGATGGGGAGATGGTAGTTCGGAGAGGAATGAGCAGATGTTCCAGATGTGACCTCTCTTGGGGTGTCTGTGGCACGCCCTCTTTCCCTCCCTGCCCTGCTCCAGCCCTGGGTGACGGACGCCACATGGCCTCAGTGGCCCCACGTACCTTCTCCACCTGCTTCTGGTGGCCATTGGTGCTAATGCGCTCAAAGGCCTGCTCGGCGTCATCGGCGTCCCGGCACTTCTGCTCGTATGTCTTCTTGGACTGGGGGTGTGGAGAAGCGTGACTGGGGGGCACCCAGGTGAGGCTCCCTGAACCCAGCCTCCCTTCTCCCCGTCGGGGGACTGTGGGTGGAGTGGGGGCCTCCTCGCCAGGGACAGGGGTCTGGGGGTCCAGAACAGAGATGGAGAAGGGAGTTTTCTTTCCAGGCCCTGTCCCAGCGGGGTCGGTGCCCCATCCTCTTCAGAGACGTGGTCACACCAAACCACTGGAAGTCCCTGAAAACGCCACGCATCCGCATGACGCTGGCCTCTGCACATGCCGTCCCCTCTTGCAGAACCCCTTTTCTCCTTCTCACCCAGTGTCCTAGGGGACACAGCTCAGGGGTCCCTTCTCCCTCCACCCCCAAAGTCCCAGCTAACAGTATGAATCATCCTGTGGGCCCCTGTCTGGGACTGACCACCAGCCCATCAGTCAGGAGCCCCCCGAGGGGAGGCCGTGGGCCTATCCACATGCGTCCTTGGCTCGCAGCTCAGCCCCAAACCCCCCCAGCCCTGGTGTGTGTTGTTGGACAGGAGTCGAGGCAAGCCCTGCCCCAGGGGCCCAGCCCGGGGCTCCCGAGGTCCACATTGTGAGTCCTCCACCCCTCCAGGCCCGAGACCCTCACACTCACATCCATAGTCTTCTTGTAGAGAGACAGCTTGCTCTTCTGGACACGGTCCATGACGGCCTCGAACTGCAGGGGACATGAGCCTCTGAGCAGGGGGGCTGTGGCCTCGGGATGCTCCCCTAGGCCAAGAGGACGAGGTGTCCCTGGGATGAGACACAGCATTGCCTCCCGGCTCTGAAGGGGGCAGTGACAAGATGCCACGGAAAACTAGAGTCCGGGGCAGGACTGCCATTGTGTCTTTTTGCTGCAGGCTCCAGCCAGGACTTGGTCTCTATCCCGGGAATACTCGCCCTCCACACACACGCACACACACACACACACACATGCGGTCCTGCACTCACAGTCTCTGTACCTCCTCACACTGGTCATACACTGTGTACGCACCGGCACACACATGCACACAAAAGCACACCGTGTCCCTGTGCACAGCCACGGGCCTGTTCACACAGGTGAACATACACATGCGCCAACCTTTTGCCACTTGTGGGCACACAGCGCCACCGCACCCCTACCTCACCTCCCAGGCTCCTGTTCAGGCAGAGCGAACAGAACCCAGCGTGGGCAGAGATCGGGTTGTAAGAAGAGCCGGAGCTGGCTGTGCTGGGGCCTCCGGGGCCCACGCTAGCAGGGAGCCTCAGGCCCGCCAGCCGTCACCGAGGTGCGGGCACACCGAGACACGCGTGCATGCTCACGGGTGAGCACACACGCGTGCAGGCTCCTCTGCTCCCTCTCGCGCACACACGTGTCCACACACGAGTCCAGGCTGTCTCCCCCACATCCTACATCGCAGCTGTCTGCTTGTGGGGGCTCCGGCCACCCTGGGGAAGGCGTCTCTCTGGCCGAAACAGCTTTTGCAGACATTACAGCCCCTCTGGCCACAGGAAAACTAAAAATAGCCGCAGGGGGCCCGTCTTAGCAGGTGCTCTGCACACGGGAGGCAAGTCCCGGCTCAGAGAGGTCACTTGCTTCGGCCCTTCGAGGCAGAGCTGGCTTCTGCGGCTGGCTTGAGAGACCAACTGTCCACTCAGGGCCCCAAATTTAGAATCCTAAAAGCCTGAGACCCTGGGTGGCTGGCTGGGCAGATAGAGTACAGTCACGCTCTATTTCTGTGGCCAGAGCCACTAATCAGAGCCGGCGCCCTGTCTGAGAAGATGGAAGGAGCCCTGGTTGCCGGCTGTGTCCCCAAAGGTTGGGAGGTGCACCTAAGTGTCCCCACCTGTGAGAGGGAAACTGAGGCACAATGAGGAGAAGAGCTAGCCTGGGACACCCAGGCCCAGCCTGGCCTCAGCCGTGAGCCGGCAAGCCCTCCCCTTCGCAGCTCCGTTTTGTGCACCTTTCCGTTTTTCAGTTCTTTGGAGAGTTTGCAAGGATCCTTCCTCCCCCGTTTCTGTGCGCTGCTGGCCTCTCCCACCCGGTCCGGTTGCCGCCCTCATCACTAAGGCCCTGTGAGGGCACGTGGCCCCAGCTGCCTTCCCAGCAGCCACGGGCTCAGCCAGTCAGAGAGTCTCCAGCCTGGCAGGGGGCCCTGGGACACAGAGGCCATCAAGCCCAGCCCCCACCCCACCTCTGCAGCTTCCTTGACAGTTAGCCTCCAGACTCTGCTTACCTCTCTCCCATGCTGGGGACCTTACTTCCTTTCCATGTAGTCCCTCCATCTAGGGACAGCCATGCCCTAGCCGTGGGTGATGCCGAGGGCAGCATGAGCCCCCAACCCCCTCCTCCCTGCAGGCTCTGTGGCCCCTCCCAGCCTGGGCAGCCCTGCAGAGTGGCTACAGTGACTGGCCACCAAGTCTACCTTTGTCCTGGACAAACAGCCTTGACCCTTCGGCTCAGGACCAGTTTCTGGTGACTCTGCAACTCAGGCTGCCTCCTTTAGATACCCCCAAACTCTCGCTGAACTTCTAGTCTCTTATAGTAGGATTATCAACCAGACCAATGCCTTTCCCTCTTCCTGGCGTGAGAAGCTCGGGGAAGACCCCCAGTGGGGCTCTCAGGCCTGCATGCTGGGCCCTCGTTCCAGCGGCCCGTCTCTGCCCACACCCATCCCGTCCGCCTTCAAGTCACCCTCATCCCCATGCCTGGAGTGCTGTCCTCCACCATCCATCGGCTTCAGCTCGAAGGTCCAGCCCCCACCTCCACAGAGAGGATGGCCACCTCCCACCCCCAACACCCGCCTCACCTTCTTCCTCTGCTCCTTCTGCCTCTCGCGGAACTCCTCGAGGCTTCTCAGCTCCTCACGCAGGGCCAGGGCCAGCTGGATGTGGGAGCTGCCCACATTCTCCATTTCTGGGGGCAGAGCATGGCGGCACGGAGCCTCAGCCACCCGCACACTCACCCCTGCCTGGATAGCCCAGGCTCAGCCCCAGACCCCCGAATCCTCTGTCAGCCTCAGAGTGCCGTGTGCAGCCTGAGTACCCCACCCCCACCAGGGTCTAACTACCCCCATGTATGGGGACGGGGGTGTTCCCAGAAGGTCCTGTCACCCTGCAGCCTGGGATTAGGGACAGGCAGAACTTACGCTGCTTTAGGGAGTCAAAGGAGGCCCTCAGGGAACTGCAAGACAGAAAGACCGGGATCAGCAGGAGGAGGGCACAACAGATCCGAAAGTCCCCACTGGCCCCAGGGACTTTCTGTTTGGTGGCAAGGCCCCAGATTGCTCACACACACTGACCTAGACCCAAGGGACCCTCTAGCCAGACCCAGACAGTGGCCATCCACTCGGAGCCCAAGCTGGGATTTCTGGAAGACAGAGCTTCTCTTTGGAAATGATAAAGCCATCAAACCCTCCCACTGTGCCAGAACCTTCCTTGCTTCTGCGTGTTTTCAAGGCCCTCTCTCCCTCAGCGGAGTCCCTCCCCCACGAGGTCCTCCCCTGCCTTCAGGATGAGCTGAAGCAGGAGAGAGCAGGATTCAGACCTGGCTTTAGACATGTGGCCTGGAGGATTTTGGGAAGAAGCTGGCTGGGGGGCGGGGGGGAGGTGGTGGTGGCAAGCAGGGCAGGGTACAAGAGGAGAGAAATGTGGGGCATACCAGTGAGGACAGAGAGAGGCTGTGCCTGTCCCTGGCTGGGGCGGCTGTGCAGATGGTGGTGACATTTCTGAGACGGGACCCAAGAGGGAGTATGTGACCCACAAGGAGTGTACCATAGGGTGCATGACCTTGGAGTTCCTGAGAGACCCTCTCAGGAGGAGTCAGGAGGCAGCAGGGTGGCCGTTCTAGAGTAGAGACATGGCACTGTCCACTGTAGGGCAGGCGCCAGCGAGGGCAGGAAGGGGAGAGGCTGGCCCCGGGCATGGGGGGGGACGCCCAAAGGGAGGGCCGCCAGACAGAACAAGTGAAAATCCAGGACGCCCAGTTAAATTTGAGTTTCAGATAAACAGTAAATACTTCTCGAGTAGAAGTATCCCCCATGTAATATTTGGAGGATACTTACATTTAACAAGTATTTATTGTTTATCTGAAATTGGAATTTAACTGGGCATCCTATATTTCATCCAGCAGCCCTGCCAGGGCCACAGACGGAGCTGGTGCCTGAGCGAAGGTGTCGGAGGCCGCCGGGACACGGCCCCGCCAGCCGGAAGGTGATGGGGCACCACGAGGCAAACATTTCCTCGGGGTCAGAAACAGGACCGGCAGGGGAGAGTGCCGCTCTGCAGGTCACTGGACCTCAGGGACAGGGGCCTCCCAGTGGGGCGAGTTCCCCATCCCGGTAGAGAAGGAAGGGACCCAAAACCCTGGCCTCGGAAAGCAGCAGGACCTGGGCGGGGGCTCCCTGCTCTGTGCTCCCACGTGCATTAGAAGCAGACCCGGGAGCCAGACAGCCTCGGTCCAGTCCGGGCTCTGCTACTCACCCTCCGTGGGACCTCGGGCAAGTTACTCACTCCCTCTGTGTCTCGGTTTCCCCTTTTGTAAAATGAGGGCGATCGCACAAACGGGATGTTTGTGAGGAATAAATGAATTAATATGTATAAAGTACCTCTGTCGGGACCTGGGTTGCTGTTGTGCAACCCTCCCCTGAGCCCGCATTTGCACACCCCTGTCCTGAACTTGACCTGAGCTGACCTCTAAACTGTCCCGCCCAAGAGCTTATCGGGTTTCCCCACTTATCAGGAGCCTCCCCAGTTTTGCTTTCAGGTAGGGGTTCCCTTGAGGCAGCCCAGCTTGCGGGCTCCAGCTTCTCACCTCCCCAGACCCCAAGGCGGGAGGGGCGGCCTGTGTTCACCAGCAGGTGTGTGAGGGCTGCCGGGCCTGTCATGCCCCAGTGCGGGCCCCTGCGTGCCAAGTCTCCAAGTGCACGGAGAGACCGTGTGCCGGCATTGCAGACTGGGCCTAAGGTGGTACTGTCCTCTCTCTCAGGGGTAAATATCTCTCCCCGAGGTGACTCTCTGCCCCTTAACCAAGGAGGCAAAATAAGCTTAGCTCCTTCCGCACCTGCATGCCTCGGTCAGTCGAGGCAGAACGAGAAAGTGAGGCCCGAGCATGGCCAGGCTTGCTGTGGTCACACAGAGACAGCAGCGAGGCACCCGGTCTCTGGCCACATCCTCTGCTGCTCCCTGCCCAGCCGCCTCTGTGCTCTGCTCCCCTCCCCTCCCTGCCTCTCTGCCGAGTGGCACGCACGCCCTCTGGTGGCCATATGGCCTCATGACGCCCATCCCGGACCGCCCTGGACTCTTGTCCTCCCGCCGGGGGCTCCTGCAGTCCTTGCAAGGCAGGCGTTCCTGGGGGGCTCCCTCTCATTGGACAGTTAGGGAAACTGAGGCCAACGAGGATCTGCAACCCGGTACGAGCCGCGGGGATCCAGGCCTGTAAGAGAACTGTGGGGGTCTGTCTGGTCAATGCCAGACCCCTTGCCCTAAACTAAGGGGATCTCCAAGGGTGGTCTGAGGACCAGCACCATGACCGTCATCTGGAAGCGGGCTGGAAATGCAGATTCTCGGGCTCCACCTTAGTCCTCCTGAAGCGGAAACTGCGGGGCGGAGCCCAGCACACTGTCTTCACAAGCCTCCGGGTGCTGCTGACGGACATTCAAATGTGGGAGAGGCTGGCCTAAATTATCAGTCCTCCCCGCTCTGCCAGGGAGGGTCCCATCGTGAATTAGCCCCGTGTTACAGATGAGAAAGACAAGCATCAGAGAGGTGAAGAAGCTGACCCACGGCCACACGACAGGTAAAATGCCAAGGCCAGCCCTCCGCTTCTCACCAGAGGAAGGAGGGGTGATTGCCGGGGTGACCCCCACCCCCTGCCCTGGGGATGAGGGGTCAGACTCTTCTCTGACAGAATCGATGCCTTGCCAGTGGCTACACCTCCAATCCCTCTGCTTACCCACACGCTCGTGTCCTGCCTCGGTCTCTCCACTCATGGCAAGTGAGACTCCAGACTCAGTGTGGCCCCCTCCCCCGCCACCGGCCCTCCCCGCACTGCCTTCAGGCCCCAGCTACTTCATGACCACATCTGGTCCCAGAACTCAGGGCCTGAACACCCACAGCCTGGCCTTCACCTCTTTTCAGATCTCACGGCTCACAGACACCTCAAATGCAGTGTCCACAACTGGACTCAGCTCCCCACGAACCTCTCTTCTCAGCAAGGTTCCCCTGTCAGCAAAGGCATGGCCCTCCACCTGGCTGTACACACCGGAAACCGGGAGTCGTCCTGGTCTCTCCCCTCTCCCTCCCCCTGCACCACCTTCCTTCTCACCTCCTGAATCTCCTATGCGTCCACCTCCCCGCCGCCACCCTGGCCCCTGCCCCATCAGATCATGCCTCCGGCTTTGCCTAGTAGCCCTGTGTTCTGGACTACCTGGTCACCTGGCCACCCGCCGGTTCCTTCTATACGCCATGTGCGTTCTTGCTGCAGGGCATTTGCACATGCTCTTCCCCATGTACATCTTTGCAAGTCTTCCTCTTCTGTCCCTTCCGAGCGCTTGTCCCTATTGTCAAGCACTTGGGCTGATGCACTGAGTATCTGTCCCCTCGCTGAACTGTGAGCCCACTAATCAGGGGCAAGGCCGGGTTCCCCTCCCCACCTTGTCCCCAGGCTTGTAGTCCAGGGCAATGAATTCAACGTTTGATAAATACTAAGTCCCTTCTCAAATCCCAAACCTACGCTGTCCCACCCTCTTTGGCCGATGGACTCAAGTGCTCCCTCCTACCCAGCTCCTGGGACAGCTGGTCCTTCTCCCTCCAGCCCTCCACCCAGAGTGGATACTGGGAGGGAGCCCCTGAGTCCACAGCACTGCCACACAGACGTTCAGTCTCCGTTCCCACCTGGGACGGGGGGGTGGGGTTGCAGGCTGTGAGTACTCCATGTCCCCCCCCTGCTCCCTCTGGGCTGCAGTCCTCCCCCCCGCACAGCCCCACGCATTCCCGGCGCCGGGGACCTTCCGGCCGCCGCGGCTCCACTCACACAGCAGGGCCCAGGACCCCACCTCTCTTTCTCGGCCGCAGGCTCTCAAGAAGGAAGCCTCAGTTCTGCGGGGGAGGGGGCACCTCACTTTTCCTGGGACCAGAGGCAGCCCACGGTGGGTTAGCCACGGTTCTCCCCTGGAGCGCGGCCTTCCGCTCTGATCTTGTGAGGGATTTGGGGAGCATTGGAAGCCTTTCTCTGCTCCATGAGACCCAGAAAAGATGGCGTCTGGTAGCTGGCCTCCCTCTTGCCACTAGGACCTCCTGGGGCTTCTCTTCTGCTGCGTCTCTGTTGCACGGCAAGGACGGGGCCCCACGCAGGCCTCTACCTTGTGTTATCTGCCACCAATGTCCTCACGTGGGACTCATCCCATCGCCCCTTTTGACTTGGCTCTCAGGACACAGGGCCTGAAATGCCGTGCTCAAACACGGTCTAAATTGCCAGTGTAAACATCTCCTTCCGTATCCTCCGCACCACCTCACGCCCCTGCCTAGACATGCCTACCCCTGCCGCCCGGCTGGCCAGGAGGCTTCTGCCTCCCAGCTGACTGGGAGCAGACCCTTCTCACCTCCTTTGGTGTCAGAGGACCCCCGATGGGAACAGGGCCTGCCCCTCGCCCTCCTAACATCATCAGCATGTCTTCATTTTCTGAGCTCAGAAGAGAGATCATGAAAAAAACCAAAACCCGCTTCTGACAGGAAAAGCACAGCGTTTTAGGCAGTGGTAAGATGGTGTTGGGGGGGGGGGCGGTCAAACCCACGGCCCTCGAGGAGCTGTCCTGGCCTGTGGTGGCTGCCCAGGGGCTCACGGGAAGTTGGCCCCAGCCCTCTCAGCCTTGACTTCCTTCCATTTCCAGAACGCCCTGTGCATGCACCCCAGCACCCCACCCGGGGCAAGATGAGGACTGGACAGGGAGAGCAAAGGCCCGGAGGCGGGAAGGGAGAGTCAGGCGCACTTTCTGCAGAACGGGACGTGCGGTTTAAGCTGTCTGGACAAGCCCTTCACTCATTGAACGAGGTCTTTAAAATGCATTGAGAGGGCTTTGGGGATCCCTTAGTTTGGGGACTGGGTCTCATGTGTGTGTTCTCCATTGTCACTGCCCAGGAGGCGTTTGCTGAGTCCGCGTGTGAAGGAGGTGAGTGCTAGAAATTATTTGAGGATGGGGGAAACGCCCTTGAACGTAGACGGCTGAGCCCCCAGGCCTGAGAGAGGTTTCTGGCCGGTCTGAGGTCAGAGGATCCCGCAGAAATGCGGCATCTTCTGGCAGCAGAGGCCAGGGAGGCTGGCCCCTCTGCCGTCTTTGCTCTCACTGGGCTGCTTCTGGGGTCACTTACCCCCCGCCCCCAGCTTTTGTTCTCCCATTTGCTCCTGCCCAGCCTGTGCACCCCCAGCCCCCTACTTGCCCTCCACAGAGCTGAGAATGAGGGGTTTGGTCGTGGGGAGGCTGAGCTCCCGCCTGCCAGGGGATGGGCCCTGGAGGATGAGCCGCCAGCCCCGTGCTGAATGGCAGGCCATGCCCAGGGGCAGCCCTCAGACACCCCCCCCAAGTCTCCATGAAAATGAGGAGGTGACCCGTGTTGTCATGGCCACCCTTCACTCTTCCCACAGAGAGCCCTCCAGGTTGGTAGGGGACAGGGTGACCATGTCTAATCCAAGACCCTAACAGTCCCACCAAGCTGAGCGTCTGGGAGGACTTCCTGGAGGAGGGAGGCCATGAGAAGGCCCTAAAGGGAGGTTCTAGTGCCAAGGATCGGGAAGGTTCTGCTCACTGTGTTAAGAGTCTGGCTTCAGGATGGTGCAACCATTTATTTTACATTATTCTAAAATTTGTGAACCCTCCTAACTCAGCCTCGGGCACGACACTTAGCAGGTGCTCCATAAACGCTTGCTGGGTAAATGGACGGATGACGGATGCTCGGCCCACAGTTTAAGGAAGGAATGACTGAAGAGGCTCGCTAATCCTACTGCATGCCCTGTGGCTTGACAGCAGCACTTGGCGAGCGCCCCGTAGGTGCGGTCAGCTGAGCTGGGAGCCGCACAGGGCAGGACCCTGAGGGACCGGCAGGGGGACCAAGATGCGCTCCGCTGCTGCCCCCGTTACCCGCTGGCTCTGCCGCTCCCAGTCCACCGTCCCCAGTCCACCCTGCTCTGACCACCTGAGCCTGATGGTGAGCCTGGGGCCCTGCTGGTTCCCCCCCACCGTTCCCCGCCTACTCTGGGAGCTCGCGTACTGGGCTGTGGGTTTTATTTTGGCCTTTCCTGCTGCCGGCCAGGCTGAGCCACGGAGCCTGGCGCTCCCGGCCTAGGCTCCGGCTCCTCCTGGGTGGGCAGCGAGGCGGACTTGACTCTCCCCCTTGCTCTGGCCTGGGGGTCTACCACTGATGCTCCCACCTTAGATGAAGGCTGCCTCCCCACTTCCAGTGACACCGGCCTCCAGCTCTCTGGGCCAGGGAGGGGCTGCCAGGTCAGGCTTCTCAGCCCTAAACTAAACAGGGGGTGCCCACCTTATCTGACCTACACAGGGGCCTGCCAGGCCATGAAGAACCCCACTGGTTATTAAACGTCGCCACGGCCTGGTGCTCTCTGCTTGACATGGTGACTCCAGAGCAGCTCCTGGGGACGACTCCCGTTTCACGGCCCGGCCCAGGAGTCAGAGAGGGGCAGTGACCACCCCACTGTCACACAGTATATGAGGCAGGGCAGACCCAGCCTCGCTTGGCCTCTGACAGCCATGCAGGGGATCGGGACCACCTAAAGCGTTGCCCTGGCCACTTCCTAGTCCTACGATGGAGCAAGAGACCGCGAACCTCCCGCGTTTCCCGCCGTCCACCTGGCTCCCCTCCATTTTGTTCTCTTTGTCAGTGGCTTCTCCTTCCCCGTTTAAGTCCCCGGTGACTCACGGGCTTCTGAGTATGAGTGTGCCCTACAGCCTGGTCTCCCGTCATGGCCCTGCCTGGAGCACCGTCTCCATCCCACCCCCAGGAGGGGTGACCTCTCCCATCCGGCTTGGGCAGCCAGGAAGCAGACAGGGCCAGCTCTTGGGTAATATTCCTTCAGCCCCTCTTCCCCAGGGAAGACAAGCAGGGTTCCATCAGACTTTCGTTCATTCCTCACCATGTCCCAGGCCCTCCTCTGCACCCAGCCTGCCTCTAACCCCAGCCCTGCCCTGTTTATCTGTAAACAGCCAGCCAGGGTGGGCAAATGAGAACCAAACTCAACTTGCCCACAGTCGCGGAGTTCACAAAGGCCAAGTGGGGACTAGACCGCAAGCATTCCTACTTCCGGGGCTGTGTTCGTGCTTTCTGGCCCAACGCACGAGTCTTTGGGCTCTGAGTTCTAATCTCCCCTGGCTCACACCACTTTTAAATCTTCCTCCAGCTCTTCCCGTGTTTTCTCTGGCTCCGGTTTGGAAGCAGGAACGAATCCCCCGTGTCTCGGAGGACCCAGAGAGTGTCGTATATTCAGCGTTCAAAATGAGGGAACCTGGGTTCTTTCCAAGTTTTGGAGCTGGCAGGCTTCACGGCCGCTCTCCTTGTGCAGAGCCAGAAACTCATCGCCTTGACCTCCAAGGGGTTGCCACGGCAGCTGCGGGCCCCATGGGTGGGCCTCCTGGGTGGGAGGTGCTCCCCCAGGGGGAGAGTCCACACCTTTGCAAGGCAGCCTCTCCACCCACTGTTAGAAAGTCCTTCGGGGGCCCTCAAATCGTCCTGCTCTCCCTACCGCCTCCGCACCCCCCAGGCTGCACACAGGGACCCAGGCCTCGGGGCTGGAGGAGACCCCTGCTTCACAGCAGAGCTGCTCCCATTGTCTCCCCTCCGAGCCAGGCCTGAGCCAAGCCCTGGACTCCAGTAATCCTTTGATGAAGGTCGTATTATTAATCCGCTCACTGATGAGGAAATGGAGGCACAGAGAGTGGCCAGCTTGAGATCACACAGCTGATGGGTGAGGAGATGTCACTGGAACCCAGGTGTATCCCCTCCCGCCACTGTCTCTGGCCACACCTGTCCCCTTGAAGCCCAGACTAAGCTAAGGCCACAGGGGGGCTTGGGCAACGAGTGGAGGGCCCGTCACCTGGCCCTCAGGGCTCTCGGGACTTGGGTGGAGGCTGTGCAGGTGCCGCTGGCTGGGGACAGACAGCCTCTGCCCCCTGCCCAGAGTCTTCTCGGCACTCAGACAGCAGGGTTTCTCCTCCGCACGAACCTGACCTCACCCAGAATGCCCTGTAAGCCAAGAGACTTGTCCTCCAGGCACCTCCAGACCCTTGCAGGCTCTCCCCAGTCCACCCCAAGCCAGGGAGTCCTGAACCCCGTCCAAGGGCCCAGGAAGCGCCTGGCGGAGGCGGAGGGAGCCCAGGGCACGGGACCTCTTACTTGATCTCTGTCTGGCCGCCTGCCTTCCGGGCGATCTGCACCAGCTCCTTGCCATACCGCTCCTCCGCTTGGGCCCTACGAGAACAAAGTGTGGTCACGTCCCTCTCCTTCTGCTGGCCGCGGGTCCCTTGGATGTCTGTGGTGGAAGCTGAGGGTCCACCCACCCAGCGTCTCGGGACAGGCTGGCCCTGCAGACCCCTCCTTGACAAAGTTAAGCTCCCAGCCCTTCTTCCAAATACATGTTGGCCAAACCCCCGCACATCTGAGGGGACGTCAGATCATTTGCCCACGCGGGGAGGCCCCGGCTGGGAAGAACAGGAGTCACACTCCCGACGGCAGGGTGGCCGGGCTGCGGGGGGACTCCCGCTGCTCCCACAGAGCCGGAAGGACAGCCCGCGCCCTGCCGGCCCGCGCCCTGCAGCTGGCTCACCTCTGCCTCAGCAGCTCCTCCACGTCCTTGCACATCTTCCTGCCGTCGAGCAGCCGCTGCAGCAGCACCTCATAGCCGGTGTGGGCTGTGAAGTCCCTGCACTGGAACACGGGACAGAGGACGCGTGAGCGCCACGGCCGGCTGTGTGGCTTGGGAGGGGCACTGAGTTGGGGGTCCTGGCAAGGACTCGGCTGACACATCCAGGAAAAGTCTCTGTCCGGTGTCTGGGGCCTGGCCCGCCTGTCCGCCTCCATCCTCCCACTCGAGGACAAGCTGCTGGGCTTCAGGATATGGTTTCGCACTGTGGGGCCCCTGTCTGTGGGGGTGCCAGGTGCGTGAGTCCTACAGGCCATAGCGCTAGCAGTCCAGGGCCCATTGCTCCACACAACATGGCCGCCTCCAAGGCCTGGTGATGACAGGCCTATGGGGCGCCCAGAGGGCTCGTTTCTGTCCCATTCCCAATAACCCTCTTATCTCGGTTGTCCAAGTGAGAAAACTGAGGCACGGATGGGTACGGTGTGCCCACAGTGACACAGCCTGGCAGCGGTAGGATTCGAGTCCATGCTCTCCGCCTCAACACCGCACGGCCTCTGCAAAAAACTGCACCAATCGTGTCTCCATCAACAACTGTGTGCCAGGTGCGCCAGGCTCTGTGTCGGCCAGCGGCACCATCTTGCGCCCAGCCGGCCAGGTGGGCATTGAGAGCGACTTCAGTCAGGATGCAGGCGTATCCTAACACACACCCGGGGCCACTCGGCACAGGTCTCGCCCCTTAGGGCCGGCCCTGAAACAGGACAGTGGGGAGAGGGGCATTTTGGAGAGTTCTCCTGGACACAACTGCCCTCCGCTGCCTGGCACTTGCTCAGCCCGTCCCGGGGCTCCTGACCAATCCGATTCTCTTTTCTCGTCCCTGGAATGCATTCTGAGCTGCTGGTGCTGGACACGGTCCTCATCGTCGAGGACTATGAAGGTCTAGGTCTTGAGAGTGGGTCTCGGGGCCAGGCTGCACACGTGGCTGATTGGCAGAGGAGGGAGACTGGTCCTAAAAGCAGTGACACCTTATGCTGAGAGCAGGGGCTTCTGTGTCTCTTACCTGAGCCAGGTTCCCACATCCTGTCTTGGAGAAGGTCCCCCCTCCCCAGGATGCTTGACCAGGCAATGGTAAATTGAGGCAAGCCCTGAGATTCAGCACCTAGTCTGTCTTCTTTTCCATTCCCATGGACCCCCCGAGACCTCAGAGACTGGAGAAGGGGTCTCTGCTCTCTCGAGCGCACCTATCAGGGCCCCATGTCAGACCTCAGCGAATCAGTGGGACTTTCCCAAGGCCGCACCTTGGGGGAGGCAAGTCTAGCCCTTCTTAGAGTCAAGAGCTGATGGTGCACCTTTCCCTGCCCTGTGTCTTTCCTCAGATGCTGTGTAATGGCATGTAGGGAAAGTCAGGAGAGGAGTCTAAATCAAGGAGAGCTTCCCACAGGAAGAGGCACTTGCGCCAGGTTCTGGGAGAGAAGGTGCTGTTCTTCCGGGTCTAAGTATAATCAGACATGGTGGAAAGGGCCCCAAATTGTCCCAGCTGGCCCTGCGCCCTGGCCCGGCCACCCTCAGCAAACTCAGAATAGTGGAATCTCCAGGCCTGTAGGTTACCTAGGACCCCAAGCTTATTCCCTCCTCCAAAGCATCCCTAGAAATTCCTGAGGCCCAGGTGTCAAGCAGTGTCTCTGGGCCCTGGCTGGCTGTTCGGGGCCCCTGGGGAAGGAAGTTTTCCCCCTAACCCACCCCTCCCGGCCTGTCCTGGGTCAGGCACCAGCCCCCATGTCTAGGCTGGTGTGGCTGGGCCAGGCTTTCATTTCTGTGGCTTTTGTGAGTGGCCACTTGCCCGCCAGCTGGCCGGCAGACCCTGGCTTTCCACCTCTCAGCCTCTGCCCTCCCGCCAAACCGCCCTGGCAGAAAGCTAAGACAGCCAGGGAGGAAAAGGAATCTGGAGCCTCAGCCTCCTGCCTTCTCCCCATGAGGGAGGCACTCTGAGCTGGACACCGCCCTTCAGGACTGAATTCCACGGACCACCAAACTGGGAAGCATCTTGTCCAGTGCCCCCCAGTCCTCAGGGAAACTGAGGCCCAGAGAAAGGAAGGACCTACCTTAGGAAAACACAGGCAGAGGCAAGAATATGAACTTGCAGGCGCCCTGTCACTACTCCACGAAGCCTCTGGGAGAGAGGGCAGAGCCGGCAGGATAACAAGACTGTGCCCCGCCCCCCACCCCACCGCAGCAGGTTGCTCTGCCCTTCCCTCCTAGGCCTCCACCCGACCCCCAACTCTCCAGGGGAGCCCCTCCGTCCTTACTGAGACTCCCAGAGCAGAAAGAAGCAAAACCAAACCTACATTGGCCATTCTGTAGGAGGCAGAAGGTAGCAAGGGGCCCTGCAGGCTGGGTCCCCAGGAGCTCAAGTCCCCAGAGAGTGCCGTAGCCTTAGGAATCTTGTCTCGCCTTCGCTCAGAGACACAGGGGTGCTAGCAGTGGCTGTGGCCAAGTGAGCCACTGTCACAAGTGACTAGATTGTTCTGAGGAAGTGCCTGGTTCCCTGAGGGCTTCTCCTTCCCAGCCCTGCACCCCCTCGCCCAGCCTGCATCCTCCTCCTTAGCCCCTACCCACCACCTCCTCCAGGAATGGGGTCTGACTCATTGCTCGGAGCTGGGCAGAGTCCTGCCCAGGCTGCTGTTGAGGAAATGAATGAACCAATCATTCGATTCGATAATCTGCAAGTCCACAGTCCAAGGCCCAGCCACACAGTCACTCCTGCCGGGGCCCACCCTGGCCTTCCTTCCCAGCACCCACCCAGTTTCACCTCTGAGTACCAAGGGCTCCATGCCAGGCCCCTTCCTTGACTGGCTGACGCTTCCACAATGCAGAAGCCACCAGGCGGGGCCCACATACCTACATCGGTCATTCAACAGAGAGTCCGGCACTGGTTTTCATTTCGAAACATCAAAAAATAATTTTAAAGAATAGCTTTTGAAAATGAGTAGTCGGATTCTTTCCGGCTTAAATCAAAAGCTGTATTTCGGGCTATCATTCAGTTACCATGGATTCACAGAGCCCAGGTCTGTGCCCAGGCTGGGGCCGAGAAGCTCTTCCCTGGAGGAGGGCCATGCTGGCTCTGCAGATGCGCACGGTAAGAACCAGCAAGTGGCCACAAGCCATGCCCCACCCCCGCCGAGTGGCACCTAGAGCAAGGCGCTCCGGGGTATGACGCCAGGTGGGGAGAAGGTATCGGTATCGTCCTCTCCTTCAGGAGGCCTGCACAAGCCAGATGTGGGGACCTGCCATCGCACTTGTGTGGTGACTCTGGGCCTCCCTTTCCCCACAGAGGGGCCAGATCAGGGCTGCAGGATATCTCCCAAGGCTCTAGAAAGCTCAGGAAAGCTCGGGGCAAGTATTCCTGCCTCGGCCTCAAGGCAGTGTAGGGAACACCTGGGTGCTCCGTTCTGCCGGGAGACAGCCCATCTGGCTCCTCCTCTGGGTGGGTCTAGCTGTCAGCCATTGTCCAGACCTGGGCTCTGGGCTGGGCCCTGCCATGCTCCCCCTGGGGGGATAGAAAAACAGCTTTTGTACCCACCACGACTTTCCCCTTTTCCTACCCATATCACCTTTTTCTTTTTTAAATATTTTATTTATTTGAGAGAGAGACTGAGATAGAACAGATGAGAGGCAGAGGGCGGGGGGGCAAAGGATCTGAAGCCGGCTCTGCTCTGTCAGCAGAGAGCCCAACGTGCGGCTCGAACTCAGGAACCATGAGATCACGACACGAGCCTAAGTTGCATGCTTAACTGACTAAGCCACCCAGGTGCCCCTACTCCTATCACTCTTGGTGGCTGCAGGGGCTAGGCCACAGAGACCAGGGCCTGAGCGTGCCATTTCCCTTTGTGGGACTTGGTTTCTTCATGGAGGAAGTGGGAAGAGACCAACCTCTCCCGTCTAGGGCACAGCCCCATCAGGGCAGACTGCGGCTACACAGTCAGGGAAGGTGCCCGGGCCTGCTCTGAGAGGCCGTACAGACATCGGCAGACGAGCTGTGGGTTCACACCCCTGGTCATTCTCTCTTCCAATAAAATGGGCCCAACAGTTCCCACCGCTTACGGGAAATAATATGCTCAGGGGAGAATGGTGAACAGAGACCAGAGCACGCCCTGACTGGGGTGAGGAAAATGGCAGGGGAGTCACCTAACCGGCCCAGGGCCTGCAGGACGCAGCCGGGATTTGAACCCAGCTCTCCCAGGCCAGGATCTTGGCTCTTACCTTCTCAATCTCTTGCCTCTCTGCCATTCCCCAAGCTCAGCAGCTGCTCCGCAAGTTGTAGCTCCCCAGGCCCTGCCCCGTCCCTGCCTGCCAGCCTACTGCCACTCCAACAGACAGAGGGGTGAGAGGGTTCACCCGTCCAGGAATTAGCACTGATAGTTTTCTGGAGAACAAATGGAAGGTAACTGGGAAGAGCTGTCTTGTGACTTTCTGCCCGCGAGAACTGGCTGAGAGGGAGGGAGGAGCCGCCACAGGGGGTCGTGCGGAGGGGACTGCTGGGTGCAGCTGGGACGGGTCAGAAGAGGACAGGTGCAGGGAGCAGAGCTGGGGGAAACTGGGGGGGGGCGGGAGGGGATGGGAGAGCAAGAGCTGGCCTGAGGGCATCTGCCACCTGCTGGGCCATCGCCAGCTACCAGAGCTCCGGAAATAGGACACTTAGCCCCTTTAGAGTCACTGAGCCCGCGCCCCACCCTGGCTGCGGAGATACCAGAAACAGCAGGTATGGGTATGGGTAGAACATGGCAGGTGAAGAAACAGACCCCAGTCTTCCCCATCATAGGCTCCCAACGTGGGGCGTTCAACTGAGGAAGACAGTGAACTTGTGATATGAGGTTGAGCCGGAGTGAGTTATACTGAGACTAGAACAGGACTAGGAAAGCTCTAACACATGCCGGGGCATGGGGAAGGGAGAGCTGACGGTGGCTTTAGAAGGTGGAAGAAAGAAAAGTTAAGTTGCCAACTTGCACCTTACTGGGCTCAGAAACCATTTTGTAAAATGTTAACCATTCTTGTCGGAAACGTTTCTAATGTCTGGCATGTTCTTGGGTTGATGGGCTCTTCATTCTTTATTTTTAGCCTTTTTAAAAGAAAAATATTTCTTTTTGGGAGAGTACGAGGCAGGGAGGGGCAGAGAGACTGTGACAGAGGATCCAAAGTGGGCTCTGCCCTGACAGGCTGACAGCAGAGAGTTCCAGGCAGGGCTCGGATTCACGAATTTCGGTATCATGACCTGAGCCAAAGACAGACAACCAACTGAGCCACCCAGGGGCCCCAACCATTAAAAAAATTTTTTTTTGAATTTTTTTTATTTTTGAGAGGCAGAGAGAGACAGAGCGTGAATGGGGGAGGGGCAGAGAGAGAGGGAGACACAGAATCCAAAGCCGGCTCCAGGCTCTGTGCTGTCAGCAGGGCTCAACCCCCCAAACAATGTGATCATGACCTGAGCCAAAGAGGCTTAACTGACTGAGCCACCCAGGCACCCCTGCCCCAATCTTGTTTTTAAAACACCACCTTTTATCAGTGGGAGAGGAGACAGGAGACTGGACTCACTCTTCTCGCCCCAGAAGCCCCAGACAGTGGCCGGAGCAGGCGTTAGGGGTGGCACGGTGACAGCCGTCCTGTTCTCTCCTCCTGCACACCACTTCCACCGAAGGAGCCTCTGCCGCCAGTGTGCCTCCCATGGCCAGTCTTCGGTGGCCTGGGAAACCAAAGCCTGAAGACTGTTAGGAAGCCTGACGTAGTGAGCACTGAACTCTCCAGAAGGCAGCTCCGTGAAGGCAGAAAGTGGGTCTGTTCTCTTGCTAGGTCCCAGAGCCCAGCATCTGCACAGCAAACGCATTGGACAAGGACGGAATACATGTCTTTGGGAGGCCCTCGAGAGGACGCGGCTTTAAGACCGCTGGCTCCTGGGGTTCCCCATGGAGGGGACCAGATCACTGGTTTACGTTTCAGCGATTCATTACCTAGCACCTTTACACAAGCCAGACAGACTCATCCCCTCTACTTCTTTTTTTAAATTTTTTTAATGTTTATTTATTTTTGAGAGAGAGAGAGAGAGAGAGCATGAGGGGGGGGGAAGGGCAGAGAGAGAGAGAGACACAGAGTCTGAAGCAGGCTCCGGGCTCTGAGCTGTCAGCACAGAGCCCGATGTGGGGCTCAAACCCACACACCATGAGATCATGACCTGAGCTGAAGTCGGACGCTCAACCGACTGAGCCACCCAGGCGCCCCTCATCCCCTCTACTTCTTAAAGCAGTACTATTATCCCCATTGTACAGATAAGGAAACTGAGGCTCAGGGAGGATCAGTCAATGAGTAGTAGCCAAGCTCTTTCCACTGCCCCATAGCTACTTCCTCACAGTGGGGCTAATCGCCACCATTCTTAGTTGGCAAATTGAGGCAGGCAAAGGACGAAAAGCTCAGGTATGGCTTGGATGGATGGATGGCTGGATGGCTGGATGGATGGCTGGATGGATGGAAGGATGGATGGATGGAAGGATGGATGGATGGATGGATGACCAGAGACTTCAGTAAGCAAGTTAGTTGCTTACCTGGTGTAAAGTGGGTGACAGGAGGATAAAGACAGGGTCCCAAGCCAAGGCCCTTGAGGAATTGGTGAGGAACACTGTCACCTGCAGACCTTTGGGGGGCTATCAGGAACAGAGGGAGTGTCTGTGGCCGGTGTCCCCAGAGGCCCAAGCCAGGACTCACGTGGGTAGAGAGGGGGAGGCCGACTCCAGATCAACGCAAGGAAGGGCTTCCCAAAAGCCCAAGTGACCCAAACATGGCTACCCGGGGTGAGCTGCTTCACCAGGAGGAGAGTGCCCATCACAGGGGCCTGTGAGTAGTTAGGGAGTCCGCAGAGAGGCCTCAGCTGGGTCTAAGTGTCCCTGGCTCGAGGATTGAGGGGTCCATGCGTAAGCAGATAAATGTGAGGTGATTTACAGTTTTTCTAAGGTGGCCCAGGGTAGATGTCAGAGGGAGAGATCCAAGAAGGTGAAAGATGGACTCTTATTTTTAAAGAAAAAAGCACATCGAATGTGGTTAGATGAGCTACACTGGCGTCAGGTGGGCTGACGGGGGCTTGAGATGAGAAACGAGTTTCCAGGGGCATCTGGGTGGCTCAGCTGATTAAGCATCTCTTGACTTTGGCTTAGGTCATGATCTCACGGTTCATGAGTTCGAGCCCTGCGTTAGGCTCTGTGCTAACAGTGCAGAGCCTGCTTGGGATTCTCTTTCTCTCCTCAAAATAAATAAACTTAAATACATTTAAAAAAGAGAAAGAAAGAAAGAAAGAAATGAGTTTCCAGAGGACTCCACTTCTCCAATGAGCCTCCCCAGGGCCTTCAGGGGCCGGCAGCCAGCAGCCAAGCAGTAGACTCGCCTGGCTGGTTGGGGCCTGGAGAAGTCCGGGCCCCTCAACTATGGCAGGCAGTCACCAGAGCCTTCCACGGGCCCTGTCAGAGCCCTGTGAACTTTCAGAGCCTCTCAGAAATCCCACGTAACCAGGTATGGGGGGGTAACACTAGCACCAGAAGGGGACCTACTGTGCGTGCATGCGGGTGAGCAGAGGGTGGGGGGTGTAGGGAAACACTTATCTTAGTAATACCGACCACAGGGTGCTGTTGTTTGAGGAAAGCAAGAATGAGAGAGGTTATGTAACTTGTCCAGGCCCAATCAGCGATTGCGTGGGCGGGCCTGGCTTTCAACCAAAGTCCTTCTGAGTTGAAAGCTTTGTTCTTTTAAATAAGCCTCCTCAGATAATCCGGAAGGAAAGGTCTTGGCTACCACGCTCCCCTCCCCCAGCCTGCGAGGTGAAGTCCTGCCCACTTCCCTTATGCACTCTCAAGTCTTAAAGGCGTAGCTCAACCCCCACTTCTTCCTACCGCTTTATGAAACCAAAACGTGTAGAAAAATTAGAAAAGGGAAGGGACAGGGGGCGAACACAAGCCCAGGCAGAAACCTGCAGGCGGGAATGGGCCCCTGAGGTTTAGAAAACTGGAAGTCTGACGCAGGGAGCTCTAAGTGGACCCGGTGAGTCTGAGCGAGGCTGGAGCAGGTGTCTAAAGAGGTAGCCTGAGGCCAGCTGGAGGAGAGGTAAAGGGAAGCATCGCCAGGTTCTGAGTTCGGGGGAAGGGAGCTGGGTGGGATGCAGACAGGTGGAGGTCAGTGCGCTCAACACCTATCAGCTCTAATCCTCGGAACCCCCTGGAATGTCAGGCCTGTGCTACTATTATTGCCTCATGTCACAGGTGAGCACCAGAGGCTCAGCAAGTGAATGACTTGCTCGAGTCCCACGGTTCCTCTGCACTGGCCCCACCAAGCTGCCTTGGCGGTGGGGGCTCCGGAGATCTAGCCCTGGGTGGAATAGAAAACAGATTCCAGTGGCCGAGGGTGAGGGAAGCAGTGGGGTGCCGAGGACGGTTAACGGAGGAAAGGAGAGAGCTGAGCCGCCCCAGGCACTGAGCCCTGGAGGAGACTGACCCCTTCAGCAAGGAGGGGCACTGTCCATCCCCTGCCCGTGGCCGGCCACACAGGGCTCCTTGCCACAGAGGCTTCAGTTTGTGGGTGACCAGCAGGTGGACACCTACTTACCCTACCCATCCTGTTCCCCTCGTCTCACCCCTCCTACACCTGCCAGGGGATACCCCACAGAACACCAGCCCAGGAGGAAGCCCAGGCAGTGGGATGTGGGAAGAGCTCAGGCATTGGGTTCTAGGCCTGGCCAGTTCCATGCACACAGGCAGTATGACCTTGGGCAGGTCACTTAACCTCCTGAGCACAGACCCTGTCCTCCGCAAAATGAATGTGAACACATTGCCCACCTCTGGGCTCTGGGAACTAAATGAAGTGATACCCGGAGGAGTCAGTGATACCAGGGTGCCCCCTTGACACTTAATGAGCTCCTGGAAAGTGGTGGCCATGGTGATGAGCACATATGAAGTAAAAGAAAGGAAATAAAAAAAGAAAGCTAGGTTGGAATCTTAGCTGTGATAGTTATTTGGACCGGCGGCCTCTAATCTCTCAGACTCAACTGTTTTCGTTTGTAACATGGGACGAACACTTGCACCTTGTGCCCTCGCGGGGCTGATGGGGGGGGGGGTCTTTCTTTGTGGCTGTGAATTGCTCCTCTCTTGGGCTTGAGACTTGCGACGAAGCCCTGGAGCTGCAGAGGAGCCCCATTCCCATCCCTACGCCTTTGCCCGAAGGCAGGGACAGACCCCCGCAGCCTCCGGAGAAGGCCCTGTGGCCTCCTCTGCCGGCCTTGTCAGGTTCCGGGTCTCAGAGCTGACTCTGGGTTCTGGCTGCGGGGCCCTCCAAGCCTGGGTGCTAGCTGGGCTCCTGCACCTGCAGGGGGTCTGCACGTGGGGCTCCTTGCCCTTATGAGGCCATTAACACCCATGTTGCCACCAAAATCAATTTAATACAGACAAGGAGTCAGAGCCTCGGAGACTGGAGGGACTCACCAGGGCCACACCGTGAATGTAGTAGAATCGAAGCAGGGCATGGGGCTCTAGAGGCAGTGTGAGAGACAAAGATGGCACCTTCCAAGTAAGGGTTCTGTGTTAGAGACTGAGAAGGCGCATTACCCTGCCCCACACAGCCAGCATGCACCTGCCATAGAGCCATACGGCAGGAAAATACCTCTTTAAACAGGGCAAGATGCCACCCCCTGGACCCTGGAGTGCTGGGGCTGCCTCAAGGGACCCTGGGCAATCTGAGACCACACACTGTTGAACTTTCCTTCTAAGCCAACTGGGAAGTCGGGGGCCGGAAGTCCTGATTTTCAAAGGCCTCTCGGATCCAGGCAGGCTGAGACCAGGAAAGACATCAGTTCCCTGCAGGACCTTCCCATGATCCACTGAGGAAGTAGCGACCTCAGCCTGTGGGCCAATGCTCCTTGAAGAGTGAGAGTTGGTGAGGCCTCAAGGAAGCCTAGGACGCCAGAAGGTAGAATGACTACAGGGAAGACTCCACCACCTCTGTGTTGGTGTCTATAATGACTCTCATTCTGACATGTAAGGGGATGGAACTTGACCCTGGAATCCAAGGAGCAAATGTGGCTGATGCCAGAACCAGGGGAAAACCAGACTCTCTAAGGAAGGTGTCTCTCCAAGTGTACCCAGGCTGAGAGAGTTATGGAAGGTTTGTCATAGACTAACGGCCACTCCAGGTTGGGCAACCTCAGAAAGGCTCGAACCTCAGTTTCTTCACTTATAAAATGGGAACAATAAAACCATCTCCACTCAGGACCTCGAATAGTCAACGATCTTGAAAAAGAACAAAGTTGGAAGACTCACACTTTCGGATTTCAAAACTTACTACAAAGCTACAGTAGTTGAAATAGTGCGGTACTGTCTTAAGGATAGACATATAGACCAATGGAATAGAATAGAAGCCCAGAAATAAGCACGTATATATGATTTTCAACAAAGATATCAAGATCATTCAATGGGAAAAGAACAGTCTTTCCAACAAATGCTGCAACAAATGCAAAAGAATGAAGTTGGACCCGGTCTTCACACTATATACAAGAATTAACTAAAAATTGATCCATGACCTAAATGTAAGAGCAAACATAGAGGAAAAGCCTCAAAACACTGGACTTGGTGATGATTTCTTGGATTTGACACCAAAACCACAGATAACAAAAGAAAAAATAGGTAAATTAGATTTCATCAAAATTAAAAACTGATGTGATGCATAAGACAACATCAAGAGAGTAAAAAGACAGAGCACAGATTGAGAGAAAATATTTGCAAGTCCTATATATGATAAGGGATTGATATCCAGAATGTATAAAGAATTCTTACAATTCAATAAACACTAACGAGAGAGAGAGAGAGAGAGCATGAGCAGGGAAGGGACAGAGAGAGAGGGAGAGAGTTGTCTGCATAGAGCTGAGGACACAGGGTTTGATCGCAGGAACCGTGAGATCACAACCTGAGCCAAAATCAAGACTCAGATGCTTAACTGATTGAGTCACCCGGGTGCCCCAAGATATGAAATTCTGATGTCTGTCGAAATACAGATAAACCTTAGACAGCTGAGTGAAATAAGCCAGACGCAAAAGGACAAATACTGTATGATTCTACTTCTATGAGGTTCCTCGCATAGGCAAATTCATAGAGAGAAACTAGAACAGAAGTAGGAGATGAGGGGAGGGAGATGAGAGTTAAGTGTTTAATGAGTACAGAGTTTCTGCTTGGGATGTTGAAAAGATCTGGAAATAGTAGCAATGGTTGTGCAACATTATGAATGTACTTAATGCCACTGCATGGCACATTTAAAAATGGTTAAAGTGGTAAGTTTTATGTTATGTATATTTACCACAATAAAAACAAGTAATCGTAGATTATAAGGTTAAAAAAACCAAAACAAACCTCTACCCTCTATTCATTCACAAGTGAGTCAAAGGAGGTCACAGAAGAGCCAGCTGTACGCTGGTTATCAGCAATGACGATGCGTCCAGCATCCCCACAACGATCCACGCCAACAGTGCTCAACGCTGGCTGCACTTTGGACACACTGAAGAACTTAGGAAAATACTGATGCCCAGCCTCCCGCCCTGAAATGCGGATGTAATTGACCTTGGGTATGGCCTGGGCATTGGATGTTTGCGAGCAACGGTCCTACAAGATGTGGCTCCCTGTCACGTTTCCCATCTTATCTCCAAGTATCACCCACCTTGGCCACTTGGCCCCAGCCACACAGGCCTCCTCGTCCCTTGAATATGTCAAGCACTCTCCTCCTCAGCCCATCGCCCTCTCTTTCCTTCCCAGTATGGCTCAGCTGCTGTTTTCCCAAGTCCACTGCTGGGAAGCCCTGAGTCCCATCTGGCCCCCTGATTCCTGCCCTGGGTGTGGTCTCTGGAGCTCCAGCAGGCACTTCCTGTCGCCCAAGAGTGGGTACTGTCAACACCAGCGGAAGGGGCTGTCACTCACCTACATTCTCCTCAGCCCTGCTCAGGGTGCCAGGTCTTAGCAAACCACCACACCCCCCACGAACCCCAAAGGGCTCTCTGATCTGAGCCTGAGAAGGGAGCCGCCAGGTCTAGACCAGCAACCCCAAAGTCCACCTCGGTGGTATCTCCAGTGCCACCTCCCCTCTGAGATTTCTGTCTGCAAAACAGAACTAAGAATACCAAGTTTACAGGGCTGTCGTTGGAATGAAATGCATCTTGTCACTTGAAGCCATAGGAATGACTCTCTGGTGGCAGAGTTTAAAGTGCAACGGTGAACAGAGCTGGGGAGGCACTCTGTGGGAGCACATGTAATCCTAAGTCTGGGGCCCTTCGAACCGGCTTCTGGTCTGCGTGGTACGCAGCGGGAGGTGGCCCCCTTAGCCGCCCTTAGCCTCCTCATCTTAAGAGCCTCTGTCTTAGGTTAGCATCACTCTGGCGTCCCACATGAGGAATCTGAAGTTCAGAGAGGGGAAATGATTCTCCCCAGCCCGGCAAGTGAAGGTGGAGGCTGGGAGAGGCAACAAAGAAGCGTGCTCCCTCCCGGGCCTGGAGGGAGGAGCTGCTGGAGCCAGGGAGGAGCCCCAGCACGGGCGGGCGGGCGGCCGCAGGGCACAGGGTGCCACTCTCTCTTGCTGGAAGTCCAGGCAGTTTCAGTTTCCACACCAAGTTCCCTTCATCGTGTGGTTTGCGGCATCAGCTAGACTCTGGGTGAGGAGGGAGGCCATCCTGCCCACGGCCTGCGGCCTCCGGGCTCCTTTGCATGAGAGGAAACATCGGCTGCTGGAGAGGGCCTGACCTTCCGCCCGGTCGCCCTGCAGGAGCCTTTCGGCCAGAAAACTGCCTTCCAAACCCAGGGTGCCCACGCCCCCCTCCCACACCTTCGCCCGTGCCATCCCTCCCCCTGGAGTGCCGTCTGCCTGCCTGCCGTCTCCCAAATCCTTGCCCGAGCAAGGCCCTCCCCCTCCATTCCGGGGGCAGGGGGCTACCCCCGCTGTGTGTAGTACACAAGTCCCCTGGAACCGGAGCGCAGGGGGCCAATGAGAGGCAGATCTTGTTTGCCACCAAGGATAAAATCGAGGGTGTGGGTGACGTTCTTGACCGAGGCCACTGGGGCCAGCAGATCCTCCAGGTGACGGGCCTCACAAACGCAGAGTGAGCATAACCACAGACCTAGGCAGCTTTCCTGCACCATCAGACAGCTGGCCATGTCCTGGGGGATCGGCACAGATGAACCAAGTTCTCGGGCCCCAGGGGGGCCGTGTACCACGAAGTGCACAGAGTATGTGTAAGCGGTGATGCTATCAAATCACAAATTTCACTTAAAATCTCAGGCTTGAAAATCGGAATTGCTTGGTCTTGTTTTCAAATATTTTCCTTTTAATGACATACATGATCTGTGTTCGCTTACAGAAAATTAGGGGGGAAACGGAGAGAACTACAACCCTACTTCCAAAATGACAGAAAACAATGTCTACATATAGGGGGCCACCCATGTATCCTATAAGAATTATACCTCAACCAAGAAGAAACTGGCCAATCTCCTTGAATTCATGGGCAGAGTATGATGGTGTCCCACAGATCTGGAAGGGAGTCCCTGCTCTGCCCTGGACATGTGGCCATGGAGTAGACCCACCAGTGCCTCCATTCAGGAGATAGGAGGACACTGACAGAGAAAGAGTCTGTCCTCGTGCCTTCGGACGGCCACGGCCAAGGAGGCACTGGGAAGCAGCAAAGGCAGGACAGCGAGGGCCTCCCTCTCCTGCCTCCTGCACTGTCTACAAGCCCCTGATACTCGGGAGGACCTGCTCCCCAGCCCCTGGCCTCCTTGGCATTCAAGGCCATGGGGGCCTGCCCTGCTGCAAATTCTCGAACAAAGTCTGAGCAGGCTTCCGTTCTTGGCAGAGCCCCTCCAGGCCTGCCCTCCCAGCCCCTTCCGGGCCACTCCAGTCCCTCCTTCCTGCATAAAAGGGCTCCTGCCCAGCCAGAGACACAGCCTCATTCTCTCACTCAGGAATGTCTCTTCTTCCTGGAATCCACCCAAGGAAATAATCCTGAGTGAAAAATGTTGATACACAAAGATCTACCCAACGCAGCACTGTCCAGAGTAACGAACAACCGACAGCAGCAACCTCTATGTCCAACAATAGGGACTGAATAAATGAATCATACGTCTACCAAACCCAGGAGCTTGGACCATTAACAATGGTGTTTTGAAGGAACACGAGGAAATCACACCCACACCCACACATGTTCGAAATGGAGTTACGTTGAAAAGAGGCAGGAGCGTCCACAACAGTGAGAGTCTCCTTAACCCTACTGAACTGTACGCTTAGATGTTAAAATGATAAAGTTCACATTAGGTATACTTTACCACGATTCAAAATAAATTTTAAAATGCAAGGGAAAAGGGGCGCCTGGATGGTTCAGTCTGCTGAGCGTCTGACTCTTGATTTCGGCTCAGGTCATGGTCTTGCCATTCGTGGGCTCGAGCCCCACATCCAACTCCGAGCTGAAAGCGTGAAACCTGCTTGGGATTCTCTCTCCCCTCTCTCTCTCTCTTTCTCTCTCTGCTCCTCCCCCACTTGTGTGCACACACGTGCACTATCACTCTCTCTCTCTCTCTCTCTCTCTCTCTCTCTCTCGCAAACAAAAATAAACATTAAAAAAAAATAAAATGCAAAAAAGGTACGGGAGAATACAAACTTGTGTGCACAATGTGCTTGGCCCTGTGTCAAATAACACTAGGAAAGCACAGCAAAACATTACCGGTTGTCTTTGGGTGATAAGAGTAAGGGTGCTTTTTCCTGGCTTTCTCCATTTTCCTGCTTTCCATAGCTTTAGGTGCTCAGAACAAAGTAGGTGCCCAGTGAGCATCAGCCTCTCCTGATTTTCTGTGAGGCCCCAAGGCAATGGTTGGCAGGTCCCGGGATGGGGGACAGGCCAAAGCGGGGCCTCTATCCTAAATGGGGAACCTCAGAGCCTCAGAACTGGGAAGGGGAAGAGGCAACAGCAGCTGAGCCGGCACAGGCGAGGAGGGATGGGCTTATCCTCAGCCCCTGTGTATCCATCCCTGGTGAGTCATTCCCCTACCCAGAAAGTGGTGTCTTCCTCTGTGCTCTGTCTGTTGGGGAGCTCAGCTCCTCCCAGCATGACACAGAGGTTTCCAGATGAGGCTGGAGCCTAGACTCACAGGGGAGAGATGACTACAAGTCAGAGGAAGAAGTTCAGGCTTGCTCCCTCTGTCCCCCTTAGGGGTCCATCTTACCCTTAGGGGTGAGAGGTCACTGTAATATATGTGGCCCAGCCTCCTCCAGCCCTTAATTTTCCTTTTAACAACCCCCAAAGGGATAGGATGCGGATCTCAGGAAACCCTGGTTCGAAACGAAACTTTCCCTCTTAAAACAATACCCAGTGGCTTCTTCGTAAAAGTCTGGGAGGGAGCTGGAGGGTGGGACGGGAAGGGACATCTCAGAGCGGTCCCCCCCCCCCCACCGGTGCCTGGTCAGTTATTAGGGAACCTCAGTCTCCAGTGCTGGACAGTAACTTCCTTGAGGGCAAGACAGTCTCATTACCTGATTGGATGTGGGGGTGAGGCTAGGTAGGAGGTCCAGCTAAGACCACCTAGCAGAGAATCCTGTTCAACAAATATTTGTAAAATAGACCTAAAGTGAAATGAAGGAGAAATGGGTTCGGGAAGGTAGCGTGGCTATGTTCACACATTCGACATCGACCGAACACGGTCCCTCGCTTGCCCGCCCTGTGGGCTGAGGATGCAGACAGACGTTTTCTGCAATAGAGTTCGGCTGCCTGCTGGGAGCCGAGCCACTGGCAAGGAGAGACTGGGAGGTGGGGAGTAGGACCTTGCCTTTTTAGGGCTTCTGCGCCCCTCTGACTCACTGCCGGGCAGGTTATATGAGATCTAAAGCCTTCTCGGCTCAGGCACCTCCTAGTCTTTCCCTCAGCTTTGTCTCGCTGACAAGCCCCACTCTGAGGCCCAGCCACTAACTTCCTGCGGAGCTGCGATGCGCGTTATCATTTGTGTGTGCAACAGAAATTAAATGATCCCTTCCTTCCCCCTGTGGCTAGTCCACCCCTGCCTCACTCCACAGTGGCTTGTGTCTGAATGTTTTGCCACAGAAAATAGCAGGTTATAAATAAACACTGGGTGGCCGCATCGATAAATTACAAACACAGGCCTGGTAAGGAACAGAACCGGCCGGCTTCTACGCTGAAGGTTCCCACCACTTCTGAGCCACGGTGTCGGCTTTTTATAATTTTTTGGTCTCCTACCTTGCTATCAGCTACCATCTATCTGTCAGACGGTCTTTAACGTTCATATCAATCACCAATGTGTATCGTGTTCCACGTAGACCTCTACCAACTGATGCATCTATAAATTAAAAGATCAAATGATCCAGCTTGTTGAAATTCTGGGTAAAATTAGAGTTCACAGGCCCTAACTAAAAATTATGGGGCATCTCATATGATTAAAGTAGCTGAGCTTTAATGTGAGCTCTCAGCTCCTCAGAAACCACTTGTGTTTCCCTCTTCCCCTGAGCTAGTGCCAGGCACGGAGCTAAATCCCACCTGGGCTCTGGATGGTTGAGATTGCCAAATGACTGCAGTGCTATGGTGCTAGACGTGATCCTTCTAGTTCGTGGGCTGCCTTCCACCATTTAAGACTGCTCATTTTTGAACTTCCAAGCTATGGGATGAAATGGCATTGCCTTGGGCTGGGGTAGAGGTAGGGGAGGGCCAAGTTGGGTTCTGTGCCCATACCCCTACGGCGGTGAGGTCCTATGTCTTTTGTTTTATAGATTTGTCTGTAAACTGAGCTTCAAAATACTTCTATCAACCTGGTCTGATCTTCGCACTTCGCTGGGAGGTAGGAAGGACAGACATTTTTCCTCCATTTTGCCAATGTGGCCCAAAGGGCCAGTGATCTGCTGTGTTGATAGAGGGTGTGGAAGCACCTTGGGCAGAGCCCAGACACTGGAGCTAGCCTGTGGGGTTTAATCCCCACTGTGTGACCTTGGGCAAGCTACTTAAGCTCTCTGTGCCTCAAACTTCCTCCTCCGAATACTAGAGATAATAATAGCATCTATTTCATCAGTTTAACTGAATGAATAGAGCAACAGTCCTGAGAACAGTGCCTGACACTTCTTTAGTACAAGTAAGTGTTAGTTGTCCTCACGGGCTGAGCTGGGCATCAGGGAGAGGGGTTGGCATTCAGAGCCCTGGGGCCAGCGATGCTGACCACGACCTCCTGGTGCACTTGTCCAGGCTCGGGGTGAGAGGCTCCCGCTGGCCACTTCTCTCTGCCCCTCTGCTCTGGCCTTGCCTAGGCTATACCTGAGGCACCTGGAGGTCATGAAGCCTGTGGTGGCTCAGAGGTGGGGCAAGCACAAAGCATGGCTGCATGTCCCTTAGAAAGCCGCCGCGGGTGGGCTCCTTTCTTGCTGCTGCTGCTGTCCCTGCCACACCCTACTGCTCCTAAGCACCCCCCCCCCCCCCCGCCACCGCCCAGATCCTGCCACGGGGCTGCTCCTTGCCACAGCTCTGCCGTCAGAAAGGTGGGGCCAGGAGCCCTGGGCTGGGACAGATGTCCTAGAGGTAAAATGGTCAGGGTCTCTGGTCTGCCCTGGGCTGCAGAGCACCCTGGATTTCCAGGCCCTACCTCTTTCCCCTACTTTGCGCTCTAAGTCGGAGCAGAGGTGATGACTCACTGCCCCACCCCCTACTGCAGCCAACGCCCCTTTGCAAGGGCCCAGCTGCCAGCCTGGTGCTTGGGCTGGGCAGAGCCAGGTCTGCCTCCATTGTCTTTTCTGGCCTGAGCCCTCCTCTGCTATGTAGAGATGGGGAAACAGAGGCCCAGAGAGGAACGGGTCCCCTCCCCAGGTGGCCCTCCGCTCACTGTGTGGTCAGGGCAGGTGAGAAGCAGGCCACTCGCATGCCGGCCACAAGCAGAGCACGGCCTGGAGGGGAAGGAAGGCCTGGCTTGGTAACTCTCATCCTCCTGGCCACAGGCCCCGGAAAGGGCCCAGGGAGGGCCAGGCTGTTGGCTAAGGCCTCGCTGGCCGAGAAGGGCCAGGGAGTCCTCTGCCGGTTTGGAGGGAGGCACCCTCAGGACAGTCTCATGCCCCAGCTCTAACCAGAGAGGCCTCAGCTTTTTCCCATGAGCCGCTGGGGCCAGCCAGAGCTTGAGAAGCAGAGGAGAGGTAGGGGCAGGTCTGCTAAAAAGCTGAGGGGATCTGGGGTCCAAAGTGGGCTTGCAGGCTGTGTGGCCCATGCCAAGCCACTTCACCTCCACTGGCCTATTGGGTGCCATCACTTCATGGGGGAAAGGACTTGAAGTAGCCTGCCCTGAGTTTAAGAAAGTTAGCAAGCGACTGCCCAGCCCTTGCTGCCTCCTCTAAGGACCCCTAAAGTCTGCAAGGAAGAGGGGTTATATGAGGAGAAAAGAACTGTCATTTGATGACATTAGATCGCCTTTTTAAATCCTCCCATTTAGTTGAGATGCTTATTAATATTTATCTGGACTGTATAGCTGGGGAAAATGAGGCTCAGAGAAATCAGATAGCTTGCCCAGCCTCTAAGTAGCAGAGCGAAGATCCTAATTCAAGTTTGTCTGGTCCCCCAAACCATGACCCCCCTTCTTCCTTCACCTCACATGGCCTCCTCAAGCCCCTATCCATATATTAGATTCTCCTTTTTTTAAAAAAAATTTTACGGGCACCTGGGTGGCTCAGTCGGTTAAGCATCCAACTTCACCTCAGGTCATGATCTCAGTTTGTGAGTTCAAACCCTGTGTCGGGCTCCATGCTGACAGCGGCGCCTGAAGCCTGCTTTGGATTCTGTGTCTCCCTCTCTCTGCCCCTCCCCTGCTTGTGCTGTCTCTCTCTCTCTCTCTCTCTCTCCCCAAAATAAATAAACATTAAAACAATTTTTTAATTGTTTAAAAGTTTATTTATTTATTTTGAGAGAGAAAGAGAGCGTAAGTAGGAGAGGGGTAGAGAGAGAGCGAGGGAAAGAGAGAGCGAGAATCCCAAGCAGGCTCTGCATTGTCAGCGCAGAGCCCGATGTGGGGCTCAAACTCACGATCCCCAAGATCACCACCTGAGCCGAAGTCAGACGCTTAACCAACTGAACCACCCAGGCGTCCCTAGATTCTCCTAAAAAGATCCTGCCGTGGAGAGACAGTCTCTCAGAGAGGGTCTCTCAGGCCTGGGTGTATAGAGGATATCCCTCCCCCGCTTCACTGAGGTGAAGTTTGCAGAGGAATCAGCACCCCAGGCCAAGGACTCCCTTCATCTTCCAACTCAGAAGGGACAGAAGCCCAGGTCACTTCCACGATAATTAAGACCAAACATCAACCGCTCTTTTTATGAGCAAACCTCCCTCCTGGAGCCCCACCCCCATCCGCTGCCACCGGGGAAATGTCAGCGGAGCTAGCCTCCCCGGAGCCCGTTCCACTTGTTCGCCGCCCCAGCCGCCTTCACTCACCCAAAAGGCATCTCTGAACTGAAGCTGGGGCATCATCTTCAGGCGACTGCCGCGGCCGAGCTTGCTCTCCCCCGCCACAGACAGGGCTGAACGAGGGCCAGGAGCCAGGCGCACCGTCCCAGTCCCGACAGGGCTGGCCCCCGCCCCCCCTCCCAGGCCGGCGCCGTCTGCAGCGGCTCAGAAGGCAGCCGCAAGCCAGAGCGGAGCTGCCGCAGGAGGGAGGAAAAGGGCTCAACCTGTTTTGTTTGGGGCGAGAATCGGCAGCAAAATGAGGAAGGAGCAGTACCCTTCCAGTGATGGGAGGGCGGGCCCTGGTGTCCGGCAGGCCCCTGGCCAACCCTGCGGTGATGGAGACACAGTCCAGGCTGCAGGACTGAGAGCAGGGATGCCAGCCCCGGCTGGGAGGCAGTAGCCAGCGGGAGAGGCAGGCTGGTGCACAGGCCAGGCGGGGAGAGCAGCCTGGGGCCTGCGCAGGAAGGTTTGTGCAACCTCCCCCCCACCCCCACCCTGGGGCAGGCACCGGGGCCCTCGCCACAGGAAGTGGAGCCTCGGTGCTCCCTGGTGCTGCCCCGCCTGACACCTGCCACTCTGCTTCCCGCCTCCACTTGCCCCCTTCCAAAGCTCTAGCCGGGCCGTTCTCAGGGCTCCTAAACTTAGGGAGCCTGAAGCCCACCGAAGGCGTGGGCAAGGACGGGCGGGAACCTCGGTGCTGTCGCCCACCGTCCCAGCCCATGACCAAGCCAGGGGCAGAGATGCTAGATCTCCACTCCCCACCAGCAAACCTGGAGAGGCTCACTCAGGCCCAGGACATCACTATCACTCATCAAACCCTGGCTGCCTAGTGCCCCAATCCGCAGTCTGCCTTCAAGGAGCTCACAGCCTGGGGGCAGACAGCAGTGTGCTGGGGGTGGTGTGACCAGGTAACTAGCAGGGAAGAACAGCCTGAGGCCTGGTGGCTGCTACCCCGCAAGCCTCCAGATTACACCCGCTCTGGGGCTAGAAGCGCCCCTCAGGAGGTGGAGTCTTCAGGTTGAAGAACATGGCTGAACTGAGAGACAGGATTATGAAGGCATAGTGTGGGGGTCTGAACACCCAGGTTGAGGTGCCTATTTTTGTTTTGTCTGGCCCCTACCCTTCAGTGGTTGAGGTACCTTAATCGACTCTCTAACTCTCTCAGCCTCAGTTTCCCTATCTGCCACCCCCCCCATCCCCCGACTTTAGAAAGGAGCCGGTGCTGAGAACATCACTGGGATTTCCAGTTTGTTTGGGCAGGTGCTGGGGGCACTGTCTGGTACCACCTTGGAAAGGGCCCTGGGCTGCAGCCCCAAACACAGCGCCGAGGAGCCAGGGCCTGACTGCTCAGCAGAAAATGCCGGCAGGGGGGCCTGAGCCCAGGGTGGGTAGGCAAAAAGGGATGAGTCAGCCTTGTCTACAAATCACCACCCTCACCAATGCCTCCTTTACCTCCGACTGAGGTGATAAGAGAGATGAAAGCTGGCGTGGAAGACAGCTAAGCTCCCAAGTGCCAGTCTGTGTGCCCAGACTTAGAGACGGGGCACACCCAGACTTCTGAAACAGCCGCCCAGGAGAGAATACTTCAGGGAGAATTGCAGAGCAGTGGGCTGCCCCTGGGAGTCCCCTACCTCCAGAACCCGTAGGTCTGAGCCACTAAACAATCTTCAGCATTGAAGACACCAAGCCAGGCTTTCTGTTGCTTGCAGCTGAGGACAGCTAATGGTGTCAATATCACCTGGAACTTTGAATGCCGAGGCTGCACCTTATCCTAAGAGCATCTGATAGCACCATCTCTGATAGCACGGACTCGGCCCACCTGGCCTCAGTTTTTCCATCTATCAGTTGGGGCGATGCCTCTGGTTCTGGAGGAAGACTAGAAACCCTCTGGTGACAGAAGGTTAACATTGGCAGAAAACTTCGCAGCCAGGCTCCTTCCCCTGCCTCTCCAGGGGTTCCTCCCCTCACCCTCAGCAAATATCTGCTCCTGAAAGGCCTTTTCCCTCTCCCCAGAAGTACCCTTCTCATTTGCTACACTTTGCCCCTCTGCTCTCCACCCTTCTTCCTGGCACGTCTTCCTTGACCCTCCTTACCTGGAAAAGTCCCCCCAAGGCCCACCTCAAGGATCCCACAAATGAGGCCTTCCTATCTCAAAGGCTCTGGTCCAGCCAGGGCAGCCTCGGAAAGATTGCTGTGCTGGTCGTGGGCCAGAGCAATTGCGGAAGGAAGTAGCGGGAGGCATCCAAAGAGGCTCTAGAGTTCTCCGCTGCAAAGAGGTCTTCCTCCTCCCCTCAGGCCACCGCGCCTTTCGCAGCTCCCAAGGCTGGGCCACCGGGGCAGCCAACTTGGCTTCGGAGCACTTGCCAAGTACCAGGGGCACCGTTAAGCTTTCTACACGCACCATCTCACCTCGTCCTCACCCCATCCTGTGGGGTGCATGCTATCATCGCCTCTACTTCCCAGTGGAACGAACCAGGAATTAGAGTTTATGTGACTCACCCAAGCCCTCACAGCCAGTGACAGAGTGCTGGGCCGCAGACTCAGGTCTGTCCGATGCCAAAGACCATGTCCCTGACCTCCACGGTATCTTTCACCAACAGCCCTCTCTCTTTTCTAATTTAATTTTTTTCATTTTTTTAATGTTTATTTATTTTTGAGAGAGAGAGAGAACATGAGCAGGGGAGGAGCAGAAAGAGAAGGAGACACAGAATCTGAAGCAGGCTCCGGGCTCTGAGCTGTCAGCACAGAGCTTGACGAGGGGCTCGAACTCACAAACCGCAAGATCATATCTGAGCCGAAGGCGGACTCTCAACCCACTGAGCCACCCAGGCTTCCCTTTTTTTTTTTTTTTTAAACGTTTTATTTATTTTTGAGAGACTAAGAGAGACAGAACGCAAAGGTGGGAGGAGCCAAGAGAGAAAGGAGACACAGAATCTGAAGCAGGCTCCAGGATCTGAGCTGTCAGCACAGAGCCCCACACAGGGGCTCAAACCCACAAACTATGAGATGATGACCTGAGCCGAAGTCGGACACTTAGCCGGATGAGTCACCCAGGCACCCCAACAGCCGTCTCTTAACAATGGGTTTCAGCCTTCATTTCTCCAGTCTGCCTCCAGACCCTCTCGCTGCAATCCAGAGCCAGAAATACTGAGCCTCGGGAGGTTATTGGGGCCGGTGGTGCTATTGGGTGAGAGTCCAGCCCTGGCATATGGCCTTCACTGTGTTATTGCATCCATTGAGGATGACTTGGCTGCAAGAAACATAAAACCAAAGGGTTTATTATGGAGGAAGTGTGTTAGCTCCCACATGAGGGGTCTGGAGGCAGCGTGGCTTCCAGGTGGGGTCCTTTAGGGCTTCAGCTCAGTTTCTCTGTGGTTCTCCTCTATTTTCTGTCTCCCCCCGGGGGTTGCAGTGGTTCTGGCCTACAGCTCCAGACAAAGCCACATCTAGGGGAAGAAAAAGGCCACCTCTGCTTGTATCTCATTTTCTTCAAAGTCCCCTCTATCCCCATCCTCCCGGGAGACCTCCCCTCATGTCTTGTGGCCAGAAGTGAGCCACACATTCATACTTCACCACTGGGGAGGGGATCCCTTGGGGTGTCATAGATGTTGGGAGCCAACCACTGTTACTACCACAGCCTTCTCTAATCCAGGTCCACGAACACTGCTGGGCACCAACGCCTGCCAGACTTGCTAGAACTAGGGCCCAGAGAGGAGGCAGCCTGATGTCTGCCTGGAGGGGCCCACAGACAGGTTCTAGAAGGTCCCTCCTGATGAGAAGTGGCTTGGGGTAGGGGTGGGGGTGGGTGAAACCAGAAGAGAGTGTTGTTATATTCCTGAGAGAGAGAGAGAGAGAGAGAGAGAGTGAGAGAGAGGGATGAGGCCTGGGCGAGGCAGCAGGGAGCGGGAAGATGGAGAGCGGGCCATCCAGGAGGTGGAGAAGCAAGACAGAGACATCTGAGTGCCTCTCAGGAAAGGGATCTTTATTTCCAGCCTCCCTCAGTCACTAGCCCCCTCAACAGGTGAATTCAGTCCTAAAAATCACAGCTTTTTAATGACCGTTGCAGCTGCTTCCAAACTCAACTTGCCTTAAGCTCTGGGCGGCTCTGCCTCAGGCCGGGCTATGGCTCCTCTTTTAAGGGGGAGTCCCCTGCGCGGGCAGAGCCCTAGCCTGTTTTGCATGGCATTTGAACACATCCGCTTGAAGAATTCCAGTTGTAGCAGGCTCAAGGATTGAGAATAAAATGCAAAATCGGTTACAACATCGATTGCCACAACCGGGGGCAAGGCTCAGCTCCCAAGCCACTTCATTTATCCTTTCGAGCCAAGTAAACAACAAGATCAATAATCCTAGCCACCACTAAGGGATGTCGGTACCTACAGGCCTGCATGTATTTTACGTGCTTTATCTCGTCCATCGCTTTCTACCAGGACGAGCTACATCATTTGCGGGGGCAACACGAAATGAAAGTGTAAGGCAAAGACAAAAATTGCCATCAAAGGTACTAATGTATAAAGTTTTGGAGCGCCTGGGTGGCTCAGTCGGTTGAGCGGCCAACTTCAGCTCAGGTCATGATCTCACGGTCTGTGAGTTCGAGCCTCGCGTCGGGCTCTGTGCTGATGGCTCAGAGCCTGAAGCCTGCTTCAGATTCTGTGACTCCCTCTCTCTCTGCCCCTCCCCCTGTTCATGCTCTGTCTCGTTCTGTCTCAAAAATAAATAAAACACTAAAAAAAAATTTTTTTTTTAAAGTTTCTCCCTTTGCCATGTTCTCTCGCTCTCGCTGTGGTGCTGCTTTATTTGCTATTTAACATGCTTCTGAGCAAACTCCATCTGCTGTTGGGCTTCCTTTCCAGCCAACCAGGGGACTGTATTCCCGGGCTGGGGACAGGGAAGTCAAGCCAGTCGTCTCCTTTTCCTCGGTAGGTAGCAATCCCGAAAGGTATTGCAAACTGACGCCAAGACACACTTTTGCATCAGAAATGGGAGAAAGACTCACCCCCCAGTCACCTGCCTAATGTGCCATGGTGCTGTCCATCTAGGGCAGTGACAGTCACCTGACATGTCTCATCCCGAGATGCCACCAGGCAATCCCGAGCCTCCCCACACCTGCACCCAGGTCCCTGCTGGGGGCAAAGAGAGGCAGTGGTTGCTAGGCAGGAGTGGGGAGGAGGGAGCTGAGAACCTGTGCAGGGGAGGTAGCAGGAGTCAGGACCCCATATGAGCCAAGGCTCCACACCCTTCACCGTCTCAGACTTCACTTACAAAACACAAATTCAAAGATAATGTTGTAAGAATTTCAAGATGGTAACTGCAGAGCATTAAGCCCCAAGTGCAGGGTCCTTCCCTGCACAACAGCACTAGTCGCTGAAGCCAAATCTGTTTGCTACTGTCCTGCACACAGCAGAAAGTTATTTTCAGACCCAAATCTGATCACGTACCTTCCCTTTGTCACCTTGCTATGACTTCCCATTGTTCTTAGGACAATGGTCATTGCTCTCACATAGCTTAGAGACCCTGTGTGATCCAGCCCCAGCCTACCTTTCAACCTCATCTCATACAGGAAGAGTCTGCAGCAAGAGCTCGGAGCCTCCTGGAGAGGGGAAGGGCTATAAAGGAGGGTCTCAAAGTTGCTTGGTGACATTGGGAAGCCAGAAGGCCTTTACCATAAACGTCACTAGGAAATGGCATTGCCTGTGGTCCAAGGGGCATTTATTTTGTTCCTTTCATCGCTGACATGCTGTCTTGATAACATCTGCTGTTCTCCAGGCAGGCCAAGCGACACACGTATCCCCTTCCTGGAGGAGCAGAGTGCACTGCCGTAACGTTGGCCATGGTTGTCAGGTGCCCAATGGCCGAAGTGGAATGTTCCTGTACCTGACCACTGCCACGCACTGCTCTGGGATGCCCGCAGCGTCCCTCCAGGCAGCCAGAGGCTCATGGCCACCAGGCTGGGGCTCCCACCCTCAACCCCACCATGCTTGCCCTGGAATGGGACAAACCCCACTGCCTGCACCTGTCAGCATTTTCTGATCTTCCTTCTGGGGACATGAATAAGGCATGGCTCCTGCTCGTCTGGTGGGGAAGGCAACCCAGGTGGGGAAATGTGCTGAGAAGGGAATTCCAGAAAAACTACCGACGCCCGTGGGGGGTTTCACTGCATGGGCCCTGTGCTCTGGTCTTCATATTCCTTAGGTCTCACTTAATCCAGCAGATGAAGAAACGGAGCCGCCG
Source organism: Paguma larvata (assembly GCA_030068075.1). NCBI lineage: Eukaryota > Metazoa > Chordata > Mammalia > Carnivora > Viverridae > Paguma > Paguma larvata. The sequence goes on from CM057827.1 coordinate 113,336,956, forward strand.
TGGGACTGATTAATTGTCAGAGTCCCAGCCTAAGCAGGACCTTTCCTTCCTAGAGTGTGGGGCTGGAGGCGGGAGGCTGGGCCAGGGTCGGGGCCAAAGCCTGGTGGGAGGGGAAAGAAAGGAAGTCCCCAGCCGAGGAGGAAGTGCAGAGACCTGGGGCCAGGCTGGGTGGGGGTGGGGCTCCCAGATCTTCTGGCTGAACCTGGAGATATCCTTCTCTCAGACCCCCCTGGTTCCTGAGGGTGTGGCCCTCGGCCCTCAGGGTGTGATATAGATTGTTTTTCAGTTCGCACTGAGCGGGGAGAGCAGTTGCAAATAATAGTAAGTCTTCTTCCCACTCAGACGGCTCTTCTGAGATGATGACGGGCTTTCAGATTTACTAATTTGCAGCCACAAGAGTATGACTCTGAGTTTCCAAGCACCGTCAGTCTTCGGAAGCTGGGGTGCTGCTCAAGATCCTTGAAAGACGTCAAAGAGGTGCCAAGTGGCCGGTGGGCAGCCGGCAGAGTGACTGAACAGAGACCCGCAGACCCGGAGAAGGAGCTTCTTGAGCGAGGGCCGAGCAGCTCACTGGTCCGAGGCCAGAGGCCTGCAAAGACCACCTGGAGGTTCTCAAATAACCGAAGGGGTGCCTACCAGATGCATTGTGGGACTTCGTAAAAAAGCATAAGGCCAGGCTCCAACTTAGACCTACCGACTGGGTCGGGGCCAGGGCCTCTGCGAAGTCTGTAGGTTTCATAAGCGAGTCAGACATACACGCTTGGATCAGAACTCCAGCTACTGCCTTACTGCTTCATTTTACAGATGGGGAGACTGAGGCCCAGCCAGAAAGAAGACTGCCCTGACTCTAACAGGGAGGGCAGGATGTAACCACCTCCCACCCACTCCACCCCCTCGGCCCCGCCCTCATCCTTTCCAGCCCGGTTGTGTTTTCTATTGCTCAGCTGTGTCGCATTAAGAGCTTTCAAACAGCTTCTCCGCATCCTCTCCCCAGTTGGGTTGGTTTTAATTTAGTCAGAACATGACTTGTTCACAGTAAGGTCAAGCTTGACTCTGGCCTAGTTGGTGTTTACTTACCGCTGAGAACCTGCGATTCGGGGGCAGGAGACCTCAACTCCACTTGGTCGGCAGGAAATTCGTGAAGTTCACGCGGGACGCAGGCAAAGGGCATGGCACGCGCCAAAGTGTGGAGGCAGGAAAGTCTCCGGCACATCCCGGGTGGGGGGCAGCGAGCCCTAGACTTGGAATCGGAACAGCAGGGTTTGTGACTTGTTCCGGCCTCACCTTGCCAAGACTCGGTCTCCCCATCTGAAAAACAGGGAATTATCCTATGTGTTTAACAGGATTGTTCTAAAACTGAAATAAGGTGTCTCTGATGTGCCTAGCCCCGAGTCTGAGATCATGAAGAGGCACCTGGCCCTGATCCCATGCACAGCAGGCTTCCAACCTGCGGTGGCGATGCACGCTTAGACCTGGCATTGTGGCTGCCCGCAGCCCTGTGCCCTCAGGCTTGGTGGGAAAACAGCAGAACCAACGCCGAGGAGTGACCGGTAGCTTCAGCATCGTGGGGAACTCGACAGCAGACTCTCATCGGACCATGAGACTCCCTACTCTCGGGGTGCAGGCACCGATCTGCCTAGTTCCTTCCCAAGCCTGGCCCTCAGCAGCACCCTCCTCTGGGTTATCTGTAGGAAGCATGTTTTTTCCTTTTGTAAAAAAACGTGTACATTTTTATTTTGGTATAATTTTAAATTTAGAGAAAAGTGTCCAAAGAACTCATCTCCTTTACCCAGATTTACCAGATGGCTTAAGTTTTACCCCAAGTGCTTTAGTATTCTTTCTCTATTTTTATAGATGCTTATTAATTTCTTATGTTGGCATGGCATCCCTTCACCCCTAAATTCTTCAGTGTATATTTCCTAAACACAAAACATTCTCTTACATAATCACAGGACAATTTTTATTTCCAAATGTTTATTTCTAAGAGAGAGAGAGAGAGAGAGAGTAGGGGAGGAGCAGAGAGAGTAGGAGACAGAGGATCTGTGCTGACAGCGCAGTGCCCGGAGCGGGGGTTGAACTCACCAACCATGAGAACCTGAGCTTAACCGACCGAGCCTCCCAGGCCACCCCCCCCCGCCCCCCGCAACAGCACAATTTAAAAAAAAAATTTTTTTTAACATTTATTTATCTTTGAGAGACACAGAGACAGAGTATGAGCAGGGGAAGGGCAGAGAGAGAGGGAGACACAGAATCCGAAGCAGGCTCCAGGCTCTGAGCTGGCAGCACAGAGCCCGACGCGGGGCTCGAACTCACAGACCGTGAGATCATGACCTGAGCTGAAGTCGGCCGCTTAACCAACTGAGCCACCCAGGCATCCCCAATTTTTAAAATTGAGATTAACACTGATCCAGTGCTGTTTGTCTAGTCTGCACTCCTCATTCAAATTTGATTCCATCGATTGTAATATATATTTTTTTTGTCCTGGTCTCCTTCCGTCTATGACAGTTCCTGCCAGTGATTCTGTAGAATGTCTTTCCGTGTGGGTTTGTGTCTAGTTCTTTCCTCACGATGAGGTTCAGATCATGCATTTTTGGCAGTAATTCCAAATCAATGATTCTGTGACCTTCTGGGTGCATTACATCAGGAGACATGTGATGTCAACTTGTCCCATCAAGGGGATGCTAGCTTTGGTCACTCGACTGAGGTGGTGTCCGCCAGTTTTCTTCACCATAAAGTTGCTGTTTTCCCCTTTGTGATTCATCAATAGCTTATAGGAACATTCTTCGAGACTATGTAAATACGTGTGTCCTGTTCCTCTCCAAGGTCACCCACTAGTTTTGGCTTCCAATGATGATTTTCTAACTCCACCATTCCATACGTGTCTGTTATTTGGTATCCTCCTAAAAGAAGAGAGTCCCCTTTTCCTCATTTATTTATTTATTTATTCATTTACTTATAAAAATGAGGACTCAGTAACTTCTATTTTATCCAATGGGTTATCATCTGTTACTATTATTTATTTTGATCAAACTGTCCCAGACTTGGCCAGCGGGAGCCCCTCCGGGGTGGTTTCTGTTTCTTTTGGATATGGCTCTGTTGCTTTTTGAGCACTTTCTTAACTTCTTGCACAAGATATCCCAGGCTTATCTTGTACATTTCCTGCCCCGAGCTCTGCGATCAACCTTTCGCCGAGGATCCCCAGTTCCTTGCAATGGTGAGCCCAAAGCGTTTTGCTCTTAACGAAATGCTCTTTATCCCTTGTCTCCCAGAAATAGTTGGAGTAGACTTTAAGGAGAGAGTCCAGGTTTTGAATGAGCAGGAGAGCCAAGAAGTTTTAAGTCATTGCTTATACTGAACCCTAGGAGTGCCTGTTGTTTGGTGGAGCCCAACATGAGTCCTTTTATTATTATTGTATTGTTATTATTATCATCACTATTAATCACAATAAACATTTCCATTCATTCAGTGACACTCACTGAGTCCCCACTCCCTGGCAGCCTGGGAGGAGGCAGGACCAGCCATAAAGACATTCCATGCCAGGCTGAAGGTTTGGGACTTCAAGCTAAGGACACTAAAGGGCTTTCGAAGGTCTTGGAGCCCGACGGTCCTACCTCCTCCTTGACACGAGTCAGGTCATGTCTCTTTCTGGGATTGCCTCTTTTCTTCCTGACATCAAGGCCTCGGGGTCAGATCACACAGAAATGGGAAAAGGAGAGAGAGGACGTTTAACTGAAGAATAATCTGACACCCTCTCCCAGCAGGAAGCATATTACCAGACCCGGGAGCAAGCACAGGGGGAGGAGAGGGAAGTGGTGAGATACGGCAAGCCGGACATTTCAAAACTGCCAGGCCAGAAAATCAGGAACCAGTGTGCTCAGAGGATCGGACTCCCCTGACAGGGACCCCCTCAGTACTAAGACAAGGATTTCTTATTTGATTTTCTTTTCCCTATCTAATCTTTTTAAGCATTTGGACAAGACGCAGGTTCGTGTCCTCTAAAATTTCTCTTCCACAGGACTGCCGTGTACAGTTGAGCAGGTGGTTCATTGACCAAGGTGTGGCAAACATAAAGATGTACTACCCAGATTCCCCTTCAAAGAAGGACCTGGTGCCCAGACGCAGGGAGAGGAGTTGGCAGACAGTCTCCAGCTGTCGGTTCCTTCCTTTCTCAGCTGCAGAGTGAACCAGTGCCTGCCAAGGGCGAGCTTCTTGTCTAGGGCGACACAGCAAGCTAGTCGCGGAAGTGCTGGGCAGCCTGTCAGAGCCCCTTGATGCCCATTCCTTGGGCCAGCCTCTGCTGACCTGGTACCTGGATTCACCTTATGTCCTGTACTAAACCGGCCCTTCCCTTTGGCCCTCAGCCCCTTGGTCTTGACTTTTCCTGTGGGCCCCTCAAGCCCTGTCCCTCCACCCTGCCGCTTCCTTCTCCTTCCCAGATCTCCTTCTCAGTCAGCCAGGAGATCACTTCCTCCCTCTGTCCTGGCCTCAGAACCTGTTGTTCACTTTCTCTGGCGTTGGCCTTGGCCTTGGGCTTCTGCCCTGACGTCTGCAGGGTTCCTGGGAGCCTTGGCTTGTTCAGTGTAAGGACACATATACCTGGGTTGGTAGAGACTGGAGTCAAGGTCTCACCTGGAAGCGGCAGCTTGCGGGGGGTATAAATTCACTCCAGTCCCAATTAAGAAGTGTCACACCGTAGCAGTAAACAATCAGTGTGTTCCTACTGTGTGCCAGGCGCTGAGCTCCCTGCTTTATGATCACCGGTGACCAGAAATCTACCCCAAGGAAATACCAAGAAACATAGGAAACAATTTGTACACAAAGATGTTCATAACATTATTATTTATTATAGGAAAAAAACAACAATAACCCTGAAAACAACCTAAGTGTCTAAACCCAATTATATCATGGCATTGCTCTACTGAAAATACACCGCAGCCACTGAAAACATTTACAAAAGTTTAATAACAACATGGGGGAAATGTTTATGACATGATGCCAATAAAAACAGCAGGTTTTAAAATTCCGTGGACAGCCTGGTCTCAACCATGAAAACATGCTATGCAATTAAAATAAGAAAAAAAGGAAGGGCAAGTCTTCAGCAGCTCCACTTCCTTGGTGTACCCCGCCTAGCGGGGATACAACCCCAAGAGCAGTTTCCACCGTGATGGTGTCTCCCTGCTTTGCCTCTCTCCCTACAGGGCCGTGGGCATCTCAGGTGGGGGGCAACTGGGTCTTAGTCCTGTCTGATTTTGTTTAAGTATATTTATTTATTTTGAGAGAGAGAAAGAGGCAGAGAGGGAGGGAGGGAGAGAGAGAGAGAGAATTCCGAGCTGCCAGTGCAGAGCCCAATGTGGGGCTTGAACCCACGAACTGTGAGATCGTGACCTGAGCTGAAATCAAGAGTCAGACACTCAGCTGACCAAGTCACCTGGGTGCCCTGCCTGAGCAGCAGCCAGGACAGAGTCCCTTTCTGAGTGGACACTCCATCCACACTGTGGAATGATTGAGCCAATGAAGGAACAGAAGGGGCGGGAATGTTGGCCCAGGTCCCAGGCCACTCGCCTCCTGGAATCGGTCTTCTGACTGGCAGGATTTTAGATCCGCCGCCTTCTGCCCAGAACCCACAGCCAACCCGATTCTCTCCTAATGCCTTTGGCAGCTTTGTCACCTGAGGAACAGGACGGTGTTTGCCTGAAGCAGTCCAGGATGGGGAAGAGAGAGTGTCCCCATCGCCCTGGGCCAGGAGGAGGGAGCTGATGCCTAAGCTGCCGCCCAGAACGGGCTCCTTATACGCGTCATTCCCTCGAGTGCTCACAGCTCTAAGATGTTACAATTGCAACCCCCTGTTAACATTTACAGAAACTAAGACTCGGTCGTAACTTGCTCCAGCTCTTTGTGAGTGGCAGAGATGGGATTCAGACTTCTCTATCTGCAAAACTCACACCATGACTGTAAAAGTGACCTCGGGCAAGTCCCTTCTCCTGTATGAGCCCTCGGCTTCCCCTCTGGACAGTGAGGTGCTGACTCAGAGGGCTCAGCTGTCCCTCCCCACCATCGCGATAACCTGTGATGATAAAATGCTCCAATTCAACCCCAACCCCACCCTGAGTCTCTGGGGGCAGCCTCAGGGACTTAGGACTGCAATCCATCCAACTGAGGCTATCTCTACCAACCCCTTGTAGGCAGCCTCGGTCTGGGGAAGAGCTCCCACCCCTTCCCAGATGCTGGGAGAAACCCCAGGAGCATAGGAGCATCTCACCCACACCTCAGACAGACACCTGTGTGGCAGGTGACTGCCCATTTCCCCCTCTTACTCTCCCTGGGCTGGCATCTGAGGGGCATGGAAGGGGTCCTAGGCTAGCTTTGCTCAGCTCAGCTCTGAAGGCCAAGTAGCTCCAAGAAAGTCATCCCCCTGCTCCCCCAGCACACGACCTGACTGCAGGGGAAACCCATCACATTCACAGCCCACACCTGCACAGAACCTACACCTCCCCCCACCTTAACCCAATAAAGTGGCCAGGACAAGGATGGTAGTCCCATTTTACGGCTGGAGATCTAAAGGCCCAGGGAAGGACAGTAGCTCTCCACAGCCACACAGCTAGTAAGCGGCAGAGCCGGGAGTAAGCTCTAGACCCTCAAACCCATGTTCAGTGCTTTCCAATCAGTGCCCGCGTTTGTCCTATTTATGTGACACACAGGCAGGACACCGCGGGGCTGTGAAGTGGGCAAGACACAGCCTCTGCTGCCGAAGGCTTACGGTTGCGTGGAGCAGGAGAAGAGGGATGAGGTCTCACACGGGAGATTGGTAGGTGGGTTACAGAGATCACAATACAAGGATGGGGTGTCAGAGCCGCGGGCGCACGGCGAGGTGCCTGAAATACCTGCTGAATGCCAGGCCGCCTGAATGAGCCAGTTGTTTTACTAACTAGATAGAGAGCGGCGCGCAGGATGGACCAGCGGCCTGAGGTGTGGCCGCAGGAACGAGCACACGCGGCCTGCCGCGTGGGCAGGACACACATCGGAAAGGAAGGAGACATAAAGCTGAAAAGTTCGGTAGGACCACATGTTTGAACCGCTTTAAATGCCAGGCCAGGAAGTTTCAAAGATCCTTTGTAGCTAAAGGTCGCAGTTATAATACGATGATACTGTGAACAACCAGGGAAACAACAGCAGCTCTGGTAGACAGGCGTGAGGGGTAAGGCTGGAGGCAGAGGCAGGTGAGGGTTCTAGAAAGGCATGAAGAGGCGGGGCCGGGGCCAGGCTGGCACAGAGGGAAAGGGAAGGATGGAGATGGGTGAAGAGGGCTTGGCCTTGGCTCCTAACACTGCTCCCAATGGCCGGGGTGCCCTGCTGGCCAGCCCCAGCCTCACCCCGTCCCAAGGGTCAGGCCCGACCCACAAAAGGAGGGTCAGAAGGCATCCGACAGCAGGTCTCGTCAGCTCTGCTGCTAGTCTGTTTCCTACCTGGACGAAACACAGTAACACAGCGATGTGCCTGGCTTGGTGCCTGGCACACAGCGGGCACTCAGCCCACGGTGGTGACCCTAGACCCTGAGCTGCATCTTCCAGACCCCATAAATGCCACTTCCTCTGGATGTGGGACAGTCCTGCCTCAGTTGACAGAGCTGGAGTTAGGGCCCTGACGCTAGGAGCCACCTCACTCCATATATGCCCCTGCCCCCACCTCGTTAGCACTGCCTGCCGGACCACACCACCCCTGGGCTGCAGTAGTAGAAACGGGGAGGGAGATTTGAAGTAAGATAAACCTGGGTGTGAATTCAGCTCTGTCCCTGACCAGCTGTCAGTCCTCGGCAAGTTACTTGACTTCCCTGGGCGTCATCTGTAGAAAGGGGCCAACAAAACTCATGTAACAGGATGTTAAATGGGGCTTTTCTGTTATCTGAGAGTTTGGGCTGATGCCCGAAGGTGAGGAGGAAAGAAGACATTAGGAGACTACCTGCATTGACAGGAGCTGCCAACAGGGGGCTCCACATGGGTCCTGCACTGTTGCCCATCGTCCACTTCTAGCTCTATGGAGAGTTTGGGGCAGAGAGGAGACTGGCGAAGGAGGAGGATTCCAAAGAGAGTTTGGCGAATGCCGATGTATCTCTTCCCTTCTCTTCCTGCAGATTCAGAGAATCAAAACTGGACTTAAAGCTTGATCCATAGACCTCTCTCCCCCACTCCCATTTTCTTTCTCTCCCTCTCCATTTCTCAGCTCTGCTTTCCTGGGAGTGGGCTCTATTCTCACTCAGGCTCTTTCCATGTGGCTGCCCCTGGTTGTTCAAGGCTGACATCCTCGTTAACATCCGCAGACACTAAAAAAGGGATACACTTCTTGTCCAACGCTCCAGCCAAAGTTTCCCGCCTAACTCTCCTTTGCCATATCTGGGTCATATGCCCATCTCTGAATCAATCACTGCGGCCAGGGTGGGACGAGGTTTCCTGATTGGCCAGATCTGTGTCACATGTCCACTCCAGGAACCCATGCGGATCAAGAGCAAGGGAGGAAACTGAGAATGTGGTACAAGAGGAGGGAAAGGGAGGCTAGGCCAGGGGGAATGTCCCATAATTCACTGCTTCAGCCAGAGGAGAAAAACGTTGGTGTCTCCTTTCCAGATCGCCATATCTGATGTAACTCTCCACTCCGCCCCCCTCCAGTATTCTCTATCTCGGCACCCTCCCAGTTTCATCTCATTGTTCTTATTGCAATTTATAACTGTATTTTACTTGCACATGGCCCCGACATATAAAAAATGCTTAAAGAATAGTTGTGGAATCAATGGGTAAATGTTACCCTCAGAGACTGCCCTTGCTCTAAACAGCAGCCATATTAATAGGGTCTGCCACGCACCCCTACCCTAGGCTGCCGTAGAGGGCACTCACACCCCATGGGCCCCTACTCACCTCTCCACTCTGAAACCCCCATCCCCAATCTCACTGGCCTTGTCCCAGCGTGGGTGTCCTTAACCTGCATTCATGCCCCATAAGATAAGGGCCCAGAAGGCAAAGAAAAGTATCTCCCCTCCACTGGTTACTGTGTGGTGGTGTCTATTATACACAGAAGTTGTTGCTTGTGTCTTCCTGAGATAAGGCGTCCAGGGATCCTACCAGGGAGGGTTACAGCTCTCCTACTGGAGAGGAGAAGACAAGAAAGGGAACTGCAGGACTAGCCAGTGCTGAGGGGAGGGCTCAGCCTATTTGGTCACTTTTGGAAGAGTCTGGATGAATAGGAGGAGCTCCTGGAACAACGGTGAAAGATGGTTCTGTTGGAGCGAGGTGGAAGAGAACCAGGCTATACCCCCAAGGACTTATCTCGGTTTGGATTATGCCTGGGCCAGTTTCCCTTGATTCTCTCCAAGGCTTTATCTGAGTAGACTTTACCATCCCCAGAGGCCCCACCAAGCTCTCCTTTGGGAGCTGCCCTTGGTTGTGGTTCAGACCTTCAGGTGTTGGATATAACAGCGCCCTCTAAAGGCCAGAGGGGTGGGGCTGTGGAAATCAGCAAGAGGTCTCCTAAGGCTCCATATTTGGGCTTCAAGAGCTTTCTGCCAGAGTCAAAAGTTTCTGAATTGTATTTAGTTCGAGAAGCTTGACATTCCTAAGGTGGCTTCAGTCCAACAGTAAATGAAAACGCTCCCTACAGGCCCACCTGATCCCAGGTGCACCTGCTCAAGTCTTCTGCCTGCCCCACACTGCTCCCAATCTCCTCAGCTTTGGGGCGAGAGGTGGCTGTTTCCCTACTCTGAGCTACGCTCAGTATTCAGGACTTGTAAGCCACATTCGAGCACATTCTTCGGAAATGTTGGGCTTCTCAACTGGATCCCTGGATGACTGCAGAAGAGGCGAGACTGGCTACTCCTCAACTCCAACTTACATACCCCAAATCTTGCAGTTTGGAGAGCTAAGGCTGGCACTACCTCTCTACGGAGAGGCATTGTGGCCGTTCAGACTTCCAGAACGTCTCTTCCAGGCACAGAGAAAGGGTTTTGGCATCTGCTGCACTAAGATGTTTCCAGGCTAAAGCCTCTGTCTCAGTCCTGTGACCCAGAAGTTCTGTTCCTGTGCCCACGTTGGGGGAGGGGACAGGCTGAGAGTCCATCGGCAGGGGAGTGGATTAGCAAAATGTGGCCACAGCCGATGCCCTACAGGCAACATGGATGCATCTTAAAATCAAAGTGCTTCTCTTAAAAACCAGGAAATCGGGGGCACCTGGGTGGCTCAGTCAGTAAGCATCTGACTTTAGCTCAGCTCATGATCTCACGGTTCGTGTGTTTGAACCCCGAGTCAGGCTCTGTGCTGACAGCTAGGAGCCTGCTTCAGATTCTGTGTCTCCCTCTCTCTCTGCTCCTTCCACGCTTGTGCTCTCTCTCTCTCTCTCAAAGATAAATAAACGCTAAAAAAATTTTTTAAGTAGGAAATCAGCTGAGATTTTATAACGATTCCATTGCTATATATTAATAATACAGGCAAAGGTGCATAGTTATTTTTAGCATAGTGCTATTGTCTCTGATGTTAATAAAAGGAAGACGACTACCTTGGACCAGTGTGTAAAATATTTCCAAGACTTCGCTTATTTTTAGGATACTTGGGAAACGTATTTTTGCCCAAAATTTGAATACAAACTTCACAGACCAGCACGATTGTATAACATCTCCCCTGTGTTAAAAAACATTCTTTTTTAATTTGCGACTTTCACATCCTTCTCATAGTTGAAAGCTCTTTCGGTAATCACAGTACTTCAGTACTATTCAGTACTATTCAATGAGTCAGTACTATTGTAACAATAAAATTTGAAAATTTTACCAATTGACAGAAGTAATGTACATAAGTGGAAATGTAAATATGTGAGTTAATCACAATATATTTTTGCTCCCCAAATTCTTTTTCAGCCACAAGAGTGGAATAACATATTTATTCTACATTTGGATAGAGTTCTGGTAATGTAGTAATGGTTATAATTTTCCACTTACATTTAAGAAAAATACATAATTTTCCAAGTTAAAAAAATATATATTCACACACGACACATGCAAGAATACATGCAAACAAAAAGGCACTAGTGCATCAGAATGCTTATCTATAGGGGGTAGGGGGAAGGAAGGAAACTAAGAGATAAAAGGGAATTCATTCATTGGAAATCAAGGAGGGAGTCTCACTGAAGGGTGATAATGGGCCAAGAAGTCAACCTCCCTGCTGACACCTAAGGGCGAAAATATAAAACATCTTGCAAAGCTCCTGTCTCCAGGCCAACGCTAAGTCCATCTATTCCAGCTCTGGAGCCCAACTTCTTCCAAGACTTTGAAACAAAAGCTTAATGGCCTGTGGCTTACCACCCACCAGAGATCCAGCATTATAGAAAACTCACCGAAGCTTGTATGAAGGATGATCAAGGCTCAGGGGGTTTCACGCTGTGACGGGTTAGACGCAGAGAAGCGCCCCCTAGAGGCCAGAAAGCTGGTGGCGGTCACACAATTCTGTTTCTGGTGTCTCTGAGTTTAACCAAAACTTCCTGGCCAACTTCAAAGCCTTCGACTGCCCCAAAACTCTAGCTGTGAGCAGTGTTCAGGCTGCTGTGGCTGTGAGGGCAGGAATGGGCTGGCAGAGCACTGGTCAGCCTGAAGCCTGCTGTGTCTTTGGTCCTTAATATCCACCTCCTAAAAGAAAAAAAATCAGTAGGAATTCCAAGGAGACACAAGTCTCAGACTCGCAGTATGCTGCCTGGCTTATAGAACTCTGAACAATTCCTGGTGTTTTATATCTGTAATAATTCCGTATCACAGTCTCCTGTGGTACAGGAGTCCTCAGTAAAATTACGAAGAAGGCAAACTTGGGTGGAAGTCAGTACCGCATCTGAAGTCCTCTGTTCATTCTTCATCCCTTCCATTCAAGGGCCAGGGTGCCTGAGACTCTGCTGCCCCTGCCCTTCCTGGGAGAACAGCTAATCAACTTGTTCTTACGAAGGTGTGAAGGTCTGAAAGGTTTCCCTTCCTAAGACAAGTTGCATGTTGCTCTAAGAGCGAAATGTATATTGCTGCTGATGCTAACAGATGAAGTACTGATGGTGGGACTTTAAGCAACTGAGAAGCAAAAATTTTTCAAATTAGGGCAACAGACTGCCCCCTGGCCAACCACGCCAATAAATCTTGGAGGCATGATCGCCACTGTTTGATTTTGGAAAGCATACCGGTTTTATCTTGGAGGCACAATATGAATTTCATTTCAGTAAGTGCTGTGACTTTTTAGAAGGTACAATGTGTATAATTGAACTGATATTTATTTTCCCCTCAAACCAAACCAAAATAATTATGTTACTTATAATGTTACTCCAAATAGTCACATTTTAAACCCTCAGTGATAAATCAGCCTTCTGATTTAAGATGGCTTCTAGGACCACCTTTCCATTCGTATGCCTTGATTTTGCTGTGGCTTGTCATGTTGCTGCAGGAATAGGGATGGGGACTGAGAAAATTATCCTTTTCCCATCACCCTTTAGGTGAAAGTCATGTATTTAATTTTGGATTTTGAAAACTCCAAGGACCTTTCAGTTTTGCTTCATCTGAGATAAAATTTTCGTCCTCTCACTAGCCATTCGCTGGTGTCACCTTGGGGACCCATGGGCTCTGGGCCCCATCACAGCCCTCCCCCAACCACATTCCTCTCCACAGCAGAAGGAGTCAATAGGACCAAAGAGACACACCCAAGCAGAGCTGTGTCCCCTTTCTGGAACAAATTTCAGGATCCCGAAACTCTGGAATAGCCTTCCCAAACTGCCTCCAAGCTTTGCAAGGGCCTCTGCTTCACAACTGTGTCCTCCTGTGGGTAAACTCAACTGTTGGCGTGTGCAGCCGAAGGTCTGGAGGATGGCTGAGGGACAGCTTTGGCAGGCAGCGTGGACAGAGGTTGGACATGTGAGCTGGGATATCCAATGCGTGGCCACAAGGTGCCTTGCAATATAGGACAAAGCTGGGGGGAGGGAGAAAAAGTGAACCCTTTCCAAGATTCCATGTTCCAGCACAGTCTAGGTATTTGAAATTTGAACCTGGGTTTGTATGAAGGTCTGTATGAAGGTATATTTGTCAAGGTAAGAGGATAAAGCAAATTTTACTTAGCAATTGTTAGTTTGATTTATAACTCTTTTTTTTTTTTTAACATTTATTTATTTTTGAGAGACATAGAGACAGAGCATGAGCAGGGGAAGGGCAGAGAGAGAGGGAGACACAGAATCCGAAGCAGGCTCTAGGCTCTGAGCCATCAGCACAGAGCCCGATGTGGGGCTCAAACTCACAGACTGTGAGATCATGACCTGAGCCGAACTCGGCCGCTTAACCAACTGAGCCACCCAGGTGCCCCTGATTTATAACTCTTATGATTTAGACATCCCATGGCCTGTAGCCTCCTCCGTTTATACTCTTAGCTTGGGCCCTGCAAATTTGGGGGGCGGGCCCAGCCCTATGTTCTCTTGTGAGTTTGAGAAACAAACATCTGTTCCCTTGTTCCATGAGGTAGGGAAGGAGATGCAAAGGAACTTGAGAAGAGAGGAGATGGAAAAAAATGCCTCTAAATACCCCTTCCAGCCCATCTTCCACACGGCCACTACAGGGATCTTTCTTTTCTTCTAATTGCTTTAGGTTTATATTTTTAAACATTTTATTGTGGCTAATCTCGAACATATCCAAAAGTAGAAGAGAAGGTAGAACAGAAAAATGAACCGCCATGTCCCCGTGTCCCCCTTGTCCCCGACATCCACATTTGGCAATTAGCGATTTATAGCCAAACTTGTTTCATCTCTATCCCCATTCACATCCTCCCCCTCTGCTATTATTTTGAAGCAAATCCCAGATATTATATCATAAGGACTCTTGAGACAAAAAAACCATAACCACCTCACACTTAAAAATAATGAAAAATAGGTGTGCCTGGGTGGCTCAGTTGGTTAAACATCTGACTTCGGCTCAGGTCATGATCTCGTGGTTCATGGATTCAAGCCCTGTGTCAGGCTCTGTGCTGACAGCTCAGAGCCTGGAGCCTGTTTCAGATTCTGTGTCTCCCTCTCTCTCTGCCCCTCCCCTGCTCCTGCTCTGTCTCTCTCTCTCAAAAATAAATAAAATATTAGAAAAAAAACAGTTAACAATAATTATAGTGTTTCAAGTATCCAGCCATGTTCAAATGTTTAATTTTTTTATTATTTGTTAAATATTTTATTTTTAAGATATCGCTACACCCAACGTGGGGCTCAAATTCCCAACCCCAAGATCAACAGTCACACACTCCACTGACTGAGGCGGCCAGGTGCCCCAAATTTCTAGTAGTCTTTTAAATGTCACTAATGTCTTGTTTTTTTAGTTTGTTTGAATCTTGATATAAATAAGTTGTGATTGGTGATATGTCTCTTAAATTTCTTTTAAATATCAATTTTATAGATCTCTCTTTTTTCTTTGCAATTTATTTAAGAAATGAGATCACTTATCCTTTAGAGGATCCTACGATGGAGATTTTACCGATTCCATGCCCATGGTGTCCTTTCATATTTTCTTTCGTCCCTTAAAATTCTTGTAAATTGCCATTTAAATGTAGATTTAGGCTGAATACCTTGACAAGAATACTTCCTAGAAGGCTTGTGATGTCTGGTTGTCGCTATTTATTTTGTTTTTGTTTAAAGTTTATTCATTTTATTTTGAGAGAGAGAGAGAGAGAGCGAGCATGAGTGGGGGAGGGGCAGAGAGAGAGAATCTCAAGCAGGCTCTGCGCTGTCAGTGCAGAGGCTGATGTGGGGCTCCAACTCAAGAACCATAAGATCATGACCTGAGGCAAAATCAAGAGTTGGACACAACCAACCGAGCCACCCAGGCACCTTGGTTGCCTCTATTTGTGTTAGCAGATACCGCTAATCAGTGCCACTATCCACTAATTAGGGGTCGCCATATGGTGACATTCTAATTCTATCATTCCTTCCTCATTTATAAAGGGAATTACTTCTATAAAGAGAAATTTCCCTTGTTGCTGTTGGGTTGCCCAGCAGTCCAATTTGTGTAGGAAAGATAAATGCTCAATTATTTGTCTTTATTGATTTCGAAATAATGAATTTATTCATGAGCATGCTCCGAAGGCAACTGATCAGGTTTGTTTCGGTTTCATGATGAGCTCAAGGAGTTAAACTTATTGATGGGCTTCACTCCGTTGCAGCTTTACCTGTGCCGATGCTACAATTGTCCATCTTTGGCCAGAGGAAGCCTTTTCAAGTTGACTCCTGAATCCTTTTAACCCTGTCCTAGCAGTCTTTGAGGACTTCCTTGTCATCTGGTTTGATGGATGTTCCAGGCTCCTCTTGTCCATTTCCCGTCCCAGACCTGGAATCAACCATTTTTCATAGAACCTATTCTTTTACTGGGAAGTGGGATTTCAAGACCACGATCTGGGCACTGGGGGTGCTCACTGCTACTGGATTGGTTATCAGTCCTAGATCCTTTCAGAAATCAAAACAAGGAAATATGTCTTTTGTTAGTTTTAAAGATAAAACACAAAATAAGTTGACGATGATACTGTCAATTCAAATTCAAGGCTACATTGTTTTTGCATAGCCTCTTATTTCTTCCACCCGAGTCTCCTTTCTTCCATGGTCAAGAATCGCATTTCTCAAAGACATCAAGAATTATAGAATTAGAGTTTCACATAGTTTCTCATTTGTTTCATGTCATATGTACACACGACAGTCTCTGAATACCAATACCGATTCTCCCATCTGTCAAATGATTGCTGAAATGGTTTAAGATCATTTGTTTACAATTCCTTTTGTTATTAGGTTATTTTTTTCTGTACATAAATAATCAAATTACTGTGTTTGGAACAGTTCCCCCGTGGGCTTACCCCACCAGTCACAAGCATACGTCTCTTTATTTGTTTCATTTTATTTTTTATTTTCAGGGATTCCTTGTTTTTTAAATTTTCACTTATTTATTTATTTATTTTGAGGGAGAGAGAGGGGGGGAGAGGCAGAGAGAGAGGGTGAGAGAGAATCCCAAGCAAGCTCCACGCTGTCAGTGCAGAGCCTGATACAGGGCTTAAACTCACAAACCATGAGAACGTGACCTGAGCCTAAATCAAGAGTCAGGGGCTCAGCCGACTGAGCCACCCAGGCACCCATCAAGGATTCTTTTTTTATTTGATTTTCTTTTTAACTTGCATGAAATCTTTACTTGGTCCCAAAGTCAATGTACGAAACAATGTATATTCAAATAAGTTCAGCTTCTGGTTTTTTTTAAGTTTATTTTTTTATTCTTGAGACAGAGAGAAACTGAGCAAGGGAGGGACAGACAGAGAGAGAGAGAGAGAGAATCTCAAGCAGGCCCCACACTCCCAGTGTGGAGCCCAATGTGGGGCTTGAACTCATGAACTGTGAGATCATGACCTGAGCCAAAATCAAGAGTTGGACGCTTAACCAACTGACCTACTCAGGCACCCCCAAATAGGTTCAGCTTCAATCCCCACCTGCTCCAGTCTATATCCTCCTTCTCTGTATAAATAACCACTTTTCACTGGTTTATCTTTCCAATGCTTGTCTGTTTTAAATATAAGCAGGTAAGTTTATTTGCATCCCTGCCTTTCTTAGATAAATATTATACACACACGTCTTTTTCACTCAATAGTATGTCTTAGGTGGAGCTATTCCTCATTCCTTTTTATGGCTGCCTAGTACTTCTGCACATGGACATAGCAAAATTTAGTCAACCAGCCTGCTGATAGACATGCGGGCTGTTTCCCATTACAAATAGTCCTGAAATTAATTGCTTTTTGTATTTTGCCCTGAGTTTATTTGGATGCAAATCCTTGACATCATATCATTTCATAGAAAAGTACAGATGTGGTCATGACTCTCCCTTCCTTAAAACCCAACAATGGCCCCTCCTCCGTTGTGGGATAAAGTCCAAACTCCCTAGCTCAGTAGACAGCACCCTACCAGACCTTACCCTGCTCAGCTCACCAGGCCACCTGGTGCCCATTTCTCCCCAGCACCTCTCATGCCCCCTCCACCCTAGAGGATGGGTCCATTCTTCCCTGACACATGCTCTACTTTCTGCTTTGAATGCTTTTGTCCTTCTTTTCTTCACCTGCCTAACCATGTAGCAGCTTGTGTAAGCCAATTGCTGACCGTGCATGGATGTATGGACCATGAGTTTCCTCCCTCCACCCCCTCGCCTCCTGGCTCCTTCAGAGCTGGGGCTGACTTAATATCTTTCATGCCCAGCAGAAGCCCGGCAGCTCTATGTGTTCACTAAATGTTTGTTGAGTGACCAAACAATTGCCTTTCCTTTTAAATAAGCAAAATCAGGGATGCCTGGGTGGCTCAGTGGGTTGAGCATCCAACTCTGGAATTTGGCTCAGGTCATGATCCCAGGGTCATGGGATTAAGTCCTGCATCTGTGCTAAGTATGGGGCCTGCTTGGGATTCCCTCTCTCTCTCCTTTTACCATACTCCCTCTCTCTAAAAATAAAAATTTAAAATTTAAATGAACACAATGGTCACAGCCATACCTCTTACCAACCAGAGAAGCGGCTGTACCATAACGAGCTCTCCTCGGTGTTATTCTTTTCATGCCCTTCTGAAGGGAAAGCATTTTCTGCCAGTTAGATGTTTATAAGAGAGACTTGAGTTATCATCACTATGGAAAAAAAAAAGATGTTAGAATCCAGAAACTCAAGTAGTCCAAGAATTTTATGACAAGAACGCTGGTTCTGTCGGAAAAAGACAGACTCAGAGCCAGCAGATGTTGGGCAGAGAAGAGAGAGCCCTGGAGGCCAGCCCTCCACAGCAGGTCTTTGGGCCACCTCACATTTGGCCCCTTCAGAGTTGAAGAAGGCCTCCTTGTTCACCTCCGAGACCCCCTCCAAGGCAGGCCCAGAGAGCCTCCAAGGCTGCCTTGAAGCTGGGTTTCCTACAGCATGGCAGAACCAATTCCATTCATGCTTTCCTGTTGGCTCAGGCTTTGGGGTCTGCCTGCTTCATCATGTCTGCACTGAAGGTGGCCGAAAACAGGTGTGTCCCACTTGAGTGAGCCCCAATCAGAGCCTCAGCCCTCTCCCCGCCACTGTGATCCTCAGCCTCAACGTGGAAGGCCCCCACTGCCTGCCATCTCCGGGGAGGACACGTGAACCACGTGGCAGCCGGAGCGCCCACTCTTGGATTTGGCCCGGCCCCCTTTAAACATCACCATCTCGGTGACACCACGTTGAAGGAAGCTCATGGACAGCTCAGGAGAAGCCTGGAGAGGAAAGAGAGATTCTGGTTCGAAAAGTTATCGAAGCACCACAGAATCAGAGAGGTGGCCCCGGGGACCACCGAAGAGCCCCCTCTTCAAACTGTTTTATAAATTTAGGTGCCACGCGGCTCTTTCGAGCTTGAAGAAAGAGTTCTGGTTAAAAAATAACAGTACTATGTCTGCAAAACCCTAACCCTAGGGCGGCTTCTTGCCTAACACAAGAATTCCCTTTACTGTGGCATCTTAGTCACACGGCCATCCAGACGGACATGCTCTACCAGCCAGGAGGCTCTTATTGCCCCTAAGATGCCATTCTATTCTTGGCCAGCTCTAATGAGCGTAAGGAGTCCCCAAAGCCTCCATGGTTCTCTGAACTGGTCCTTTTCCCAGTCTTCCTCCCCTTGACTGGGCTGCAGCCGGTTAGTTGAAGGCAGAGCTCAAATCCTTCCCCTCTTCCCCACCCGCACCTCTTCTTCTTATTAACGTCCTCAGGTCCTTGGTCTGCTCCTTTGATATTTAACAGACCATTACCTGCCCCAAAGGGACTCTCTTGTCAGAAGTAAAAATGTTTTATGGCTATCTCTTCAATTTGCTGTGCTATTGGTTCAAAACAGCAGTTGTTTTTCTCTTTCATGGTTTCTTTTTTTTCCTCCTAGTTGTGAGTTCTCTCCCTTTTTAAAGGTGTGAAGATGGAAAGCGGGCCCCAGCGGGTCTGAGATTGCCTCTCCCGGGGGTTCCCCACACTGTGCTCCTTCCCTTCCTGTCGCGGAGGCTGTTGCTGGCAGCAGCCTTCCAAGGAGGCAACTTCGGGTCGCACAGAATCACAAAGGAAAGACTTTCTAAATTACAAGTAAAGCGGTGTGATGACCCACACCGGTAGAAACAGTGGTTCAAAGTGGGAGTTTCGCACCTGACGGCCTGCACTAGAATCACCCAGAGGGCTTGTCAAAACAGATTCCCGGACCCAGCACCAAGTTTCTCATTCAGGGGGTGTGCGGTGGGGCCGACGTGCATTTCAAACTTGTTCCCAGGTAATGCCTGTGCTACTGGTCTCAGAACTATACTTGGAGAACCACTGGATGAAATGACTGGAGAAACCTTCACGAAGGAAGCAAGGTTTCAGAGAATGGAAGTGTTTCTAAGGTCCCAGTAGGAAAGCTTACGGCCGGCAGGACTTGCACAGCCCGCAGGTACCTGAGCTTGCCAATGCCCCCCCGCAGGGGGCTCCTCTCCTGCCTGCCTGTGGCATCCCCCCACCCCCCAAATGGAGTCCCACTGGGCCGGAAGCACAGTGCCTGGCACTTGAGCCTTCGTTTGCTGACCATTTTATCTCAGAGACTAAAGGAAACTGCTCCTCTGAACCCGAGTTCGGCCATTAAAAAAGAACTGCCAAGAAAATAGCCATTTCGCCTTGGAGGTGACTGTCACCAGAGAACAGAACACAGTCATGGCCTCAACCAGCATTTAAACAATGCCCATGCATGTCAAAGGGCCCCGGAGACATGTCTCGGAGTCCTCAACACGGCACAGTTCAAAACTCTGGGAAATATGGTTCCCAAGAGATGTGGCTCCCAGAGATGAGAAATACTTTTAACAATAATGGCGGCCTGAGTTTGCAATGCTGGAGGATGCTAGGAAGGAAGAGAAGCTGAGCAGGAAACCAAAGCAGAAGAACAGGCTGTCATCAGGACCAAGAGGTGTTAAGAGTTTGGGGGGCGGATGGTGTTTGTTGGTTTTAAAAAATTTTCACACCACCTGAGCATCAAAGACTGACAACACACTGTGAAACTTTCTGGTCCAAGAGAAAGGGCAATTCAGTTTCAGGGGCAGGAGCTGTCGATTGGTGTGGAAAAGGAGCCTTCATCTCTGGCATCTCGACTCCAGGCTGTGGGATTCACCTCCCCCTGCAGCCTTACCAAAGCATTGCCCTTTTGTTGCTTAGAAAATCACTTTATTGAGATCTTAAAATGCCAAAGGTTTCATAACTGTCGTCAGCGGCTATCAGAACTTAGGTGAGCGTTCTCAGAATGTGTGTATTTTCTGTTTTAACCTTCAAGAGGAACTGCTATGGTACCCACTGAGGTCTGACGAGAACTGTTTTACGACAGCGGGTTCCAGAGCTTTCCTTCACATTGTATTTTGGCCATGCTTGCTTCATCTTTTTATTACCTAGCTAGGAAAGAATTTCCTTTTTTTTTTTTTTCTAGTCTAAACATTCCCCACGAGAAAAATAGTCTGCTTCTCTATTGAATAATAGGCCAAAGAGCCGGTTAATAAAAAGTAAAGTCTATTTAGAAATTAATGGTAGGTAAGAAATCTATTTAGAAATTAATGGTAGGTAGGAATCAATATAATTCATGTTAATCTAATTTTTGCTACCTGACAAAGCATAAAAAGCAGACTGCCTTCCTCAGCTTGCTCTGAAGGAGTTGATTCTCTCCAAAATGTCTCCACCATCTGTTGAGAGGACAGTAGTCTTTACCCAACGGCTCATTCGTTATTCCTTTCTAGATGAATCAGCATCCTCCTAACCCCCGCCCCCGGTCTCCCCCCATCACTGTCCTTCCCTTCTCATTTTGCTAGTAATTCCTTCTCCACACACTTCCCCAAACACGGATCTCACCTATGGCCCACGGAACAAGTCCACGTTCCCCCTCAGCGGGGCACCACAGGCCCCCCCCACCCCCCCCCCCAACATTCCTTTCCAGCTTCACCCAGCTCAGTCTCCCAGTTCCTCGCTCCTGCCTCAGAGCCTTCACATCACTTTTGAGTCACGCAGCCAGGAGTTCTTTCATTCACTCAGCACGCACTTTGCCCTTTGGCCCTGGGCAACGGTTTTAATAACAATACCACCAGCTAATGTTTACTGAGGACTTCCCACAGGCCAGGCGCTGCGCTGGTAAGAACTCATTTGGTCCACACAATGACCCTATTAGGTAAATAGAGTAACTCCTCAATCTCAGTTAACAATAATGAAACAGACTGAGAGATGCTAAGCAGCTCGCCCAAGGTCATGCTTCACAGTTTGGGGAGAGACAGATCTCAAGATTAAGTGCTCTAGCAGATGTGTGAAAGCAGAGTGGGAGACGAGAGGAGGCTTCAACCGACCTTTTTTCCTTCCTCCCTTCCTCCCTCCTTCCCGTCTCCTTTCCTCCTTTCTTTCTTTCTCTCTTTCTTTCTTCCCTCCCTCTCCCTCCTTCCTTTCTTTTTCTCTTCCATCCTCCATCCCTCCTTTCTTTCTTTCCTTTTTCTTTTCTTTCTTCCTTTCTTTTTTTCTTTTCTCTTCTTTCTTCTTTCTCCTTTCTTTCTTTCTTTCGTTCTCTTTCTCTTTCTTCTTTCTCTCTTTCTCTCTCTCTGTCTCTCTTCTTTCTCTTCCTTCCTTCCTTCCTTCCTTCCTTCCTTCCTCCTCGTGGTTTTGGTGCACCCGTCACATTCTAGGCACTGTTCTAGGTGCTTGGAAAACATGAGAGAAGAAAACAAAGAACTCTGCCTTCATGACGCTTACATTCTTGTGGCAAGAAATGGACAAAAGAGAACAGACATTGTAAGTAAATTATATAGTATGTTTGAAGGTGATAAGTAAGGAATCAAATGAAGAGAAGGGCCTCGGGAAAGGGGAGTCAGTATGTGAGTGGCAGGTTGCAGTGTTAAATAGGGCGGTCAGGGTGGCCGAATTAAACAGGGGACCTTTGACCAAGACCTGGTGGAAGGAAAGGAGTTACCCTATGGCTGTCTGGGGGAAGAGCACCCTTGGGAGAAGGAACGGCTAGTGATTCAGGCATATGCCAAGTGCCTGGTGTGTTTGAGGAACTAGAATGGTGTCCAGTGTGGAGGGAGAGGAGTAAATGAGGGAAAAATAGTAGGAGATGAGGTCCGAGACAGAAGAGGAGGGGTGGGAAGCCAGATTCTATGGGACCTGGTAGCTATCATAAAGGCTTTGTTTTTCACTCTGAGTGAATTGTGAAGCGGTGGGGAGCAATTCTGTCCTATTCTATTCTGGGGCCCTTTAGAGAAGAGATTATGAAGAAGGTGGAGGCTGGGGAAAAGGGAGTCAAAATGGAAGCAAGAAATGGGAGTTGATTACATTAATCAGAAGAGATGGGTCAGGCAGTAGCAGTGCAGGGGTGACAGGTGGCTAGACCAGAAAGGGAATGAGAGAAAGAGAGGAGTTAAGGACTCAAGGCTTCCCGGAGTCTCCCGTAGAAGCCCAAATGCTCTGTCTTTTGCCCCACCTTCTGTCTGCCTTCTACTCTATTCTGCCTCCTTTACTGGTTCCTCTGATTTCACTGTTGGCTTTTAAAGGGCAAGGCACCAGTCTTAGCTGTTTTTGTATTCCCGGTGCCCCGCGCGCTGCCACGGTCTGCATTCACACTGTAACCTGTAGACAAGGCTGCTGCCCTGCGGGGCATTTCATTCTGAGGAGCTCAGTCGTGATTGTCAGAGAGGAAGAAAGGAGGGGGCTGTGGAGGAAGGAAGGGAGTCTCTTTGAATTCGCAGATTTGTTTGCAATCACACACCCCAAACTGGAAACCGTTCGTTTAAGTTAATTTAATATTAGCATGAGATTGTTTAAAATATCTTATTTTAAAAAAATACTATCTATATAAAGAAACGACACCTACATTTTAAAATTCCTACAGACGTTTTTTTGTTTGTGAGAGCTAAAGTGTTAAATCCATCATCTCTACTTCTAAATTCCTCTCATAAAAAACAGTGTTTCTTCCTGCCTGTTTAAATCATATTCCACACTGAAATTGGTTATATAACTTAGGAATGAAAACAATGGCATGCCTTACTTTTAGTTTGTCCCCTGGGAGGTTGGTACAGGAAACTTATTGAGGTGGAGTGGCGAATCAATAAAGTCATAACCGTAAAGCAATTTAATGAACTTTTTCTTAATTAAATGGGAAATATAAAATTCTTTTCAATAAATGTATCAAAAATGAAAACACTCCAATTCCAACTGGCTGCTGGGTAAAGCAGGGAAAGACAGAGAGTCAGAGGTGGAAGGAAATGTTGTTTATTTGTTTGGTTGGTTTGTTTTAAGTTTATTTATTTATTTTGAAAGGGAGAGAGAGAGAGCACAAGCAGGTGAGGGGCAGAGAGAGAGGGAGAGACAGAATCCCAAGCGGGGCTCGAAACCATGAAACCGCGAGATCATGACCTGAGCCGAGATCAAGAGTCAGACAGTAACCGACTGAGTCACCCAGGCGCCCCGTTAAGATCCACTCTGTGTGTGATCTCTTCCATAGCCCTCTGGTGAGGAACGGGACCCAGGGAAGGAGAGAGAGCCGCTGGGATTGTAACGCTGTCGAGTGGCCAAAGCCCAGGTCTGCCTTCTCACACCAGCCTAGCGCCTTTCCCAGACACAGAGCTGCAGCTTCCTGTCAGGGAAGACACAGAAAACAAAATCATAGGCTTTCGAAGCCAGGCTCTTAAAGCAATAATGAACCACTAGACCGGTGGCTCCAAATGGGGTCATTTTACCCCCTGGGGGACATTTGGCAACATCTGGAGACATTATCTGTCACAAGAGCGGGGAGGTGCTATTGGCATCTCACTAATAGAGGCCAAGGACGCTGCTAAACATCCTAGTACACACAGGACAGGCCCCCAGCAAAGAATTATTCAGCCCCAATCGTCAGTGGTGCTAAGGTGCAGAAACCCTGAACTAGACTGCAGCCCCCAAATGAGCCTAAAGCCAGCAAGGCAGCTCCCACCCTGGGCACCACAAGCACAGTGAACTACAGGAAGAACTGTGTTGCTGAGGGTCCCTGAGCTTCTGTTTGGATTCTGTTTCCATAGGATGCCAGCCCAGTGAGCAAGCAGGCAAAGGGACCCAGCCCCTCTGGTAGGCTCGGATTCCAGGCTTCTGTCATCAAAACTGAACTTGTCCTCTCTGTGATCCTGCTTGCCTGGGATTTAGCCTCCTGGTATCGTTAGTGAACTCTATTCTCATAGTTTTGGGTTTTTTTAAAGTTTATTTATTTTTGAGAGAGAGAGAGAGAGAGAGACAGAGCATGAGCAGGGGAGAGGCAGACACAGAATCTGAAG
This sequence comes from Paguma larvata, assembly GCA_030068075.1. NCBI lineage: Eukaryota > Metazoa > Chordata > Mammalia > Carnivora > Viverridae > Paguma > Paguma larvata. The sequence continues at coordinate 113,361,266 of CM057827.1, forward strand.
CAGACTCCAGGCTCTGAGCTGTCAGCACAGAGCCTGATGTGGGACTCGAACCCACGAACCATGGGATCATGACCTGAGCTGAAGTTGAACGCTTAACCAACTGAGCCACCCCAAGGCATCCCTCTCTCATGGGGTTTTGAATAAGGTCACCATACACCAAAGCATTTAGGGCCCCTTTCTCTTTTGCCAATCTTATCAGTTACAATAAAAACTTCATATAATACAGGGGCATCTGGGTGGCTCAGTCCGTTAAGCCTCTGACTTTTGGTTTTGGCTCTGGTCATGATCTCACAGTTCTTGGTATCAAGCCCTGTGTTGGGCTCTGTGCTGAAGGTGCAGAGCCTGTTTGGGATTCTCTTCTCCCTCTCTCTCTGCCCTTCCCCTGCTCTCTCTCATTCTCTTTCAAAAATAAATAAATAAACTTAAAAAAAACCTTAATATGATACAAATATAAAAGAGTGAAAATATTCTTCTGCTTTAAAAGATCTCCAGAGGGTAGGAACCGAAGTCAAAAGGGGGTGGGGGTAATGTTGATGGGTCTGGGAATTTATAAGGAAAGTCAGTGGGAAGGAAAAAGTTGAGGGCATCAGAGGTCATCAGATATAGAGTACCTAGAGGAGGAGGGGATGGGGACGAGGGCTTAGAATCAACTCTGGTGGCTCCACACTTTAGCTACACATGCCTATTCCAGATCATTTTTTTTTTCTACAACCAAAACGATCTTCTCAAAGTCATCCTGACAACATACACTTAGTGTTTTCCAGTAAACTCTGAAATGACCCACCTGGTTTCCTGCCTTTACCTCCTGGTTATTTCCGTCTGCGGAATCAACCTTGCTTGATCCAAGGTCTAAGGTCAAGCCTATCATTAGGAAGTATTTTAAGAGGTAATTCTTACATTTTGATATAATTTCACACCTAAGAAATGTTTGACTCAGATTCACCAACTGTCTATGTTTTGTTCCATTTGCATCATTATTGTCTTTCTCTTCCCCTCCCTCCCCATCCTCTCCATGCGTTCGCATACAGCTTTTGTTTTTAATGATTTGAAAGTGAGTTGCAGAGATCATGCTCCTTTGTGTTCTAAGTACTTCAGTGTGTATTTTTAGAACAAGGACACTCTCATTAAAACCATGGTTCAATTGTCCAAAATAGGGACATTTATCATTGGTATAATGATATTAACTGATTACAGTACATTTCCAAATGTCAGTATTCCATGAATGTCCTTTATCCCTATTTTTTTCTTTCTTTAGGATCCAGTCCAGGATTACATGTTGTATCTGGCTGTCATACTTCAAACTCTTAAACTAAAAGGGTTCCATGACCCTTTTTAATCTTTCTTCACATGTCATTTTTGAAGAACATAGGTCAAGTATTTGTAGAACGTCCCCCACTGTGTCTGTCTGAGGTTTCCTTGCAGTGATTTGGACTATTTTTGTAGGAATGCCACAGAAATGATGGTGTGTCCTTCTCAACGACCATATCAGAAGACAAATAATATTAGTTTGCCCCAGTACTGCCGACGTTAAGTTTGATCATTCGGTTAAGGTGGTGTCCACCAGGTTTCTCAGCTATAAAGTTACTGTTTTTCTCTTTGTAATGAAAAAGTCATTTGTGGTGAGATGCTTTGAAACTGTAAATATAATGTTCTTCATCAAACTTTCACCCACAAGCTGTAGCATCCATTGATGACTTTCTAACCCCATTATTTGTTTTGTTTCTCAGTTGGCATTCTACCATATGGAGGGAGGTTCCCTCTTCTGCTCACTTGTTTGACTCATTACTTCATATCAGCATGGGCTCATAGATTCTTACCTTATTCAAAATGTTATAATCTATTACCATGATTCATTTTGATGCTTAAACTACCATATTTGGCCAGTGGGAGCCCCTACAAGTTGACTCCAGTGTCCTTTTGACATGTCCCCATTATTCTTCTTTTGAGGAATTTTAAGGATTCTTGTTTAGTCATTTAGTTGACTCAACTGACCTCTGGTTTGCTAATGGCGAAGTCTCAGGAAGAAAATGCAAATGAGATCAAAATATCAGTGGAACTTTTCTTGCAATCTGCATGTAGCATTTTTATTTGAAAAGCATGTAAGGCTGCATTATATACGTTGCATTATTTTTGCACTATTAGATGCTCCTAGTTTGTGGTCACATAACATCTCCAGCTCTCTTGCAACATAAATTAACACGAATTCTTCCAGTAATCATGACTGACTGAAATCCTGCTCCAAATACGTGGAAATGCTGGACAAAATACAATCCAAAATGTTTAAGAATATAAATTAGAGTACAAGAGTAAGAAAGAGAAATCTCCAGGTGCTAGAAACAAAGAAGAAATAAAAACAAGGAAGGAATCAACAGGGGCACAGCGGCTCACAGGGGAACCAGATATGGCTACTGGCTATGGGCCTTAACCACTGGCGCTGAGGTCTAATGCCAAAGAGAGGGAAGGAGATGATGCTTGAACGTGTAGAGAGCTGGCCAGGACCACGAAGGAAGATCTCTTTGAGACAGAGACTAGAAAAACGTCACTTACTGGTCTAAAAGGAGCAAGAAATTGCAGTATCTGCCAGTCACGGGTATATAAGGTCACTGATGAGAAACTGGGACCCAAAACTGTGCCTGTGTAGATACAGAGGAGGTCATAATTCACCCTATCATGAAGTACGGAGACTTCAGGCTAAGAAATTTAACACAGAAACCTGTCTAGAATAGATAAAACCACAGGGTTTAACAAAGGACACTTCCACAGTGTTCCAGATTTCCATGAAAACAACTCTCACTAAATGTGGATTCGGCCATAATTTGCAAACCACAATGAGCCAGAGTCATTGGACTACTAAATGGGAATATAACTAGAAGTCACAGAATCATCTCAAAGACACTTTTAACATTAAAAAAACTTAAATATCCGAAGAGATAAAGAATATAGAGACCACAAGGCAAGAGCAAGCTAAGAGACATAAAGAAAAAAAAAGCCACAGCCATCAAAACAAATGGCTATTATGTCAGCTCTCTCATCTTGTACCATTAGTACATTCACTCGGTGGAGGTCTACTACGTGCTAATCACATCCTGGACACATAATGGTAAAGAAGATACAGCTGCAAGCCCTCAAGAAGCTTACATTCCATTTTTTAAGTGCAAGATAATACATTGATTTCTAGATAAACTGTTCTTTTTCTTTTTGCCACGCATAAACTTTGATAAATATTTATCATGTTTAGCATTAATACAAACCATCCCCATTTCTTTCCCTCACTTAAGCTCGTAGGAATTGTCTTGCTTTGGTAGGTTGTTTGGGAGTGAGAGGGTTTAGCTGAGATGTTACAGTATATAATGTGGAAGGGCTGAAGGAGCACAGACTGAAGACTAACTCGCTGTGTGACCCCCAGGTAATATGTAAATCGCTTCATCACAGCTCAGTCTCAGCTTAGCCTCGCTTCCCTTTCCTTATCCCCACGAAGGCAGTCCACAATTAAACGTGATCAAGTTTTTCATTAGAGTACTCTCAGGAAATCAATCACTTGCATGATGTCATTGTCATAGATGGAACAACACGGCATCAGTTCTGACGGTCGAGCAGTTGGCACAAAAATACCTTTGTTTATGTTTTCAGTGTATTTTGTAATGGGATAGCCTCTTTACCTGTGTCACTAACCACTGCTAATGGTACAACAGAGCAAAACAGTGATGCCTTCTGTTCGTTGGAACCTGGTCTCAGAAGAGAAGAGAAATATCTTTATAAAACAGAGAACTAGTCAGGACTTTATTTTTTAAGGTATGTAAAATCAAGATTAAAGGCTATCTTATTTCTAAAAATCCCTTTAACCATTTTTAAAGAGTTTTATAAACTCAAGTGGTTGCCTTTCTATATCTCATGAACTATCCGTCTTTGGTTAATTTGAAATGAAAATATGGCAAACTTTAGGTACTAGTGTTTCTTTGTACTTGGATTGAGTCCTTCGTTCCAAATAAAACTGAGATACTTTATAGTTGGTAGCTTCTCTGGAGGCCCTTAGGCAGCTGAGATGCTCACCGATATCAGTTATAAAAATAATTTATAGCAGCCAGGAAATCTAGCCAAATATTTATTCCATAAAACTCAATGTTGAAATAAAGCAAATTAGTTGTTACGCTTTCATCAAAAATTTCACTCTAATTGGCTTTCCTGAAGCATTTTCCAAAGTGAAAAAGATTTCATAGCTTAAGTAGAAATCTCTCACTTAAAAGGAAATATTGTTACACAAAAACCTTAGAGAACCAACAGCACAAATTTATTCTTACATTTAAAACTGCAAAGGAATCTGAAAAGGCTACATACTGTATGACTCCAACTATATGACTTCCTAGAAAAGGCAAAACTAGAGATACTAAATTCAGTGGTTGCCAGGGGTTGGGGATGGGGAGGGTTAATTCGCAGAGCATAGATGATTCTAAAGGGCAGTGAAACAACTCTGATACTCTAATGGTGGCTCCGTGTCATTTATAGGTTTGTCCTAACCCACAGAATGTGCAACACCAAGTGTGAACTGTCACGTAAACTATGATCTTCAGTCTTTGGGTAATAATATCATGTCATTGTATGGTCATTGTAACAAATATCCACTCCGGTGCAGGATTTTGAGAGCAGGAAGGCTGGTCATATGTGGGGAGCAGAAAGTATATGGAAAAATGACTGTACCTTTTGCTCAATTTTGCTGTGAACCTGCAAGTGCTGTAAAAAATAAAGCCTATTTTTTAAAAAACTGCAATGGAAAGAACAAGTAAGCCAAACACGACATCATGGCTTTTACCCTGAGTGTCCTGGCTTCCTTTAAATTCATATCACAAACTAGACAGCCATTTTCTGTCCTGTAAATTTGCCCATCAGAACCACCTAAGAATTGATTTGTACAAATCCTGTCAACTTTTTCATTTTGAAGTACCTGCAGTCAAACAATAGAAGTGATTAAGTCTTTTAGCCAGAATCAGCCAATAATTCAAAAAGCCACATTCTATTTTTACTCTCATGCTAGAAGGATAGATTTAAATTCTCCTAATTCTATCGAAATAAAAACAAAAGCCTTATTTTTAAAGGTTTATTAAAATTAAAATCCAAAGAAAGCCTTAAAAATATATTTTTCTAATTTGACTCAGCATAAGATACAGAAACTCTCAAGCAGATGATTCTTTTTCTCCGTATGCTTATAAAAGCCAGTTTAATACTAAATCTTCACTCAGGATAAGCTAGGCTCTGCTGTGATTAAACATACATACCCCCTCCCCCAAGATCTCAGTGACATAACGCACACACACACACAGGCACACGCACACGCACACTCTCTCTCTCAGCTGCTATCCAGAGTTAAGTTTATGGTGTTTGATCATGCAAAGTCCACGGAGGGTCCAGCTGACCTCCATGTGGTCACTCAGAAATCAAGCCCTCTCTGATCTTGTGGACCTGCCATGTCGACTGAGGCCTTCTCTACAATGCCATGGCAAAGGAAACGGGTTGGTCACTGGCCCAGTCTGAGAGTGACACACACTATTTGCACTCACTCTTAACTGGTCAGAGGTAGCAACTGTCTACCTGCAAGAGGGTTGGGAAATGTAATGTTCCTCTTGCCAGGAATGAAAGAACAGAAATTACAAACACTAATAATATTACCAAAATTCTTATATCCGGATGGTATCAAGGCTGAATGTAGAATGTTAATTCTTAACTCCTTAAGATGAAAATAAAATCCGTATCTAATGATCTAACTAGATTTTGAAGAATATAGTAAGAAAAACAAATAGTTACCATGCTAATCAAACTGGTTATTCCTAATATCCCAACTTCAGTAAGGCTGACAAGTGACCAGCAGTTTACTTCTTAAACTGCTATCATCACATAGGTGCAGGTTAAAACGAAAACCTTGTACTTTAGGTACCAGGGTAAGCAAGCTATCAGTATGGTGTAAGAGTTTACAAGCTGCATTCACACTTCACATCAGCGAAGATGGGGACGGCAGAGAGGTAGGCAGATGCTGCCAATTCTATCGAAAAGAGCTTCAGGCTTTCCCAAATGCTGACTGAGGGCTCGTTAAGCCTCCTGAATGCTATGTGTGCCATAGAAGACACAACTTTAGTCTAGAAGAAGATTAACAGAATATGTAGCTGACCTCTTCCCCCACAAATAAAAGTAATTTAAAAAATTTTTTAATGTTTATTCATTTTTAAGAGAGAGACAGACAGACACAGCAGGAGGGGCAGAGAGAGGGAGACACAGAATTGGAAGCAGGCTCCAGGCTCTGGGCTCGAAACCACAAACTGCAAGACCATCATGACCCGAGCCGACGTTGGCATTCAACTAACTGAGCCACCTAGGAGCCCTGAAAGTAATTTAAAAAAAAAAGAGGGGCGCCTGGGTGGCTCAGTTGGTTGAGCGGCCGACTTCGGCTCAGGTCATGATCTCACGGTCTGTGAGTTTGAGCCCCGCGTCGGGCTCTGTGCTGACGGCTCAGAGCCTGGAGCCTGCTTCCGATTCTGTGTCTCCCTCTCTCTGCCCTTCCCCTGGCTCATACTCTGTCTCTATGTCTCTCAAAAATAAACAAACGTTCAAAAAAATTAAAATTAAAAAAAAAAAGAAAAGAAAGACTATCTGTGGGTAAGAGTTAGGAAAACACAAATTCCTCACCTGGTCACTTTTCTCCCTCCCCGCGAAGGTGAATAAATTGATCCCCTGAATAAGGTTGAAACTGACAAATACGTATCAAGTATGATTTTAATTTCAATAGAACTGATAGCTCTACCACTGGTAACTAACCAGCTCTTCTCCTGATTTCAACCTGCGAAATTCTTAGGGTTATTTCTAGCACCAAACAGCAAGACCACATTTGTTACAACTGCAACCGATATAGGTCAAGTGTACATTCCATTATAACTTGATTCTTTTATCAACAAAAAGAAAATAAGAATATGTAGCAAGAATAATTTTGAGAACACGCACTACCCGAATCTAAGAACGAATACGGTGAGATCATGTATAATAACAAAACCTATGTGAAATATCTGGGAGATCAAAAACAAACAAACATATAAAAAGATAGGACATTTCATTTTTAATCGGTCAAAAATGAAGAGTTCTGGACAATGTCAAATTCCACACACCAAATGCTATAGTTACACATTAAATATAATTACTATCTATACATATGCAAAAATATAGTTCTATTTCATACAATAAAACCCTTTATAGAAACCATTTTAAAATTAAGCAGAACTTCTCAACATTAAAATGTGAGGTATCAGTCCTTCTAAAGGTTCCTTTAAAGGTTTTTAAAACAAAATGCTAAATCTAAAAACAATGTCCTTTCTGTCAGTTCCAAAGTTAAATCTACTTAAACCAAAAGAAAACCTGATAGCTCAGTCACATACTATTTAAATAATATTGTTCAGGCAACTCTAAAATCCTGCATTTTTTTCAAGTATGGAAATAGAACTCAAATATCCCACGATACAGTACTAAACAGATGGAATATTTAGGAAAGACTTTGTTGTCATATGGCACAATATTGTTTTATTTCTTCAATACGGTTTGAAATAAATACCAGGTTTGGTTTTGCTCTTCTTCTAAAAGGCCAAAATTACAATCTACATTTAAGAGAATTTTGACTGTGGTAAGACTGGAGTGTAAAATAGAACATCGATAGTTTATCACAAAAGTAAAGCTGGTAACGAATTATAAAAGAGACAGTACTCTACTCGCATCTACGCAGGGATTAAAGCTCATCATGATAGAAATATTCATCATGGAGCTGTCTGCCATAATCTGTAGCTTCACTGGTAAGAAACAAGTCCTGGTTCTCCAGAATCTCTGCCTCAGAGAGCTTCCTGTCACTATTCAAATCCATTTCATCAATCAGGTGAAGAGCCTTTAAAACAGAACAAAACAAAAAGGTGTCAAGTACAGTAAGTATTTTCAGCCAGATGTTCACATTTCAATGTGACTGGATTTGTCAAAATCATTCAGGTGTGCCAAGTACTCATTATTGTCTAAGTATCTCAAAATATTACACATTATAACCAGGCTGTCTACAGCTTCTCTTATTATCCCCTTTCTTAATTTCTGCTAGGTTCTGTCTCCTACCCATTCAAATCCAATTCAGGACACCTCAAGTTAAGCCAAATTAATATCACCTACTTTGGGCCCTTATAGGAAAAGTATAAACTTTTATTGTTCTATTCACTGTACTATCAAATTAATACATGATACAATCTTAACTTCCTTGTCTCCTTGATGGTCTCCCTGACAATCTAAAACAGTTCACAGATTTAAATCAAGAAATAGCAATGCATGGATCCTAAAGAAACAATTCTATTACTTCTTTCTTCGGCTTATGTCTTTGAACTTCTTTTCCTATTAATAGCACCAAATCTGGGGGAGAAAGAGGAGAATACAGAGTCACTTTTTAACACTCACCTCTTCTTGTGCAATTCCTTGATTATTGGGTACTACCCAAGACAACAGCTCTTGGGGATCAAGCCTGCCGTCGGCATCTTTGTCATAATCATTCAGAAATCTATCTTTCTCAACCAGTATCCACTCTGGATCCTCATTTGCTGCTTAATTAAAAAAACAAAACACAATATACATACACGAGAATAGAACCTGTATCCAATAAGAAGTCTGGTACATCCCTACAATAAAGGAAATGAATTTAAAGCTTACTACATCAAGGAAGTCCACTATATAATTTTCAAAAGTGACATGTAAGTCACTTACTTTTTATTAAAGGGTATTAAAGGGTATTTTTTTTTTTTTTGAGAGAAAGAGAGAATGAGTGGGAGAAGGGCAGAGAAGGAGGGGGTCAGAGGATCGAAAGCGGGCTCTGTGTTGACAGCAGAGAGCCTGACATGGGGCTCGAACTCACGAGAACTCATCAACTGTGAGATCATGACCTGAGTCAAAGTAGGACACTTAACCGAGTGAGCCACCCAGGTGCCCCACCACTCAGAGTTTTTAAAGTGATGTATATTATCACAACTAGTAAGTTTGCTAACTGCTGCTAATTGTTCTGGTATCTAGTTTTCCCACATTTGGGCAGGGTACATGTACCCATGTACACAAAACATGTACATCATGTGACTATATAAAGCTCCCTACGTGTGCTTATAAAGTAATACCATGTGCAATTTTAAAGTGAAATTCGCATTAAGTGATGCTTTGAAGGAACAATTCTAAAAAGACCGCTGTGAAGAGAAAAAGCTGCACATGCAGCCTCCCCAAATTTCAAACACTCAGTAAGACACCTTCCACGGTCTATACCAGTAATGACAGTATTTGGTTTCTTTTTAAGATCTACATGCAAAGGTACAGCATTTTGTTTAAAAATATCAATCTTTACCTCCTCACCCATTTGAATTGATAATTACGTTACACATTTGTTTGGAAAGGAAGAAAACTGAATCTAGACGGGGAACTCAGCTAGCATTCTCACATAAGCCATGAGTCCTTCCTGTTTTGCTTGTATTATATTTACTTGGCAGAAAAAAGAGAAATCAGGCACAGTTCTTCTTGTTCCATTTCCCTCTGTCAAACAGACCTCTCAACGAGCAAGACTGTCTCCCAATTCCTTTCTTCTCAACTCCATTGTTTTCTTCCTCCTTCTACACACCCCAGGGTACTTACTTGGATCCCGCCTGTAGTCACCAAGAAATTCTTCCAAACTAACAAATCCATCACCATTTTTGTCATGTTCTTCTAAAGCCTCTTGAATGACAAATTCCTATTGCATGTTCATAAACAACAACAACAATAATTAGTTACACAATTTTCCCACCGCCATCTGAATCCATCCCAGTACAGAAGTTCTTAAAGAATAATCATTTTAGTTGTCCATACTTGCAAGACTTTCTAAACACTGGAATTTAGAAGCAGGAGTAAAACCACAAATATTAAGTAGTTTTAAATTCAAGGTCTTTAAGCTTCTGCTATTGAGAAGAACTCCACTTCACCTTCCTAAACAAGCTGAGCACTAAACTCACAACCCTGTTTCTGCGCATTCCCCTCCTTCTCCAGAAGGACACCCGAGTCTCCCTTAGCTCCACTTTTCCTCTAGTCCATTAACAACCCCGGAAGAACCCTCATTCTAGATCTCTTTGTGTGGAAGTGTTGTTCTGCCTCCAGATCTAAACGAAATGTGTCAGTCCCCCATAAACCCACACTTCCTTGCTTCCTCTTCTACCAAATCTACCCCATCCACCCCAAACTGCCTCAAATCTGCTCCTCATTCTTATCATGGCTCCTTATCAACCTCTCTAACCCAAAGATTACATGCTTCCTAGTTACACTTGACCCAAGACAACCTGTTTAACGGCCAGCTACTTCGGGCCCCCCCTTATTACCGTCCTGTATCTTCTTGCACCCTCCTCTTACTTTGCCAATCTCCACCCTGTACGGCAGACCCACATCACTCTCTCCTCTACTCCAGAGTCATAAAGTCTAAAAGAAAGAGAAACACAAATACAAACCTAATGCTTATAAATTAACTTTTTTCCTTTCAGTGGGCTCTCACTGCCACTTGGAAGTCTGTCTCTGCCTCAGTTTCCCTAACTCATACTCGAAAGCTGTTTTTTGAAAACTCCACTTTGAGCCTTACTGCAACTCTCTCCGAATACTCTCTTGACAAAGACCCTCCCATTTTTCCAAACAAGGTGCAAGGTATCTTCTGAGAGATAGAGCGTGAACAGGGGAGGGAGAGAAGGGGACAGAGGATCCAAGCCAGCTCTGTGCTGACAGCAGAGAGCATGATGCGGGGCTTGAACTCATGAACTGTGAGATCATGCCCTGAGCTGAAGTCGGATGCGCAACCGACTGAACCACCCAGGCGCCCCAAGGTACGCTTGTTTACCTGCACTGCATCCTCACCTTTAATTACCTCTATTTTTAGGTCTAGTCCTCTCATCTTTCTCTTCAGTCTCAGGAGTTAGCTATCTTTCCCCCTTCTCTAGGGTGAATCCCTCAACAGCCTTCCTAGAGCCCATACTTTTCCATTTCTGGAGTGTCTTCTTTCACTCTTAACTCTGGGCTCTCCTAAGGCTTGGATCTCTTCTCTCTCTGTTTCTTCTATGCTTTTAAAACATTCCAGTCCCCATGACTTTGCTGCACTCTTTAATTACCATCCTGGTTGCTTTTCTTCCATGCCTAGCCTCTTATGGGTTACATTCATTACTCTGTCCTCACGACCTGCTGCCGCCCGAATACCTTTCCACCTGGATTCTAGCATGATGACTATAACGAAAATATATTCTCAAAAGTCTCCAATTCTAGCCAAACCCAAAGTCTTCCTTTATATCCACATGAATAACACTTAAATACAAGTTGCTAGTTTTCTAAAAATCAAATATTACAGATTTTATATATAGAAATCAGGGGATCTTAACCTGGATATCCAAAGATTAGTTTTAGAGAATCTGAGAATCTCCTGAAATTACAATCTCGTATTTTGTGTGTAGGAGCGTATGTGATTTTTCTCGGCCAGAGTCCACAGGTTGCTCCATATTTTTAAAGGAGTCTGTGATTCCATGTAAGTTAAGAATCACTGATTAAAATGATTATTCCTCCATTTAAGTAATCCTCTTGGGAGACAACAGACTTATTTCAATAATGCTGCCATGGTTAAAAGAAATTTTGGGGGCGCCTGGGTGTCTCAGTTGGTTAAACATCTGACTCTTGATTTCAGCTCAGGTCATGAATGATCTCACGGTTGTGAGGCCGAGCCTCCTTGGCATTCTCTCTCTCCCTCAAAAAAAAAAAAGGAACTACATGAATGAAAATACTTTAAATTCTAACTTTTAATCCAAAGTAAAATCACCTCGTTGATCTTGCACCCTGCCTTTTCCTTTATCGAATATATCCTTAAATGGAAAAAGGGATACACCAAAACAAATTAAGGTAAATAAGAATTAATGAAGCTGCTTTGAATGAGACACCACTTTTTGGTCACACATATGTGCCGCAGTCAGCTCCTACTCAGCACATCCTGTCCCGTCCTGACACACTCCATTCTGTCAATGGTACTACAGTTTTGATCATTCTTCCACAAGCTCAAAACCTCAGAGTCCTCTCTGGCTTTTCCTTTCTCTTCTCGTACTTATTTTGTCAACCTTCCTGCTGTGTTTTCTTCAAAATGCTCATGCCTATTTGGTCCCGCTGCCACATCACACTCCGGGGCCGTAATTCGGGCACAGAATGCCCAAATTATTTCATTGCTTTCACTGGTCATTCCCCTCCTCAGTCTTCAATTCAATTGTTCCTTAAAATCAATATCCCACGTGCTCTGCCTGCCATGCTAGGGTTCAATTAGCTAGTCTTAACTTAATTTTGGCACTTAAACAAATTGTGCCCAGCACCGTTCCAAAACCAGGTCGTGAGTTTTATGCCAAGTGAGAAATCGGAGACTCAGTGGCAAATGTGGTCACAATGGTGGTGTCCTGCCACGGGGCTATGGAGAAAAAGGTTAACTGCCGCCTTGTTATTTGAGACAGCAGCTTTTGGCCATGACCCATTTAACATAAAGCTACACCTTCCCTCCCGGAAGTATCCATAGAAGCGAGCCCCACAGCTGGAGGCTGAGGCCAGGCAACAGGCCTCAATATTGAATATTTAGTCTACTTTTTTATAAAGCTATTCGTAATATTAGTCTTTACCCTCCAATATGATAGTCTCTGTTCTCAAGAAGCTTGCCACGTCATAGTAGGGACTCAATCAACGTTTGTTGAGTTAAATTCTAGAGTTCAACAAAAATTCTGAACAACTGGTACTTCTTTTAAGTACTAAAGCGTTGAGAGGGCGCCTTATGCCTCACGCTGCAAACACGTAATCAGCGGCGGCTGCCCCCACCCCCGTCACCAACACCCTATGAAAAGGGATCCAAAGGTGATGTTTTCCCAGACCCGAAGTGCTTACAAGTGATGTCATAAACTAAATAGGAAGTACTGATGTCACTGATACTGGAAAACAGAAAAGTCTGAAGGCTACAAAAAGGACAAGGAAGGCAATGAAGGCAATGTGGTCATAAGGGAGAAACGGCCAAGGGAAACAGGCCGCTCACACACACGACAGAGATTTACCTTCTCCCTCCTCATCAGCACTCCTCCCCCACTGGCAGAAATCGTTCCCACCTCTAAACTTAAGTAGGGAGATCTTTGGATCTTGTGTGCTCTTAAAAATTCTGGTTGCTATGCAATTCATTTTAACAACTTAGAAAAAACCAGGCTTTAAAATTTTGGTCACTCGAGAATTCTCTTAAGACTTTTCTTCCTTACCGTCATGTAATCAACTTCTTCGGGATGCTCAAAAGCAATAAATTCTTCAAGATTCAAACCAGGGCCTGAATCTTGGTTCGCTTTCTCGAATCGCTTCTTGTCCTTTAAATGAAGCTTTGAAAAATAAACAGTGAATATGTTTAAGGTCTCATCCACACCGCAACATCATTACACATACTCTGAAAAATACATACTGAGACCCGAAGTACATTTGCAACATTATCTTCACATCGCCCCTTTGAGGTAGGTTAGACAAATTAACAAACATTTATAAGAAGCAATTGAGACAGAGACTCTAGAGTCAGGGAGACTCAGACCTGAAAGCCGGCAATGCCACTTACCAGCTGTGGTAAGGGCATGTTGCTTAGCCTCTCTGGTTTCCTCAGCTATAAAATCAGGATTACAATCTCTATTAAGCAATGGGGATGAGAATCCCTCTCAAGCAATTAGTAAACTTTAGCATTTAAAAACGGTTACATATTACTATTACTGACAGAAAACTGAAATTAAATGATTGAGAGAGATGTCGGAAACACAGCTGGCATGCAGAACTCTGACCCTCCCTGTTCTTCTACCGTACTCCACATTATCTTCTTTTAACAATCTCAACTTTTCTGAATGCCCAAAAAGCAATAAATTCAGACTTCTGAATTAATTCTTGATACATCATTTTCAAATCGTTTCTGGTCCTCGGAATGACTTTTCAAAAATGTTAACAGGTTTCAGAAAAATAGTCCTCTTTGAGAATACTTTTGGCATATGTATCTAATATTTGAAAGTCTATTGTTGGTAAGGCCCGTTAGAGTGCTAATAATTATTCGGGTACAAACACATCAAAAGCTGAAGTGGACCTGTTTTGAGGTGAAGTAAACACACTTTTCTACTTTCTCATACCCATCGTCCTTTTTTTCTTTTTGTAAAGTATGCACAAGTAGTAAATTGAGTAGCGGCTACGAGAGACAAGGCTGCTTTTAATGCATTTCTCAAAGGTAATTCTGTAATCAAGAGCCTTGGAAGCCAATAGTGCTATATTGCTAATCCTGCATAAATTCTATTTTGAGAATTTCTGGGGAAAACTTTCCTTTCTGTAAACTGTAGTATTAAACAGCACATGAAAAAAACCCACAATTTCAAATACTTTCAAAGCTTTTAATTTATGTGTCTCACTGTTGCAAAGAAACGCTCTTTTCAGTTTTCTAGAATAGAGGTTAGGGAGCAGTCATTTACTGAAACACTAGTTCTTTTACAATGACTGATTTACAGCAGAGAGGCTCACTCCTCCCTCCAAAGAGTTCATCGTTTAAACCAGCCAGATCCCACTAGCCAGTTATACTTACCAAATCATGACAGGAAAAAAAAAAATAACAACCAACTTGTTTCCAAAAAGCTGCTTTTAACTTAATGTTTCCTAATTTCACATAACTAGACCAAATAATTTACATTTGATGTTCAGGGGGTTAACATAGGGAAAAGTAGACAAACAAGAATTTGAGGTACTTTGTTGAGTCAATCAAGTTCTTTTTGAATAAACCACTATTCAAAATACTAAGTGCTTAGATTTCCTTATGAAAGAACCCTTCAGTTTGGAGCAAAAAGGTCCATGTTTCAGCAACAGGAGCTGAATTCGGCCAAATTTGCCTATGGAAAGAAAGGATCTCTTTCAACAAGCTCAAATTGTTTAAAAAAAAATTGAGGAAAGCAGTTTTCTTGTTCATATTTCTCAGATTTTCAAAATCAAATGAAATAATGTGATTAAAAAAAAGTTTTATTCATGGTTATTTGAAGAAAACAATTTAAGAACAACTCAAACTACAGAAGTCAATACACAGAAAGACTGTTTTTCCAAAGTGGCAAAAGATAACAGAAAATGCTGTCAGTTTCATAAAACGTCAACAGTCTTCTTTCTGTGTAAAAACACTGTATTCTAGTGGAGAGTAGAAAGTGCTACATACAGTTAGTAAAAAGGCAGAAATGACCATAATCATTTATTTTTATATTGTAACAGAAACTTGTGAAGAACAAAACTGCCATCTTTTGGTAGACTAATGATTTTACATGAGGAAATATATAACCTCTGATACCAGAACAAAAGTCTAGGTCTTAAAAATTCCGATTAGCCACACGCCAGATTCTGTCTTGCATAAATAAATACTGTACATGCACATTTAGCAGCTGGCTCTAGAAGTTAGACCAACTGAACTTTTGCCAGGTAGATCCCCGAACTTTAATTATCCTGCCTAAAAGTGCTGACTGTAGTTGTTCATCATAACTAAAGAAATGCTTTTTCAGGCATTTCACAGCCTTAGAGGGCCATTATTACAGGTTATCTCTATTCTCTACATGGAGGTTACTAAAAATAAGATAAAATTCAGGCATCAAATTGATTTTTGTGTTTTTAATAGGCTTCCATATAGAAAAAATTTATTTTATTTAGATATCCAATTACTTTTGATGATTAGTTATGGTATAATGTTAAGTCTGTAACTGTGAGTAAGAGTGATTCATTCTTCATCGTTGATTTTTATTTTGAAGAATAATGCAGGAGTTTCTGGGTTCATCTTTATACCCCATATCTACTTTTAGGGGGTTATATACATCAAATTCTAATAAAGCCTTATCATTAGAACTTCATATAGAGACATGAAGAGAGGCATGAAATCATGCAGAGATATTCCTGGGTTGTCAAAGAATAACCAGTAGGATTCCCACTCATTTTAGGGATCCATCAATTCCTTTATACTATACACTATTAAGATCTAATTCACTCTTAAAAAGTAGAGTCTTATAATCAAAATGTACTATCTCAATGGTGAACCCACTATTAGAACCAGACATTTTTTAAAAGAAAAACTGCTCATAAGAAATTTATATTAATGAGTCATCTATCCCTTCAAACTGAAGATTCTCTTCTCAATATCATCATCTATTACTAATCACCCCGTTCCAAGAATACAGACTCAAAAACCACACATAAACATTTCTCATGTTTTGATGGGATAGTTATTAAATCTTTTGGGTACCAAAAGAAAGAAAAAAAAAAAGGACACAATTATATTCTCTCTTGTAACCTAGCAGGTAAATCATTATATCATTCCATGGTTTGGTTTTAGAAAAGTCTCAGAACTCAAATGATACTTTTAAGATTAATTAATTCCTATAGGATATCTAGGAGACAGGCAAATCTCAAATCTCATTATCATTTGTTTCTTTTTTAGCATTAAGTAGTAAAAAGACTGATTTCCACTCTCTTTAGTCTGCTGTAAAGCGAAGACCCAAATAAGGAGGAAAAAAGGGAAAAGGAATCTTCACTAATCTAAAGCTGATATACTTAACCAATGGTTCAATAATTTTTAAAAGCTAATTTATATTAAATATATACCTATGTGAATCACACATGCTTTCTTCAATAATATTCTTTTAAATCAACAGAGAACTGTTTACCTGCCCAACTGCTACTATTTATTGCTATTTCCCTATACTATTATTATCCTCGTTTTTTGGTATGAAGAAACTGAGGCATAAGGAGGTTTAATAGTTTACCCAAAGCTGTGCGACTGTTAAGTTTTACAGGTGGATGCAAAGCCAGGGAGACTGGCTCCAAGGCTGAAGCCCTCAACCTCTACACCAGTGGCACATGCATAGTATAATCATAGCAGAAAAAACAAGCCACTTTTGAGTTGTGATGGCCTATAGAGTTCAAGTGGCCAATATGATTCTGAAATAAATAGCATGTAAAATGATAAATATGGCCACAACAAAAACTAAAAGGTAAATTCCATAAAGGAATGTTAAAGAATGGAAGAGGCTCAAATGTTTTCCAAGCACCCTTGACTAATATTTTGGGATGTAACAATTTGCAAAAAGGTGTTTGGTTTAATTAAATCATTAGTTTTATTCATTTATTTTTTAAATAGGCTCCATGCTGGGTTCCTAACATGGGACTTGAACTCAGGACTCTGAGATCAAGAGTCGGACACTTAACTGAGTCACCCAGGTGCCCCTGGGTTTATTTTTTCCACATATAAGAAACTATTCAAAAAAAGTCTTTACCTTTGAAATATAAAAGTTCATACTGAAATAGCAATTTCTTAAGCTTATTTTCCTTTGTCTTGAAAAGTTTCCACAAATTACTAACTAAAAGTTCTTATTAATTCCTAAATAAAAATTGTCTTCCTCACCTCTGCTTAAGAAGTATTAGAACCTGGGGCACCTGGGTGGATCAGTCGGTTAAGCATCCAACTTCGGCTCAGGTCATGATCTCACAGTCTGTGAGTTCAAGCCCCACGTCGGGCTCTGTGCTGACAGCTCAGAGCTTGGAGCTTGTTTCAGATTCTGTGTCTCCCTCTCTCTCTGCCCTTCCCCCGCTCACACGCTGTCTCTCTCTCTCAAAAATAAATAAACATTAAAAAAAAATTAAAAAAAAAAAAAAAAAAGAAGAAGTATTAGAACCTGTATGGCTCAGTTAAGTGACTGACCCTTGCTTTCGGCTCAGGTCATAATCTTACGGTTTGTGAGTTCCAGTCCTGAGTCGGGCTCTGCAGCTGGTAGCGTGGAGCCTGCTTGGGATTCTCTCTCTCTTTGACCCTCTCCTGCTCACGCTATCTCTGTCTCTCTCAAAATAAATAAACTTAAAATTAAAAAAAATAAATACTTTTTTTAAAAAAAGCATTAGAACAAGACATCTTTAATTATGACAAATTAAACCATGAGAGTCAACAAAACTCATAGAGATACTGAATCTTCAAAAATGACTTATTTTAAATGGTGCAGCCTCTATGGAAGACTATATGACAGTTCTTCAAAAATCTAAAAATAGAATTACTACACAATCCAGGAATTCCATTTCAGGGTATATATCTCAAAGAATTAAAAGTGGGGCCTCAAAAAGGTATTTGTATACTCATGTTCATAGCAGCATTATGCACAAGAGCCAAAAAGTTGAAGCAACCCAAGTGTCCATGGATAAAGTGTGGTATATACACACAATATATATATGGATATACATGTGGTACATACACACAATAGAATATTATTCAGTCTTAAAAAGGAAATTCTCACACATATTACAACATTATGAGGACATCATGTTAAGTGAGATAAGCTACTCACAAAAGGACAAAAATATGTATGATTCCACTTATATGAGGTTCCTAGAATAATCAAATTCAAAGACAGAAAGTATAACGGTGAGTGCCAGGGACCTGGGGAGGAGGAATGGGGAGTTGTTGTTTAATCGGTCTAGAATTTCAGTTTTGCAAGGTAAAAAGAGTTCTGGAGATTGGTTGTATTAACAATGTGAATGTACTTAGCACTACTGAACCGCACACTTAAAAAAAAAATGGTTAAAATGAGGGTGCCTGGGTGGCTCAGTCAGTTAAGAGTCTGACTTCGGTTCAGGTCATGATCTCACGGTTCATGAGTTTGAGCCCCACATCAGGCTCTCTGCTATCAGTGCACAGCCCACTTCAGATCCTCTGTCCCCCTGTCTCTCTGCCCCTCCCCTGCTCACGTTCTCTCTCAAAAATAAAAATAAACATTAAAAAAAAAAATTAAAATGGTAAATTTTATGTGTATTTTATAATTAAAAATTTTTTAATAGTTATTTTATATAAAACTCTGTTTACAAATGAGAATGGGCCTCGATAGTCTTAGTCAATATGACATAAAACTGTTCAATAACAAAAATTAAATATTGAGGCACATATTCAAAATACACCAAAAAGCAACTCTAGCAACGAGGACAAATGATGCAGCTGGGAAAAACAAATACAAGGATAATTTAGGTAGTTCGGAATAAGAGTCCTAAATCCGGTGAGAAAGGAAGCCATCAAAATGACCACTGAAGTGGAACAGGTGATTGCCCCGAGAACAAGGCAATCCCAGCCTATAACCTCAGAACCCCTTGTGCTCATTCATGCAGGAAGGGAAAGTGAACTGACAGATCAAAAGGAACAGCTCCTGCACGCACACTCACCTGCCGAAAAGACTCCTCTTCTGCGTCATCCAGAGCAGTGTTCTCATCAAAGTCGATCACACGATCATACATCTGAATATTGTATTCATCCCATGACACACTATCGTCACCATTTTTGTCATATTCAACAAACTGCTGTTTCGCTTCTTGCATAGCATAATGTTTAAAAGACATCTGAATCCACGAACTGAGTTCACCTGTGAGAATTTCCCAGAACACAATGAATGTTAATTCGGATATTTACCCAAGTGAAGGTTTCTAAACTGTATCTAAAAGAAAAAAATCTTGAGTGTTTTCAAATACAAAGTGAGAATTAGCCTCGCTGTATTCAATAGAAATAGTGAGAGCAGTTTGGAATCTAAGGATATAATAGTATGTGATCCAAATAGAATGCACACTCCCTGAGTACAGAGTTTGGGTATGTTTTGTTCACTGAGGTACTCTAAGTGCCTAGAAAGTGCCTGGCTCGATTAAGTTACTTGCTAAATGAATTACCAATTAGCCAAAATAGTACTTGACTTCTAAAAATTATCCACAGAATTGCACAGGACCTTTGCTAACTATCACAGATCTCTTGGGAAGTACAAATATGTTAATAACTACCTATTTATTTTAATATGTATTAGAAAAAAGTGTTTTTCATTTATGAAAGTAATATAAAGTTTCCCTTTAAAATAAATTTCATGTTGAGTTGAATCAAAACCATATTAAGGACGCAATAGATGGTAAGTAGCTATGGTCTAAATTGTGAAAATGTATTCAAGTGACCGATGTTTGAGAAACACTATTATAGTACATGTCCCTCAACCATGTCACAAAACTTCTGGAGGAAATTTTAACAAAAGTTATGAGTAGCAATTATGATTTAAGCCCTTCTTGCAACAGCTCTCTGTCTTAACTTGGTACCTGAAGACATGGGAGAAAGTTTCTCAATCTCTAATGTCCATGTTCAGATCAACTTAAAAAAATCTATTCAGAGATATTTACTATACTGCATTATAGAAAAAAGGTAGTGGGGGAAGAACAGGAATATATGCAAGGACACCAGGAGTACACCATTTGATTTAAAGGTGATACGCCATTTGGTTTAAAGAGTGGTACACCTCTATTGGTTTGGGGGAGGTCAAGTGGAGAGAAAAGTGAAGACACTTTGTCTCTCCTGAAACTCTAAATTACGGCAGAATAATTATTATGGCAACCATGTACTGAACAATTATTATATATCAGTTTCTTCAGCTCTACAAAAAGAGGTAGACAAGATGATTCTAAGGCCCCTACCAGCTTTAATAATTTGTAATGAACATAATTCACATGCAACATATGCTGTCTCTAATCTTCAGAGCAAGGCAATTCTAATCATTTTCCATTTCCATTTCTAATCTATTTCACAGTTCAAGAAATTGCCATTTGGATTTGAGGACTCACAGCCAGTAAGCAGAATCCAGAGTCAAACCTATGTTTGGCTCTAAAGCCTAAACTCCTGCCACTGAATTTTGCGCTCTCAAGAACTGGAGTCCAGTCCTAGCCCTTAAAGCGCCAATTAGCAAACTTCTCTGAAGGGTCCTTCAAGTACAACGAGGGTTTCTTCTGATTTATTTGAAGAGATCATCATGACATTATAAAATACAGATTGGAAAAGGGACCAGAAACATGAGTTCGCACTTCAGCTCTGCCATAAGGGGTAGTAAGTTTACCTTCTCAAGTTTTTTTTCCTCATATGTAAAATGAAGATTTGAACTAAGTTCCTTTTAACTTCAAACTTATTTAAAGTTTACTATTAAACATTTGAACATATCTAGGCCCTAATAGACAGGTACCACACAGTCTTCCAAATCTATTTTTTCCGTGTGCTTACTAGTATAACCAAAGAGAGACCTATTTTTAGCGGACTAGAGTCTAAAGTTTTGTTTTTATTTGAAGTAGAGAAACCTTAATATTCCTAAGGGCACCAATTTTACTGACAACACATCTTAAATTTACCAATTATTTTGCACTTCTCTGTCCAGCAATTTTCTTTATGATTGACTTCAGATGGTGAGCAGCATTTAAATAAGAGTTACGGCAAAATATGGGATGGATGCCTGGGTGGTTCAGTCGGTTAAGCATCCGATCTTTGGTTTCTGCTCAGGTCATGATCTCACAGTTTGTGAGTTTGAGGCCTGCATCTGGCTCTGCACTGACAGCACGGAACCTGTTTGGTATTCTCTCTCTCCCTCTCTCTTTCCCTCCCGTGCTCTCTCTCCTTTCTCTCTCTCTAAATAAATAAATAAACTTAAAAAAAAAGTTATAGCAAAATATCTCCTGAATTTTTTTTGAGGATCAGCTTAGAAAGTTGATAGGGTTTGCTACTTGAATTAAGCAATGTGGACAGACAGTTGTACAGCAATTGGATATTTTTTTAATAATCTGTGCATTTCATTTCTGACTGGAGAACCTACCTGAGAGCAGTCAGATTTTTTAAAGTAGACTACCAACTGAGCCAACCAGGTACCCCTCAAATTTTAATTTTTTTAAAATGTTTGTTTATCTTTGAGAGAGAGAGACAGAGCATAAGCAGGGGTGGGGCAGAGACAGAAGGAGACACAGAATCCAAAGCAGGCTCCGAACTGTCAGCATAGCTGACAGAAACCCTGAGATCATGACCTGAGCCAAAGCCTGATGCTTAACCGACTGGGCCACCCAGGTGACCCTCGGATTTTTTTTTTTTTAAGTGAAGACTATTAAAAACTGAATTAAGAGCAAGAAATTTGGATTCTAATCCCGGCCACTCATTCAAGAAAGGCATTTACCCCTCTGGACTTCAGTTTCTTCAGCTCTACAAAAAGAGGTGGACAAAATATTCTAAGGCCCCTACCAGCTTTAATAATTTGTAATAAACATAATTTACATGCAACAGGCCTTTTTCTACTTACAAAAAAGAAGCAAATTCTTAAATTCCTAATGAAGCATATATCAAAAGGGCAATAGATCATGTAGCGCCATAAGGTTTTTGACATATTTCTCTAAAAAGAATCATATTGTTGACATTGACAAAAGTCATTAGAAAAATAGGGTGTTTGCTCAATGTATGACTTGCACACACCGTGTACCGTCAATGATGTTTATATACTACTGGAGAGCACTGATTTTTACTTGGGACCTATGTCTAAAGATTTCCAGATAAAACCCACTCAACATGTCCTATTTTCCCCCCACCTCTCACGTACCTCTCATTTGTTGCAACACTAGCAATCTACACTCAACAGATACCCTTCTTGATAAAATGTTTACTTTTCTGTCTCCTACAAAGGGATTTCTCCATTGTTAGTTGTGTAGGACTCCTTACTTTCGGTGAGGAAGCCGTCTGAGTCCAAGTCAATTTTCTTTATGATTGACTTCAGTCTTTTGTGTTGCTCTTCGGGGGTGAGTTTAACATATTCATCCACTTCTTCCTTTGGGGGGAAGCAATACACAGGGGGGTAAAGCATTACCATCGGTGGGGCAAAATGGTGGAAAAAAGAAGGCTACCAGAAGCCTCCCCTGCCCACGGTTTTTGGAGTGACCCACACTTGCTCTCCAAGGCCCCCACCTCCTACAGACCCTCAGTGATCCTGCCCCGCGTGTCGGGAGGGTGGAAGGGTTCCGGCTCCTGGGCCGCGCTATTTTCCTCAGGCTCAGAGGCCTCGGGGTCCCCCAGAGAGTGAGCGGCGCCCCGCCCGGACCCCATTGTCAGGCCGCCCCGGCCAGGCCTGGCCTGGCCGCCCCTCTTTGTCCCGGGACAAAGCCCGCGGAGCCGCGTTGCGAGGTTCGGCCCTCCCAGCCCCGGGCCTGGCCACCTCACCTGGCCGCCCAGCAGCGCCTCACGGTCGTAGTCGCTGCGGTGCTCGCCCTGCGGGTAGTGCAGCTCCTCGGCGTCCCCGGCGCCGGCCACCGCGGCGCACAGCAGCAGGAACCCCAGCGCCGCGGGCCTCGGGCCCAGCCGCATCGCGCCGGCCCGCCGCGGACACAGAGAGGCGAGGAAGGAGACCGGCGGGGGCTCAGGCCCGCGGCGGCGCTCCGCGGGCTGCTGCGGGCGGACGGTGAGGCGTACGTGGGGAGGAGGGAACACGACGCCGAGGGGGCGGTGGCCGCCTTTCCTCGGGCCTTAGTCGGCGGAGGCCCGAGCGACTACTGCGGGGGTGGGGCCGGCCAGCCGGAGGCCTAAACGGCCCCGGCGGAGAGGCGGGGCGCCAGGCAGCGCCGCTGATTGGGCCGTCCGGTGCTGGGGGCGGGCCGTGGCGATGTGGCGGTCGGCTGCCGACGGGGCCGCTCCCTGGTGCTAGCGGTGGCTGCCGGGAGGGGAGACCCCCGCGGGCGCCTTCGCCTGCGCCACGAAACCCTCGGAAAGCACGCGCCCACCATACTCCAGCTCTATTTCTTCCCGTCAGCCTCGTTAATGCCAGAAATCCCCTGTCCACTGCATGTGTCCATCCGCCCTCGAGAACGGCTGGAGATTTGGGTGAAAAAAAGATGGTACCTAGAAAAATGCTTATCTTGAGGAACCAACCAACAGTTGGTCTCCTAGTCTTCAAGTGTATGTCTATTTATTTCACCAGAGCAGAAAGAACAAACCCAGCTACTGAAATCAGATATTTGTAGCTGATGCTCAATTTCGTGACTTACAAGTTCTGTGACCTTGGCCAAGCTCCTAGGCCTTTGGAAACTTGTTTGCTTATTTATAAAATAAGCATAAATTGACCTTAAAGAGTTGTGAAGGTTATATTAAATAATATAATGCGTTTAACAGTAGCTGCAACATATGGTAAAGTGTTCAGTAAATGCGAGCTTACATCCATGTGGTTAAAAAGCAGATGATTGGACAGAAGGAGTAGCTCAGCGGGTACCTAGGAAAACCTTTATGAATAGAATGCATGTACTGGTAGCTTCTATTCCATGTCCGTCTACAGGTCTATGTAATTTCTGTACCTCATCCACACTAAACACACAAAAAATTTGTAGGCTTCAGCTTGAGCCCTTTTCTTTCATTGACTGCTCCACTTAGGATCGGGCCTTTTCACACAGAAGAAAAGGCTTTCTGGGTCCTCTTTCACTTCCCACAGTTTCTATTTGGATTGGGAGTGAGAATCCTGTTCCAAACTGAAAAACTGAGTGGGCACAAATCAGACAAATTTCCTGGGTCAGGATGGAATTTTATTGTTTTTGGTCAGAGACCATTGAAAATGTTGCAGAGCAGACTAAGCTCAAATGGGATCTTTTCAGGTTTATAGAGAGCATTGCAAAATAAAGTTTTAAGTTTCAGAGTCTAAGTATAGGCTACCCCTAGAGTTGAGTTCTCTAAAACAAACAAAAAAGAAGGAAAACACTTTTATCACCAAGACGTTTTAAGTGTAACTTCGGTTCCGGGTTTTGAGAGTGTGTGAAAAAAAAAGAGAGAGACATAAATGTCTCAAACTCAGCTTTGTACCTATTGTTCTCCAGTAAGTACAAGGAATACTTTGACTAGCTTTTGAAGTGATTCCAATTACAAAGGTTAGGATACAAGGTATTACAGTAGTTCTTCTCGTCTCAAGGGCTCCACAGGTGGAGGTTTTGGGGGCAAAGGGAATCTAATGATATCTAAAAGCCAGTGTGAACAACATAAGTCTGAGCATCAGAATGCTTGGGTTCTGTCTTCCCTGAGCCCCTAAACAGGCTGCTCTTCTTCCTTGGGCCTATTTTTTTCCTCTGTTGGAAAAGGATTGGGTTAGCTGGGAGGATCTTAATTTGAGAACTTAGGGCTGCTACGTGGTTCCTAAATGGTGTGATAATCTCAAAATCTTGGGCAAAATTGTGTCCATGTGTACATTTCTGGGAGGAGGTCTATAGTTTTGCTTTCATCAGAGTCTCAAAAATATCCATGGTGGCAACACTAGTCTCTAAGCAACTTTTCATCTCTTAAATGTACAGTTTTATGATCTTGGCAGTCAGAATTGTTAGGGGGCAGATAACAGTAAAGACCTGGGCTCAAGAGAGGCAAGATTGATGCGTTGTCATTACTTGTGATTAATCCATTTTATTCAGGGAAAAATAAGTATCTAAAATAACCAGCCTATTAATAAAAAAAGGCATTATGAGAATCCAGAGATCGACTTTCTTGACCTACAAAAGCCATAGCACATAGCAAATTTGTTTTTATTTATATTTTGAGGTATAATTTATATACAGTAAAGTGCACAAGTCTTATGCGTACAGCTCAATGAATTTTTAGATATATATACACCTTTGTATATATAGCACCCCCCAAAATCTCCCTCCTCCTCCCTACATATCATCTCTGCTAAATGTAGTTACTATTCTGACCTCTCTCATCATAGATAAGTTTTGCCTGTTCTTGAACTGTATAAAGATGACATCATATAGCATTAAAAATTACTAATCATATGCCCTTCTGCTTTGCTGAAAAGCAGTATGGTGCTGTGGAAAGAACACAGGCAATCTTGGAATCAGACATACAGAGTTCGAGCCTTCAGTCTCAGTAGCTTACTCACTATGTAACCTTAAACAAATGGCTTTATCTTTTTTTTTGACCCTGCAGAAAAATGGAGTAATAAAAACCTGATAAGTTTTGTGGGATAAGTATGTTAAATAATCTATATATCTGACCCATAGAAGGGACTTGAATTTTTTTTTACTTTCCTTTCCTTCCCCCTGGAAGGTTCCTACTCAACCTTCCAGACACAGGTGTTTCCTAAAAGAGGTCTTTTCTAACTCCCTGCCAACCGGAATTTTTGATCTCTTAGGTCTCTCTGTTTCCTCATTGTTTCAACATTGTACATATGTTCCTTGGTACAGCATTTAGCACAACCTGCTGTGACTATTTGTTGACATTACTACAAGAACATGAGAGCCTCGAGGTCAGAAAATGTGTGATTGTGTCCGTATTTCACTAGCGCCCCTAGTAGTAAGAGGACCTCAATAAATTTTTGTGGAATGATTGAATTCTGTTGTACTGACATTCTTTTAGAAGTACGTACCATCGATAGGAGAGTTAGCCTAGAAAATATTAAAAGAGGAAGTTATAGATTTCTTCTTGAGTTGGATAAAATGTGTGTTATGATGAACAGCGGCTTAAAAAACAAAGTCATTCTTAACATACATAGTGTGGGCATTTGTGTTATAAGCCAATTTCCATGGAAATGAATGATTTTTGGCACCATAAACAACTTAAGTGGAAAAGCCAACAAACTCCATGAATTGGTAGCTTTTCCAAAGCTGGAAAACACAGGACAAAAGAAAAAACAAAAAACAAAAAACTGACTGTAGGGCAGTGAATGAAGGAACAACTTGAGACTGAATGATCGCACAATTAGAGGGATTTTGTTGGTTGTTTAATTTTTTATTAGTCTTTTGAGGTGAGAAGATGTAAAAATTCCAGGGTCATAGTAGAGTCCTAGAAGATGACAGAAAATATGTAGGTGGGTAGGAGTGTTATAATATCTAGAAAATATTTTCATTTCCAAGGAGTATCCAAATGGATGTAAGTAGTCGTAAAATCTTAATAACCTATATAAGTAATTCCAAGAAATTCAATGTTATTGTTTGTTACTGAATGAAGGTTCCTTAAATTAAACATGAATCCGTCCCAATGATCAAATGTAATGACAGCTCTGTCCTCAAATAGAAGCCATCCCCTATATCCGGCAATTCACATTTATGGCCCCGGGCCAGTTACACCCATCTCTGGCTCTAAAGGCAGCCCAAGTGGACAGATATTAGTCAGATTCCCTCCCTGATTTGTTCCCTAAATCCAGAGGGTAACTGCATATCTTGGTTGACCTGGCATAATTGTTAATCATGTCCCCTTTCACTCTCAAAAGTATTCCAGAATGGGGTGATAAATTATAATGTCACCGTACCTTTGGGCCTCACACTCAAACTGTCCAGCCCCCTCCCAGGGCCCTTCCCCAAGTCCCAGTATTTATTAAGCCTCAGAACCCTTTCCCACACTCTTTTCCTCATGTTCTCAACAATAGGTCCTTGAAGTCTTAGTCAAACACAGTAGCAGTAAAAATAAAGAGTACAAAGAAGGAAGGGATGAAACTTAGCTAAAGAAGGCAGTGAGACAGGAACAAGAAGAAGAGTAAAATTGTGGACTAAACGGGAGTTTTAATGAATTATAACAGAATTCATTTTCTTTTGGCATTACTAAACCAGCTCTGAAGACAATTTTGTCAGAGGAAAATCCAAAACTGACATGAGCGGGGTGGCTTCTCTGAAAGACAGTACTTCCGAATGGATAAGTTTTGGGTGATTGTAGGATGAAAACCTAGGCTCGCTGTATAGTCACGCCATGCATTCAAGCCCTCCATGTTCTCAGATCCAACCAACAAAGAGAAAATACAGTTGCTATGATTGCAACTCCATCACAAGACAGTATTCTGGGACTTGTGAGTGATTGGGCTTCAGTGTTTTGGATTCAAGATCAAACTCAGGTCTATGGACTTTTGAGGTTGGTTTCTGTAAAAAAAAAAAAAAGTTTGTACTGCAATATAGTGCAGAAACACAGGACATATATAATACATGCTTACTTGTTTATTTTAGGAAAGTCAGTATATAGAAATAAGCAAAAAAAATGATCACAAATCCCATTATATAAATAACTGCTATTAACATTGGTGTTTAACTTTCCAGAGTTTTTCTGTATATGTTATACACACTTTTGAAGGCAGATATGTCTTATGCAAAAATAAGATACAAAGGAAGCTACTACTATCAATGAAATAGCTTAAGAAAACAGAGGAGCATAGCTTAGAATGTCATACAAGGTCTGGAGACAAGTTAAAAATCCTCACCAAATATCCGCATTTCATCTCAGGAATTTCTCTGTGTCATTTCTCCGCAATGAACTTTTGCCTGATATGCTTTTCCTTATTTTCTCCCTTTCTAGTTGCGTGTCTTCACCTCCCATCACAAATGCTGCTTCGCCTAGATCCATCTCACCTCTAGGAATATCTGTTTTGGAATTGAGTATAACAAACTAGACCTCTGAATCTCCTCTAAAATATGGCTCCTGGTCTTTCACATTTTACTCATAATACCCAAAGTGAAAGGTATCTCTTATGCTCTGATTAAATAACCTCCTTTCCCCAGCACTTAGGAGAGTGGAATTGGAATATAAGGGGGAAAGACAGACATGATTGTATCTGTTATTTATTCTATTACAGAGGCAAGTTCTTGAACTCCTGTTTCCCATGTCTTCTTCTAAACAGTTCCCCCACCTGGTACACTGGGGCAAAAAAAAAATCTGTGTTCTGAAGTTGTTGATTGCAATTTTCTATGTGTATCAATTAGGAAACATTTGTTCATTGCATAGTATGGATCTTTTATGGCTATACTCATATTTTGCCTGCTTGTTTTATCAGTTACTGAGAGAGATGTTTCATGATCTACTCTGGTTATTTCTCTACTTCTTCAAGTTTTGTAAATTTTTGTCATATATATTTGAAGCTATGTTATTAAGGACCTATAACTTTGGGGTGCCTAGATAGCTCAGTTGATTAAGCATACAACTCTTGATTTCCACTCAGGTCTCAATCTCATGGTTCACGGGTTCAAGCCTTGCATTGGGCTCTGCGCTGACAGTGCAGAGCCTGCTTGGGATTCTCTCTTATATATATTCTTATATTTTGCCAGAAATTGTAATTGATCAGAATCCTGGAGAAAGCCATGACAGGGTGGAGTGAACCCAATGTGTAAAGCAATTGGATCTGAATGGTGCAAGAGGTAGTAGCTCTTGGCAGACATTGATGATGCTCTGCCCAGATCTTCTGAGATCCCTTTCCCCAGTGTGGTTGTAGTATCCACTACCCAGCAGCCACAGGTACTTGCGGTAATGGGCCATACCTGCAACTTTCTCTGGAGGATTTCCCTTATATGTTTAAAGCCTCTGGGGCTGGAGATTCCTAGGAGTTTTCATAACTCCCATTTCATAAACTGTGATCAATACTTGATTGGGGCAAGAGTACAAAAATTCTACTCCCTTGCTTCAAGGCAAAACAGAATCTATAGGGCACTTTCTACTTCCCCAGCTTCTTATAGGATGAGTCTGAAACTAGATTTCACTTGGAATCCCATTGTTCCATAGTTCCTTGCCTATTCTGCTTTCCTCCCCCACTTCCCTGTCTCTTCTGAGTACGTTCTCAATAAATCACATGGGAACAAATACCCATTTCAAGAAAGCTTATTTAAAATTTCTCCCAAATAAACTACCCGCATCCAATTCTTTCTGCAATGTAAGAAAGCAGTCATTTATCTAATGGATTTTTAATAGCTGGAAAGACCATACAACCCTAAGTTATTATAGGAAACAACTCCTGGACTTCAACTGTTATAAAAATCATTAAAGTTGAATCACAGTATATATCGGCAAGCATAACTATATTTATACTTTTAAGGAATTTTAATAGACTTTAGCTCACTTTCTATATGGAAGATTGTGTGTACTAGTAGAAACCTCATTAACAATGAAATATGAAAGACTTCAAGATGTGAAATTAGTTTCAAAGGTGTAAATTACATTGAAAAGAAATTCCATTTACCACAGGGAGAACTTTTAGCTATTAGAATGGCCTCAAGTTAGGTTTAATTTCCTGTCATTTTAGATTTTCAAACACAAGCTGGATGATCGTGTGGTGAAAACAAAATAAAGGGCTCGTCAAAGCATCAGAAGCATTGGATCAGTAGATAGTTGATGCAGGTGGTCTATAGTTATGATCTGTATTCAGGAACTTAAATATAGTATTTTGAGCCCTCTGTTGGTTGGGAAAGATTCAACTGAGAAATTATTATTTCCAATTATTTACTTTTTGTATTTTTTTTTATTTTGCTTTCTGGTACTTAGTACTAAATCCATCATTTGCTTTGTACACATTTTGCTTTAACCAAATTTCATCTTTATGGTAATTTCTATTGACCAAAAACATAACCAACACACCAGCCTATGTGATCTTTCAATGAATTGTGTTAGGCAGTGACCATGACTGGAGGTATGGACTGAAAACCAACAGTTTTCTATACCTGTAGATGGCTGAAAACCAGATTTAAATTTTAATTGCTGAATTTAGGCACTTATTGAATTCATAGCCTTTCTCTCATGTGAAAGCTAAGGCATTGATTGGGAAGTAGGATGCTTAGAATTGAAGTGGGACATGTGGCATTCTTTGGATGATTGCTATCTGATGGTACCATTCAATATCCCTGCCCACCATGCCTCAGACCATACCATCATCCATAGCCCTTAAATATCTTTTACACCTTCATGGTATCCCATGTAATATTGCTTCTGGCAAAGAAAATACACTTTATGATGAAAGACTTATCTATGGGATTCACTGGTCTTATCATTTATTCCACCACCCAGAAACAAGTGGTCTTATAGAGAGGTATGATAGTCTATTGAAAACTAAAATAATGCTAGCCAGAAGTTTTTTCCAAGGTTAAGGTGCTACTTTACAAGGTGTCCTCTAAGTCAGCAATCAAGATATAGTCTTATTTTTTTTTCCATTGTGAAAGTATAGGTTCCAAGATGGAAGTGGAAACTGTACCTTTTTTTTTTTTTAAGTTTATTTATTTAGTTTGAGAGAGAGAGCGAGAGAAAGTGCATGCACAGGAGCAGGAGAGGGGCAGAGAAGAGGGAGACAGAGAATCCCAAGCAAGTTCCACTCAGTTAGTGCAGAGCCCAATGTGGGACTCAATCTCACCAACCATGAGATCATGACCTGATCCAAAATCAAGAGTCAGACGTTCAACTGACTGAGCCACCCAGGCACCCTGGAAGTATACCTTTCATACAGAATGCAAATTAAAAAAAAATTTTGGTCTTTACTCCAAGATCCTTGATGGGCTAGTTTAGAGGTCTTGGTATGCATGAGAGAAATGCTTCTGCCAGGGAACACACTGTAATTGAAAATTAAGACTGCCACCTGGGTGCTTTATATCACTAGGATAATAGGCCAAAAAAGGTGCTGGCAGGGATGGTCGATCCTCACTATCAAGAAGAGATAGTGTCACTGATAAGCAGTAGAGGCTTAACAGACTGCAGCTGGGACTCACAGATCTCCTTGGGGTCACTCTTAGTACCACCACGTCCAGTGGTAAAGTTAATGGAAGACTCCAACAATTTTAAGTGGGCACAACTATCAAGGGCTCAGATCCCCTGGGATTGAAAGTTTGGGTCATTCAAACAGGTAATGAAGCCTGACCAGCTGGAATTGTTGCTCTGGGCAAGAGAACATGAAATGAGTGGTGGAGGATGGAGGTTAGAAATATCAGTTACAGTCTTGTGACTATTTGCAGAAATAAAGCTTATAGACTCTGCCTAATTTTCTCACATGTTCTGTTCTGCATATATTTTAAACTAGTTTTCTTTTCTTTTCTTTTCTATCCCTTTCTGCCAGGGCATGCTGGTGGTGCTTAGCTTTACAAATTTGCTCAAGGGTTACAGAATTCTGAGAGAGGATCTTGATGGGACCAGATGAGGGCTGAATACCACATAGAGAGTCAAACTGTATTCAGCTACCAATGGGATTTGAAGTTATTATTCTTTTAGGGAGGGAATGGGCACATTTTAATTTTTTCTTCTGCAGGATTAAATACAGGAAGAAGAGTTTATGTGAATAGTGGACAGGGGCAGCAAAGAAGTGAGCTGTAGTGAATATTGTCACTTTTTCCCATCTAGCATCTGTTTTCCTTTGGATGATCGGAGAATTCTCCACCTTAAATCTGCCTCTTACTCTAGAAGCTGAAAATGGCAAATACTCACTTTCTTACCTTTCTTATAGTAAGGGTATTGGTACATGATCTAGGACTCACCACTAGCCAGGCACAATCTCCCAATACTCTATAGCAGGAGTAAGCCCAGGAGGACTGTGGAGAATTCTTAGACAGCAGCAACATTACAGAATGATCAAGTTCCTTGGGCAGAAGTAGTGCTTTCAATGACGAGTTTCGGAGTGTGAATTTTGGATATGTTTCTGGCTGAGTAGCACTGGGAAGTTCTTGGAACAGCTCCTATATCATGTTTTTTCGGTTTGCAAAGCTTGATTTTTGTATAATTTCATACTTGTCAGCAAAATTGCAAGAATAGTTAAGGAACCAGTTAGGACAGGGAGAAAGTGGGGGTGGGTGGAGGTAGAAGCAAGCACGGGGAAGAATGGTAAAGCAAATTAAGCAAGGTGTAAAGTATTGGTAAATGTAAATGAAATGAATATGGGAGTTCTTTAACCATTTTTGCAACACACACATGTGTACTCACATGCATATATTTTCCCTGATTCATCTGGGAGTAAGTTGTAAACATAGCTCTGTGCCCTGAAATGCTTCAGTGTTTATTTCCTAAAAACATGAATATTCTCTTACATAACCACCATACATTTATCTAAATCAGAAAATGCAAAATTGATATAATGCTAATATCTAATGTATCACCTGTATTCAAATTCCTATATCATTTAAACAACTTTATTTTCTGCTTAAATGAATCAGTGTTAGCTTCTGTGAACTCTGATTAATTCAAAGTCTCAGAGAGCTATCACTTCCTCCCCGGTATGTTCCTGGGCCCCAACTTTGGGTCAGATAACTCTCTTATGTACCCTTATAATAGAGAGTACTCTGCCTACCAGAGTATTTATAACACTATTCCTGATTATGTAACTGACTTTCTAACCTGAATTAAGCCACTTAAAAGGGTATACTTTAGTGGCAACTCAAAGTAGATATGTTCTTTTTAAAATTTTATATATTTTTAAATGTTTATTTTTGAGATAGAAGAGAGCAAGTGAGGGGGGAGGAGAGAGAGAGGGGGACAGAGGATTGGAAGCGGGCTCTGTGCTGACAGCACAGATTGTGGGCTAGAACCCACAAACCACGAGATCATGACTTGAACCGAAGTCTGATGCTTAACCGACTGAGCCACTCAAGCGGCCCTCAAATTAAATATGTCCTATGTAGAATTTGTCATATTCACTTTTTTCAGTTGAAAGCTATATTTTTCATGGTTCAATGCAGAAAGTAGAAACCATTCTATGTACTTTTTACAGGAAGAAACTTATTACAAGAAAATGATGCATATAAGGTCTAGGAGAAAAAGAGCTAGGCTGGGCCATTGGAAGTTATGCCCAGAAAAATACAGAACTGGACCAACAGCAACATTCTGAGGTCATCATTTGAATTATTCAAGACACACCTACATAGCTTTGGTCCGGGAGTCTGGAAACTGTAATCAAGAAGCTGTTGCCACTACCACCGTGGATGACTTCACTGCCTCTTGGTACTCAGAAAGGTGGAAAATGGCTACTGGAATCCACCTGCAGAAAAAAATTCACATTTTCACAAGTTTTCTTGATAGTATAAAGGGTAAAAAGGTGGTTTTAAGCTTCATTTCACTTCTACTTGTCACAGTTCATGAGTTTATCCCGTTATCAGAAACAAATTCACATTCAGAAACCTAGTTGCAAAGGAGTCTGGGAAAGGTGGTTTTCAGCTCTCCAGGCTTTGCAGTGAAGGAAGATACTCCACAGCATGGAGCCGATCCCCAGTATGCACAACAATGGCATCCACATTCGTGAAGTTGCTGAAGTTAGACACCAGTGTGCAAACCTCCACTCCTTTCTGATGCCAAGCTGCTCTTCTTGGATGGTTGGAGGTGGTAGCACCTCTTCCCTGTGAGATTAAATTTAGAGGTTTAAATTTAGTATTCCGAGGGAGTGGAACAAAGTACACCTTGGTTGACTACTCCAAGATCACTGATCCTCTGAGCAGTTTTCTGCCCAAGAAAATGGCAGTCATTTGACTAACTTGGACCTTTCTCCCTCTGGAGGTGGCAGTAACATAGTAACTCATTTTATAGGTGCCCCTGTGACTTATAGGGGTCAGTGCAGCAGAAGGAAAATGGAGAAACCAAAGCCCAGATTGATGAGATCTGGGTGACCTTATGGAAAGACCATGGACTTTATAGTCAGGTGACTCTGGATTTGCCTCTTACTAAATGTATCACCTAGAACAAGTTCCTTAGTTTCTCTATATCTTTATTTCTTCATCTTTAAAATACCTACCTCTCAGTGTTGTTATGAGGATTAAAATAGATAACACACATAGAGTGTAGGTATATAAAAGTACACAAGGGAACTGTTGGTTCCTTTATTAGTTTCCTATGGCTACAGTGATAAACTATGATAATCTTAGTGGCTTAAAACAATATATATTTACTCTTTCACAGTTTTGGAGGTAGAAGTCTCAATTCATTTTGACTGGGCTCAAATGAAGGTGTTGGAAGGTCCATACTCCCTCCAAAAGCTCTAGGGGAGAACTTGCCTTTACCACTTTCTAGATTGTTTGGAGAGAGCTAGAGGTCTGGAGGAAACATAGCCAGTAATGGACACATTGCCTGAGAAAAGCATGAGAGACCATAATACCCTGATTGTCCTTCCTTCCACCATTTGGTATTCTGTCAGGGCCTCTCACTGGCCAAATCTACTTGGAAGCCACTTGCCGAGGGATGTCAGAAAATGTAGTTCCCTAAGAGTCAGAGCAGATCAGGGGAAGATCAGGGAATGGACCAAGAAAAAAAGGAAATAAGTATCACAGTCCCCATCATTAGCTGTTCAAAATATTTATCTCCTATATCACAGTTTCATGCTTCTTTCCAACAGGATGCAACTGTGCTTCACGCAAATGAAGATGCCCTCGTCATCTCCTCAGCATGGATGAGGTAAGTCATCATTGCCGTTTTAAAATCCATCATCTCCAGGAAATTCACAGTCTTCCCCAATAAACTGTGTTTCTTATGGTCTGGTAACATCTGAACTAACTGGCAAAGTTAAATACCATTGTCATTCTTTGTGTAAATTAGTACAGGAAGAAGGAGAAAAAAAGAGACAAAATGATTATATTAATATATACATAACAAAAATATGCATAGCTGTTAGTTATTTCTTTAACTGGTCATAATGGCACAGTTAATATTTATCACTTCCTTCTTTCGCTACTCATTCTATGCTTCTGTTGTCCTTAGTCAGTGCTTGACTGGTGGTTGTTTTTACCTGGGCAGCGACCTAAACCTTCATTCCTGGAGGATCTGAGTCCTACTCGTCTTACCTTTATTGGGTTTTGCCTTTTTTGGGGGTTTTCCTTTAAATTTTTAAATTGGAGATGAAAAACAGAGGTACCCCATGGATTCCCCCTGGATCCCAGATAGGGTCCTCTTTGCCTTCATTAGTTAATTAGACTTACCACTTCATCCAGTATTGTAACCTCTCCTCTGACTGTTGGTTCAGTGGCATGAGGCCCCAAAATAGTCAGGTAGCAGTTTCTATTTCTCATTCATTTGGGTCATTACTGTGTACTCTCATGAAAGTGTACTTCCCTTGGGACTGTAGCAGATGAGGTAGATGCCTCTCTCCATATCCTGTCAGTCCGCCTGAGTTCATCTGCAGCTGCAATGCAGAGTTCCCTGAACAATGACAGCTTTCCCCCTTCTCTTGTCTCTTCTGGTGGGCTTTCTCTGGCACTCTGCCAAAGGGAAGTATAGCCCAGGAATGTGGAAAAGTTAATGTCCTATGAGTTGGAGTTGTTGGGTATATTCCTTACTTTCTCGTCCTCCAAAAGGACAATTCTGAAGCTTGTTCCACACTATTTTTCAGAGGGTTTTTGGTGAGATCGAGCTCACCAAACTCAGTTGCCTACAGTGCTCATCTACTCATTGTCACACATTTATTGGTTTTTTTTTCCCTTCTCTGGCTCACTTTCCTCTCTTCCTCACTTGTTTTTACTAGAATCATTAGCCAAACAAACAGTCAGCACCCAAGACCTGTCTTAGGACAAGGACCCAAACTAAAAGAGGAACTAAGACCTCTAGGTCATTAGGTTTCTAGAACCTAGGTGTTTTGACTGTAAGAGAAACAGCACCATCTGTTGGTCACTGGCTCAAAGCAAATGCAGTACTCTATTCTGTAGGATAGCACTATGTTTCACACGGGTGTTACTATCCTACAGGGGGGTACTGTAATTATGACTTCAGTAGGCCATTCCACCAATCTACCTGGTCAGTTATTCTCAGATGATGGGGTATGTGATAAGATTAGCGAAATCTAAGAGCGTGAGCCCATTTCTCTTGCTTTTAAATGAGATCCTTGGTGAGAAGCAATTTGTTTAGGATATCATGACAATGAATCACGGAATCCGCACATTCCATAAGTTCACAGATGGTATAGCTGGCAGAACCATTTTGGATAGGGAAAGAGAAAAAAGTGTCTATTTTAGTGAGGACAAATCACTGCCCCTCTGTGATGGAGAAGTCTAAGATAATCAACATGTCCCCACTGCCCCCAAAGAATCATAACAGAGGCTCAACATTGGGCTCTGCTGTTGGCAGGCTGAACTTTCTGCCTGGGAGAGGGCGAGATGTTGAGCCCATGGATATCCTTATCCCTGCTGCCATGGCTACTAGTACACAGGCTCACTGATGTGGCTTTAATAATGGAGCTGACTACAGTTCATAGAATGGGTCATCCACGTGGTTATATTGAGAGTCCTCTCTTCCCTGACCGATGACTCCCTGTCTGGGTTCTTCTTCCTACCCTTTTTGCTACGCATGCCAAATTACTACTAACTCAGAATGCAGAAGTAACAGACTATAAATTGTTCCTCTGCTTACGCTGGGGACTCAGATCTCTGGAGAGTGATCTCCTCTGAGCCCGCTGCTGTGAAATAAACCTCTTGCCTTCCAAGATCTCTGAGTGCCACTTGGTTCTTCCGCTGGGTGATCCAGACCAGGTTCTGTAACAATATGAGAAGCAAAAATCCTCATACTACTGGCCAATTTAGAGAGATCCATCCACATACCTCTCCCATAGGTTTCTTTGTTATCAATATTCAAATATTATTCTTTCCAAGTCTCTGAGTAACAAGCATAATAAGTGGTCACTACCCGTGAGCCAGAAGAGGTTTGTACTTCAAGCCATGTTTTCTTCAGGCAAAATGGACATCCAGATGTGCTGCCCAAAGTTCTCCCTATTGGGAGAGTTGACTTTTCACCATTTTCCTTCAGAGCAATTCCCGAACGGAATGGTGATAGTTCAGCAGTCCACCTTCACCCAATGTCAACGTACTGTGCAGACCCATCTTTAAACTAGGCCCAAGATTTTCCCCCCCTCCGACAGTTGGTTATAGGGAACTCTTCATGAGGCCGTAGGTTCTGAGCCATCTGCCCATTCAACTTCCTTGTGTCCTCCTAATCTGCTCAAGTATAATCTTTTCTATACCATTTTCAACTGATGATGGTTTATTGCTATGTATGCCCAATCTTATGGCAGTTCAAGAATGGCATGGGGTGCCTGGGTAGCTCAGTCAGTTAAGTGGTTAAGCATCTGACTCTTGATTTTGGCTCAGGTCATGATCTCATGGTTTGTGAGATCAAGCCCCGCATCAGGCTCTCTGCACTGACAGCATGGAGCATGCTTGGGATTCTCTCTTTCCCTCTCTTTCTCCGCTCCTCCCCTCCTCTCAAAATAAATAAATAAACATTAAAAAAAAAAGAATGGCATCTGAGATCACATCAATCTTGATGTCATCACAACCTGGTCTCTACCAGAATCCAGTGCTCTTTCAGCAGAGGAGAACATGGCATTGTGCTCGAAACCCTAACATTCTGTGCATTGGATCTCTTATTGAGTATCCTTACTTGCCACAGACACTTTGGATATTCTGAATCATTAGGCTTGAGTGACAGAGCCTTTCATTTCGGGGAACACAGGTTTCTCAGTAAATGGGTCGAAGAAATATACCCAAATGTGGTATATATGTTGCCTCCAAAATCCAAAGGGATCACCAAGATTGTACCTCTTTCTTAGTGCAAAGTATAGAATGTGCAAAGTGTACAAACTTGTCTTTCATTCTAAGGCAGGGATTCTCAACCTCAGTCTTGACATTTGGGCTTGATGATTCTTGGTTGTGGGGAGCTGTCCTGTGCATTGCAGGATATTTAGTGGCATCTTTAGCATCTACCCATCAGATGCCAGTAGCTACTAACTCCCTTACTCCCAATCGTGACAACCAAAAATCTCTCTAGATATTGCCTGTTAAATGTGCCCTCTGGGACAAAATTGCTTCTGGTTGAGAATCATTACTATAGGGAGATACTCCAACAATCCTTTCACTAAATTTTTGTGTCTCTGGCATTTATGTGTCTTACTAAGAATATTTGCTACTGGGGCGCCTGGGTGGCTCAGTTGGTTAAGCGGCCGACTTCGGCTCAGGTCATGATCTCGCGGTCTGTGAGTTCGAGCCCCACATCGGGCTCTGTGCTGACGGCTCGGAGCCTGGAGCCTGCTTCGGAGTCTGTGTCTCCCTCTCTCTCTGCCCTTCTCCTGCTCACGCTCTGTCTCTCTCTCTCTCTCAAAAATAAACGTTAAAAAAAAAATTAAAAAAAAAAAAAGAATATTTGCTACTTCCTGTTCACCAAACCAATCAGCATGGTGTTATCAATGTAGTAGATCAGAGTGATGTTCTGGGGGATGTCCAGATGATCGAGATCCTTGTGGGCTATACTGTGACACAGGTTGAGAGTCGACTGGCCCTGAAGTATGACTGTAAAGGTGTATTGCTGAGAGCTGAAACTTTGCCCTTTCTCATTATCCCTGCTAATCGATATGAGGGGAAAATGATTTGTCAGATAATAGCTGCATACTATATGGCAGGACTATGTTGATTTGTTCCAGAAAAGATGCCTTATATGGATCAGAAGCTGCAAGTGAAGCCACCGTCTAGTTTTGTCACTGTCAAACATAGGAGTTAAACAGAAGCATGTTGAGAATCATCACTCCTGCATCTATCAAATCTTTGATGGTGGCATGAATTCCTGCAGTCCCTACAGGGATGTGGTATTACTTTTGGCTTACTATTTGGTTAGGGAAGGGCA
The DNA here is from genome assembly GCA_030068075.1 of Paguma larvata. Lineage (NCBI taxonomy): Eukaryota > Metazoa > Chordata > Mammalia > Carnivora > Viverridae > Paguma > Paguma larvata. The sequence goes on from CM057827.1 coordinate 113,400,474, forward strand.
GTTCCAGGGGCTTCTGCTTGGCCCTACCTACCAGAGTAGCCCTTTCATTACAGGTCAGGGAGCCAGTGCAGAGAATCTGCCAGTTGCCAACATCTAGTCCATATATGCATTTAGGACCTAGAAATTACCTCTGGAATGTATCTACAGAAGCCATTGAGCCCTCTGTGTGATGGTCTGGATATAAACTTATCATCTGATCCCCCAAAGCCCTCCATCTATTCAGCTTTAATCTAAGCTGCCCAATGCTTGTGAAGTTGTCACCTTACTCTATAGTCTTGTGATTATCATTACTAACACATGGCAGAGTATAGCAGGTCCCCAAGGATGTGCATAAATTCAGAGCAGTGTCTAATAATTCTTCAAAAGTCTAGCTATGTTCCTTTCCTCAGTGCATACTCATCCTGTTAATAGTCACAGGTTCTTTTGGGAAAGACTTGGAGAAATATTTATAGTATGTAGTTGTGACAATGTTGCAGTGTCCTTCCTCAGGAAGACCCAGTTTCTCCTTCAATCACTGAGCCCTGGGTATGTGGCATAACTTAGGTCTGGAACTAAATGAGAGGCTATGACTTCCTTTTGTAACAACTTGAGTCAGGTTTTGGTGCACTAGACCTATAGTTTTCCCAGTTGTATATATCAAGTAATACTTTAGTTTGGCTGCCCATCTATTTCATTCCTAAAGACCTTGTCATCAGGAAAGCACCCCTACAGATCCTTGAGGGTCAAAACATTCCAACTGCCACTTTGCCCCTGTTGTCCATTATGGTAATTGTGTCCCCTTGTCTCTGATGGTTAAGTATTGACACATGGCCTCTGCCACTCTGCCAACATTACCATTGAAATCAGAAAACCCACCCTTGGTCTAGAAAGGATAGTCATTTCAGAGCTTTCAAGGATGCCTAGGTTTCTCTCACTAATGTTTTATTAGTACTTTAGTGCCCTCTGGTCCCTTTCAGGCAACATAGTCAGGAAAAGGGTGAGCAGGTTACACCTAATAAATCCACTCCAACATTCCCATTGCCTTGATGCTTTTATGTATTCTGTGGCATGGCCTTTTTGAATAGGACCTTTTGCATTCATTTCTCCATATTATGTGAGGTGAATTTCTGGCATCTCAGCTTCATTGAAGTCAACCAACCAAGTAAACCATTAGATACTCAACTTAGTATATCAAAATTGGAATCTCAGGAAGGACGTAAATATTAAATTTAGCCTGGCTCTTCAAATATATTCTATCTTTTCTGATGTAACATCCTTAGAATCTACTCCCATATAGTTTTCCAGGTTACTGCTGATGTAAATGCACAAGATATTGCAATTCTTTGAGTGTATAAGGTTTTTTTTTTTTTTTCTGAAATAGACCTTACAATTCTGTTCTGAGTTCCTGGATTTGATTATAGAAGTGGGTTTGGACGTAATGAGGGGTGGCAGATAGGATTTGGAGAGAATAGATGTCTCTTTATCAGGCAACTACTGCATACAGAATTATTAAACAAGGGAAGGTCAGTTTCCTAAGATAGAATAGGGATCTCGGGGATATTTACGGGGCTAGTCTGAGGTCCCCTCAAATGTCCCCATCCTAAGTCTCAGGGTCCCACTTCTTTCCAATCTATGTCCGATCTATAACAGTGACTTAGAAAGCCTGTGAGTTCAATTTCATTTTATTCTAGCAATTTGCACAGATAAATTTGGTTCTGATCCTAAGCCACGGTCTATCCTTAGGCTGTAAGAAAGAAGAGATTCACAGCCATGAGCTGAGAGTTTAAAACCCTAAGTTTAGCATTTAGCAGCTTCCTAATGCTTGTGAAGTTGTCAACTTACTCTATAGTCCTTGTGATTATCATTACCATCATGGTAGAGTACAGCAGCTCCAGAATTTTCCATTTCCTTACCTTCATCTGGCATTTTATTTCAAGCAACCACAGGTATTACTATAAGTGATTACACTACCATTGCCTGCCATGGATTACTAAAATTCTACTTTCCACTTGGTAGGAGGGGATAACGCCATTTGAGTTAAGGTGGTGAGCAAATTAATCCTCTGGTGAACAATGGAACGGGGTGCTGGTATCAGAACCCCAAAGTCACGGCTGTCAGAACCATGGCCAGAGATTTCCAGTCGGAGTTACTGCTGTGGAAGAGGTGCATTAGCTACTGGAGATGATATCTGAGGGAACTGTTATATTTTGATCTCTATACGTTAAACTATTCTAACTGCTTTCTAAAAATTGATTCATTTAATACAAAATCCACTTAGGTACATCTTATTGCTCCATTTTACAGATGAGGAAAATGGGGTTTAGAGACGTTTAATAATTTTCCCAAGGACACACAATTACATAATCTGACTCCAAAGTCAGAGTCTTAACTGCTATGGGATACCACTATTCGGTACTATACTTCCATTTCATATAATTTCTTTTTTTTAATTAACTAATCTCCACATCCAATATGGGGCTTGAGCCCACAATCCTGAGTCTTGAGCCACAATCTTGAGCCACAATCCTGGCTTCCAACTGAGCCAGTCAGGTGCCCCTCATATAATTTCTTTCCATGGATTAAATATAGTCCATGCAAAGTGCTTCAGCATAATGCCTCCTACATAGTAAATACTCAAGAAGAGCTAACTACCTCTAGCTATTATTATAGCCAAGTGATTCATAGAGAGGCTTTGGAGTCAAAGAGACCTGGGTTCAAATCCTAGCACTACCCCCTTCTAGCTGTCTGTCTCAGGAAAAGTAAATCTAGGGCCTTTGTTGATTTGTAAAATAGTAGAAATTACCTAATTCTCAAGGTTGTTTTCAGATGAAATAAGACTCTCTCTTTCTCTCTCTCTAGTCTTGCATATAGAAAATTCTTAGGCAAAAACAGCTATTACTATTCCAGAAATAAGGAACAACTTGAACAAAAGGCCCAGGGTGGAGTAAGAAAGAGAGAGGAAGAAGTGAATTTCAGGGTCTCAATGTACTTTATTTTGTCTGGAACATAGGCTGGTTGAGGAAATGGCCTGGAAATGAGGCTGAAGAGATTATCAGGACTGATTCAAGCCTTGTGGGCCATGTTAAGGAGGCTGGAGATATAGTAGAGCCACACAGCGCATGGGACAAGTGGTACTTTAGAACACGCTAGGTTATGGTGCGGTAACAAATGTACCAAGCATCTGAGTGGCTTACCAAAACAAATGCTACACGTCCACTGGGGATTATGCAGTTACATAATCTGGTTCTGTTCCATGCCATCTTCACTCTGGAACCCAGGGTGATGGAACAACTTTTCTCTTAAATAAATCGCTGATCTTGTGGCAGACAGAAAAGAGACATGGTGAACCCACAGATTGGCTTTTAAAATTCCTTCTTGGGATCGATCCTTCTGCTCACATTTTATTGGCCAAATCAAGTTGCATGGTCAACTCTGCCATTGATGGGACTGAGGAAGGGGCATTTCATGGAAGGGCATTAGAATATTTGGCAGAACAATAATCAGAACAGCTTTTGTGGCAAAAGTTATTGAGTGGTAACCCAATTAAAAAATGAGCAAAGGATTTGAATAGACATTTCTTCTGGGACATACACAAATGGCCAATAAGAACATGAAAAGCTGTTGAACATAATTAGTCATTAGGAAAATATCATCATGACCACACTCAACCCACTAGGATGGCTGTAATCCAAAAGCCAGACAATACAAGGGTTGGAAAAAATGTGGAGAAATTGGAACCCTTGTAAACTGCTGGTAGGAATGTAAAATGGTACAGCTGGTTTTATAAATAGTCTTTTTTAAACAGTTTTTTAAAAAGTTAAACATAGAGTTGTCATATGACCCAGCAATTCCACTCCTAGGTCTATACGCAAGAGAAATGAAAACATATGTCCCCCCAAAACTTGTATGCAAATGTTCATAGCAATATTATTCATAATAGTAAAAAAGTGGTGATACCTAAATGTCCTTCAACTAATGAATGGGTAAATAAAATGTAGTATATGCATATAATGGAATATTATTCAGCCACAAAAAAGGACTGAAGTATTGATACATACTACGGTGTGGTTATACTTTGAAAACATTATGCTGAGTGAAAGAGGCCAGTCACAAAATACCACATATTGCCTGATTCCCTTCCCATGAAATGAATAGGGAATTGAGGGAAAATGGGCAAATGCCTATTGATAAGTATGAGGTTTCTTTCTGGAGTGATGAAAGGATTCTAAAATTGACTGTAGTGATGGTTGCACAAGTCTGTAATGTGTTAAAAACCACTGAATACTTTAAGTGGGTGAATTGCATGGTATGTAAATTATATCTCATGACGCTATTTTACATGTATATAAGAAAGATAATGAGTGGTTTTATTTTCACCATGTTGGTTTTTTTTTTTTTACACATTTATCTATTTTTGAGAGACAGAGAGAGGCAGAGCACAAGTGGGAAGGGGGTAGAGAGAGAGAATGAGACACAGAATCCAAAGCAGGCTCCAGACTCCGAGCTGTCAGCACAGAGCCCAGCCGGATGCAGGGCTCGAACTCACAAGCCTTTGAGCTGTGAGATCATGACCTGAGCTGAAGTCAGCTGCCCAACCGGCTGAGCCACCCGGGGGGCTCCATCTTGTTGGTTTTGAAAGGCTCAAGCAGAACTAACCAGGTAGTTGACCATGTGGATCTGAAGCTCAGGTGCAGAAATCAGGCCTGGAGAGATAATACTGGGAAATCTAGAGCCCAAAGATGCTACCTGAAATTATGTAACAAGAAGCAATTCTCCAGAGAGAGTGGTCCAGTGGGAAAAGAGAGGGCTTGCACCTATCCCTGACGGATACCAACATTTAAGAGATGAGAAAAGCAAGAGGAGACTTCAAAAGAGATGAAGAGGGGGTGGTTAGAGATGAAAAAGTGAGATCAAGAGAGTAAAAATGGTAGGCAAGAGAGTTTCCAGAAGGAAGGAGTGTCAAAATTTTTAGAGAAATTAAGTTAAGTCATGATGAATACATTCATAGCATCTGTGGTCAGGAGAGCCCTCATGAGTTTGGAAAGAACGGGTTTCATAGGGCGGTAGGGAAGAAACCAGAATGCAGTAACACCAGTTATTAGACATGAGTTGTCGTTGATGAAGTAGAGACATCCTACATTGGAGAAATGTAGTTGTGAAGGGCAGATCTGCAAAGAGAAAAAAGAAAGCAGAAGTCGAAGTGGGGTTTGTTGGGTGGGACGTTTCAAGATGGGAGAGGTTGTATAAACCCTTATGGGGATTACAGGAGAGGAGAAAAGGAAGAGTTGGTTAGAGGAATAAAGCCCTGACTACGCTTTATGAAATTGCAGTATGTTCCCTACTCCATCCTCCTTATCCTACTCACTTTGTTACTGTAGTGCTTATCATAGTATCATGTAATTTACTTATTATGTTCACTATTTATTGCAGCTCCAAAAAGGAAGGCATTTTTATTTTATTTTTTAAAGCATTTTTTTCATGTTTACTTATTTTTGAGAGGGAGGGAGATAGAGCACGAGTGGGGGAGGGGCAGAGAGAGATGGAGACCCAGAATCCCAAGCAGGCTCCAGGCTCTGAGCTTTCTGCATAGAGCCTGCAGCCCCTGGCTGGAACCCACGAGTTGTGAGATCATGACCTGAGGCAAAGTCAGAGGCTTAACCAACTGAGCCACCCAGGCGCTCCAAGGTAGGCATTTTAAAAAAATGTTTGTTTTAAAGAGGTGGTGGGGAGAGAATTCCAAGCAGGCTCCACGCTGTCAGCCCAATGCCCCCATTCGAACTCAAGAACCATGAGAACATGACCTGAGTCGAAACCAAGAGTCGGACACTTAAAGCACAGAGCTACCCAGGTGCCCCAGAAGGCAGGCATTTTTAATGGTTTGTTATTTATTAACTCCGACCATCTAAAATACAATTTGTCATATGGTAAGTGTCCTACAAACAGTCGTTAAACAAATGAGTGAAAGAACACATTTTCTAAGAAGGCGAGAAAGGAAAGGAGCCAGAACATAGCCGTTTAATATGGTTCCTGCCTTCATGGCATTTATAGTCTATTTGTGAGGTAGACTCCATTAGATTTCATGACTTCTGCTTATTGTGGGTAACAAGTGAGGGGGAAAGGTAGAGTCTGAATTTCCCAGCTGGATGAAAAGCGATGAGGAATATTCACTTGATAATTATAGTCTGCGCGGAGTTTCTTTCCTATTTCGTTCAGAACTGTGATTTAAACATCGTTAAATTATTTAATTGGTGTGTTTATTTTGTCTTTGAAGTAAAGAAAACACATTCGGTAGGTCCTTGTACTTTGAGCCTTTCAAGGCTGGCACACAAGAGGGGACGAATAAAGCTTTACCGCGGAGGGTAAGCAGTGCTTGCCCTAGTGTGCGCGCTTTTCCGAAGTGTTTCCGCATGTCCAGATTTTTGTGAGGCGTACCTCTAGGTCGTTAATCTGTGGGACTATGACGATAAGACAGGCGGAGGGAAGGGACTGAATCCAAGATTGTGGCTAAAAGCCGCGGTAAGAACGCAGCTTAACGAAGGGAAGAGCTAGCTGCACGGAAGCAACAGCGCCGGGACAAGAAAAGCCAATCCACGCCCAGCCTCCCCGCCTCCGTGGCCGGCCGGAACGAATCCGGCTGCGCCTGCGCGCGGGCGGCTGCAACTAGGGCTCGGAGCAGCGCGGCCACGGCTGGGAGTCACGTGGTGCGCCGGCCAGCCGCCCCGCCCATCCACAGCCGTCCCTCCCCGCCCCGCCCCTTTCCCGGCGGGACGCTCGGAGCCGCCCCGAACTGCGCAGGGCTGCCGGGGGTGAGTGTCCGCGAGGGGCGCGCGTAGCGCAGACCCAGGAGGCCCGGGGCTGGGGCCCGGCCCGTTGGAATGCGTTGTGGGGTCCAAGGGACAAAATGGCGGCGGGTACTCCCCTTCACCCTCTCCCCTCACCTGGGAGTGTGGGAGGAGAGGGTCAGCGATCGCTGCTGGGGGAGGGGAGCCACGGCTGCTCGGGAGGGCCCTGGGTTCCTCTGAGAAGGCCTGGGGGCGAGGGTAGGCAGGCTCCCGGCCTGCCCTGCGGGTTCAACTGGGGTGTGAGGGGCGTGGGACCCCGCACACCCCGCGGGCCGGGGGTGGGTGGGCGTGGACTGCCTCACCCCTTCACGGGGTACGCGGCGGTGCGCGTGTCGAGGCTTCTGGAATGTCCAAACTGCAAGGGGTTTCCGTAGGAGACTCCCACCCAGCCCTTCATTTGACAGGTGATCGCCATCATCATTTCATTCTCCGCAGGGTTTACCACGCTTTCCCTGCTTGATGAGTCGGGTCTTAGCTCTGCCTGGGAAGCAGGGCGGGAATTGTCTCTACGTCTTACAAATTCGTAAACTGAGGCCTGGAGGGGTGAAGAGTTGAACCAATGCCTCGCACCTGGGAGTAATAGGACCCAGCCTTCTGCCTGTGTTAATGCTCCTTTCCCACCGCTTTATTCGCGCCTTCCCCCCGCCAGTGAGTGATGGGATTTTTTAGAAAGCAGACAGAAAACTGGGTCTCTGAGCACCTGCTGCTGTCAAGTGGCTCCCGCTGGGATGGGGCTGCCTGCCTGAGACCAGCTTCCTGGTGCTGGTGGACTGTGTCCCTCATTCTATTTGTGCCAAGACATTTTCCATGAAAATAGCCATTCATTATAGTCATTTTACTGAATAGATAGCAATTCCTTATATGTACTATAGTTCGTTACAGTTTACACATTGATTTTACCAACATTAACTACTTCATTCTCATAATCCAAGGTAGAAGGATGGGCTCGGCATTATGTTCATTTTATGAATGGGGAAACTGAGGTTCAAAGGCGTTATTACTTGCCTCAGGGTCACCAGCTGGTGAATAGTTGATCTGGAATGTTTTTTACCTTCGGTTGGTAACCCCACCATTATCCATCCCACTCTGGTTTCTATGGGTGCCCTGGCGCTCCTATTTTTTTCTAACTATGACTTTAACTCAAAATGTTGCGTGCAGATTGATTTATGCCACCTATGGCAATGATCTGAGTAATATCCACTAAGGAATGGATATTTTAATTAGAGTCAATTTTTAATATGATTTGGAAAGTTTCTTTGTGGGAGGAAACGTGAGAATGAGGGCTTTGAAGGCAGACTGACTTGAGTTTGAATCCCAGCTTCACTTTGCGTCCTTTGGCAGATTACTTAATCTTTCTGAGCCTTGGTTTCCTCATCTGTAAAATATAGTATCATTCACCTCATAAATTTGTTGATAGCAGTAAATGAGGTATGTGTACAGCATTAAGAACCGATAGTAAGCCCCCAGCGAGTACCTGCCTCCTCTTTTTCCACACTCCCTTCAGCTGCAATTTTTTATTCTCTGTAGTTAACCACTGTACCTCGTGTATTGTGCATGGACGCATAATCAGTGTTGTTATACAAATGCATTTATAAATAATTTTGGTGATCAGGGTTCAGAGGATTTGGTGTTTTAAACAGACTTTAAAAATATCCTTAGGGCTTCGTAGATACTTAATCATTGAAAGTTGATTTGATGTTAACTTTATTGATATCTTCATTTAACCACTTTACAGGAATGTTAAGATGAGGGGAGTTGAGATTCTGTCTTTTCTTTCACCTTCATACCTAGTTTTAAAGGAGAAGCAAAAGTTATTTGGGAATCCCATGTGAACGTTCCTTAAACACTTAGAAAGTGGTGGAGGTGGTAAGTGGGAAGTTAAACAGAATTCTCTCTAATGGTGCAACCTGATATCCATTGTGAAATTGGCATTTCTGAAATTGTAGAACTGAGAACTGCAAATGGCTTGAATAACAAAATAAGTAATTAATAAAAGTCTGTTTCCAGTTTTATGCTGGGGTGGTAACCTTTTCATAAACATGTTTGGCTTTGGCAGTAGATATTATGGGAAAAGCAAAACGAACTGCAGTTCACTGGTGAAGCCACCTTAAAAAATTATTAGAAGGAAATGATTTATAGAAAGACTTTATTCTGGACATGAACACTAAAGATTTCGTGATGCTTTGCTAAAATAATGACTACTTTTTAATAATTTCTTAAGGTAGTAAGTTCATTGTATGTTTTGAAAGCATGAATTAGAATAGTAGAATTAATTGCTGTGTACCAGTCTTTCTATTTCAGTAGTTATGTATGCATGGACAATTTTGTCTCATAAAAGCTAACCCCTTCTTTCATTGTTGTGAAGCAAATCTCAGACGTATTTCATTTGTAAAGATTTCAGCATGTGTTAGGCCTATTTAATATAGTATTGCAAAAGAGAGATAGTTTTGTTTTTTTCCAAGAGACATGCCAGGTTCATGGGAGAAGATAAATGCATCCTGTGTGATTTATTCATGGTAGTATATATGGAGGTGCTCAGAATTGAAAACTTCATTAAACAACTTGGAATTATAAATAAATTATAAATAAAATGTCTTTGTTTTTCTTCAAAGTACTTATTTTGCCATAATACATTTAATTTTCCACGACTTTGTTAAAAGCCGTGAACAATTACTGATAGTTTTTGAGTATGCCTATGACAGCATTGTTTAAGTACCAGACTCAGGGAAATATATGGATTTTCTTCAATTTCAGAAGATGCAAGAACATGAGTGGTAGATTTTGTGAACATTGGAGATTGTAAGCCCCAACTTTGCTAGAATTTATTGGCAAGCATGAGAACAATTCATAGAGTACTGTCCTGGCTTCTGTTAGATGGGCCTGTATTTTTTAGAGTAGAGTTACTAACAGCCTTCTCACTCTTTTGGGCCTGCCATTTGGTTCTTGCCCTTTTTCAGCCTGCATACCTAAACACAGATAAAGGAAAGAGGCAGGCCTTTCCTGGCCCTTGAGGCAATCTTCGCATTTCCATTTGTAGGACTCAGGTGTCTCCATAGACTTTCTGGGACTGTAGGGCATGCTAGGACAAGTGAGACTTGAGTTTATCACTGGCAGCCCCTTGTTTCAAAATCTCTGGCCCAGTGTCTGTTCCCTGTTTACTGACTTGTTTATTTTTTGTGCTCCATTTTCTGCTTGCCCATTGTTTTGCTGTAGCCTAGAGTTTCTCAAATTTATTTGAGGAGCACTGCCAAATATTTGCCATATCCATCTTTTTATCTTGACTGATAAAAAGTTTTGTTTATGGCAGCGTTATAGATTTTCTTTTAAAATGTAAGTAAAAGGTACCCCTCCGTGGCTCAGTCTAAGCGTCTGACTTTTGATTTCGGCTCAGGTCATGATCCCATCATTCTGAGATTGAGCCCCATGTAGGATTCTGCTTGGGATTCTCTCTCTCCCTCACTCTCTGTCTGTTCCCTGCTTATGCGTGCTCTCTCTCAAAAATAAATAAACATTAAAAAATAAATTATAAGTAAAAGTGTTTTATTTAGAGAAAAATGTTATATGAATAACAGTATGGGTGGTAGTTACAGCAAATATGAAAGTAGTAACTGAATGCTTGAAATTTTGGAAGTTCTGGATTAGGTATTAAGTTTTTTTTTTTTTTTTTTAGCATTTTAATTTTATTTTTGAGAGACATAGAGACAGAGCGTGAGCAAGGAAAGGGCGGAGAGAGAGGGAGACACAGAACCTGAAGCAGGCTCCAGGCTCTGAGCTGTCAGCCCAGAGCCCGAAGTGGGGCTCGAACCCACAGACTGTGAGATCATGACCTGAGCTGAAGTCGGCCACCCAACCAACTGAGCCACCCAGGTGCCCCCCCCCCTTTTTTTTTTAAACAACTTATTGAGATATATTTCACATACCATAAAATCAGCCATTAAAGTGTACATGTCAGTGGTTTTTAGTGTATTCACAGAATTGTGCAAGCATCACCACAATTTTAGGACATTTTTAAAACCCCAATATGAAACCTCTTAACAGCCATTCTCTATTCCTGACTGTCCTTTCTTCTCCTTCCTGCTTCCTGCATCAGCTGTAGGCAGCCACTAATCTTTTTTTTTTTCCTCCATGGATTTGTCTATTCTGGCATTCATATTAATGGAATCATATAATAGGTGGTCTTTTGTGTCTGGTTTCTTCCATTTAGCATAATATTTTCAGTGTTTATGCTGTAGCATGTATCAGCACTTCCCTTCCGTCTTTTTTTAACTCTTTAATATTTTAGAGCAGCTTTAGGGTCACAGAAAAATTTATTAGGGAAGGTACAGAGACTTCCCATATGCTCCCTGTCTCCACTTATGTTTTGCTTCTCCCTTTATCAACATCCCCCACTAGATGGAATGTTTGTTAAAACTAATTTAACTTACAGTGACAGGTCCCTATCACACCAAAGCCCATAGTTTACATTAGTGTTTACTCTTGGTGTCGTATTTATGGGTTTGAACAAATGTGTAATGACATGTATACATCATCATAAAGAACACTTTCACTGCCCTAAAAATTCTCTGTATTCTGCCTATTTCTCTCTCTCTCTCCCTAACCCTGTAGGGTTGATCTTTTCCTTCCATAGTTTTGACTTTTCCAGAAACTTCATGTCTTTTGTGGCTGAATAATATTTATTGTGTGGATATACCACATTTTATTTATCCATTCATCAGTTGATGGGTGGTTGGATGGTTTCACTTTTTGAATATTATGAATAATGCTGCTATAAACATTTGTGTACAAATTTTCGTGTGGATATATGTCTTCATTTCTCTCGGGTATACACCTAGGAATGGAATTGCTGGGTCATGTAGTAACTCTAACTTTTTGAGGAACTGCCAGATTATTTACAAAACCAGTGATAGCATATTACATTCCCAACAAGTGGTTCATGTTCCCTCCAGTTTTTCCACATCCTCTCCAACACTTGTTATTGTTTGTCTTTTGGATTATAGCCATCCTAGTGAGTGTGAAGTGATATCTCATTGTGGTTGTGATTTGTATATCCCTAATGATAATGATGTTCAGTGTCTTTTTGTGTTCCTATTAGCCATTTGTATATCTATTTTGGAAAACTGAGGACATAGCCTTTTTTTTTTTTTTTTTAAGTAGGCTTCATACCCAGTCTAGAGCCCAACACGGGGCTTAAACTCATGACCCTGAGATCAAGACCTGAGCTGAGATCAAGAGTTGGACACTTAATTGACTGAGCACCCAGGCACCCCAGGACATAGCCTTTTTAAACTTCATTTTTATAGATGAGACTACTGATACTCAAAGAGATTAAAGGGCTTCTCAGGGTCACATAGTCAGTAATTTGGTTGACTCCAATGTCTCTATATATTCTTTCCACTACATCATGCTTTCTCCTACTTTTTAGAAGTGAATACAGATGAAGTGGTGTGGGAATTCAGATGTAGAAGATCTCTGTCATCTGGGGGTGTCAGAGTAGGCTTTATGAAGATAACTTTCGAGTCGGCCTTCACAGTTAGAAGGCTTTGAATATGTCGGAGGGTGAGAGGAAGGCAACATGGTGAGCAAATATTCTTTAGCATGGGCTTTATCAAATAAATTTTTAATACCTAGGTTCTGAGGCCATAGCCATAACAAAACCAACAAACGCCATGAAGCTTATGTTCCTGTGTGGGGAGATGGACAGTATACCAATTAAGTAAATATTATAAGGTGATAAATGCTCTAGAGGAGAAGTGGGATAGGAAGTGCCAGGGGTGGGAGTAGGATAAATGGGTTGCAACTTAATGTGTTTTAATGTATTAGCTAATTTAATTTTTTAAAATAATCTTTACACTCAACATGGGGCTCAAACTCGCAACCCTGAGATCAAGAGTCGTGTGCTGTACAGACTGAGTCAGCCAGGTGCTCCTAAATGGGTTGCAATATAGAATGTTTGGGAAGGCTTCACTGAAGTAGTGGCATATGAGTAAAGATGGAGTAAATCTTGGATCTTCCAGATAAGTGGCCAATAATTATAAAGCACTGAGGGACGAGTGTGTCTGGCATGTCAGGGAACATAGAGAGGCCAGTGTGGCTGGAGTGGAATGAACACCAAAGAGGACAGGAGTCGAGGTATGGTCAGGGCGGTAGGAGTGTGGTAGGCTACTGTGAGCACTTTGGCTTTTGCTCTGAGATGGAGAGTAACTGGGAGAGTTGTGAACAGAGAGGCACTGCATTAAAAAAAAAAGTAACAGTTTAATTGAGATATAATTCATATACTATACAATTAAGCCATTAAAAAAATGCCTTTTAGTATATTCATAGACTTCTGCAACCATCACAGTAATGGATTTTAGAACATTTTTGCTGTTCCAAAAAGAAACCCCGTGCTCATTAGCAGTCACTCCCATTTTCTTTCAACTCCCTAGCCTTAGGCAACCAATAATCTATTTTCTGACTCCGTGGATTTGCCTATTCTGGAAATTACCTATAAATTATTTAATATGTTATTTTTTGTGACAGGCTGGTATAATGTTTTTAAGGTTTCTTCATGTTGTAGCATGTATAAGCACTTTATTCCTTTTTATGGCCCAGTGATATTCCATTGTATGGATATATCACAGTTTATCCATCATTTGGTGGATATTTGGGTTGTTTCCACTTTTGGCCATTATGTATAATGGTGCTATATGAATACTTGTGTATAAGTACTTGTGTGTACGTATGTACTCCATTTTAAAAGGATCAAACACACTTGGCAAAGGATAAATTACCTAGGCTCTCATCCCAGAAGCACCTCGGTTCTAATTGCTACTTTCTTTTTTTTGTTCATTAGCTTTTCTTATGGGGTTAGGCCATTCTATCCAGGAATATCCCTGTCCCTTCGTGTTCTGTCGGGATTTCTGCTTTGGGTTTGAGTAAAGTTTTGGCCACATTATATTGACATCCTAAAAAGTAAGATCTGTTCTATGCAGAAACTTATATAATAGTAATTAAAATATTCTGATAAAATCTCAGGTTTGGAAAGTTTCTAAGAAGAGGTACCACATGTTTTGTATCCTGAGTTGGCATTCATTAGTGGGTCATAAATCAATTCCGTGAAAGCAGCGTTTGAAAAATGAGAAGGAAATATCAGAATACATCTCACACAATAGGGATAAACATTACTTTATGATACTTTCATTTCAGTTAAACATACATTTGTGAACTGAGTATGTGTGTTGTGTGCACTATATAGGTGGGAGTAAAAAAAAAAAATCCTCTGGCTTGAGATATCATAGACTCTTAATTCATTAACAGTGTTTCTCTTGTATTTAACTTAATTTTTTTTGAGAGCATTGAGGTATTGTTCAGCATAGAATATTTAAAACAGTATAAAAGAGCAATTTTATTTTTTTGTTTAATGGCAAACTTGTGTGACGAGACTTGTATCTTTTTAAGAATAAATATTTTTTTGACAATGTTATGGCTAAGAGTATATATATATATTTTTTATTGTAGGAGTCACACCCCAGGGGTTTATGTGGTAAATGAACTTCTTGGCATACCAAGGGGATTAAAGAATGATGGTAAGTGATCAAGCTACCTTAAACACTAACTTTGTTTATCCTTCCTTCCTTCCATCTCTTTTTCATTTATTGTATTTGCAGTGTACTCGAGAGCATCAGAGAGAGAGCTTTATTCCCTTTTACAGCTTCATAGTATTTCCTATTGATTTGTGTTGTTTTAAATAGCTCTAATGGTGGTAAATAGCTCAAAGTGTAGTAAAAGCACTGCTTGTTTGCCAGCTGTGATGGTGGGGAAAGTGGCCAAGAACCTGAGAGTAAATTAAAAATGCCTGTGATCATCCGTAACAGATAATTCACATAATGAAAATATACTCCCTTCACTTTTAGAGTTCTTGAGTTTCTTATTTAGAACCATAGTAGTAACATTTCCCATAATTCTAACAAATAAGAATTGAAAGCTGATAGCTTGATAGGGAAGAAGGGAATATAATTAAGAATTAAGCTTTTGTGTTCTGCCTAATTATCAGGAAGTAAAGAGCTCAAAAAGCTTAAAAAGCACTTTGGTCTGGGCCTGTTTATTTTACAGCAACCATCCTCTGCATTTCTGTAGTTCCTGAGGGCATATTGTAATATCAAGCAAAAGTTGTTCCTAGGGCTGGCCTGAAAGTATCAAGAAAAGAGGAAGGTGATTCAGTAGCCTCTGTTTAAAAGTCAGGAAAGTGTGAATCAGAGATTTTCATCCAAAATGGCAAAACTGAAAAGAACTTGTGTTTAGCAGGGCAAACTTATTTATGTTGAATACCTCGTTTCCCAATGATGTTCATTTATTCATGATATACTTATTTCAGTCCTTTATTCATGATTTCTTTATCATGCTAGTTATTCATCATTCATGGGGGAAGATAGATGGTAAACACATAAGTATGTGACTTAAAATATAATTGTTGAGATGTGCTGCAAAGGAGTACAGGTTTGTTCAAGCATGTAAAAGGGGTCCTGGCTGATTCCGGGGGTTCAAGTACTTCATTTTAAGTTGGGACTTGAAAGACCAGTAGGTTTTAGTTGCGCCAAGAGAAACACTATCATCAAGGTGTCATCAAGGATTTGATTGCTTTTCTTCCCTTCTCTCTGCCATCTGCTTTGTTTCCATTATATTAAGCTTCTTTATAGGATCCTAATTGCTTAGTGGCAGATTTTGTATTTTTTGGCAGAGTATTAGAGAATTGATAATGTGTCCTCAGTGCATCACATAGAAAGCATATGGTGATCAGTTTGTCCTGCTTTTGGTCACTCGGTTAATATAGAGAATTGGCTTTTCTGTTTAAAGTTTGTGTTTTCTCTTTTGAAATTAATGAGTAGTTTGTTGAGAGAGACTGTGAGGCTGTGTAAATACCCTGTACCTCATCAAACCATCGCCCACTAGTTTTAGCACTCAGTGATGATAACACTTACTAAAGATCTGTGAGGAAAAGGCTGACATTATACCCAACTATCTGTGTGTCTGGATTCTTGGATTTTTTTATTTTATTTAAAGTTGCAGTCTGTTACTATCATTATTTATTTTGATGCTCAAATTGTTCCAGATTTAGTCAGTGGAAGCTCCTTCAATCTGGCTTTTGTGATGTGTTTCTATTATTCTTTGAGCATGTCTATATTTTCTAGTATAACAAACTGATCCAGGTTTGTTTGTGTTTTCACTGCCTCATTCTTTTTCCCACCTTATTACACAGGCTAGGGCCTTCAGTACAGTGCTGAAGGGAAGTGGTGGTGGTAGGCATCCGTGTTTCTTTCAACATTATAGCATTAAATATGGTGTTTGTTGTAGTTTGTGAAGAGTTTTTATCACATGCTTTTTTTCATCTGTTGAGATGAACATAAGGCTTTACTCCTTTATTTTGCTTATTTGGTAAATCACATTAATTGATTTGAAAATATTATTATTAGCCTTGCATACTTGAAAGAAACTCAATTTGGTTGTGATTTCTTAACTGGATTCGATATACAAATCTGTGTGTGTGTGTGTGTGTGTGTGTGTGTGTGTGTGTTATTTTCACATCTTTACTCTTGAAATCATTTGAGCGGGGCCCGCGGAGTGGGATCCTTTGAGACATCCAGCAAACCAGCCCGCTGGCGCCCACATGGCACTGTGAGGAGTCAGAAGGCCTTTGTCGGCTGGAACCAGGGCCTGCGGAGGAGGACCCTTGAAGACATCAGGGTTTGAATCCCAGCCCAGTGCCGGCGAGGCAGGAGACTGGAGTGGAACAAACTGGTACTATGGCACCCATGTGGCACTGTGAGGATGGCCTGAACAGAGTGGTTTGGGACACCTGGTCCCGGGGGTGGGGGAGGGAGACTGGGAGGTCGCCATTTTTCTCCCCATCACCAACATTCCCCCATTCAGGTAATGGACAAGGGGCCCACAGTGGAGGCACGACTCACCTATGCCAAACCATGCCCCTCCCCACCTGGTCAGATTGACACTGACCAGACCAGACAGCCTCTCCTCCAGACCAGCACAGCCACCGGTTCCAAGACACCATTAGATACCGGTGCAGCGCTTTTGCGTTTTCTGATTTGATTCTTGGTCAGTGCTTACTATTTATATACATATATATGTATCTAAATTTTATTTTCTTCTTTTCTTCTGCTTGTTACTTCCCTTCTCTATTCTGGTTATTCTGGTTGTTGGTTTGTTTAAGCTGACATTTTAAATCTTTTTTTTATACCTTTTCTGTATCTCCTTCTTTATTTTCCTCTCTCTCTCTGGATTAAGCCATATGGTTTTTCTGATTCTCTGCCTGGTGAATTTTCTTTTTCTTTTCTTTTTCCTCACCCCTGTCATTTCTCTCTTTGTATGGGATAAGGTTTCTTCCACCATCCACTTCCCTGCCTTTTTAAAATTTTTTCCAGGGTTACTTCAACAAACAAATCACAGCACACCTGGTAGAAGGTCCAAACCACCACTATGAGTAGGGAAATAAAGCAACCAGAGTCACAACAGAGAACATGCAACACACTCCAAAAACACTTCCTGAAGGGCCAGACCCTGGACAGTATATGAGCCCTTTTTAATTTAATAGTGCTTGCAGGTGCAGGACACATGAGCTATTAAAACACATAAGGGACAGAAAACTAGCCAAAATGATAAAACGGAAGAATTCTCCTCAAAGTAAATTCCAGGAAGAAATGACAGAGAATTGCTCAAAATGGATATAAACAATATATCTGAGCAAGAATTTAGAATAATAGTCATAAGATTAATAGCTGGGCTTGAAAAAAGCATAGAAGACAGCAGAGAAAATACTAGACCACAAGGGGAGAATTAGAGAACTAAGTGATTCAATGAAATGTAATAATATCTGTATCATAGGAGTTCCAGAAGAAGAAGAAGAGAGAAAGGGGCAGAAGGTTTACTTGAACAAATTATAGCTGGGAACTAATTTGGGGAAGGAAAAAGACATCCAAATGCAGGAGCACAGAGAACTCCCTTCAGATTTAACAAGAATAGGTCTTCTCCATGGGATAGTGTACTGAAACTGGCAAAATACAAAGATAAAGAAAGAGTTCTGAAAGTATCTAAGACAAATGGGCCTTAATCTATAAGGGTAGACACATAAGGGTAGTAGCAGATCTGTCCACTGAAACTCGGCAGGCCAGAAGGGAGTGGCAGGAAATATTCAATGTACTGAATAGGAAAAATATGCAGCCAAGAATCCTTTATCCAGCAAAACTGTCATTCAGAATAGAAAGAGAGATAAAGGCTTTCGCAGAGAAACAAGAACTGACAGAGTTCATACCACTAAACCAACCCTGCAAGAGATCCCAAGGGCGACTCTGAGTGGAATGCTGCAAAGATCACAAAGGACCAGAGATATCACTACAAGCATGAAACCTACAGATAACAATGATACTAAATCCATATCTTTCAATAATCACTCTGAATGTAAATGGACTAAATGCTACAATCAAAAAACATAGGTTATCAGAATGGACAAAAAAATGCAAGATCCATCTGTATGCTGTCTACAAGACTCATTTTGAGCCCGAAGACACCTTCAGATTGAAAGTGAGGGGATGGAGAACCATTTGTCATGCTATTGGATATCAAAAGAAAGCTGGAGTAGCCATACTTGTATCAGACAAACTAGATTTTAAACTAAAGGCTGTAACAAGAGGTGAAGAAGGGCATTGTATCATAATTAAGGGGCCTATCCATCAGGAAAAACTAACAATTGTAAACGTTTATGCCCCCAGTTTGGGAGAGGCCAGAAAAATAAATCAATAATCACAAACAAAAGCAGTCTTATTGGTAAGAATGCGGTAATTGCAAGGGACTTCAGTGCTCTACTTACAGCAATGGACAGATCATCTAGACAGGGGATCAGTAAGGAAACAATGGCCCTGAATGATACATTGGACCAGGTGGGCTTGACAGATATATTCAGAACTTTTCATTCAAAAGCAGCAGAATACACATTCTTCTCAAGAATGCACATGGAGCATTCTCCAAGATAGAACACACACTGGGTCACAAAATAGCCCTCAATAAATATAAAAGAATTGAGATCATACCATACATATTTTCAGATCACAGTGCTATGAAACTTGAAGTCAAGCACAAGAAAAAGTTTGGAAAGCCTCCAAATGCACGGAAGTTAAAGAATGAATGGATCAATCAGGCAATTAAAGAAGAAATTAAAAAAATATATGGAAGCAAGTGAAAATGAAAACACGACAGTCCAAACCTTTTGGGATGCAGCAAAGGCAGTCCTAAGAGGAAAATACATTGCAATCCAGGTCTATCTCAAGAAATAAGAAAAATCCCAAATATAAAACCTAACTGCACACCTAAAGGAACTAGAAGCAGAAGAGCAAAGAAAACCCAAGGCCAGCAGAAGAAGAGAGAAAAAATAAAGATTAGAACAGAAATAAACAATATAGAATTCCAAAAAACAGTAAAATAGATTAATGAAACTAAGAGCTGTTTTTTTTTTTAATAAACAAAATTGAGAACCCCCTAGCCAGACTTCTCAAAAAGAAAAGAAAGAGAGAACCCAAATAGATAAAATCACAAATGAAAGAGGTGAGATCACAACCTCCCCCCCTCAGGTATACAAACAATTTTTAGAGAATACTATGAAAAATTATATGCTGACAAAGTAGACAACCTGAAAGAAATGGAAAAATTCCTGACACCCACAGACTACCAAAACTCAAATGGGAAGAAGTAGAAAATTTGAACAGACCCATAACCAGTGAAGAAATTGAGTCGGTTATCAAAAATCTCCCAACAAATAAGAGTCCTGGGTCAGATGGCTCCCCTGGGGAATTCTATGAGACATTTAAAGCGGAGTTAATAACTAGCCTTCTCAAACTGTTCCAAAAAATAGAAATGGAAGGAAAGCTTCTGGATTCATTCTATAAAAGCCAGCATTACCGTGATTCCCAAACTAGACAGAGACCCCACTAAATAGGAAAATTACAGGCCAATTTCCCTGATGAACGCGGATGCAAAAATTCTCAACAAGGTACTAGCAAATTGAATTCAACAATATATTAAAAGAATTATTCACCATGATCAAATGGGATTCATTCCTAGGTTACAGGGCTGGTTCAACATTCTCAAATCAATCAGCATGATATATCAAATTAATAGAAGAAAGGATAAGAGCCGTATGATCCTGTCATAAGATGCAGAAAAAGCATTTGACAAAATACAGCATCCTTTCTTATTAAAAACCCTCAAGAAAGTTAGGATAGAAGGAACATACCTTAACATCATAAAAGCCATGTATGAAAGGCCCACAGCTAATATCATCCTCAATGGGCAAAAACTGAGAGCTTTCTCCTGAGATCAGGAACATGACAGCAATGTCCACTTTCACCGCTATTATTTAACCATAGCCTGGGTGACTCTGTTGGTTGAGCATCTGACTTTGGCTTGGTCATTATCTCTCAGTTCGTGAGTTTGAGCCCTGTGTTGGGCTCTGGTGACAGCTCAGAGCCTGGAGCCTCCTTTGAATTCTGTCTTGCTCTCTCTTTGCCTCTCCCCTGGTCACCATCTGTCTGTCTCTCTGTCTCAAAAATAAATAAACATTAAAAAATTAAAAAAAAAAGCCACATATGAAAAGCCCACAGCTAATTCATCCTCAGTGGGTATAAACTGAGAATTTCCCCCCTGAGATCAGGAACATGCCAGGGATCTCCACTCTCACCACTGTTGTTTAACAGTGTTGGAAGTCCTAGCCTCAGCAGCCAGACAACAAAATGAAATAAAAGGCATCCAAATTGGCAAAGAAGAAATAAAACTGACTTTTTTGCAGATGACATCATATGAAAGACTCCATCAAAAAGCTACTAGAACTGATGCATGAATTCAGCAAAGTCACAGGGTACGAAATCAATGTACAGAAATCAGCTGCATTTCTATACACCAAAAATGAAGTAACAAAAAGAGAAATCAAGAAATTGATCCCATTTACAATTGCACCAAGAACCATAAAATACCTAGGAATAAACCTAACCAAAGATGTAAAAGATCTATATGTTGAAAACTATAGAAAACTTATGAAAGAAATTGGAGAAGACCCAAAGAAATGGAGAACATTCTATGCTCATATTTGAAGAACAAATATTGTTAACATGTCAATACTATCCAAAGCAATCTACACATTCAATGCAATCCCAATCAAAATCGCACCAGCATTCTTTTCAAAGCTAGAACAAACAATTCTAAATTTTATATGGAGCCATAAAAAACCCCAAATAGCCAAAGAAATGTTGAAAAAGAAATCCAAAACGGGAGGCATCACATTCCCGGACTTTAGCCTCTATTACAAAGCTGTAATCATCAAGATAGTATGGTATTGGCACAAAAAGAGACACACAGACCAACAGAACATAATTGGACCCACAAATGTATGGCCAACTCATCTTTGACAAAGCAGGAAAGAGTATCCAATGGAAAAAAGACAGTCTCTTTAGCAAATGGTGCTGGGAGAACTGGATGGTAACATGCAGAGGAATGCTACTGGACCACTTTCTTACACTGTACACAAAAATAAACTCAAAATGGATGAAAGACCTAAATGTGAGACAGGAAATCATCAAAACCTTAGAGGAGAAAGCAGGCAATAACCCTTTGACCTCAGCCATAGCAACCTCGTACTCGACATGTCACCAAAAAGCAAGGGAAATAAAGGCAAAAATGAACTATTGGAATCTCATCAAGATAAAGGCTTCTGTACTGCAAAGGAAACAATCAACAAAACTAAAAGGCAACCAAATGGGAGCAGATATTTGCAAATGACATATTGGATAAAGGGTTAGTATCCAAAATCTATAAGAAACTCACCAAACTCCACACCCAAAAAACAAATAATCCAGTGAAGAAATGGGCAGAAGACATGAGTAGACACTTTTCCAAAGAATACATCCAGATGGCCAACAGATATATGTAAGATGCTTAATATCATCAGGGAAGTACAAATGAAAGCCACATTGAGATACCAACTCACACCAATCAGAGTGGCTAAAATTAACAACTCAGGAAACAACAGATGTAGGCAAGGATGTGGAGAAACGGGAACTCTCTTGCACTGTTGGTAGGAATGCAAACTGGTGCAGCTGCTCTGGAAAACAGTGTGAAGGTTCCTCAAAAAATTAAAAATAGAACTACCCTACAACCCAGCAATCGCACTACTAGGAATTTTTCCAAAGGATACAGGAGTGCTGATTCATGGGGCACATGTACTCCAATGTTTAGAGTAGCACTTTCAACAATAGCCAAAGAATGGAAAGAGCCCAAATGTCCATCAACTGATGAATGAATAAAGAAGATGTGGTTTATATATTCAGTGGAATACTACTTAGCAATGAGAAAGAATGAAATCCTGCCATTTGCAACAATATGAATGAAACTGTAGGATATTATGCTAAATGAAACAAGTCAGAGAAAGACAGATATCATATGTTTTCACTCATATGTGGAACTTGGGAAACTTAACAGAAGGCCATGGGGGAAGGGAAAGGGAAAGGGAAAAAATAGTTTTAAACAGAGAGGGAGGCAACCCATAAGAGTCTCTTGAATACTGAGAACAAACTGAGGGTAGATGGTGGGGGACGGGGAGAGAGAGGAAAATGGATGATGGGCATTGAAGTGGGCACTTGTTGGGATGAGCACTGGGTGTTGTGTGTAAGCAATGAATCACGGGAATCTACTCCTGAAACCAAGAGCACACTATACACTGTATGTTAGCCAACTTGACAATAAATTATATTAAATGGTAATTTACTTTGCTTGTATTATCTTGTTAGGTTCTGATATCAGGGTGATGCAGGCCTCATAAAATGAGTTGTGTTCCTTCTATTTTTTTTTCTAGAAGAATTTAGTGTAATTTTTTGCTTACATGGTTCAGAAAATTCACTGGTTTAACCCATGTGGCTCTGGAATTTTCCTTTTGTGGGATTCGGTTTCTTAAATAAATATTCAGGTTTTGTTTTGTTTTATGCCAAGGTTTGTTAAATTATATTTTTCAAGAAATTTGCATTTCAATTGAATACTATAAATATGTATAATATCTTTTTATTTTTTAAAAGTTTGGAGATTTTAGAATCTGCAGTGATGTTCCTTTTTAATTCCTGATATTGGTTATTTTTGTCTTCTTTTTGCTTGATCAACATTTCATTAGTGTTTTCAAATAGCCTATCTTAGGTTTTATTATTAGTTTTTTTATTATCATAGGTTTGTCTTGTATTTTGTTCATTTTTGCTTCTTAATATTTCTATTTTGAAATTAATATGCTGCTCTTTCTAGCTTCTTGAAATAGAGACTCATAATTGGTTTTTAGCTTTTTGACATCTGTTATATCATTTATGGCTATACATTTTCCTTCAAGCATGGCTTTGGCTGCTGTACAAGTACTGATGTGTCATATTTTTATTATGATTCAATTGAAAATATTTTAAAATTTCCAATGTGACTTCTTTGATGTATAAGTTTCTTAGAATATGTTGTCTAATTTCCTAACATACAGGGATTCTTCTGGTTCTTTCTCTTTAGGACTTTCTATTTTTTGAAATTTAATGAGGCCTACTTTATGACCCAGGATATTGACAGTCTGAAAAGTGCCATACACTTCAAAAGAATGTATATTCTATAGTTGTTGAGTGTTGGGTTCCTGCTATGTCAGATACATCAAGTTTGTTAATTATGTTGTTCAGACTTCTGTATTGTTAACTCTTTTTGTCTATTCTGCCAGCTTCTTAAGAGGTATGTTAAAATGTTCCATTGTAATAGTGTTTTTTTCGTATTTCAGTTTTTCGTCATATGTTATTAGATGTACATTTAGAATAGTTATATTTTACTGGTTGATGAACCTTTTATAATTATGAAATAATACTGTCTCTAGCAGTTATCCTTGCCTTAAAGTTGGCTTTGTTCAATATTTATATAGCTACCATTCTTTTTTAAAATTTATTTTAAATTTAAAATAGCATAGTTAACATATATAACAATGTTATATTAGTTTCAGGTATACAATATAGTGATTCAGTAATTGTCTATATTACTCAGTTTGTCCCTTTTGTTCTTTGTTAATTTGTTTGATTTCTTAAATTCTACATATGAGTAAAATTGTATGCTATTTGTCTTTCTCTACCTGACTTCTTTTACTTTGCATTACACTCTCTAGACCCATCCATGTTGTTGCAAATGGCAAGATTTCATTCCATTTTATGGCTGAGTAATATTCTATTGTACGTATATACCACATCTTCTTTATCCATTCATCTGTCGATGGTTGCTTCCATAATTTGGCTATTGTAAATAATGCTGCAATAAATATAGAGGTGCATATATGTTTTCAATTTAGTGTTTTCATATTCTTTGGGTAAATATCTCATAGTGGAATTGCTGGGTCATACCGTAGTTCTACCTTTAATTTTTTGAGGAAACTCCTTACTTATTTCTTCACTGGCATTGAAAATGCCATTTTGCATTCCCACCAACAGTACACAGAGTTCCTTTTTCTCCACATCCTCTCTGGCACTTGCTGTTTCTTGTGTTTTTGATTTTAGCCATTCTGACAGGTGTGAGGTGATAGCTCATTGTGGTTTTGATTTTCATTTCCCTGATCATCAGTGATGTTGTACATCTTTTCATGCATCTGTTAGCTGTCTGTCTATCTTTCGAGAAATGTCTATTCCTGGCCTCTGCCTACTTCTTAATTGGATTATTTGCTTTTTTGTGTGTGTTGAATTGTGTAAGTTCTTTATATTTTGGACACTAATCCTTTATCAGATATGTCCTTTGCAAATATCTTCTGCTATTCCATTGATTGTCTTTTAGTTTTGTTCATTGTTTCCTTTGTGCAAAAGCTTTTTATTTTGATATAGTCCCATGCCTCAGGAGACATATGTAGAAAATTGTTGCTACAGCCAATGTCAGAGAAAGAACTGCCTCTGCTT
Organism: Paguma larvata; assembly: GCA_030068075.1. Lineage (NCBI taxonomy): Eukaryota > Metazoa > Chordata > Mammalia > Carnivora > Viverridae > Paguma > Paguma larvata. Next base: position 113,425,267 of record CM057827.1, read on the forward strand.
TCTTCCAGGATTTTTATGGTTTTAAAATAAATCCATTTTGAATTTATTTTTGTGTATGGTGTAAGAAAGTGGTCTAATTTCATTCTTTTGCTCATAGCTGTCCAGTATTCCTAACAGCATTTGTTGAAGAGACTTTTTCCCATTGTATACTCTTGCTACCTTTGTCAAAGATTAACTGGCCATATAATTGTGGGTATATTTCTAGGTTCTCTATTCAGTTCTATTGATCTATTTTTTGTGCCAGTACTATAATGTTTTGATTATTATGGCTTTGTAATATAACTTGAAATCTGGGATTGTGATACCTCCAATTTGTTGTTCTTTTTTTGGCTATTTGGGGTCTTCTTTGGTTCCATGAAAATTTTAGGGTAGTTTGTTCTAGTTCTGTGAAGAATGCTGTTGGTATTTTGATAGGGATTACATTAAAACTGTAGATTGCTTTGGGTAGTAGGGACATTTTAACAATATTTGTTCTCCCAGTCCATAAGCATGGAATATCTTTCCATTTGTTTGTGTTGTCTTGAATTTCTTTCATGATTGTTTTATAGTTTTCAGAGTACAGGTCTTTCACCTTTTTGCTTAAATTTATTTCTAGGTATTTTATTATTTTTGGTGCAATTGTGAATGAGATTGTTTTCTTAATTTTCTTTCAGCTACTTCATTATTAGTGTACAGAAATGCAGTGGATTTCTGCATATTGATTTTGTGTCTTGTGGCCTCACTGAGTTCATTTATTGTTCTAGTAGTTTTTTGGTGGAATCTTGAGGGTTTTTGACATATTTTATGATTTCATTTGCAAACAGTGAAAGTTTTACTTCTTCCTCACCAGTTTGGATCCCATTTATTTCTTTTTGTTGTCTGTTGTGGCTAGGACTTGTAGGACTATGTTGAATAAACATGGTGAGAGTAGACATTCTTGTCTTTTTCTTGATCTTAGGAGAAAAACTCTTAGTTTTTGATGTCTGCTATGGATTTTTCATGTATGCCCTTTATTAGGTCGAAGTATATTAACTCTAAACCTGTGTGAGTGAGGGTTTTAATCATGAATGGATGTTGTACTTTTGTCAGATGCTTTTTCTGCATCTATCGAAAGGATCATATGGTTTTTTATCCTTTGTCTTGTTAATATGATATACCATGTTGATTGATTTGTGAATATTAAACCAGTCTTGCATCCCAGGAGTGAATCCCATGTAAGTGTGGTGAATGATGTTTTTATATGGTTGGATTTGGTTTGCTAGTATTTTGTTGAGGATATTTGCATCTGTGTTCAATAGAGATAGTGGCTTGTAGTTCTCTTTTTTTGTAATGTCTTTATCTGATTTTGGTATCAGGATAATGCTAGCCTCATAGAATGAATTTGGAAGCTTTTCTTCCTCTTCTGTTTTTTGCAATAGTTTGATAGTATAGGTATCAACTCTTCTTTAAATGTTTAGTAGAATTCTTCTGTTGAAGTTGTCTGGTCCTGGACTTTCGTTTGTTGGGACTTTTTTTTGACTACTGATTCACATTCATTGCTGGTAATCAGTCTGTTCAGATTTTCTTTCTTTTTTTTTTAATGTTTTAAATGTTTTATTTATTTTTGAGAGAGAGAAAGAGAGAGAGAGAGAGAAAGAGAATGAGCAGGGGAGGGGTAGAGAGAGAGGGAGACACAGAATCTGAAGAAGGCTCCAGGCTCTGAACTGTCCACATGGAGCCCAACACAGGGCTCGAACTTGTGAATCATGAGATAATGACCTGAGTCAAAGACGGACGCTCAACTGACTGACCCATCCAGGTGTCCCTGTTCAGATTTTCTGTTTCTTCTGATTTCAGTTTTGGTATTTTATATGTTTCTAGAAATGTATCCATTTGTTGGCATATAATTTTTCATAATATTCTTTTACAATCCTTTGTATTTATGTTATTTCTATCGCTATTTCTCCTTTTTTCATTTCTGATTTTGTTTGAGTCCTCTCTCTCACTCTGTCTCTCTTTGACAGAATCTGGCTAAAGGTTTATCAGTTTTGTTGATCTTTCCTTTTTTTTAAGTAAAAATTTTTTAATGTTTATTTTTGAGAGAGAGAGCAAGAGAGCAGGAGCGGGCAGAGAGAGAGGGAGACACAGAATCCAAAGGAGGCTCCAGGTTCTGAGCTGTCAGCACAGAGCCTGACACAGGGCTTGAACTCACCAACCTTGAGATCATGACCTGAGCTGAAGTCGGACGCTTAACCAACTGAGCCACCCAGGCACCCCTGTTGATCTTTTTGAAGAACCAGCTCCTTGTAGGGTACCTGGGAGGCACAGTTGGTTAAGCGCTGATTTTGGCTCAGGTCATGATCTCGGGGTTCATGAATTCAAGCCCCACATCAGGTACAGTGCAGTGCAGAGCCTGCCTGGGGTTCTTTGTCTCTCTGTCTTTCTGCCCTCCCCCCTCCATTTGCATTCTCTCTCTCTTAAAATAAAGAAACTTAAAAATTAACCAGCTCCTTATTTCATTGTTCATTTCAAATTCCTTTAGGTGAAAGGTTAGGTTGTTTAAGATGTTTCTTTCCTCATGAGGTAGACTTGTGTTGCTCTACATCTCCCTCTTAGAACAGCTTTTGCTGCATGCCAGAGATTTTGAACCATTGTATTATGATTTTCATTTGTCTGCATGTATTTTTTTATTTCCTCTGAGTTTTTGGTTGATATATTCGTTGTTTAGTGGCATGTTACTTAACCTCCATGTATTTGTGTTCTTCCCAGATTTTTTCTTTTGGTTCATTTCTAGTTTCATAGTGTCATGGTTGGAAAAGATGCAAGGCATGACTTCAGTCTCTTCAAATTTGTTGAGACTTGTCTTGTGGCCTAACATGTCATCTATTCTGGAGAATATTCCTTGTGCACTTGAAAATAACGTATATTCTGTTGTTTTATGATGGAATGTTCTGAATATATCAGTTAGATTCTTCTGGTGCTTTGTGTCATTCAGTGCCACTGTTCCCTTGTTTTTCTTTTTGGTTGAATTATCTATTGATATCAGTGGGGTGTTATGTTTCTTGCGTTCCTTGTAGGCTGCTACACCTTTTCTGCCAGGTTCTTGGAGTTGAGAATCTCTCTGTTTTGGTCCCTCTCAATTCAAAAAACAAGGGAAACTTTGGGCCTCCCTACTCCTCCGCCATCTTGGTCTCTCAGTGGGGTATTAAAGTCTCCTACTATTACTGAATTACTATCAGGTACTTCCTTTATGTTTGATACTAGCTGCTTTTTGTATTTGGGCACTGTCATGTTGGGTGCATAAATATTTACAATCATTGTATCTTACTGTTCCCTCTATAATTATGTAGTATCCTTTTTATCTCTTGTTACAGTCTTTGTTTTAAAATGTATTTTTTCTGATATAAGCATTGCTACTCCAGCTTTCTTTTCCCTTTGCATGATAAATGTTTTTCCATCCCTTCACTTTTTTTTTTTTTTTACAGGAACATATGTATTTTATTTTTTTTTATTTTTTTAAAAATTTTTTTAATTTTATAATAGTTTATTTTCAAATTGGTTTACATATAACACCCAGTGTTCATCCCAACATGTGCCCTTTTTAATGCCCATCACCCCCTCTCCCCCCTCCCTCATCCCCCTCACCCTCAGTTTTTTCTTAGTCTTTGAGAGTCTCTTATGTTTTATCTCCCTCCCTCTCTGTGTCACTTTTTTTTTTTTTAATAATTTATTGTTAAGCTAGCTAACATACATTGTATATACAGTGTAGTCTAGGCTTCAGGAGTAGATTCCCATGATTCATCACTTATATACAACACCTAGTGCTCATCCCAACAAGTGTCCTCCTCAATGCCATCACCCATTTTCCCCACCCCCAACCCCTCACCCCCATCAACATTCAGTTCTCTTTTTTTTTTTTAACTTTTTAAAAAATGTTTATATTTGAGAGAGAGAGAGACAGAGCAGGAGCAGGGGAGGGGCAGAAGCAGAGAGAGAGAGAGAGAGAGGGAGGGAGGGAGGGAGACACATAATCTCACACAGGCTTCAGGCTCTGAGCTATCAACACAGAACCCAATGTGAGGCTGAAACTCATGACGCAATATCATGATCTGAGCTGACGTCGGATGCTCAACCAACTGAGCCACCACCGAGGTGCCCCAGGTTTGTTCTCTCTGTTTGTAACTTATTTTTCCTTCCCTTTCCCTATTGTCTTCTGTTAAGTTTCTCAAGTTCCACATATAAGTGAAAACATATGATATCTGTCTTTTTCTGAGTGACTTCTTTCACTTAGCATAATACCCTACAGTTCCATTCATGTTGTTGCAAATGGCAAGATTTCATTCATTTTCATCAGCGAGCAGTATTCCATTGTATATATAAACTACATATTCTTTATCCATCAGTTGATGGACATATAGGCTCTTTTCATAATTTGGCTATTGTTGAAAGTGCTACTCTAAACTCTGGAGTATATGTGCCACTATGCGTCAACACTCCTGTATCCCTTGGATAAATTCCCAGCAGTGCTATTGCCAGGTTGTAGGGTAGTTCTATTTTTAATTTTTTGAAGAACCTCCACACTGTTTTCCAAAACAGCTGCACCAATTTGCATTTCCACCAACAGTGCAAGAGAGTTCCCTTTTCTCCACATCCTTGCCTACTACATCTGTTGTTTCCTGAGTTGTTAATTTTAGCCACTCTGATTGGTGTGAAGTGGTATTTCAGTGTGAATCTGATTTGTATTTTCCTGATGATAGGCGATGTTGAGCATCTTACATATATCTGTTGGCCATCTGGATGTATTCTTTGGAAAAGTGTCTATTCATGTCTTCTGCCCATTTCTTCACTGGATTATTTGTTTTATGGGTGTGGAGTTTGGTGAGTTTCTTATAGATTTTGGATACTAACCCTTTATCCAATATGTCATTTGCAAATATCTGCTCCCATTTGGTTGCGTTTTAGTTTTGTTGATTGTTTCCTTTGCAGTACAGAAGCCTTTATCTTGATGAGATTCCAATAGTTCATTTTTGCCTTTATTTCCCTTGCTTTTGGTGACATGTCGAGTACGAAGTTGCTATGGCTGAGGTCAAAGGGGTTATTGCCTGCTTTCTCCTCTAAGGTTTTGATGATTTCCTGTCTCACATTTAGGTCTTTCATCCATTTTGAGTTTATTTTTGTGTACAGTGTAAGAAAGTGGTCCAGTATCATTCCTCTGCATGTTACCGTCCAGTTCTCCCAGCACCATTTGCTAAAGAGACTGTCTTTTTTCCATTGGATACTCTTTCCTGCTTTGTCAAAGATGAGTTGGCCATACATTTGTGGGTCCAATTCTAGGTTCTCTGTTCCATTGGTCTTTGTGTCTGTTTTTATGCCAATACCATACTACCATACTGTCTTGATGATTACAGCTTTGTAGTAGAGGCTAAAGTCTGGGATTGTGATACCTCCCCATTGATTTTCTTTTTCAACATTACTTTGGCTGTTTGGGGTCTTTTGTGGTTCCATACAAATTTTAGGATTGTCTGTCCTAAGTCTGTGAAGAATGTTGGTGCAATTTTGTTTGGGATTGCATTCAATGTGTAAATTGCTTTGGGTAGTATCAACATTTTAACAATATTTGTTATTCCAGTCATGAACATGGAATGTTTTTCCATTTCTTTGTGTCTTCTCCAATTTCTTTCATACGCTTTCTATAGTTTTCAGCATATAGATCTTTTACCTCTTTGGTTAGATTTATTCCTAGGTTTTTGTGGTTCTTGGTGCATTTGTAAATGGGATCGATTCCTTGACATCTCTTTCTGTTTCTTCATTATTGGTGTAAAGAAATGCAACTGATTTCTGTATATTGATTTTTTATCTTGCAACTTTGCTGAATTCATGTATCAGTTCTAGCAGCTTTTTGGTGGAGTCTTTTGGATTTTCCATGTAGAGTATGTCATCTGCAAAAAGTGAAAGATTGACTTCTTTTTTGCCAATATTGATGCTTTTATTTCATTTTATTGTCTGATTGCTGATGCTAGGACTTCCAACTCCATGTTAAACAACAGTGGTGAGAGTGGACATCTTTGTCGTGTTCCTGATCCCAGGGGAAAGCTCTCAGTTTTTGCCCATTGAGGATGATATTAGCTGTGGGCCTTTCATATATGACTTTTATGATGTTAAGGTATGTTCCTTCTATCCCAACTTTCTTGAGGGTTTTTAATAAGAAAGGATGCTGTATTATGTGAAATGCTTTTTCTGCATCTATCGACAGCATCATACTGTTCTTATCCTTTCTTCTACTAACATGATGTATCACATTGCTTGATTTGCGAATGTTGAACCAGCCCTGCAGCCCTGGAATGAATCCCACTTGGTCATGATGAATAATTCTTTTTATGTGCTGTTGAATTCGATTTGCTAATATTTTATTGAGAATTTTAGCATCCATGTTCATCAGGAACATTGGCCTGTAATTTTCCTTTTTTGTTGGGTCTCTGTCTGGTTTGGGAATCAAAGTTATGCTGGCTTTGTAGAATGAGTCCTAAAGTTTTTTTTCCACTTCGTTTTTTTGGAACAGCTTGAGAAAAATGGGTATTAACTCTGCTTTAAATGTCTGGTACAATTCCCGTGGGAAACCATCTGGCCCAGGACTCTTGTTTGTTGGGAGATTTTTGATAACCGATTCAATGTCTTCACTAGTTATAGGTCTGTTCAAATATTCTATTTCTTCCCATTTGAGTTTTGGTAGTGTGTGGGTGTTTAGGAATTTGTCTATTTCTTCCACATTGTCCAGTTTGTTGGCATTTAATTTTTTATAGTATTCCCTGATAATTGCTTATATTTCTGAGGGATTAGTTGTAATAATTCTATTTTCATTCATATTTTATCTGTTTGGGTCCTCTTTCTTTTCTTTTTGAGAAGCCTGGTTAGAGGTTTATTGATTTTGTTTATTTTTTAAAAATACTAACTCTTAGTTTCATTGCTCTGTTCTATTGGTTTTTGGATTCTATATTGTTTATTTCTGCTCTGATCTTTATTATTTCTCTTCTGCTGGGTTTGGGGTATTTTTGCTATTCTGCTTCTAGTTCCTTTAGGTATGCTGTTAGATTTTGTGTTTGTGATTTTTCTGGTTTCTTGAGATAGGCCTGGACTGCAATGTATTTTCCTCTTTAGGACTGCCTTTGCTGCATCCGAAAGGGTTTGGATTGTTGTGTTTTCATTTTCATTTGTTTCCATATATTTTTTAATTTCTTCTTTAATTGCCTGTTTGACCCATTCGTTCTTTAGTAGGATGCTCTTTAACCTCCATGCATTTGGAGGCTTTCCAAACTTTTTCCTGGGCGTTGATTTCAGGTTTCATAGCACTGTGATCTGAAAGTGTGCATGGTATCATTCAGTTCTTTTATATTTATTGAGGACTGTTTTGTGACCAGTATGTGATCCATCTTGGGGAATACTCCATGTGTACTCCTGAAGAATGTGTATTCTGCTGCTTTAGAATGGAAAGTTCTAAATATATTTGTTAGGTTCATCTGATCCAGTGTATCATTCAGGGCCGTTGTTTCTTTACTGATTTTCTGTCGAGATGATATATCCATTGCTGTAAGTGGAGTATTAAAGTATGCTGCAGTTACCACATTATTACCAATAAGACTGCTTTTGTTTGTGATTAATTGTTTTATATATTTAGGTGCTTCCAAATTTGGTGCATAGACATTTATAATTGTTAGCTCTTCCTGTTGGATAGACCCTGTGATTATTATATAATGCCCTTCCTCATATTTTGTTACAGCCTTTAATTTGAAGTCTAGTTTGTCTAAGTATGGCTATTCCTGCTTTCTTTTGACTTCTAGTAACATGATATAGATAGTTCTCCATCCCCTCACTTTCAATCTGAAGGTGTCCTCAGGTCTAAAATTGGTCTCTTGTAGACAGCAAATAGATGGATCTTGTTTTTTTATCCATTCTGATACCCTATGTCTTTTGATTGTAGCATTTAGTCCATTTACATTCAGAGTGATTATTGAAAGATATGGATTTAGCGTCATTGTGTTATCTGTAGGTTTCATGCTTGTGGTGCTGTCTCTGGTACTTTGTGGTGCTTACAACATTTCACTCACAGAGTCCCCTTTAGGATCTCTCGTAGGGCTGGTTTAGTGGCGATGAGCTCTGTCAGTTTTTTTGTTGTTGTTTGTTTGGGAAAACCTTTATCTCTCCTTCTATTCTGAATGACAGGTTTGCTGGATAAAGGATTCTTGACTGCATATTTTTCCTATTCATCACATTGAAGATTTCCTGCCATTCTTCTCTGGCCTGCCAAGTTTCAGTAGATGGGTCTGCCAATACCCTTATGTGTCTACCTTTGTATATGTTAAAGCCTGTTTATCCCTAGCTGCTTTCAGAATTCTCTTAATCCTTGTATTTTGCCAATTTCACTATGATAGGTCATGCAGAAGATCGATTCAGGTTACTTCTGAAGGGAGTTCTCTGTGCTTCTTGGATTTCAACGTCTGTTTCCTTCCCCACATTGGGGAAGTTCTAAGCTATGATTTGTTCAATACACCTTCAGCCACTTTCTCTCTCTCTCTTCTGAAATTCCTATGATACAAATATTGTTCCATTTGGTTGAATCACTTAATGATTCAAAGCAGGCTCCTTCAGGAAAGTCAAACCCTATTTGTTGTCAAACCCATTCATTGAGCTTTATTCTCACTAATACTTAATTTCCCCTTTAGAATATCCATTTGAATATATATATATGTATTTATATATATATATATATATATACACACACACATACATATGTTTGTACACATATATATATTTTCTCATTTAAAATTTTTAAATGTGCATTTTCACTTAAAAATACCTTTTGTAGCTTTTAAGTAATCAAACCTGTGAATCTGTTTTGCTTTTAAAAATGTAAATTGTGAAAGGTAAGGCTGTCATCTCCTTCATCACTTGGAAATGAATCACTAATCCCCATCTCGTCATCCCCCTGCCTCATATTATCAAGGTTTGCTTTGGTTGTCTTCATTTTTTATTATTTTTATGGATTTTTTTTTCACATATTTCTATGTGGCAGTCATCTACTTTTAGCCGTTTGAAGTTATTTCATTGACTTCTTGCATTAGTTATTTCACATGAGAAGACAGTTGTCAGTTTTTTTGTTACTAATCTGAAGATAGTATGGCTGCTTGTAAGGTTTTCTTTTTTTGGTTGTTAGTAGTTTTTATCATGTGTCTAGGTATTTGTCTTTTTATTTTGTCTTATTTAGGAATCATTTTGCGATTCATAGTACCTCTCAATCTATAGCATGATATTTTGTTTTGTAAAATTCTCAGCTTTTATGTGCCGTAATCCCATTTTTGTCTGTCTTCTCCTGGAATTTCAGTTTTTACTCATCTGTTAGATACTTCATTCCTTATGTCTGTTCTACTCTTTTCTATTTTTTTATTCTTTTTTTTCATTCTACATATTTTAGTCTGATTGAATTCACTAATTTCCTGGTAAACCCGTACTTTAAGTTCTTATTCAGTTATTTTTTTTTTTTTTTTTTTTTTTAGTTTTGTAATTTCTAGTTGGATCTTTTTAGGTCTGTACGTCTCTGAGGAAACTTTCAATCTGGTCTTTTAATTTTCTGGGCCATATTAAGTAGGATTACCTTAAGATGATATTGCCTAAGTGATATTATATTCCCTAGAAAATTTAGTTTTGTTTTTGGCCTGATGTCTGGGGACACTGGCAATCATAATTTAATCCTGTCAGATGTCGAGATTATTCAAAACGGGCTTCATATTTTGTGAGGACTAATCTATTTCTGGTTTACTCTTATCCTTGGGATGAAACTTCTGGGTTTCATTCTAATGCCTGGGGTTGCCCTGAACAGATTTTGTTTCTGTACCTTTGCGAGTCTATTGAAGTCTGCTCAACTTTTCTGCCTAGGCTGTGTCCATTGGAATTGCCAGGTGCCTCTGGGGCAAAAGCAGCCTTCATTGCTGGATTTACCTCTTTAAATTTCTTAGTTTCCCTGATATTGGCCCTATAATTACTTGCTTCCTTCACTTTTTTCTGGTGCTTTAAACAAATGTTAAAAAATATTTTGTTCAGGTCTTAAAGTTTTTCTCAAGTGGGTGGTTGGTCTGAACTACCCAAGCCCTTTATAACCAAAAGGGAAGTTTATTTAATACTCATGTAATAGTTCAGTGCAGGTATTCAGCATTTAGTCTTTCACATTGTAATTCAGGGACTAAATCTACTTCTGTTTTTTGACTCTTTGTTGAGAGAGTTCTGTGCCAAATCCTCTGCATCTGGCCAGTACTAGTAGGACAAAAAGGAGAGAGAATATAAATGGTGATGAATGAGATTTTTTTTTTTTTTATAAGCAAGGCCTAGGAATTGCTTACCTCACCTTTTAGTGTGGAGAATTTAGTCACATGGTCATCTAACTGTAAGAAACCAGAAAGTATAATCCAGCTTTGTAGCAGGAGAAAAATCTAGTGGTTTTGGTGAACATATTGTTGTGTCTGTCCCAGAGGCTGTTATAGTAATATATGCTTTACATGGTAATGTCTCAGATTATGGTAATACTAGTGGATTTATAATTTCATGATATGTGTATGGATAGAATTGGTGACAGTTGGTAACTGTTCTAACAGAGACTTCAAAACAATGTAGCTCATATAAAATTGCAATTTATTTTTGTCCAGTGTAATAGTTTAGACAGCCTCAGTTCATCTATGGCTTTATTCAGGCTTTAGAAAGATGTGAAATACCAGTAAGATCTGACAAAGTTATCATTCTGTTAGGGAATTTGAACCAGTTACTCAGTTTCTCAGATAAGCTTATGGTTTATCAAAACGTAAATGCTACAATTGTAGCATTAGAATTGTAAATGCTTCAATTCTTAGAGTTTTAATGTACTCCTGGTGTTCAGTGACTGGTAGTCGTATCTTCATTCTACTTAAAATATGAAGGGCTTTATTAGTGGGAATTTAAAAGAAAGGGTCTTGGGGCACCTGGGTAGGGCTCAGTTGGTTCAGCCTCCTACTTTGGCTCAAGTCATGATCTTGCAGTTTGTGAGTTCAAGCCCCAGATGGCAAATCTGCTCTGTTTCCCTGTCTCTGCTTCTTCCCTGCTCTCTCTTTCTCTCTCTCAAAAATAAAATAAAATAAACATTAAAAAAAAAGGGTCTTGGGGCGCCCGAGTGGCTCAGTCGGTTAAGCGTCCGACTTCGGCTCGGGTCATGATCTCACAGTCTGTGGGTTCGAGCCCCGCGTCGGGCTCTGTGCTGACAGCTTAGAGCCTGGAGCCTGCTTCGGATTCTGTGTCTCCCTCTCTCTCTGCCCCTCCCCTGCTCATGCTTTGTCTCTCCTGCTCTCAAAAATAAATAAAACATTAAAAAAAAAAAAAAGGGTCTTGCCTAAATTATCTGGAAAGCTGAAAAACCATTTTAAAAAGGACGGGAATTTCATTTTATGAGCAATAGTTTTATGGATTTTGAAGAATTTATAATAGAAGTAGATACTTTTATGGAGGTACAAACATAAAAATTTAATAAACGGTGCTTGAAACCAGTTCAGGATTATGAACAGAGTTGCGTGAAGTGGAAATTATCTAGATTTTTTTAGCCTTAGGAGAAAGATAGGTTAAAACTTCTTTTTCCAATCTAGGAGCAAGTCTCAGAAATTATTTACTTGAATCATAAACTAGAGTTAAATATAAAAACTTTAATTCAAGACTGATGTTTAATCCTTTTATTGAAACATTTAGTATTTGAATAAGCGTCTGCAAAATCTTCATACGGCACTAGGTGGCACACTGTGACTTTGGATGAAAAGAATATATTTTGTTTATGTCTCCTGGAAGAAAAGAACCTAGATGAAAATTTTGTTTGAAATAGATTATCAGTAATGTTATTAAGTATCTCAAGAGTCATTTATTGAATATCAAACCCTGATGATGAGATTAAAATGTTTAAAACTATTGTCCTTTAAGTTACTACTGACATCCTTATAATAATAGGGTAATTAAAAATGGCTAGAATTTATGGGTTTGTTGGAGAGTTCTCTCAGCATATATTACAGAATGCACCTGTGCTTTTATGGAAAAATGGTTTTCAGTCAGGTGTTGTAGTAAGATGAATTAAATTGAATTAAAATACAGTCTTGAGCTGGTAGCTCTTTCTTTGAATGTGTGCATGTGTACTGTGTATAGAAGAACTAACTTTGCAAAATTTATGGTAGAACTGAAACGTTTATAGGAGAAAAGAATATTAGATTTCATGTTTTCTCTTCAGGCATTACTACAACATTGCTATCTTGTGATCACTTTAGTCCTAGAAATTCATTACTTTATGTAGACTCTTGAGTTAGAGAATAATATATAGTATAATGAATTTGGTGATCTGAAATGTATCTCCATTTATCTACCCATAAGATTTTATGTGATTGCATAATTACTGGAAATATCTGAAATTATCTGAAAAAGAGCTGAAATTTAAACTTGTTCATCTGGCCTGAAAGGAATAGTTATACTTCTTGGCTAAACAGTGGTTAGGTAACCTAAATGATAGATGTCAACATAACTTATCTTTAGATCTAATAATCATTGGGAGATGTGTTTAATCAAAAGATTTTATAGTGTTAAATTGATTGGGAAGTATGGGAATAGAGATGATTCAAGAATTTTGCACAGGATGGAGTTGGAATAGTAGGTCACAGATTAATGAGTTTGGCATAAGCTTATGAGTTAGGTAAGTAGATGCCATGTGGATATCCAGCGTAAGGTCAGAGGAATGAGGGAATGCAGGGGTAGGTATTTATTTTAAAGATGGAAAAGTTAAGTTCTGGCTGCTTTTACACAAAGGGCACGATTGAGTAGTTGTCACAGAGATTGAATGGCCTGCAAAGCCTGAAATAAAAAATTATTATCTGGCCCTTTGTAGATGTTTGTTGACCCGTGATTTAGAGGGTAGTGCCTTTTTCTTCTCTTCAAGTCATATTACTTGTCAATAAGTTTCTTTGTTTGAGAATAATGTGTTGCTTTCTTTCACATACTCCTGCAATAAACAAGCAATTAAAAGTAACCAGTAGGTGAGGAGAACCCAAAATGGAATGTAAAGAGTAACATACTACAAGTGAATAATGTAATTACACTGAAAGTGGTGAGGATGAGAAGTACTAATATAAGTAATTTTGGAAAACAATGCAGTGCTTCGGATGCTGTAAGGCTAAAGATAAGAACTGTATAGAAATGTAATCTTATAAATAAATGCATTTCACAGAGACGTGGGCTCGCAATTCTGAAGCTATTTTACGTGTGTATTAGAATTGAACACGTAAGTAAATTTAGATAATGAGAACTGGGTTTCTGGCTGGCAGAGAAATTACAAATGAAGAAAGGGAAAGACTAAAATGAACCCTGGGTGTGGGATTGAAATCAGAGGGATCAGACCTATGATGTGTAAGTGGTGGCGCTGCAGTGTGTACACTGTGCTGCTTAGGACACATTTCCAGACCGAAGATTGTATTTATTCTTGAAATAATTTGTTTATTTTTAAAGTTGTAAAATCAGTCTTTTTAGAAATAAAAAATCTGACTTACTTTCTTTTCCTCTTTTAACCTTTCAATCCCAAGTTAGTTTTCAGTGTTTACTTTATGAGAAAATGTGAGAAATAATGAATTTGTCAGCCAAATATATTGTGTATGTTAACTAATTTAATAGTATAATAAATATTCTCTTTTGTCTATATAGGCTTCATTCCAGCGCTCTAATAGTCATGACAAAGTAAGGAGAATAGTTGCGGAGGAGGGGCGTACAGCAAGAAACCTGATAGCTTGGAGTGTTCCGCTTGAAAGCAAAGATGACGATGGTATGTATTTTTAAAAAGTTTCATTTTTGTTGTAGATTAGGAGGATACATTTAGCCCTAAACAGTAGATAGACTGAAAATGGTTTACAATTCAAACTCTTGGGCAACTCAGCATGCATTAAATAGGAAATAACTTTTTTGTTGCTTTTTTAAAAATCTTAGCTAATATACAAATGGTTTCATGAAAGTGTTAGTTTTGCTCTTTCACGTAGGAAGAAAGGTGGTTATGATCGACATTAATTTTCTTTTTTAAGTTATAGGAGATTTAGATATTTTTCTTTTATTAAATTCTCCTGAAAATAACAGGCTTTAAAAAATTTCCTGTATTCACCACAGTTACCTAGGTACAGTTTAATATAATGTTTTAGAAAATAAAAGATGAGCGTATTTCTGTAGTTATTATTTGAACTAGTCCTTTCACTTCAATGGGTAGAATGATTGTGGGCACTACCTAGACCCTGGGGATCCAGAAGATTGCATAGGGATATAAAAAAAAGGAGTGTGGAGTGTGCCAAAGAACACCTCACTTTGAAATTTTCTGAGGGCTTGTAGAATATTCCTCATACTGGGTTTGTGTGATGTCCCTTTCATGATGAGATTCGGTTGTATATTTTTGGAGCGATTCTGTAGAAATTATGTTGTGTCCTTTTCAGGGCATCATAGAAGGCACATAATAGTGGTTTGGTTTGTTTCTATGATGTCAGCATTTACCACTTGGTTAAGAAGGTAGCTTCTGAGTTTCTCCACTGTTAAGTAACTAACTTTTTCCTGTGTAATCAATAAGTAATTTGTGATAAGATAGTTTGAAACTATGTAAATATCTCTTAAAGCAGTCTACCCAGTACTTTCAGCTTCTGTTGATAATTCTTAACTGAGTAAGTTCTTACTCTGGTGGTTGCAAAATAGTGATTTGCTAACCTCAGCATTCCTTCTGTATTTATTAGGTGACTTTTTTTTTTTTTTTTAAGATTTATTTATTTTTGAGAGAGCGAGCACAGGTGGGGAAGGAGCAGAGAGAGGAGGGGACAGATAATCCAAAGCAGCCTCAGAGCTGACAGCAGACAGCCTGATGCGGGGCTTGAACTCCTGAACCATGAGATCATGACCTGAGCCAAAGTTGGAGGCTCACGACTGAGCCACCCAGGTGCTCTGAGCTGACATTTTTTCAAAACTTTATTTATTTATTTTTGAGAGAGAGAGCAAGCACACACACACGCGGATGAGGGGCAGAGGGAGAGAGGGAGACACAGAATCCAAAGCAGGCTCCAGGCTCTGAGCTGTCAGCACAGAGCCTGACTCCGTGCTTGAATTCACAAACTGTGAGATCATGAGCTGAGCCAAAATCAGCGCTTAATCAACTGAGCCACCCCGGCGCCTCTATGAGCTGACATTCTAATGTAAGGGAGAGCTTTCCCTTTTCTCTTTGTATTTATATGTGTAAGTTTATATTTATTGAAATTTGCATGGGGTCATGATTTCTTATTTACCGAGTTATAATCTCTCACTCTATTTTGATGCTTAAATTGTTGTAGGTTTGTCTTAATTGTTCTATCAGTGAGAGACCTGTTTTAAGCTGGCTCCCGTTTCCTTTTGACATATTCTCCTTCTCTGAGAACACCCCTACCCAGCAGGATGTTTCAAGCTATATGAGTTCATCTGTGTTTTATTCTTTTGAATTTATTTTATGTTTACATATTTTTTATATTTTATTTTGTTCTTTATACTTTTTTATTTAAAAATTTATTTTTATTTTATCTTTACTTTCTACACTTTGATCTCTGATCCATTTGTAGTTCTTACACATAGTGTGAGGTGTGGATCTAATTTTATCTTTTTCCACATGGTAAACAAGTTGCTCTAGCATCACTTACTACAAAGTCTACCTTTGCCCCATTTTTTTGAGATGTCAGCTTATCATAAATTGAATTTCCATATGTAGTTATATTTTATTTCACTGAGCTGTTCATCTGATTCATGTGTGAAGGCCGTGCTGTTTTAATTATAGAGGCATTATAGTATATTTAAATATCTGTTTAGGGGCACCTGGGTGGCTCAGTCAGTTGAACGTCCAACTTCAGCTCAGGTCATGATCTCACGGCTTGTGGGTTCAAGCTCTGCATTGGGCTCTGTGCTGACAGCTCAGAGCCTGGAGCCTGCTTCAGATTCTGTGTCTCCCTCTCTCTCTGCCCCCTCCCTGCTCATACTTTGTCTGTCTCTCTCAAAAATAAGCATTAAAAAATATATATATCTGTTTGGACCACTCCTCCCTCAGTACTTTGTCAGTCTTCCTAGATATTTTTAAGGAGCAGTTACTTTGAATCAAAAATTACCAATTAGAGAGGGAAATTAAATTTATCTTAAAATTTTTTTTTTAATGTTTATTTTTTGAGAGAGAGAGAGATGGAGTGTGAGCAGGGGAGAGTACAGAGAGAGAGAGGAAGACATAGAATCTGAAGCAGGCTCCAGGCTCTGAGCTGTCAGCACAGAGCCTGATGTGGGATTCAAACTGTGAGATCATGACCTAAGCCAAAGTTGGACACATAACCAGCTGAGCCACTGAGGTGCCCCAAATTCATCTTTTTAAATTTAGCTCTATGCTAGCTAAAAAAATTTTTTTTTAAATTTAAACCCAAGTTAGGTAACATATTGTAATAATGATTTCAGAAATAGAATTTAGTGGTTCATCACTTACATGTAAAACCCAGTGCTCATTCCAACAAGTGTCCTCATTAATGCCCCAGGCGCCTTTAGCCCTTCCGCCCACCCAACACTGCCAGCAACTCTCAGTTTGTTCTCTGTATTTAAGAGTTCTCTTATGGTTCGTTTCCTTTTGATTTTATTATTTTTGCTTCCCTTATGTTCATCTGGTTTGTATCTTAAATTCCACATATGAGTGAAATCATGTGATATTTGTCTTTCTCTGACTTATTTTGCTTAGCATAATATACTCTAGTTCCCTCCATATTGTTGCAAATGGTAGGATTTCATCCTTTTTGATCACTGAGTAATATTCCATTGTGTGTACATATATACACCACATCTTCTTTATCCATTCATCAGTTGATGGACATTTGGGCTCTTTCCATACTTGGGATATTGTCAATAGTGCTGCTATAAATATCGGGGTACATGTGTCCCTTCAAATCAGCACTCCTGTATCCTGTGGATAAATACCTAGTAGTGCAACTGCTGGATCATAGAGAGGAGTTCTCTTTTTAATTTTTTGAGGAATCCTTCATACTGTTTTCCAGAGTGGCTGCACCAGTTTGAATTCCCACCAGCCATGCAAAAGTATTCCTCTTTCTCCAGATCCTTGCCAACATCTGTTGTTGCCTGAGTTGTTAAATTTAGCCATTCTGATTGGCGTGAGGTGGTATCTCATTGTGGTTTGATTTGTATTTCCCTGATGGTGAGTGATGTTGAGCAATTTTTCATGTGTCTGTTAGCTATGTGGATGTTTTGCTTTGAAAAGTGTCTATTCATGTCTTTTGCCCATTTCTTCAACTGGGTTATTTATTTTATGAGCGTTGAGTTTGATTAAGTTCTTTATAGATTTTGGATACTAGCCCTTTATCTGATATGTCAGTTGCAAATATGTTCTCTCATTCCATTGGTTGCCTTTTAGTTTTGCTGATTGTTTCCTTTGCTGTGCAGAAGCTTTTTATCTCGATGAGGTCCTAGTACTTCATTTTTGCTTTCGCTTCCCTTGCATGGAGACATGTCAAGTAAGAAGTTGCTGCTGAGGCTGAGGTCAAAGAGGTTGTTGCCTGTTTTCTTCTCTAGGATTTTGATGGCTTCCTGTCTCATGTTTAGATCTTTAATCCATTTCAAGTTTATTTTTGGTATGGTGTAAGAAAGTAGTCCAGGTTCATTCTTTTGCATATGGTTGTCCAGTTTTCCCCTCACCATTTGCTGAAAAGAGACTGTCTTTTTTCCATTGGATATTCTTTCTGCTTTGTCAAAGATTAGTTGGCCAAACATTTATGGGTCTGTTTCTAGGTTCTCTATTTTGTTCCCATTGATCTATGTGTCTGTTTTTGTGCCAGTACCATACTGTCTTGATGACTGCAGCTTTGTAATATAGCTTGAAGTCTGGAATTATGATCCCTCCAGTTCTGGTTTTCTTTTTCAGGATTGCTTTGAATATTCAGGGCCTTTTCTGTTTCTATACACATTTTGGCATTGTTTGTTCTAGCTTTGCAAAGAATATTGGTATTATTTTGATAGGGTTTGCCTTGAATGTGTAGATTGCTTTGGGTAGTATTGACATTTTAACAATATTTGCTTTTCCAACCCATGAACATGGAATGTTTTTCCTTTTTTTGTGTGTGTCTTCTTCAGTTTCTTTCATAAACTTTCTGTAGTTTCCAGTGTATAGACTTTTCATGTCTTCGGTTAGGTTTCTTCCTATATATATCTTCTGGTTTTTGGTGCAATTGTAAATGGGATCGATTCCTTGATTTCTCTTTCTGTTGCTTCATTACTGGTGTATAAAAATGCAACTGATTTCTGTGCATTGATTTTATATCCTGTGACTTTGCTGAACTCATGGATCAGTCCTAGTAGTTTTTTTGGTGGAGTCTTTTGGGTTTTTCATATAGAGTATCATGTCGTCTGCTAAGAGTGAATGTTTGACTTCCTCCTTGCCGATTTGAATGCCTTTTATTTCTCTGTGTTGTCTGTTGAGGCTAGGACTTTCAATACTGTGTTGAATAACAGTCGTGAGAGTAGACATCCTTGTCATGTTCCTGACCTTAGGGGAAAAGCTCTCAGTTTTTCCCAATGAGAATGATACTAACAGTGAGTCTTTTCATATATGGCCTTTATGATCTTGAGGTGTGATCCTTATATCCCTACTTTCTTGAAAGTTTCTATCAAGAAAAGATGCTGTATTTTGTCAAATGCTTTTTCTATATCTACTGAGAGGATCATGTGGTTCTTATCCTTTCTTTTATTGATGTGATGTATTACATTGATTAATTTACAGATACTGAACCAACCCTGCATCCCAGGAATAAATTCCACTTGATCATGATGAATAATTCTTTTAATGTATTGTTGGGTCCAGTTTCCTAGTATCTTGTTGAGAATTTTTGCATTCAGCGTCATCAGGGAAATTGGTCTGTACTTTTCCTTTTTAGTGGGATCTTATCTGATTTTGGAATCAAGGTAATGGTGGCCATATAGAACAAGTTTGGAATTTTTCTTTCCATTGCTATTTCTTGGAACAGCTTCAAAAGAATACATATTAACTCTTTTTTAAATGTTTGGTAAAAGTCTGGTGGACTCTTGTTTGTTGGGACATTTTTGATTACTGATTCAGTTTTTTACTGGTTGTGGGTTTGTTCAATTTTCTATTTCTTCCTGTTTCAATTTTGGTAGTTTGTATGTTTCTAGGAATTTCTCCATTTCTTCCAGATTAACCAGTTTATTGGCCTATAATTGCTCATACTATTCTCTTAATATTGTTTGTAATTCTGCAGCGTTGGTTGTTATCTCTCCGCTTTCATTTGTGATTTTATTTGGGTCCTTTCCTTTTTTTAAAAAAATGTTTTTTTAATGTTTATTTATTTTTGAGAGAGAGAGAGCAAGTGAGTGGTAGAGCTGCAGAGAGAGGGAGACACAGAATCCAAAGCAGACTTCAGGCTCTGAGCTGTTAGCACAGAGCCTGATATGGGGCTTGAACTCATGGACTGTGAGATCATGACCTGAGCCAAAGTCAGACACTTAACCGACTGAGCCATCAGCGCCCCTCCTTTTTTTTTTTTTTTTTTTTTGATTAAAATGGAGTTTATCATTTTGTTAATTCTTTCAGGGAACCAGTTCCTGGTTTCATTGATCTGTTCTACTGTTTTATTTTTTATTTTGATGTCATTGATTTCTGCTTTAATCTTTATTATTTCTCTTCATCCACTGGTTTGGGTCTTTATTTGCTGTTCTTCCTCCAGCTCTTTTAGGTGTAAGGTTAAGTTGTGTATTTGAGACCTTCCTTCTTTAGAAAGGTCTGGATTGCTGTGTACTTCCCTCTGATGACTGCCTTTGCTGCATCCCAGAGGTTTTTGGGTGGTCATGTTTTCATCTTCACTGATTTCCATGTACCTTTTAATTTCCTCTTTAATTTCTTGGTTAACCTATTCATTCTTTATTATAATGTTCTTTAATCTCCAAATATTCACAGTCTTTCCAAATTTTTTCTTGTGGTTGATTTTGAATTTAATAATGCTGTGGTCTGAAAATATGCAAAGTGTGCCTTGATCTTTCTGTACTTGTTGAGGGCTGATTTGTGACCCAGTATATGATCCATTGTGGAGAATGTTCCATGTGCACTTGAGATGAATGTGTATTCTGCTTTAGGATGAAATGTTCTGATTGTATCTGTTAAGTCCATCTGTTCCAGTGTGTCTTTCAGAGCCATTGTTTCCTTGTTGATTTTCTGCTTACATGAGCTGTCCTTGCTGTCAGTGGGGTGTTGAAGTCCCTTTCTATTCTGGTATTATTATCAATGAGTTTCTTTATGTTCATGATTAATTCATTTATATATTTGGGTTTTCCCACGTTGAGGTCATAGATATTTACAATTGTTAGATCTTCTTGGAGGATAGACCCCTTGATTAGCATATAATGCCCTTCTTCATCTCTTGTTACAGTCTTTATTTTATTTTATTTTATTTTATTTTTTATCAATTTATTGTCAAATTGGTTTCCATTACAACACTCAGTTCTCGTTCCAAGAGGTGCCCTCCTCAGTGCCCATCACCCTCTCTCCCCCCCTCCAATACCCCCTCAGCCCTCAGTTTGTTCTTAGTATTTAAGAGTTACAGTTTTTATTTTAAAATCTAGTTTGTCTGATAATTATGACTACTCTAGCTTTCTCTGATGACCATTTGCATGATAGATGGTTCTTTATCCCCTACTTTCAATCCGCAGGTGTCTTTAGGTCTAAAATGAGTCTCTTGTAAGCAGCATGTAGACAGGTCTTGTTTTCTTATACATTCTGATACCCTTTGTCTTTTGAGTGGAATGTTTAGCCCATTGACATTTATAGTAAGTAGTGAAAGGTATGATTTTAGCGCCATTCTGTTGCTTTTAGAGTGGCATTTCTGGTGATGTTCAGTGGTCCTTTGTAGTCTTTGTTGCTTTTGGTCTTTTTTGTTTTCTTTTGTCTTTTCTCCAAAGGGTCCCCATTAACATTTCTTGCAGGGCTGGTTTAGTGGTCATGAACTCTTTTAGTTTCTAAAGTTTGTCTGGGAAACTCTTTATCTTTCCTTCCATTTTGAATGACAGCCTTGCTGGATAAAGAATTCTTGGCTGCATATTTTTCTAGTTCAGCATATTGAATATATCCTGCCACTCCTTTCTGGCTTCCAAGTTTCTGTGGACAGGTCTGCTGCAATCCTGATCTGTCTTCCCTTATAGGTTAAGGACTTTTTTTCCCTTGCTGGTTTCATAATTCCTTCCTTGTCTGTGTATTTTGTGAATTTGACTACGATATGCCTTGGTGATGGTCGATTTTTGTTGAATCTAATGGGAGTTTTCTGTGCTTTTTGGATTTTGATGTCTGCGTCCTTCTCTAGATTAGGAAACTTTTCCTCTATAATTTGCTGACATAAACTTTCTGCCCCTTTTTCTCTCTTTTCATCTTCTGAGACTCCTATGATTTGAATGCTACCCCTTTTTTTTTAAAAAAAATTTTTTTTTTTTAATGTTTATTTAGTTTTGAGACAGAGAGAGACAGAGCATGAGTGGGGGAGGGGCAGAGAGAGAGGGAGACACAGAATGTGAAGCAGGCTCCAGGCTCCGAGCTGACAGCACAGAGCCCGACGCGGGGCTCGAACTCACAGACCGCGAGATCATGACCTGAGCCGAAGTCGGATGCTCAACCGACTGAGCCACCCAGGCGCCCTGCTACCCCTTTTTAATAAGTCACTGCGGTCTCTAAGTCTTGTGATCCTTTGCCTTTGCTTCCCTCCTTTTTTTCTTCTTCGTTATTCACCATAATTTTATCTTCTAAATTACTGATTTGCTGCTCTGTTTTGTCCATCCTTGCCATTGTGGCATCCATCTGAGATTGCATCTTGGTTATAGCATTTTTAATTTTACCTTGACTAGATTTTATTTCTTTTAATCTCTGCAGAGAGGGATTCTATGCTTTTGTCAGTCCTAGCTAATATTCTTAGTATCGTGCTTCTAAATTCTAGTTTGAACGTCTTGCTTATATCTGTGTTGAATAAGCCCCTGTCATTTCTTCCTCCTCTTTCTTTTGGGGTGAATTCCTTTGTTGTTTTGGAGGAAGAAAAACATAAAGTGAAAAATAAAATTAGAAAATCAAAAGCAAAAATCAAATAAAGGAAGCTAGTTCCTAGGTGTGTTTTTGGTCTGCTTGTTGAAGGAATCTTGATAGAATAGAGAGAAAAGAGAAAGAAAAGGAAAAAAAGGGAAGAAGATGTTAATAAATTAAAATCTATATATATAAAATAGAATAAAATTAAGTAAAGAAAATGAAATAGAATTAAAAATTAAAAAAAATAAAAATAAAGTAGGAAAAATAAAAAGAAAATTTTCTCTTTTCACGTCCACTAAAAAGGATGAATCGAAAGAAAAAAAAAACAATTTAAGGAAAAACAAGCAAAGAAAACAAATAAGTGATCCAGCAAACAGAATGAAACCTAATGAAGTTGCATCCACTTTCCCCTAGAACTGACACTTTGAAGCCTGTATAGTCCGTTCACTTAGTATGTGGTGTGACTTGTTTTGGTCTTCTAGAGGATGTGCTTGGAGGGTACAGTTGGGCTAAGCTTCGTGTAATAGCTACATTCTCCACTAGGTTGCACTGCTTAGCTTACTGGGGTCGGCAGTGTGGTGTGCATATGCATGCGCAGAAGAGTGGAAATGGCTTCACCCAGGTCCCTAGTCTCTGGCATAGGAACTTCACTCTCCCCAGGCCACAGTCAAGCACCCCTCCTTTGTCTCAGGCCTCTGTCCACTTCCTTCCTCTACCCTGTCTGTGTCCAAGCTGTCCGCCTGCCAGGAGGCACCTCACTCCAGAGTTTCATATCAGATGGGGTTGTGTTTCAGAACCCCACACTTTAGAGACTCTCTGGCTTGGACCCATGCTCACTCCCTGTGGGAGGGTCTTGCTGAGCAATGGCTGGGTGCAGGATTACCCCAGAAAACGTTTGTGCGATTGCACAGCAGAAGAGATTCAGAGAGCATGGCAAATCACAACACAGCCATCACCAGGTTTCCTCACTCTCTGGTGTCTTTGTCCCAGTACCAGCAAACATGGCTGCCTTCTGGGGTCTGCTGGGACCTTTGCCTGTTGGCAGGCCATGTGGCCTCTACCAAATGCACTCCAAGCAAGGGAACTGCTTCTCGCAGGGTGGCACATGGACCCCTCAGATCCCTCTGCCTCCTTCTGGGGATTTGCCCTATTTCCTCACCAGAGCACCAGGCACTGAGTTTCAGAACTTCAGACTCTGTGCTCCACTGTTTATATAATCCTGGTGGTATTGAAACCATCTCCTTTCGTCCACTTTCTTCATCAGTGGTTTTGGGGAACAGATTTCTTGTTAAGTCCCCTGCAAGTGTTTTCACTCCTCTCTCTTTCTCACCAGCTACTTTCAGGGGAGTGTTTTTCCTGCACTCTCCCGATGTGCTGCACACTCCCCCTTTCTCTGTCTTCTTCCCACAAAAACAGCTTCCTACCCTCGTGTCTTTTCTTTCCCCGAGTACACCTCTCCGCAGTGTGTGTCTGCTGAGTTCTGTGGCTCAAGTTATTCAGATTGTTGTGTTAATCTGCAGATCAATTTCCTAGGTGTTCAAAATGGTTTGGTGCTGATCTAGCTGAGTTTCAGGCATGAGACAAGCTCAGGGTCTCCATGCTGCTCTACCATCTTCACTTCTCCCCTCTGTATTAGCGAAATTTTCATAAGGAAGCTTGCTGTTACGTTTTTTAATTCTTTGATAGAGGATATATATTAACACTATTTACTATAAAAGTAATAACATAAAACCCAAAATTATCTTATGGTTGCTATATACAATTCATTTTATTTAATGAAATTTTATTTTTCCATTTCCATGGGTTATTTTACTATGTAAATCTGAGGTTTATTAAATTTCTTCTAGTCAAAAAACATAAAACTAAAGAAAATACAACCCTGTATATCTCTGTATGACGTCTCTGTATATAACCTGATTTTTCATATAAGTACATAAAAAATTGGCCAGTACAGTTTTAAAGCTTCATTCATACTTATTGCAAAATAACAGAACTATGAGCACAGATAATCTGAATTTCTAAATAATGATGAAAAAAGAAGAATGTTAACTTCATAATTTTTGAGGATTATTTTATATTGTCAAAACTTTGCCAATAGGAAAATTTTTATTTTCCTTTTAAAAAATAGCATCATGTTCTTATTTATGACTATAGTTTATACTCACATATTTCTGACGATAATAATTCAATTTTTAAAAGTTTTCTTCTGTTGTTTTATTTGTTTCCTCTCGTACTTGTTCTACGCTGGTTATTCTACTTGATATTCTAAAAAGCCTGCTGGTACCTTGTTTTCTATAATCAAAGGGTGAATAATATAAGGGCTGTGTAGGTGAGTGTAGAGTTCTATGCCTTCTTCCCCGTAGAACAGTTGAGGGAGGCCCACTTATGTGCAGATGAATTGTTAGTAGGTATTAAATAGCTCAGTTCATTTGTACTTCTTTCAGGAGTCCTGGTCTAAAATTATTTTGCAAAAACGAAAATCATTCTGCTATACATTATAGATAGAATCTTATTCCTGTTTTGTCTTGCTCTCAAGAATAGAGTGATTATAAAACACTAGTTAGCATCTACTGGTGAGAAACAGGTGAGAATGATCTATGTGACGGCAAAAATACAAGGAACTGAAAACTTCTCTTTCCAATAAAACTGTGTATTTCATAAATCAGATAAATTAGTTAAAATACCGAGTTTTTAAATGGTAAAAAATATGTTCTTGATTCGACTGTTAAAATTTGAATTCAAAGAAGTATTTTTGAGACCTGTTTGTAAGTTGAGGAGTACCACTAACTTGGCCTTGTTTTTAAATTGTTAGAATATCTGACTTATTTAAGAAACTGATTTATTCCTGTTCTGAGAAAGCCATTCAATAAAATTAGTCTCTGGTACAGTGAAAGTTTGTGTTTTATTTTATATTGGCCATGTATAGATTGTACTGTTCTGTGGTCTCTGGAAGGAGATTATATGTTAGAATGCCCGAATGATTTGTGTAGTTCAATTTTGTATTATCCATTTGTTGACCTTTATATTTGACTACCTATTTATTCTTGCCTTGAAGGAAAATCTAAATGTCCAACTGGTGGAAAATCAAAGAGGACAATTCAAGGCTCTCATAAAAATACTAAACAGGTACAGCATTACAGCTTTCTATTTATCGACTTTTAATTTCATTGAGACAATAAATATTGTGTGTTTTTCTTCATTTAAAATCACTGTAGCATTCTTTAGTTAACAGATGTGTGTATAGTACTATATACCCAGCTTGTACTAAGTACTTTACAAATATAACTTTATTTGCTTCTTGTCACAGTCCTTCAATGTAGGCATTATTTCTTCATTTAAAAAATGAGGAAACTGAGATAGGAAGAAGTTACATAACTTGCTAGTGAGTGACAAAGCCAGAATTTGAATCCATGCAATTAATTTCTAGTTTATGCTCTTAACCCTTCTGCTACACATCCCATGTTTGTGAAGTCTTAACAGTATTGTCTCTAAAAATTGTCACATTACTTTATTAAAATTTTAGATAATGCAAGCCTACTTTATTTAAAAATTTTTTTTGCATATGAGTAGTTAGTTTTTTAATTCATAGCTATTTTCTCTGAACTTTTCATATATATTATTTTGGTTTGGTGTTTCTAAATATACTAATATGATTCTGCAAGCCGAAAACTTCACGTAAGGAAAACATGAACTTCTAATCAAAATGTCACTGTGAGTTCCTAAGAAAATCCCTGACTCCTCACATACAGTGGCATCAGTGATAAAAAATTACTTTTAATAAAAAAGACAAAGAATTTTCAAAAATAAGATTAGCCATCTCTGTGGGTCAGAAATAAAAGAAACACATTGACAGGTAAGTGGAGTCGGGGATGCAAACGTAATCGACAAATCTTAGAGGTAAAGGAAGCTGAAATGCCCTGATTATGATGGGGAAACAAATCAAGGCTCATGGTATAAAATTTTAGGCTTGCGCGGGGTTCTACATTAGGAACAAAAAAGCTACAATCTTCCTGGGGTTGTGCCCTGTAAATTGATGTCTGAAGCAGTACAAGGGAGTTGCCTATGGTTTATGACTGGATTTACTGTATTCTTGAAGGGTGGGAGTTT
Source organism: Paguma larvata (assembly GCA_030068075.1). Classification (NCBI taxonomy): domain Eukaryota; kingdom Metazoa; phylum Chordata; class Mammalia; order Carnivora; family Viverridae; genus Paguma; species Paguma larvata. Next base: position 113,451,467 of record CM057827.1, read on the forward strand.
TAAGTCCCCAATAAAAGGTCTCTGAAAGTGAGATCATAGAGGGCTGTCGTGGGCTGTAATGGGCATAGTGGGTCCTCATAACACTAGTACACATGGAGTGAGGGTGAGCAAAGTGAAGAACTAAAATAAAAGAAATTCAAACTCAGAATGAAGTCGTGAAGTAAAATGTCAAAGCACATGAGTAAAATAATGTTATAAAATATAGATAACACATTCTATGAGTGGGAAGTAGTGAAAAAAGGACATTTTCCTAAAGAAGACTTGCAAATAAATGAGCTTAAATTCCTCAAAGGAAAGAATAACTATATAAAAAAAGGAACATTTTTAAATAATACAGATGGATATTAGTTTTGGACATTTATAGATGAAAGTGAACCAGTTAGAAATCTTATAAATGAAAATGTCAATGAAATTAAAAAACCCATAATTAATGGAGTAAATGTTGTATTGGACAAAGGGAATTTGTGAATTGGAAGACACTACAGTGGAGAATTTAAAACATATCTCAGGGGCGCCTGGGTGGCTCAGTCGGTTGAGCGCCCGACTTCGGCTCAGGTCATGATCTCACTCATGGGTTCGGGCCCCGCATCAGGCTCTGTGCTGACAGCTCAGAGCCTGGAACCTGCTTCAGATTCTGTGTCTCCCTCTCTCTCCGCCCTTCCCTTGCTCATGCTCTGTCTCTCAAAATAAATAAATGCCAAAAAAAAAATAATAATAAAACATATCTCAGAGACCTAAGGAGATGGAAAATGAGAAAGACTGATTCCAGGACTTTTGAAAGTAGAGGATAAATAGTTGGCATTGAATATTTGAAAAGATAACGTTGAAAAATTTTCTCATTTTGAGTTCTCACGGGCTTCCAAGCATAACTGTGGAGCTGGGCAGGGTAAGTAAAAATAGGTTTATATACCTACCTACGTTCTAGGGAGTCTGAAGAATGTTAAGATTAAGGAAAAAAATCTTTAAAAATACCAGGAAGTAACCAAAATCACAGAGAAATGAGAGATTAATAGCCTTGATATGAACAAAAGGACAATGAAGCAATATATTTGAAGTTGTAAGGCAAAATTACTTTTAACCCAGAACTCTACGCTCAGCCAAGTGCAGGAGTAAAATAAAGCCATTTTTAGGTATTTTAGATAAAAACTAAGTGTTTGCCACCCATTGATCCTTAATGAAGGAACTATTAAAGACGAACTTCAAGGGGCGCCTGGGTGGCTCAGTCGGTTAAGCATCTGACTTCGGTTCAGGTCATGATCTCATGGTTCATGAGTTTGAGCCCTGTATCAGCTCCGTGCTGCCAGCTCAGAGCCTGGAGCCTGCTTTGGATTCTGTCTCCCTCTCTCTCTGCCTCTGCCCCTGCCCCGCTCATGCTGTCTCTCTCTCTTTCAAAAATAAATATTTTTTAAAAAATTAAAAAATTAAGGTGAACTTCAAGAAGAAAAAGTAACGTGAAGGAAGGAGCTTGATAAAAAGGTATCTGTAAAAATTTATTAACAGTTAATGGTTTGAAAACACACAATTAGGTTTAGAAAAGTGGAACTATAATTTTAGACAATATTAACATGAAAGCTGGATTGTAGGGAGTTGGAAGGGAGTTAGAGTGATACAATCCTTATCTTAAAATAGGAAGAAGTTTTTGTTAGGAAAATATGAAGTAAATGTTCCTGATAAAAATTTAAGACTATCTACTAAAAGCAGCCATGATTTCCAAGTAGAGGAAAAGAGGAAATAAATAAACCAAAGCTTTTCAACCCTGTTAAAGGCAAGAGAAAGAAAATAAAAATATGGTGAATAAAAAACACAAAAGATGGTGGTGGATAATAAGCGTAAATATATTAGTAAACATAATATGTGTAAACTGCTTAAATTCACTACTTACAAGTACTGTGTGTTAACTCGTTGTGCCCCTGGAGCTGTGCAGGTCAAGTTCACCACTTAAAAGGCAGTTGATTGAACTAAACCTCTCATTTCAAATTGAGCTATATGTTGCTTACAAGAGGCACATTTAAAATTTCAAGGAAAGACAAAAAACAAAGGGATAGAAAAAAATCCAGGTAGATACTTGGTATTCTAGATATACTCTTAAGTTAATATAGCAATACTCATATCAAACGAGATGGAATTCAACATGAAATGCATTGACAACATAAAGATGGTAATTACATAATAGTAAAAAGAATAATCATCTATGAATATAACAGTCGTAAATTTTTATGTACCTTACAGCCTAGGCTTGAAATATGTAAAGCCCAAACTAACAGAATTACAATAGGAAAAGTATATTCATAATAATACTAGGAAATATTAATATCCCTTACTCAGAAACTCATAGATTAAGCAGGAAGAAAATAGTAAGGTTATAGTTAGTACAATTATACTCGATCTCATGTAAATATGTATATATGTGTATGTTTGTGTGTGTGTGTATTAGCACTCAAGAAATGGTGTACATAGAGCATATATGCCAAAATTGACCACATACTAGATCATAAAGGTAGTCTCAATAAATAGAAGTCAGAGAAGTCAGAACATGTTCTCTGATTGAAAGTGCAATTAAGTTAGAAATAAAACGGATATATATACATATATATATACACATATTTAATGTTTATTTAGTTTTGAGAGACCTAGAATGAGCAGGGGAAGGGCAGAGAGAGAGGGAGGTACAGAATCTGAAGCAGGCTCTAGGCTCTGAGCCGTTAGCACAGAGCCCGACACGGGGCTCGAACTCACAAACCATGAGATCATGACCTGAGCTGAAGTCAGCCACTTAATCGACTGAGCTACCCAGGCGCCCCTAAAATGGATATTTTAATATTATACAAAAAGTAAATTATTGATGGACTAAAACCCAAATGTGAAAATAAAAATTAAAAACTATCTGGAAGGTTATTTTTATTACCTTGATATAGGAGAGACTTTCCTAGATAAGACAAAAAACACAATTCATGCATAAGTTATGTAAAATTAAGCTTATATGCTAAAACACTCAGTTAAAATTAAAGGGAAGAGTGACTGGGAGAAGATACTATATATCAAAATTTATAAAGAGCTAAAATTAATCAGAAAAAAACAATAAAAAATATTGGGAAACCTGAATAGCTTGTAAAGCTGTGAAAAGATGCTTTGTTTTAGTAGTACTCGGAAAATACCTCTTGGCTACTTGTGTAACCCTACCACTCTGCCCTCTAGAACTAGGTTCATAATCAGCATGTCTCTATATCCCTCTCTTCTCTGAACATTCGCTTTGCCTTCTTGTTTTAACTAAATCCCAACTCACTTGTGAGGATCCCGCTTCTCCTGCAATCTTTAAGTAATGGCTGCAGTACTCCGACCTCTGGTCGTAGAGTTTGGTTAAGTTTTCTGCCTGTTCCTTACTGCCATTTCAGACAGTTCTCTCTTCTATCTCCTAAAACTCCCTGGATCTGAAGTGTGTGCCATCAGACTATACCACTTGTGTTTTCTTCTTGTAGTTGCTGGCAGACTTCTAGGTCACTTTTTATTCCTTGAAGATACAATTTCCAGGCTCACTGTGTGCTCTCCACCATCACTGGCCCTCCTCTCAATTCCTTGCATTTCTTTCTTCCAACAGTCTTATATTCTACTCATTCCCATGGTCTCTTGCCTTATCGTTACTGATAACTACTCTCCCTCCAGGATCTCAATCTCAGCCATCCTTCTTCTACCTGTCATCTTTCTTTCCACCTTACTCCCTCTGATCTCCTCATTCTAATAGTTCTTCAACCCCATGGAATCTATAATTTACTGATCCTGCCTACCCTTTGACTATCCTTCATTCTCCATATGTCTACACTTCCCTGAAAACCCACTTGAGATTCTATGGATTGTCTGTCATAATCATTTTTTTGAATATTCTCTTAACTGTCTTACTACTCTGCCACTTTGCAATATGTGCTTGGCAGAACTGTCCTATATAAATCCACCTTTTGTCCTGTTGTGCTCTGTATCCCTGTGCATTTTGAACATGGCTAGAAAAAAGTATCAATTATGTTGACTAGACTTTTTTTACATTTATGACCACTAACCTCACATGGATAGTAATGTCCCAAATTTCTATTGCATGTCCCTAGCTATTATATCAATATAGATTCCACAATACTAAAAGGATAATAAGGGAATACTACAAACAACTCTGTATGACACAAATTTGACAACCAAGATGAAATGGACCAATTCCTTTAAGGCACACTATCAAAACTCTCTAAAGAAGAGGGGTGCCTGGGTGGCTTAGTTGGTTAAGCTTCTGACTTCTGCTCATGTCATGATCTCATGGTTTCTGAGGTCGAGTCCCGCATCGGATCCTGCACTGACAGCTCTGAGCCTGGAGCTTGCTTTGGGTTCTGTGTCTCCCTCTCTCTCTACTCTGCACCTCTCTGCTCTGTCTCTCAAAAATAAACAAACATTTGGTAAAAAAAAAAAACTACCTTTCTGAAGAAGAAATAGATAATCTGAATAGGCCTAAAGCTATAAAAAAGTTGAATCAGTAATTAATAATGTTCCAAAACAGAAAGTACCAGGCCATGATGGATTCACTGTTGAATTCTAAGTATTTAAGGAAAAAATTAAACCAATTCTCCACAATCTCTTTCAGAGGGTAGAGGCAGAGGGAATAGTTCCTAACTCATTTAATCAGGCCAGCATTACCTTAACACCAAAACCAGACAGAAATGTTATAAGAAAAGATAACTGTAGACCAATAACTCTCACAAATATAGACACAAAAAAATCCTCAATAAAATATTAGCAGATTGTATTCCACAATATTTGAAAAGAATGCTACACTATGACCAAGTGGGATTTATCCCAAGTACAAAGCTGGTTCAACACTCACAAGTAAATAAATATAATGCATCACATCAACGGGCTAAACAGAAAAATCACATTATCATATCAATAGGTGCAGGAAAAGCCTTTGACAAAACCGAACACTGATTTATGTCAAAAACTTACAGTAAACTAGGAATAGAGGGAATTTCATGAACTCAATAAAAAAAAAATCTACAAAAAGCTTACAACTAATGTGATATTTAATGGTGAGAAACTAGAAGCTTTCGCACTAAGGTCAGTTATAAGGCAAGAATGCCCCTTTCACTACTGATTTTCAGCATTGTAATGGAAGTTCTACTAATGTAGTCTGACAAGAAAAGGAAATAAAAGGTCTACAGTTTGAGAAGGAGGAAATAAAACTGTCTTTGGCTACAGATGATAAGATCATGTAAGAAATCTGAAAGAATCAACAAAGAAACTCCTGGAACTAATAACCCATTATAGCAGGTTGCAGGGTACAAGATTAATACACAAAAGTCAATGGCTTTCCTGTATACCAGTAAGTGGAATTTAAAATTAAAAACACAATACCATTTATATTACCACTCCCTTGAGTTAAATACCTAAGTATAAATCTAAGAATGTACGTGTGAGATCTATATGAAAAAAAAAATAAAACTCTGATGAAAGAAATCAAAGAACTAAATAAATGGAAAGGCATTCCATGTTCATGAATAGAAAGACTGAATATTGTCAAGATGTCATTTCTTCCCAGTTTGATATGTAGATTCAGTACAATTCTGACAAGTTATTTTATAAATATTGACAAACTGATTCTAAACTCTGTGTGGAGAGGCAAAAAACCCAGTATAGTCAATGAAATATCAAAAAAGGACATAGTTGGAGAACTGACACTACCCACCTTTCAGATTTACTATAAAGTTACAGTAATCAAGGCAATGTGATATTGGCAAAACAATAAATAGGTCATGGAAGAGAATAGCCCAGAAATAGACCCACATAAATAGTCAACTACTCTTTGACAAAGGAGCAAAGGTAATACAATGGAGCAAATATAGTTTTTTAAACAAATCATGCTAGACCAACTGGATGGACATACATATGCAAAAAATGAATCTAGATAGGTACCTTATACCCTTCACAAAATTAAACTATAAAAATGGATCATAGACCTAAATGTAAAATGCAAGAACTATAATATTCCTGATGATAACATAGAAAACCTAAATGACCTTGGGTATGGTGATGATTTTTTAGCTCTAATGCCAAATTTGTGATCCATGAAAGAAATCATTGATAAGCTGCTTTAATTAAAATTAAAAAACTTTGCTCTACAAAAGACAATGTCAAGAGAATGAGAAGACAGACCACAGACTGGGAGAAAATATTTGCAAAAGACACACTTGTTAAAGGACTGTTATCCAAAATATATAAAAAACTCTTAAAACTCAAACAGTAAGATACAGTGTTATATTAGTTTTAGGTGGATAGTATAATGATTCAACAACACTGTATGTTAACTGTCCTAGAATTAATAAAAAACCTTAACAATAAGAAAGCAAGCAAACTGGTTAGCAAACAGACCAGAGGATATACAGAAGGCAAATAAGCATATAAAAAGATGCTTCACATCATATGGCATCAGGGAAATGCAGATTAAAGCAACAATGAGATGTTACTACACACCCATTAGAATGGCCAAAATTGGGAATATTGACAACATCAAATACTCGTAAAGATGTGGAGTCACAGGAACTCTCATTCATTGCTCATGAGAATGCACACTGGTATAGCCACTTAGGAAGACAGTCTGGCAGTTTGTAAATTGCTAGTTTATAAAGTCTTATAAAACTAAACCTGCTCTACCATATAATCCAATAGTCATGCTTCTTGGTATTTACACAGAGGAATTGAAAACTTATGTCCTCACAAAAACTTGCACATGGATGTTTACAGCAACTTTATTCATAATTGTCAAAACTTGGAAGCAACCAAGATGTCCTTCAGTAGGTGAAAGGGTAAACAAACTGTGGTACATCCAGGAAATGGAATATTATTCAGTAAAAAGAAAAGAGCTATCTAGCTATAAAAAGACCTGGAGCGGGACACCTGGGTGGCCCAGTCAATTAAGCGCCAGATTTTGGCTCAGGTTATAATCTCATGGTTTGTGGGTTTGTGCCCCATGTTGGGCTTTGTGCTGACAGCTCAGAGCCTGGAACCTGCTTCAGATGTGTGTCTCCCTCTTTCTCTGCCCGTCACCTGCTCGTGCTCTTTCAAAATGAACATTAAAAAAAAAATCATGGAGGAACTTTATTATTATTTTAAAAACTTGTTTTTAATGTTTATTTTTGAGAGAGAAACAGAGACAGACGTGAGCAGGGGAGGGACAGAGAGAGATGGAGACACAGAATCTGAAGCAGGCTCCAGGCTCTGAACTGTCACCAGAGAGCCTGACTTGGGGCTTGAACTCAAAAACCGGGCCATGAAATCATGACCTAAGCTGAAGTTGGAGGCTTAATGGACTGAGCCACCCAGGCGCCCTGACATGGAGGAAATTTAAATGCTTATTACCAAGTGAAAGAAGCCAATCTCAAAAGGGTATATACTGTATGTTTCCAACTATATGGCATTCTGGAAAAGGCAAAACTGTGGAGGCAATAAAAAGATCAGTGGGGTAGATGCTACTGAATAGACATCATTAAAGCCCCCCCCCCCCCCCATCATGTCTAAGTCAGAGTCTCCCAAAGAGCCTGAACAGCTGTGGAAGCTTTTCATTGGAGGTTTGAGCTTTGAAAACAACTGATGAGAACCTGAGGAGCCATTTTGAGCAATGAGGAATGCTTACAGACTGTGTGGTAAAGAGAGGTCCAAACACCAAGTGCTCCAGAGGCTGTTGGTTTGTCATGTATGCCACCATGGAAGAGATGGATGCAGCCATGAATGCAGGGCCACACAAGGTGGGTGGAAGAATTGTAGAACCAAAGAGGTCTGTCTCAAGAGAAGATTCTCAAAGACCTGGTGCCCACTTAACTGTGAAAAAGATCTTTGTTGGTGGCATTAAGACACTGAAGGACATCATCTAAGAGATTATTTTGAGCAGCATGGGAAAATCGAAGTGATTGAAATCATGACTGATGGAGGCAGTGGCAAAAAAAGGGGCTTTGCTTTTGTAACATTTGATGACCATGACTCTGTAGACAAGATCGTCATTCAAAAATACCATATTGTGAATGGCCACAACTGCGAAGTAAGGAAAGCTATATCTCAGCAGCAGATGGCTAGTGCTTCATCCAGCCAAGGAGGTCAGAGTGGTTCTGAAACTTTGGTGCTGGCCGTGGAGATGGTTTTGGTGGGAATGACAACTGTCTTCATGGAGGAAACTTACAGTGGGTGAGGTGGCTTTGGTGGCAGTGGAAATGGCTATAATGGAAGCAACTTTGAAGGTGGTAGAAGTATAATGATTTTGGCATTTACAACAATCGATCTTCAAATTTTGTACCCATGAAAGGAGGAAATTTTGGAGGCAGAAGCTCTGGCCCCTATGGTGGTGGAGGCCAATACTTTGGCAAATCATGAAACCAAGGTGGCTTTGGAGGTTCCAGCAGCAGCAGTGGCTACAGCAGTGGTAGAAGGTTTTAATTACTGCTAGGAAACAAAGCTTAGCAGGAGAGGAGAGCCAGAGAAGTGACAGGGAAGCTACAGGTTAGAGCAGATTTGTGAACTCAGCCAAGCACATTGGTGGCTACAAAGAACACACGTTTTAGACAATACTCATGTGTATGGGCAAAAAAGTCAAGGACTGTATTTGTGACTAATCATATAACAGGTTATTTTAGTTTCTGTTCTGTGGAAAGTCTAAAGCATTCCAACAAAGTGTTTTAATGTAGAGGTTTTTTTTTGTAGCCATGCTGTTGATTGCTAAATGTCTGATCATAATGATGAATAAACGTGTCTTTAAAAAAAAAAGATTAGTGGTTGCCAGAGGTTCAGGGGTGGGGTTAGGGAGGGGAGAACAGCCAGAGCACAGAAGATTCCAGATGTACTATGTATGATACTTTAATGATGGATACATGCTATTATACATTTGTCCAAACCCATAAAATGACCAGCACCAAGAGTAAACTAAGGTAAATTATGAACTTTGGGCGATTATGATGTGTCAGCATAGGTGCATCAAGAAAATGCGTGTTCAATTTTATGTGCCCATGGAGTTTTCTGCGAATAGGTCCATAGGCATCATTAGATTCTCTGGGTGGGGGGGGGGGTGTCAATGAGCCCTTCTGGGAGAGATGGGTCAGAAATCTCAATTTCTTCCCTCCTCTTTTCCTCTCCTCACCTTTGTTTTTCCTCTTTCCCACAGAAGTCGTTGATTAAAACAATTTAATTTCACAGAATTCAGTTGTGTCTAACTTCTCACAAATTTATATAGCTTTGTCTTCTTGAGCCTCTTGGAAGCAGCTTACTATACTAAGCTGTAGTACGGGGATAGTTCTCTGATTTTGAATCTTGATTTTATCACTTGGTGTGAGACCTTTTGTTCATTCTTAATTTAATTAAACCTCAGTTTTCTCTTCTGTAAAATGGAGATAATAAAGTTACCTATGATATAAAATTGCTTTAAAGGTTAAATGAAGTATAACTGTGTGGAAAGCACTTAGTATAGCACCTGGCACATAACAAGTATGCCATGAACGTTAGATGCTGCTGCCGTTATTATTATCATTGCTATTATTTTTATCAGTGGTAGGTAAGAGCCATGTACTTTGAAACTCTATACTGACATAACCTCTGCAATTTGATTTACCTGTTCCACTCTTTTTCACAGATTTGGCAATTTCGCCATTAGTTTATTCACATTTTTTTATAAGCACGTTTCTCCTCTTCATCTTTCCCACTATAATCATACCTAACATTATTTGGGTACTAAAATTGTATACGAGGTGATATGTGAAATGCTTAATGAACATTGGAGCGGAAGTTGGAAGACTAGGTTCTAGACTTGGTTCCATCCTTCATCCTTTTGACCTGTTAAAAAATTCAGTCTTTCTGAGCTTCAGTTTTGTCATCTACATAAGAATAATAGTATTTGCCCTATCTTTACAGTTTGTTCTAATGATTAAATGATAAGTTTTCAAAATCTTTTGATAGAGATATAAATAAGCATGCACATATAAAGTATTACTATTGTGGTGAAGTTAAACATCAAATTTGCATAGCACATTGCCCTACAGGTGGAATTACCTAACTGTAGCTTTTTGCCCTACTGGTATCTTTCCCAGTAAAGGCTTCACATAGAGCAATCATAAAGAATAGAAACATCTTAACCTGAAAGCAGTAGTGGCATTCTACATTGTAAGAAGGGATGGTAAGATGTTTGAATCATATACAGATGATTGCGTGACAAGGTAAATACATAAATGGGTGAAAGTGAGTGAAAATACTTTTGAGAATTCTATAAGATTAGAGTCTAAACTCACAGGAAGCTACTAGCCCTTTGCTGATTAGTATAGAAAACCTTCATGAAGAAGGCACAATTTGGGAAACTTCACAAATTAACTTTAACTTTGGACGGTGTATGGGAAGAGAAATGAAGTGGTCTGGACCGTCTGGTGAAGGGCTGGCAGCACAGGGCCTGAGGCCGCGTAATGGTGAGCTAGCAGTGTTTTCGCGGAGCTCTGATGGGAAGATGGTCTCCTGTGGCTATATGATCTTTGACAAATGAGTTAGCCTCTGAGACTCAGTTTTCTGAACTATAAAGTAGAGCTAATAATACATACTTTACGAATCGTTTGAAGGAGGTTAGAAGATTATGTGAAATGGCTTTATGATCTATAACTCTATATAAATTGTTGTTTTGTTGTCACCATTATCAGGATAGTGGACACAATTGAGCTTTACTTTGGGATAGATGCTAGTCGAATGGGATTTTGAATTTGGTTTAATCCAAGGAGGGGAAATTTGCCATAATAATAAAATTATTTACTACTAGGGCTGGAAATAACTTGGAGAGCAAGCGAGGCAAAGGTTTCGTGCATTGTTGATTATCACTTTAAATTTTATTGCTTGAATATTGAGAATTTGGACCTGGGCTAGGGCTGTCGTGTAAAATGCTTGCTAATTTTCATTTGCAAAATCCGGCAACCCTAGTCTGGATGGGGGACTGTGGAGGGAGGGCAAGCAGCTCCATCTCAACCTCTCAAATGTGTATACGTCTGTGTATGTATGTATGCTTTATTTGCTTCCTTCTTGATGTTAAAGATTCTGTGTAAACTAAAGATTGGCTGTAAAAGATTTATGAAGTTTAGGAATTGCTGTTATATTGAAGACCAAAGCCTAAAACAAAACAGGAGGGCATTAGCCTGTTTCAGATACTCTCTACTCTGGAGCTCTTCTATGAAAAAGAAAAACAAGCAATCAGGAATGATACACATATATACAAAACAACCCAGAGAAACCTGGGATTGTTTGTTGCTCTAGCTGTAGTAGAGGGTTATATTTATTTATTTTTCAGTTTAAGTAGCCACAAAAAGATAAGCAACTCTTTTGTCCTTCTAGTGAGAAGCTTCAGGTTTGCATTTTGAATTTTGGTCTTTATGTAAACTACATGCTTTTTGTTGGAATAACTCTGTGGTACAGTCGGTAAAACTATAGAATGTAATCTTTGTTTTCAAAGATTGCCTGTGCAACTGAGCAAAGAATGGGTTCTTCAGTGCTCCTTTTTGACCAAGGGTCTGTTCACTGTTGAAGCCATGCTAATCTTCAGTAAGACATGTCTGAAATAAAAACATGGCCTTAAAAACCTGCTGGTTTTAAGATGAGAAGCTTTGTTTTGATGAATTCAGAGTGATACAAGATAAAAAGAAGAATGTCACGTTTTTAAGTATTTATGTTGAAAAATGTGCTGTATACAAAAAGTCCAGTCCCTGAAGACTTTTATGAAATATTTTTATATGTTTATATTTTGTTTTATCTTACCAGAACATTGGAGTAGACTGTAAGATAACATCATCTACAACTGGAGATAAACACTTTGATAAAAGTCCCACTAAAGCAAGACATCCTCGGAAAATTGACCTAAGAGCTAGATACTGGGCATTTCTTTTTGACAATCTTCGCCGGGCAGTAGATGAAATTTATGAAACTTGTGAATCAGATCAGAGTGTGGTAGAATGTAAGGTAAGGTTTGCCTGGAGATTCTGTAATCCATTTAAAGCCAAATTCTCTAATTTTTGTTTCACTTGACGTGATCATTTTCCTCAGTGTGCAATATTGTATTGTTAACTATTCATATCATCATGCTGTACATTAGATCCTCACAACTTACTCATCTTGTAATTGGAAGTTTGTATCCTTTCACCAACTCTGTCTTCCCCACTCCTTGGAACCACTATTCTGCCCTGCTTCTATGACTGCTTCAGGTTTTTTGGTTTTGATTTTTTGAGTACCCTTGTTTTTTGCATTATGTAATTATGCACTTTAATATTCTGTGCAAGATTCGGTAGAAAGCTGTGTTAATACATAGTCTTGGGCAAGAAACCAAAGAGATCACACACACACACACCCCACACAAAATTGTTTTAAAAATCTCCCTTATTTTCATTCTCCTTTAGTACTGTAGGTGGCACTAGTGAGATTTTCACATTCTTTGGTTTCATGGTTAATGTCTTTAATTGGACAGCGCTCCCTTTCTGCTACCATACTTATCACTCTCCTAATTCACTGTGGTCAGGGAAAATGGAGATTGATAGCTAACCATAAACAATCCTGGGTGGGATTGGGATGTCATTCTAAGGTGTGTTTTCTAATTTTGGATAACCTCTTGTTTGTAATAGAACATTAGACACATAGTACACTCTGTTTCTAAAAATTCACTAAAAAGCCCCACCTTTTAGTAAGTAGAACTATATGCTATATTATTTAATACTGAATGAAATTACTTTGAGAAAAGCCAGAGTGTTACATCTTCATAGAAATATCTTTATAGAGGTAGTTGTGTTTTTATAGTGAACAGGATTGAAAACCCTGGCATTCATTATTTAACTTTTGAAATATACGAAGGGTCTAAGAAAAGTTACATGTTGAAACAGCAGCTGTGTTTCCTCTATAATTGGAAACAGCTAGAATAGGTTTTAGAATAGATTAAAAATATCATTCATCAGAAGCAGGTTTCAGAATGAACAGTAATTGAAATCATGTAAATTTATAGTTTCTTTGTCACAATTAATATTGTTACTATCACCATGTAAAATTTTTTATGTTTTAAAAATATGTTTAAGCAAAATCATAACTTTGGAGTTTAATGAATCAACATGTTGTGGTAGAAAACATTATTGACCTTAATTTTAGGTTATAGTTTCTTCTATAAAATGAGCATGTAGGTCTAGATAATTTGTAAGTCAGCCAGAAAGACCAGTTAGATCAGGAAATTCTTCGTTTTTTGTATTTATTTATTTATTTATTGAAGTTTTTCTTCTTTTTTAAAAATATTTATTTATTTTTGAGAGAGAGAGACAGAACATGAGTGGGGGAGAGGAAGAGAGAGAGGGAGACACAGAATCCAAAGCAGGCTCCAGGCTCTGAGCTATCAGCCCAGAACCTGACGTGGGGCTTGAACTCATGAAGAGATCATGACCTGAGCCAAAGTCGGATGCTTAACCGACCGAGCCACCCAGGCGCCACCGATTTTTGTATTTAAAAACAACAAAAGGTTGATCAAAGAAATAAAAAATTTGTAACATGTACTTCTTTATAGAAGTGAGTTTGACCAATTGCGATCATGTTTCTACCATGAGCAGAAAGGAAACCCTTGCACTTGTCTGAATTTTGGGCTCTCTCATTCATCTACCAAAGCTTTGTGAAAATTTAATAGCAATAGATCTTTTTTTGTGCAAGTTATAGATTATAAAAATGGAAAAGATACTGACAAAGGGAGAGTAGTATAGATGTGTTCTTCATTTTTTGTACTGTCCCAGGATGCTCAAAGGCTTATGCTGAGAAATAAAACCTGAGAGCTTAAAAGTGATTTTCATACCCAACTCTGCCCCTCTCCCTATCCAGGACTTAACAGGTGGTGAGGTAGAAAGATATAGTTTAGCATTTGGTCTGAGCATGTGCTGGGTATAATAACTAGAATTCTTTTTTTTTTATTTTTATTTTGTTTACCCCTGTCCTTACTATAAATCACTTTCATTCCTTATCTCATTTGATTAGTACCTTTGTGAGACAAAACCCAGAGAGTTTTTCTCATTGTGCAAGTAGATTCAACACTTGTTTTGTGAATTTACTGACAAGATTTATTCCTATTTGTGATTTTTGTGTGTGGGTTTTTTTGTTTTTTTTACATTTATTTATTTTTGAGAGAGAGAGAGAGACAGAGCACGAGTCGGGGAGGGGCAGAGAAAGCAGGAGACACAGAGTCGGAAGCAGGCTCCAAGCAAGCGTTCAGCACGGAGCCTGTATTGGGGCTTGAACCCATGAACTGTGAGATTATGACCTGAGCCAAAGTTGAATGCTCAACCAACTGAGCCACTTAGGTGCCCCGTGATTTTTGTGTTTTAGCCTTATTAAGTAATCATAGTTCAGTTCTTTGTCTAATGAGTAAAATGCAGTTAATAACACCTGTATTATGAAATTCACATGCTAAGTATAGCATGATAGTGGAAAGTATCTTTTTTATTTCAGCCAGGATGACTGACCAGAGCTCCACTGTATAATCAAAAGAGACTAAATTTCTAAACTTTTTAGTTTGAAGATGTGCCTTTTATGCCGTCAGCTACTTCCCTGTATGACTGGCTATGAACTGACATTTCAGCAAAACTATAACCATCACCGTTATATTTCGCCATCACCTTTATAAATTGGGCTAGAGGATGAGCTAGGGCAGATTGCTTTTTGGAGAGTACATAGTTAATAAAGTGGCAGCCATCCTCTCACCTTGTTCTCACCAAAGTTTGATGGGATTTGAATTTCTTATAAAGTTTGTGAGTATGGCTGCAAGAATGAGAGACTGGCATCTTGTTCTCTGGCTAAATCTTTGCTGTGCTGACTGATTTTGATGCCTTTGGAATGTGTTGAATGAGTTTGGGGGAAAGCATCCTGGGTGCACATTGCCTTTCTTTTTCCTGTTTCCCATTTTAATGTGGGGGATCTGGATGTGTGGCTCTGGAATATTGGATACAGAGACTGGTGTACATGTCTGCTTTAGAGATCTCATAACACTGTAGGCTTGCTGACATAACTCCTGCCTGCTGGGTTTGAAGGGACTATACAATAGTATGCCTTGGAAGGAGATGGGATGGGAGTTATCATTGAGCAAGTGAGGAGGACCCCCAGTGAGTCTCACGATTTATGTGAGTGAAGGAGCGTGGACATTGGTGAAGATGTTGGAGTCAGAGGGACTTCCTATGGGGACAGTGGTTAGGTGAGAATATGAAAAATGCTGATGGAGTTGGGGCAGATACCGGTTGGGCAGAGGGAGCCAGGGTGAACCCGAACACTGCCTAGAGAACCACATATGCTACCTGTGCAGATTACCATCTACTGCAGAGATCAGTAGAGACCAGTGACCTCAGTCTGAGTCAGAAAAATATTAGGGATATATCCCTGCCTGGCAGCACTTGACTCTCATGGCAGTCAGCATCACTTTTGTCTCTAGAGGAGGACAGGCTGATGACTATAGTAGGTCACTAATTGTTGGTGAACTCTTGTGAGTAGAATATCGCTCTGTTCCCACTGCTGCTGCAATGGCAAAGCACATAAAGTTTGTGAATGTAGAAGAGTGAGAAGGGGAGTACAGGGGAAGAAGAGAGGAACCAATGAGAACAAGCCATGCCCTTCCCACCACAGGCATCTGCTAAAGGCCATGTAGTTCTCACTTGTGCTTACTAGGCAGGTCGACTGCCTAGTTGATGGGATTTAAAAACTATACTTTGATAATTGAATATAACTGGAAAATTGTGGAATTTCACTGAGCATACTCAGGAGGATTAGTATTCAATTTAGTATTTAACTAAGGTTATAAGGAAAAATATAAAAGTATTCTATGTTTATATCTTGGTGAGTTGAGACTTCTCAATTCAACAAGTAAGGGTTAAAATGAGATGTGAGAAAATGCTATGAAAGATATGACATGCACTAAAAAGAAACTTCAAGGGTGCCTGGGTGACTTATTGGTTGAGCATCTGACTCTTGATTTTGACTCAGGCTATGATCCCAGGGTTGTGGGATCTAACCCTGCCTCGAGCTCTGTGCTGAGCATGGAACATGCTTGGGATTTTTTCTCTCTCCCCATCTTTCCTGCTCATGCTCTCTCTCTAAAAATAAATAAAAGAAACTTTATACTTAGATATAAGGAGAGTGTCACAGTTGGAAAAAAGAGGTCCAGGGACAGAAAAAGAATACTGGTGGAGGTAGGAAGAAGACCAGGAGAAGAGGAGGGTCCTGAAAGCCATGGAAGAAGTAAGTGGTGTTGGAGAGAGGTCCAGGATGATTGTAGTTGAGAGAAAGCTTTTTCAGTTTGGCCTTCAAGAAGCACAATAGATGGGATCAAAGTAGAGGTTTGTGGTAACGATTTGATTATTCCTTCTGATGGATTCCTTGCCCTTTTTATTTTTGAAAAGTAGGAGGTATGGGCTGTAGGTTGCAGCCTGGAAGGTCACAGTGGTGATGGGAAATTCTTCTCTTTTCTATATCTTCAGTTTTCCTTCTTAGATTCCTCTCTAGTCAGCATTTAACATGTTTATTTCTCTTCCATAGTAAATAAGAACAATAAAAACCCAAACCTCATTATCTAATTATTCTACTTATTCTTTCATCTCTTATCCCATCCCCATGTTTCTCCTTTCCTTGTTTTAGCCAAGTTCCTTGGAAGAACTTTGTGTGTTTGCTGCCTCCATTTCCTTTTCTTCCAGGTACTCATTAGACTACTCCAGTCTGGTGTCACATCCTACAGAGCTCCAGTTAAGCTCATTAAAGTGGCTGTTTGTCTCAGTGTTACTAAGCCCAGTAGATGTTTTTCAGCCCCTTCCATGATCTTTGAGTAGCATTTCACACTATTGGCCACGTGCCTCTTCTTATAGCACTCTCCTTTGACTTTCATGAAATAATCTATTTTCTTCCTCTTTGTTGGCTGCTACCTCTGCGTCATTTTTTCTTTTTTTTTTTTTGGCTTTTTCCACCTGACCTTTAACTGTTGGGAGGTCATTAAGTCTCTTCCTAGGCCATCTTCTTTTCTCACTATCACATACTTTCTCTCCTGGCAATTTTCTTCAGGCCATGGCTTAATTTACCACACATTTGCTGATGAGTCTTAGTGTATATCTCTAGCTTATACCTTTCTTCTGATTTTTAGGCCTGTTTATCCAACTTGCCTAGTTGGCATCTCCACTTGGATATCTCACAAGCATATCAAATTGACATATAAAAAACTAAGTTCATGATCTCTTCTTCTACCTGAATATGTATCTCTCTCTCCTGAATGGGCAGATATTCCCTCCCCCCTCCGTTTACCTCACTCAGGCCAGCCACTATCCAATGAATTACCTCCTAAATCTTTGTAATCTGTCTACTTTCTCTCATTTCTCATATTTTATGATTCAGTGTTAAAGTTTAGAGATAGATAGGTTTCATTTTAGTCTATTTAACATGACACTTAATTGATGATTTTCTGGTTGACAAATCTTTGTTTCTTATACCCAGTTCTCATGTATATTATAATCAATAGAGCATAGATTATTTTTCTTTGGGTATTTGGAATAACTTAATAACTTGATCTCATAGGTACCATGTCATAACTATTACTAGGGTTAGTTAAATCTAATTTTTCTGAGTTAAGAGCTTAGTTTTTAGGAGTAAGTGTCGTACCATTTTATACCGTACTTCACTCTTATTCATTTACTTAGGTAAAAGTGTAACTTAAAAAATGTTTTATCAGTTACAGGTGTACTGTATAGTGATACAACAGTTCCTTATATTACCTGATGCTCATCATAACATGTGCACTCCTTAATCTCAATTACCTATTTAACTCAATTCCCCCATTGCCTACCTTCTGGTAACTTTCAGGTCTCTATAGTTCAGAGTCTATATCTTGGTTTCTCTCTCTTTTTTTCCCTTTGCTCGTTTGTTTTGTTTTTTAAATTCCACATATGAGTGAAATCATGTGGTATTTGTCTTTGACTGACTTATTTCACTTAGCATTATATTCTTCAGCTCCATCTATGTCACTGTAAGTGGCAAGCTTTCATTCTTTTTGATGGCTAAGTAATAGTCCTTTGTATGTATATACCACATTTTCTTTATCCATTCATCAGTCGATGGACATTTGGGCTCTCTCCATAGTTTGGATATTGTTGATAATGCTGCTATAAACATTCTGGTGCATGTACCCCTTCAAATCTGTATTTTTGTATCCTTTGGGCAAATACCTAACAGTGCTATTGCTGGATCATAGGGTAGTTTTAGTTTTTTGAGGAACCTCTGTTCTCCAGAGTGGCTGCACCAGTTTGCATTCCCACCGACAGTGCAAGAGGATTCCCCATTCTCTGCATCCTCGCTAATACCTGTTGTCTCTTATGTTGTTAATTTTAGCCATTCTGATAGGTGTGAGGTAGTGTCTCACCTCACAAATGAAATCGTGGTTTTGATTTGTATTTCCCTGATGATGAGTGATGTTGAACATCTTTGTATGTGTCTGTTAGCCATCTGGATGTCTTCTTTGGAAAAGTATCTCTTCATACCTTCTCATTTCTTTACTGGGTTATTTGGTTTCAAATTGGGTGTTGAGTTTGATAAGTTCTTTATAAATTTTGGATACTAACTCTTTATCAGATAGGTTGTTTGCAAATATCTACTGCCATTCTATGGGCTGACTTTTAGTTTTGTTGATTATTTCCTTTGCTGTGAAGAAGCTTTTTATCTTTTTTGTTCTTGAGAGAGAGAGAGAGAAGGTGCAAGGGAGCGAGGGGCAGAGAGAGAGAAGCGGTGTTCACCTGGAGCTCTTGTTTTACCTGAAGTGGGTCTCATGTTCACCTGAAGTGGGGCTCGAACTCTCCTGAAGTGGGGCTCAAGCTCACCCAAAGTGGGATTCACCCAAGCTCACCCAATATTGATCTGTGAGATCATGACTGAGCCAAAGTCAGATGCGTAAGGACTGAGCTACTCAGGCATCCAGAAGCTTTTTATCTTGATGAGGTCCCAATAGTTCATGTTTGCTTTTGTTTCCCTTGCTTTTGGCCACGTGTCTAGTAAGAAGTTCCTCCTGTGGAGGTCAAAAGGTTGCTGGCTGTGTTCTCCTCTAGAATTTCAGTGACTTCCTGTTTCACATTTAGGTCTTTCATCCATTTTGAATTTATTTTTGTGAATGGTGTAGAGAGTGGTCCAGTTTCATTCTTTGCATGTCACCATCTGGTTTTCCCAGCACCATTTATTGAAGAGACATTTTTCCATTGGATATTCTTTCTTGCTTTATGGTTGCAGGTTCATTTCTGGGTTTTCTATTCTGTTAAACTGACGAATGTGTCTGTTTTTGTACCAGTTCCATACCGTCTTGATGATAACAGCATTGTAATATAGCTTGAAATCCAGAATTGTGATGCCTCCAGTTTTGTTTTTCTTTTCCAAAATTGCTTTGGCCATTCAGTCTTTTTGATTCTATGCAGATTTTAGGATTGTTTGTTCTAGCTGTATGAAAAATGCGGGTGGTATTTTGACAGGGATTGCATTAAATGTGGATTGCTTTGGGTAGTATAAACATATTAACAATGTTTGTTCTTCCTGTCCATGAGCGTGGAATTTTTTTTTTTTTTTTTAATGTTTATCTTTGAGAGACAGAGAGAGAGTGTGAGCAGGGTAGGGGCAGAGAGAAACAGCGAGACACAGAATCCAAAGCGGGCTCTAGGCTTTGAGCTGTCATCACAGAGCCCGACGTGGGGCTCAATTTCACGAGCTGTGAGATCACGACGTGAGCTAAAGTCGTACGCTTAACCAACGGAGCCATGCAGGTGCCCCAAGTAATTGTTGTTTTAAATTCTAGTTCGGACATTTTACTTATATCAGTATTGATTAAATCCCGGGTCTTGAGTTCTATTTCCTGTTCTTTGTTTTGGGGTGAATTTCTCCATCTTGTCGTATGGTTCAGAAATGAAAAGAAGAAAGAAAAAACAAACCCCCCCCCCAAAAAAAAACCTCCCTAAAAACAAAAGAAAAAAAACCCATAAAACAGAACTAGATCCTGGGCGTGTTTTGGTCTGCCTGTTTAAAGAATCTAGATCCAGGGGTGCCTGGGTAACTAAGTTGGTTGAGTCTGACTCTTGATTTCAGCTCAGGTCATGATCCCAGGTTTGTGGGATTGAGCCCTGTATCAGGCGCCTCATTGAGTACGGAGCCTGCTTAAGGTTCATTCTCTCTCTCCCTCTCCCTCTCTCCCCTCTCCCCTCTCCCCTCTCCCCCCTCCCCTACTTGTGTACGCTCTATCTCTGTAAAAAAAAAAAAAAAAGACTCTAGATCCAAAAATAAAAATAAAGTACACAAAAATTAAAAAGATTAAAAAAATAATATGCATAATTTATATGTAAAATAAAAATTAAAAAAGGAATAAAAAATATTGGAAAATAAAATAATAAAAAACCAAAGAACTACAGGAAGTTAGATCCTATCACTCCTAGGGGTGAAGCATTGTAGCACTCTTTGATCAGTGTACTTAGTGCTCACAAGGGTTTTATGCTGGTCGTTCAGAGGAGGGGCCTGCTGTGCTGATTCTCAGGCTGACTTGTTTCAGTGGAAGTGTGCCTCCAGGATGCAGAGGAATGGTGTAAGCAGCTCTGCTCTATGCTAGGTGTCGCTCTTTTGCTCCTGAGGGCATTCAGGGCTGATGGGTGGGATGAATATTGCAGCCCCCTGCTCTCTAGTCCTGTAGCTGAAAGATCATGCCCCCTACTCTTCAGGAAACCCTCAGAGAAGAACAGTCAGTCACCCCTCTTGTGTCTTTTTTCTGTCAGAACCTCTGTTTACCCTGTGTTCAATTTTTTTTTTAATCTCAGATGTATTACTGAGTTTCAAAACTCCAAATTTTAGGGAATCTCATGGCTCAGACCTGCTGTTTTCCTCTGGGGGAGGATCCAGTGGAAGGAAAGCAGCCTCACCACAGGGCAGCAGTTCAGAGTTTATGTCAAAACAGAGCAGTAAGCCAGAATCCTGCTTGCTGCCCTCAGCTCCAGTAACCTGCTCCTATGCCTGGAAACAGCACAGCACCTTGGCTCCACCCGTCCTTCTTGTGACCCAGGTGATCCTCAGACTACACTGTCACTCCTGGGATTCCTTCCCACTTCACCATCTGAACACCTTTAAAACAGGTACATTCCCCATCATGGCCGACTTCTAAAAGTTCAGATTTTGCGCTCTTCTACTTATCACTTATTTGTGATAGCCTCCATAAGGAGGCTCCCTCCCTGCTGCATACCTGCAGCTTTGTCTCACCCCAGTTAACTCTCTGCGCCTCTTGCCTTCCAAAAGCTGGTTGTTTTTTTTACTTGTAGACTTGGAGTTTTTGTTCAGTCAGACTTCCAATTGATTTCTAGGGTGTTCAGAATGATTTGTTAACTCTCTAGCTATGTTTGATGGATGAGGCAAGCTAGGGTTTCTCTACTCCTCTGCTACCTTAACTACACCCCCCCCCCCCCACTTTGTACCTCAGAAGAATGGGCATTAACTCTTCTTTAAATGTTTGGTAGATTTCATATGTGAAGCCACCTGGTCCTGGACTTTTGTTTGTGGGGAGTTTTTTGATTACTGATTCAATTTATTTGCAAATTATTGGTCTATTGAAATTTTCTATTTCTTCCTGTTTCAGTTTTGGTAGTTTATGTTTTTAGGAATTTATCCATTTCTTCTGGGTTGTCCAATTTGTTGGCACACAGTTTTTCATAATATTCTCTTACAATTGTTTGTAATTCTGTGGTGTTGGTTGTTATTTCTCCTTCCTCATTTGTGATTTTATTTATTTTATTCCTTTCTCTTTTTTTTCTTGATAAATCTGGCTAGAGGTTTATCAGTTTTATTGATCTTTTCAAATAATCAGCCCCTGGTTTCATTGATGAGTTGAGTTTGATTTTTTTTTTTTTTCTATATCATTTACTTCTGCTCTAATCATTATTATTTCCTTCTTTCTGTAGGTTTTAGGTTTTGTTTGTTGTTCTTTTTCTAGCTCCTTTAGGGTGTCAGGTTAGGTTTATTTGATATTTTTCTTGCTTCTTGAGATAGGCCTGTATGGCTATAAACTTCCTTCTTGGAATTGCTTTTGCTACATCCCAGAGGCTTTAGACTATTGTGTTTTTATTTTCCCTTGTTTCCAAATACTTTTTAATTTCTTATTTTATTTCCTGGTCGGTCCATTTGTTTTTAGTAGCATGTTATTCTCCCTCCATATATTTTCACTCTTTCCAAATTTTTTCTTGTGGTTGATTTCTAGTTTCATAGTGTTGTGGTCAGAAAAGACGCATGACATGACATTGATTTTCTTGAATTTTGGAGGCTTTTTGTGGGCTTTTTGATCTGTTCTGCAAAATATTCCATGTGCACTTGAAAACAATGTGTATCCTGCTATTTTAGGATGGAATGTTATGAATATATCTGTTAAATCCATCTGTTTCAGTGTGTCATTTAAAGCTGTATTTCCTTGTTGATTTTCTGTATAAATGATCTGTCCATTGATGTAAGAGGGGCAATAAAGTCCCTTACTATTATTATGTTATTATTGATTAGTTCCTTTATTTTTGTCATTAACTGTTTTTGGGTGTTGCCATGTTGGGTGCATAAATATTTACAATTATTATATGTTCTTGTTGGGTTGCACTTTTTATTATTTAAAAAATTTTTTAAAACAGTTTATTTTTGAAAGAAACAGAGTATGAGTTGGGGAAGGGGAGAGAGAGAGGGAGACACAGAATCCCCGAGCTGTCAGCACAGAGCCTAATGCGGGGCTCGAGCTCACGGATCGTGAGATCATGATCTGAGCTGAAGTCAGATGCTTAACTGACTGAGCCACCCAGGTGTCCCTCAATTGTACTTTTTAATATACACCGTCTTTCTTTGTCTCTTCTTATGGTCTTTGTATTAAAGTCTATTTTCTCAAAGTAGGGAGTTAATATGGCAGAGCAGCATGGAGACCCTGAACTTGTCTCGTACCTGAAATGCAGCTAAATCAGCACCAAACCATTTAAACACCTAGGAAATTGATCTGAGGATTAACACAAAAATCTGTTTAACTTGAGCCACAGAACTCAGGAGAAAGAGAAAAATTTATTTTTACTTTTTGATTTACTTTATTTTTTATTTAAAAAATTTTTATTTCATTTTTTATTTCATTTTATTCTATCAATGTTTTTTAATTTAAAAATTTATTAACTTTGTTTTTCCTTTCCTTTCCCTTTTTTTCTCTATTCTTTCAAGCTTCTTTCAATAATTAAACCAAAAATACATGTAGGATCTAGCTTCCTTCATTTAATTTTTTGTTTTGTTTTTAATTTTTTTACTTTAATATTTTATCTTAATATTTTTCTTCCTCCAAAATGACAAAATGAAGGAATTCACCCCAAAAGAAAGAGGAGGAAGCAATGACAGCCAGGGGCTTAATCAAAACAGATACAAGCATGGTGTCTGAACTAGAATTTAGAAGCATGATAATAAGAATACTAGCTGGGGTTGACAAAAGCATAGAATCCTTTCTGCAGAGATAAAAGAAAATCTAGTCAGGACGAAATTAAAAATGCTATAACTGAGATGCAGTCTCAAATGGATGCTATGATGTCAAGAATGGACGAAACAGAGCAGCGACTTAGAAGATAAAATTATGGAGAATAATGAAGCAGAAAAAAGGAGAGAAACAAAGGCAAAAGATCAAGATACAAGACTTAGAGAACTCAGTGACTTACTAAAAAGGGATAACATCTGAATCATAGGAGTCTCAGAAGATGAAACGAGAGAAAAAGGGGCAGAAAGTTTATGTCAGCAAATTATAGAGGAAAAGTTTCCTAATCTAGGGAAGGACACAGATCTCAAAATCTAATAAGCACAGAGAACTCCCATTAGATTTAACAAAAACCGACCACCACTGAGGCATATCGTTGTCAAATTCACAAAATACACAGACGAGGAAAGAATTATGAAGCCAGCAAGGGAAAAAAAGTCCTTAACCTATAAGGGAAGACAGACCAGGTTCGCAGCAGACACTTGGCAGGCCAGAAAGGAGTGGTAGGGTATGTTCAACATGCCAAATTGGAAAAATATGCAGCCAAGAATTCTTTATCCAGCAAGGCAGTCATTCAAAATAGAAGGAGAGATAAAGAGTTTCCCAGACAAACAAAAACTAAAAGAGTTTGTGACCACTAAACCAGCCCTCCAAGAAATGTTAAGGGGGACTCTTTGATTGAATCAAAGACAAAAGAAAACTAAAAAGATCAAAAGCAACAAAGACTAGAAAGGACCATAGAACATCACCAAAAACACCACTCTACAAGCAACACAATGGCGCTAAATTCATATCTTTCAGTACTCATGCTAAATGTCAATGAACTAAACATTCCACTCAAAAGACAAAGGGTATCAGAATGGGTAAGATATGCTGCTTACAAGAGACTCACTTTAGACCTAAAGACACCCACAGATTGAAAGTAAGTGTATGAAGAACCATGCATCATGCAAATGGTTGTCAAAAAGAAAGCTGGAGGGGCGCCTGGGTAGCTCAGTCGGTTAAGCACCGACTTCAGCCCAGGTCATGATCTCATGGTTTGTGAGTTTGAGCCCTGCGTCGGGCTCTGTGCTGACAGCTCAGGGCCTGGAGTCTGCTTCAGATTATGTGTCTCCCTCTTTCTTTGCTCCTCCCCTGCTCACACTCTGTCTCTGTCAAAAGTAAATAAACATTAAAAAAAAAAAAGAATAGAAAGCTGGAGTAATTATACTTACATCAGAGAAACTAGAGTTTAAAATAAAGACTGTAACAAGAGATATAGAAGGGTATTATATCATAATTAAGAGGTCTATCCACCTCTAACAATTGTAAATATTTATGACCCCAACATGGGAGAACTGAAATATATAAATCAATTAATCACAAACATAAAGAAACTCATTGATAATAATACCAGAATAGAAAGAGACTTTAACATCCCACCTACAGCAAGGACAGATCATGTAAGCAGAAAATCAACAAGGAAATAATGGCTCTGAAAGACACACTGGACCATATGGACTTAACAGATACATTCAGAACATTTCTTCCTAAAGCAGCAGAATACACATTCTTCTCAAGTGCACATACAACATTCTCCAGAATAGATCACAACTGGGTCACAAATCAGCCCTCAACAAATACAAAAAGATCAAGATCATACCTTGCATATTTCCAGGCCACAGTGCTATGAAATCAAAATCAATCACAAGAACAAATTTGGAAAGACCATGTGTACTTGGAGTTTAAAGAACATCATACTAAAGAATGAATGGGTTAACCAAAAAATTAAAGAGGAATTTAAAAAGCACATAGAAACCAGTGAAAATGAAAACACGACAACCCACAACCTCTGGAATGTAGCAAAGACAGTCATAAGAGTGAAGTATATAGCAATCCAGGCCTTCCCAAAGAGGGAGAGGTCTCATATACATAACCCAATCTTATACCTAAAAAAGATCTGGAAAAACAATAAAGCCCCAAACCAGCAGAAGAAGGGAAATAATAAAGATTAGAGCAGAAATCAGTGATATTGAAATAGAAAAATCCCACAAAAACAGAACAGATCAGTGAAACCAGGAGCTGATTCTTTGAAAGAATTAACAAAATTGATAAACCCCCTTTTGATCAAAAAGAAAAAGGAAAGGACCCAAATAAATAAAATAACAAGTAAAAGAGGAGAGATCACAACCAACACTGCAGAAATACAAACAATATTAAGAGAATAGTATGAGCAATTACAGGCCAATACTCTGGGCAATCTGGAAGAAATGGACAAATTCCTAGAAACATATAAGCTACCAAACTGAAATAGGAAGAAATAGAAAATTTGAACAGACCCATAACCAGTAAAAAATTGAATCTGTAATCCAAAATCTCCCAAGAAACAAGTCTCCAGGGCTAGATGGTTTGCCAGTGGAATTCTACCAAAAATGTAAAGAAGAGTTAATACCTGTTCTTTTAAAGTCATTCCAAAAAATAGAAATGGAAAGGAAACTTCCAAACTCATTCTATGAGGCCAGGATTACCTTGATTCTAAAACCATGCAAAGACCCTGCTGCAAAGAAGTACAAACCAATTTCCCTGATGAATCTGGATGCAAAAATTTTCAAAAAGATACCAGCAAATTGGACTTTAAAAGAATTATTAAAAGAATTAAATACATTAAAAGAATTATTCACTACGATCAAGTGGGATTTATTCCCGGTATCTAGGCCTGGTTCAATATCCACAAATCAATCACTGTGATACATCACATTAATAAGAGAAACAATAAGAACCACATGATCCTCTCAATAGATAGAGAAAAAGCATTTGAGAAAATACAGCATCTTTTCTTGATAAAAACCCTCAAGAAAGTAGGGATAGAAGGACCATACATCAAGATCATAAAAGCCACATACATAAGACCTATCACTAATATCATCCTCAGTGGGGAATAATAGAGCTTTGTTCCCCTAAAGTCAGGAACATGACAAGTATGTCCACTCTCATTACTGTTACTCAACAGTGTTGGGAATTCTAGCCTCGCAGACAACACAAAGAAATAAAAGGCATCCAAATTGGATTTGCAGATCACATGATACTCTATGTGGAAAACCCAAACGACCACCAAAAAACTGCTAGAACTGATCCCTGAATTCAGCAAAGTCCCAGGATATAAAATCAGTGTACAGAAATCAGTTACATTTCTATATACCAATAATGAAACAGCAGAAAGAGAAATCAAGGAATTGATCTTATTTACAATGGCACCAAAAACCATATAATACCTAGGAGTAAACCTAACCAAAGGGGTACAAAATCTATGTAGTGAAAACTATAGAAAGCTTATGAAGGAAATTGATGAAGACACAAAGAAATGGAAAAGCATTCCATGCTCATGGATTAGAAAAACAACTATTGTTAAAATGTCAGTACTACCCAAAGCAATCTACATATTCAATGCAATCCCTATCAAAATAACACCAGCATTATTCACAGAGCTAGAACAATCAGAACTTTGTATGGAACCAGAAAAGACCCTGGATATCCAAAGCAATCCTGAAACAGCAAATCAGAGCTGGAGGCATCACAATTCCATATTTCAAGCCCTATTACAAAACTGTAATCATCAATACAGTATGATACTGGCATAAGAACAGACACATAGATCAACCAATGGAACGGGAGAAGATATTTGCAAATGACATATCAGATAAAGGGGTAGTATCCAAAGTCTGTAAAGAACTTATCAGACTCAACATCCAAACAACAAATAATCCAGGGAAGAAATAGGCAAAAGATATGAATAGACACTTTTCCGAAGAAGGCATCCAGATGGCTAACAGACACATGAAAAAATGCTCATCATCAGGGAAATACAAATCAAAACCACAATGAGATACCACCTCACACCTGTCTGAATTGCTAAAATTAACAACCCAGGCAACGACAGATGTTGGAGAGGATGCAGAGAAAGAGGAACCCTTTTCCATGCTCTTAGGAATTCAAATTGGTGCAGCCATTCTGGAAAACAGTATGGAGGTTCCTCAAAAAATTATAAATAGAACTATCCTATGATCCAACAGTTGTACTGCTAGGTACAGGAGTGCTGATTGGAAGGGGCACATGGAAGGGGCAGTGTTTATAGCAGTACTATTGACAGTAGCCAAAGTATGGAAAGAGCCTAAATATCCATCGAATGCTGAATGGATAAGAAAGATGTGGTATATGTATTCAATGGAATATTACTCGGTGATCAAAAGAATGAAATCTTGCCATTTGCGACAGTATGGAGGGAACTACAGTGTATTACATTAAGCAAAATAACTTAGAGAAAGACAAATATCAGATGATTTTACTTATATGTGGAATTTAATACAAAAAACAGATATAATGGAATATGTCAATATAAGGGAAGGGAAGCAAAAATATTACAAAAACAGGGAGACAAACCAGAAGAGACTCTTAAATACAGAGAACAAACTGAGGGTTGCTGGTAGGGTATTGGGTGGGGGGAAGGGCTAAAGGGATGAGGGGCATTAAAGGTGGAGGACACTTGTTGGGATGAGCACTGGGTGTTATAGGTAAGTGATGAATCACTAAATTCTATTCCTGAAATTTAAAAAAAAAGTCTCTTCTTTGTAATAAGTATTGCTACTCCATCTTACTTTTGCATTCATTTGCATTCTAACCCTTCACTTTCAATCTGCATGTGTCTTTAGGTCTAAAGCGAGGCTCTTATAGGCATCATATAGATAGGTCTTATTTTTCTTTCCATTCTGTCACTTTGTGTCTGTCTTTTGATTAGAGCATTTATTCCTTGTACATTCAAAGTAAGTATTGATAGATATATATTTATTGCTATTTTATTACTTGTTTTACAGGTGTGTCTGCAGATTTTCTCAGATACTGTCTTGCTTTCTCTCTTTCATGTTTTATTTTCTTTAGTAATATATTAGATTTCTTTCTCCTTATTGTTTGCATAACTGTTCATAGTGTTTGATTTGTGACTACCATTAAGTTTGTATAGAATGTCTTCTGCATATTGTAGTTTATATTAAGTTGATGGTTGTTTAAATTTGAATCCATTGTTTTCTCCTCCTCTTCTTATGTTTAGGATACATGTTATTGGCTTTCATATTGTTGTCTTTTGTGAGTTCCTTGGCTGGTTTTTTACAGAAGTATTCATTTTTGTGTTTCCTAAGCTTATACTTTCACTTCTGGTTTCTCCTTTCCACACAAAATATCCCCTTTAATATTTCTTGCAGGTCAGATCTCAGTGATCATGAACTCCTTTAGTTTTTCTTTGTCTGGGAAACTCCCATCTCTCCTCCTGTCCTGAATGATAGCCCTTGTTAGATCGAGTGTTCTTGGATGTGGATTTTTCCCTTTCAGCACTTTGAATATATAATGCTACATCCTTCTGGCTTGCAAAGTTTCAGTTGAGAAATCTCCTGCTAGCCTATGGGTTTTCTCTTGTAAGTTAATGACTCCTTCTGTCATGCTGCTTTTAAGATTTTTCTTTATCACTATATTTTGCAAAGCTTAATTACAATATGTCTTGGTGTGGGTCTGCTTTTGTTGATTTTGATGGGAATTCTCTGAGTACCCTGAATCTGGATATCTGTTTCCTTCCCCAGATAGAGAAGTTTTCAGCTGTTCTTTCTTCAGATAAATTTTCTGCTCACCTCTCTCTTTTTCTTTTGGGACTCCTGTAATAACAAATGTTACTATGTTTCTTGGGTGTTGAGTTTGGTAAGTTCTTTATAGATTTTCGATACTAACACTTTATCAGATATGTCCTTTGCAAATATCTTCTACCATTCCATTGGTAGTCTTTTAGTTTTGTTGATTGTTTCCTTCAACGTGCAGAAGCTTTCTGAAATAA
This sequence comes from Paguma larvata, assembly GCA_030068075.1. Classification (NCBI taxonomy): domain Eukaryota; kingdom Metazoa; phylum Chordata; class Mammalia; order Carnivora; family Viverridae; genus Paguma; species Paguma larvata. The sequence goes on from CM057827.1 coordinate 113,480,872, forward strand.
GTTAGCCCGAGAAAGACAGATATCATATGATTTCACTCATATGGGAAACTCAACGGATGAACATAGGTTATGGGAAGGAAAAATAAGATAGAAACAGAGAGAGAGGCAAACCATGAGAGACTCTTAAATACAGAGAACAAACCAGGTTGCTGGAGGGGAAGTGTGTGGAGGGATAGATTGTATGGGGTAAAAGGGCATTAAAGAGGGCACTTTTCAGGATGAGCACTGAATGTCATATGTAAGAGATGAATCACCAGGTTCTACTCCTGAAACCAAGACTACACTGTATGTTAACTAGAATTTAAGTTTTAAAAAATGTAAAAATAATGTTATTGTGTTGCCTGGAGTCACTGAGTTCCCTAAGTCTATTCTCTTTTTGTGTAATTCTTTTTTCTCTTTTGTTCAGCTTGATTACTTTCCATTACTGTGTCTTCAGGGTCACCAATGTTCATTTATTGAGTCCTTTATCTCTGCTCTGTTATTCCTTATCTCTGCATTAAAGGTCTCACTCAATTCTTTCGTTCTTTTCTCAAGTTCAGTGAGTATCCTTAGGATCATTGCTTTTAATTCTCTTTCAGACACATTATTTTTTTCTGTTTTGCTTAGATTTCTGACTGTACCTTATCCTTATCTCTTATTTGGGATATGTTTCTCTCATTTTTTCTGTCTCTCGGTGTCTGTTTCTCTGTCTCTTAAGAAAATCAGGTATATCTTCTGCTCTTGAAAGTAATGGCTTTATGAAGAGGAGGTCCTGGAGTGCCCTGCCGTGCAGTGACCCCTGATGACCAGAACCTGGCAGTTTAGGAGAATATCCTATGTGCGTTGCTTACACCCTACTATTGTGCCTGAGTCACTTTTCCTTTCAGTGAAATCATCTACACTGACTCTCTGCCTCTTGTGAGGTGTGCCTGTTTTCTGTGGTGTGTGTGGGACCCAGGTAGGGCAGTTTTGAGGGGGTGTGCCCGCAGGGGAATTTGGTAGTGAGGTGGCGGTGTTAGAAAAATTTGTGTTGGGCCACTACTCTTATGCCAGATCCCCTTAAGCACTGTGGTGGCTGGGGGCCGCATGCGGTGTGCATGAAGATGGCTGGGTGTGCACGGCTGGATGCTGCAGTGCAGCTGGCTGAGCATGAGGTGGCAGCTGTAAACCCGATGTCTGGGCCAGGTGGTGATGTCTGTGGCTGGGGGTGTGTGGATGAGTGCTGCCCCTGGGTGGGGCATGAAGCCTCAGCTGTGTTCCTGGCCACTGGGTGGATTTGCTGCTTTAACAAAATTTTCCCTGAGGCCTAGGCTTAGGCTACTAGTGTCTGTGCAGCCCTACCTCCTGTAGGCAGCTCTGTTTGTGTACTGGGAGGTAGGGGGAAAAATGGCACCTGACTGCTACCTCGTTTTCAAAGAAGTCTCCCAACATGCTCTGAAAATCAGTATGAACAGATCTGCCTCCCATTTGACGCTGGTGTTGTATAAACTGCCATTTTTATGTTGCCTCTCTGCAGAGGCTGCTTGTCCATTTAAGGGTGGCAGTCCAGCTATTCCTTGCCTTGTTGGCTTGCCCACTGCTGAGTCAGCTGACTTTTAAAGCTCCAGGCTTGAAGTCCTGCTGATTTTACAGAGTCATGAAATTCAGCCCCTCTGGTTTTTACAGCCAGAGGTTATGGGGAATTAGTCTTTCCCAAGTGAGTTTCATGGTAGAAGCTTCCGTTCCTCTGCCTTCTCTGTGCATGCAGCTCCCTCCCTTCTGTGTGCAGCCTCCACCCTCATTTCTGACCATCTTAACCTTTCAGATGGAGCTTCTTCTGGGTATTTAGTTGTGGGTTTTTTTCTGCCAGTCTTCAGATAGTTCTCTGGTTAACGACTTGGATGTGGATGATACCCAGTTGTAAACATGGGATGAGATGAGCTCACAGTCCTTCTACTCTGCCATCTTCCCAAGCTCCCTCTCCATACTTTAAAAGTATGTCTTCCTGATTTATTTCTGCTAATGAAACGCCCATTCTCCCAGTCACCCATGTTTTCTCTTTGTCAGCTACAAAGTTCCTATCCATTAGTCTTTTGATTTTTTTTCTTTTCTACTCACAAACTTCTCTCCCTTTTTTCCTAGTGTCAGTACTTTGCATTTTAAAACACTTATTACTCTGTGGTGAACTATTTTCTTGTCCTTTTATGTATGTTCCCCTCCAGTTCCCCCCCTTTACAGTTCTTACCAATGACATTAATCTTTATAAAGTACAGTTCTGATCATACTACTCTCCTGCTATAAAATTTTTATTGGTTCTATCTCCGTAGCCTTCTGAATCCAGAAGAGACTCACCAGAGGCTTTTAAAACCTACTATATGGTGTTAGTTAGTCAACTTCCAGGCTTGTTATAATCAATGCTAAGCTGTCTGTATACTGCATTATAAAGAATTCAGAATTATAAAGTAGTTTAGGAAAGCCAAATCCTTAGGATCTAAGCCCTATTCTAGCATTGCCTTAGAATTTGGGAGGCTTTGGGAATTCAACTTGGAACTGTTCATCGAGAAAGGATTTAGTGTCTCTCATTTGGGAACTTTGATAATGCAACATGGTGAAATAACCTATTTCTTGTGACTTTGTTCGACTTGATCTTGGTAGCAAGCCACCTGTCGCTTTTAGATAAAGAGAGGAAATTGGGTAGGATCTTGGAAAGTGGATGTTTGTTCAAGTTAGTCTGGCACAAAAATAGTGTCTATAGGGTGAAATTTCATTGCCACCTGATGTCATTTTGTTGAATTCATTAGATGCATAGTTGTTATTTTGAGGGCCTTTCTGGGTATGCATTTCTAAACATTTCATTTTTTTTAATGTTTTTATTTATTTTTGAGAGACATAGAGACAGAGTATGAGCAGGGGAAGGGCAGAGAGAGAGGGAGATATAGAATCTGAAGCAGACTCCAGGCTCTGAGCTGTCAGCACAGAGCCCGACGCGGGGCTCGAACTCGCAGACCATGAGATCATGACCTGGGCCGAAGTCGGCCGCTTAACCAACTGAGCCACCCAGGCGCCCCTAAACATTTCATTTTTAGATGTGAATTTTTTATGAAGTCCAGAGAGCTATATAAGTAAGTAATTTGGACATCATTGTCTGAAACATTGTGATATCTTTACATTGGGATTAGATAATTGAGGATCTGAGGAAACTGCCGTTTTAGTTTCCTGGAAACTCTTTTGGTTTGAATTTCCTGTTATTATGGAAAACAACTGTTATTTGGAATGTCTGAGAGTTACGATTTTAGGATGAACATGTTATCATGATATCTGTTTGTGGAGGATAGGTGTTTTGTTCCATTGATAGGACGTGTATTTGAAGGACTAAGAGGTTTATAAAAAGCAAATATGGGAAAAATAGATACCAGGATTGAAGAAAAGATCTTTTTACTCAGCCTCCCAAGTAGGGATTATTTTTTCCTCAATTTTTAGAGATTGTAGTAAAATACACATAACATAAAACTTACCATGTTAACCATTTTTACGTGTAGAGTTTAGGTGATATTAAATATATTCATGATGTTGTATAACCATCACTCTTATCTCCATAAATTCTTTTCATCTCGTCAATCTAAAACTTTATTTTAATTAAACAATAACTTACCATTTCTTCCTCCCTTGGCTCCCAGCAACCACCATTCTTCCGTCTCTCTCTGTGATCTTAACTACTCTAAGTAGCTCATAAAAGTAGAATCATCTTATAGTATTTATCTTTTTGTGACTGACTTATTTCACTTAGTATAATAATACCCTCCCTTTTTGGGGTGAATTTGCTCCCTTTTACTGCTGAATAATATTCTACTGTAGGTATGTACCCCAGTTTGCTTATTCAGTCATATGTTTATGGTTACTTGGTTTGCTTTCACATTTTAGTGATTGTGAATAATGCTCCTATGAATATGGCTGTACGAATATCACTTTGAGACCCTGTTTTCTGTTCTCTTGGGAATATACCCAGAAGTGGAATACTTGGATCATATGTAACTCTATTTTTCATTTTTTGAAAAACCACCCTGCTGTTTTCTTTTTCCTTTTTTTTTTTTTAATTTTTTTTTAATGTTTATTTATTTTTGAGACATAGAGACAGAGCGTGAGCAGGAGAAGGGCAGAGAGAGAGGGAGACACAGAATCAGAACACAAGTTCCAGGTTCTGAGCCATCAGCACAGAGCCCGACGTGGGGCTCGAACTCACAGAGCGCGAGATCATGACCTGAGCTGAAGTCGGCCGCTTAACCGACTGAGCTACCCAGGCGCCCCTACCCTGCTGTTTTCCATAGTGTCTACACCATTTTACATTCCTACCAGCAGTGCACAGGGGTTTCTGTTTCTTACCTAAATATTAGTCATGTTGAACATATTTTCATATGCATGTTGGCTATTTGTAAATCTTTGGAGATATGTCTATCTAAGTCCTTTGCCCATCTTTTTTTTTTTTTTTTTTTTTTTGATAAGCAATGGTTTATTAACAGAATTTATAGACAGGAACATGTCTTTGGCCCCTGCAAGGTAAGTAGGTCTCTGCAACCCTACCTCCTATAAGACCTATTTTTATAGCTCTAGAGCCTGGGGAGTACAGTCATATATCCAGAGCAGATCATGAATGTTATGACCCAAGGGTGTACTTGAAGGTGTTCAAAAAAGAACAGGGGGCCTGTTCTCAGCAAGGGCTTGAGGTCAGAGTGGTCATCATGGTAGATTTGTCCAAGGTCACGTTAGTCTGGTTCACACACTCCATCCTTCAAGTCTGACTCTTACAATCTCTTGAGCCCACCACTTCTGCAGTAATACCCTGAGCCTTCAGACAGGGGCTCTTTGAAGTAGTTTTTTTGCCAGACAGTGTTCAAGTTGAAGGCATAGACCACAACAACAGTACGGACAGCAGCAGGGAAAGAAACATATGAAAAAGGGAGCAAATCACATATGTAGCCTGAATCCCGTGTAAACCATCTACGTAAGTCCATGTCCATTGCAGAAAAAGGTTTTCTTCCCCAGAACAAGAGAGAAAGAGCAGGAGACAGAAACATGTCTGGGTGGCTGCAGAATGAGTAGATTTCCACCCTTGTGCTCATTTTTTAAACCAGGTTGTTTGCTTTGTTAGAGGTTCTCTGTATATTCTGGATATTAATCTGTTCTCAGATACATTATTTATAAATATATTCTTATTCTATGGGTTGCCTTTTTACTCTGTAAATAATGTCTTTCGATGGCCAAAATTTAAAAAACTTCATGATGTCTGGGAGTACCTGGCTGGCTCAGTTGGTTAAGCATCCAACTTTGGCTCAGGTCATGATCTCAATGGTTTGAGAGTTTGAGCCTTGCATCCAGCTCTCTGCTGTCAGTGCAGAGCCCGCTTTGTATCCTCTGTCTCCCTCTCTTTGTCCCTCCCCTGCTTGTGTGTGTGTGCTCTCTCTCTCTCTCTCAAAAATAGAGAAACATTTAAAAAAATTTTTAAAAATTTCATAATATCCAGTTTTTTCTCTTGTGGCCGGTGACTGGTATTTCTTAACCAAGAAATCACTGCTAAAGTCAGTGTCATGAAGCTTTTGCCCTATGTTTTCTTCTAAGAGCATTATAGTTTTATGTCTTACCTTAGGTCTTGGATCCATTTTGAGTTAATTTTAGTATACTGTGTAAGGTAAGGGTCCAACTTCATTCTTTTGCCTGTGAATATCCAATTTTCCCAGCATTATTTATCGAAAAGACTGTCTTTTCTCCACTGAATGAATGATCCTGGCACCCTTGTCAAAATCATTTGACCAAATATGTGAGGATTTATTTCTGGGTTGCCTTTTCTGTTATTTTATAGGTCTGTGTTTATGTCTGTATACCACACTGCTTTTGATTATTGTAGCTTTGCACTTAGTTGTGAGATCAAGAAGTGTGAGTCTTCCAGTTTAGTTGTTCTCTTCCAAGATTGGTTTGGGTATTTGGGTTCCCTTGAGATTTCATATGAATTTTTGGATGCGTTTTTCTATTTCTGCAAAACACATCATTGGGATTTTGATAGAGATTGCATTGGACATGTACATTGCTTTGTGTAGTATTGATATTTTATTCATTCATTCATTTATGTATTTATTTTAAATGTTTATTTCGAGAGAGAGAAAGCATGCTCGAGGGTGAGCAGGGGAGGGGCAGAGAGAGGAAGAGAGAGAATCCTAAGCAGGCTTGGTGCTGTCATTGGGGAGCCCCATGTAGAGCTGCATCTCATCAACTGTGAAATCATGACCTGAACCTGAAATCAAGAGTTGGACACTTAACTGACTGAGCCACTTAGGCCACTTAGGTGCCCCAACATTTTAATTATATGAAATCTTTCAATCTGTGAACATGGGATGTATTTTAATTTCTTTATGTCTACTTTAATTTCTTTCAGCAATGTTTTGTAGTATCTATTGTATAAGACTTTCACCCCCTTGGTTAACTTAAGTATTTTATTCTTTTTGATGCTACTATAAATGGAATTGTTCTTGTAATTCTTTTCACTTTGTTCATTGTCAGTATATAAAAATACAGCTGGTTTTTGTTTTGGACTCTTTATCGTTCTAGTTTACTGAATTTATTATAAGAGGTTTTTTTTTGTTTTTATTTATTTATTTATTTAGTTATTATTTTGCGGAGTCTTTAGGCTTTTCTACATATAAGATCATATCATCTTCAAACAGATAATTTTACTTCTTCCCTCCAATTTGCATGCCTTTTATTTCTTTTTCTTGACTAATTGCTCTAAGAACTTCCTGTACTATATTGAACAGAAGTGGTGAAAGCAGACAGTCTTGCTTTGTTATTGCTCTTAAAGGAAGAGCTTTCCTTTTTTTTTTTTTTAATGTTTGTTAATTTTGTGAGAGAGAGAGAAAGAGAGAGTGCATGGGTGAAGGAGGGGCAGAAAAAGAGAGAATCCCAAGCAGGCTGTGCACTGATGGTGCAGAGCCCCGCTGTGGGGCTAGATCTCAAGAACCATGAGATCACAACCTGAGCCGAAATCAAGAGTTGGGTGCTTAACCGATCGAGCCACCTAGACACCCCAGCTTTCACTCTTTCACCATTGAGTATGGTGTCTGTTGATTTTTCATATATATGGCTTTTATTATGTGGAAGTAATTTGCTTCCATTCCTAGTCTACTTAGTGTTTTTATCATGAAAAGGTGTTCCTTTCTGTCAAGAGCTTTTTCTGCTGTAATTGAGATGATTGTGTGATTTTTTTCCCTTATTTTGTTGCTATGGCATATTACATTTACCAGTTTTTTGCATTTTGAACCTCTTTTGCATTTCAGGAATAAATGCCATTTGGTCATGGTGTATAAACTTTTTAATATGCTGCCAAATTCTTTGTGCTAGTACTTTGTTGAGAATTTTTTCATCAATGTTCACACGTATTACTGCTCTGTAGTTTTATTTCCTTGTGCTTTTGTCTGGCTTTGTTGTCAGGGTAACGCTGGCATCATAGAATGAGTTCGAAAGTATTCTTTTCTCTTTCATTTTTTGGAAAAGTTTGAGAAGGATTGGTATTAGTCCTTTAAATATTTGGTAGAATTCACCAGTGAGGCTATCAGCTTCAGGGCTTTTCTTTGTTGGGAGATTTTTGATTAGTGATTCAGTCTCCTTACTAGTTAGCAGTGTATCCAGATATTCTATTTCTTCATGAGTTTGCCTTGGTAGGTTTTGTGTTTCTAGAAAGTTTTCCATTTCATCTGTGTTACCTAACTCTGGGATACAGTTATTCATAGTACTCTCTTATAATCCTTCCTGTTGCTATAGAATCGGTAGTGATGTCTTCACTTTCTTTTCTGATTTTAGTAGTCTGAATCTTTTCTTTTTTTCTTAATCCATTTTGCAAAAGGTTTATCAGTTTTGTCGATCTTTTCAGAGAACTGACTTTTGGTTTTATTTATTATTTTATATTATTTTATTCTTTCTGCTAGCTTTGGATTTAGGTTTTTTTTTTAGCTTCTTAAGTTGTAAAGTTAAGTTTTTGATTCGTGATTTTTCTAGTTTTTAATGTAAGCATTTATAACTGTAAATTTCCCTCTGAGTACTGCTTTAGCTATGTCCCTTAAATGCTCTGCTGCATCTCAGACTCGGGCTCCTTTTTGGAATGATTCTTGCCACAATTAAATTAGGCGACATTTCCTTATCTTTTCATGATTCCCATAAAAAATTAAGTATATTGCAATTATAAAATAGGATAACTGAATAAAACAAGGCAAGAACATTAAGAAGGTAAACATTGAATTTCATAATGTTTACTGAGTAATAATCAAGTTTTGTTTCTTTGGTGAAAACGATTTAATAGGAATTTATTGGTGTCCTATGGGCATATCAAGGAGTTTGAGCTGATAGTGTTGGGGAACAGAGAGAGAAATCTTTAGGAAATGTATTTTTATACAGTTGTATCCCAGGAAATCCTGCCCAGTGTTCTTAGGCAAGAGGCTTCTTATATCCCCTTCAGAAGACCATGAGACAGTCATTTGAGTGGGATCTAGCTACACTATCATGTAGTTGCACTACACCCACTCCTTTTTTCCTCACTGTTTTTTAATATTTGATAGAGGCACAGTCCTGTAAATGATGCTTTGCAAAAGTAATCCATGAAGATGTGCTGCCACTGAGCTCAAATTACAAAGTGTGTCGATAATGATAACAATATCAGAAATAACAATAATTAACTCTCATGCGGCTGATCTGTGTAGTTCTCTTAGTTGTAATATACACTAATGTAATATACAATAATTCATTCCCTTAAGCTATTTTAGTTTAGTTGGAATGCTGTAATTATCGATTATGGGACTGAAGTCTTTATGCCAATTCGCCCTTCTTCATTAGGTGATAGTGAAAATATGAATGAAGTAGCATAATTTACTTATACCAATTATCCTCCAAAAATAATAAATAAGTGAAATGGAATGATTTGGGGGAGTTTACAGATATAATTGTTCTTAGTCATGAACAAAGAAGACAGATTTCATGGTAATATATTTGTTTAAAGATTTAGGTATCTTTTGTTGTCTTGTTAATGAGTATTTACATTGAAATTTGGTCATGATCCATTTCTTAAGTAGAAGTGTTTGATGGTTTGTATTTTTAATAAGATTGGTAGCATCTTTAATGAAGACCATGTCGTCTACTTTTTTTGTTTCTACCACACTCTGGGTACATACAGTAAAAATATAATAAGTAGGTCTTAAATCTAGTTTGTGGTACTCTAGTAAAAATTTACAGGCCTATATACAAATAGTTGTATAGTAGTATTTCTACAATCTTTCCTTGGCAATTAGCTTTTTTTTTTTTTAATTTTTTTAAATGTTTATTTATGAGAGAGAGAGAGAGACAGAGCACGAGCAGAGGAGGGGCAGAGAGAGAGGGAGATCCGAAGCAGGCTCCAGGCTCTCAGCTATTAGTACAGAGCCCTGACGTGGGGCTCGAATTCACAGACTTCGAGATCACGACCTGGCCAATTAGCTTATTTTTAAGGCATCATGTTTTTGTTTTTGAATTAAGTTATTTGCCTCAGAAATGTTTTTGGTAGTTACAGGATTGAAAAACTTAAAAAAAATTTATATTTAATATAATAGCTACACTAATACTGACCTTGTAATTCAGTTATACTCACAATAGAGCATGAAATTTATAAAAAGAGTTGATTTTTAGAAGTATCAAAGGATGAATTTATAAGGATTCTGGGAAATAGAACAGTTTCCATGAAAGATGCAGTTCTTGTTTCCTATTTATTTTTTTAATCTTAAAAAAAATTTTTTTAAAGTAGGCTCATGCCCAACATGTGGCTTGAACTTCATGACCCTGAGATCAAGAGTTGGATGCTCTACTGACTGAGCCAGCCGGTGCCCCTTATTTCCTACTTATAATTAGAATATTTTTTTCTTGTAAAACTTCACTTTAAAAAAAATCAGGAAATATAAACAGACATATTAAAATTTAGTTTTGTCAGAGAAAATAATGTAAAATGTACATACGATTTGTCATAGAGCAGAATGTGAAATAGTGTCATAAATCATATCTGAATATAATTTTAGAAATTATATAATCCGACCTTCTGATTTTACCCAAAGGAAACTGAAAAACTAAGTGATCTGTCTGACATTATGTAATGAATTACCAGCAGAACTAACCTTTAGTTCTGGACTTATCTTTCATGCAAAAACTGTTTACTGAACATTTACTACAGCATGCACTGCTTTGGGTGCTATTCATGAGCCTGAAAAAGTTATAACTATAACAAAACTGTTTTTGAATAAACACATCATATTGATTTAAACATCAAAGTTTTTACAAGAATTTATTTAAAGACTTTCTTTTAGAAAGGAGTATCTGTGCCATTCTGTTGTTGATATTATCCTGGGTATTGATATTTTTCATTGAGGTTTTTGGTTTTTTAAATTTTTTCAATTATTCTCTACTGTTATTTTGAAATGATAGAAACTTACCAGATAATGAGCACAACACAGAACATAGATCTTCTTGGTGTCCAGAGAAAAGACTCTGACAGCATAGATCCTTATGTGGGGCTTGAACTCACAAATTGTAAGATCATGACCTGAGCTGAAGGTTATAGTTCTGTTATTCCCTTGGATTGCTAAAATAATTTGAAATTTGATTGCTGAGGAGAAAGAGTCTGCTTATGCCTTTGAAATAAATATTGCTCTTCTATGCATGGTGACTCATTGGGAGTTAAAATTTTAGAAAAAAATCATGGTATTTTTCTCTTAGGATGTGAGATGCATTATAACAAATAAATGACATAAGGGAGAAAAGTGTTTTCTCCCTTTTGGGTTCAGGAATAGCACTTAGGAGTTTAGTCTATGTATTGACATCAGTTTATTGTACTTGGTAATATCATAGCAGGAGAGGTGCCTTTGGGTTGTAGGATTGTGGAGGAATTTTGCACATGGTATTTGTACTATCCTTTGCAAGGAAAGTAGTAGATCTCATGGAACAGTTGTTATTTCCATGTTTCCTCTAAGCTAGTTGTATGACTTTGGAAAAAGTCACCAAATCTTTTTCTACCTTTGTGTTTGCAAATGATGAGTTTGGTATAAATGAGGGCTGAGGACCTTCAGCCTGAAATAAGCATTTCGTTTGGTATTGAGAGAATATTTTGGCAACAGAAATGCCTTGCTTAAGCAGGTGTTTAGGTAACCATGCAGGCATCAGTGGAGAATTTGAGTATGTTATTTTAAGCCTTGTAACAAATTTTTAAAAATATTATAGTTAACATACAGTGTTTACAACAAAAATTTTTAAATGTTTATTTTTGAGAGAGAATGAGAGAGCTTAAGTGAGGGAGGGGCAGAGAGAGCAGGAAACAGAGGATCCAAAGTGGGCTCTGCACCGACAGCATAGAGCCCTATGTGGGGCTTGAACTCAGAAACTGAGGTCATGACCTGAGCCGAAGTTGGACGCTTAACCAGCTGAGCCTCTCAGGTTCCCCCTTGAACAAATTATTTTTTAGTATCATTGTTTTCTTATTCTTAGCTGCAGTAGGTTTCTGAGTTTTCTTAGTGGAAGATACCGTAAGAGAAAAGTGTCTAGTCAAGCCAGCTTGTTAATGAGTTGAGATAAAATTTAGCCCCTGCAGTAAAATATTTGTATCATTACTCAGGCAACTGCAAATTTTATTTATCCACAAAGAACCTGGTAAAGATTAAATTAAAAGAATGGTTTCCATTAGCAGATTTTCATTTATAAGTTTTCATTCGTTGAATTTGTTTTTGTATTTTTTTTTACTCGGCTGTTTATATAGAAAATTAAGGGGAAGTATTTGAAAGAAATGAATGATTGAGGGTTGAAGATGATTGTGAATGATATTATTAGTTTCGACAGTGATTTACTTGCCATTTTTCTTTCCAACGATTTCTCTTTTGAACTGTTTATTCTATTAGTAGCTTTTAAAAAACTAGGTAAGTTGTTTTTAAAAAATAATGCTTTTAAAAACTTGTTTCACTTTTGGTAAAGCTCTTTCTTATAAGGTTCCCTTTATCACTGACTTCTCATGTGATGCACGTTTCCATCCCTTTATCACCACAGGGGCACACCACTGTGCACATTCCTGTAGCTGAATTCGAGGGCTGTGTTGATGTCCTGGGCCCAAGGGCCTGTGCACTAGTATTGTGTGTCAGTAGGACAAAAGGATGGCGCCATCCATCCTGCTCTGTGCGCCAGTAACTAGAATTAATTACAAACCAATCGAATCCGTTGCAGCCAATTGGTAAACTAATTGGTAATTTTAGCTGTATATCTATATGTAGTTATCTGAATGCCTATAACATTACTTTCAGAGCCACTTTTGTTCTGTTTCATCCTGCTTGACAAAATGGCTTCATAGCTGTAGGGAGAAAGATGTGCATCAGTGACTAACAGGCTGCTTCAGCTGCTTGTCTTGTTTGTATTCCCTTGTTCATAAAACATGACTCGGATTACAGCTGCATGGTACCACTCTGATCATTTCTGATAACATTGTGCTAAACATTCCTTAAAATAGGTTGTTTAAGCCACCAAATGTACTTTCTCTGTGCCAACTAGTATCAAAAGTATAGCTGCTTATATGCTTTCCCATTAGAGGGTTTTTTCTTTTTCTCTTTCTTTCTTTGGCAAAAAAGAAAATCATAAAACTTCTGAAATATTCTGAATTTCATCTTTTTGTGCCTAATGTAGGTGATTTAAGTTGAATTTAATTGAATTTGAATTCTATTCATAGACTTGAGAAAATGAAGCCAAGCAAATTAAAATAATTTTTCCTTTTCCTGATTGTAGAAGACTTTTATTACCAGGGATTTGGCACTAAGAATTACCTTTGAAAGTAAATAAACAATACTTCGTTGTTCAGAAGAGTATTTTAAATTAGAATATAACTTTTATGACTAATGTGAGGTTGGTATTGTATTTTGTGACTAATTTGGCACACATTATTAATCTTGGGTCTGATTTCCAAAGTGTATCTGTATTTTAAAAGACATAAATGTAAAGTATTTTTGAGGTTTTGAGTTCCACTCATACTAGAAATACTTAGTTATGGAAAAGTAACATATTTATAAACCAAATGATCATTTTTATAATTGGTTGGAGTTCCACTGATGCTAGAAAGTAAGAGTTATGAAAAGTAACATTTATAAACCAAATGATGATTTTTATAGTTGGGTGCTGGTATTTTCTAATGATCATCTTTGAGAGTATGGAAAGTTGCCATTTCTAGTAAAATGAGACTGGTATGTCTCCATAGTAAGGTGAGAATGGTATAAGAATTTAAATTTCTTTGTCTTATATATTTTAAATGACAACTTAGGGCAATTAACCTCTATCTACAAACATATTTACACTTGGGATCAAGTTTTCTTTCTGAGCAATGGAGTGGATCTCAGTGTCCTATACTTCTATAGTCTTAATATAAATTTTCATTGCGATTAGTATGCAAGACTAATCAGTGCCAAGAAAAAAAGTCTTTGCCAAATATGTAGAATGGTGTATTACAGTAATGTAACACAGATTATCTAAACATGAGAGTTAGCTTTCCCTGCTAAGATCAGGAACAAAATATTGATGTCTGCTCTTACTGCTTCTGTTCAGTCTTGTACTTGAGGTTCTAACCAAGGCAATTAGACAAGATAAAGAAATAGAAAGCATCCAGATTGAAAGGAAGAAGTAAAATTATATCTGCAGATGACATTGTTCTACATATAGAAAACTCTGTAGAATCCATTCACACACATAAAATTATTAGAGTTAATAAACTCGGAAAGGTTGCAGAATACAAGATCAATACATAAAATTGTGTTTTTATATGTTAGTAATGCACAATCAAAAAATGAGATTAAGAAAGCAGTCCCATTATAATAGCATCAAAAAGAAGAAAAAAAAGATTTAGTAATAAATTTAACCAAAGACGTTCAAGACTTGTACACTAAAAACTACAAAACATCATTAAAAGAAATTAAAGAAGACCTAAATAAAGAGGAAGACATCTGAGCTTATGGATTGGAAAATTTAAGATGGCAGTGCTCCCCAAAATGATATACAGATTCAGTGCAGTCTCTACTGAAATTCTAATCTCCTTTTTTGCAGAAATGGACAAGCTGTCCTAAAATCTGAATGAAAATGCAAGGGACAAAGAATAGCCAAACCAATCTTGAAAAGAACAAAGTTCTTTTTAAAACTCAGAATTCAAAACTCACTACAAAGCTACAGTAATCAAAATAGCATGGTACTGGATCAAGATAGACATAGATCAATGGAAGAGAATTGAGAGCTCAGAAATAAATCCACATCTGTCCATTGATTTTTGACAAGGGTGCCAAGACCATTTAATGGAGAAAGAGTAGTCTTTTCAACAAATGGTACTGGGATCAACTAGAAATCCACATACAAAGAATGAATTTGGATTTCTGCCTCACACCATATACAGAAAATAACTGAAAATAGATTAAAGACCTAAATGTAAAAACTAAAACTGTGAAATTCTTTCTATAGGTGTAAACATATAGGTGTAAATCTTTGTGAACTTGGACTTGGCAGCAGTTTCTTAGATATGATACCCAAAACACAACCAAAGGAAAAATAAATAAATTGAACTTCATTAAAATTAAAACTTATGTGTATATAGGATGCTATCAGGTGACAAGACACCCCACAGAATGAGAGAAAATATTTTCAAGCCATGTATCTTTTAACAGCCTAGTATCTAGAATATATAAAGAACTCTTGGAGCTCAAAAATATAAAGGACAGATGACCTAAGGCTAAAAATTGGCAAATGATTTGATAGACATTTCTTCAAGGAGGATTTGCATAAGTCCAATAAACACATGAAAATAGTCTCAATAATTTTAGTCATCAGGGAAATTCAAATAAAAACCACAATAATACTATACTCATTAGGATGACTAGACTTACCAAATCAGAAAATAGCAGGTGCTGCTGAGGTTGTGAAGAATTTGGCCCTCATACAGACGTCCTCCAGGTTCAGTTCCAGACCACTGCAATCAAGCAAATACCACAATAGAGCAAGTCAATGAATTTTTTGGTTTCCCAGTACATATAAGTTATGTTTATACTATACCGTAGTCTAAGTGTGCAATAGCAGCTATCTAAGGAGACAATGTATGTGCCTTAAAATACTTTATGCTAAAAATTGCAACAATCATCTGAAGTTTCAGTGAATTGTAATTACTGATTACAGATCACCATAACAAATAGAATAGTAATGAAAGTTTGAAATATTACAAGAATTACCAAAAATGTAACACAGAGGGGTGCCTGGGTGGCTCAGTCGGTTAAGTGTCCGACTTCGGCTCAGGTCATGATCTCACAGTCTGTGAGTTCAAGCCCCGCATCGGGCTCTGTGTGGACAGCTCAGAGCCTGGAGCCTGCTTTGGATTCTGTGTCTCCCTCTCTCTGTGTCCCTCCCCTGCTCATGCTTTGTCTCTCCTGCTCTCAAAGATAAATAAAACATTAAAAAAAAAAATGTAACACAGAGACATGACGAAGGCAAACACTGTTGGAAAAATGGCATAGATAGACTTGCTTAGTGCAGGGTTGCCACAAATCTTTAATTTGTAAAAAACACGATATCTGCCAACTGCAGTAAAATGAACCATAGTCAAATGAGGCGTGCCTATATATTGCTGCTGGGAATGTAAAATGGTGCATCTGTTGTGGAAAAAATTTTGGTAGTTCATGTTAAATTTAGAGTTACCATAAGACTTCGTAAATCCAATACTATGTATACACCTAAGAGAAATAGAAAAATATGTTCATAGAAAAACTGGGACGTGAATGTTCATAGCAGCATTATTCCTAGTGGGCAAAAGGTGGAAACAAGCCAAGTATCCATCAACTGATAAGTGAATAAGCAAAATTTATTTCTTTATGCAATTATTTAGTCATGAAAAAGAATGAAGTACAGATACCTGCTACCAGATGGCTGAATCTTGAAAACATTGAGTAAAAGAATCTAGCCACAAAAGACCGTGTCTATACGATACTATTTATTTGAAATGTCCAGAACTGGCTAATCCACAGAGACAGAAAGTAGATTAGTGACTTCCAAGGGCTGGAAAGAGGAGAGAATGGGGAGTGACTACTAATGGGTACTGGGTTTCTTTTGGGGGTGATAACAATGTTCTGGAGTTGGATAGATGCACAACCCTGTGCATGTACTAAAAGTGACTGAATTGTATAATTATAAATGGTAAATTTTATGGTGTGTGACTCATCTCAACAAAAAAAAATGAGCAAAAAAATTGCCAGTATTGTACAGACTCTTCTAGAACTCTTTCAGCATAACCTCGATAACCAAAGGTTTCAGGAGAAAGGAAAATATAGACCACTTAGGAGTACGGATGCACAAATCCTAAAGCAAATATTGATATATTAATCTGGTGATTCAAAAACTGGACACACAGTTAAGTTAGGTTCATTCCAGTACTGCAATGTTGGTTTTAACATTTGAGAATGAAATTTATATTTACCAAATTAGATGAGTAAAGATGACAATCATATGATCGTCCCAGTAGGTCTAAGAAAATATTTGATGAAAATCAGCGAACTGAGAATAAAAGGGAACGTCTTTACTAATAGAAAGAATCTTCCAAAAAACCTATGTAAACATTATACATAATGGTGAAATGTTGAGAATTTTCCTTCTGAAATTGGGAATGAGACAAAGTCTGCTCTCTTTATTTCTATTCAACATTGTCCTTAAGACCCAAGCCAACACAGGAAGACAAGAATAACATATAAAATATATAACACTCGGAGAGGAAGAAATAAATATATCATTATTCATAGATGACATATTCACATTTATGTATTTAGAAAATCCAGAAGAATCTAAAGAGAAATTATTAGATGTATTGAGTGAGTTAAAGTTGCTGGATACAAAAATCAACAGTAACAGAAAATGAAAAAATATTTTAACAACTACCATTTATTCTTAGGGCTAAAGTTAAAAAAAACATGCAAGACCTTTACACAGGAAACTGTCAAACATTTTGAGAGAAACTGAATAAGATACAAGTATATATAGGTATAAATAAGATATATATATTTTTTCATAGACCAGAAAAGACAATATTATAAGAATGTCAGTTTTCTTCTAGTTGATTTATAGAATCTATGCAAGTACAATTAAAATTGTATATTTAATTTTTTCTCCTGGGAAATTGACACTCCGATTTTAAAATTCGTATGGAAATACAAAGGGCTGGCATTGGCCTAGGCCAACTTGCAGTCAAAGATATAGTTGGAGGAATTACTCCACTGGATTTTGCGTTTTATTTTAGAGCTACAGCAGTGTAAGCTAGGTTGATATTGGTACAAGAATAGATAAACAGACCAGTATAATTTAGGAGAGGCTCTACAAGACAATATTGGAGAATATCTTCCTGACCTGTGGTAGGAAAATACTTGCTTAAAATTGATGCGAATAGTATCAGTCTTAGATAAAAGAGTCAGAAGTTAGACTAGCTTAAAATTAGGAGTTTATGTTCATCAAAACATTCTATTCCATTAGGAGAGTAAAAAGTCAAGTATATGTGTGCAACACATATAACCACAAAAGGCCCATATCCAAAAGATGTAAGGAACTCCTTCCCATCAAAGAGAAAAAGGCAAGAGTGTTTAATAGGTACTGGGGTAGAGTCTTGAATAGGCACTTCACAATGAGGATGGCTAATAAGCATATGAAGAAGGGCTGAAAATCATTAATTATCATAGAAAAACATCTTGAAACCAAAATGAAACCATTACACAACCATCAACCAGCGTGGCTCACGTTGAAGTTAAAGAAAACCCCAAACAGACAATGTCAAGTGTAGTTGAGGGTGTAGAGTAAGGAGGACTCATACACTGCTGGTGAGAGTGGCAAGCACTTTGGAAAACAGTTTGGTGTTGTGTACTGGAGTAGGACATATGCTCATCTTGTGACTCAGTATTTCCTCTCTTGGGCTTATTCTCAACAGAATGCATATATACGTGCAGAGGACATACATGAATAACAGTATATAATTTGGAAATCACTCTAATGTTCTTCAGCTGTAGATTGGATAAATAAATATGCATGCAATAGCATACTGTTCAGGAGTGACCTTGGATAATGGCAATAAGTGAATTGCAGGTTCATCTTGCAATGTGGATGAACTTAGTAAACAAAAGTAAAAAAGAAGTCACAAAATGTTAATACTCTATGAATTCATTTACATGGATTTCAAAATTAGGTAAAATTAAACTATTGGAAGTCGAAGCAGTGGTTGCTTCTGAGCAAGGACAGAGTAATGATTGGGAGGAGACACCAGGTAATTTCTGGAGACTAGCATTGTTCAGGGTGGATGGATGCATGGGTCTTTGCTTTGCAATGATTATCCGTATATACATTTATACACTTCACTGTTTATTAAACTTAATAATAAAAAAGATTAAAAGAATGGCCACTTGGCGGGGGGTTGGGGGGCGGTTCTTGAGAAGGAAAGTCAATACCATCTCTCGGTCTTTAGACTCTCAGCTTTACTAGTTTCTTACCGGGCAGTGAGAATGAAAATAAAACAAGACCCAAAAAACTAAATCAGTAGGTTTTGCTACTTTCTCAATGAGGAGTATAAATGTAAAAACTATTAATTCCTAAGTACTTTAGTCTAAAGTTTTTTCTTAAAACTTTTCAGTATCAGAATGGAATTTAATAATTATTGTTTGTTTTAGGAGGTGTTAATGATGCTGGATAACTATGTGAGAGATTTCAAAGCATTGATTGACTGGATTCAACTTCAGGAAAAGCTAGAGAAGACAGATGCTCAAAGCAGGTAATGAACTCTGGTCTTTATAGCAGCCAGCAATATCAAAAGCGGTCATTGAGGTTGACAATGAACTTGACCTAAGTTTAACTTGAAACTTGTAAAAATCCAGAAGTTGGGATCTGTACTTTTTTTTTTAAATTTTTTTTAAAACGTTTTTATTTATTTTTGAGAGACATAGAGACAGAGTGTGAGCAGGGGAAGGGCAGAGAGAGAGGGAGACACAGAATTCGAAGCAGGCTCCAGGCTCTGAGCCATCAGCACAGAGCCCAGCGCGGGGCTCGAACTCACGAACTGTGAGATCATGACCTGAGCCGAAGTTGGCCGCCCAACCAACTGAGCCACGCAGGCGCCCTAGGATCTGTATTTCTTATTCAGTTCAGTAACAGATATTTATTGGGTACCTGCATTCAGGATGCAGAAGTGTTTAAAAGATGTGATGGATTTAAATAAGTGGTTGGCCTTTTTTATTTTATTTTTTAAAGTTTATTTATTTATTTTGGGGGGGAGCAGAGCACGAGCAGGGGAGGGGCAGAGAAAGGAAGAGAGAGAGAATCCCAGTCTGTGCTGATAGAATGGAGCCTGCCTGTGGGCTTGAATCATGAGATCATGACATGAGCTGAGATCAGGAGTGGAACACTTAACCAACTGAGCTACCCAGGCGCCCCAGGTTGTTGGCCTTTTAGATGAAGAGAGAAAATTAAGACAGCTATGGAAATGCAGAGCATGCATGAAGTAAAAGTAATGTAGGGAAAATTAAAGTATTTCTTATTTATTTATTTAAGTTATTTTGAGAGAGCGCTAGCACGCAATCAGGGTAGGTGCAGAGAGAGAGGAGAGAGAATCCCAAGCTAACTCCGTGCCATCAGCACAGAGCCCAATGCGGGGCTCGAACCCACAAACAGTGAGATCATGACTTGAGCCAAAGTCTGATGCTTAATTGACTGAACCACCAGTTGCTCCATATTTCTTCTTAATTTAGTACTCACTGAGTAAATTCATGAATTTTGATTAGGGGAGTAATGAGAGATCAAAGTTACTTTAAAAACCTTTTTTTTTTATTTCAAATTTTTACTTAAATTCCATTTCAGTTAACATGTAGTATATTAGTTTCAGAAGTAGAATTTAGTGATTCATCACTTACATGTAATACCTAGTACTTATCACAACAAGTGCCCTCCTTAATATCCCTCACCAATTTAACCCATCCCTCTGCCTACATTCCCTCCAGCAACCCTCTTAACTATAGAGTTAAGAGCCTGTTTTATGGTTCACCCCCCCCCCTCTTTTTTTCTCCCTATGTTAATCTGTTTTGAGAAACTTTCATTTGAAATCACCATACAACATCTGAGTCCTAAGCGCCAAGCTCTGGAACTATTGTAGTGAAAGAAACAAACACTGTCCCTGCCCTTAAGACATATATAGTGCATTCACAGAATAGATTGATGTGAAATACTTATCATGCACAAAATTCATCAAAAAGAAATACAGTGTACTTGGGGAATATAAAAAAAGCACCATCAACCAATTTGCTAAACCCAGGAAAGCTTCCCCAAGGAGGTCATATTTAAGTGAGACATAAATGTCAAATAGGAGTTAGCTTGACAACGAGAGAAAAAAAGAGTAATCCTAGGTAGAGATAGTGAGTATATGTGATATCCTGGAAGTAGAAGAGATGACAGTACAGTTAGGGAATTTAGAGTTTAGCAGGACTGCAATAGAGAGAACAAAGGGAAGAGTAGCACGAGATGAACCTGGAGAGGTAGTTATGGAGGGTTCTGTAGACATGATACAAACTTTAGACTTTTTTAAGTAAGTAAGTGACATGTCAGGTTTGTGATTTTAAAAATCTTTCTGGCTGCAGTGGGAAGGTTGAAGTGCAGCAGTATAGTTTATAGATTATGGCTATTCATGCTAGAATAGTAGCAACGGGGAGAGTTGAGAGATGACTCTAGAGATAGGTGATCAACTAGACTTAGTATTATTTTGGTTATGTGCACAGGCAGAAGAACAATTTATTACTCGCCTAAGCTTATAAGTGAAAATTGAGCCTTTGTGAACTGGGCCAAGTCACTTGAAGCTACAATGGTACCTTTTTACCCAGAGAAAACAGGTCTAGGCTGCCTCTTTCTCTTGGATTTAACTGTGGTTCACTTTCTGTAAGTGGAATCATCCAGTACAGAATATGTTTTTTGTCCTATTCTGAGATACCAGCCCCATAAAGGGATGAGGAGAATAAAGGTATCCCAAAAGACAAGTCCAGGAAGCCTTGAGGCCCAGGAAACCAAATCCAGGGGAACCATGATATGTTGATTCTTTTAACATTATTGTTCCTCATAATGAAAAAAATTTTTTAATCCAGTGTAGTCAACATACAGTGTTATATTAGTTTCAGGTGTACAATATAGCAATTGAACAATTCTATACATTACCCAGTGCTCATCAAGATAAGTTACTCTTAATCCCTTTTGCCTATTTCACCACCCCCCCCCCCCACCTCTGGTGACCATTGTTCTCTGCAGTTAAGAGTTTGTTTTTTTGTTTTTCGTCTTTCCCTTTTGTTTTGTTTCTTAAATTTCACATATGAGTGAAATCATATGGTATTTGTGTTTCTCTGACTTACTTTGTATTTCATAATGAAAATTTTTGATATGGTGTTTTTGGTACTTGATTTACCCACACTCCCTGGATGGGTCAAACCTGGTTGTGTTTGTACCAAACAATTTCATACTTAACCCTGGATAAGAGGTGATTAGATTTGTGGGAGTGAGGAGTTTACTGGGTTAAACCAAGTTAAGGGATCATCATGCTGATTTGGGATTGGTAGCTCTATTGTTTTTGTGAAGATAAGCAGAAGAAAGCAGGTTCAAGGAAAAAGGAAAGATATACCCAGAAAATCAGGAAAATGAGAAATCATGTGGTCTTTGAGAGCTTAAGAGTGTTGCTTTAAAGCCTCTCTCTTGGTCTTATCCTCATGAGTCTTTGATTATAGTTTTTTTCCACCTTGGATGTTCTTGACCTTGTACACTTTATATCCTTACAATAAATTTTTATTTTCTTTTTCTTTTCTTTTTTTAAAATTTCTTTTAAAATTTTATTTATTTTTAATATAATTTATTGTCAAATTGGCTAAAATACAGTGTGTACAGTGTGTTCTTGGTTTTGGGGGTAGATTCCCGTGATTCATCGCTTGCACACAACACCAGTGCTCATCCCAGCAAGTGCCTATCACCCATTTTCCCCTTGCCCCCACCCCCCCATCAACCCTCAGTTTGTTCTCTGTATTTAAGAGTCTCTGTGGTTTGTCTCCCTCTCTGTTTTTGTCTTATTTGTCCTTCCCTTTCCTGTGTTCATCTTATTTTGCCTAGCATAATACACTCTAGTTCTAGTTGCTGCAAATGGCAAGATTTCATTCTTTTTGATTGCTGAATAATTTTCCACTGTACAGTGAAACCTTGGTTTGTGAGCATAATTCATTACAGAAGCATGCTTGTAATCCAAAGCACTTGTATATCAAAGCAAATTTCCCCATAAGAAATAATGGCAACTCAGATGGTTCGTCTCACAGTCCAAAAATATTCATATAAAAATGATTGCCATACTCTAATATAATACAAAATAATAAAGAAAATACAAAATAAAAATAAAAATAAATAACCTGCACTTACCTTTGAAAACTTTCGTGACTGTTGTGAGGAAGACAAGAAAGAGTGTTGGGAGCCGTTTTGGGCTCGCAGGTTGAGACACCTCCCTGTGTGGAAAAGGTTGAAGCAAAGCTCCCGCCAGCCAAACTGGCGCCTAATCTTACCTCCTTCTAAATAATCTTTCAGGCCTGGATTTCTTAAACTGCTCTCGTTGGCCCAAGGGATATAATGCTCTTTGGTTTTATGGCATATGGAAAAGGGGACCTGGAGTGCAATGTCTTGAGAGTGACCTGGCCAGAAGTAACCTCAAAGTTGCCTCTTGGGGATAGGTTACACAGATTGATCATACAGAATAGCAGTTATAAGTTGGCTAGAAATTAGTAGTCATTAGGACCCGAGACTCCTTGAACCAAACTAGATTTTCCCTGCAGGTATCGCATTGTGTTAATCATCCCCTCAGCCCCACCATAAAATCTCAAGGCACGTCTCTGTAAAACTTCTTTCAGTGTTTAATTAACAGACTGATAGGAGAGATTGTAAAGAGACTTAGGACCTTCCCCGGAGGTTAGCCTAGCCCAAAAGTTAGAAGCACTGTTTATAGATATGGTCCAACACATATCTTCACTGATCAACAACAAATACTGAGTACCTTCCTGAGGTTAACATTTCACAAATCCTTTTGTAATTCTCATCCCCACACTCCCTTATAATAAAAAGGCAATAACAAAATACTCTTGCAAAAGCTACCATAAAAGAATAGATAGACATGAGCCCTTATGATTATGGATAGAATGACTCCTAATCTACCTATAAATGACAAACATAGGTCTTGAGGCAACAATGTATGTTGTTAAGAATGCATTGTCACTGATGTAATGTCACTCGCTACCTTTAAAAATAAAGACACTGAGACCAGCAGGGCAGAGATGCCAGAATTGCCAGGGCTGCCTGCTTAGTCATCAGACTGCAGCTTTCTCGTGGCTCTCTCACTTCCTTTCGGCTGACCGTCCGTCCTTCGTGGACCCCTAGATTCACCGGAACAAGGACCCTGGCAAAAGAGGAGGGTTATTATGTGGGACAACTTTCACTATCACTAATGGAATCACTGCTATCTGTTGGCTCAATGGAATCTTTTTCTTTTCATGCAACTTTAACAAAGAACCTATCCAATGATGCTTGCTTTTGACTCCTTTTGAGGGTTTCACGGAAATGTGACATTGCATTGTTAAACAGATTCATCGCTTGCACTGCTACAGCCTTATTCGGATGATGCTTTTCTACAAAACTTTGCACTGTTTCCCACATTTTACACATCATCTTAATCTTATTTGAAGTGAGGGATTCTTCTGCCTTTTTTTTCTTCCTCCTCTGCAAATGAGATACAGACGTAGACTTACAAAATCTTTCATTTTGGCCACTCGCATACCTTGTCTGTACTTCTTGATAATTTCCTTCTTAACTTCATCACATCATCTCCTCCTTCTCACTGCCTTTATTTTCAACCTTTTTCTGCATGGGAGCCATTGCACGGATGTTAAAGACAGTACAGTATTAATAAACTCTTGTCATATACTGTATTTAATGTAACTGGCAATAAGGCAGCATAGGAAAAGGTCTGTATCTGCAGGCACTTCAGGGTCTCTTCTGCTTCTACACACATTTTAGAATTGTTTGTTCTAGCTCTGCGAATAATATTGGTATTATTTCGATAGGGGTTGCGTTGAATGTGTAGATTACTTTCGGTAGTTTTGACATTTTAAGAATATTCTCCCAATCCATGAGCATGGAATGTTTTTCCATTTCATGTCTTCTTCAATTTCTTTCATAAGCTCTTTCACAGATCTTTTACCTCCTTGGTTAGGTTTATTCCTAGGTAGTTTATGATTTTTTGGTGCAATTGTGAAGGGAATCGATCCTTAATTTCTCTTTCTATTGCTTCATTATTGGTGTATAGAAATGCAACCAATTTCTCTACATTGATTTTATATCCTGTGACTTTACCGAATTCATGTATCAGTTCTAGCAGTGTTTTGGTTGGGTCTTTTGTGTTTTCCATGTAGAATATCACTGGGACATCTCTTTTTATCTTAACAGGTTATCAGTGTATCCACTCTTTGCTTCTTGAGGCAGCTCTTAGATATAGAAAGCAACCTTAAATTCCCTCTAGATGGCATTATCCATCTTCTATTCCTCAAATCATGCATCAAAATTCATTTCACCTAGACTTGAGATTTAAATGTAAAAACTGCAATATTTATATATTTTTGTTTTGGGTAAGAATTCTAAGACAAAAGCAGAAACCACAAAGGAAAGTATTAATAGGCTTAATTTAATAGAAATAAAATATATCTTTCTACATTAAAAAAAACACAAAAATCAAATTAAAATGTAAATAATTCTGTCATCTATGCCAAAGGATTTGTAGCCATAATAGTAATAATAATAGTAGTAGTAAATGATTTCAAATTAAGTAGAAAATGATGCAAATCCCAGTGGAAAAAATGACAAAAGATACCAACATGCAAATCCTAAAAGAAGACATTTAAATGGCTTGTAAAAAAGTTCAGCTTTACTAGTAGTGATAATAAAAATAAATAATTTCAAAAACAAAAGGAAATATTTTGCTAAAGAATTTTTAAAAAATAAACACCGTTACTAAAATTTCTGTAAGAAAAAGAACTTGTCAGAGACCGATACTCTAGCATAGAAGTCAGCAAACTTTTCCTGTAAAGTGCCAAGTAGTAATTATTTTAGACTTTGCAAGCAATGCTCTTTCGCAAGCCATTGACATTTCTAAAATAAGATACTGTTGATGAGGTTTAAGGGAAATTGGCACTTTTTATCTGGTTGAAGTATAATTTGTTAGAACCTTTCTGAGAGGTGATTTGACAATAAATTGTCAAAAGCTTTAGACTTTATTTGCATAATCTTTTATCTGAATTTTCTTGTTTTCTAACAACAAATATCACTTTTTAATATGAAAAGAAAATCACAACCAGTAGATTGAATGCAGGGTAAGAAAGAAGGAGATTCTGGGGAGTTATGGAGGTTCTCACTGGGGGCATTAGGGACAGAGAAAACGCTGCTTGAGAAAAACATGTTAGTAAAAATTATGCATCTTTTCAAGGTTTTTGGGGCCAGTGAAGAAGTTAGCTTTCCCAGCAAAGAGCAAGGAAATGTTTATGTTCCCACCTCCATGTAGAGAAAAGGGGACTTCATATTTTCTTGTGTATTCTTCATTTAACCCTCCCAACTGTTTTACTGTCTTGATCTCTGTTCTACACACTTGGTTTTCCAGGGCATCATACACCAGTTGAGTTGTAGAAGTAGGCTGATTTAGTACAATTGTCTTTTTAATGTGTTTTCAGCTTGGTCTATGGGGACTTTAAAAGCGTAAGTAGTATCTCATATCTTTGTAACCCCAAAGCCCTTTTTAGATGTTGTTTTGCTGCAGGGGTGGAAAATCATGGACCATGCGGCCTCTGTGTTGCTTACCGGTAATATGGTAGCTTGCTGGTAAACAGTACTCGAGGGAAAAATTGTGACCTGATGTTTTCACCCAGTAACAACCAGAGAAAAGATTAAAATTTTTCTTTTTTCTCTGTTAATTTAATCTGTTGTATGTCTTGAATTGACAGACCAACTTCTTTGGCATGGGAAGTAAAGAAGATGTCTCCCGGACGTCATGTGATTCCGAGTCCGTCAACAGATAGAATAAGCGTAACATCAAATGCTCGAAGAAGCTTAAATTTTGGGTGAGACACACTCAGAAAAGCCTACTAAGGCTGGCATTACAGTAAATTATTTTCTATGGATAATATGGTATTATACAACTGATATTCCACTTAAAAAAAATCCATGTATATGTTTGTGTTTATGTTTGAAATTGTTGGAATCAAAAGTTTAAAAAATTCAGGACAGTAAAGTTTAACTTTTAGAACATGTAATATTTTCAAATATAATTAGGAATCAGAAATTAAAACTCATAAACATATTTCATGCTAAATGATTCATAACATGAACTGGCAATTTCTTTACAGCAGAAGATCTAAATGTATATCATAAACCATGTTACTGTCATGAAAATTACATCTTTATGCATTGTGATCACAAAAATGCAGTTTTATAGTTATTATTTAATGCATTTATATTTTAAATCAGTAGAAAAAAGAGTTACAAAGAAAAAAGACATTTTTTTTTTTGGATTTATTACCTATGTAGTTACTTTTATTAGTACCCTTTATATCTTCCCGTGGATTCAGGTTACTGTCTATTGTTCTTTCATTTTGGCCTGAAGGACCCTCGTTAGTATGTCTCGTTGGTCAGGTCTGCTACTGACAGTTTTTCTGTTTTTAATTTTGAGATTATCCTAATTTGTCCTTTAGTTTTGGAGGAATAGTTTTGTAGTGCATAGAATTCTTGGTTGAAAGTCTTTTTCTTTCAGGACTTTGAATATGTCCTTTGATAGTGTCTGTGTCAATAGATTGACAAATTAATGTACATTTATATTATTAAAAGGTAGGAGTTTTAAATTAAAATGTTTAAGTTATGTATATATATATTTTAAGAGTCCTCATTTAACTGAAATTTTCTTTTAAACTGAATTAAGGAGAGCTTTTATATCGTCCCTGTTTCTTTATAATACATTATGTTAAATTAATGAAGTATTAGATCAACATAAATGTTTAAGTATTTTTGACTTAAATTGCTATTGTATGGTACTCTGTATATGTGGATACACACACACACACATCCAATTTATTTAAAATTTAAATTTGTGTCTCCCCCTCTCTCCCTCCTCCCCACACCCCATTCATGCTCTGTCTCTCTCAAAAATAAATAAACTTTAAAAAAAGAAAAGAAAAAAAAATATATTAAGCATATATTTAAAATTTTAACTTTTTTTGGGGGGAGAAGTTAAGCAGTTTTGGGGTACCTGGGTGGCTCAGTCGGTTAAGTGTCTGGCTTTTGCTCAGGTAATGATCTCATAGTTCATGAGTTTGAGCCGTGCGTCAGGCTCTGCGCTGACAGCTTAGAACCTAGAGCCTGCTTCGGATTCTCTTTCCCCTTCTCTCTTTTTCTCTGCCCCTCCCCTGCTCGTGTGTTTTCTTTCTCTCTCAAAAAAAAAAAAAACAAAAACATTAACAAAAACAGTTTTGAAATGTATTAAATTTATTTAAATAAACATGATGTAAATGACAATGATAGACAAGTGACATTTATATAGTGAAATCAGTGGGGAGTAAAATGTTGCACTGCTTTTTTTTTTTTTTCTGCAGATATTGGGGAGAGAGAGCGAGGGAGAGAATCTTAAGAAGGCTCCATGCTCAGTGTGGAGCCCAGTGCAGGGCTCAGTGTCACCACTGTAAGATCATGACCTGAGCCAAAATCGAGAGTTGGATGCTTATCTGACTATGGTGCCCCTGCACTGCTTTTTGATTTGGAAACACTTCAGGTTCTTTTAGTTTTTATTATGCATGTTCCATTTCTTTTTATTGACTGCATAATTTTTCATAGTATTTATTTTTTCACTTTTTAATTTTTTTTCAAATTTTTTATTTTTATAATGTAAATATTTAATATGTAAATATTTAATATGTAAATATTAAATACCACACTACTGCACAACCAATGGGCCAAATAAGAAATCAAATGGTGAATCAAAATATGTCTCAAAACAGCTCGGAGCCTGAGCCTTCTTCGGATTCTGTGTCTCCCTCTCTCTCTGCCCCTCCCCAACTCGTGCTCGCTCTTTCTCTCTCTCTCTCTCTCTCTTCAAAATAAACATTAAAAAAATTTAAAAAAATATGTCTCAAAAGAAAAAGAAAATACAATATTCCAAAACCTATGAGAGCAGCAAAAGCAGATGTTAGAGCAAAATTTATGCTATAAATGCTTGTATTAAGAAAAAAAGTTGAAATAAACAGCATTACACCACAAGGAACTAGAAAAAGAAGAAACTTAGACGAAATTTAGTAGAGGAAGAAATAACAAAGAAAAATCAGAAATAAATAAAATAGAGACCAGAATAATATTATGTATTTAAAATTTAAAAATTTTAACTTTCATATTTGATTTATTAATGCAGAATTTTCTCCATAGGGGTTCACCTGGCACGGTGACTGCTCCCCGTCTGGCTCCCACAGGTGTCAGTTGGGCTGACAAGGTAAAGGCTCATCATACAGGCTCTGCTACTTCTTCAGATGTATCACCTGCACAGTCTTGTCCCCCAGTGACAGTGCAGAAGACTTCCCGCAGAAATGGCAAGTGACATTGAATCAACCTTTTTATGTGGTAAATAGGTGAAGGCTATGGAGTTTTATTTATTTTATTTGAAACTGGTGCTAATAGTATTGCATATTTATCTTTTTGCATCATTTATGTGATATAATTGGCCTTAAAATAATCTTAAAATAATAACATAATCTTAAAAACTGTATGAAAGCTTTTGCAAATCATTCTAGTCTCAGGTTTGCCCTGTGTAAACTTGAAGGAGAGTGATTCTTCTTAAAGAAATTTTTTTTAATGTTTATTTTTGAGAGAAAGTGAGAGACTGAGTGTGAATGGGGGAGGGGCAGAGAGAGAGGGAGACACAGAATCTGAAGCAGGCTCCAGGCTCTGAGTTGTCAGCACAGAGCCCAACATGGGGCTCAAACTCACAAGCCATGAGATCATAACCTGAGCCAAAGTCGGACACCAAACCGACTGAGCCACCCAGGTGCCCTGAAGGAGAGTGATTCTTTTGTCAATTCATTTGTAAGATCCTTTATAAAATTCTTTTGACTTAAATAGAAAAACAAAATTGACTACTAGTTCATTCTCTAAGCAGCATACACTTTTAGGTAGCACATCACTACTTGATTTCATTAATATTTGAATACCGTGTTGGTACTAAAATGATATTCTTATCTTTGCTAACCCATTTGTTTTCTGTACCGTCAGAATAATTAAGGGGCGCAAATAAATACAAGGACTGTTATTTCAAGGGCCTGTTTATCCCATAAGAATTTTCTTCATGGACTTTGACAACAGTGGCATTTGTACTTTATCATGCAAAACCTAGAGTATACAGTGCAGAAGCAGAGGCCACAGGAAGGTATTTTAAGAAGAGACTAGAGTCAGCCTTGATTTGGGAAGATCATTGTTGATACAATGGGGAGGATAAATGCCACGAGGGATGACCGGAGACTAGGGAGTAAGATTTTTATTTATTTACTTTTAAAGTTTTTATTTATTTATTTGGGGGGGAGGAGGAGAATGCATGTGCGCTTGAGTGGGGAAGGGGCAGAGAGAGAGAGAAGGAGAAAGAGAATCGCAAGCAGGCTTCATGCCATCAGCACAGAGCCTGAAGCAGGGCTCGATTTCATGAACCACAAGATCGTGACCTGAGCCGAGATCAAGGGTCAGACACTTAACCAACTGAGCCATTCAAGTGCCCCTGGGATTGAGATTATTATTAATCAAAAAGAGAAGTAATGAAAATGAGAAATAGATCTAACCAGAATCCCTTTTGGAATACAGACATTATCTTCTCTCTTTTAACTGAATGCTGTCTAAATTAGAATATAAAAAATAAAAACTGGTTGTCTAACGAAAAAAAAAAAAGAATTTCCTTCATAAAGCATTTTTATATTGAAGTCCAGAGTGAATTTTTTAATTTTAAACATTTACTAAGTTTAAGTTGTGCTAAACTTCTGATATATAGAAGTGTATATCCACCTAACTGTATATACATAAACTTATAAATACCAAACATAGTTCATATCAATAGTAATATTTTGAGCTTTACCTATGAAATTAATTTAATTTTTGGTCAAATATTTCATCTTTATAATAAACCTAATCTGATCATCAGAACCTTGAATCTATCTGAGGTTAAGGAATATAATCCTGGGCAGGACTTGGATATGGTAGTGGAATGGTCAGAACTGCCCCTAGCCCATACAGGATGCCTTGGTACAGTTTAGAAAAGGGAGTCTGAGCGGACACATACACCAATAAACTTGGCTTGGTGAGTGGAGCCTGGCAGGATTTCAGCTCTCGCTCGTTGTCTCAGCCAGGTGCCCTTAATGCAGGGCATAACCTGCATATAAGTGGCAGTCCTGGAAGGGGCTGCTCAGTGGTAGTGTGAGCAGGAAGTGGTGATCAGGCCACCCTTGTACTGCTTTACTCCTGTCTGAAAAAGGTTGATTCAATTTGTCTGGTTGAGTTTGGTCAGATAGGGGATCCCTTCTGCTTCTTCCAGCCACTTCTGTTGATTTTGTTGAAGAGGGAGATCTCCTTGAAATAGAAGAAGGTCATTTTCATATTCAGGTGTGCACATGGCTATGCAGCATCCAAGTGGTTTTTCAAGGCCTAATCTTAAGAAATAACCCAGTGTTCAATTCGTAATTCCTAAAACTTATGCTATCTAACTGGCAGAAGGTGAGCTGTGTCATTTCTCTGTTTTAAGTGTCAAGATTATCTTGAAGCACAAACCATAAGGAAGGCCTCTTCTGAAACTACCAAGATGAATTCGTCACTAGGAGTGGGAGATCAAACCATTGCTCTTGGATCCCTTGTCTTGTCTGCCTTCAGCCCTGGGTAGTGTGGAGAGACTGAGGAGAGAAGTGAGGAGCCAGTGGGCAATCTCTAGGCTGTGCTCTCACCCTAGGCCTGTGGGCCAGAGGCCCAGGGCGGTGGATTCCTCCAGCCGACCCCTTGGTGAGGCAGGCTGCCCTAGGTCTGTGCCCACCAGGCTGGCACTGAGGGCTCCGCCAGGTTCTCCCACTCTATCTGCTACTTAACTGCAGCTGCGAGGCCTTTGGGCCCAAGGACATGCTCGCGCCTGGGCTGCCCTTCTCCCAACTTCAGTGAAGTTTTTATATATCTATAGAGGCTTGAATTTTAGAATAATGCTAAGTAATCATGAATTTGTGTTGTAAGTTAAGGAGTAACTTGAGAATACTGCTTTCTCCTTTCTTCAATGAAACATCCCTTTGGAGGTTCTTGCTTCAGAAAGACATGTTTTATTGGACATAGCAAGGGCATTGCTACCTTTACGTTATGGATATTCTTTTTTCCATTTTGGTCTCAGTAAGTTGTATTGACTTATTTCAAATAATACTTCTTACTCTTACCCAGTATGTTGCCTTTGGTTTCTCTATACAGACTGAGTAGTAGTAGTAGAAACTCGAGAGTAGTCATGAGTTCTTTCCTCTAGGAGAAGGTAGGAAAATGTGGAATCATCAAGTTTAGTTTTTGCATTGTGAAAGATTCTGAGAAAAATGTGTTAAATCAGAAGTGCAGAAAATATCTTAAAAGAATCATGATATTGGCATTTATGATGGTTTTGTTTAAACCGTTATTTATGAGTGTGACTCATTTGGTTGATATGAAATGAAAGATCTTGATTATAACTAGGCTTGAAAGTATCCATATTCATATATAAGCAAATTTTGTTTTTTACTACTTTGGTCTCTGGGTTTGGGGTTTTGATGCACTTTTATGAAAGTGAATTATGGTATATCTTCAGTAACTTATAACAGCAGTTAGCTATAGTATTGAAATTTGTAATGATGGCCTAGAAAAGTGATTTTTGTTAAAGGTGACGGAAGCATATACATTTATTTTCCTCTTTCCCTAAACTCAACTAAAATGATATAGAAGATTTAATGTTTGTTTATTTTTGAAAGAGAGACAGAGCTCGAGCAAGAGAGGGGCAGAGAGAGAGACACACACACACACAGAATTGGAAGCAGGCTCCAGTCTCTGAGCTGTCAGGACAGGGCCTAACGTGGGACTTAAACTCACGAACTGTGAGATCATGATCTGAGCCAAAGTCAGATGCTTAACCAACTGAGCCACCTAGGCACCCCTAAAAGAATTTAAAAATAGGACTTAAGGGAGAAGAGATAGGAGAAGAGTTATGAACAGATTTTTGGAAGTTGGAAAGTAGAAAGACATTTTCTACTTTCAAATGTCAGTGGTGACATTTGAGTGAATTAACTGAATCCTAGACCCAGAGAGTGGGCAAAACTGTAAAGCAATCCAATTTGCTTCACAGAACTCCCAAAAAATAAGAAATTGGGAGCAGGTGACTCTGGAAGTGAGGATAAAGGCAGGGATTATATGTTAATCGTCCCAAATTCTCTCCACTTGCCCTCAACTGCGAGTAGTAGGATGACTGTATCTCCCTCACCCCAGCCAAATATTGGAGGTTTATTCTGTATAGAAAGAAAAAGAGATGGTATCTTACCGAGAGATACCAGGCAGATACAAACGTTGGGAGTGCTATATTGCTAACAAGGAGATTAAGTGAAAGAATATAAAGATAATGTTGAGATGCCTTATCCTAGCTTCTACTTCAAGCCGCCTTCTCTCTCCCACTGAACTGCCAGGTTTGCAGATCAAGAAAATCCACACCTGAGGAACAAATCCAGATCCAGTGTAGATCATGAGATTTTGGTCTTGACATTGATATGTAATAGGATGAGTGTCTGGTAGTCTTAGGAGACTTTGGAAATTGTAGGCTATGGTAGATAGTCTGCAAAGATGGATGCCAGCAGTTCCTCCCATTCCTGTCTATACATGCCATTCCCACTGTCAAGTGGTAGAGTCTGTTTCCCCTCCCCTTTCGTCTTTAGTTTGCCTTGCGACTTGATATGATCAATAGAATGTGACTAGAGTGATCAGTAAGTTCCCAGCCTAGCTCGTACAAGGCCTTTCACTTACCATTTTCTCCTCGTTGGAAGCCCAAGATAGGCCATTGAATAATGAGAAACTATGTGAAGAGAGAGAGGCCATGAGAAGTAGCTATCTCAGCCAACAACTGGTACCAAGACTTCAGGCACGTGGTGAAGCCATCATGAATATTCTAGCCTTATTTGAACCACTCTAGCTGACAGCATGTGGAGCTGAGAGGAGACCTCCCTCCACTGAGCGCTCCTCAGATTTCTGACTCAAAGAATTGCATGGAAATAACATGCTTAGTGTTTTAAGATGCTAGGTTTTGGGCTTGTTATATAAAAATAGATAATGGGAATATCCAATATTTGAGTAACATAAGTTTTAGAAAGAGAGAGAAAGAAAAGAAATCATGATATTATTAAAATTTACTTTAACAGAAGGATATGTTTCATCTTATAGTATAATTATATAGAAGTATAATTGCTTCTGCTAAACTGTCACTGGAACCCACAAGAAAATTGAACGTCTTCAAAATACTGAAGGAAAATGATTCTTATTTCTTTAATGTGTATTTATTTTGAGAGAGAGAAAAAGAGAGAGCACAAGCAGGGGAGGAGCAAAGAGAGAGGGAGAGAAAGAATCCCAAGCAGACTCCGTGCTGTCAGCCCAGAGCCTGATGCAGGGTTCAATCCCACAAACCTTGAGATCATGACCTGAGCCAAAAGCAAGAGTCAGGTGCTCAAACTACTGAACCATCCAGGCGCCCCTGAAGGAAAACGATTTCTAATCTAAAATACTGTGTTCAGTCAAATTATCTGTTACATGTGAAAGTAGGCTAAAGATATTTTCATTCATGCAAGATCTCAAAAAAAAATTTTTTTTTTTAACCTCCATGGACCCAGTCACTGCTGGAGGGACCCAGCCCAGAAGAGAGGCAAAAGTAATACTCTGTAGTACTGATGCCAGTATGATAGTTATGTATCAGTTCTAGGGAGCAACCAACCCAGATTTGTGATAGTCTCATTGCTCTGGAAGAGAGGAATTCAGAAAGATAAATGAAATTCTTAAAACATCTGATGTATTTGCACACATCAAGAAGCTTTTTAAAATTTAGGAGAGTTGAGGTTGAATTAATTTATGAGTGCAGTAGAAAATATCGAGGCTAAATAATGGAGCAAAAAGACATAGGAAAGTGCACAGAGGCACATAAGAGGCACAGCTGTAAATTGAATCTGTGAAGGGATGGAGTGAATGGTGCAAAGGTAATGAGATAATTTGAAGAGATAATCCCTAAGAATTTCCCCAAACTGTTGAAAGACATCAAGTCTCATATTTAAGAAGCACTGTGAACTCCAAGCAGGAAAAATAGAAAACAAATCTCATTAGGTAAAATATAATGAAAATACTAAAAATCAAAGAAAGAGAAAATCCTTACAAGTAGAGCCAAAAAAACCCCACAAAAAACAAAAGAGAGAAATAGAGACTATAGTTGACCCTTGAACAACCCTTGAAAAATCCATATATAACCTTTGTTATATGAACTTAACTATGAATAGCTTATTGTTGACTAGAAACCTTACAACATAACTAGTCAATTAACACATATTTTGTATATGTATTATATACTGTATTCTTATAATAAAGTAAGCTAGAGAAAAGAATGTTATTAAAATCATAAGGACAGATATATTCATAGTACTATATTATATTTTTCAAAAGAAATCCATGTATAAGCAGACCCACACAGTTAAACTAATGTTGTCCAAAGATTAACTTTATTTTCAAAGGAGCAGGGGTTAGTTGATAGCTAATGGAAGCCAGATGACCATGGAAGGACATCTTTTAGGTGCTGAAAGAAAATAACTGACAAGAAAGAATTCTGTATCCAGCAAAAAAGTAAAGGTGAAATAAAGACAATTCAAGACAAAAATCGAGAGAACTTATAATGAGTAGAATTACACTAAAAGAACTACTACAGACATTTTTTCAGGTTGAGGGGAAAAGATCCAAAATTGAGACCCAGAAATGCATGAAGGAATGAAGAACATCAGGAGGAGTAAACATGTGGAGTACATTATATATTTAGTGTTGACTGTGTGAAACATAATGTCTTGAGAAGCTTGCAATAAAGATAAGATGAGAATTTCTGACAATAGTCTAAAAGACAAGAGAAGGATAAATGGAGATTATTTTTTCTAGGGTCCTAGCATTGTCTTTGAATTTACAAAAATACTAGTGTTAGATATTATAAGTCAAGGACGTATTTGTGAATTCAAGAAAACCACACAGAGGAGTAAAGGAATGTTCAACTACTAAAATCTTTGTGATTAATGCAAAAGAAGCTAAGAAAGGGAAAAAAATCATAAAATAGATGAAACAAATGAAAACCAAATTGTAACACGGTAGAAGTAAATGCAAATATGTCAGTTCTTACATTAAAGGTAGTTGGTCTAAATATTAAAATTTAAGAGCAAAGATTACAATTGCATTAAAAATAAAACCCAACTGTATTCAGCTTAAAGGGATATACACCTTCAGTATGAAGACAGAAAAGTCAGAAGAAAAAGGTGGGAAAAGATAGTCAGTGAATATCCTATTCAAATCAAAGGTGGCATTGCATTAGTACCAGACCAAATGTATACAGTAGCCAAGAAACATTTTAAGGAGAAATCTTTTTTAATTATTAAAAGATTATTTTAATAGAATGGGAAAATAGTTATAAATTTATGTGTAACACCTCTTTAAAACATATAAAGCAAAACTTACAGAATTGAAAGAAAAATGGAAAAATCTATACTCCTACTTGGAGATTTTAACATAACTGTCTCAATGACTGATAGTACAAGAAGACAAAAATCAATCAAGATATACAATATCTAAACAATAGGATTAATGAACTTGATATAATTGGTGTGTCTAACAACTAATGCTATTCTTTTCCATTTTATTTCCTTTTGTTGCCTCAACCTAGAAAAATTTTACTGATCCTCTGTTTTGTGTGTCTAACCCATATTTTCGTAAACATGTTAATAATAGCTATTTTGAAAGTAAAATATCTGAACTACCTGTGGGTTCATTACTTTAAAATCATTTTTGAGGGGTTTTGAGTTATTTGACCCTGTTTTTTTTTTTTTGATTCCTCATAATATTTAAGTGAATGTTTAACATGGCATATTTAAAATTATAGAGACTGCTTTCAAAACTACTGTTGTTTTTTTTTTTCCTCCTGGCAAGAAGATAGAGTATAAGCAGTTCACCTTAATCCTTTAAGGTTTGGCTTGAGGTTTTATTAAAGTTGATGTGTTTCAGTTTTGTCCTTATTCCTTTTGGTTTCTTACCTGAAAATCTGGGGTGTTTGCCAAGGCTACTACATTCCCAAATTCCTCAGCACTCCACAGTTGCTATAGTATCTGCTTAGCTCATTAGCATCCCAGCTGCTGCTTTTTGCTGGGTGTCTTGGAGCCTTGCCCTGTATATGCAAAGCTTAGTAGCTGTCAGACCTCTAAAGGGAAGATTAAATGCAGGTTTTTTGGGCTCATTTTCTTGCAGTTCCTCCCTCTCTAAGATTTTTGCCCTTGAAGTTTCAGTTGTTTTAGACTCATTGAATTCCAATATCTGTTTCAGCCAGACAGGACTGCTGGTTTCTGCTAGGATTCACTTCCCCTGAACTGTGAATTCAAAATGTCTTCAGGGAAAAATTCTAGGGTGAATGCGGGTTTCGTGTTGTCCTTCTCTTTCCTCAAGAATTGTAGTTCCTTAAGTCTTGCCTATCTTGGTTGATTTACAGAGTCTTTAAATGGTTCAGTTATATAGTTTGTCTAGCTTTCATAGTTGTGTTTCGCACAAAGAGGGTTAATTTTGATAGAGGCTAGTTTGTCGTGGTAGTAACCCTACGTCCCAATCAAGATCCAAGCATACATGGAACATTTACCAAAATTGACACATGCAAAGCCATTAAACAAATTTCAAAGAATTTCAGATGATTGAACTTTTTCTGTCTTGTTGAACACAGTGGAATTATGTTAGAAATCAATTTAGAAAGATCGCCATATATTTCAACAAATGGTGTTGGGAACGCTGCACAGCGACATGCAGAAGAATGAAACTGGGCCACTTTCTTACACCATACACAAAATTAAACTCCAAATGAATGAAAGACCTATATGTAAGACAGGAAACCATCAAAATCGTAGAGGAGAAAACAGGCAACAACATCTTTAACTTTGACCACAGAAACATTTGACATGTCTCCTGAGGCAAGGGAAACAAAAGCAAACATGAACTACTGGGACCTCATCAAGATAAAAGTTTTCTGCACATTGAAGGAAACAGTCAATAAAACTAAAAGGCAACCGATGGAACTGGAGAAGGTATTTGCAAATGACATATCAGATAAAGGGATAGTATCAAAAATCTATATAGAACTTATCAAACTCAACACCCACAAAAACAAATAATCCAATGTAGAAATGGGCAGAAGACATGAATGACATTTTTCCAAAGAAGACATCCAGATGGCTAACAGACACATGCAAAGATGCTCAACATCACTCATCATCAGGGAAATACAAATTAAAATCACAATGAGATACTACCTTAACACCTGTCAGAATGGCTAAAATTAACAATAGATGTTGGGGAAGAGGCAGAGAAAAGGAAACATTTTTGCACTGTTGGTGGGAATGCAAACTGGTTTAGCCACCCTGGAAAGCAGTATGGAGTTTCCTCCGAAAGTTAAAGATACCATACAACCCAGGCAATTACACTACTAGGAATTTATCCAAAGGATACAAAAATGCTGCTTTGAAGGGGCACATGCACCCCAATGTTTATAGCAGCACCATCAACAATAGCCAAATTATGGAAAGAGTTCACATGTCCAGTGACTGATGGATGGATAAAAAAAGATGTGGTGTATATATATACAATGGAATATTACTCATTTATCAAAAAGAATGAAATCTTGCCATTTGCAACACCGTATATGGAACTAGAGTGTATTATGGTAAGCAGAATAAATTAGAGAAAGACATATCATATGATTTCACTTATATGTGGAATTTAAGAAAAAAAAAACAGATGAACATAGGGGAGGAGAAGGAAAAATAAAATAAGATAAAAACAGAGGGAGGCAAACCATAAGAGACTTAAATATAGAGAACAAACTGAGGGCTGCTGAAGGGGAGGTGGGTGGGGGATGGGCTAAATGGGTGATGGGCATTAAGGAGGGCACTTGTTGGGATGAGCGTTGGGTGTTATGTGTAAGTGATCAATCACTAAATTATACTCTTAAAACCAGGGGCGCCACAGGGGCGTCTGGGTGGCTCAGTCAGTTAAACATCCGACTTTGGCTCAGCTCATGATCTTGCAGTTGTGAGTTCAAGCCCCGCGTCGGGCTCTGTGCTGTCAGCTCAGAGCCTGGAGCCTGCTTCAGATTCTGTGTCTCCCTCTCTCTCTGCCCCTCCCTCACTCATGCTCTGTCTCTGTCTCTGTCTCAAAAATAAATAAACGTTAAAAAAATAAATAAAACCAATACTATGCTATATATTAACTAACTTGAATTTAAATTTAAAGAAGGATAGTCGTATAATTCTCAGATTTTTGGAATTTTGGAATATATTTCTGAATAATCCATGAGTCAGAGAAGAAATCACAATGAAAATTAGAAAACGAGAATTGAATGAAAATGCACATTTAAAATCTTG
Organism: Paguma larvata; assembly: GCA_030068075.1. NCBI lineage: Eukaryota > Metazoa > Chordata > Mammalia > Carnivora > Viverridae > Paguma > Paguma larvata. Next base: position 113,519,688 of record CM057827.1, read on the forward strand.
TGGGTTTAAGGTAATGCTGTGCTTTGAGGAAAATTTCTAGCCTCAATTGCATATATTAAAAAAGAAGAAAACCTAAAATCCTCAGTTTTTGCCTACTTCCAGAAGTTAGAAAAGAACAGGTTAAATCCAAGGAACATAAAAAGGAAGGAAAAGATATAGGTGAGAACTGAGAGAATTAACAGAGCAAAAAGATAACTTTTCAAATAGACTAACAAAATTGACAGATTTCTAATATTGATAAAGAAAAAAGAGAGACAAAGCATAATACCTAGGTATGAAGTAAGGGCATTGGTAGAAATCCCACGGATATTAAGAAGATAATAGGGGGGTGCCTGGGTGGCTCAGTCGGTTGATCGTCCAACTTCGGCTTAGGTCACGGTCTCACGGTTTGTGAGTTTGAGTCCCACGTTGGGCTCTGTGCTGACGGCTCAGAGCCTGGAGCTTGCTTCAGAGTCTGTGTTTCCCTCTCTCTCTGTACCTCCCCCGCCCATGCTCGCTCTCTCTCTCTTCCTCTCTCTCTCTCTCAAAAATAAACACTAAAAAAAAATAAAAAAAAAAGATAATAGGAGGATATGATGAATAATATTATATACTAAATTTAGAAACAGAAGGAATTGACAAATTTCTTGAAAAACACTATGTAAGCAAACTTACATCGCAAGATTAGAAAAACTTGAAGGAACTTAAGTATTTTTTTAAAATGTGAGTCTATAATTAAACAGTTTTTTGCAAAGAAAATTCCTGGTCAAGATGCCTTCACCTGTGTATTCTTCCAAATATTTAAGGTAAAATTAACAATCACATAGAAACTCTTACTAAGAATGAAAAAAATGGAGCTTGTTTTATGATGCCAGCATAACCTTAATATCAAAACCTAGCAAGGCTATTATAAAATAGAACATTTTCTCTTAAACATTGATTATAAACAAAAAATTATAAACAAAAGATTAGTGAATTAAATATAGTGATAAAAATGATAACACATCAGTCAGGTGGGGATAATTCTGGTGCTTTTCAATTATTGGTTGTATTGATTTGTATTTAGTGCTACTTTATTAATGATTTACAAAATTTAAAAAATTGTACAAGTTCTTGAGTGTAAAAACCTATATGAAATACAGTTTTAAATTTCGTGTACTTGTAAGATTAATCTGAATGTTAAGACACTCTCTGACAGTTTAATTGCATGATTTGGTATTTTCAATAAGCATTCTTCATTATGGGAATGATTTTTCAATATAGTTTTTATTGAAGATTCCTTAAAAAGGTAATTTATTCATAGCTAATTTCTTAGTGTCTAAGAGACCTGTGTTATAATTTCTACTTTGATATACTCCTCTTTGACTTGTTTCAATCATTTCACTTTTTTTTTTTAATTACATGATAGTGTTTGTGTTGGCCATCGTATTGGTTATGGACTAGGTCCAAGTGTTAAGCAGTATTTCTATAAGCAAGCTTTGAAAGAGGAGTGTTTTTCTTTCCTTTAAAAAGAGAAGTTATTAATCATACTGCTCCTAAGGGTGAGCCTGTTAAATTAATTGGAAACTAAACTCTTTTATTAAACTTAATTTCATAATTTAATGGGTTTTTTTTTTGGTATGTGTGATTTTTATAACATAGAATATATGTATTTTAGCTTATATACATACATATTTAAAAGACATGTAATAATGTGAGAAATTTTTGAAAGTTAAATACAGAAGAAAATTGATCTCTGATTGGGTATGATATGCTTTAAGGTATAATATTAATTTTGTTGTTTACCATAATGATATTGTCATGTTTCTTAGTCTGTTTAAAAACACATACTGAATATTTACAGGAGAAATGATAATGATGTCTAGGATTTGCTTTAAAGTCTTTCAGAAAAAACAATAAGGAACGGGAACTAGATGAAATCAGAGTGGTAGAATATTGATAATTATTGAAGCTGGATGATTGGAACATGGGGCTCATAATATTGTGTTATCAATATTGTGTATTTTAAAATCTTCATAATAAAAAGTTTAAAAAGCACCAAACCAATTTAAATGTACTTTCCCCTTAGAGATTTCAAAGTCTAGACCTTTGAAATAAAAAGTTACAGGTCTTTTTTTCCTTTATTTTGAAATATACAATATTAATACAGTCATTGCATTTTATTTTATGAATTTTTTGTTTGTTTATTTGTTTATTTTGAGAGCGAGGCGAGCACAGGGAGGGGCAGAGAGAGGGGGAGAGAGAGAGAATCCTAAGCAGACTCTGCACTGTCAGCACGGAATTTGATGTGGGGCTCAGACCCGTGAACCATGAGATCATGACCTGAGCCAAAACCAAGAGTTAGATGCTCAACTGACTGAGTCATCCAGGTGTCTCAGCAGTCATTGTATTTTAAAAAATAGGATAATGAGTTTACATTCTCAGTTGTAAGAATGAGCATTTTGTAAGTATTTTTTCCCCTTGAAATAAAATTCCTTTCCTTTAGTGAATCATTTGGTGGTATGGTCTTGATGCTCATAAAAAGCATAGTTTTCACAGTGATAGAAGTTTTCAGTTTTTCAGAAATCTGAGAAATCAGGTTACTTTTTCCTGTTAAATTTTTTGCTTTTAATTTTTTATGCCAAATTTGTTAAGATATAATTCATATACCATTTATCTATTTATAATTCATCTATTTGTAGTATATTAACACATATGTAGTACCATAATCACAGTCAATGATAGAACATTTTCATCACCTCAAAACTATATGTCTTGGCAATGATTTTTTGGATTTGACACCAAAAAAAAGCAACAAAAGCAAAAAACAAGTGGGACTACATCAAACTAAAGAGCTCTGTAGAGCAAGTAAACCAACAACAAAAAGAAGACGTAACTTACAGAATGGGAGAAAATACTTGCAAATCATATATCAGATTGGCGTTAATATCCAAAATATATAAAGAACTCATACAACTCTTTAGCAAAAAAAAAAAACAATATAATTAAAAATTGGCAGAAGATCTGAATAGATATTTTTCCAAAAAAGTATCCAACTAGCCTCAGGTACCTGAAAAGGGACTCAATCAACATCATTAATCATTAGGGAAAGGCAAATCAAAACCACAATGAGATATGACCTCACACTGTCAGAAGGCTTGTTGTCAAATAGACAAGAGATAACAAATGTTGGAGAGAATGTGGAGGAAAGAACCTTTGTACAGTGTTGGTTGGTAGGAATATAAATTGCTATAGCCACTATGGAAAACAGTGTGGAGATTCTTCAGAAAATTAAAATAGAACTACCATATGATCCTACAATCCCACTTCTGAGTATATATCTAAAAGAAATGAAAATACTAACTTATACCTGTACTCCATGTTCATAGCAACATTATTTACAATAGCCAAAACATAGATACAACTTAAGTGTCTATTGGTCGATGAGTGGATAAAGAACATGTGGTATATATATATTTGAAAGTTGCTAAGAGTAAATCTTAAAAGTTCTTATCTCAAGAAAAAATATTTGTAACTGTGCGAGGTGTTGGATATTAATTAAACTTATTTTGGTAATCCTTTCTCGATATATGCATATATCAAACAATATGTTGTACACCTTAAACTACTATGATGTTATATGTCAGTTATATCTCAATAGAACTGGAAAGAAGAAAAAGAAATCTCATATCCTTTGCTTAACACCCTTCTAACCCTGCATTCCCCATCCATTATTAGTATGTAATATTTTCACTATATTGTATTTAGCCATTCTGATAGGTATAGAGTGATATCTCTTTGTGGTTTTTAATTTGCATTTCTCTAGTGACTAATGATGTTGAATGTCTTTTGTTTACTTATTTGCCATTTGTATATGCCCTTCATTGTAATGTTCGTTCACATCTTTTGCCCATTTTCTACTTGGGTTGTCTATAATAGTACTGTTGAATTTTGAGAATTCTTTATATATTCTAGACATCATTGGGTATTTTCTACAAGTCTGTTGTTTATCTTTTCATTCTCTTCACAGAGTCTTTTGCAGGGGAAAAAGTTTTCAATTTTGACTAGGCCCATGAGGCTTTCTCTTATGGATCATGCTTTTGGTATCAGGTGTAAGAACTCATTATCTAGCCATACGTTTGAAAGATTTCTTGTGTGTGTGTGTGTGTGTGTTTTTCTTTTCCTAAAAGTTTTTACAGTCTTACATCTTAAATTAGTGATACTTTCTGAGTGAATTTTTGGGCCAAGTGTGAGTTTTAGATAAAGGTTTACTTTTTTTGCCTTGGATGTCTTGTTAACTCTACCACCATTTGTTGGAAATTCTCTTGAAATTTTATCAAATTTCAGTTGGGCATATTTGTGTGCATGTACTTCTGGGTTTTAAAGTAGTCTGTTTCATTGATCTATGTGTCTGTTGTTCCACCCATACTGTACTGTCTTGATTATTCTCGCTCCATGGTAAGCCTTAACACTGAGTAGAGTGATTACTTTTACTTTATTCTTTTTTTAAAAAATTGTTTTTAGCTCTTTTAGGTTTTATGTCTTTCTATATAAATTTTAGAGTAAACTTTTCTAATGTTTAAAAAAATGTTGCTGGTATTTTGATAGAATTACATGATGCTGTTAATCATTTTAGAGAGAATTGACAGATGCTGAATTTTCTCCTCAGCATTCATTTTTTAATGAACATGGTATGTCTTTCTATTTAATAGGTCTTCTCTTTTTTTTAATCAGCTTTTTGTAGTTTTTAGGGTACACATTCTGTACCTTTTTTCTTAGACTTATTACTAAATATTTCATTTTCTTTAGTGTAATTATAAATTGTTTTAAATTTCAGTTTTCACATGTTCACTGTTAGTATATACAAACGCAGTGGATTTGTGCATTGACTTGTAACATTACTGAATTTGTGTAATAATTCTGGAATTTTTATGTAATTCCTTGGGATATTCTATGTAGACAATCATGTCATCCAAAAATAGGGACGGTTTTATTTCTTCCTTTCTTTCTCTTCCCTCCCCCCATATTCCATGCCGTTTTGCACCGCCTAGGACTTCCAGTACTATGTTGAAGAAGCATGGTGAGAGGAGACATCCTTTTCTTGTTCCAGATCATGGGGAAAATTATTCATTCATTCTTGCACCATTAAGTAAATTAAGGTTTTTTTGTTGATGGCTTTTTATTGAGTTGAGTAAGTTCCCCTATAATATAGCTTAATGAATTTTTCTCCTGAATTGATACTGAACTTTGTGAAATACTTTTTTTTTGTATCAGTTGATAGGCTCATATGATTTTGTATAGTTGGTGAACAGTAGTGAATTACATTGATTTTTTTGGAATGTTGAACCAGATTCACATTCTTGTAATTAATTCTACTTGGTAATGGTTTGTAATTCTTTTTATACATCGCTGGACTTGATATGCTGATACTTTGTTGAAGATTCTTATATCTAAGTTCATGAGAAATATCATTATTATTTTTATATACTGTCTTTATATGTTTTTGTTCCAAGGTAAAACTGACCTTGATACTTGGGAAGTGTTTTCTCCTCTTCTATTTCCTGGAATAGTTGTGTAAAATTTTAAAATCCTTTTAAAAGTGTTTCATAGAATTTGCCAGAGAAACCATCTGGGCCTGGAGACTTTTGGGGGAGCTTTTCAAGTACAAATTCAGTTCTTTAATAATTATGAGACTATTCAGATAGTCTTTTTTCATTTTGGTTGAGTTTTATAGTATGTGTTTATTATAGAATTGATTCATTAAAGTTTATTTTATAGAATTAATATGATCTGTCATACTAAATGTTCTGTATATATTTGGAGAAAAAAATTTTACTGTTGTTCAGTGGATTGTCTTGTATATGCTAGTATATCAAGATGGTTGATTGTATGTTCAGTTCTTCTATACACTGGCTGATTTTCTACCTAGTTCTATCAGACCCTGGTGGGGGAGTTAGAAGTCCCCAGCTGTAATTGTGGATCTTTCTCTTTTTCATTTCATCCTTATCAGTTTTTTCTCTGTGTATCTTGAGTTTATATTATTTGGTGTGTACATATTTAGGGATGTATATCTTCACTGTGCAATGCTTTTATCATTATGTAATATGTCTTTATTTCTTTAGTGATTTCTTTGCTCTGAAGTCTACTTTATCTGATATTAGTATAACTACTGCTTTCCTCAGTATTTGCATGATGTATTTTTTTCTGTCGTTTCACTTTGAACTTACATATAACCTTGTATTTAAGTGAATTTCTTGTATATAACATATAGTTCAATTGTACCTTTTTTAAAAATATTTATTTATTTATTTGAGAGACAGATATAGCACAAGCGAGGGAGGGGCAGAGAGAGAGGGACAGGGGATCCAACGCGGGCTCTGTGCTGACGTACAGTCAAATGTATGTTATTAGTACTAGGATAGAGGAAAGAACTTGGACTTTGGAGGTAGGCCTATGTTTGGATTCTGAAAGATGGGAGTGGAGGGCAGTTTTTATATAGCCACTGGGACATGGACACCAGAACCAATTTGCCTAAACTTGCATCTTGGCTTTACCTTTTTTGGACGTGTGGCCTTGGGGAAATTACTTAACCTCTCTTTGTCTCATTTTTTTTTTTTCAATGAGAAATGGGGTAAGTGAAACGACAAATGATAAATTTTATCATTGATAAAATTGAGATGATAGTATTGGTATTACAGAGCTGTTGTGAAGATTAGGAGTTACTCTGTGTAGAACACTAGGAACAGTGCTAGCACACAGTGCACACTCTATAAATGTTTATTATTACTTTCTGACTCTGTGGCCTTATGTCAGTCTTAATCTGAAAGTCAGTTTTGTCATTTGTAAAACATGGAAAATCATACCAAGCCCACAAGTGTAGTTGTATTAGACATTACCCGTGCACATACACACCCACACATTGCACCTCGTATAATTAGTGTCATGTTTGTGTATTAGTTACATTTAATAGGAATTAGATTGGAAAAAGTTTTTATTTTATAAGTTTTGAAAATTGTTATCATCTAAAGAAATCTTGATTTATTTCCTTCCCTCAATTGCATAGAACGGAAAGATGCTGAAGGATGGGAGACTGTTCAGAGGGGAAGGCCTGTTCGCTCACGATCAACAGCAGTGATGACAAAAGTTTCAGTAGCGACAGAAACATTAAGGTCAAAGGATGACAGTGATAAAGAAAATATACAACTTTTACCTGATGAAAGCATTCAGAAAGGTGAATTTGATGGAGATGGACCTTCTAATACTATAGAATCTCGGTCCAAAGACTCATTACACTCTTGTGACCATCCTCTTGCTGAAAGAACCCAGGTAGTACATGCTGAAAATCCTTTTACTACCTTTTTATAAGGGATATGTTTATGCTGGAATGTCTTATTTTCCTACTTCATTTTTAACTTTTTATTGTAAAAAAATCTAGATCTCCAGAAAAGTTGCAAGAATGAACAATGAACCCTCCGATACTCTTTACCTAGATTCACAGATTAACATTTTGCGTCATTTTTTTCTTCTTTCTTCATACTTACATGTCACACACATGTGTACTAAACAATATGCAAAAATCATAACCATTCACCTTCATTATAGCATGTATCTACAAAGAATAAAGAAACTCTTAACCATTTTAATTGTAAGTAAATTCAGGGAATTCGATATCTATATAGTATTTTCATCTAATTTATAATTCATATTCATGTATCAGTAATTTCTTCATAGAATTTTTAAAATTTATTTATCTATTTTGATGGGGGGGGATGGGCAGAGAGAGAGAGGGAGAAAGAGAACCCCAGGCAGGCTCCACACTATTAGTGATGCTGGGCTTGAACTCATGAACTGTGAGATCACGACCTGAGCCGAAGTTGGATGCTTAACAAACTGAGCCACCCAGGTGCCCTTTCTTCATAGAATTTTTTCCCTGAGCTGGGATCCAATCTAGAATCACACATTATAAATTTAGCTTTATTTCTTTAACATCTTTGACCAGGGACAGTTTTTCAGTTTATCTTTGTCTTTCATGACATTAATGTTTTTGAAGAATACATTGCATTATTTTTTTGTAAAATGTCCTTCCGTTAGTTCATTATCCACGTTAGCTTATGCATTTTTGACAGAAATAAAGTGATTGTCCTTAGTGTCACATCTAGAGGCATATATTAATTTTTGCAATTTTGTTGTTAATTTGAATTACTTGGTTTCAGGGTGGTCTGCTTCATTTGGAGTGTTATTAGAAATGGTGATGAAAGTCAGGATCATTTTGAACCTGCTCTCCCTTTACATCCTGCAGTTCAAGTGTACAGTCATTTGCCATATTTAATATAGTTCTTTGAAGATGATATTCTCTATTTCTGTTAGTCCATTTGAAATTTATTTTACTTATTTGATGAAGGAATGCATTTTTAGGTATTTGTTTACATAAAAATATATGTTCAATTAGTATAATTTTATGTAAAATGAAATATAAGAGATTCTTTATAAGATACAGGGGCTAAGTAAAAATTTGTAAAATAGTTATAATATTTCTCAGTTTAGGATAGTATTTCTGCTTTAAAGTTTTCTCTTTTTACCTCTAGGATATTTATTTTCGTTGGAAACTGTACTCAACTTTCATGTTTTTGTTCTTAATGATGATAATGACTCTTAATTGTACATGTTCCTGATGTTCTGTAACTCCTTATTATATATATTTTATGCCCATGCGAGATTGGATGCTCCTTGTGAGCAGTATCTTATGTTGCCTTTAATTTACTGTATTATGGAGTAGAATCCTAGAGACCGGAAATAATCAGTACTTTTGCTGGATATACTTTTCAGAAACTTTTTAATGTAGGGAAACTTGGTGTAGAAATCTTTTTGTATCAATTAACAAACATGTAGCATTTTTGCTAACATATATTTTAGCGATAAAAATTTAACAATATAAAAATTACATGGTTTTGTGTAATGAATAAACTTAATATGATTTGGGATTTTAGGAGTAATCCATACATACAACTTTTGAGGAATTGAACTATTGCTAAAATATTTCCATATAAAAAGTTCACTGCTCTTGGTGTCCAAGCTAATGATAATATTTGTTTTTCCCACTGTCATTCTAAAAGTGGAAATAGCATATTTTCTGTTTTTTCAACATTTCTTTATAGTTTAGCTTTGATTTTACTGTATAAATGATACCGACTTTTTAATAAACAGGGTTGACTATATTGTAAACATCAGTAATGCTAATATAAATATTGCCAAGAAGATTATAAACTATGGTGAATGATGTATAGATAATGTTGATAGCGATATAAACAATGTGATACAATTTAAATAATACACTAAAATCAGCACTTTGGGACACTTTAAGTTTTGACCACTAGTAGAATTTTTAAAGTAGTTTATAAGACTTGACCAAGTTTCATATTTATATAAATAATTAATCAAATTGGGAGTTTCATGGCCACTGCAATGGTTATCTAATGTTTATTTAAATAGTGATGTGAGTGGGTTTCAAATTCACAATTTTAGATTTTAGTTTTACTTGTAGCTCATTACTCTGAGTGTAATTGGAAAACACAGCACCATTCTTTCTGTACTCTGTTATAAAGTGAAAATAAAGACTTGTTTCTATTTACTAAACTAGAAAGTGTTTTTAAAAATGGGTATTTGGCATAAGACAGTATTTTATTTGACTTAGATCATTTTCCTATTTTTGTTGGTTATGTGTTAAATATTCCTAAATAGTAATGGGGGAGAATATTGAAATCTAAATAGGAATTGCATGCTCAGATACACTATACTTTTTATAGTATGTTTCTCTTTTAGATCTGAGAATTGGTATTCCATACCGTGTGGTTTTACATGAAAGATACTTCGGAGTTTGTTAATGTTCTCTAAAGAGTGCAAGTGTCTTGTTCTGAGTAAAATGCACTGAAAGTGTATATTTTGGTGAAAAGTGCCTTGATTTGATATTGCAAAGACAATCTTTGCAAAAACCATGGAAATACCTTTAGTTATTTGAATATAGAACAAAATATTATACTTGTGACTAGAATTTCTTTTGTGAGGTATATAAAGTACTCATCAAGAATCAGCCTACTAAAATAAAAATGTAATTATGATATAGATTAATTTCATAGAGCATTTCAGGTAGTGCCCCGTACACAGTAGATGTGCAAATAAAATTTGTGCTGCTTAGTGGGTTTTTTTTCTTACACTCGAAACTTAGAAAAAAGACAAGTGAGTTGTCAGTTAGCCAGTCAGCTACTGCTTTAGTTGATAGGTTTAGTTTAATCATTTTTTCTACAATGGAATAGTTTTTGAGTTTTTTTTTATTATCTCTGATTCATTCTGTAAATGTGTTTTGTTAGTTCACAGTGAATACATTGGACGATGTCAAGAGCTCTGGCAGTAGTACTTCACAAGACCATTCTGCGCGAACTCCCGAAATACCTGCTGTTCACATTGATACAGAATGTGTTTCAATAGCTGATACGCCTCCTTTGCAAGCAAATGACATATTTTCAGCAGAGAAAACAGGGATAGAAAGTGAAATGGACCCTTCAGATATTTCAAATGTGAGTGCTGCTAACTTGGTAAGAACAACTTATCAGAATTCTGAGTAAATATATTAAAGAGGCATAAACTCTAATAATAATAAAAGTGGTAGTTTACAATTTATAAATTATTTTGTACATGTTATTTCTTTTTAACATTTTATTCTTCTAGCAAGCTTTGAGATGCTTCTCATTTTGTAGAGGAAGAAAATGAGACTGTTCATGTTAAATAACTATTGCTAAAATCATTCATTTTGTGATTTGATCCAGTGTTTTTTAGCCTGGCATTAAGAAACTAAACAGGTAACAATAAAGTCTTCCATGCAAGATGTAGCACTCTGATGGATGGAAAATATTGCCTACTGGATTTTTAAAAATTCTCTTAATAGAATACTTTAGATAGCCTCTATCATTTGCTTGGAGTTGGTCTTTAAGATGAAATTGATTTACCATCCCTATTGCAGAACCTTTAAAAATGTGTTGATTTGGAATTAGAGTTTTATGCTTTTAGATGACTACTTACTTGTCCTCATGTCTTTCTGTTTCCCACTTTAGTGATAAGATGCTTGACCTGAGGATAATCCAGAGTGGGGCGTTCTAGTTTAAACGTAACTTTCAGAAGAAATAGACACAGATAAAAAATTACTGAGAAAAATCATTCAAATTTTATTTTGTTTTATTTTTTAATTTATTTTGGGAGAGTATGCATGTGTTCAAGTGGGGGGGAGGCAGAGTGAGAGGGAGAGAGAGAGAGTCCCAAGCAAGCTGCACACTGTCACGAGGCTTGATCTCACAAACTGTGAGATCATGACCTGAGATGAAATAAGGGTCAGATGCTTTACCGACTGAGCCAGCCAGGTGCCCTATCAAATTTTATTTTTTAAATGTCCACTGTATACTGTACTTTCCTTAAAAACTTAGTGCCTTATCATGCCGAAAGATGCTATCAACAGATGGTACTAGATCAAATTTTATATCTTAGATAATAACATTAGACATAGAAAACTTGATACGGGTTTTTAAGGGAAAAATAAGGTCTATAGTAATAAGAAAAAGACTTAAACTTTTAAAATGAGGAATAAAGAGCAAATTATATTTTAGCTTGGCTCTTTTAGTGTGACTGTTCATAAAGGTTGAACATAATTATGGTCATGTAAGTTTGATGTATGGGATAGAAATTGGTCATATTTAATATTTTTATTTTCATAGCTAGGTATCACATTATTTATTTTGTGAATTGATTCTGTGAGAATCAAATTTCAGGAGAGGAAAAAGATCTCATATTTAAATAAGCATTAAATAGTTATTTAAAAATTCTTTCATCCACTTTATTTTGATCACATATATAAATAAGCTTGTGGTAGAATATTAAAAACCCTTGGTTATTTTAAGGATCCCTGCTTTCGATATGAATATTACTATATTAGTAGAGTTCTTAGAGGAATTTTAACTAAACCACGATTTTAGAAAACTTTTGTTTTTGGATTTGTCTTGGTGGAGCTGAATCTTTGGATTGCTCTCCATATGTACCTCATTGTTTAGGTTCTCAGTGGGGGGTTGTAGAGAATTGCTGCCTGTGATGACAGAACTGGTTTCTCTTTCTCAATACAGTAGTCCTGTAGCTGGTTAAAGGGTTAAAAAAAATCCTGCAGTTCTCTTATTCAACAGAAATTTTTGGTGGAAAATGACTATTCGAGGGATGCCTGGGTGGCTCAGTTGGTTAAGTGTCTGACTTCGGCTCAGGTCATGATCTCACAGCTCATGAATTTGAGCCCCGCATCGGGCTCTGGGCTGACAACTCAGAGCCTGGAGCCTGCTTTGGATTCTGTGTCTCCCTCTTTCTGCCCCTTCCCCAGCTCACATTCTGTCTCTTTCTCTCTCTCTCTCAAAAATAAATAAACGTTTAAAAAAATTAATAGAAAATGACTGTTTGAACCTTTCTATTTAAGCTCAATTTTTGCCATTGTTGTAAAAAATGTGCTAATATGAAACCTAACTATAATGGATCTAGGTTTTTAGATTTACTAAAATTACAAATTTTTTTTACAGTTTAATGTATTCTGAGAGAGAGAGAGAGTACGAGCTGGGGAGGGGCAGAGAGAGAGGGAGAGAGGGACGATCCCAAGCCGGCTCTGTGCTGTTAGTGCAGAGCCCATCAAGGGGCTCAATCCCACGAACCTTGATCATGATCTAAGCCGAACTCAAGAGTCAGATGTTCAACTGAGCCACCCAGGCGCACCTAAAATTTCAAATTTTAAGGAAAATTTGGAAATTAAAAAATGATGTATGTAGATGTGTGAATTACACTGTGAAAATAGTAAAAGTTGTATATGGATAATTGAATCATTATTTCATCCATAAGTTCTACTACTACCTTAAAATCTTTTCAGGTCTTCGAGAGTAAATAGAAATCTACTCTGGGGAAGATAAAATTGAGAGAGCAAATAGGCTCATATGAGAACTTACTTTCTATAGAGTTAAATACATTCAACTTTAATATTTGGCTTTTTAAATTGTTCTTAAGTTGTAAGGTCTTTGTTGCACATTAACAACAGTCAGTTTGTATAATATTCTAGGGTTTTATAGAAGAAAAGCTTATAATTCAAGAATTTGCCTCTCCTCTAAACTCCCTTCCCCATCTCTGTTCCCCAGGGGCAGGCAGTCTTCTGTGTTTTAGCAGGGAGATTATTGGGAGGGGAGTTGGAAGTGAGGGAAAGGGAAGCTTTAAAAAAGATCCCAGCGCCCAGGCTACACTCCAGACCAATTCATTCATAAGTTGGGACTCAAGCATTTGTATATTTTAATACCTCTACTGAGGTATAATTAAGTTTCAGTAAACTTCACATATCTAAAATACAGAAATTGTTAAAATTTTGATGTGTTTATACCTCTAAGAAACATCACCTCAATCAAGATGACGAACATATTAAATTACCTTGGAAGGTTTTCGGATTTCCCTTAGTAAACCCTCCTTTCTGACCTTCCCTATGTTTCCTTTTCAGGTCATCACTATTCTGCTGTCATTATATATTGATTGTCAGTTTTAGAACTTTATGTAGATTGAATAACATAATCTTTCGTTCGGCTTCTTTTACTCAGTGTAATTATTTTGAGGTTCATCTGTGTAGTTGTGTGTGTTAATAGTTGATCCTTTTTACTGTCTTTATGAGTAGTCTGTTGTATGCATATAATGCAGTGTTCATCCATTCAGTTGTGGACAGATGTTTGAGTTGTTTCCAGTCTCTCTGTTATGAGTAATGGCGCCATGAATGTTTTCATTTCTTCTGCCCAAATACCTGGAGGTCAGTTTTGTCGATAGTATTATTCAGGTCTCTTAGATCCACGCCAGTTTTTAGTACATGTTTTAACAGTTGAGAGAGGGGTATTGAAATCTCTGAATACAAATGTGAAACTATTTATTTTTTTTAAACAACTTTATTGAGATAAAATCTACATAACATACAATTTACTCATTTAACTTTTACAATTCGATGATTTTTAGTGTATTCACAGAGTTGTGCAACAGTCACCTCATCAGTTTTAGAGCACTTTCATCACTGCAGAAAGAAACCCAGTACCCATTAGCACCCACCCTTCCTGCCCTAGATAACCACAGATCTGCTTTCTGTCTCTATACCTTTGTCTGTTCTGAACATTTCATGGAAATGGAATACAGTATGTGATCTTTTGTGACTGGCTTCTTTCAGAACTGGGTATGATGTTTTCAAAGTTCATTGATGTTTTAGCCTGTGTCAGTACTTCATTCCTTTTTGTGGCCAAATAATATTCCATTGTATGGATATGCCACATGTTATCCATTCATCAGTTGATGGACACTTGGCTGTCTCCATATTTTGATGTTATGAATAATGATGCTTTAAATATTTGTATATAAGGTTCTGTGTGGATACATGGTTTCATTTCTCCTGGGTAAATCTCAATGAGTGGAATTGTTGGGTCATATGGTAACTTTATGTTTAACCTTTTTGAGGAATTATCAGACTGTTTTCCAACCTGGCTGCCCCATTTTACATTTCCAGTGGGTGTATTTACCTTTGCAGTTCTGTCCATTTTTTTAAATGTATTTTGAAGGTCTCTTATTAAGTCCATAAATGTTTAGGTTTGTTTTGTCTTTTTGATGAATTTAACCCTTTTATCATTATGAAATGACCTTTCTTACTCTTTCTGATATTATTGCTCTGAAATCTACTGTGTCTGATATTAATATTTGTTTTCTTTTGATTAGTGCTAGTATATTAGCACTTTTACTTGTAATCTGTTTATATTCTTATAGTTAAGTTTCTTATGGGCAGCATATGTCTGGGTCTTGCTTTTTATTCAGTCTGACAGTCTCTATTACTTGAGGTATTTAGACTATTCCAGCCTAACTGATTGATTATTGATATGATTCCTTTAAATATACCATCTTACATTTGTTTTCTCTTTGACTTATCTGTTCTTTGCTCCCTTTTTCTCCTTCTTCTCCCTTCTTTTGGATTACTTTTGATAATTCCATTTTATCTCCTTTGTTGGTTTATCAGTCATAAATCTTTCTTTTGTTATTTCGGTGTTTACTTTAGGGTTTCTAGTACACAATTGTAGCTTATCATGTGGATTTATTAAATAATGTTTTGATGCATATTATTTGTATTTTTTCTAATGCATATTTTTAAGTTAGGTATCTATGTTTAGAAAGTAACATCATCTTTCCAGAATAAAATCTTTCTGTGTTGCCTATATAGTATTTTTCTTTTGTTTTAAAGATCTTTGATCTACAACTGTTTTGCATTTTGGCACTAAAAGGAATTCATACTTTGACATTAATAATAATACGTGTTATTTGTATAACTTCACAGTTTCTCATACACAGCAATCTGATGATGAAGGTAAGTCATGGATTATTGTACCATTTTATGAAATACAAACTAGACTTTCGGTTTTAAGAAGTTTCCCGTTCACACAGGTAGCAAGTGGTTGAACTTATACTGAACCACACGTTTTATAATTCTAGATTATAAATTATGCTATTTATATATACTGTTGAGGGTGTCATTAGTACATAAAGAAATGATTACTTTCCACTTAATTGATGATTCTTTTGTTTGTTTGTTTTTAACTTTATAGTCCATGGCAGAAGTTCTTGCTAAAAAAGAAGAGCTAGCAGATCGTCTAGAAAAGGCCAATGAAGAAGCCATTGCTAGTGCTATTGCTGAAGAGGAGCAGTTAACCAGAGAAATTGAAGCAGAAGAAAACAATGATATTAATATTGAAACTGACAACGACAGTGATTTTTCTGTAAGCTTCTCTTTTTAAAATATAAAATTTTTATTTTTTATTCTTTAAAATTCCAGTATAGTTAACATACAGGGTTGTATTAATTTTAGGTGTAATACGGTGATTCAGCAATTCTGTACATCTTTACTCAGTGCTCACCATAAGTGTACCCTTAATCCCCTTCACCTGTTTCACTCATTCCCCCAACTATCTCCCCTCTGATATGCTTTATTTTAAATGAACTCCCTCAGGTAAAGGTTTTTGTTTTTTTTGTTTTTTTTTTTTTTACCAACAAGAACATTTTTTATTTGAGGCATACTTCAGAATACATGGTTCTAAAAGATATATTTAAAACATTCCATCCAAGAAAAATAGAACATTTTTTTAAGTACTCACAAAAGAATCCCTTGGTTAAACCACATAAAAAGAGACATAACAAACATTACAAATTTAAGAAGACTGAAATCATACCAAATATATTTTCCATTTACAATGGTACAAAACTAAGCATCAACAATAAAACAAAGCCGGAAAATCTACAGTGTAAATATTAAGTATTTAATGTGTAAATATTAACATGCTACTGCACAAGGAATAGGTCAAATAAGAAATCCAATGGCAAATTAAGGTGCGTCTCAAAACAAAAGAAAAAGAAAACACAATATTATGCAACCTATGGGATGCAGCAAAAAGCAAATGTTAGATGCTAGATGCTATAAATGCTTGTATTAAGAAAAAGTGTTGAAGTAAACAACATTATACCACAAGGTATACCACAAGGTGTACCACAAGGAAAAGAAGAAACTTAGCAGAAATTTAGTAGAGGAAGGAAATAACAAAGAAAAATCAGAAATAAGTAGAGACCAAAGTAAACAACAGAGCATTTGAAAGTCATGACCAGTTTTTCCAAAAAATAAAAAAAAAAAGAAAAAGAAATAAAATTGGCAATACTTTTAACTACATTAACTAAGAAAAAAGAGAGAAGACTCATAAACCAAAATGAAAAACAGAGGAGAAAACAATACAAGAGATGAGGACAGATTACTATAAACAATTATATATTAATCAAATAACTTAGAAAAAAAAACAAACAGAAAATTCCTAAAAACATACAAGTTACCAAGATTAAATCATGAATCTTGAATCTAAGAAGTAGGAAATCTTCTCAGACCAATAACAAGAATGAAAGTTGAATTGGGATTCTAAACTCTGAGCACAGAAACGCCCAAGACCACATGGTTTCATTTGTGGAATTCTACCAAACTTAAAAAAAATAATAATAACAGTCTTTATCAAAGTCTTACAAATAATGGAAGAGAGGTAACACATTCAAAATCATTCCATGAGGCCAGTACTATCCTGATACCAAAGCAGGATAAAGACAATACAAGAAAAAAAGGTCGTTTGTCCAATATAAGTATTGCTACTTGGACTTTATTTTGACATCCATTTGGGTGATAAATGTTTCTCCACTCCCTCGCTTCCAATCTGCAGGTGCCTTTAGGTCTAAAATGAGTCTCTTGTAGGCAGCATATAGAGGGATCTTATTTTTTTTAATCCATTCTGATACCCTGTGTCTTTTGATTGGAGCATTTGGTCCATTTACATTTAAAGTAATTATTGATAGATATGTACTTATTGCCATTTTATTATTTTGTTGTTGTTTCAGGAGATTTTCTCTGATCCTTCCTTGTCTTTGTTACTTTTGGTCTTTGTACTCAGGGTCCCCTTTAGTATTTCTTGCAGAGCTGGGTTAGTTGTCATGATCTCCTGTAGTTTTTGTTTGTCTGGGAAACTCTGTATCTCCCCTTTTATTCTGAATAATAGCCTCGCAGGACAGAGTATTCTTGGCTGCAGATTTTTTCCATTTAGCACATTGAGTATAGCATGCCAGTGCTTCCTGGCTTTCGAAGTTACTGTGGAGAGGTCTATTGATAACCTGATAGATCTTTTGTAAGTTAAGAACTTCTTTTGTCTTGCTGCTTTAAGATTTTTTTTTTTCACTGTATTTTGCAAATTTGCTTACAATATGTCTTGGTGTTGGCCTGCTGTTGATTTTGATAGGAGTTCCCTGTGCCTCCTGGATCTTGATGTCTGTTTCCTTTCCCAGATTAGGGAATTTTTCTGCTATTATTCCTTGAAATAAATTTTCTGCTTCCTTTTCCCTCTCTTCTTCTGGGACTCCTCTGATATGAATGTTTTTATATTTGATGGGGTCACTGAGTTCCCTAAGTCTGTTCTTGTGTTGCATAATTATTCTTTTGTTCAGCTTCATTATTGTTAATTATTTTATCTTCTAGGTCACTAGCTCATTCCTCTGCTTCTTCCAGCCTGCTGTTCATTGCATCAAATCTATATCTAACCTCGTTTATTTCATTCTTCATCTCTGGTTGATTCTTTAACTCTTTTATCTCTGTTGTAAGGGTCTCACCGATATCTTCTCTTCTTTTCTCAAGCCCAGTGAGTATCCTTATGATTATTGCTTTAAATTCTCCATCAGGTGTGTTACTCATATCTGTTTTGCTTAGATCTCTGATTATGGCCTTATCTTGTTTTCATTTGGGATACATTCCTCTGTCTTGGCATTTTATGTGAGTACCTGCCTTCTTCTCTCTGTTAGAAAAGCCAGTTATGTCTCCTTCTTCTGAAAGTAATGGCCTTATGAAGAAGAGGCCATGTAGTGCCCAGGGTCTGGTGCTTCAGGGAGTGGCTCTGGTGTGTGCTGCACATGCTTTCACTGTTGTGTTTTGGCTGCTCTATCCTTCAGGCCAGTTGTCTGTAGAGCCTCTCCTTGCCTGGTGGGGGCAGTGTTTGGTCCCTGACCGGAACGTGGTAAGTTTTAATTAGATGTGCTCTGGTGTGTTTGTGCATTAAGACCTGACACCAGCTCCACCAGAACCAAGGGCTTGTAGAATTCTCTGGTCAGGAGGCGTGGTGGGGGCAGGAGTTTGTGCTGTTCTTCTGGGAGAGGGGCCCACCACTCTGGGGCTGAGGCAAGCTTGAGTGAGAAAGGAAATCTCGCCAGAGCACAGAGGTGTGGGGCTTGGTGTAAGCAGGTTAGGCAGCCAGTGTTGGCACTGAGCTGCTTCCCTCAGACGGCCTTGTGTTTATGCCGAGGGGCGTTGGAGGGAAATGGCTTCAGCCAGCTCCTTGTTGCTGGACAGGAGTCTCCACGAATGTTGCCTCTTGGGGAAACACTCCTAGAATAGTGAATTATCTCACCACTGTGTGTCCCAGGTGTTCTTCAGATCACTCTTTCCACACTGACTGCCTCTGGGGTTGTTTGCCTGCCTCCTCTCCAGGAGCAGGGCTGTGCCCTCTGGGCTGTATCTCAGCTAAGCCTGCTGACCTCTAAAACTCCAGGCTTTAAACCCTGCTGGATGCAATAACTCAGAAAATTCAGTCCCTCTCGTTTTCCAAGCTAGTGGCTTTGGGGAAACATTCTCCTTGTGTGTTCCTGTGCTTGTCTGTCTGTCTGTCTGTCTCTCTCTCTCTCTCTCTCTCTCTGTCTCGCCCTTCCTCGTGACCACAGCTTCCTCCTCTCTACAGCACCCATGACCTGTTTCTCCCCTAAACCATGTCTGCACTTCCTACTTTGTTTGGTATGGCCTCTTCTCTCTTTACTTGCGGAGTTTATACTGTCAGTCTTCAGGCTGATTTCAGGGGTATTTAGGATGATTTGACAGTTACCTAGTCGTGTTCCTGAGATGAGATGAGCCTAGGGTCCTCCTGCTTCATCACCATTTTGGGTTCTTTCTGTGAGCTTTCAGAATTTTTAGCATAATTGTTCAAAAAATTACATTTAGAAATAAAATTCTTAGGGCCAGAAGGACTTTGAGTTCATTCAAAAACCATAGGAAATCTTTTTTTAACACTTTACTATGACAGAGTATTTTTATATATAATGCAGTTGACAAGTTGGAAGTTGTTATTTTCATTTTATAAATCAAGAAATTGAATCTTGGAAAAACTAAGAACTCACCATAACTCACGTTGTAATTGCAGAGGTTGAAATAGAATCTAAGGTATTTACTTTTTTTCTGTTCCACTAATAAAAAGCAAATGATACATACCATGCTCTCACTAAGCATTCAGGATATTTATGTTAATAAGAGGGATTTCTTACAGAATGAGAGGAACTGTAAATGTTTTCAATATTTTTCTATTAAATTTTAACTCTCAGTGAATACTCTTGAGATCTCCTTATGTGTACTATGAGTATGGCAGAGTTATGTAGGAATAGTACCAGGCTAGTATGTTTTTTTTTTTTTTAATGTTTATTCATTTTTGAGACAGAGTCAGAGCATGAGTGGGGGAGGGACACAGAGAGGGGGAGACACAGAATCCAAAGCAGGCTCTAGTCTCTGAGCTGTCAGCACAGAGCCCGACGCGGGGCTCGAACTCACGGACCGCGAGATCATGACCTGAGCCGAAGTTGGACGCTCAACAGACTGAGCCACCCAGGCGCCCCCAGTATGTTTCTTTTAAATGTACTTGATTTGTCTCTGCTGTTAAGTAGGTTTGTCTTCCTCTTAAAATGTCTAGACTATAGTATTTTAACTTGGTGATTATTGTAACTATAAGAAGTATATAGCTTTTTTCTGGTTTTGAACTGTTTGTTAAATGTCTTATTAACAGGTAAGAAAATTACATCTACAGTTCATTTTTAAGGTGATAATTATGTTCAAATATTTGTTTTTCACTTTACTTTCTTACATTTTAGGCCAGCATGGGCAGTGGGAGCGTATCTTTCTGTGGTATGTCTATGGACTGGAATGATGTGCTTGCAGATTATGAAGGTATTGTGTGTGTATGTGTGTGCGCATGCCTGTGTGCATTGTCCGTGTGCAGCTAGAGGGGTTTAAGATAGATTATCTTACTACATGGGGTTTATATGTGTAAAATAAATAATTTACAGTGGGAATGCTGATGCCTTTTAAAAGTCTGTTCTCAAATGTTGGTTTTATAAAACTATGTAGTTAAACAGTAATGGTGGTTTTCCTTTTTTCTGGGCAGCTCGTGAAACTTGGCGCCAAAATACATCCTGGGGAGATATTGTAGAGGAGGAACCTGCTAGACCTCCAGGCCATGGAATTCACATGCATGAAAAACTTTCCTCACCTTCTCGTAAAAGGTCTGGCCTTTGAAAATTAATTGTGAAATGTTTCACAAGAGGAAAACTGACTACTCTAGTAAAATTACTATACAACATTTTAAGGCATATTATTCAGGATAGTTATAGATCCATTGAAAAGTGACGATGTTTTCCTGAAATGTTAGGCCAAAGTTAGTTTTGTATACTTTTTGTATTTATTTTAAGAATGTTGAAGATTAAAGAAAATATTTTTGGCTTTATCATGTAAACATTTGTGTCTTCTATCCATTTGTTTGTGTTAATAGAACAATTGCAGAATCTAAGAAAAAACATGAAGAAAAACAAATGAAAGCACAGCAGCTAAGGGAAAAGTTACGTGAAGAGAAAACATTAAAGCTTCAGAAATTATTAGAAAGGGTGAGTTTTTAATATATCGAAAATTCTGACAGCCTTAAATTTATGGGCTCATTTTTTTTTTCATTCTCTCTCTCTAGTTTCCTTTATTATTAATATCTGGCCTTAAGATGGTATATTTGTACAGTAGGTGAGTCAATAGTAGTATATTATATTGTTAGCTGAAGTCCATAGTTTAAATTTGGGTTCACCCTTGTGTTGTTCATTCTATAAATTTTTTTTTTATTATAATAGTTTATTTTCAAATTGGTTTACATATAACACCCAGTGTTCATCCCAACACGTGCCCTCTTTAATATCCGTCAACCCCTCTCCCCCCTCCCTCACCTCCCTCACCTCCCTCACCTCCCTCACCTCCCTCACCTCCCTCACCTCCCTCACCTCCCTCACCCCCCTCACCCCCCTCACCTCCCTCACCCTCAGATTGTTCTTAGTCTTTGAGAGTCTCTTATGTTTTATCTCCCTCCCTCTCTGTGTCTTTTTTTCCTTTCCCCTCTAGCCCTCCCCCTGGTTTTTGCTTAGTCTCACAAAGTCCACCTATTCGTGGAAACATATGGTATCTGTCTTTTTCTGACTGACTTATTTCTCTTAACATAATACCCTCCAGTTCCATCCATGTTGCTACACATGGCCAGATTTCATTTTTTCTCATTGTATGGGCTCATTTTTAACTTGACTATTTTTTAGGTCTAAGAGAAGCTAGCAGAACTATAAAAATTAAGTTTTTTAGGAAACGAAAGCGTTTCTACCTATTGAATTACAGAAAGTCACTTACAAAAAAGAAAAAAAATTGGCATTTCTAAATTAGCTAGTAAATTGATGTTTGCAGAGTGGACATGGATCATTGAAGTTGCACTTTGTCTTTTGTTATTTTCATTGGGGTGTTTATTTGGGGAGTCTTGTGGACAGTGTAGGATGAGTTGGTAGGACAGTTTCGAGCTTCAGATTATCAGGTTCAAATATGTGGGGGCACTAATTGAATTTATAGAAAAGATTTTTAGAATATTTAGAGCAGTGCAACTTCTGATCAGTGTGATACAGTGGAAAGAACATAGGGTCTGGATATGGCCAAGCAGGGGTCAAATCCTGGTTTTACCACATAATAAAATATGATGCACTGGGCAAGTTACTTGACAATATTACACTTCAGTTTCTTTCTTTCTCACTTTCTTTCTTTCTTCTTTCTTTCTACTTTAAAAAAAATTATGTTTATTTATTTTGAGAGAGAGTGAAAGAGAGCGCGTGTGTGCACGCACATAGGCCGATGAGGGGCAGAGAGAAAGGGAAAGAGAAATCCCAAGTAGGCTCTGCACTTTTAGTGTACAGCACGATGCAGGGCTCCAACTCACGAACTGTGAGATCATGGCCTGAGCTGAAACCAAGAGTTGGATGCTTAACCAACTGATCCACCCAGGCACCCCTCAGTTTCTTTATTTTTAAAATGACAATTTTAATTATTAACCCAATGTGATGGTTAAATATGGCAAGTATATATAACAGTGGCATAGTGTCAGGACGGCTGATGCTCAGTGTATGGTCGTTCTTACTGTTATGTCAATGTGGCAAGTATAGACGAGTACTGTATTGGTTATGTGTGCTGTATAACAAAAGACCTCAAAACTTAGCCGCTTAAAATAACAGACATTTATTACCTCACAAAATCTGTGGGCAAGGGAAGCAGGAGTGGCTTGCCTAGTGATTTATATTCAGAGTCTCTCATGAATTTGCAGTCATGCTGTCATTTGGGGCTACAGGATCTACTGTACTGTATTGGACTCACTCATGTGGTTTAGCCAGGCCTCAAGTCCTCTTTAGCAGTTGGCTGTAGACTTCAGTTATTTGCCATGTGGGCCTTTCCATAGCCCAAGTGTCCTTATGACATGGCCCCTGGCTTCCCCACAGAAAGTAATCCAGGATAAAGGGAGGAAAGGAGAAGGGGACAAAGACAGAGATGGAGAGAAGGAAAGAACAAATGAGCTGCCAAGATCAAAGCTACTCTGCCTTTTATAACCTAATCTTGGAAGTGATAGACCATCATTCTGTTGGTCACAATCCTGTTACAGTGTGGGAGGGAATTATACAAGGATTTGACTACCAGGTGGCTGGGATCATTGGGAGCCATCTTGGAGTGTGTTTACTTCAAGTACCTAAAACAACATGACAAAAGCAATGTGACTGTTACAGTATATGTGAGCTTCTTTATTAGTACTAGAAAAGAGTACTAATATGCATAGGTTAATATATTATTTGCTTTGGGGTACCTGACTGGCTCTGTCAGTAGAGCATATTCATGACTCCTGACCTCAGGGTTGTGAGTTCAAGCTCAATGTTGTATGGAGAGATTCCTCAAAAATAAAACCTTGGGGCACCTAGGTGGTTCAGTCGGTTAAACGTCTGACTTTGGCTCAGGTCACGATCTCACATTTGGGGGTTCAAGCCCTGCCATTGGGCTCTGCGCTGTCAGCTCAGAGCCTAGAGCCTGCTTTGGATTCTGTGTCTTCCTCGCTCTCTGCCCCTCCCCCGCTTGCACTCTGTCTCTCTCTCTCTCTCTCTCAAAAAATAGTAAACACTTAAAAATAAAATAAAATCTTAAAAAATATATTTTTATATTTCTTATAATGTGTCATTTAAATTTGAGAGAGAGAATGGACCAAATAATCCCAATATTTTTAAGAAATGAGGTATAGTATAAGATTCTCTTTAGTACAGTAGAAAAGTTGACTGGGAAAAGAAGGAAATCTGTGATATTTTTCTTTACCTGATGCTTAATTTTATTTTATTTTTGTTTTATTTGAGAGAGTGTGAGTGGGGGAGAGGGGCAGAAGGAAACAGAGAATCTTTTTTTTTAAAATGTCTATGTATTTATTTTGAGAGAGAAGTGAGCGTGAGTGCAAAAGGGTCAGAGAGAGAGGAAGAGAGAGAATCCCAAGCAGACTTGCCACTGCCAGCACAGAACCAGATGCAGAGCTCGAACCCACAAACTGTGAGATCCTGACCTGAGCTGAAATCAAGAGTTGGATACTTAACCAACTGAGTCACCCAGGCATCCCAAGAGAGAGAATCTTAAGCAAGGTCCATGCTCAGCACAGAACCAGACACACAGCTTGATCCCACCACCCTGGGATCATAACCTGAGGCAAAATGAAGAGTCAGATATTCAACCAACTGAGCCACCTGGGTGCCCCTCTTTACCTGAATTTTAAGAATTTGTCATTTTTATTTTAATCATTCAGAATCAATAAATCAAAATGAAAAACTCCATGTTGTAGGATTCTATAAGAATTAATGTATTACTTAATTTCAAATTTCACCTCTTACTATGTTTTTAGGACAGGTAAAATTATATAGTTTAGTTTCTTAAATATATATAATGTAATCTCCAAGTATTCCTGCAAACAGAATAATAAATTCTTGAAATTGTACAAGATGTTAGAGGTTCTCTGGTTTAATTTTTCTATTAGTTCGATTAATTTTAATGATAAATCCCACCTTCCATTTGTATAATAGGTTATTATTTCAACACTGTTTTACATATGTGGTCTCATCTGATCACCAGAATTCTTTGTAGGTCACAGAGTTAGCATACCGAATCCCATTTTACAGGTGTGAAAACTGAATCTGGGAGAGGTGAGGTGCTGTTTCCAGGGTCACATTACCAGTAATTTGCTAAGCAAGGGCTTTAATACCTGGTCTAGCTCTTAATCCAGTGCTGTTTCTGCATTATACTTCTTTAGGTTCTTAAACACAAAATTATGTAGCTAAAATTCAACTTCAGTTGAATGCTAGTTTTATTCCCACTCATGTTAGCCAGCATTTGATTTTACCTGGCAGGTGACCGAGGTATATTATAAACTCAAGCGGTCTGGCTTCCTAATCTGTGTTCTCAATCATTAGTCATGCTCCTTGAGGTCTTTCTAGGTTTTAGACTTTATAATTCCTAAGCTGTTTATCTGTTTGCTCTTCTGTTAAATTACTGTGTGTGCTGAAATTAATGATATGATAACTGTATATAGGAGAAAGATGTCCGGAAGTGGAAGGAAGAATTATTAGATCAACGACGCAGGATGATGGAAGAGAAATTACTTCATGCCGAATTTAAACGAGAGGTGCAGTTACAAGCAATTGTTAAAAAAGCACAAGAGGAAGAAGCTAAGGTATATCTTAGGTGCTCTGAACATTGAATTAGTTACCCAAGTACTTTTTTCAGTTGTTAATATATGAGTAATATTTACAGTGTTTATTCTGTGCCAGAAAAACAGACTCACTAAAACTTATTAGGTGCAATATCATATACTACAGTAATCCTGTGAGACGTATATTATGTTTTTACAGCTTTTTTGAGGTACAGTTGACAGACAATAAATAGTACATATGTAAAGCTTCAATTTGATGAGTTTTGATATGTATATATTCCTGAAACCATCGGCATAGTGACGATAATAAACAGTTCCGTCACCCTCAGAAGTTTGTTCATGCTTCTTTGTATTCCTTCCTTCCTCCAACTCTGTTACTGTGCAATTGCTGATCTGTTTTTTGTCACTATAGATGTTAGCATTTTGTAGAATTTTATATGAATGGAATCATACAGTATATATTCTTTTCCTCTGGCATCTTTCACTCAACATAGTTATTTTGAATGTCATCCATACTGTTGTGTATATCAGTTCCTTTTCATTGCTGAGAAGTATATCATTGTATAGAAATACCATAATTTGTTAATCCAGTCACCTGTTGATGGATATTTGTTTACTTTCTAATTTTTGGCCATTATAGATCTAGGCGCTGTGAATCATCATGTCTAAGTCTTTGTGCAGATGTGTGCTTTCATTTTCTTGAGTAAATACCTAAGAATGAATTAGCAGAGCCTCGTGATAGGTTCATGTTGAACTTTTAAAGAAACAGTTCTCCAATGTGGTTATTGTATAAGTTTCCCCTACTATCTGAAAGTAGCGTGTTCCTATGAAACCTTTTGTAAGCTGAAATGCCATAAAGATGCAATTACCATTAATTTATATGGAAAAAATTTTGAGCATTCCTAGACCCCCAAATAATCTCTTTTAAAAGTCTTTTCTGGTATGTTAGAGCGCATCTTGCTAATGGATGCACAAAATAAGTCGAGATAAAGCACAGATGTTCACAGACACAGTTCGGAACTCTGGTGGCCGAATGCTGAGACGCTGAGTGTAGCTCTTGGAGAAGAGGCGTGGCAGTCCACTCTCCTGTTTGGGGTGTGCTAGCTCTGTAATAGCTCGCTGTAAAACACTGAATACAGTTTTTGCCTTTTGCCTTTGTTCATAAAGCAGAAACTCTCTTTGGATTTCTTTTGGTTAGTGAAAACAAGTATTAATGTAGGTTTCTCGTAAAAGCAAAGTGGTGTCATGAGAACTTGAAAAGCGGGGAATTCTTGTGGTGGTAGACATCCTTACCAGTGGTGGATGAGGGTTCTAATTAACCACATTCTCACCAACATTTGACATGATCACACACTGTAATTTTAGCCACTCTATTTTATTACATGTGGAGAGTATCTCATTTGGTTTTAATTTTCATTTTTGAACATCTTTTTATGTGCTTATTTCATATATTTAGCTCTCATTTGGTGAAATGTTTGTTCAAACATCTTGTACATTTATTAAAGTTAGATTGTTTTATTGTTGAGTTTTTTCAGCTTTACCGAGGTATAATTGACAAATAATAAAGTATATAAAGTATACAACATGATGATTTGATATCCACATACATTGTGAAAGGATTCCCCTCATCGAGTTAAATAACGCATCCATCACCTCACATGTTTATCTTTTGTGTGTGTGTGTGTGAGAGAGAGAAAACATTTAAGTTTTATTCTCTCAGCATATTTCAATTATGCAATATAGTGTTACCAACTGTAGTCACCGTGTTATGTGTTAGATCCTCAGGACTTTCTCCTCTTATCACTGAAAGTTTATACCTTTTTACTAACCTCTCCCTCTTTCTTTCTTCACCCTCAGCCTCTGGCAGCCACTTTTCTACTTTCTATTCTTATGAGTTCAATTTTTTTTAGATTCCATATATAAGTGATACTATGCAGCATTTGTCTTTCCTTGTCTTTGCGTATCGCCCTCCAGTTTTATCCACATTGTCATAAATGAAAAGATTTCTTAGAGGGCTTCATGTATTTTAGATATTAAGATCTATGTTTGGCAAATACTTTCTCACGGTCCTTGGATTGCCTTTTCCTTTTCTTAAAAGTGTCTTTTGAAGTTTTAAAAATTGATCAAGTCCAATGTATTGACTTTTTTTCTTCTATACTATGTGTTTTCTGTGTCCTGTTTAAAAAATCTTTACCTGAATTTAATATCACTAAGATTTTTCTCTTAATTTTTTTGTAGGAGTTTTAAATTTTACAACGAAGTCTGTGTCCTCTTTGGAATTAAATTTTGTATATGGTGTGAAGTAGGGTTGAGGTTCATTTTCTCATAGAGATATCTAATGTTCAAGTACCAATTGTTGAAAAGATTGTCCTTTTTAATTTGAATTGCCTTAGTACCCTTGTTGAAAGCTATTTGCCACATATGTACGGGTTCGTTTGTGTCTATTTTGTTTCATTTGTCTCTATGCCTGTTTTTACACCAATACATTTTATCTTGATTACTGTTATAATATCCTGTTACATTGATACATTTGTGTTTGTAGTGCTTTGAAGTTTTTAGTATGCAAAAGTCTTTCAACTCATTTAAATTTATTCCTGAGTATGTACTCTTACAGACATGATTGTAAATTGGAATTTTCTTTTCTTTTTTAAATATCATCATCTCATTTTATTTTTTTGTTTATTTATTTATTTAAATCCAAGTGAGTTAACATATAGTGTAGTATTGGTTTCAGGAGTAGAATTTAGTGATCCGTCACTTACACGTAACACCCAGTGCTTCTCTGAACAAGTGCCCTCCTTAATGCCTGTCACACAGTTAGCCCATCCCCACCCCACCTCCCCTCCAGCAACCCTCAGTTGTCTGCATTTGAGAGTCTTTTATGGTTTGCCTTCCTCTGTGTTTTTATCTTATTTTCCCTTTCCTTCCCCTATGTTCATCTGTTGTGTTTCTTAAATTGCACGTGAGTGAAATCATGTGATATTTGTCTTTCTTTGACTTATTTTGCTTACCATAATACACTGTAGTTCCATCCAATTGTACCAGTTGTACCAATTGCACCATAATACACTGTAGTTCCATCCAATTTTACCAATTTTACCACTAGGTCTTTATTCAAAGGATATCAAATTGCTGTTTCGAAGGGGCACATGCACCCCAGTGTTTATAGAAGCTCTATCAATAATAGCCAAATTATGGAAAGAGTTCAAATGCCATCAACTGATAAATGGATAAAGAAGATGTGGTATAGATATACACAATGGGATATTACTCAGGGATCAAACAGAATGAAATTGTTTTCTTAATTTCCTTTTCAGTTTGTTTATTTCTAGTGTACAGAAATAGAGTTGAGTTTTATATATTGGTCTTGTTTCTTGCAACCTTGTTTGGGCTGGCTCTTTAGTTCTAATAGCTTTTTAGTAGATTCTTTAGGATTTTCTATATCCAAGATCATGTTATCTGCAGATAGATATACTTTTACTTCTTTTCCAACCTGGATGTCTTCGATTTGTTTTTCTTGCTTTTCTGTCTAAGTAGAAACTGAAATACAGTGTTGAATAGAAGTGGTAAAATTTAGTCTTTTATCATAAAATATGATGTCAAGTGTGGGGTTTTCATAGATGCCTTTCATCAGATTGAGGAAGTTCCTTTTTATTCCTATTTTGTTGTATGTTTTTATCATGAATGGATGTTGGATTTTGTCAAATGCTTTTCTGCATTTGTTGCAAAATAATATGGTTTTTGTTCTCTTGATATTTGCTGTATTACATTAATTGAATTTCATGTTTTATATATTTCCCTGATCGTTTAGTTTCTTAAGGTGGTCATTTTTTCTGGCCTTAAAAATATATTTAAGGTCCACTAGGAATGTAATTTCCTTGAGACATGTACCAAATATATTCTTTTTAGTCCTGTTAATATAATCAAGATATAATTTTTATCTCCTATATACTTTCTGTGAGTTTATGCAGTGAGGTAATAGTCATTTCAGATGCCTTCTTCTTTGGGTATATATATGGTTGGAAACAAGACAGCTACTGTTTAGTTGATAGGGACTATTGTAGTTTGCATTATTCAGAATCCGAGTTTATCTTAGATCATGGTCTGTTATTAAAATTGGCTTTTATTTTCAGTTTTTTAATGGCATCATTGATTCATTTTCACTTGCAGCATCTACTCATAATTAGAGTAGATTTTAATTTTTTAATGAGGAATAGATCTCCTTTTCCTGATTTCTGGCAGTAGCCCTCTTCCTTGTGCTGTGTCCTCTTGTCTGCTCTTCAGATTTGCTTCATCACTTATTTTCTTGTGCCTGCTGCTTTGCTTTTTTCCTCTAGATTGCCCACTTGTATACTCCAGTTCTGTAGGTTCTCTCTTCTGGCCTTTTGTAAATCTGCAGATTCCTTGAAAAGAGCGGGCTGAGCTGATTTTCACCATCTCATCACCCATATCTTCTTGAATTTTTTATAATATCATTTTCCCCTGTGCTATATATAGAGTACATACATAGAATAGTGGTTTTCATTTTAAACTTATACTAAGTTTAAAAGACTTTTCTGAATCTTTCCATTGTGAATCCTGTGAGATACCATTTTCTAGAATATTCTGAACTAACTTGATTTTCTTTGTGTGTTTTCTAACTAATCCTTTAGTGGCTTCCCTTTTCTTTTGCTGCCTAAGTTTTACTGACTTCAGCCCACTTCACTTGTTCTTTTCCTCGAGTATGACATCATTATCATTGCTTCAACTATCATCTCTCTAGTGACTCCTAGATTTGCATCTTTACCCCATCACCTAAACTAATCTTTACTTTTTATTTCTTTTCGTTTGGGGAATATTTATTTTGAGCTTTAATTCCAGTTTAATTAACATACATTGTTATATTAATTTCAGGTGTACAATATAGTGATTTAACAATTCAATACATTAGTCACTGCTTATCATGATAAGTGTACTTTTAATCTCCTTCACATGTTCACCCATTCCCCTACGCAGCTGCCCGCTTACAACCACCTGATTGTTCTCTAAGTGTCTGTTTTTTTGTTTCTCTCTTTTTTCTTTTTTCATGTTCATGGTTTCTTAAATTCCGCATGTAAGTGAAATCATATGGTGTTTGTCTTTCTCTGACTACTTTCACTTAGCATAAAACCCTCTGGATCCATCTATGCCATTGCAAATGGCAAGATTTCAATCCTTTTTATGGCTGAGTAATATTCCATTGTATATAAATACTACATATTCTTTACCTGTTCATCTATCAGTGGACACTTGGGTTGCTTCCATAATTTGGATATTATAAATAGTGCTGCAATGAACAGGGGTACATGTATCTTTTTGAATCAGTATTTTTGTATTCTTTGGGTGAATATCCAAATACTGGGATTACCGGATCATATGGTAGTTCTATTTTTAATTTTTTGAGGAACCTCTATGCTGTTTTCCACAGCTATACCAGTTTGCATTCCCACGATGGAGGGTTCCTTTTTCTCCACATCCTCTCCAACACTTGTTGCTTCTTGTGTTTTTGATTTTAACCATTCTGACAAGTGTGAGGTGATATCTCATTGTGGTTTTCATTTGCATATCCCTGAATATTTGTGCTCTTGAACAACTTTTCATGTGTCTGTTGGCCATCTTGTATGTCTTCTTTGGAGGAATGTCTGTTCATGTCTTCTTCCCAGTTTTTAATTAGATTATTTTTGGGGGGATGTTGAGTTGTATGAGTTCCTGTGTATATTGGATATTAGCCCTTTGTTGGATATGTCATTTGCAAATATCTTCTACCATTCAGTAGGTTGTCTTTTAGTTCTGTTTGGTTTGCAGAAGCATTGTTTTTCCTTATTTAAGTTTTTGTTTAAATTCCAATTAACATACAGTGTAATATTAGTTGCAGGTGTACAATATAGTGATTCAACACTTGCATACAACACCTGGTGCTTCTCACAACCAGTGCACTCCTTAATCCCCATCATCTGTTTCACCCATCCCCCCACCCACCCTCCCCTCTGGTAACCATCTATTTTCTATAATTTAGAGTCTGTTTCTTTATTTGTCTCTATCACTTTATCTGTTTTTTTTCCTTTGTTCATTTGTTTTGTTTCTTAAATTCCACATATGAGTGAAATCATTTGGTATTTATCTTTCTCTGACTTATCTCACCTAGCATAATACTTCTAGTTCCATCCACGTCATTGCAGATGGCAAGATTTCATTCTTATTTATGGTTGAGTAATATTCCATTTTCCCTATATACATCACATTTTTGTTATCCATTCATCAGTATGTGGACACTGGGCTGTTTCCATATTTGGCTATTGTACATAATGCTGCTAGAAACATTATGGTGCACGTATCCCTTTGAATTAGTATTTTTGTATTCTTTGGGTAAATACCTAGTAGCATAGTTGCTAGGTTGTAGGGTAGTTCTATTTTTAACTTTTTGAGAAACCTCCATACTGTCTTCCAAAGTGGCTGCACCAGTTTACATTCCCACCAACAGTGCAAGAAGGTTCTGCTTTCTCCACAGCCTTGTGAACATCTATTATTTCTTGTGTTGTTGTTGTTAGCCATTCTGACAGGTGTGAGGTGATATTTCATTATAGTTTTGATTTATTCGCCTGATGAACAGTGATGTTGAGCATCGTTGGCCATCTGGATGTCTTCTTTGGAAAAGATGCCTACTCATGTCTTCTGCATACTTTTAATTGAGTTATTCATTTTTTGGATGTTGAATTTTATAAGTTCTTTATATGTCTTGGATAGTAACCCTTTAGCAGAGATGTCATTTGTAAGTATCTTCTCCCATTCCATAGGTTGCCTTTTAGTTCTATTGATTTTTTCACTGTACAGAAGCTTTTTATTTTGATGAAATCCCAAAGTTTATTTTTGCTTTTGTTTCCCTTGCCTCAGGAGACATATCTAGTAAGATGTTGCTGTGGCCGATGTTTTGCATGTGTGTTCATCAGAGATATTCTCCTGTAGTTTTCTTTGTACTGTCTGGTATTGGTTTTGGTAACAGGGTAATTCTGTCCTCATAGAATTTTTGCACTTCTGTTTCTTGGAGTAGTTTGAGAAGTACAGGTTTTAATTCTTATTCAGATGTTTAAATTTCATAGCCTATAATTTGTCAGTCAAATTTTCTGTTTCTTCCTGATTCAGTTTTGGCAAATTATAGGTTTCTAGGAATTTATCCATTTCTTCATGGTTGTCCAGTGTAGTCACACATAAATTTTTATAATATTTTCTTATAATCTTTTGCATTTCTTTTGTGTTGGTTGTTATTTCTCTTCTTTCATTTCTGATTTTGTTTGAGTCCTTACCCCCTCCCCTGCGTGATGAATCTGGCTAAAGGTTTATAATTTTGGTGATGTTTTCAAACAATGAACTCCTGGTTTCATTAAACTATTCTGTTGTGTGTGTGTGTGTGTGTGTGTGTGTGTTTTAGTTTTTATTTAATTTATGTCTGCTGCAATCTTTATTATTTCATTCCTTCTACTGACTTTGTATTTTGTTTGTTGTTCTTTTTCTAGCTCCTTTAGGCGGAAGGTTAGGTTGTTTACTTGAAGTTTTTTTTACTTATTGAGGTAGGTCTGTATTTCTATAGAAATAGCTTAGAAAACAGCTTTTGCTATATCCCAACGATTTTGGACTGTCCTGTTTTCATGTATCTCCTTGTGTTTTTTGATTTCCTCTTTGATTTCTTGGTTGACCCATTCATTGTTTCATAGTATGTTATGTAACTTCCATAGTATTTGTATTTTTTCCAGATTTTTTCTTGTGTTTGAGTTCTAATTTCATAGTATTTTGGTCAGAAAAGATGCATGAAATGACTTCAGTCTTTCTGAGACTTGTTTTGTGGGCACAATTGATCTTTGGATTCAATTATCTATTGCTTAATGATTGCTTTCAGTAAAACTCCAATCAGCTCACCACCTCTATCTCCCAAACCATCTGCTTCCCAAAATATGTACTTCAGATAATGATATCCCTAATTTCCCATTCACTTAGACTTGGAAAAGTTTTGATCATATTCTTTGATTCATTGTTGTTACTGCTGTTTTAAAAGATAAGCTTTTATCTTTTTTGACTTCTTCCCCCTTGTCCCATGTATATATTCAACTACAGCTTCTATAGTTCTGTAGTCTCTTATGTTTTTCTTTTTATGACAACTGCCACCAGTTGTTTTTTTTTTTCCCTCCTAAGTATTTGTAGTTGGTATGCTTGCCTTTTGTCCCTGTTCTCTTTAATCTTTCTGCAGGGTATTATTGTATTACCTCTTAGCTCAAAAACCTTCAGAGACTTTCCCTTTTCTTCAATTGGTAGTAGAAACACAGCCCTAGATTTCTTAAATATTATTTTATGTTAAGAGTAGTAGCTATATCATTATTATAAAAGTAATTCATTCTCATCTTAAATCATTGAAGCAATATATCAAAAGCAACTCAAAATTCCACTGTCAGAAATAACCACCGTGTAAATATTCCTGATGGTAAATATTGTCTCCACTGAAATGTCTTGAGACAGTTCTCAAGAATAATGTTCAGATTGCATGAATAGGTAACTTTAAACAATGGAATTATGCTATAAATGATACTTATGAAATAGAAGTATTAAACTCTTTTATTTCCGTTTTAAGAGATAGAAGTAAAATGGCAATACAATTGAGGGAATTAATGATTGGTAATAAATGTGTCTCACAAGAGTCATTTTTTAATATTCTTCTAAGGTTATGAAAATTATGAAAAAATTGAAAGTTTGGAATGATTATATTTACTACATTCTATTTCAGTTTATGACAGTTTCGAGGAAATGAGCACTCCTACTTCTTTCCATTGTCCCATATCTCCTCCCAACAATTTTTTGTAGTTTTATTATTTTTACATTGTTAAGATAGATAACATTTACACTTTACTCTGAAACTGTAAATTCCATAGCATAGTTTTCCTTCAGCCTGGCGCCTATTTCAGATTCTGTCTCCCTCTATCTCTGCCCACCCCCACTTGCATCTCTCTCTCTCTCTCAAAAATAAATAAACATTAAAAAAATTAAATATTTCTAAAGTTTTATTTTTGAGAGAGAGGGGGCATGCATGTGCGAGTAGGGGAGGGGCAGAGGGAGTCGGAGAATCCCAAGCAAGCTTCGTGCTGTTAGCTCAGAACCCAACGTGGAGCTTGATCTCAGAACCATATCATGACCTGAGCCAAAATGGAGTCAGACTTTAACCCACTGAACCACCCAGTTGCCCCAGGCTGTTGGCATTTCTGTCTGAATACATTTTGGCTAGAGATCAGATACATAGTTCAAAATGGTTTTCCTTCAAAATTTTGTAGGCTTTATTTTCTTTTAGCATTAACTACTTCTGGGGAGAAGCCAGACTGATTTTTTTTTTTCCCTGTCTTCTTATAGGTGATTTGCATTTACTGCTTAGAAGCTTAAAAGAGTTATTCTTTTTCCTTAGTGTTTTGTAATTTAATAATTCTTGGTACTTAATTGGTACAATAATTCTTTGTAATTCTTGGCACTGATTTTCTGAAAATTTTTTCATGAAATAGCATGGGTTCTTTCAGTTCTCAATTTGCTTTTTTTCATGGAAATGTTTTTGCGTTAAATGTTACATTTTCTTTTGTCTTTCTTAACCGTAGATGTTATTCATGCTTATATTAGGCCATCTTCATTTGTTCTTTATATTCAGTATTTGTTACTTATACATAAATTTTCATTTTTAAGTTCTGCATTAACTTATCAAAAGACTTGCCTCTATTAGTGACTTATTTTTTTGCCATCTTTATTTGTTCCGTGCTTTTTCTAATTCAGTTAATTCTATGATAGTGTTACTTTTGTACTCAAGTTTGTTTAGCTTTCTATTATTGTTACATTGTTTTATCAGTTTTTTCCACCTTTAAATTCAAGTTTTTGTTAACTTCATACTACAGAGTTTGCCTAGGGTATTTTCTGGTGTTTCTTGGGTTTTGTTTTCTTCCAGATTGGGTTTTTTACTTTCCAGTTAACTTCTTATCTATTTATTTATAGCTTTATTGAGATATCATTGACACATCAAAATTATATAAAATTTTATTAAGGTTTACAACTCAGTGTTTTAAGACACTTTGTGGAATGATCACAATCCAACTAATTAACATATCTGTCACCCCTCCTTAGTTGTCATTTATGTGTTTTCATATGTGCTGAAAACATTTAAAATCTCTCTCTTTCGCAGATTTCAAGAATACAGTATTGTTAAGTGTCACGATCATGCCGCACATCTCTAAAACTTACTCATCTTGCATCATCGAGACTTTGTACCCTTTGCACACCATCACAGATTGAAAATTTAATCTAACTTTTGCACACTTTTCTTATTTTATTTTACTTACTATTTTGTCTAGAGCATTAAATTCCATTACTTTTTCTTTCATCTTGATTATGCTTAACATGTGAGCCCCGATATAGTATGATTCATCTTCCTTCAGTACGGCTGTTTATCTTACACTTTCAGTACAGTTTGAGGGATGGTTATGTTATTATGCTTGCCACGTGGCAAGATGAGTGGGAAACCTTGGTTAGAACTATATTCAAAGTCTCTTGTTTGAGGTTTATAACCTATCATTGATAGGTTTTATTCCATCCAGCATGGATTCCTGGAGTCTGCGCTTCTGTCAAAGTCAGTCCCGTGTTTACTTTCTGGTTTTAGTCACCATTTTCACTGCAGCATGCCTTCCCTCTGGCTTTCAAGAATGAGAAATTTGATCCCAACTGACTTTTTCCGGCTTTATCTTTAGCTAAAATGTACTCATAAAACTTTACTTTCTAGCGGACCGTGGCTAGTAAGTGTCAATATATGTGAAGTTGAGGATGTAGCATATTTTTCACTACCTTGTTCCTAATTGTCACACATTTGGTATATGTTGAAGGAAGATGATGTGTTCCTTATTTAAATTTTTGTCTTCTCAAACTCATTAGAAAAACATGTACATAGCTATTTGAGTCTTAATGTAATTTATATAACTGCAATTAAAATGAATTAAGTGTAATAAGATGTTTTTGTAAAAATCTTAATTTGTTTCTTGACCTAAAGCTATTTCATTGGCATATCTTTATTAATTTTGAACTAGTTCTTACTAAGGCCTGTGGATTTGTTATATATGCTGGATTATTATTCATTTTGAGGTAAATCTTAAAGGAAAAGACCCATATTTAATTTTTGTTTTATGCCTTATTAGTGGTTTATATTTTTATATGATGACTGCTGTTGGGTGTCTTATTTTTGTGGTATGTCTTAGAATTAACTTGATTTGAAACTCATTTTCTTTTTTTTTATTGAAGGTAAACGAAATTGCCTTCATAAATACCCTTGAAGCCCAGAATAAGCGCCATGACGTCTTATCAAAATTGAAGGAATATGAGCAGAGGCTTAATGAGTTACAGGAAGAACGTCAGCGAAGACAGGAAGAGAAACAAGCGCGTGATGAAGCTGTTCAGGTAGAATTTATTCATTAAGCAGTTATTGAGCACCTGCCGTATCCTAGGCTCTGAGTTAGGTGCTGATGATCCAGAAAAGGAGGAAGACCTACTCTCTGACCCAAGGGTGCCTTGTTTGGTATAGCACTGTGGAAATATGAGGTTCTGATTGCCAAAAGACAGTGTGTACTCCTTTAGATAAGGTAATCGGTGCTTTCCTCAGTACATAGCAGTCATAGGTTTGAATCTGTAATCTCAACCAGATGAAGGACTAAATTGGACAGAATATTATCTATTCTTTTTCTCACTGGGCTTCATAAGAACATGCTTCCTCCCTTCCAGTTGAACCAGTATATGTAGCCTTGTAGAACAGGGCAGTCTTTAAGCTTATGACAAGGAACATCTGTCATGTATTGGGCAATATCATCAGATACTTTAATTGCTTAGCTCTTGACCTCTGTAGCAAATCCTAACTTAGCTACCATTGTCAGGATAGAAAGAACTGTGCTAATGTTTATAAACTATTTTAGATCTTATTTGGTAGAAAGTCTTTCCCATAAGACTCTTTTAGGACTTGACATTTTGGTTTGTTTTTTTAAACTGGTGTTAAAGATTTTGTTCAACTCAATTAATTGGTGAGGGATCCAGTAACATATTATAACCGTTTGAGGGAGAATTCAAAGAATAGACCCATACACGGGTGATCAATAATGTTGAAATGAATTTGCTGAACAGATCTTAAACTGTTCAATAGTCAGAGGCAACAATCAACAAATGGCCAATCCTCCCCACAATTGTGTACCTCACCATCATTTTTTTAATAACTCACATTTGAAAATTAGATCAAGGATGATCAGTGACAGACCAGCAGGCAGGGCGCACCTGTGATTGTGTTTTTCCCATATTCAATGCCTTTTTTAATTTTCCCATCACAAAACGTTGAGTAAATCTATTAAAGAGGGGTTCATTGCCAAAGTGTAAATGTCTGGTAAATTATTCCAAAAATGTGCTAAGGCTCTCGGTCATACTAAGTATGCATTCTGATTTCAAATTATATTTGCATCAAAGATTGTATTAGAAAAATAAATGTTTTTAGAGGAGGGGGATGATTTTGAGGTAGAAAACATCCTCACATGTGGACATGCACCTACATGTAAGATATAAATGACAGTTATGTTCACCCTGAAAAGAAACTTCTAATGGTATGGTGCAGAGTCGGTCTTTGAGTAGAAGTCCACAGAGAGATTTCAAAGGCACAGAAATACTCAACTTTACTAATAAGGAGGATGATTTCTCAGGGCTTATTGATGACATGGCTTTCCCACTTGATGGCAAACCAAATACAATTACCATCTCACTTTTATCAGTTGCTATGGCACGTTAAGACCAACACTTTTTTAAAAGAGTGAAGTAATATAGGAAATGTATCAATGTAACATACATACATACTTACATATAAGCATATACATATATGTACACATATTTTACATTTTCCAGCCAGGGATTAGAAAGACTAAAAAGGAAAAGAAATGAACGCAAATACAACTTCATTTTGTTTTAATTTGTTTTAATTTTTTTTATTTTAACGTTTATTTATTTTTGACAGATAGAGAGACAGTGCATGAGCAGGGGAAGGGCAGAGAGAGAGGGAGACACAGAATCCAAAGCAGGGTCCAGGCTCTGAGCCATCAGCACACAGTCCGACATGGGGCTCGAACCCACAGACTGTGAGATCATGACCTGAGCCGAAGTCAGCCGTTTAACCGACTGACCACCCAGGCGCCCCTTCATTTTGTTTTAGAAAAGGAAGTATTTTACGTATATATATATGTGCGTGTATAAATACTTACATGTATATACATACACAAGCACTCACATACAACCATGAATGTGTGTATTTTTGTCATATATGGCTATTACATGATTATTTAAATGACATTGTATGATCATTCACATATTATATATGATTATGCATGTGAGTACTCCGATCTCTTTCTGGACTATCTCTGTTGTTTTTCAACTGTGGCATTGTGATTTGTCAGCACTAGCCAGAGTAAGCCAAGCCTACTAGGGATGAGAAGGTCAACCTCATGGGCTGGAAGTACTGCTTACATGGTGATTTCCTCGGTGTCTTGGGTCACCTAAATGGGTTCAATGGCCATGGTGCCCAGAGTGCATGGCAGTAGCTCATTCATAGGGCGACTAACTGCATAGCTTTGGCTGGAAGTCCTGCAGGGAATCCAGCACCAGAATGGCTTTTGAGGTCAAGTGTTGGAGTAGGTTTCCATCTAGAACCACGACTACCTACATGTCCCCTGCAAAGGTCATCTCCACACCATTGCGAGCATCTTCAAAGACAAGGCACTTCTCCATGGGAAGAGGAGGAGAATACCTCTTTGCACAGGCTAGAAATAAGGGCTTGATATTTTTGATGTAGAGAATAAATTTTGCAGTGTCCAAATATAAATGAGGACATACTTTATCTATTGTGACCAATATTTATTCATTCAGTGATCATTTATAGAGTTACTACTATAAGCCATATGTTGTGCTAAGTTCAAGGACATGAAAAGGATACATCGTTGATCTCAATGGGGAGACGTATCTAAACAAATCTTAATCTACTAGGATCAGTATAATAGCAAAGGCATTCTTGGAAGCACAAAGGAGAACACCATACTCAAATTGAGAGTGACAAGGAGATGAAAAAGTGAGCAAAGCTTCCTAGAGGAGATGATCCCTCAGCTAAGGTTTGAAAACAATGAGATAGATGCAAATAATGAGAAGTAGGCATTCCATACAGGAGACATAGGAGAGTATGCTCTCTAGAGTTAGGGAACAGGTCATGCAGAGCCTTGTTATGTTAAAGATTAGAGATGTTATTAATATTTTATTATTTAAAATTTTTTTTCAATATTTATTGCAGTGTTCAAATATAAATGAGAACATACTTTATCTATTATGACCAGTATTTATTTATTCATTCAGTGATTATTATTGAGTTACTACTGTAAGTAAGAGAGACAGAGTGTGAGCAGGGGAAGGGAAGAGAGAGAGGGAGACACAGAATCTGAAGCAGGCTCCAGGCTCTGAGCTGTCAGCACAGAGCCCAACGCGGGGCTCAAACTCACGGACCATATGATCATGACCTGAGCCGAAGTCGGACGCTTAACCAACTTAGCCACCTAGGCATCCCTAATGCTTCTTTATGTTACTGGTGGTCTTAGGAAGTTAAAATATCAATACATTTTTAAAAGTTCATTGATTATTCTCTACTGTTTGTGGGTATTGGCAGGCATTCCCATATTCATTCCCGATCTCTATCTGATTTCAGTTCAGTGTCTTCTTTTAGTCTGAGTATTAAGCTAGCTTGTGTTAAAAAACACAGAATGATTCCATTTTAAACACTTCAGCTTTTTTTCTTTAAGGAGCAACAAAAAATTTTATTTTTATTATTTATAAGTTGCTTCTCTATTAACTAATTAAATGAGTAAATAAAACAGGATATTTGAAGTTTTAATAAGAGATGTATTTTCAGTAAGAGCGCTATTACTCTGCTTGGGACCATTTTATAAAAGTCATTATGTTTTGTAAATTATGTGTTAACTTTTGAGGAACCATTAGGCATTAATAATCCAGATATAATTAAGACATGATCCTTGCTTTATGGCAAACAATACAATACAATGTGAAAGTGTCATAGAACTATGTATGAGCTACAGAGGTATCACAGAGGAGGGAATAATTAACTCTCTTGGTAGGAAGGGAAATATATGAGTACAGTTGCATATTTTCAATAGACATCTTAGGTTCATTTTTTTAGCATTCGCTGTATAGATCTGAAGATTCAAAATATATAGTTATCTTCCATTTAAAAATGATTACTCTTGGGGCACCTGGGTGGCTCAGTTGGTTAAGCAGTGAACTTCAGCTTAGTTCAGGATCTCACGGTTCTTAAGTTTAAGTCCCACGTTGGGCCCTGTGCTGACAGCTCAGAGCCTGGAGCCTGCTTCAGATTCTGTGGCTCCCTCTCTCTCTGTCCCTCCCCTGCTCGCAGTTTCTCTCTCTCTCTCTCAAAAAGAAACATTAAAAAAATATAAAAATGATTATTCCTGGGGTACTGGGGTGGCTCATTTGGTTAAGTGTCTGACTTTAGCTCAGGCCATGATCTCACAGTTTTTGAGTCTGAGCCCTGCATCCAGTCTGTGTTGACAGCTCAGAGCCTGGAGCCAGCTTCGGATTCTGTGTCTCCCTCTCTCTCTGCCCTTTCCCCACTTATATCTTTCTAACTCCCTTTCTCTCTCTCTCACAAAAATAAATAAACTTTAAAAACAAAATGGTGACTATAGTTTCACAAATTGGGACATTTATTAAAGCTGAAAGGAAAATAATTCATTCCTGAAGGTAGTAAGGAATTTCCTGTACTCATTAGCACTTCAAATTTGTTTTGGCTGCTTAGAGTTATTTTTCTTATTAAAAATGTGGAGTGGTGCCAGAGGGGTTCAGTAAATCGAGCATTGGCTTTCAGCTTGGGTCATGATCTCACAGTTGTGGAATTGAGCCTCACGTCAGGCTCCATGCTGACAATATAGAGCCTGCTTGGGATTCTCTCTCTCCCTTTCTCTCTGCCTCTCCCCTACTTGCACACACACTCTCTTTCAAAATAAATAAATAAATAAGCATTTAAAAAAATGTGGAAATTTCCTGTGGATTTAATTTTCAATAAAAAGTTAAAAACTTACTAAGTTTAATCCTCCTATACTGATATTAGAAAAGTCCACTGGTAATGTATAACATATTTACAATTAAAAAAATTTTTTTAATGGGTGTCATTACTACTAGTGCCTGCTAAGGCACTAATGCCAAGCATTCTGTAGATACAGTAATAGTAAGGTCTTCTGTCTGCTTTTCTTTCACTACTTTTACTTTTTAACATTCCCACAAACTGTTACAGGCAATTGTGACCCTTCTTTCTTGTGAGTAAAATACTAAGTATATGCCATATATTCTCAATTTGCCATTTTTGTTATGTAAATTCTTGGTTAGTTTTAAGTTCAATTTCCTTAGATATTCTGCCTGTCCTTTTGCCCTAATAATTTGAATTGTAGGCATAAAGAGTGTGTAGGGGTTTGCAATATCCATTCTTAGGCTGCCATAAACAAATCCCTGACTTGCCCTTTGCAGGATGCTTATGTGTGGTACAAAGTTTCCTACTTTTAGGAAACTTAAATTTTAGAAAGGAAAATAGTAGCTGAACTTACTAATTTTATTCATTAGCTATAGTACCAGTTTTCCATTTATATTAAAAACAGAAATTAAAATATTGATTTTTTTTGAAGTCCCGTTATTTCTGTTGCTACATTGTCAGAGTATGTCTTATGTGCATGAATAAAATCACAAGTTGACATCGTATTTACACAGTAACTTGCCTACATTGCACATAGACATAAAGTATATATACCCACATATTTCATTTGTAAGACCATTTTATAATTTTTGAAAGTGTGTTTTTAAAGCTTTTGGTTTTACAAAACTTGAAATGAAAAATTCTGGTTTAATTCTGTGTATTTAATGCCTAAGCTTATTGTATTTTATTGTGAAACATGTTTTCAAACATAATACAGATTTTTTAAAGTTTTATTTTAATTCAAGTTAACATACAGTGTTATATTAGTTTCTGGCATATGATATAGTGATTCAGCACTTTCATACGTCACCCAGCACACATCCCAACAAGTACACTCCTTAATCCCACCACCTATTTTACCCATCCCTCTACCCATCTCTCTTCTGGTAACCATCAGTTGGTTCTGAATAGTTAAGAGTTTGTTTCTTGGTTTGTCTCTCTCTTTTTTTCTTTCCTTTGTGTGTTTGTTTTCTTTCTTAAATTACACATAAGAGTGAAATCATATGGTATTTGTCTTTCTCTGACTAACTTAAGTTCCCTTAGCATTATACTCTCTTGCTTCATCCATGTTGTCACAAATGGCAAGATTTTTCTCTTTTTTATGGCAGAGTAATGTTTCACTATATATATATATATATATATATATATATATATACACACACCACATCTTCTTTATCTACTCATCAGTTGATGGATACTTGGGCTGCTTCCATATCTTGGGTATTGCAAATAATGCTACTATAAACATAGGTGTGTATGTTTGAATTAGTGTTTTTGTTTTCTTTGCATAAATACCCAATATTGCAATTGCTGGATTATAGGATAGTTCTATTTTTAACTTTTTGAAGAACCTCCATACTGTTTTCCAGAATGACTGCACCAGTTTGCATTCCCATCAGCAGTGCAAGAAGGTTCCCCTTTCTGGACAACCTCTCTAACCCTGTTGTTTCTTCTGTCTTTGATTGTATTGACATATTTTTTTCAATTCATCACCATTCTCCAGGTAGCTCACACATCCTCTCACTGGTCCTAGTCTTTATGATCAACGGAATACACTGATGTAGGTTCTCCTGATTACTACTTATACAACAAATCATTTTACCTTAAAGACCCCAAGTTTATTGTGATACTGAAATTGCTAATATAGGTAAATACTTATTAGCAAAGTGTTTAGCATAGTAAATTCTCAGTAAATGACAGAAGAAAACAATACTAAAGCAGTTTAAGAGAACACTGAGGAGACATGTGAATACTTAATTAAGCTCACTATGGTAACTTCATACCTATAAGAAGCCCTATCTACCCCAGCAGAAGAAAACCTGTTTAAACTAGTAAGCTAGTTAAGGGTAAGCCAGTAAGCCCTTGGAGGGGGTCCAGGGAAGGAAGGGATGGGAACTACAAGGAATGCACTGATCTCAGGAAGGCATATGTGGAGATTACAGACTACTGGAGGCATACAGTTAGATTTTAAATATATTCTTTACTGTCAGGCATACTAATCATGAACTGGTTATTATAGCTCTTCTCATTACTAAGTAAGCATAATATGTAGAAGTTTTTCTATCTATATATAAGATCTCAAAAACTCTTTAAGACTGAAAACAACAAAATCTGGCACCGAAAATTATTTCTAATGAAGAAACTATAAACAAAGGAATTTTCTCATAAACTCACATTTACTTGCGGTTAAAAAAAATCTGGGGCGCCTGGGTGGCTCAGTCGGTTGAGCGTCCGACTTCAGCTCAGGTCATGATCTTGCAGTCTGTGAGTTCGAGCCCCGCGTCGGGCTCTGTGCTGACAGCTCAGAGCCTGGAGCCTGCTTCGGATTCTGTGTCTCCCTCTCTCTCTGCCCCTCCCCCACTCATGCTCTGTCTCTCTCTGTCTCAAAAATAAACATTAAAAAAAAAAAGTCTGCATTGGCAACCTAGGGAATGGGAGAAGGTATTTGTAAATGACATATCCACAAAGGGTTAATATCCAATATATATAAAGAACTAACATCTCAACACCCAAATATCAAATAATTGAATTACAAAATGAGCAAGACACGAACAGACATTTTTCCAAAAAACAACTCCAGATGGACAACAGAGACGTGAAAAGATGTTCATCATCAGGGGAATACAAATCAGTGAGATATCACGTCACACC
Organism: Paguma larvata; assembly: GCA_030068075.1. Taxonomy (NCBI): domain Eukaryota; kingdom Metazoa; phylum Chordata; class Mammalia; order Carnivora; family Viverridae; genus Paguma; species Paguma larvata. The sequence goes on from CM057827.1 coordinate 113,564,127, forward strand.
CCTCAGAATGGCTAAAATCAACAGCACAAGAAACAATAGGTGTTTGTGAGGATGTGTAGAAAAAGGAATCCTCTATGGGGCACCTTAGTCGGTTAAGCGTCTGACTTTGGCTCAGGTCATGATCTCACAGTTCGTGAGTTCGAGCCCAGTGTTGGGCTCTGTGCTGACTGCTTGGAGCCTGGACCCTGCTTTAGTTTCTGTGTCTCCCTCCCTCTCTCTCTTTCTCTCTCTCTCTCTCTCTCTGTTCCTCCCCTCCTTGCACTCTGTCTCTCTCTCTCTCTCTCTCAAAAATAAAGATAAAAAAATTTTTTTTTGAAAACAAAAAGGAACCCTCTTTCACTGTTGGTAGGAATGCACACTGATGCAGCTATTCTGGAAAACAGTATAGAGGTTCCTCAAAAAGTTAAAAATAGAACTACCCTATAATCCAGCAAATCACACTATTGGGTTTTCATGCAAAGAATACAAAAACACTAATTCAAACATGCAGCCCTATGTTTATAGCAGCATTAGCATAAACCAAGATATGGAAGATATATCTAGATACAGAAGATATATGGAAGATGCAGCAGCCCAAGTACCCATCAGCTGATGAGTAGATAAAGAAGGTGTGGTATATATATGATGGAATATTATTCAGTCATAACAAAAAATGAAATATTGCCATTTTCAATGACCTGGATGAAGCTAGAGGGCATAATGCAAAGCAAAATAAGTCAATCAGAAAAAGACAAATACCATATGATTCCCCTCGTATGTGCAATTTAAGAAACAAATTAGCAAAAACAAAAACAAAAACAAAAAAACAAACCAAAAACAAAACCAAGAAACAGACTGTTACTATAGAGAACCAAGGGTTGATTACCAGAGGGGAAGTGTGTGAGGCAATGGATGGATAAAATACAGGCGGTGGGGATTAAGGAGTGAACTTGCTGTGATGAGCAGTGAATGATTAAAATAAAAACTCTAGCAAAGTAAATAATAGAAATGAGAAATAATATCATTAAGAGAAAATGGAGACGTGATAATTTATACATTTTCTCAAAGTATAATAATTTCAAGATAGTCTTGAAATTTACCCATAATTGTATACTTGTAAATATGGAGATAGATATGTTGAAAAAGGTGCTAAAAGACATTGAACATGAGAAAAAAATGTCAACAAATGGTTTTACTGAAACAAAACAAAACAAGAATATTAAGAACCTTGGTGGCAACAAAATCTTTAAAAACATGACTGAAAATTTTTCTGAGTTATATAACAAAAGAATCTTCATATAAAAAGTGTATTTAAAATGCCAACCAGAAAAATAAAACTATGTGTACAAGAAAAAAATGTATCAATACATATAGTAATATGGTGAAAGTTAGCGAAGTACTCCTAGTAGGCAAATACACATAGGACATTGTATTTCACAGTATTTTTTTTTGAATAATTTATTGTCATTTTGGTTTCCCTACAACACCCCATGATAATCCCAAGCGCCCTCCTCTGTGCCCATTACCCACTCTCCCCCCTCCCACAACCCCTCTCCCCTCAGTTTGTTCTTAGTCTTTGAGAGTCTCCCATGTTATGTCTTCCTTCCTCTCTGTGGCTTTTTTTTTTCCCCCCCTTCCTTCCCCTCTTCCCCTTCTCCCTGGTTTTCTGTTAGGTCTCCCAAAGCCTACCTATGCGTGGGAACATATGGCATCTGTCTTTCTCTGCCTGACTTGTTTCACTTAGCATAATATCCTCCAGTTCCATCCATGTTGCTACACATGGCCAGATTTCGTTTTTTCTCATTGCCATGTAGTAGTCCGTTGTATATATACCACATCTTCTTTATCCATTCGTCAGTTGATGGGCACTTGGTCTCTTTCCATGATTTGGCTATTGTCGAAAGTGCTGCTATGAACATTGGGGTACACGTGCTCCTATGCATCAGCATTCCTGTGTCTCTTGGGTAGATTCCTAGCAGGGCTATTGCTGGATCATAGGGTAGCTCTATTTTCATTTTTTTGAGGAACCTCCACACCGTTTTCCAGAGTGGCTGCACCAGTTTGCATTCCCACCAACAGTGTAGGAGGGTGCCTACTTCTCCACATCCTCGCCAGCATCTATAGTTTCCTAATTTGTTCATTTTAGCCACTCTGACTGGTGTGAGGTGGTATCTCAGTGTGGTTTTGATTTGTATTTCCCTGATGATGAGTGACATTGAACATTGTTTCATGTGTCTGTTTGCCATTTGGATGTCTTCTTTGGAGAAGTGTCTATTCATATCTTCCACCCATTTCTTCACTGGATTATTCAATTTTTGGGTGTGGAGTTTGGTAAGTTCTTTATAGATTTTAGATACTAGTCCTTATCCGATATGTCATTTGCGATTATCTTTTCCCATTCTGTTGGTTGCCTATCAGTTTTGTTGGTTGTTTCTTTTGCCATGCAGCTTTTTACCTTGATGAGGTCCCAATAGTTCATCTTTGCTTTTAATTCCCTTGCCTTTGGAGACGTGTCGATTAAGAAATTGGTGCGTCTTAGGTCAAAGAGGCTTTTTCCTGCTTTCTCCTCTAGGATTTTGACGGTTTCCTGTCTCACATTCAGATCTTTTATCCATTTAGAATTTATTTTTGTGAGTGGTGTCAGAAAGTGGTCTAGTTTCATTCTTTTGCATGTTGCTGTCCAGTTCTCCCAGAACCATTTGTTAAAGAGGCTGTCTTTTTTTCCATTGGATACATTTTCCCGCTTTGTCAAAGATTAGTTGGCCATATACTTGCGGGTCCATTTCTGAGTTTTCTATTCTATTCCATTGGTCTATGTGTCTGTTTTTGTGCCAATACCATACAGTCTTGATGACCACCGCTTTGTAGTAGAGGTTAAAGTCTGGGATTGTGATGCCTCCCGCCTTGGTTTTATTCTTCAGTATTATTTTGGCTATTCGAGGTCTTTTGTGGTTTCATACAAATTTTAGGATTGTTTGCTCTAGCTTTGAGAAGAATGCTGGTGCAATTTTGATTGGGATTGCATTGAATGTGTAGATTGCTTTGGGTAGTATTGCCATTTTAGCGATATTTATTCTTCCAATCCATGAGCATGGGATGTTTTTCCATTTCCTTGTGTCTTCCTCAATTTCCTTCATAAGTTTTTTATAGTTTTCAGTGTAGAGGTCTTTCACCTCTTTGGTTAGGTTTATTCCTAGGTATTTGATGGTTTTTGGTGCAATTGTGAAAGGGATTAGCTTCTTTATTTCTCTTTCTGCTGCTTCATTGTTGGTGTATAGAAATGCCACCTATTTCTGTACATTGATTTTGTATCCTGCAACTTTGCTGAATTCCTGGATCAGTTCTAGTAGGCTTTTGGTGGATTCTGTCGGGTTTTCCATGTAAAGTGTCATGTCATCTGCAAAAAGTGAAAGTTTGACTTCCTCCTTGCCAGTCTTGATGCCTTTTATTTTGTTTTGTTGTCTGATTGCTGATGCTAAGACTTTCAACACTATGTTAAATAGCAGTGGTGAGAGTGGACATCCCTGTCGTGTTCCTGATCTCAGGGGGAAGGCTCTCAGTTTTTCGCCATTGAGGATGAGATTAGCTGTGGGCTTTTAATATATGGCTTTTATGATGTTTAAGTATGTTCCTTCTATCCCGACTTTCTCCATGGTTTTTATTAGGAAAGGGTGCTGTATTTTGTCAAATGCTTTTTCCGCATCTATTGACAGGATCATATGGTTCTTATCATTTCTTTTGTTAATATGATTTATCACGTTTATTGATTTGCGAATATTGAACCAGCCCTGCAACCCGGGGAAGAATCCTCCTTGGTCATGGTGAATAATTCTTTTTATATGCTGTTGGATTAGATTTGCTATACCTTGTTGAGAATTTTTGCATCCATATTCATCAGGGATATTGGCCTATAATTCTCTTTCTTTGCTGGGTCTTTATCTGGTTTGGGAATCAAAGTGATACTGGCTTCATAGAATGAGTCCAGGAGTTTTCTTTCCGTTTCAATTTTTTGGAACAGCTTGAGGAGGATAGGAATTAACTCTGTTTTAAATGTCTGGTAAAATTCCGCAGGAAAGCCGTCTGGTCCAGGGCTTCTATTTGCTGGGAGATTTTTGATAACTGATTCTATTTCTTCACTAGTTATGGGTCTGTTCAATTTTTCTATTTCTTCCCGTTTGAGTTTTGGTAGCGTGTGGCTATTTAGGAAGCTGTCCATTTCTTCCAGGTTGCCAAGTTTGGTGGCATATAATTTTTCATAGTATTCTCTGACGATTGTTTGTATTTCTGAGGGATTGGTTGTAATTACTCCCTTTTCATTCACGATTTTATCTATTTGAGTTCTCTCTCTTTTCTTTTTAAGAAGCCTGGCTAGCGGTTTGTCTATTTTATTTTTTCAGAGAACCAGCTCTTGGTTTCATTGATCTGTTCCACTACTTTTTCTGTCTCCATATGATTAATTTCTGCCCTGATCTTTATTATTTCTCTCTTTCTGCTGGGTTTGGATAGTTTTAGTTGTTCTGCTTCTAGTTCTTTTAGGCGTGCTGTTAGAATTTGTGTTATTGATTTTTCTTGTTTCTTGATGTGGGCCTGGATCGCAATATATTTCCCTCTCAGGACTGCCTTTTCCTCATCCCAGAGCATTTGGATTGTTGTATTTTCATTTTTATTTGTTTCCATGTATTTTTTAATTTCTTCTCTGATTGCTTGGTTGACCCACTCATCTTTTAGTAGGTTATTCCTTAGCCTCCATGTTTTTGGATATTTTCCACGTTTTCTCCTGTGGTTGATTTCAAGTTTCAAAGCATTGTGGTCTGACAGTGTACACGGTGTGATCTCAATTCTTTTATATTTATTCAGAGCTTCCCTGTGCCCCAGAATGTGGTCTATCTTGGAAAATGTACCGTGTGCAGTTGAGAAGAATGTAAATTCCTTTGCTTTTGGATGAAGGACCCTGAATATGTCTGTTAGGCCCATCTGTTCTAATGTGTCGTTCAGGGCCATTGTTTCTGTGGTGATTTTCTGTTTTGTGGATCTATCCAATGCTGAGAGTGGAGTGTTAAGGTCCCCTACTATTAGGACATTTTTATCGATAAGGTTGCTTATGTTTGCAATTAGTTGTTTTACAAATTTGGGTGCCCCCGAATTCGGCGCATAGATATTTAAAATTGTTAGCTCTTTTTGCTGGATGGTCCCTGTGACTATTAAATAATGTCCTTCTTCATCTCTTATTACATCGTTCGTTTTAAAGTCTAGTTTGTCTGATATAAGTGTGGCTACTCTGGCTTTCTTCTGACTTCCAGTAGCATGGTTGATAGTTCTCCATCCAATCACTTTCAATCTAAAGGTGTCCTCAGGTTTAAGATGAGTTTCTTGAAGACAGCAAATAGATGAGTCTTGTTTTTTAATCCATTCTGTTATCTCGTGTCTTTTGATTGGTGCATTTAGTCCATTTACATTCAGTGTTAATATTGAAAAATATGAGCTTATAGTCACTGTATTATCTGTAGGTTTCATGTTTGTAAGGCTGTCTCTGGTAGTTTGTGTTCTTTGCAACCTTTCCTTCATAGAGTGCCCCTCAGGATCTCTTGTAATGCTGGCTTATTTGTGATGAATTCCTTCAGTTTTCGTTTGTTGGGGAAATCCTTGATCTCTCCTTCTATTCTGAATGACAGGCTAGGCGGATACAGAATTCTTGGTTGCATGTCCTTCCTGCTCATCACATTGAAGATATCCTGCCATTCCTTTCTGGCTTGCCAAGTTTCTGTAGATAAGTCTGCTGCAACCCTTATGTGTCTGCCTTTGTAGGTTAAGGTCCTTTTGTCCCTAGCTGCTTTCAGGATTCTCTCCCTGTCTTTATATTTTGCCAGCTTCACTATCATGTGTCGTGCAGAAGGTCTATTCAAGTTACGTCTGAGGGGAGTTCTCTGTGCCTCTTGGATTTCCATGCCCTTTTCCTTCCTCATGTTGGGGAAGTTCTCAGCAATGATTTGTTCAAGTACCCCTTCGACTCCTTTCTCTCTCTCTTCTTCCTCTGGGACTCCTATGATATGGATATTGTTTCTTTTGAGTGCATCACTCAGCTCTTGAATTCTTCTTTCCTGTTCCTGGATCAGCTTCTCTCTCTTTTTATCTGCTTCCTCTTTTTCCATAATTTTATCTTCTAATGCACTTACTCTCTCTTCTGCCTCTTCAATCCGTGCTGTGGCTGCTTCCAGTTTGCCTTGTATTTCATCCAAGGCCTTTTTTAATTCTTCCTGACCGTTTTTAAGGTCCTTGAACTCTGCCGAGTGGGACCCCTTGCATTCATCTATGCTTTTTTTTCAAGCCCAGCTATTAGTTTTATGATTATCATTCTATATTCATGTTCTGTTATATTGCTTATATCTGTTTTCATCAATTCTTGAGCTGTCACTGCTTCTTGAAGATTCTTTTGAGGAGAATTCTTCCGTTTCGTCATTTTGGCTACATGTGTTTTGGATTGTTTCTTGAAGTTGCCCTGGAAAGGAAAACAGTGGTTTCTGGGGGTTTCTGGTTTCACCTTCTATTCCTTGTAGGTTGCAGCACCTTTTCTCCCCAATTCTTGGAGTTGAGAGACTTTGGTTTCAGTAGTTCCCTGTTTAAAGGACAAGCGAAATACTGGATCCCCCTATTCCTCCGCCATGTTCTCACCTCAGCCCACAGTATTTTGATTAAGTATCTTCTGCCTTAATGATGAAGATGATAGATAATTACTGAGAATTTACTGTAAGTATTCTTTATGTATTACCTCATTTGTTCTTTACAATATCTGAAGGCATTAGTGTTTTTTTTCTTTTCCGGAAAACTAAGACAAAGTTACAATATAACTAGACCAGAGTCCCTGAGCCATTTAAAAATAGGATCATGAAATTAAATCAGGAAATCTGACCCAGTGCCCACTCTCTTACCCATTATGCTTTATTATGATACCTCTTTTTCCTTGCCACAAGTTTTTTTTTCCCCACTTAACTCCTTCATATATGCTTAATTCAGAAATCTGTTAACTACGTTTTCTTCATCATATTCTAGTATTTCTGAAATCATTTGTAAAAGCAAGACTATAGAAGTGATTAACCATGAAGTACATATTGGGATCTCACAGAATATGTATAACATAGTATCTGCTTCAAAGAGCATTTATTCTTATAATTAAGTGTAATACTGGTAAATGACACGTGAAACCAGGTTATCGTTGATACTTGATTTTTTTTTTAATTCCGAGAAGCATACCCAGTAACAAGGACTTGACTTGAATATCTAAACTTGTGTCAAAACTGTGCCACCTTTAATCATTTTTACTTTACACATAATTCTAACATTTTAAAACATTTCTGACTATAGGAACGCAAGAGAGCTCTAGAGGCAGAACGGCAGGCTCGTGTAGAAGAATTGTTAATGAAAAGGAAAGAACAAGAAGCCCGAATTGAACAACAGAGGCAAGAAAAGGAAAAAGCCCGTGAGGATGCAGCCCGAGAAAGAGCTAGGTACCTCACTTGCTATCATTTGCTGATGAGCATTTTGCAGTGAGTAGATATTCAAATCAAGTCTTAAAGTCATTTGCTGTCATGCGGATTTTAGAGTCACAAATAAAGAAATGTATGGAATTTTGATTTCCAGGAATTATGTCATTGTACTGAAAACAGAAACCTTTTGAGTCTTCCTATTGAATGAGAAGCTTGATGTTTCAGGATTTTTTGATTGCAAGACATAGAATTTAATAGAAATAGAATTTTCTAGCTTAAGCAAAGAGAGTATTTTTGGAAAATATTGGGAGTGTAAGTTGATAGGAAGTGAGAGGAACAGGCTTGGAAATAATCAAGCATCAAAGGCTAGGTCACAGGAGCCACAGTGGTAGTATTTTGATGGAAACAGTGTAGTCAGCATTTTGCCACTCTGATTATGATAAATGACCTTCAGCCATTGCTACATTTTAAAATCACTTGCTTAAGATTCAAAGATCCACGAAAAATCATTTAATTGGTCAAGTCTAAGCCACTTTTGGTTGCTGTACCCCTTTCTGATGTGATATTTTCTGACCTCTTAATTGGGGCAAATTTAGTGGATGTGAAAAGATAGCTCTTTGTGGTTTTAATATGCTTTTCTGTCCAAGATTAGTAATAAGCCTGAGCAACTTTGCTCCTGCTTACCAGCTACTCCTTTTTTTTTTTTTTTTTTTAATGTAAAGTGCCTATTCAAGTTCTTTGTTCATTTCTCTATGGAATCTTTTTTTCTTGATGTTTAGGAATTATCTTTACTGGACACCAGTTCTTTGTCCAATACATATGTTGCAAATATTTTTGTAGGTTATGGCTTGCCTTTTCACTCTCTTTATGATTATTTTAGTATAATTCTTTTTTTAAGTTTTTATTTAAATTCCAGTTAGCTGACATACAGTGCAATATTAGTTTCAGGTTTAGAATATAGTGATTCAATAATTTCATACAACACCCAGTGCTCATTATCACAAATGTGCTCCTTAATCCCCATCACCTATTTAACCACCCCCCCACCTGATTAATATAATTCTTGATTCCAGTGTAGTAAAACTCAACTGAGTTTGTGATTTGTGCTTTTTGATCTTATTTATGAAATCGTTTCCTCTCTAGAGTCCTAAAATATTCTTAAAAATATTGTAGTCTTTTAATAGTAAAATCTTTATCTACGTAGAATTCATTTAATCGTATGGGTTGAGGTAGGAATCCAATTTCATTTTTTTTCCTCCATGTGAGAACCTTCTAAGACACTTTATTGAAACAGCAATTTTTTTCCTACTGATCTACAAAACTTTCTAAAATAAATGAAGCTTCCATGTATGCATCGTTCTGTTTGTAGGCTCTATCTTATTTAAAAATGTTTTTTAATGTTTATTTATTTTTGAGAGACATAGAGGCACAGCGTGAACAGGGGAAGGGCAGAGAGAGAGGGAGACACAGAATCTGAAGCAGGCTCCAGGCTCTGAGCCGTCAGCACAGAGCCTGACGTGGGGCTCGAACTCACAGACCGCGAGATCATGACCTGAGCTGAAGTCGGCCGCCCAACCGACTGAGCCACCCAGGCGCCCCTCTATCTTATTTATTTATATCCAAGTTAGTTAGCATGTAGTGCTATAATGATTTCAGGAGCAGTTTCCAGTGATTCATCTCCTGTGCGTAACGCCCAGTGCTCATCCCAGCAAGTGTCCTCCCTAATGCCCCTAACCCATTTAGTCCACTCCCCCACCTACAACCCCTCCAGCAACCCTCAGTTTGTTCTCTGTACTTATGAGTCTCTTACGTTTTGTCTTCCTGTTTTTGTTTTATATCACTTTTGCTTCTCTTCCCTTATGTTCATCTGTTTTGTATCTTAAATTCCTCAAGAGAGAAGTCAAATATTTGTCTGACTAGCTAATTTCGAATAGCATAATACCCTCTAGTTCCATTCACGTAGTTGCAAATGGCAAGATTTCATTCTTTTTGATTGCCAAATAATACTCCAGTGTGTGTGTGTGTGTGTGTGTGTGTGTGTGTGTGTGTGTACACACATGTATATATATGTATATATGTATATACACACCACATCTTCTTTATCCATTCATTCATTGATGGACATTTAGGCTCTTTCCATACTTTGGGTATTGTCTATAGCACTGCTATAAACATTAGGGTGCATGTGCCCCTTTGAAACAGCACACCTGTATCCTTTGGATAAATACCTAATAGTGCAATTTCAGGGTCTCAGGGTAGTTCTATTTTTAATTTTTTGAGAACCTCCATACTGTTTTCCAGAGGGGCTGCACCAGTTTGCATTCCCACCAGCAGTGCGAAAGAGATGCTCTTTCTCCATATCCTCTCCATCTATTGTTGCCTGAGTTGTTTATTTTCGCCATCATGACTGGCATGAGGTTTTGATTTGTATTTCCCTGATAATGAGTGATATTGAGCATTTTTTCATGTGTCTGTTAGCCATCTGGATGTCTTCTTTGGAGAAGTGTCTATTCATGTCTTTTGCCCATTTCTTCACTGGATTATTTGTTTTTTGGGTGTTGAGTTTGATATGTTCTTTATAGATTTTGGATACTAACCATTTATTTGATATGCTGTTTGCAAATATCTTCTCCCATTCCGTTGGTTGCTTTTTAGTTTTGCCATTGTTTCCTTTGCTGTGCAGAAGATTTTCTTTTGATCATGTCCCAATAGTTCATTTTTGCTTTTGTTTCCTTTGCCTCCAGAGACATGTTGAATAAGAAGTTGCTGCAGCCGAGGTCATAGAGGTTTTTGCCTGCACTCTCCTGTAGGATTTTGATGGTTTCCTATCTTATGTTCAGATCTTTCATCCATTTTGAGTTTATTTTTGTGTGCGGTGTAAGAAAGTGGCCCAGGTTCATTTTTCTGTGTGTCGCTGTCCAGTTTTCCCAGCACTGTTTGCTGAAGAAATTGTCTTTATTCCATTGGGTATTCTTTCCTGCTTTGTCAAAATTAGTTGACTATACGTTTGTGGGTCCATTTTTGGGTTCTCTATTCTGTTCCATTGATCTGAGTGTCTGTTTTTGTGGCAGTACCATACTGTCTTGATCACTACAACTTTGTAATATAAGTTGAAGTCCAGAATTACGATGTCTCTGGCTTTGCATTTCTTTTCCAAGATTTTTTTGGCATTTTGGGTCTTTCGTGGTTCGTTGCAAATATTAGGATTGTTTGTTCTAGCTTTGTGAAAAATACTGGTGGTATCTTGATAGAGGTTGCAGTAAATGTGTCTACACAGAAAACCCAGAAGACTTTATGAAAAAAATTGCTAGAATTGATACACGAACTCAGTAGATTGCTTTGGTTAATACAGACAATTTTAGCAATATTTGTTTTTCCAATCCATGAACATGGAATGTTTTTCCTCTTCAGTTTCTTTCATCAGTGTTTTATAGTTTTCAAAGTGCAGATCTTTCATCTCTTTGGTTAGGGTTATTCCCAGGTATCTTATGGTATTTGATGCAGTTGTAAATGTGATTGATTCCTTAATTTCTCTTTCTGTTGATTCATTATTGGTGTGTAGAAATGACACAGATTTCTGTATGCTTATTTGGTATCCTGTGACTTTGCTGAGTTCATGTATCAGTTCTAGCGATTTTTTTGGTGAAGTCTTTTGGATTTTCTGTGTAGAGTATCATGTCATCTGCAAATAATGGCAGGTTTGACTTCTTCCTTGCCAACTTGGATGCCTTTTATTTCTTTTTGTTGTCTGAGCACTATCCTAGGACTTCCAGTACTATGTTAAATAACAGTGGTGAGAGTGGACATCCCTGTCTTGTTCCTGACTATAGAGGAAAAGCTCTGCTGTTCCCCATTGAGGATGATATTAGCTCTGGGTTTTTCGTAAGTGGCATTTATTATGTTGAGGTATGTTTCCTCTAAACCTACTTTGTTGAGGGTTTTTATCAATAATGGATGTCATACTTTGTCAAGTGCTTTTTCTCATCTATTAAGAGGATCATATGGTTCTTTTCCTTTCTATTAATGTGATATATCATGTTGATTGATTTGCAAATATTGAACCACCCTTGCAACCTAAGAATAAATCCTACTTGATTGTGGTAAATTATTCCTTTAACTTTATGTTGGATTCAATTTGCTTGTACTTTACTGAAAAACTTAGCTTCCATGTTCATCAAGGATATTGGCCTATAGTTCTCTTTTTTAGTGGAATCGCCTTCTGGTTTTGGTGTCAGGGTAATACTGGCCTCATAGATTCAATTTGGAAGTTTTCTTTCCATTTCTGTTTTTTGGAATAGTTTGAGAAGAACAGGTATTAACTTTTCTTTAAATGTTTTTTGTAATTCCCTTGTGATGCCATCAGGCCACGTACTTTGTTTTTTAGGAGAATTTTGATTACTGATTCAGTTTGTTTAGTGATTGTTGGTCTGTTCAAGTTTGCTGTTTTTTCCTTTTTCAGTTTTGGTAGTTTATATGTTTCTAGGAATTTATTCATTTTTGCAGGTTGTCCAATAACATTTGTTGGCGTATAATTTTTCATAATGTTCTCTTAAAAGTGTTTGTATTTCTGTGGCGTTGGTTGTTATTTCTCCTCTCTCATGATTTTGTTGTTTTGGGTCCTTTATCTTCTCTTTTTGATAAGTCTGGCTAGAGGTTTTATTAATTTTATTAATTTTTTCCCCAAGAAACAGCTCCTGGTTTAATTGATCTATTCTGTTGTTGTTTTAGTTTCTATTTAATTTATTTGTGTTCTAATCTTTGGCATTGTATTATCGAATCTATAAAATAATGTGGGGAGATTGATATATTGGAAACTGAGCCTTCTTAGTTTATCAACATACTACTAAATATTTTCTTCAATTTGCGTAGAATTTCAGAAATATCTTTACATGAACTGTAACTTTTAGAATGATTAAAGTAGTAAACTTTATGGGGCACCTGTGTGGCTCATTCGGTTAAGTGTCAGACTTCGACTCCGGTCCTGATCTCACAGTTCTTGAGTTCAAGCCCCACTTTGGCTTCTCTGCTGGTGGTGTGTATCCTGCTTTGGATTCTCTCTCTGCCCCTTCTCCACTTGCTCGCTCTCTCTCTCTCTCTCTCTCTCTCTCACAAAATAAATAAATGAACTTTAAAAAAAGTAAATTTTATGTTATATATATTTCACTACAATAAAAATATGTATTTTAAGGTTATAAAACTTATTTATATTTTAAATTTTTTTATTTTATTTTATTTTTTTTTATTTTTGAGAGACATAGAGGCACAGCGTGAACAGGGGAAGGGCAGAGAGAGAGGGAGACACAGAATTGGAAGCAGGCTCCAGGCTCTGAGCCGTCAGCACAGAGCCCGACATGGGGCTCGAACTCACAGACCACGAGATCATGACCTGAGCCGAAGTCGGCCACCCAACCAACTGAGCCACCCAGGCGCCCCTCTATTTTAAATTCTATATTTATGTATTATAGGTTACATATTATAATCATTATTTATAACCTTTTTATAAACAGCTTTTGTACATTTTTTTTTAACATTTATTTATTTTTGAGAGACAGAGAGACAGAGTATGAGCAGGGGAAGGGCACAGAGAGAGGGAGATACAGAATCTGAAGCAGGCTCCAGGCTCTGAGCCGTCAGCACAGAGCCTGACGTGGGGCTCGAACTCAGACCGCAAGATCATGACCTGAGCTGAGGTTGGCCGCTTAACCAACTGAGCCACCCAGGCGCCCCAACTTTTGTACATATTTTTATTGTAAAATCTACATAACATAAAATTTACTATTTTAATAATTTTAAAATTTACAGTTCATTGGCACTAAGTACATTCACATTGTTGTGCTTACCATCAACACTGTCCATGTTCAGAACACTTTTTGTCTCTCAAAACTGAAACTCAGTATCCATTAAGTAATAACTTTACATTCCACAACCACCCCCTACCACCCCTGGCCGCCAAGCCCACAACAACCACCGTTCTACTTTCTGTCTGTGAATGTGACTACTCTAGGCACCTCATACAAATGGAATCATATGCTATTTGTCTTTTGTGATGTCTTTAAAGTTTTCCCATGTTGTAACATGTGTCAGAATATCCTCCCTTTCTAGGGCTGAATAATATTGCATTGTATGTATATACTATATTTTGTTTATCCATTCATCTGTCAAGTTTCACCTTTGGGCTGTTGTGAATAAAACTGCTGTAAACATTGGTATACAAATATCTGTTAAAGTCCCTGTTTTTCATTTTTTGGGGTATATAGATAGCCAGAAGTGGAATTGTTGGATCATATGGTAAATTTATCTTTCATTTTTTGTGGAAAAACATACTTTGTTTCTGTAGTGGCTGCTCCATGTTACATTCCCACTGGCACTAGAGTTCCAGTTTCTCCGTATCATCAGCAACGCTTTTCTTTTTACTTTTTCTTCTTTTTTGAGGGGATAGTAGCCAACCGTAGCCAACCTAATGGGTTGTGAGGTGGCATTTTAATTGTGGTTTTGATTTGCATTCGCCTAATGAGTCAGCAATGCTGACTGTCTTTTTCTGTACTTAATGTATATGTATATATCATCTTTGGAGAAATGTCTGTTCAAAATCTTCGCCTGTTTTTTAATCAGGTTGTTTTTTATTGAGTTGTAGAAGTGTCTTTATATATTTTGAATATTGACCCTTATCACATATTTGATTTGCAAATATTTTCTCCCATACTGTGGATTGCCTTTTCACTCTATGTTCAAAATTTTTAAATTTTGATACATTCCAATTTGTCTGTGTTTTCTTTTGCTGCCTGTACATTTGGTGTCATACCCAGGAAACCACTGCCAAACTCAATGCTCCATATGTTTTCTTCTAGGAGTTTTAGTTGTTGATTTATGTTTAGGTCTTGAATCCAATTTGGAATAATTCTTGTATATAAGTAGGGGTTCAACTTCATTCTGTTGCATGTGAATATGTTTTCCCAGTATCATTTTTTGGAAAAATTGTTTTTTTCTCATTCAATGGTCTTCCCTTGGTACCTTTATCAAAAATCATTTGATCATATATGTGAGGGTTTATGTATTGGCCTTCTATTCTATTCCACTGTTCTATATGTCTGTCTTTATACCAGTACTGTAGCTTTGTAATAAGTTTTGAAATCAGGGATCTTTCAGCTTTGTTATTGTTCAAGATTGTTTTAGGATATTCAGGGTCCCTTGAGATTCGATGTGAATTTTAGGATACATTTTTTTTCCCATTTCTGCAAAAGAAATCATTAAGATTTTGATAGAGATTCCATTGAATCTGTGACTTGCTTTAGATAGTATTGACATCTTAAAAATATTAAGTCTTCCAGTTCATGAACATGGTGTTTTTAAAAATCTTTTTGTGTCTGCATTTTCTTTCAGCAAAGTTGTACATTTCACTAGCCTTTTACCTAGTTAAGTTTATTTGTAATTATTGTCTTATTGTTTTATGGAATATTTTAGTTATTTTATTTTTGGTATGTTTATGAATAAAATCTCCTTAACAATATTTTTTTAACATGTATGTTGCTGGTATTTAGAAATACCATTGATTTAGACCTAGAGCTACTATAGCAATCTTGAGAAGAACAAAAAAGCCAGAGGTTTCACAATCCCAGATTTCAAGATGTACTACGAAACTATAGTAATCAAAATAGTGTTATGTAGTGCTGGCACAAAATAGACACATAGATCAGTGGAAGAGAATAGAGAGCCCAGAAATAAAAGCCATGTTTATATGGTCAACTAATCACAAAGAGGGGAAGAATATACAATGAGAAAAGGACAATATTTTCAACCAGTGGCACTGGGAAAACTGAAGAGCTACATAGAAAATAATGAAATTGGACCTCTTTCTTACACCATACAGAAAAATGAACTTAAAATGGATTAAAGACCTAAATGTGAGACCTGTAGGCATAAAACTCCTAGAAGGAACATAGGCAGTAATTTCTTTGATATTAGCCATAGAAACATTTTTTCTAGATATGTGTCCTTAGGCAAGAGAAACAAATGCAAAATCAAACTTTTGGAACTACACCAAAATACAACGATTTTGCACAGCAAAGGCAACTATCAACAAAATGACAAGGCAGCCTATGGATTGGGAGAAGATAATTGTAAAGAATATTTCCAATAAGGGATTGATATCCAAAATATATAAAGAACTTATATATAAGTCAACAAAGAAAAAACAAGTAATCCTATTAAAAAATGGGCAGAGGACCTGAATAGATAGTTTTCCAAAGAAGACATACATAGATGGCCGACAGACATATGAAAAGATGCTCAACATCACTATTCATCTGGGAAATGCAAATCAAAGCCACACATACTACCTTAAGCCTGTGAGAATGGCTAGATTCAAAAAGACAAGAAATAACAAGTATTGGTGAGGATGTGGAGAAAATGGAACTCTGCGAATTGTTGGCAAAAATGCAAACTGGTGCATACATGATGAAAAACAATATGGAGGTTTCTACCAAAAATTTAAAAATAGAAATAGTATATGATGCAGTAATTCTGCCAATTATTTACCCAAAGAAAATGAATACACTAATTTGAAAAGATATATACACCCCTGTGTTTATGGCACTATTATTTACAATAGTGAAGATACATTGAATCAACTCAGTAGTCCATTGATAGATGAATGGATAATGCAGATGTGACACACATGTATGTGTGCGCATACATACACACGCACACGCATATACAGACTGAATATTACTCAGCCATAAAAATGTCTGAGATATTGCCATTGGATACAACAAGAACGGACCTAGAGGGTATAATGCTAAGTGAAATCAGTCAGAAGAAGAACAAAGCCTTATGATTTCTCATATGTGGAATTTAAGAAACAGTTGAATGTAGGGGAAGGAAAAGGAAAAAAAGAGGAAGCAAACCATAAGAGACTCTTAACTACAGAGAACAAAGTGAGGGTTGATAGGTGGGGGATGGGCTAAATAGGTGATGGGTATTGAAAAGTATACTTGTGATAAGTATGGGGTGTTGTATGTAAATGATGAATCATTAAATTCTACTCATGAAAACAAGGTTGCATATTTTTAAAAATCATGGAGTTGAATTTATGAAGTGTTTTGTCTGCTTATATAGAAATGTTCATGTAAAATATCTCCTTTGATCTAATGTGATGATTATTGAAATTTGTTCATGTAAGTAAGGTTTTAACTTGAAGGGTGAGAGAACCATATATTTTTTTAAATAAACATTTTTATGAACTATAATATAAACAGAATAATACAGAAGTGAATAAATCTACAGCTCGTTGAATTGTCACCATGCCCCTGTATTCTCTAATTTGGTCAAAATACAGAACATTAGCAGCACCACAGGACCCCTTCCATGTATCTTCCAAATTACCACCCCTTCTTCAAGCTTAACAGTAATCACTATGCAAGCTTCTCGCACTTTAGCGTATTTGGTTTTATGCCTGGGAATGGAGTTGCTGGTCTCTAGGTTATTGCAAATGTTCTGCATTAGTAGACACTGCCAAATTGTTTAGCAATATATATAGTTGTAGTTTATATTTTTACTAGTGTTTTGAATATTCCTGATGTTCTATATTGTTGTCTAAAATTGGAATGGACAGTTTTTAAGAAATTTTTTTTACAATTTTATTGTGATATAATTGACATACAAAAGATTGCCTTTATTAAAGCGTACCATTTCATAAGTAATCTCCATGAAAGCATCGGCACAATCAAGATAATGAACATAACCATCTTCCCCCAAATTTTCTCATGCTGCTTGATAGTCCATCTCTCCTTCCCTCTACCTTCATCTCCAGGGATTTATTCTCTTTTGTTTTTTATTTTCTTTTGCTCAGCATTATTATTTTGAGATTCCTTCATATTGTTATTTATACATACGGCTTTTTTATTACTGATTAGTGTATGTATATATCACAAATTAATCCATTTTTCTATTGATAGACATTTGGGGTTTATTCCAGTTTTTTGGTTATTATAAAGAAGTTTTTCTGAACAATTGTGTATGAGTCTTTTTGTGGACATATGCATTCATTTCGCTTGGATAAATAGCTAGGAGATGGATGGCTGGGTTATAAGGTTGATGTATGTTTAACTTTTTAAGAAATGTTTTTCCGAAGTTAGTTACACCATTTTACATACTAGTAGTGAGACTTTCAGTTTCTTCAAGGCCTTGACAACACTTGGTGGGTCAATTTTTTAAATGTATGCCTTTCCAGTTGGAATATAGTGCTATTTCATTGTGATTTTCATTTGCATTTCTCTGATGACTAATGTGAGCATTTTCTCATTTGCTTATTAGCCATTTATATATCTTCTTTGGTGAAATATCTACTCACATCTTCTGCCCATTTTTCAAGTGAATCCTTTTGTTAAAAGTTTCTTTATATATTCTGGATTCCCATACTTTCAGGTATATGACTTAGAATTTGTGGCTTATCTTTTCATCTTTTAAATAGAGTTATCTGAAGTGCAAAAGTTTTAATATTGCTAAAATCCAATATATCAAACTTGTTTTATGTTTGGTGTCATATCTAAGAAATCTTGCCCAAACTCAAAATTACAAAGATTTTTTCCCCTGTATTTTCTTCAAGAAATGTTTTAGTTTGACCCTTACATTTAAATCTATAAGTCCATTTTTTGTGACTTTATTTAATTTAATGACTTTTATTTTTAGTGTAGTTGACACACAGTGTTACATTAGTTTCAGGAATACAACTTAGTGACTTGACAAGTTTATATATTATGCTGTGTTTGCCACAAGTGAGCTACCATTTGTCCTGTTACATCACTGTTACAGTATCATTGACTGTATTGCTTATGCTGTGCCTTTTATTCCCATGACTCATTCATTCCATAACTGGAAACCCTTATCTCCCTGTCCCCTTCACCCATTTTCCTGAGCCCCTATACCCTTCCCCCTGGCAACCATCAGTTTTCCATATTTGTAGGTCTGATTCTGCTTTTCTGTTTGTTCATGTATTCTTTTCCTTTTAAGGTAACTTTTATGTATGGTATGAAACAAAGATCTAAATGTATTTGCATATGGATATCTATCACAGCATCATTTGTTGAAAAGACGATTCTTTCACCATTTATTTGCCTTGCCACCTGATCAAGATCAATTAGTCATACATGGAAGGGTGTATTTCTGGATCTATGCTATTCTATTCATATGTATATTTCTATTCTTATGCCAGTACCAGACTGTTAATTACAGTGGCTTCATAGCAAGTTTTGGAATCATGCTATGTAATGTAAGTTCTCTTACTTTGTTTTTCTCTTTCAAAATTGTATCTGTATGTAAGTTTTATAATAGGTTTGCCAGTTTCTACAAAATAGCTTGCAGGGATTTTGGTAGGAATTGCATTGAATCTATAGGTCTTTGTGGAAAGAGTTGCCATCTTTATGATATTGTATATTCTGACCCATGAATATGATGTCTCTATCTCCTTTAATTTATCTCAACAGTGTTTTATAGTTTTTAGTTATAGCTTTAGTTTATACGTCTCACACTTTTTTTTCTTAAATTTATTCCTAAGTACTCTTCTCGAAGTCATTGGGGTTGAAATTATTTCCTTTATTTTTGATAGTATTTGTTGCTAGAATACAGAAATACAATCAATTTTTATATATTTCATTTTACAATCTTGTTTTTTGTTACCTGCTCAACTTTATTACTAATTTTTATAGTGTTTTCTTTTTGTCATTGTTTTTGTTTGTTAGGATGTTTTACATATAGGCTCACATCTGGAAGTTACGAGTGTTACACTTTTTGCTTTCTAGTATGGATGTCTTTTTTTTCCCCCTTGTCTTACTGCACTGGCTACATGCCGTGGTATAATGTTGATAGAGACTGTGAAATTGTATATACTTATTCTGTTCTTAATGTTAGTAGTGAAACATTTAGTCTTTCCCTGCTACAAATGATGTTAGTTGTAGATTTTTCTTAAATCTCCATTATTAAATAGAAGAAATTCTCTGGTATTTGTAGTTTGTTAAGTGCTTTTTAACCTGAATGGACTGAGTTTTGTTAAATAAATGCTTTTTTTTTTTTTTGCTCATCCATTAGGATTGTGCAAAGTTTTTTTGTATGTTGTATTTTATTACATTAATTCATTTTTGACATTAAACCAACCTTGCATGCCTCAGTTAATTCCTACTTGGTCATTGTGTATACTCATTTTTATATGTTGCTAAATTCTTGTTAAGGATATGTACATGAGGGATATTGGTGTGTAGTTTTCTTGTGATGTCTTTGGTTTTCATGTCATGGTAATACTAGCCTCATAGAATATGATGGAAGTGGTTTTTCTTGCACTATTTAGAGGAACTCTTTGTGTTAGGATCAGCATTATTTTTGCTGATTAACTTGCCAGTGTATCTATCTCGGCTTGGATTTTTCTTTTGGAGGAGATTTTAAATTACCAACTCATTTTTTTTCATGTTTCAAGTTTTTATTTAAATTCTAGTTAGTTAACTTATAGTGCAATAATTGGTTTCAGGGGTAGAAATTAGGAGTTCATCACATGAACACCCAGTGCTCATCACAACAAAGTGCCTTCCTTAATACCCATTACCTATTTAACATGTTATGGTCTATTGGGATTTTTTTTTCTTACTCAGTCAGCTTTTATGATTTGCGTTTTACTAGGAATTTGACCTTTCCATTTAAGTTCTCTATTTTTATATCTTTATAAAGTTGTTCATTATTTGTTATAAGCAATTTCAATATGATCTGTGGTGATGTCTGTCTTTCATTCCTAATTTTGGTTATTTGTGTCTCCTCTCTCTGTTTTTTTATTAGTCTAGCTAAAGTTTTACACGTTTTGTTTGTCTTTCCAAAGAACCATCTTTTTGTTTCATTGAGTTTCTCTATTGTTTCTGTTTTCTATTTCATTGATTTCCACTTTGATATTTATAATTTCTTTCCTTTTGTTTACTTTGGGTTTCATTAGCTCTGCTTTTCCTACTTTTATGAGGTTGAAACTTTAGTTGATAGATTTTATATATTTCTACATTCCTTTTTTAAAAACCTTTAAATGTTTATTTTAGAGAGAGAGAAAGCATGAGTGGAGGAGAGGCAGAGAGAGAGAGACAGAGTATCCGAAGCAGGCTCCACACTGACAACAGAGAGCCTCATGCAGGGCTTAAACTCACAAACCATGAGTTGATGACCTGAGGCCTCAAATACTTAGTCGACTGAGCCACATAGGCGCCCCTATTTCTACATTTCTAATTCAAACATTTAAGAGTATAAAGTTTTTTCTTAGCACTTCTTTAACTTCATCCCATCAATTTTTGTATGTTGTATTTTCATTTTCATTTAATTAAAGATATTTCCTAATATTTTTAGGTTTTTTTTTGATACATGAATTATTTAGAATCATGTTGTTTAGTGTCCAAATATTTGGAGATAAATCCCCAGTTTTCTTTTGTTTTATAATTAAATCTTTTGTAGTTGAAAAGTGTTCTTTGTATAATTTTAGTCCCTTTAAATTCTTTAACACTTATTTTATGACCTTGAGTGTAGACTGTTCTGGAGAAAGTCCTACATGCTGTTGTAAAGTATTTGTATTCTGCTGTTGTTGGATGGAGTATTTCTTTTTAATGTTTTATTTATTTGTTTTGAGAGAGAGAGAGCAGGGGAGGGGCAGAGAGAGAGAGGGAAAGAGAGAATCCTAAGCAGGCTCTGCACTGTCAATGCAGAGCCCAATGTGTGGGACTCAGTCCCACAAACCTGTGAAATCATGGCCTGAACCAAAATCAAGAGTCTGACACTTAACCAACTGAACCACTCAGGCACCCAGGATGGAGTATTTTTTAAAGGTCAGCTAAGTTAGTTGATAGTTTTGTCTAGACTTCTGTATACTTACTGATTTTTCTGTCTAGTTTTATTAATTTCTTATAGACTACTACTGAAATTTTTCAATATCGTTAAATTGTCTATATTCTCAGTTTTCACAATTTTTCTTTATGTATTCTGCCGCCTCAGTGTTAGGGGCATATAATATCTTTCTTGGGTATTGACCCTTTCATCATTATGAAGTGTTCCTCTTTCACCTTTAAAAAATATTTCTTGCTGTAAAGTCAACTTTTTTTTCTGTTTTAAATATAGCTATGGCTATAGTTTACATGATATGTCTTTTTCTGTCCTTCTACATTCATTCTTTTGTGTCTTTTTTATCTAACCTGTGTCTCTCATAGTCTAAATAAAGTTGCAGTTACTTTTGATCTAGTCTGCTAGTTACTGCCTTTTGATAAAGTGTTTAGTCCATTCTCATTGAATATAATTATTGATACGATTGCATATATGTTTTCTATCTTGATAGTTGTTTTCTATACATCTCAAGTTTTTTTGTTCTCTCTTACTACTGCTTATTTTTTCTTAATACTTTTTAGTGCACCATTAAAATTTTTCTCTTGATTTTTAACTGTTATTTTAGTTGTTTGCTTAGTGGTTGCTCTCGTTACTGCAATATTCATCTTAACTTATGAAAATCTACTTCTGATTAAAACTAACTTAACTTTGGTAAGCTAGAGCAACTTTGTTCCATTATAGGTCTATATCCTTTTCCTCTAGTGTTACTATCATCACATATATCTATATATGTAGTAAAGTCAACAATACAGTGATAGAATTGAAAAATGTGGCACATTTTTCAAAAAAATTAGAAGAATAAAAGATAAAACATTTATATGTTCCTTTATACTAATTAACATATTTAGCATTTCTGGTGTACTTCATTTTTTTTATAGATTAAGGTTACTTTTTGGCATAATTTCTTTTTAGCTAGATGGATTTCTTTCAGTATTTTCTGAAGGGAGTTTTGCTGTCATGAATTATCTTGGTATTTGTTTATCTAGAAATATTTTGCCTTCATTTTGTTTTTGTTTTTAAACATTTTTGTTATTGAAGTATCATTGAAGTATCCTTCGTTCTGAATATTTTTGCCAGATTTAGAGTTCTTGGTTTTTTTTCTTTTTTGTTTTCAGTACTTCTGTTTTTTCTGATGAAAAGTTAGCCATTAATTATATTGGTTTTTCCTCTGTATATGGCAAGTTGCTTTTTTCTTCCAGCTCTCAGAATTTTCTGCTTGTCTGTAACCAGTTTCATTCTAATTTGTCTAGGTTTATTCTTTCTGATTATTCTGTTCTCTACATAACAAGTTTGGGAAGCGTTTGGCCATTATTTGTTCAGATATTTGTCATTTCTCTTCAGACGTCTTTGAGTTGTCACAGTTTCTTAAACTTTCCATGGTTTTGATGACTTTGACAGTTTTGAGTAGTGGTCAGGTAGATTGCAGAATGTTCCTCACTTGTCTGATGCTCCTCTTATGGTTAAATTGATGTTACAGCTTTTCGGGAGGAAGAACACAGAGGTGACTATGAATTACCGTTCATAACATGGCAAAGGTTCATGCTATCAATTTGACTTATCACTGATATTATTAACCTTGATCACTTGGCTACGCTAGTCTTTGTCAGGTTTCTCCATTGTTACTTTAAAAATTTCTCTATGCTATCCTCTGTGGAAGCAAGCCCCTAAGCATAGGCCCTACTGAAAAGGTGGGGAATTATTCTCTACCTCCTTGACAGAATTCCTACATAAATTATTTATAATTCTCCTCTACAGGACACTTGTCTGTTCTCTTCTATTTATTTACTAAATGGTGTTTTTTTTAATGTCAATGTGGACTTATGTTTTATTTTATACATTGTACTATAAACCGATATTATTTATATTGTTACTCAGATTGTTCCAGCTTTGGACATTGGGAGCCCTTTCATATGGCCCCTGTGTCCTTTTGACATACTTTATCATTTTGGTTTTTGAGAAGTTTCTTGGTCTTCTGGCACCACAAGATTCTCCAGACTCATCTTGTGTTTACTCCCTTCCTAGAATCAGTCATTTGTTTAAGAATTCTTGTTTTCTTTTATTGGAAAGATTTTTTTTAAAAAACTTTCTATTTTTCCGTTAAGATTCTCTATTTGTTGAATCAGTGCCATAATATTTTTTTTTTTAGTTTGGCATACTTTCTTTTAATTCTTTGAACATATTTGTAACAGCTGTTTTGTAGTCTTTGTCTACTAAATACGGCATATGGCCTCATTTAGAGACAGTTTCAATTGACTGCTTTTTTCTTTTTTTTTAAGTTTATTTAATTTTGAGAGAGAGAAATGAGAGAGAGAGAAAGCATAATTGGGGGAGGGGCAGAGAGAGAGGGAGAAAGAGAGAATCCCAAATAATCCACACTGTCAGCATGGAACCCAATGCGGGGCTCAAACTCATGAACTATGATATCATGACCTAAGTCGAAGTCTGATGCTTAACAGACTAAGCCACCCAGGCTCCCCCAATTGACTGCTTTTTTCAAAGCCTGGTCATACTTCTTTGTATGTCTCATAATTTATGATTGTTTCTTTTGCTATTATTTTTGTCTTTGTGAGTTTATGCCTATTCTGTTCATTTCTTGTGGTTTTCTAGAAGGGAACAGAAATGTGTTTTCAACATGCCATGTTTATTTTTTTTATTTTAAATTTTAACATACAGTGCAATATTGGTTTCAAGAGTAGAGTTCAGTGATTCATCACTTATATGCAACATCCAGTGCACATTACAAGTGCCCTCTTTAATACCCATCACCCATCTAGCCCATCTCCCACCCACCTCACTTCAACAACCTTCAGTTCTCTGTCATTGAGAGTCTCCTGTGGTTTGTTTCCCTCTCTCCTCTTCTTCCCCCCACCTATGTTCATCTGTTTTGTTGTTTAAATTCCACATGTGAGTGAAATCATATGGTATGATTTGTCTTTCTCTGTTTGACTTGTCTCACTTAGCATAACACCTTCTATCTCCAACCATGTCATTGCAAATGGCAAGATTTCATTTTTTTTTTGCTGGCTGAGTAATATTCCTGTGTGTGTGTGTGTGTGTGTGTGGTGTATGTGTGTGTGTGTGTGTGTGTGTGGTGTGTGTGGTGTGTGTGTGTGTGTGTGTGTGTGTGTGTGTGTGTGTGTGTGTGTGTACCACATCTACTACTTTACCCATTCTTCAGTTGATGGACATCATTTAGACTCTCCATAATATGGCTATTATTGATAATGCTGCTATAAACATTGGGATGCATTTATCCCTTTGAACCTGTATTTTTGTATCCTTTAGGTAAATACCTAATAGTGGCATTGCTGGATCATAGGGTAGTAAAAGTAAACAGTAAGCTAGATCCTTTTTTCCCTAGATCTGAAGCTTTGTAGTACTCTTTGATCTGTAGACTTCATGCAAGCGAGTTGTTTATACTGTTTTTCTGGGGAAGAGGCCTGCTGTGCTGATTTCAGGCTGACTTGTTTCAGTGGGAATGTGCCTTCAGGCGTAGGGGTGCTGGGCTTGGTGTAAGTGGCTCTGGCCTCCACTGGTTGGCGCTGTTTTACTCCTTGAGGGCTTTCTATGCGGATGGGTGAGTTGAATATGGCCATGCTCCCCTCTCTAGCCCCAGAGCTGAAAGATCCTGCCCCCTACTCTTCAGGGAACCCTCACAAAAGAGCAGTCACCCTTCTTGTCACCCCTATTTCTGTCAGAACCCTGCATTCACCCTGCCTCTGTCTAAGCTTCTTTATCTCAGGCCCGTGACTGAGTTTCAAAACTCCAGGTTTAGAGACTCACGAGGCATGGACCAGTACTTTTCCTTTGGGGGAGGGTCTCGCAATGCTTTTGCTGGCCTGTGGGAGGAAAGCAGTGGCAGGACTGTAGCAGTTCAGAGTTTATGTCAAAACATAGCAGAACACCAACAACCCTGCTTGCTGCCTTCAGCCCTTCTGCTCCTGTGCCTTGAAATAGTGCAGCACCTTGGCTCACCTGTCATTTTTGTGACCCAGGAGGTCATCAGGCCACGCTGTCACTCTTCCCTGCAAAAAAAATCCCTGGGATTCCTCCCTGCTTTGCTCCTCGGACACCTTTCAGCCAGGCACATCGTCCACTGTAGCAGACTTCTAAAAGTTCAGATTTTGCACTCCACTGCTTATAATACTTTACAGTAGCCTCCATAACCAAGCTCTCTCCCCGGTGCTGTACCCACAGCTATCTCTCCCCCAAGACCACTCTCTGCACCTCCTGCCTTCCAAAAGGTGGCTGCTTTTCTACTTGTAGACTCACAGTTTTTGTTTTCTTAGAACTCTGGTTGATTTCTTGGGTGTGCAGAATGATTTTTATGAAATCATGATGATTTTATCAAATCATCTGTCTAGTTGTGTTTGAGGAACAGGACAAGCTTAGGGTCTCCCTACTTGTTGCCACCTTAACTCCTCCCTCTCAACATGCCATATTTAAATGAGAGTTCCAGAAGTAGTTAGTATTTAAACCCATACCTGGGTCTGGTCAGAAAGCTGTTATTTTTAAATTTCTTTTTAATGTTTATTTATTTTTGAGAGGGAGAGAGCACTGGCAGGGGAAGGACAGAGAGGGACAGAGGATTTGAAGCAGGCTCTATGCTGACAGCAGAGAGCCCAGTGTGGGCTGGAACTCATGAACCGTGAGATCATGACCTGAGCTGAAGTCGGGTGCTTAACTGAGCCACCCGAGTGCTCCCAGAAACCTATTTTTATAACTAAAAACTTGTGTTGCTTCTTAAACACTTATTGAGCACTATATTTGGGACTTAGGCACTCAGAAAAAAATAATTTAAAAAATAATAACGCTGCAGAATATGTAAGCCTTTGTATCCTAATCGTATTTTTCAGCCTCGTGAAGTTTGTTACTCCAAGCAGTTGAGTTTATAATGTTTACTCTCTTCTTACAGAGATAGGGAGGAGAGATTGGCCGCACTCACAGCTGCTCAACAAGAAGCAATGGAAGAGCTACAAAAAAAAATTCAGCTCAAGGTAAGGATATTATATATTTCTATATGAAATTCTAGAGCTTTCAATGACACATGAGATTACATTTTTCATTTAAGGAATTGTATAAAGATTTTAGTTTATATTCTTAATATATGGATAATAAGACTTCTGTGATTTGGGTATGATCACTTCTAACTCAACTGTCTGAAAACTAAATTATTTTAATGCGATAAAACGAGGAGAATAATTAAAGGAATCTGTACATTTCCTGTTTTTACTAACTGATTTGTTAGTGAGTTGAAGGGATTACTCTTTGGTTTCTGATAGTTATATTTTTAATGAGTTAGAAATAAAAATGATTAGTAAAATTAGTTTCACTTGATTTTCAGTGCCTTTGAACTGTGTGACTGTAACTTGGGAAATTATGATAAATTTCTATTTTCTAGAAAATCTTTACCATTAGTAGTACAGTTTCTAGCAGTATATTTCACACAATGTAATGGTTACTTATACATTGTCTCTTCACAGAGATAGTACCTTTCATAAGGTAGAGGTCCATATTTTATCACTTGTACAGACATGGGACTTTATCTTTCACTGACATTTAATGCAGCAAAAATGTATTGAGCCTTGTAGTAGGCATGGGATTAAAGAGATGAGTAAGGCATAACTCTAAATTTCAAGAGACTCAATATAGTGTGAGAATCAGGTTGCTAAACAGATGATTTCCATATGGATAGATGTATATACTTGGCGTTCTATGGAAGTACAGATGAGGACACTTAGTCTAATATGAAGGATTTCAGAAGCCAGGAAAAAATTTCAGAGAATAACTCCTGGGCTGAATCTTGAATGGGTAGAAAAAAATAGGTAGCTGGTATCTTTCCAGTCATATGAAAAAGTATGAGCATTAAGTCAGAAATCTGGAATTGTGTTTTTTCAGCTTAGTTGTTTTTTTGTTTTGGCGGGAAGTCACTAGAGGCGTGGAACAACCAGACATGGTGTGGAGTTGGTGTGCCAGAAGTCTGCATCATGATGGAGTTTGTCTGCTATGAGGAAAAGCATGGTCTTTATATATGCGTCAACATTTCCGAAAGTGTGTTCCCAGAAGTGCTTCCCAAAAGTGTGTTGTAGTCAATTAAGTGTGTTAAAATGTTTTTTACTATGAGCTAGTGCACAGAGTCAGACTAGAGGCTCCATATAGTTCAGTGTTAAAAACCTGTTTTGCTTTTAGTGTTTTTCCAAATTTATTTGCTGATAGAACCTTTTCCACAAAGCACTTTTAATATCCTATGGTGTTGTTCCAAGAAGCATACTCTTAAGAGACATTACTGTGCGTGTAGGAGATGTTAAAGGGCTTTATGTAAATTCTTAGTGTTCACGTCAACATTGAATGAAGACATTTCTTCTATTATTGTAGAAACTTTAATGGAAATACTATTTTTTTAAGTTCTCAGTATAATTTGCATCATTTTTATATTCTCACACTTTGACTTCATCCGCAGCACGATGAAAGCATTCGAAGGCACATGGAACAGATCGAACAAAGAAAAGAAAAAGCTGCTGAGTTAAGCAGTGGGCGGCATGCAAATACTGATTATGCCCCCAAACTGACCCCTTATGAAAGAAAGAAGCAGTGTTCCCTCTGCAACGTCTTGGTAGGTTGTCATTATTAATGTCGTGATGATATAATTTATTACAAAAGTTTGTTAAACTATGGAAATATATTCTCCCAGTGTTTTAAAATTCATACAAAGGCATCTGCTGAGTACCATGGATTCCTTTCATGATTTTTATGCTAAGTAAGTAGTATAAAAAGGTGGACTTTGTGAGACTAAGCAAAAACCAGGGGGAAGGGGAAGAGGGGAAAGGAAAAAAAGACACAGAGAGGGAGGGAGATAAAACATAAGAGACTCTCAAAGACTAAAAACAAACTGAGGATAAGGGGAGTGAGGGAGGAGGGAGAGGGGGTGACAGGCATTAAAGAGGGTACATGTTGGAATGGACACTGGGTGCTATATGTAAACCAATTTGAAAATAAACTATTATAATTTAAAAAAAATAGCATTGGCATTTAGGAGTGCCAGTGCAAAGTGCCAAAGTATGCAATTGCTGCTAAAATAGATATATACCTGCTTAATTGATAGCCCAAGCAGTATTTTTGGGTACTGGCACCAAAAAAGAAAAGAGCATTTTCAGTCCTGAAATTTGAACTCTGATACTTAAAAAAATGATATCCTGTTAAGATTGGTTATGATGGCATGTTTTTTTTGATCATGTATCTTCTAGAGGATTCTCAGAATTGTGTTTTAAAGATGTTTTTTAATTTCTTTTAATGTTTATTTTTGAGAAAGAGAGAGAGAGAGAGACAGAGAGACAGAGCATGAGTGGGGAGGGCAGAGAAAGAGGGGGAAGCAGCCTAGGCTCTGGGGGCAGAGAAAGAGAGGGAAGCAGCCTAGGCTCTGAGCCATCAGCCCAGAGCCTGATGTGGGGCTCGAACCCACGAACCGTGAGATCATGACCTGAGCTGAAGTCAGTCGCTTAACCGACTGAGCCACCCAGGTGCCCCAGAATTGTGTTTTAAAGAAAATGTTTTGGGGCGCCTGGGTGGCTTAGTCGGTTGAGCGTCCGACTTCGGCTCAGGTCATGATCTCGCGGTCTGTGAGTTCGAGCCCCATGTTGGGCTCTGTGCTGACAGCTCAGAGCCTGGAGCCTGCTTCAGATTCTGTCTCCCTCGCTCTCTGCCCCTCCCCCACTCATGCTCTGTCTTTCTCTTTCTCAAAAATAAATAAACATTTAAAAAGAAAAAAAAGAAAATGTTTTTACCCTAGTATGTAAAGGCTAGCGTGATATCAACACACATATGATATACTGGCTTGAATATGTGATACTTATAATTAGATATAATTATATGTTGATTATAATTGCTTTGATTTTATGCTTTTAGATCTCTTCAGAGGTGTATCTTTTTAGCCACATCAAAGGAAAAAAACACCAGCAAGCTGTAAGAGAGAATAGCAGCATTCAAGGGCGTGAACTTTCAGATGAAGAAGTGGTAAGCTTTACTTTTGTTCATTTCCACATATTTATTAAACACTTAGTATGTTCTGTTTTATTATGAAGAATTCCATCTTCATTTGTGGTTATTTAAAACTATATTTAACATTTAAGAACTACTAAAATATAGTCTACAAATGTGTCGTTTACTGTACACTTTAGTGCTCACTTTGACAGTGCATATACTAAAATTTAGTATATATTTTAGTATAACAAGAAACAGAAATAATAATTTTAGTGTAAAAAAAGATCATAGTATTTTGATATTTTATACAAAAGAATTATTTAGTGATGCCCTGCATTTCTTGGAAAATAATAATAAAAATGTCATGTAAATTGGTAATTTTTATATGAATACAGTATTTAGAAATTTTTAGAAATGTTTTATTTATCTACCTATAATTGTTTACAATGGAATTTAGATTCGTATGAATATTCTTATAAATATTTTACATTCAACTGTTGTCTAGACATGAATGACATCACTAATCTATGAATTTGTTGGTTCTATTTGTAATACAGGTTTCTTAAGCTACCCAAAGATGAGACTTTCATGTTTGCGAAGCATCTCTTAAGATGCCCAGGAAAAGTTATTATGGTTCTAATTGAAGTCTAAATTTTATGTGTTCTACTTCAGTGAGAAAAGTTGAGAGGGAAAGAATAGTTCATTCAATTTGAGAGAAAAATGTGCAGTATTATCTAACTTTTGTAGTTATTATAGCTAAGCCTGATGTTTAGCTGTTGTGATTTGAGATTTGGTCGATGTGTTTCATTTTGTGTACTATTTCAGTTGAAAGGAATTAAATTTTCCTTAAGTTCTCACTTAATTCATATAGTTATTCTGTGTTATAGCCCTTTCTTCCTGAAAACAAGTATGCGATATAGCATATGAGTTATGTGATATAGTAAGGCAATTTTATATTTACTCACATGGAAGTTTCATTTTTAATCAGTAGAGGTATCTATAGTAAACATACTTGTTCTACTTAGAGTTATTACTTGTCATCTGTGATGTTTTTATGTTATATACACCTTGTCTGTGACCCTTCTTCTTTGACATGTAAGATTTTATTTATACCACCTCTGACCTAATAAAATTGTACCTTTGACCTTATGCACTTGACATATCAGATAACTTACTCTTGATCTTTGACACGTTTTGTTTTAAGCCCGTTAAACATAATAGGTAGCTGCCCGGCAAGAAAGGTATAATGTTTTGTGTTTTTATTGTAATTTGACCAGGAAAATTTCTTGTTTTTTGAACTTCACAAAAAGAGCTGTTATATGTTTGATTTTTTTTTCTCTTTCATTATCTTAAAATCCAGGTGATAAAAGTAGCTAATTTTTGACAGTCAAAACAAATGGGTGTTAATTTAAATACATTCCAAAATTTAGCTTTTTTTTTTTTTTATTTATTTTTTTATTTTTTTTTTCATTATAATAGTTTATTTTCAAATTGGTTTACATATAACACCCAGTGTTCATCCCAACACGTGCCCGCTTTAATATCCGTCACCCTCTCTCCCCCCTCCCTCACCTCCCTCACCTCCCTCACCCTCAGATTGAATAGGTGGACTTTGTGAGACTAAGCAAAAACCAGGGGGAGGGGAAGAGGGGAAAGGAAAAAAAGACACAGAGAGGGAGGGAGATAAAACATAAGAGACTCTCAAAGACTGAGATCAAAATTTAGCTTTTTATACATTGCTACAGAAATAAGAAGTATAAGTTTTAATTAAGCCTCCGATTTCTGTGTCATTCTCTTTTCACACTAATATCTAAAGAACCTAATGTGATTTTTGTGAATATCAAATGAAGTACATCCAGCCTTATATAGAGAATGAGGTTAAAAAAGATTTTTTTTTAATCTATTTATTTCTGTTTGTGAGACTCCTTGGATTTAAAAGCCCATAAAGCATACAAGGTCTGTTTGTTAACCTGTGTACTTAAATAAATTTTATTTTCATTTGGTCCATAGATGTATAAAAAGGACTTTCATGAAGGTTCTTAACTATAATTTATTGGATGTTTACAACCAAATGTGATTTTATGAATCTGAAATTAGTATTTTAACTTGGAAAAATTATGCAAATTAGATGACTGAAAGAAAAAATGTTATTTTAAGTTAGGAAAAACATAAAGACATTACTATACTTAATGAGATGTAAGCTGATCTCTTTTGCCAGAATGTGCTGGTGTTGAGGTGAAAGAAGTCTCCTAGATATCTCCTAGAATTGATGACAGTCCTGGATATAATAGATAATTCCCAATAGATTGATTCATTTCCTTGCCTTGCTTAGTTTTGTGTGTAGAAGCCAGAAGTATTTGTTTTCTTTTTATAATCAGGTTAGGAAAGCATTTTGTCTGCTTTCGACAGAAAATCAAGTCAGATGGACAAACTAGGACTCATTTAGAATAAATATTTTTTTCCCCAGTACCTCAGTTGGGTACACTTTAAGTTAATTTGAGAAATTATCTAAAAATGCTTTACTCTTTCTTGTAGGATACAGCTTCCATTGCCTTTATTTTCTCTTTAATAGGATAGGAAAATTGGATAGGAAAATTTTCATGGTGTATGTGTGTATGTGTATATGTATATGTGTGTGAGAGAGAATGTGTGTGTGAGAGAGAATATGTGTATGTATTCAGTATATAATACACTTTTATAGCTGATTGTTAGCTTATAATTCTTCTAACTTTTGGAATTCTTACGGTGGTAAATTCACTCACATTGGAACTAGGACTTGTCCGTGATGATTTAGTCTTCTTCATTGATTTAAGGAAAAAATTTGAACTAGGTAACCAGTTTGTTTTAAACTTAGTTTGATCCAGTAGTTTAAACAGTTTCTCTAGTTTGTACCTAGCCTTTTTTGGATAACAACCCTTAGCCCCTATCCACTTGCTTATCTCCTTAAGATAGCATCTATGTGTATTGGAGGAACAGTATGGCTTACCTGACCCCATATTAAGAGGAGGAGTTGAGGTCTTTCTACCTAATGTCTTCTTTCTTTTCTGATGTCCAGTGTGAGGCTGTTCTTTACCTGTTCACTTAGTCTCTGGGACACCAATCATGAAGTGTGGCTGATGAACTCTTGATCTGTTCTTTCCACTTAGACAGTGTTATAGTGGAGCATCAGCCATTTGTTTGCCTCTTCCTGACCGGGTCACCCTCAATCCTCTCTGCCTGCATATCTCTCAGAGAGAGAGTCTTTGCCGTAACCTTCCTTCTGATCTTGACAGGCCTACTGGCTTCTACCAGGGTTCACACCACATAAGAACTGAGAACATTTTGGGAAAGCTAAAATACAAGACCTCTTCCTGACCACCTACCATGGCCATATTAACGGACTGATTTGGTGACAGGAACAGATGGAGAGACCATTTCTTTTGAGAATCAAAATTATACTTTGGCATTACTCTCACTTATCTAATATATTATCCCTCTTGGAATACACATTAAAATTTTTTTCTCCTTTTACCTTCAATATTTTTTGGCTGAAAAGAGATACAATTTCCGTTAACCACTCCTTCCTCCTTATTCTAACCAAGCACCTGAGCCTTAAGGTTGGAAAAGGGAATTTTCTTCATACTATGGAATAAACACTATAGTTTGAATTCTCCAGGCTTCATTATTGTCATGCTAAAGGGCAAGATAAATTTATTAAAACTCAGGTGAATAACTTGGTTTATAAACCTATTGTTTTGCTGCAAGTATATGTATCTAAAGTTGATTATTATTATTATAGAGTGTATTTTCTTGTATTTATTTTAGAACAGATTCTAACCATCTTTCTAATGGAGTCAAACTGGGCAAATGCCATAGGCTAAGAAAGTTAAAACAGATCATCACACTCATAATTTTGAAATACTACCTCATTAACACCTGTTTTACATACTTTTTCTGTTGTTATATGACCATTGCAGTTTACTGCCAATAATCACAGTCTCTTTTCTGTATTGGTTTTCTTTTAATAAACATTCAGTTTTGGAGATACTGATCATTAATCAGAACTATAGTTTTCTTACAGTTTTTTCAAGATTCTGTGTGATTGGGTTGGTAAATTACAACTACATGAAGTTCTCTTCCATGAACCCTTTCTTATAAACACAGCTGATCTGTTTTCAAATGCAGTTTCAGGGGTGCCTGCATGGCTCTGTCAGTTAAGCATCCGACTTCGGCTCAGGTCATGATCTCACGGTCTGTGGGTTTGAGTCCCCCATTGGGTTCTGCGCTGACAGCTTGGAGCCTGCTCAGGCTTATATTGCATGCTGTCTCTTTCTCCCCCTCCCCTACTCACATACTCTCTCTTCAAAAATAAATGAATAAACATTAAAAAAATAAAAATACAATGTAATTTAAAATAGGTAACAAATGCCTGCAGTTTAGAAACTTAAGCTCTCCTGAGTTTGATAAAACTCTATTTTGTGACTCTTAGATAGCTATACAAATATGAAAAGCCATTTCAGCTGTATTTCTCTGCATGAGTCCTTCGACCATATGTATTGTAATATGTGCTGCTTTTTGTTTGCAGTATGGTAGTTACCTAATTTTACAGTTTGCTTACAGTAATTAAGACTTTTTCCTTTTTGCATGTGTTTATTTGGGAATTAGAATGGAGCGTCCCAATCTGATATTTTAAGTGTTTAAGTTATAACACTTTGGCTGTTATTTGTAGCCAATACCCATTCCCTTTACAAAGTTAATTAAATATCTAAACATTATTGCTTTAAACTCCTTAAACTCTTATTCAAGATCCTGGTAGCTTGGGATGACTAGAATAGTGACTACTTTTATACATCTACAGATTACAGGCTGATACATTCTCATCTAACTCTTGTGTGTCATTTGTGAAGAGTTGCAGAATCGATGCCATGGGCGACATTAAAAGACCAAAGCAATTGTGATGACTACTTTGCAACTGCTTTCTTTCAGTTGGGTGATAGAGGATCAGAAACAGGGTTGTAGTGAGATATATGTATATAACCCAAGCTGCTTCTGCTTCTCTCAAAGTTTTGTAATATGTACTTCTTTATATAGAAATTTGATACATGCATAATCTTGAAATCCATAATATGACAATTTCATGTTGGAGCAATAAAGGAAATAAAGTATTCATTTTTAAGACTTTTTTTAACATTTATTTATTTTTGAGAGATAGAGAGAGACTGACCATGAGCAGGGGAGGGGCAGAGAGAAAGACATATACAGAATCTGAAGCCAGCTCCATGCTCAGAGCCTTCAGCACAGACCCCAGTGTGGAGGTCGAACCCATCAACTATGAGATGATGACCTGAGCAGAAGTAGGACACTCAACCAACTGAGCCACCCAGGCACAACAGAAATAATAGATTTATCAGTAGGAGTTTATAAGCAGGAACACTGTCACTCTAACAAGGATAGTTGACCAGGTTAGCATTTTATTTGCCCAATTCACGTAATTCTTATTTTCCTTACTAAATATTGATTATAAATGCTTTTATTTTAAAGGTTTTTTTTTTAAGTATTTATTTTGAGAGAGAGAGAGTGCAAGCAGGGTAGGGGCAGAGAAAGAGGGATAGAGAGAATCCCAAGCCGACTCCATGCTGTCAGCACAGAGCCCAATGTGGGGCTCGAACTCACGGAACCGTGAGATCATGACCTGAGTCGAAATCAAGAGTTGGACGCTTAGCTGACTGAGCTACCTAGGCATCCCTGAATGCTTTTATTTTAATTTGGACTTTATTAGGTTCTTTATCTGAAATTCAATGGCTGGTATATTAGTTTCAAAGTAAATATTTATAGAGGAGCAGATCTCTGATCAGAGTTATTGAGTTTTAGTAATAATTATTTTGTCAGTTTGACTTCTCTTGCAATCTTTAGAGGTATGTGTGTTGTATCAGGAAAATCACAAAGTTGTAAAACAAAATTTTCACGATCCCACAATTTGGTCCTCTTTCTCAAAAATTTGTTTTAGATTACAAAGTATTTCAGCATCATAAAGGAGTGTAATAAACCCCGTATTTCTGCCACCTAGGTAATGAGATAACACTTCTTTCCTGGTCCCTCCATATTTGGGAAGATGGAGGAGATACAAGGACTATAAAGTGTGGGTGGTGGGGCCAGGTTCAGGGAATAGAGCTAAATCCTCATGTTGCATGCTGAGAAGTCAGTAGGTAATCTTAAAACTGGAAAATGAGGAAATAGCAATGCAAACATATATTCAGGAATATAGAGAAGAAAGATAAAATAGTTTGCTAAAACCATTGTTCCTGGATTGGGGAAAGAAGTGAGGAGAGCAGTGGGAAACTACTTTCTTTGAAGCATTGTGTAAATCATGTTTGTGGGTAACATTGACAAAAGCATAAACATTTTTCAAAAATTAAAGAAATACAACAATGGCAACTATGTTCATGCCCATGTTCCTCATGAATCTTCTGTGTCCTGTCCATTAGTTTTTGTTCATGGTTAAATTAGATAAATTAATGCATCTGTAAGCATAGAAGGCCGTCATAGTGAACTTGGATATTTTGGCCAGTTACATCCTTAATGCTTTATTCTTTTAAATTTATTGCAGTGTCCTTTAATGTCTTTAATCCAAATACTGGATTTTTTTTTTCCTGTTGCTTTCTGTTCCTGTTACTTGTAGAATAATAATAAAACAACTATCTGTGTATCCCCCATTCAGGTTAGTGAGTATTTCCTGGTAGGAAATTAATGTTTTGTTTGTTTTTAGTGCTTTTGCTTGTGGAATGTATTTCCACTGAGTGTAGATTTTTGTGGCTTAATAATTATTGTCTCCAAAAATTGAGAGATACTATTCTCTGTTTTCTTGCTTCCATTCCTAGTAGTGTAGATTTTTTCTTCTTTATGATTTTTTTTCAAAATTGACGTGGCTGTTCTGTTCCTCTGCTTTTCAATTTGTACATAACCTTTGCAATTAACTTGTTAAACTAAGAAAATTCAGTTTGGTTTTGATTGAGATTGCTGTGGAATTCTAGATTAAATTGGCAAGAGTGGGCATCTTTTAAATTTTTTTCTTTCCATCCAACAACACGTTTGTCAACTTATGTCTTGCATTTGTTTATGTGTCCTTTAGTTAAGCGTTCACTTTCTTCATTTAAGTCTTAAATATGTCTTAGTAGGCTTATTTTGTTCTTAATATGGGTTTTAAAAGTACAAAATCACAAAATTTAAAATTAAAAATTCAAACAATGTTGAAATACAGTTTTTATTTCCTTTTAAACAAAGAGGTATTTCCAAGGTTATAGATTAGAGGGGTGGCAGTGCCTTTTGTTTTATGAGTATGAGTATATATGTGTCATGTAAAAGTCTGAATGATTCATGGTTTGACTGCCATCTCGTATAGGGACCAGGCTAATCTTCTGGGCATTGCTTCAGTTTTAATCTGTGTGATGCTAAAATGAGTGCTATTCTTTGTTTTTAATTTAAACTTTTGTTGCAGTGTGATCAGAGTGTATGGTTTATCTAGGTTATACTTAGGAGTTTATTGATTTTCTTTATAGCTTAATACACTGTAAAATTTTAAGAATACATTTCTCTCTCTTTGGGTATATATAATATATATTAGATCAGATTTGCTCATTGTTATGCAAATATTCTCACTTTTCTTACCTATTTTTGAGCTCACTTATATCCTTTTCTAAAAAATGGAAAAATTGCCAGTATGCTATTATTATTTATGCATGTCTCCTTGTGTTTTAAAAATCATTATATATGTGTGTGTGTGTGTGTGTGTGTGTGTGTGTGTGTATCACACTGTTTTATCATCATGATCATAAATATTTACATATTTTGTCTTACAGGTGAATTTTACCTTTTAAATATATGAAGGGTCCCTCTTTCCTATTTCCTGCCTCTCTCCTTCAATATTATTTTTGTATGGCATTAATTTTGCAAACCTAGTTTTGGATAGTGCTGCCTGATATGTCTCTTTATATTATTTTCCCCCCTTCTTCTCCCTTTTGCTCTTGTCCCCATCCTAGTTTTGCTTTTGCAACTAGGTCTGTTCCTAAAAGGTATAATTTTATTTTAGCTGTTTCTTGCTCTATAAAAAAGTCCCATGGTATATATACTCTTTTGGACCTAACTCTTTTCTGCTGAATATTATAGTGTCTCAATTCATATAGGTTAGAAAATTGTTGCTGTTTTTATTTTTTTTAATATATATATATATATTTTTTAGAAAGAGAGTACACATGAGCAGGGGAGAGGGTCAGAGGGAGAAAGAGAAAGAAAGAATCTTAAACAGGCTTTACACTCAGTGTGGGACTCGATCCTACAACCCTGGGATCATGACCTGAGCCGAAATCAAGAGTCAGACGCTCAACTGACTGAACCACTCAAGCACCCCAAAATTGTTGCTACTTTTAAACAGCTTTGAGGCATAACTGTCATAAATTAAACGGCACATACTTTTAAGTTTACTCTAACTCTCAGCACACATTCATACCCTAGAAACCATCACCATGATCAGGACAGTGAACATGTCCGCCACCTTAGTAAGTTTCCTTATCTACTATATCCCTGCCAATTATCTGCCTACTTTTGTTCTGTTGATTTTTGAGAAAGGGATATTGAAACCTTTTATTTTAATTGTGAATTTTTCTATTTCTCCTGGCATTTCGGTCAGTTTTTGCTTTGTGATGTTTCAAGTTGTATTATTAGGGGTGTAAATGCTAATGATTGTTATGTCCCCTTGATTAATTGGCCCCTTTCATATGAAATTAGCTTCTTTATTCCTAGTAAAATTTTTTGCCACCTTATCTAAATATTAATTATCCATTCCATTGCTTTCTTTTATCTAGCATTAGAGTACCATATCTTTTTCTATTCTTTTACTTTTAACATATTTATATTTTTGCATGTGTCTTTTTCTTAAACACTTAAATAGACTTACAGACAATCTGTGTCCCGGTGCTGTTGAGTTTGATGTGAAGCTATTGAGTCTCTGAAGCTCTTGTCACCTAGGGCTGTGAAAGCCACTCACAACTGAGGAGTTCCAGCTCTATCTCTGAGCATTCTTTTCACTTTGATCTTTTATTGAAAGGGTGATGTTATTTGTGATCTTTGGTAATATTGTTACTGGAATATTATTGAAATGACTTCGAAGGATGAAGCCTAATTGTAATCTAACATGCTATATTCGATATCTAAGAATTCTGAGAAAATACCTTTCATTACAAAGCTTAGTTCAATATAAATGAACCATTCCCTGTTGCAGTATTGAGTTTAACCTTTCTCTGTCTTCACAGCATAATAAATTAATAAGCTTGTGCTTTCCTTTGAGTCATTTGTTAAACCTCAGATTAGATCAGAAAAGAACATCAGAATCTACAAAGAAGTCTCTACCTCATTTATCATCTCCACCTACAAGAAAACTGTTGGAGTATTTGTAATTGTCACTGAGTGGCAGGGGGACAGATGGTCGACTATCATCCTATCAGAAGATGGCTTTTTCTCTTTGGCATGGTGTCTGTTTCACAGTATTTCATTAGCTTCATTTTTCTTATCTGTCAATTGAAACAATGTAATACATAGACTGCAGTAGATATAAATAGAAGTGTATCCTATACCTGTAGAAAGGTACCTTGATGGAGTTGAATCTTTTGTCTAATTAAAATTGTCTATCAGGTTTTAAAAGTTGTCATTGTCTTATGTTTAATTTTTCAAAATGGATCTGTCACAAAAGGCATTGTTTTGATAAAAGGCATTACATTTCAGATTATATTAAGCTTACTGTTTGACAGATTTTTAAGTTTTATTTAAATGTAATGGAATTCCCAAACTTTTATCTTTTTAAGCATTTTTTCAGCACCTGCTTGTACACTTTGCATTAGTCCAGGCACCCGGGAAGCACAGATAAATGTCATGTGAGCCTAACTCTTCAGTGTATGCTGTCTCTCTGAGTTTCATGAATCTCTAAACACTCATTTTTTAAAACTAAACTAGCTCTTTATATGGTGCTTTCGTTTTTGAATAGTGTTTGGGTAATATCTGTAGATACTTTATTTGATATGGAGAATTCCATCTTACAAATCACTAATTACAAATCATCTTTCCTCTGAACTCATTCTGGAGGATAATCTGCTGCATAGTTTTGTGGAGGAGTGATAGCATCAGAATAATGATTTACTACAGACTGTTTTGGTGTTATTCTTGGTAAAACTCCCGACACCCAGAGAATCGTACATCTTTAACTTAAGCAGTTAGCATAAGCCCTTGGCGTATAGTAACTATTGAATTAAATGTTAATAAACTAAATGTTAATGAGCTAATTACAATTTATTGTTTTCAGTATGCCGTATCTATGGAGAGTAGTATTCAAAATATATGGTAGAGTGCTGTCTAAAAATACCATGTTGTTTTTAGTTGAGTATTCTTTTATTTCTTCCCTTCTTTCATCTGCTTCTCTTTTTCTCCTAATTTTTCTTCTTCTTTTCTTCCTTTATTTCTTCATTTCATCATTCCCCCACTTCCTCCCTTATCATCATCTAGAAAAACAAAGACATGTTCCAGCCCTCCAGTCCCCACCTTTCCCCAGTTTTTGTAGAAGGCAGTGAGGAAGTGTTGTAAAATGCCTCCTACTTATCTTACTTGTTGTTCTACCTACATAGGCTTAAAAGAATTGAATGCCTCATAATATTATTAAGAATTTAAGAAAAAACATTATTTGATTCTAGAATAGACTGATGTCATTGGATTTTAGATTCATAGTTGAAGAAGTACAGGATGAGGTTTAGAGAAAAATATTTTTCCAAACAATATGTGAAAACCCTTACATTCATTTCTCATATATTTAGATTAGTAACTCAGCATCTACCCTGCTCTTGAAAGCAAACTTTCAGTTACAGAGAAATAAGTAAGCTTCTTGAGCATGAGATTGGATTTCTATAAAGAAGCTTTTTATTTTCAAATACAAATACATTTATATTATTATAATGATGGTTTAGTTCATTTTTTTTCAAAGGAGATGTATTTAAACTCTTTTGATCTAGAAAGAACATCTTAAAAATTCTCACGTCTGTGTTGTAATATTTTAGAATAATGGGCAGCAGATTATTTCTTTTGATATACCACATTTTCTGAAATGTGTTTATTCTGAGGTATAACTTGAGTTCTAAAAATGGAAGTTTAATAAAATTCTTTATTGTGTCACTTATATTTTCTTGCTTATCCTATTTTAAGAACTTTTACATTCTTTTCCGAAGATCATGAATCTGTCTGTAGCTTAATTTTTTTCATGTCTCTGTTAAAAAATGAACTCTGAGAACTTTTAGGAAGAGTCTAAAAGAACATCAAGGTCATAAATCTCAGTATGAATTATTTCATTTCTTATAGTAAATTATGATGGAAAGACCATAAAAGGTAATTAAAAGAATAAGGGTATAAACCTTGATGAGATCATGTCTGTACAGGTGTTAGTTTCCTTATATACATCATTCATATTTCGTATTGTAGCAGTGTTTTTTAAATAAGTCACAATTGTCACATAAAAATTAGACTTATAATTTGTGTGTGTGTGTGTGTGTGTGTGTGTGTGTGTGTGTAATTAGCCATCACTGATTTCTTTTGGGCTTGTTACAACTTTAGAAAAGGTGGCAGACTTTAGGATTTATTGTCTAATCCTTTATTTTACTAGGGAGAAATTGAGGCCAGAGAAGTCACTCAGTCATGAGTTGTAGAATTATCTTGCAGTAGATAATTTTGACTCCTAGTTCAGTGCTGTTTCTATTGCATCACTCTGCTTTCTATGCCTAAAGGAAAACAATATCTCCTATTAATGCTTATGTAAGATTAGTAGTATCAAATAGCCAAAATGGCCAAATTAGACTCATTTCTGACTTGTTAGTAAGAGAGTAGGACTTGCATTGAGCCAGGATTCTATGAGATTAGGAGTTGTACTTTTTCTGTTAGAAAGGAAGGAGATTCAGGGGCCTTTGGGTGATTTTTGGTCCTGAGTACTTTGTATTTTGAAAATGACTAAGTAAGTCATAGATACTGTCTTAAGGAGTATATTTTGCTTTTTCTTGTGCCCGTGGCATAAGAGAACAAGTGTAGTTTTGTACAGTTAAATTCATTCTTCTGCAGCACTATTAGCTTACAGCAACTATAAGCTTATACAAATCAACACTCTTTTCTTTAAAAAGCTTGCTTTTCTTTGCATTTCCATATAAGCATTAATTTCGCAATAATTAAAATATTAATGTAGAAAATTGGATAAAAAATGTTTACTGTTAACATTTTGACCTATTTTCTTCTCTTTCTATATGAAT
The DNA here is from genome assembly GCA_030068075.1 of Paguma larvata. NCBI lineage: Eukaryota > Metazoa > Chordata > Mammalia > Carnivora > Viverridae > Paguma > Paguma larvata. Next base: position 113,605,759 of record CM057827.1, read on the forward strand.
ACACAAATTTACATGCTTATTTGTGTACAAACTACATTGCATAGATTTGAATCCTTAATTTTCATTTAACATTATTCAGTGTATGTTTTTAATATCATTTCTATTGTTTAAATTAATCAAATCTGTGTAGTATCATCTTAATGCATGTGCCATAATTTATGCAATCAAATATTTTGTTGTAAAACTTACTGCAGTCAATATATTCATAGAGAAATTTTTTTTTACCTCTTTATGGCAGTTTTGCAGAAGTAGTTAGTATCTTTATTATTTTTAATAGAGCATGTTATTAAATATTACTAAATATTATGTAGAACACTTAATACTGATACTAGGGATACTGGTATCTGAAAAGCTCTATTTTTGAATGGCCAGAGCCATGTAAAACTTGAAGCAAGTAATATTTTCAAATAAAAGGAAATGAGATTGCTCTATTTTTCTGATCTTGGCCAGTTCCTTTTAAGAAAGGATGGAGGTGCCTGGGTGGCTCAGTTGGTTGAGCGACTGACTTCAGCTCAGGTCACGATCTCACGGTCTGTGGGTTCAGGCCCCACGTCGGGCTCTGTGCTGACGACTCATCAGAGCCTGGAGCCTGCTTCAGATTCTGTGTCTTCCTCTCCCTCTGCCCTTCCCCTGTTCATACTCTGTCTCTTTGTCTCTCAAAAATAAGTAAACGTTAAAAAAAATTAAGAAAGGATGTCATCAAGAATCAGAGCCCAAAGGTTAGGTTCTAGGGTTCAGGACAGGACTTAAATCATAGCAGGAATCTAGAAAAAAGAACCAAACCAAATTTTATGGAATGGACTACCGCTCAGGATAGATTGGAGTGAGAGGAAGTGCTGCCTCTTGTGTACACAGGTCGCCAAGGATTGCTCACATATACTGGATGCTGGACCTTGAGCGCAGCAAGATTAATTTCAGAATATGCCAGCTAGTGGATGGATCCTGCCGGTGTACTTCTGTCACAACAGATTGGGCTGTGGAATTAGGGTGAAGAGCATTAGAACCTTCATCTCTGACTCATCAAGCAGAGCCTGGATCATTTTGGTCAGCACTCTTTCTTAGGACCCTCAGGTTATTCATCATATTGTAATTCATCAGTTAACTTTTGCCCTGTCTGTCCCATAGCCTCAGACATAAGAGGGCCATGTAAGGAATATGATTGGCTCAATAAAATATATTACTACTTCTGTGAGTAAAACACTTCCTTATTATTTCTACTTTTTTTTCGAAAGATATTATTTCCCATCTTATAACAGATTTCAAACTTGCACTGCACACTTTAGTGAGAAATCTGCAGACATTAATCTGCAAATCTGTTCACTACATTTTAGTTCTTCGATAATTCAGGAGATATGAATATTAGGTTTTCATTTACTTATTTTGACAAGCCAAATAGAGTTTTAAGACTCATGTGTACAAATAAATTTTCCTTACAAGATAACTCTTTTCTGAACTGGTTTTTATGGATAAATTAAAACATAAGTAATAGAATGGTATGATGAACCTCCATGTACTCATCACTGAGCCATAACAATGAAATTCATAGTGAATTCCTCCCAAATACTAATTTGAAATCAATTCCAGATATCATTTCATGATAGCTATTTTTAAAAGACTTTCTTTCTGCTTATTATACATGCTTGTTATAAAAGAGAAAATTAAAAATCTATCACATTCATCTAGGAACATTTTAGTATTTTGCCTTTTTGTTTTTCGAAATTTTCATTTAAATTCTATTTACTTAACATATAGTGTAAAATTGTTTCTAGGAGTAGAATTTAGTGATTGATTACTTACATATAACATCCAATGCCATCCCAACAAGTCCCCTCCTTATTACCCATCACCCTCCACCCACCACCCTCCATTAACCCTCAATTTGTTCTCTCTTGTAAAGAGTATCGTATTGGTTATTTTCCTGTCTCTTTTTTTCCGCCTTCCCATACGTTCATCTGTTTTGCTTCTTAAATTCCACGTATGAAAAAAGTCATATGATATTTCTTCTGACTGACTTATTTCGCTTAGCATAAGATAATCTAGCTCATTCCATTTTGTTGCAAATGACAGGATTTCATTCTTCTTGATGACTGACTAATATTCCATTATGTATATGTATGTGTGTGTATGTATATATATATATACACAAATATATGTGTATATATACACACACATATATATACATATATGTGTATATATACATATACATATACACATACATATACATACACACATATATACATATATATGTGTATATATACATATACACATACATATACATACACACACACATATATACATATACATACACACACACACCCCACATCTTCTTTATCCATCATTCGATGGACATTTGGGCTCTCTCCATAGTTTGTTGATATTGCTGCTATAAGTATCTGGGTATGTGTATCCTTTCAAATCTGTATTTTTGTATCCTTTGGATAAATACCTAATAGTGGCATTGCCGGATCATAGGGTAGTTCTGTTTTTAGTTTTTTTGAGGAACCTCTGTATTGTCTTCCACAGTGGCTGTACCAGTTTGCATTCCCACCAACAGTGCAAAAGGGTTCCCCTTTCTCAGCATCCTCATCAACACCTGCTGTGTATTGTGTTGTTAAGTTTAGCCATTCTGACAGGTGCGAGGTGGTATCTCATCATGGTTTTGATTTGTATTTCCCTGATGATGAGTGGTGTTGAGTATCTTTTCATGTGTCTTTTAACCATCTGTATGTCTTCTTTGGAAAAGTGTCTATTCGGGGCGCCTGGGTGGCTCAGTCAGTTAGGCAGCTGACTTCAGCTCAGGTCACGATCTCACGGTCTGTGGGTTCAGGCCCCACGTCGGGCTCTGTGCTGACGGCTCATCAGAGCCTGGAGCCTGCTCTAGATTCTGTGTCTCCCTCTCTCTCTGCCCTTCCCCTGCTCACACTCTGTCTCCATGTCTCTCAGAAATAAATAAACGTTTAAAAAATTTAAAAAAAAGAAAAGAAAAGTGTCTATTCATATCATCTACCATTTCTTAACCAGGGTTATTTGTTTTTTGAGTGTTGAGTTTGATAAGTTCTTTATAGATTTTGGAGACTAACCCTCTGTAGGATATGTTGTTTGCACTTCTACCATTCCATAGGTTGCCTTTTAGTTTTGTTGATTGTTCCCTTTGCTGTGCAGAAGCTTTTTTCCTTGATGAAGTCCTAGTAGTTCATGTTTGCTTTTGTTTCCCTTGCCTCCAGTGTCTAGTGAGAAGTTGCAACAGCCAAGCTCAAAGAGGTTGTTGCCTGTATTCTCCAGGATTTTGATAGTTCCTTGTCTCACTTTTAGAAATTTTTTCTTCAATCATTTGAACTTATTTTTGTATATGGTACAAGAGAGTGGTCCAATTTCATTCTTCTGCATATTACCCTCCAGTTTTCCCACCACCATCTGTCGAAGAGACTGTCTTTTTTCCATTAGGTATTCTTTCCTGCTTTGTCGAAGATTAGTTGACCATATAGCTCTGGGTGCATTTCTGGGTTTTCTGTCTGTTCCATTGATCTATGTGTTTGTTTTTGTGCCAGGACCATACTGTCTTGATGACTACAGCTTTGTAATCTAGATTGAAGACCGAAATCATGATGTCTCAGGCTTTACTTTTCTTTTTCAGGATTGCTTTGGCTATTGGTGGTCTCTTTTGGTTCCATACAAATTGTAGGATTGTTTGTTCTAGCTCCTTGAAAACTGCTGATGGTATTTTGATAGGGGTTGTAGTAACTGCTGTAGATTGCTTTGGATAGTATCAACATTTTAACAGTGTTCTTCCAATCCTTGAGCATGGAATGTTTTTTCCATTTCTTCGTGTTCTCTTCAGTTTCTTTTATAAGCGTTCTATAGTTCTAAGAGTACAGATTTTTTACCTCTCTGGTTAGGTTTATTCCTAGGTATCTTATGGTTTTTGGTGCAGTTGTAAATGGGATCAATTCTTTGATTTCCCTTTCTGCTGCTTCATTATTGTTGTATAGAAATGCAACAAGTTTCCGTACATTGATTTTATATCCTGCAACTTTGCTGTATTCATATATTAGTTCTAACAACTCTTTGATGGAATCTTTTGGGTTTTCTACATGGAGTATCATGTTGTCTGTAAATAGTGAAAGTTTGACTTCTCACTTGCTGATTTGGATGCCTTTTATTTCTTTTTGTTGTCTGATTGCTGAAGCTAAGACTTCCAGTACTATGTTAAATAGTAATGGTGAGAGTGGACATCCCTGTCTTGTACCCGACCATAGAGGAAAAGCTGTCACTTTTTTGCCATTGTGGATGATATTAGCTGTGGCTCTTTCGTATGTGGCCTTTATGATATTGAGGTATGTTCCATCTATCCCTACTTGTTTGAGGGTTTTTATCAAGAGTGGTTGCTATATTGGGGCACGTGGGTGGCTCAATTAGTTAAGCATGTGACTCTTGATTTTGGCTTAGGTCATGATCTCATGATTCCATGAGTTTGAACCCTGAGCCTGCTGGGGATTCTCTCTTTCCCTCTCCTTGCCCCTCCCCTGCTCACGCACATGCTCACTCTCTGAAGATAAATAAATAAACATTAAAAAAAAAAGAATGGATGCTGTATTTTGTGAAATGTTTTTTCTGCATATATTGAGAGAATCATTTGTATCTTATCCTTTCTTTTATTAATGTGGTGTATTATGATTGATTTGTGAATATTGAACCAGCCCTGAAGCCTAGGAATAAATCCCTCTTGATCGTGGGATAATTCTTCTAATGTATTTTTGGATTCAATTTGCTAGTATCTTGTTGAGAATTTTTGCATCCATATTTTCCAGAGCTATTGGTCCATAATTCTTTTTATTCAGGTCTTTGTCTGGTTTTTGGAATAAGGGTAATGCTGGCCTTGTAGAAGGAGTTTGGAATTTTTTCTTTCATTGCTATTTTTTGAAACAGTTTGAGAAGACTCGGCATGAGCATTTCTTTAAGTGTCATGTAGAATTCCCCTAGAAAGCCATCTGACCCTGGATGTTTGTTTGTTGGGAAATTTTTGATTACTGATTCAGTTTCTTTGCTGGTTATGTGTCTATTCAAAGTATCTATTTCTTCCTCTTTTAGTTTTGGTAGTTTGTATGTTTCTAGGAATTTGTCCATTTTTTCCAGATTGCCCAGTTTTTGGCATATAATTTTTCATAATATTCTCTTATAATTATTTGTATTTCTGTGGTGTTGATTTGTTATCTCTCCTCCTTCATTCATGATTTTATATGAGTCTTTTTTCTTTAGATAAGTCTGGGATTTATCAATTTTGTTAATTCTTTTGACAAACCAGCTCTTAGCTTCGTTGATTTGTTCTACTGTTCTTTTTTGTTTCTATATAGTGTATTTCTGTTCTAGTCTTTATTATTTCCCTTCTTATTCTTGCTTTAGTCTTTACTTGGTGTTCCTTTACTAGCTCTTTTAGGTGCAAGGTCGGGTTGTATATTTTAGACTTTTCTTGCTTTTTGAGGTAGACATGTATTGCAATAAACTTCCTTCCTAAGACTGCCTTTGCCACGTCTCAAAAGTCAAAACTTGTCGTGTTTTCATTTTCATTTGCTTCCATGTACTTTTTAATTTCTTCTTCAATTTCCTGGTTAACCCATTCATTCTTGAGTAGGATGTTCTTTAACCTCCATGTATTTGAGGGCTTTCCACATTTTTTCTTGTGGTTGACTTCAAGTTTCATATTGTCATGTGAAGATATTCATGTTATGATCTCAGTCCTTTTGTACTTGTTGAGGTCTGATTTGTGACCCAATATGTGATCTATTCTGGAGTATGTTCCATGTACACTCGAGAAGAATGTGTATTCTGCTGCCTTAGGATGAAATGTTTTGAATATATCTGTTACATCCATCCAGTCCAGTGTGTCATTCAAAGCCATTGTTTCCTTATTGATTTTCTGACTAGATGTTCTGCAGTGTGATATTAAAGTCCCCTATTCTTACTGTATTATTACCAGTGAGTTCCTTTCTGTTTGTTATTAATTAATGTATTTGGGTGCTCTGAATTTGGGGGCATAAGTATTTATAATTGTTAGATCTTACTGATGGATGGACCCCTTGATTATGATATAATGTCCTTCTTCATCTCTTATTACAGTCTTTGTTTTAAAATCTAGTTTGAAAAAATAAAAATAAAAAATAAAATCTAGTTTGTCTGATATAAATATGGCTCCTCTGGCTTTCTTTTATGTCCATTATCATGATAGATAGTTTTCCATCCCTTCATTTCTAATCTTCACGTGTCTTTAGGTCTAAAGTGAGTCTCTTGTAAGCAGCATCTAGATAGGTCTTATTTGTTTGTTTGTTTGTTTTTTAACCATTCTGACACCCCGTGTCTTTTGATTGGAGCATTTAGACCATTTTTTTAAATGTTTTATTTTATTTTTCATAGAGAGAGAGAGAGAGCGAGCAAGCAAGCAGGGGAGGGGTAGAGAGAGATGGAAACACAGAATCTGAAGCAGGCTCCAGGCTCTGAGCTGTCATCAGTACAGAGCCTGACATGGGGCTCGAACTCATGCAAGATCATGACCTGAGCCAAAGTTAGACACTTAATCAACTGAACCACCCAGGCAATCCCCAGAGTGATTATTGATAGACGTGAATTAGTGCTTTTGCGTTACCTGTAGAGTGGTGCTTCTGGTGATGTTCCCTGGGTCCTTTATTGCCTTTGCTATTTTGGTCTCCAACCCCCCCCCAGCCCCCCACCACTCAAAGAGTCCCCTTTAATATTTTTGAAGATCAGATTTTGCAGTCATGAACTCCTTTAGTTTTTATTTGGGAAAGTCTGTTTCTCTCCTTCTATTCTAAATGATAGCCTTGCTGGGTAAAGGATTCTTGACTATTTTTCCCAGTCTATATGTTGAATATATCCTGCTACTCCCTTCTGGTCTGCTAAGTTTCTGTGGACAGATCTGCTGTGAACCTGACCTGTTTTCATTGTAGGTTAAGGAATTTTTTTCCCTTTCAGGATTCTTTCCTTGTCTGTATATTTTGTGAATTTGACTATAATATGTCTTGGTGATGGCTGGCTTTTGTTGAATTTAATGGCAGTTCTGTGCATCTTGGATTTTGATATCTGTTTCATTCCCCACATTAGGGAAATTTTCAATTATCATTGACTCAAATAAATTTTCTGCGCCCTTTTGTCCTTCTTCATCTTCAGAGATGCCTATGATACAAATGTTATTACGATTTATGGAGTT